>OU342637.1:32592478-33842478 GCA_910589415.1 Malachius bipustulatus
TTTCCGGACATAATACGCCTAAATAGAGAAAATGCCGGGAAATAGGGAACCTTTGATAAGTTACATGCCCAGAGAGTAATACAGCAAGTACCTACCTACCAACACCATATGAATTACCAATCATTTACATAACTATTACGTCTGATCCATATCATGAAGAAAATCTCGGAAAACCCAATAGGAATGAAAACTTCAGAACAAAACGGCTTGATCGTGAAGAACTACCTTATCAAAGTTTATGAAATTAAGGCAGGTTATCAATAAGTAATAATACTATCCAGGGAGAAACTGCAGTAACTGAAAATCCCATTAAATAGTAAGAAAAACTGAGATTTAACCACTTCAACAAAGGCAACTGCACTGAAAACTTCCACCGGATATAATGCCTAAATTACAAAGCAACTTCCTTGAAATAAATGATATCGAAACCGGAAAAGTGTCAGCAGCTAGAGAATTGCGAGATAAACCGATTGAGATTAAATTTGAATGAGTCACATCATTTTCTTAAATCCAGATATCTCAGAAACGGCTGCTCAAATCAACTCTTACCACGTATGCCTTTTTATGGGAAAAGACGTTGGAGAATAAGAATTTTTATTTAAAAGTTAAATACAGAGTGGCCCAAAAAAGATAGTTCGTTTTGAATGTGTTCAAGGTACCGCAGGTGGCGCCCTCTAAATTTTACAATAAAAATGATTGCAGTTTTTAATTTTTCACCCCACAAAAGCCCCTTCAGCCGAATATTGTGAAAATACACCAATTATTAAAAAAGTTATTTAAGAAAACCCGAAACCAAATTGAACTTTTGACACCCTGTATCTCCGAAATCATCCACTTTTGGACAGAGATAAGTTGGGTTAGATCGGCTTATTTAGGCCTCGGGAATTTGTGGTAGCTTTTTTTCCGCACCTTTCAGAGACACCCTGTATAGTAGTAGCGCCGTCAGTCTGTGTTTCCAATCCTGTCTTAAGGATTTCCATCACAACCAAAATCAAATCTACAAGGGTTAAAGATCAGTGCACTTGGCCCCACGCGACCAAGTTGCAACTTAATTTGTGAAATTAAAATAAAATCACCTAACTCCAGACAACACCCCATTTGGCAACCCTGATATCTGAAAGTGAAACTGAATCCCATCGGGACAGCTGCAACCAACAACAACAATAGTAAAAGTGGAAGGTCTAATAGTTTAGAAAACGAAAGCGAAGCAGGTACTCGCCACTACAGTGAATAGGGCCCATAAAATGAGCCTAACAAAAGGAATCTCTTGGCCTGGAGTAAAATGTAAACAAACATAATATTTGAGAAGCGTTACGTAATTCCATACCAACCTAAAATTAAATTAAATAAATCAAATAAAAGTTTGAAATAAATAAAAAATATGTATTGTAAATAATTCTAAAAATAGTAAATAATTGAAAAGGTGTAATTAAATTCAAATAAGAGCAGTAATATAGGTGTTATATGAATTTGTTTGTTTTATTTCTCTGTTTAATTAATCTCTGCAACCCCATCTTACGAACTGAGGGTAAACTACGAAGAACGACGAGACAACGAAGGGTTCCAAATTTCTAGAGATCACATGGCCAGGGGGGTGGGCGGTTACATTTGGCGCCGTGACCGCAGGATGGGTAAAAATAGACAGAGATTTAAGCAGAGAAATAAAAACAGCTTTTCAGCTAACAAATTAAGTATGAGGCAAAATAGTCTGCAGTTATTCTCTAATGTTACAGGTGAAGGAGTAGCAGCTGAAGGAACATCAAGGAAGGAGGAGAAAAAACGCCGAAAACGCCAGACTGAAGGGCAACAAGGCGTGGCTGAAGAAATGTCGTTAGGTGAATTAACGAGAGAGTTATCAGAACAACAAGGAACGGCAATACGGGCACTTCAGGATGCTATAAGCAAGGGCATTGATCGGATAATCCAGGAAAATCAGAGAGCGAGTAGGCAACTGGATCAGCGTCTGGAGGAAACTCAGTCTCTAATGAGAAAGGAGATAAGAGAAATGAGGGAGAGACGTGATGACGAAATACTGCTAGGTTGCCCAGAAGTTGCGGAAATCAATGAAGAAGTACCAAATAACGTAATGCCTGCACAAATTCCGAGCGAGCCAACTAATTCAGGTATTGCAACGCCATTTACGTCATCCACTATTGTATATACCCAAATCGACTGTCCACCTAAGTATCCCGACCGACTACAATTTGGATTTGGACCTATTAGGTATATAGAGGAGCTAGAAAACTACTTCCGCAAAAGAAAATGTTCAGCTGAACAACAACTCGAAACGGCTATGGAAGGATTACAAGGTCATGTACGCAATTGGGCAAGCATTCACAAATCGTTTTGGAAATCCTACGACGATTTCAAAACTGAATTCCTAAGAAATTTCTGGCCTACGCAGGAACAGAATCAATTGCGACATCAGATAAGCACCGCAGTGTGGACTAATGCACACTCCATGAGTCAACACTTCGCTTATTATGTCCACCTTGCAAAACTTTTAACGGACCCAATTCCTGAGGAGGTATTAGTTGCCAGCCTAATGCGTCATTACCCCACACATATCCAAGCGATGTGGTCACTAACACCGCACCAATCATTAACTGCGGCCGCTGAATTTCTCAAGACACAGGAAGATATCATAACATTTAATCGACCAATACCACCAACTCCCAGGAATAACAGGAGGCCGACTGCTCCGTATCAGTGGCTAGCTAATCCGGCTACAATAAGCAAGCCCGTAATAAACAAAGAATACAGCAGTCGACCGAACCAGGGAAACTTCGATCAGTCAAATTAAGCAAGCCCGTTAGTTTGACCAATCATGTAGAGGGCTTAGAAAAAGATTCCGTTCCCGAACCTACCACAACATTATCAGAGTCCCAACTACAGCGAATCTACCAAATCGGGTGGAAAATCCTATGTAAACAAGGATGGAAACCAGGAAGAGGGTTGGGAAAGTATGGGCAAGGCATTCTCGAGCCAATCCGCCCAGATTCAAATAAATTTATAATGCAACTATCGACAAAAACAATTGCTAAACAAACGCCTGGTGAATCTCCAGAACTGGAAGTAAGTATCGGAAAAATCACTACAAGCGCCTTGATAGATACAGGTAGTGAAATAACTGGAATATCCGAGGTACTATATCAATCACTAAAACTGCACCGAATACCTATGGAGATTTTACCCCTACGCTCAATCCAGTTACAAAGTGCGTTCAGTCGACAAAGTAAGAGAATAAACAAACAAATCCAGTTCGAAGCCCTGCTAGGTAAGCACCGCATTATGATAAACTGTTTAATCATACCAGATCTCAGCAAGCCGTTAATTATTGGGACTGACTGGCTCACTAAAAATATGTGCATAATCAACCTGCCTAGTAAAATATTAAGTTTCAATTGCGACGGCCGTCGTACAGATATTCCCCTAACTTCGACTTCTGCGGAGTCCGAACAATTTAAGGTAATGGAGGAAGCGCAGGAGTTAGCTGCTACGAACGTAGTCTCGAAGTTACGTCCCGACATAAGTACGCTCATTCGGAAGAAAGTAGAGGAAGCCAATTTAAATGCTTATGAAAGCCGAGAATTACTATCACTACTGTTAGAATATAAAAAATTATTCAGCGAACGACCCGGTTTAACCCAAAAATATCAGCACGTCCTCACACTCACCCATGATAAACCGATTGTGCGTAAATCCTATCCCGTTCCATTCGCCTTACGTCAGGAGGTGGAAAATGCTTTAAAAAGAATGGAGGATGAGGGAATAATTGAACGAGCTGCTTCTCCCTATGCCAGTCCCATGACGGTGGTCAGAAAGAAAGATGGCCAAATTAGGATTTGTCTAGACGCCCGAGGAATAAATGAAGCCTTAATTAGCGATCAAGAAAGTCCACCACCAGCTGAAGAACTACTGCAACAGTTCTATAAGAAAACAAAACTATCCAGCATTGATTTAACCAGTGGATATTGGCAAATACCGTTGGAAGAAAACAGCAAAAAGTACACCTCTTTCTCTTATAATGGTAGGACTTACCAATATAAGGTGCTACCATTTGGAATTAAAACCGCTGTGGCTGGTTTCTCTAGATGTATGGACATTGTCCTAGGACGCGAGGTACGCGAATTCACTTACAATTATATTGACGACCTGCTGATTGCATCTACAACGTTCGAACAGCACTTGAACCACCTGCGACAAGTATTCGAGAAGATATTAGAATCCGGGATGACTATCAATATAGAAAAATCGACATTCCTTAGACAGCAGGTACCATTTTTGGGACATATCCTAACCCCAGCAGGAATCCTGATGGACCCTAGTAAAACCACTGCTATCGAAAAATTTCCGACGCCGAAACGAATTAAAGAGCTGAGGGCTTTCCTAGGACTATGCAATTATTATCGTCGATTTTGTCAACAATTTAGCGAATACACGAGGCCTCTTAGACATTTACTACAGAAAGGGAATAAATGGGTTCGGGGCGAAAGGGAAATCAATGCATTCGAAGAACTTAAGCGATGTTTCCTGCATAATGTCATGCTAGTACACCCAGACACAAGTAGGCGGTATTACATGGAGACCGATAGTTCTCAGTACGGTATTGGCGGTGTATTATACCAGTTGAACGACCACCATGAAAAGGGAGTGATCGCATTCATCAGCAGGAGTTTGCAGCCCTGCCAGCTGTCTTACACAACCACTGAAAAGGAACTCTTCGCCATAGTCTACTCCGTGCAACGATGCCACATCTACTTACAAGGAGCTAAAGTAACCATTCGAACCGACCACCGGGCGTTGACATTTTTAAGTCAGTGCCGATTTCTAAACGAGCGCCTCACCAGGTGGCTGCTTTTCCTGCAACAATTCGACCTAGAAATTGAGCATATTCCTGGGGCGCAAAATAAAGTAGCTGACCTACTATCCAGATTTCCAATAGACCGAGAACAGCAGTACTCAGGGGAAGCCACGGCCCTAGTCGCAGCATTTCACGTAGACACGACTAGACAAACCACTCAACAGTTAAGAGAGTTACCTAAACTACAGAGCGCCGACGAATATCTCGCCGGTATCATCAGAGCTCTAAGTGGAAGATCAGTCAATGAAAGGACCCGAAGGGCAGCCCGTCATTATTTACTTCACGATGGGATTGTAAAATACCACGGAACTGAGGGAAAAGAACCAGTGTTAGCAATACCAGCTGCATTGCAAGAAGAAATAATATGGCATTTTCACAAGGAAATGGGACATTTCGGAGCGGGAAAGGTTTATTGTCGTTTGAGACAAGTTTTCTACTGGCCAGGAATGAACAAACAGATTCGACGAGTACTTAAAACTTGCGACTTATGCCAACGAACCAAATATCGCAATTACCACTATGAAGGGCCACGGCAGGCAATTATTCCTGAAAATGTAGGTGATTTAATGGCCATAGATTTTTACGGACCATTACCATTAGGCCGAGGTGGTGTGCGTTACATCCTAGTGGCAATAGACGTATTCTCGAAGTACGTGAAGTTAATGGCACTGAAAAAAGCCAACACAATCGCTGCAGTGAAACGATTGAAAAATGACGTATTCCCCTTTATGACTCCCAAAAGGATCCTTAGCGACCATGGTACTCAATTTACATCTAAAAAATGGAAAACTGCAATGAGAGAAGCGGGTATCGAAGTAATTTATTCATCAATAAGGCACCCGAATTCGAATCCTGCGGAGCGCGTAATGAGAGAGCTGGGCCGCTTTTTCAGGACTTATTGTAGCCAACAACATTCTACTTGGGCAAATTATCTACCTGACATAGAGTAATGCTTCAATCAAACACCACATGACTGCACCAATTACCCACCCGAACAAATAGTAACAGGCAAGCAAACTGCAGGACTATTAAAACCCGTTCTAAGAAATTGGTTGGATGTAGAGTTAAACGAAAATAAGGAACGCATCCGAAGCATGGTGCGAGATAAATTAAAGGAGATGGCCGACAAGAGGGAAAGACAACAAAAGAGAAGGTCACGAAGATTTCACGTAGGCGATTTAGTCTTGCTAAGAACTAACCCAATTTCTGAAGCTGCTACAGGACAAACGAAGAAATTCGAACATCTGTTTGAAGGACCTTATGAAATTCTGCGGCAAGTGGCGATGAACGCGTACCTACTAAGGGACGTCACATCTGGACGCCAGAAGGGAATACATAACACCGCTAACTTGGAACCATACTATTCTTCAGTCCAATTTTAACCGCGCTGTCAACGATGTCTGACCACGAACGACCACCGACCCCGGGGAAGGAAATAGAGTGCTTGTTGTACGACGTTGGTTTATACCCGGACTACGAAAATAGTGAAAATGTGAGAGAAGTGTTATCACCAACAACGGGCGAAATAGTTAAAGTGGTGCACAACCCAGTGTTACGTGACCCGAGAAAAAACGAAAATCTCATGAAAGAAATATGCTGGCTGGAACGTCTACCCGCCTGGTGCAACCAACCAACGGCCCCAGCTAACCCGACTAAAACAAATGTTCCGTTAAGACCGACTCCGATCATAGCTCATGAACTTGCTCCGCTACCAGCACATCCGGACGATCAAATTGAGCGGCCCACTGATCCCCGAGAACCACGTAGGGAATTAACATCGAAGCCAGCGATGGAGCTAGAAAAGGTCAAGGGGCAGATCAGCAAAACACCAGGTAAAGGAAAGGAGAATAAACCAACTCCTTTGCGTTCACCAGAGCAGGGAATGTCCATACCTTCGGCAGTATTGAGGAAAATTGCCAGGAACAAGAGGAGGAAGTGCCACTAAACAAAAGGTATGATGTCTCCTAGCAGTGAATAATCTCCGCCTCTCGACTGATTGCTTCAAGCTTCAACAATCCAGCCAAGAGACGCATGGGGCAGTGAAACATATAGCCCTTGGGGCAGGCACATTTTCGACAAAGGTAAACTCCGTAAAATTCGAATATGAGCATCATCCGTAGGCAACCAGAAATACAGCCCCTTAAATTTTCAAAATCAGCTTATTCAGAACATAAGAAAGCTCGGGAAGTTACCAGTCAGCATCCAATTAAGATATGTCATCAGTATTTCCGGACATAATACGCCTAAATAGAGAAAATGCCGGGAAATAGGGAACCTTTGATAAGTTACATGCCCAGAGAGTAATACAGCAAGTACCTACCTACCAACACCATATGAATTACCAATCATTTACATAACTATTACGTCTGATCCATATCATGAAGAAAATCTCGGAAAACCCAATAGGAATGAAAACTTCAGAACAAAACGGCTTGATCGTGAAGAACTACCTTATCAAAGTTTATGAAATTAAGGCAGGTTATCAATAAGTAATAATACTATCCAGGGAGAAACTGCAGTAACTGAAAATCCCATTAAATAGTAAGAAAAACTGAGATTTAACCACTTCAACAAAGGCAACTGCACTGAAAACTTCCACCGGATATAATGCCTAAATTACAAAGCAACTTCCTTGAAATAAATGATATCGAAACCGGAAAAGTGTCAGCAGCTAGAGAATTGCGAGATAAACCGATTGAGATTAAATTTGAATGAGTCACGTGGAAGGAAAGCCCAGAAAACTCAGAGTAAGCTGTATGAGATAAAGGAAGAGAAAGCTATTTGAGTGACCTACTTTAACATACAATGGAAGGTAGCGAGAGAAGGGGTTCAGCGACTATATAAGACCGCCGAGATTTTGACTTCAGATGATTCTTTATCTATCCGTCCTGTACCTAAAATCTCTGTTGGCTTCGAGAACCGGAGATTTTTCCTATACCTACCTCTCTAAGATCTGTGGCTACCGAACCGGATCTTTTCCGACGCTTTTACCCTCACTTGTTGTCTGTGGCTTCGTGAACCGGATAATAAGTACCTTTTAAACCTACCAACCCAGTCTCCGAAGTCTCCTAAATAATTAAGAAGTTCATCATCATGAGTAAGAGACAGTTACGAAACCAAGCAATCGCTTCGTCAATGCCCGTGCCCGTATTAAAGAAGAGAAGGAATTTAAGTAAAAGTGCCACTGAGACACCTGCTGCCCTGCTCAAGAAGAGAAGACGGACTCTCCAGAAGGCGGACCATGTTGCCGTGTCGTCAGTTCCGGCTGCCGTATCCAGTCCAACCTACCTGGCCGAGCGAGAGCGGAACCACGTCCCTCCACTAGGACCAGCCTCCATTTCCTCCACTAGGAAACCTGCTAATGTTACAGGTGAAAATAAATTGTTAAACTTAAAGTTGTAAATATTTGAATTTAGCTCCATTATTATAGTTACTGCTCTCTTTGATATTTCTTTCTTTTGTCACAGGAACCAGATCTACGAATCTGCCAGGACCTGCCTGTATGGTTGCAACGTTTCTCAAATTAAAAATTCAAAATACTTTTTCAAATCAAATCAGAAAGAATCACAGGGTTAAAAGGATCACAGTAAATTACTTTTCAGACCAAAATCAAAACCAGAATCAAAGAATTCAGAATTTAATTTAATTGCATAAATTAGGTAATCTGATTTTGAATTTTTCTTATGTGTTGTGTAATAAATTGTTAGGGAAGAGAGAACAGGACTGAGTCAAAGATGATCAGATCCATACGAACATTCAATCGAGACACATACTTCTGTACCTGATAACAAATTAGTTCAGTACAAGGGGGTGCATCTATTCTCTTAAACACACACAATCTGATAGGGAAAAGACTCATTGGAGACCATCGATTGCCGTTGCCTGCAAAGCAAATCGGAATGTGGCACAATGAATGTATGTGTAAGGCACTAATTGACAGGGAAGAGAATGGTCTGTGTATTTTCTTGTGAGCCATTTTGTTATTTCAGTACAAAATAAGTTCGGGAGCTCGCGGTTCTCCTTCTGTAATGAGTTATTCCACAATCATGAGACTAGCCACCAACCCTAAAACACAGCGGCTAGAAAGTATCGTATTTAGAGTAGGTATCGTAATTAGAGCAAATTAGAGTATATAGTAGTAGCGCCGTCAGTCTGTGTTTCCAATCCTGTCTTAAGGATTTCCATCACTGGAATGTTGGAATGTCCATCACTGGAATCAATATGTTGTCAGCTGGAGCAGCTGACAACATATTGATTCCTTTTGTACCGAAATCGTATATCCATGTATCCAAGGTTAATTTGGACTGTGATGCTAACCAATTAAGGAATTATATTACCTCCAAAGTACCTAACATCGAGGTGGATTGCTCGGAATTGGTCGTCAAGTCAGGGTGCTACAAAAGCTTTAAAGTTGGAGTACCAGCCGACATTAAGGACAAACTATTGAATCCAGATTTCTGGCCCCCACATATTGCTATTAGAAAATTCATCGATTTTAAGAAGAAAGTATCTCCTGGCAAAACTGATAGTTCATGACGGCATAGGTGCCCCCCTATACCCGACTGTAACGCAAATATTTCTATTTTTTATCAAAACGTGAGAGGGCTAAGAACGAAGCTCAACGACTTCTACGATGCAGTTATTTCCAACGATTATGATATTCTTTTGATCACAGAAACATGGCTAATAGCTGAAATCAGTGACAGCGAATTGATAGATAACAGATATTCGGTTTTTAGAATGGATAGATCAGTTCAAACATCAGAAAACGAAAGAGGCGGTGGAGTGCTTGTAGCGGTGAGTAATAAACTAGGAAGTTGCTTGTTGTCAACAGCATCTAGAAATGTGGAACAATTGTTCGTAAGAGTTCAGGTGAAGAGTGGTGAACTTATTGTTGGAGCTGTATATCTTCCTCCCAGATCGTCGCTTGAATTGTATGAGCAACACATGGAATCAGTCTGCAGTTTAGTTGCAACTAACAATAATACGCCCTTTATTATAGGCAGGCGACTACAATCTATCTAGCTTAAACTGGCTTCCTGAAATGGATTCTTATGGGTTTTATGCTGCTGGTGTGACTACGGAATCAGAGGTGTGTATTTGTGATACCTTTTCATCAATTGGCTTCTATCAATTTAATGACATTGAGAATATTAACCACACTATTCTAGATTTGGTTTTTTCAAATCTTTGTGATCTTACTTTGTGTAAATCGCCACCTATGACTAAATGTGATGATCATCATCCCCCTTTTGAAATATCTGTTCTTACGTTTAGCGACTTGACTGACTCATGTGAGTATTATCGTGATTTTAAGAATGCGAACTATGACCTTATTAATAGGACCTTGTTATCGATTAACTGGAATTTCTTATTATTGATTGATAATGTTGATCTGGCAGTGGACAGTTTTTATAGTATATTATACGATGTAATTGATATGTTGGTAGATAAGCGTAAGGTGTTTAAATCTAGTTACCCTCAGTGGTTCGATAATGAATTAATTCAGTTAATAAATCTAAAACATAAGGCACACAATAATTATAAATCTTCATTTAGCATGGAAGATTATGCCGTATTTGCGGAGTTGCGTAGTATGTGTAAGGTGGGTACTCGGCAAAATCATAAACAGTTTGTACGCGATGTCGAAAGCTCAGTATTGAGTGACACCAAAAAATTTTGGAGGTTTGTTAACTCTAGTAGAAAAAACTCCACAAATATCCCCAATGTAATGCATCTAAATCAGGTTAGCGCAAATGAAGGAAAATCCATTTCAAACTTGTTTGCTGAGCATTTCGGCTCGGTTTTCGGTTCGCAGGATTTCCCACACAACAATGACGTCATTAAAATCGCAGATAGCAGTTTTTATTGTAACAAACTTGAAATCTCTTACCAGGAACTCTATGCGGAGATAAATAGAGTGGATAAAAACGGTTCAACTGGCCCGGATCTAATTCCTCCTATATTTGTAAGATCATGCTCAGATGCGCTGATCTGGCCTCTTTATATAATTTTTAGAAAATCTCTCATCACAGGTATTTTTCCAGAATACTGGAAAAAAAATTATGTTATACCAATCTTTAAAAAGGGAAATAGGTCTCATGTAGAGAACTATAGACCCATATGTGTTCAGTCTTGCTTCCCGAAAATTTTTGATAAAATAATAACTGTTAATATAACTCATTTACTACGCAATATGATCATCGATGAACAACATGGGTTTCTATCTGGTAAATCAACTACGACTAACCTCTTTGTATACACTAATTTTATTGCCAACTCATTGGAATCGGGTGTTGCTGTAGATGCCATATATACTGACTTTAGTAAGGCGTTCGATAGTGTCGATCATACAAGACTTCTACACAAGCTTAAGTGTTATGGAATGGGTGAGCCTCTTCTTTCCTGGCTTTCATCCTATCTGACTAATCGAGTTCAAGCAGTTAAGGTGAAAGGTTTTATTTCTGACTCATTCAAAGTAACTTCAGGCGTTCCTCAAGGATCTCACTTGGGACCAGTATTATTTCTAATTTTTATAAATGATATTAATTACAATATTATGCATTCCAGATTTTTATTATTGGCAGATGACTTGAAACTATTTAGGGTAGTGAACTCTACTGAAGACTCACTAAAGCTGCAATCTGATCTTGATAGAATTTGCAATTGGTGCAAAGTTAATGGCTTAAAATTAAATATCGAAAAATGCAAGGCTATACGTTTCAGTAGAAAAAACCCCGAAGATAAATTATTTAAATATCGAATAGACGGTAAAATTCTGGAAAATGTCAATAATATAAGAGATTTGGGAGTAGTTTTTGATTCGCGTCTTACTTTCAGTCTTCAGGTCGACTCTGTGATTTCTAGATCAAGAAAAATGCTGGGTTTTGTGAAAAGAATTACTACGGATTTCCGTAGTACTGCAGCTATAACAAGAGTATTTTCCTCTCTGGTGAGAAGCATCTTCGATTACTGCTGTATTGTCTGGTATCCTTTCTTCATTACACCTATATATTGAGAGAATAGAGATGGTTCAAAGATCCTTCATAAAATATCTCTGTTTCAAATCTGGGCTGCGCTTCTCACATGATTTGTATGACATGTATTTATCATACTTCAACCTTGTGAGGATCAGAAAACGGCATATTTTTTTCTGCGTTTGTTTCTTTCATAAGGTAATGAGTGGAAAATCGAACTGTGAGATGTTACTTAACTTGTTTTCACTACGAGTTCCTGCACATACGGTAAGGCGTCCTAACTTGGCGCATGTAGGGTTTCATAGAACTCTTTATGGACAAAACTGTCCAGTGGATAGATGTGCTATTTATTACAATTCAATTGAAACTGAATTGGACCTGTCTGACCCGGTGGCTAGATTTAAAAGGATAGTTAAGAACATTTTGTTTTAGATATCTATTGTTTATAAATTGTGTAAATTGCTTCTGGCGTTAATAAATATTATTATTATTATTATTATTATTATTATTATTATCACAACCAAAATCAAATCTACAAGTGTTAAAGATCAGTGCACTTGGCCCCACGCGACCAAGTTGCAACTTAATTTGTGAAATTAAAATAAAATCACCTAACTCCAGACAACACCCCATTTGGCAACCCTGATATCTGAAAGTGAAACTGAATCCCATCGGGACAGCTGCAACCAACAACAACAATAGTAAAAGTGGAAGGTCTAATAGTTTAGAAAACGAAAGCGAAGCAGGTACTCGCCACTACAGTGAATAGGGCCCATAAAATGAGCCTAACAAAAGGAATCTCTTGGCCTGGAGTAAAATGTAAACAAACATAATATTTGAGAAGCGTTACGTAATTCCATACCAACCTAAAATTAAATTAAATAAATCAAATAAAAGTTTGAAATAAATAAAAAATATGTATTGTAAATAATTCTAAAAATAGTAAATAATTGAAAAGGTGTAATTAAATTCAAATAAGAGCAGTAATATAGGTGTTATATGAATTTGTTTGTTTTATTTCTCTGTTTAATTAATCTCTGCAACCCCATCTTACGAACTGAGGGTAAACTACGAAGAACGACGAGACAACGAAGGGTTCCAAATTTCTAGAGATCACATGGCCAGGGGGGTGGGCGGTTACAATATATTATAAGATAGAAGATAAGCGCTAATCTAATTTGCTATCATATTGCCAGACCTATCATAAATAAAGGCGCAATAATTTTTTTTAGTAGTGTGGGGACCTGTATGAATGATTAGTTCAAATTGAATTCTTTGGACAAGTTTGAAAAGCTTTTAATGATGTTTTCTCGAGTATTTGGAAATAATCCTCTTTATTTGCTAAAAATAATGGATACCGTTCAGAAAGAACTAAAAAAATATGCAAATTGTAATGATGAAAAGATTACTGTTCGAGATTTGAAGTAAGTGGAGTGTTATTTTTTTTATAGAAATAACTTATTTGAAATAACTATTCACTTGCAGAAAGGGTGATCATATTTACGTACCAGGAAATAATAGCAATGGCGTTAAGTTAGCCGCAGGATCAGCGTTATATATTACCATCATGGAATATACCTATATTGGAGATGATAAAGTAGCTGATTTTGGTGCCGTGAATAAAACTAAACCTGTTATTCGTCCATTAAAAGATTTTTTGGGAGCAAATGGTGCATGCCACTTATATCGGAGAGTGTATAAAGAATGCGTATCTCCAGATGAAACAGTTAAGCATGCCAAAGAACTTGCATCAGAATCTGCTAAGTGGAAACAATATGATTTGTTAGAAAATAATTGTGAGCACTTTGCTACCTTATTAAAGGTAAAGATACGTTGGTCTGGGCAAGCAGTTATTGGGGATGTTTTTTTGGAAACATTAATGTTTCAGTTTTGAATAAATTTAATTTACAGTTCATCAATTTTTTTTTTTAATATTAATATTAATAAAATAATATAATATCTGGATAGATATCTATAGAGGGTGGTCCCGAAATAGCGGACACGGTAAACAGGGTGTTGTAGAGGATATTCAAAAATGCTAAATTTAAAACAAAAATTGTTTCCTCGACTTCGTTACCGAGAAAAGTTTCCTTTTTCAAGAATTCAAATCAACATGGCAATCAATTTAAGACAGATTCCACTGGCCACACATATTTCACACAACTATAATAGTGTTTGTTCCTTATTATTTTTATTTTTCATTAGCGGTTTTCGAATTACAGGCGTTCAAATTCTTCCTATTCCTTGAGTTCAATAAAACTTGTCAATCGTACTTCAAATTGGTAGATAACAATGAATCTATAACAGATTTTGAATATAATATTATCAGGTATGTATCCAATCTACGATAATGATTTGAAACTTTGTTGGACTTGTCATTTCATATGTTTCCATGGTAACAACTTTCTGAATATTATACATATACCTACACACTATTTTTCTGCCTGAATAAATAGTATACATAGAGTGCAGTGTTGTAACTCTTCTTTCCACAAAATTGATCATATCTTCTTAAGGGAGCCAATCTCGAGAAAAAAGTAAATAAATTTAGAATCCTCAATCCACAATGATGCCGTTGTGCTATCTATGTCCGCCATTTCGTGATCACTCTGTATAAATATCTTATTTATCTGGTTACCTACTATAATCATTGAAATTACAAGTCATTGTAACCACCGTACACCAGATAAAATTTTAACATTGGTTCCAAGTGTCCTAACTTTCGTATAGTATGCGTATAGATGAGTCGTATACATGAGTCCATAATAAGGACGAAACAGTACCGCCCACGCCTTCAGTTTCACTTCATATGCTGTGCGAAAGTTTTCTAATTGGAACTGATATGAACCTATTATAGTAGCAAGCGGAATTAAAACCCAAACCAATTAATACCAAGAAATCTCAAACTGTCCAGGTGTAATCCCAAAAGAAGCATTTCACTTTTTGCTATGGAATCAAGGTCGCTACCTTAATCTCGAGCGCATATTCCGGTAAAACCATCAGAAGAAGACATCAAGTTTCATATTAGTGTATTTTTTAATAAAAAAATACACTATTGAGGACATCACTTTTCGAAAATCACCCAAACTCATCAAATGTCCACCGATCATGACCCCCAGATCACGAAAAAGTGATTTTCCAAAATTCACCTGCCCACGATATATATATATATATATATATATATTTATATATATATATATATATATATATATATATCGTGGGCAGGTGAATTTTGGAAAATCACTTTTTCGTGATCTGGGGGTCATGATCGGTGGACATTTGATGAGTTTGGGTGATTTTCGAAAAGTGATGTCCTAAAAGTTATAATTCTCTCCTAATCCGTTATAAAAGGTAGTGTTTGTGGGTAGGCACATAATATAATAATTCAATTGGGGGTAGGGTAGGAATGCCTAATTGGCGTCGCCACATTTTTATGATTTAATTGTATAGGTAAGCAATTTTGAAACAATAACCACTCCTAAATCAGTCCTTCAGACGGTGTAATTAGACACTACCACACAAAACAGGAGTTGGTTGCTTATCTTTTGAATGACAACTGTTGACAGTACTTATTCCATTCATTAATCTCGAATTGTTCGCGCCTCTGATGTGTCACTTTGTAAGTCCTGATTAGAACATAATTACGGTCTGTGGCCGGTTCTCCTTGTTTTAATATTTTGTATTGATGTTTTATTGATTTATTAATGAAGTGTACCTACAGCTTATATGCATCAAGGGGAAAAATCTCACATTTCGTAAGGAAATAAGTCATTGTATTGCTTTCATTCTTTATTGATTTTCATTCCTTTTTAGAGTTACCTGAAGAAGGGTCTTAAAGGACCAGAAAGCTTGTAAATTAGAAATATAGAGTATAACTAACCCTAAGTGTTTGACTGCAAACCCAATATTACTATTCTGTTACTTAATCATTCAGTCGAGACTACTAATACTTCTTATTTATATATATATATATATATTTCTCCAAAATCGCGAAATTTCGATTTTAAAAACGCTCCTGTGGCTTTATCTTTCAAGATTAGTGAACGAAATTTTGGGTCCTTGTAAAACGTTGGAATGACGTTGAATTTTCGTTGAAAAACTTTCCAAAAGTCCCATCACTTCTACAGGGTGTCCCTTCAAAATTCCATGAACCCGGTTTTTGTCATCTCATTTCAGGTCGCAGTTTTGAATCTAGGGAACTGAAATTTTTGTGGGAGTAATATATCTATAAAAACTGGTCTGGTATTGTACTTGAGCAAAATCGGTCGAGCGGTTTCAAAATGGCGGTCATTTTAATTTTTGAAAAATTTGCTAATATTTGAACCCCTGTATGAGCAAGATGGAAAAAAAAACTTTGGAACCAAATCGACAGGGTTTGAAGATAATTATTTCAAATTTAATTTAATGTAACAAAATTTATATTACTTTTATTATTAAGCCAGTGGCGTGGATAGGAAAGTGGTAAAAATGGCTAAATTTCCCTAACAATTTATGAGCACATTTTTGAAGCAATTGAACTGAAATTTTTACAGTAGATAACTATACTAATAGCCTTTAACATTTAAAAATTTCAAGAAGTGAGTAAGAAAAATGGCCGAGATATTCGAATTTTTTTTACATGATGTTTATTTCTCTAAAATTTTAAGAACGCTCCAGTAGCTTAATTTTTCAAGATTAATGAACGAAATTTTTTACTTTTGTGAAACTTAGGGATGACGTTTGATTTTCACAAAAAAACATTTACCTAAAATTGTGCTACTTTTACAACGTGTCTCTCCAAATTTCAAAAAAAAAACGGGTAAGAGGCACGGTTTCTGATCGCTGTTTTTAATCTAGGGGGCTGAAATTTTTTTGGCAGTAAGATAACTGCAAGTAGTCGTATGGTACTGCATTTGAGTTAAATCAGAAGAGCCGTTCCAAAATGGCGGCCTTTTCAATTTTAGGAAAAATTGATAGATTTTAAACCCCTAAATAAGCCAGTTAGAAACAAAAACTTTTAAACGAAATTAACATTACTGGAAGAAAATTATTTGAAATTTGAGTTATAAAATATTGAGTTAAAATATTGCAATAAAATTTGCAATATTTTTATTATTAAGCCAGTGGCGTGGGTAGGAAAAGGGAAAAAAGGCTAAATTTCTATAACCGTTTATGAACATACCTATTTTTTGAGGATATGAACTGAAATTTTGACTGAACTAATAACCCTTAACTATGAAAAATTTCAAGAAGCAAATAAAAAAATGGCGGAGATATTAGAATACTTTTACATATTATGTTTATTCCTCTAAAATTTAAAATTTTCGGTTTTCAAAGCTCCCCTTTCACTTTTTCCGTTCTATAAAAGGTAGTCTAAAAAATAGTATTTTTTAAGTAAAGTTAGCCAGTGGCGGGCATAGGAAATGGGCCAAAATTGTTCAATTTTGCCAATGTTTTTTTTTTGTTTTGTTATATTTAAAAATTCATTCTAAGGCACGGTTTAAAACGAAATGAAATGCAATGTCAGTGAATATCACCTGACTATGTAAAATTTCAGAAAGCCAATTTAGAAAGCGGTGAAAATATTCAGAATTGAATCGCATAAAAATACACTATTTCTGCGATTGATGCGCAAGAAGGTTTTTTACTATTTTTTTACTTTTTTTAATTTTAATTTTTACTTATGATAGCTTTTGACCTTTTTCAAATTAATTTATGAAAATTCGGAGTATTATTATGAATTTCTAAAATAAGTACAAGATCCTTTTTACTCTGACATTTTCAATAAAATTTAGTACAGTACCGTTTTGAGGGCTGGTGAATCCCGTGGCGTGCCCAGTTTTTTTCTAAAAAAATCGCTAATATGAATTTTTGAGATTTTACAAGTAAACACTGATCTAGTAGGCCCTGGATTTTGTAGGAATGAGACGCTTTTTGCTCCCAAAATATAGTTTATCAAGCTCTATGATTTAAAAGATTTTTTTTTAAATCGCACCATAAATTAAGATTCTACAGGGTGTTTCAAGAACAAATGGGTCACACTGTATGTATTTTATTGGAGGAGAACATTGCAAAAGAGAGAATTAAAAACATAGAAGGAATTTCAAAAAAAAAATCTTATATGATTCCCAGAGCGTGGAATTTATGTATATTTCATTGCATCTCCCATGACGTCGTGTTATTCATAACGAAACCCAGGAAACGACAGCGGGAACGAATATCGAGCAACAACTTTGACCCGGTTATTATCGGTGTCTGTTTTCAAGGGAAATTTATGCAACCCTTCCTTCGCTCGATCACAAAAAAAATTTTTTTTAATTAATCAGGCCAAAAAAGAAAACTAAAAAAAATGAGCGAAAGGAAGGTGTCTCTCCCTCTGATCCCATCCAGGTACCTTCAAATTTGTTTGTACCCAAAGTAGGACAGAGGGTGTAAAAATTAAAAAAAAATGATGATGATGAAACTACAAATTCGTCCACATGATCGTCTAAATAAATAAAAAATATATAAGATTCAAAATTTACATAACTGACCTGCCCTACGTTGTGTCTTTTTTTATTATTCAGGCCATACAGATACTAAAAATAAAACTCACATAAAAAATTTAACAATTTATTGGACTTCTCCAATTAACAACATAAAACTTCCCAGCTAACGGTATATTGTATTGTGAGACAAAAGAAAATTTATCTTGGATTTCTCCCTTATCATCTACATACTAGCAACATTTCTTAAAAATAGAACAATAGTAAACTAAAAAAAATTGTTGATCTCGTTGATCAACCAATTACCTTCATTAGGTACTTGACAAAAAAATTCACATTCTTAACACTAACTAAATTTGGCCAATTAATTCTCCCTGATAATTAATTTAGATTAAGATTAAATACTAAATTGAACATTTTTACTCACTAGCTAAAACTAACAACATTGGGGAAGTATTTCCCAATTATTAAAATAATAAAAATTCCCATCTTGATAAAATCAATAACGCAATCTGATGAAGTTACTTCCTCTCTTTTTAGAGAGAAAATTCAATGTAAAATAAATGAAACAAAAGAATTTACAAGGTACCTTGGAGTTCCACACATTTCTTGATGAAACGTGACTGCAACAGAAAGATCCAAAAGAAATGAGATAGACTGTGATGCCTACTCCCTCTCCAGTTGGCTAGGTCCGGCTTTGTCTGTAGAACGCCATTACTTCCAAAAAGAATTATGCTCTTCTACCCAGTGCTTGAAAATGGGATATTTCTCAACGGAGACCACCATCAGCACATTTTGGAAATAAAATAAACGACTAAACGATAGATCTTATTATAGATCCACCCCGAAGGAGGGACCCTGCAACGAGAACAAATTATAAACCCCTAAAATTTAACTAATCGCCATTTTATTTTACCAAAAGAACTCCTTCGTCCTTTCAGGTTACTTGAATCTACATCTCCACACTCACATAGATGAAATTGATTTCTCCTGATTTAGGAAATAACAAGAACATTAGTTTTTACTAAAATAGAACCAAACAAACTCCATACCTGAATTTTCCAGCAAGAACAATACAACACTATAAACAACAAATTGCTCCACTCACATCTTCACATCATGATGGTTTTCGACAGAGAGAGCGACCGCCCGACGATCTTCCCTGTTCTCGGCCCCTTTGTTAATCGATAACCCCGCGCAAGACCAGCCGTCTACTACCTCGGTCGGTCACTTCACCGAGTGGCAGTTGACAAGACTCTGACTGACAGACTCATAACTCGATCCCGTTACTATACCTCAAACTATAGAACTTGCGGAGGGCACCAAACCAAAGAAACGCCATCTTGGAAGTCCTTCCATGCGTAAATTCATTCGGGATAACTACGGAAAAGCGCACGCTACACCACTCCTCCAACCAAAATAAAAAAATGGGATAACATACCATTTTTTTGCTCATCAAGAACACAAGAAAATATCCTCTAGACTCTCCATTGACTTCTATGTACATATATACAACGCTCTTCCTAAAGAACAAAATGGTCTCACTGACCGTACCAAGAGACTAATTATAAATGTTCTTCCTAAAGAAACAAAATGGTCTCACTGACCGTACTAATAGACTAATCATAAATGTTCTTCCTAAAGAGACAAAATGGTCTCACTGACCGTACTAATAGACTAATCATAAATGTTCTTCCTAAAGAACAAAATGGTCTCACTGACCGTACCAACAGACTAATCATAAATGTTCTTCCTAAAGAACAAAATGGTCTCACTGACCGTACCAACAGACTAATTATAAATGTTCTTCCTAAAGAAACAAAATGGTCTCACTGACCGTACCAACAGACTAATTATAAATGTTCTTCCTAAAGAAACAAAATGGTCTCACTGACCGTACCAACAGACTAATCAATTTCGCCTACCCCGACCCGTTCACCTACGAATATTGAAATTGAAATACAGCAAAAAACTTATCCCACAGAAGGAAGTTAAATTTCACTTTATTTGGGCGCCTCTCAGCAAACACCTTTGCTCGACGCTTACTAGTGGTAGACACGATGACTCAGAACTGGTACGGTTGGCTGCCTTGTGACTGCGACCGAGCTGTTCCTCTTCGGCTTTCCTTTCTCCGATACCAACTTGGTGACTGGAATGCAGAAACAGGGGAACGCTTATTCCAGTACCTTGAAGATACCGGAGGACTCCAACTGCCTCACAGAAACTAACTCAACCCCTCTAAATGTGCAACAATACCTGTGGAAGTTATAATCATTAATCTTGAAAATAACAATGCAAAAACATCAACTGACTAATTGGGTTAGTAATTAGTCCTAACTAAAATTCAAAATGAAATTTCGAAAAACTAAACGTTAGTCAAAATTACCCTAAAATGTAAATAGATCCTTTTAGAAATCTTAATGTGAACTACCTGAACTACTAAAAGACAAAACTTTACTCAAAACTTACAAATAGTTACTCAAAACTACTTGACGATACTCAAAAACTGTCTGGTAAATATTAGTGAAGACTTCTGTGATAGATTCAATAGACACAACATAACTAAGACTTATTGAGAAAGAAAAGACATCAGCTCAAGACTAAAATTCGTTTAGTTGATTTCCTAAACTGACACTAATCCTCCAAAAATTTTCCCCTTACTCAAAAAGATAGAAAACTGCTCTTGGTAATCCAACAAATTTATACTCAATATCAGAATTACCAGAATTCAGAATTCCTGAAATTCTTTAATTAATTTTGACATGTGATTTAGGGTAGCTAATCCTAAACACAGTCTACCTCACATAGATCTGAAAATTTTTCCTACTAACGTACCAACAAGGTAGGATTTTCATCTCTAAGGACCTCACACAGACCTCCAGGACTTACACCAATGGGCTGCCTATTGGCTCCGGGATACAAAAGATACCTAACACAGACCTGGAGAACTTCCACACGGCATTGAACTCCAAAGTTCTGTGACCTAAAAACTTCTATCACATCTAAACTAAATTTACTCAGGACGTTAGACAAAGATAAGATTTACTAACTAACAACAACGATTTCCAAAATGATCCTTACTAAAACAAAATTACTAATCATCGATACTTACAAAGGGTTTAAGATCCTGAATGTGGAATTCACCCAAATTCTTCCCTGACTCATTACTCAACTCAACAACTAAACCACTCCCTTTAACTTTCGTTACGAGAGCAGGAACATACTTAGGGGCTAGTTTCTTAGCGAAACCAGTCACCTTATCAGAAAGCACAAAATTTTTCTTCCAGACCTTGTCACCTACTTGATAACGAATGTCTCTTCGTCTCAGATTGTACCTGGAAGAATTTTTGTCATACGCTTTCTGAACTCGAGCCTGAATTTGTGGGTATAATTTCGGAACTTTCGAAATTTCCGATTGCCACTTTAACTTATCCGAAATTTGAACTGGATCATACGAATTCAAACCTACGTCACCATAATACTGTCCATCCACCGGGACATTTCTACCAAAGATAAGAAAAGCAGGAGTAAAGCCAGTGGCTTCATGCTCTGCTGTCCGAATAGCTTGTGCAATTTCATGCAAATGTTCATCCCAAGTTCTGTGGTCCTCCTTAACATAGGAGCTAATTGCAGAACCTAATACTTTATTTACCCTCTCAGTAGGGTTAACTTGGGGATGATAACGTGCATTATACCAAACTCGCTGTACATGATACTTTTTCATAAGTGCCTTAAATTCCTTAGATGTAAATTGCACACCGTTATCACAAACCACAATCTGAGGTACCCCGTATATCAAGAATACCTGGTTCTCTAAAAACTTGGCAACTTTCGAAGCGGTAGCTTTCGAAAGAGGCTGGACTAAAACGAATCTTGAAAAAGCATCTGTGACAACCAACAATTGTGTATTTCCTGACTTGGACCGTGGAAATGGTCCCATCAAATCTAAGGAAATCATCTGAAATGGAAAGTCGACAGATCTCTTCTTACCATAAGCTCCGGCAGGAAGTTTATTGGTGGACTTGTGTGCTCCACACGTAGTACAAGATGACACGTACCTCCTAACCGTTTCTCTAATACCAGGCCAATAATACCTCTCTAAAATTCGTGCCAAGGTCTTATGCACTCCCAAATGAGCTGCTGTTGGACTATCATGACATTGCTCAAGAATTTCCTTTCGATTTTCAGTAGGAACTACCAACTTCCAGTTTGACTGGTTCGTTTCAATGTCATGATTATTCTTAATGTGCTTATAAATAGCACTACCTTGCACGAGAAAATTTGGATACTTCTGTGGATCACATTGTATCTTATTGATCATATCAGCATACCATTGGTCAGGAATTAAATTCTGAACTTCAACTGAAGCAATCTGTCTCGAAAGCAAATCCGGTACTACCATATCCTTTCCTGGACGATGGACTATCTTGAACTTGAAACAACTAAGCCTAACTGTCCAACGGGCGATACGACCCATGGGATCTTTAATTCTGTACAGCCACTGTAAACTGGCATGATCAGTTACTACAGTGAATTCTGCGCCCTCAACATAACCTCTAAATTTCTCAATACCAAAGATAACTGCCAAACATTCTTTCTCCGTCGCCATGTACTTGGTTTCGGCCTTAGAAAGTTTTCTGGACGCATAAGCGATAGGATGTTCAAAGCCGTCTCGAAGCTGGAATAATACTGCCCCAATGCCGACGTCACTCGCGTCCGTCTGGATAAAGAATGGCTTATCGAAATCTGGGCTAACAAGAATAGGATTAGAGATCAATCTCTCCTTCAAATTACATAAGGCTGACTCGGCTGTTTCAGTCCAAACAATGGGGGCATTCTTTATTCGACCTTTAATGATCGAGGTGATTGGTTCAGAAATGGTCGAAAAGTCCTTAATAAACTTTCTATACCACTGCAACACTCCCATTATCCTTCGAACCTCTGTAGTGTTTCGCGGAGATGGCATCTCTGCGATAGCCTTGACCTTATCTGGGTCAGTTCTTAGCCCATTCCTATCTACTATGTAACCCAAAAATGTTAGGGAATCTCTACAAAATTGGCATTTCGGAATATTCACCTTCAGCCCAGCAGAAAACAAAATCTCAAAAACTTCATTCAACAAGCTGACATGTTCATCAAAATCCTCAGAAACACAAACGATATCATCAAGATACACAAAAACCTTATCTTCAAATTTTGGATCCATAAATAATCTGTCCATCAACCGCTGTTGTGTCTGCGCGGCATTACATAGACCGAACGGCATAACTACAAATTGAAAAAGACCTCTCCCTTGAACTTGGAAAGCTGTCTTTTGCTTCGATGTTTCTTCTAAAGGAATATTCCAGAAAGCCTTAGTAATATCAATGGAAGAAAGATATTTCTTACCACCTACCTTATTCAAAATATTATCAATCAATGGCAAGGGATAAGAATCCTTAACCGTTACCTGATTCAAACCTCTGCCATCAAAACATAACCTATATGTACCTGGTTCTGATTTTGGAACCATTAAAATTGGGGATGCCCATGGGGACATACTTTTCTCAATTACCCCAGACTCTAACATAGCATCGATCTCCTTATGCAAAATTTTATTAAGCATCGGCGATAATGGATATTGCCTTTGCTTAACTGGTCTAGCCTCACCAGTGTCAATAAAATGAGAGATGATATTTGTTCTCCCTGGTGCTGTTGACGACAATGTCTCAAATTTAGTAATAACTTCAGACAACACCTTGCCCTGATCAGATGAAAGCTCGGCTAGAAAAGTATTAGAATCTGCCTTGGAAGAAGTTGATGCCTCAATTTGTCCTACCTGATAAGACCTGTTCTTAAAATTTAAATTGATGTTCGACAATCTACAAAAATCTGCACCCAAAATAATGGAATGCGAAATAGAAGGTACTACAGCAAATCTCAAATCGATAACCTTATTCTCGAAACTTACTGGAAACGTAACAAAACCTAACAACTCCTGTGAGCTACCATCTGCGATAGTCACATTCGTCCCATCCAAATCCTTGACAAAAGTGTCATTACCTTCCCATAAAATTTCCACATTGGAACCCAAAATCGATAAATTTGCACTAGTATCCAATAAACCCAAATATTGTCTATCTTCAATAACTATAGGTATATAAGGCCTATTATCATGTAACTTTTTCTTAAACATCGGACAAATATCAGTATCACCCCTATCCAAATCTACACTCATCAACTTATTATTACAGTGGTCAGGTTCATTACCTATACCCACCACTGTCTCATCAATAACTTCAACTACTTCGGAATTTTTGGGACTGCGCCTGTCTCCATAGTAGGCTGTTTTCGGGAGTTTGGAACGGTTGTCCCTCGCCGCTCGCCCCCTAAATCGTTTTTTGAAACTGTGGTAGAATTTGCATTCTCACCACACCTAGGACAGGATCGTTTAGAAACGTCCTTTAGACCACAACCAAAACAGAAAAACTTCCTGGGCTGAGTACATTCCATAAACGAATGACCAGCACCATCACAATTCCAACACACCCAACGAGATTTAGATGACAGAAAATCTTCTTTAGGAGTTTTCGACTCCTTTTTCTTGGGTGGCTCTGTTACTTCAATCACCTGTTCAGGTTTACGGTAAACCTTTTTGTTTATTGCCCAACTATTTGGTGTCGAATTGACAGCTATCTGCCTACAAAAATATTCTAACTGCTCAAACGACTCTATCTGTAAAAGACATAATTTACTATTCAAATCTGGAGATAAATTTCTCCTTACGATCTTGATTTGTTCTGCAGTGGACAATGGTACCAAAAGATGAGAAAATTTCATCCTAATCCTAGCCAAAAATGTAACCACACTTTCCCCACTAGTCTGCCTAAATGATCTAATTTCGGCTAATAAATCTTCATCATAGTTCGGAGGGATAAACGTTGACCTTAGACGCCATTCTAATTCGTCCCACGTCCTAACCTGATACTTAATATTCCTAAACCAGGAAAGTGCTGGTTCTTTAAAAAGATCCACTGCGCAACTAAACACTTCATCTAAAGGAACTCCTCGAGCCTCGCTCAATTCCTTGACACGTTCTAAAAATTTCACAACCTCGCAACCTTGTTCTTTCCCAGAAAACGTCAAATTCCACTTATGAACGGGAGTAGATACCTTATTCCTAACACTAACTTGATTTACCCTTAAATTCTGCGGAATATTTGAACAATCTGGTACTGAGAAAGGATTCGGACTATATAAGTTATCCCTAGGCAGCTTATCATTATAACTACCTGGCTCGGAAACTGTCAAAAAACTAAAATCTCCAATAAAATCGTCCCTAAAAGGGTTCGTTGCAGAAAGCAATTGTGAACTAGTACTCGTATTGGTTGAAATTGTTTCTACGATAGGGCTGCTGTCTACAGTCCACCAAGAATCAACTGGACTAGAGCTTCCAGCTGGCAACAATGGCAACGATGTGTTAACCTCTGAAAACTTCTTACTTAAATTCTCAAAATCATGACGTATTTGATCTTTTGAAACGACCTCACTAGCACTACAGTCATTTAATCGCCCTATTCTCAGCTTCAAATGAACCATCCTAGACAATAATCTGCTATATAATGGAAAATTTTCCTCAATTGATTTAATTTTCCCTAACGACACTTCAATGTTCTTGAGAGTTTGCCTACATGCCTCTGAATCTTCGTCAAAATCTAACGGTGAAACTGTTGGTACTACTACTTCTGATCTCATTAACCTACTTAATTGGGTCCTACGCATGTTATTGTCCCATAAGGGCTCCTCGTTTCTCAACAAGATCTCATACTTAATCTCCTCAACTCTCAAATGAGCTACTTCAAAGCTAGTCCCTAACTCTGAACTCATCTTGATTGATATAAAGATACACCAATATCAAAACTACAAAAACACTCAAATAGAGAAACCTTGATTTGGAACGCACAATGTATAGGTACCTTATCAATTAGTATTGCTCAAAATTGCAAAAATATTAGTAGTATTATTTACCGTTGTTAATTAACCTCACTTAATATCATCAAATGTCGTTAATATAGGTACACACTATCTTAAAAATCCAAAACATGAGTTAGCATAACCACATATAAGTACACATAAACATTAAAAAATTTCTCACAATACAATATTATCCAAAAATAAACTCCGTGCTGGTCAACGGAACCATTTGCAACCCTTCCTTCGCTCGATCACAAAAAAAAATTTTTTTAATTAATCAGGCCAAAAAAGAAAACTAAAAAAAATGAGCGAAAGGAAGGTGTCTCTCCCTCTGATCCCATCCAGGTACCTTCAAATTTGTTTGTACCCAAAGTAGGACAGAGGGTGTAAAAATTAAAAAAAAATGATGATGATGAAACTACAAATTCGTCCACATGATCGTCTAAATAAATAAAAAATATATAAGATTCAAAATTTACATAACTGACCTGCCCTACGTTGTGTCTTTTTTTATTATTCAGGCCATACAGATACTAAAAATAAAACTCACATAAAAAATTTAACAATTTATTGGACTTCTCCAATTAACAACATAAAACTTCCCAGCTAACGGTATATTGTATTGTGAGACAAAAGAAAATTTATCTTGGATTTCTCCCTTATCATCTACATACTAGCAACATTTCTTAAAAATAGAACAATAGTAAACTAAAAAAAATTGTTGATCTCGTTGATCAACCAATTACCTTCATTAGGTACTTGACAAAAAAATTCACATTCTTAACACTAACTAAATTTGGCCAATTAATTCTCCCTGATAATTAATTTAGATTAAGATTAAATACTAAATTGAACATTTTTACTCACTAGCTAAAACTAACAACATTGGGGAAGTATTTCCCAATTATTAAAATAATAAAAATTCCCATCTTGATAAAATCAATAACGCAATCTGATGAAGTTACTTCCTCTCTTTTTAGAGAGAAAATTCAATGTAAAATAAATGAAACAAAAGAATTTACAAGGTACCTTGGAGTTCCACACATTTCTTGATGAAACGTGACTGCAACAGAAAGATCCAAAAGAAATGAGATAGACTGTGATGCCTACTCCCTCTCCAGTTGGCTAGGTCCGGCTTTGTCTGTAGAACGCCATTACTTCCAAAAAGAATTATGCTCTTCTACCCAGTGCTTGAAAATGGGATATTTCTCAACGGAGACCACCATCAGCACATTTTGGAAATAAAATAAACGACTAAACGATAGATCTTATTATAGATCCACCCCGAAGGAGGGACCCTGCAACGAGAACAAATTATAAACCCCTAAAATTTAACTAATCGCCATTTTATTTTACCAAAAGAACTCCTTCGTCCTTTCAGGTTACTTGAATCTACATCTCCACACTCACATAGATGAAATTGATTTCTCCTGATTTAGGAAATAACAAGAACATTAGTTTTTACTAAAATAGAACCAAACAAACTCCATACCTGAATTTTCCAGCAAGAACAATACAACACTATAAACAACAAATTGCTCCACTCACATCTTCACATCATGATGGTTTTCGACAGAGAGAGCGACCGCCCGACGATCTTCCCTGTTCTCGGCCCCTTTGTTAATCGATAACCCCGCGCAAGACCAGCCGTCTACTACCTCGGTCGGTCACTTCACCGAGTGGCAGTTGACAAGACTCTGACTGACAGACTCATAACTCGATCCCGTTACTATACCTCAAACTATAGAACTTGCGGAGGGCACCAAACCAAAGAAACGCCATCTTGGGAGTCCTTCCATGCGTAAATTCATTCGGGATAACTACGGAAAAGCGCACGCTACATTTACAGCGAATTCATGAAAAAGTGTTGAAATGGAAACTTTTAAAGATCTCTTATATTGCACGTCCGCGGAAAGTCATTTGTCAGCGATAATATTAACGGCGCCCCATTCAAATTAAATATAGAACGGAAGCGGCGTTTCTGATTGAAAGTTTTTCGTTACAAAATATTGAAATAAACGGCAATAAACGGTATTTCGTCGCTGCTTGCGTTATTATTATCCTTTATGGGGTGTTTTAATTTTTATACCTCCACTTACAAATAAAGAACGAGACTCCAACTCCATTAACGTCATAAAATAAGAGCACGAGCAGATTCGCTATTATTTAGCTAATATGAGGAGAACATTAAGTGGCAGATTTTATTTTTTCTTTCAGTACCCTATGTGCTTTTCTTTCTCATAAAACTTTACGAGACTGCCAAAGCTCTCGCTTTTATTTCATCTTTATCGTATAATGACTCTCCTATATTCGAGTATTATTTTACATTTACTCCTCTCTACAAAGTGCTATTTGAAAGTCTGTATAATTTATCGATAACCTAAGAAATGACTTTATTTATTACAACAACTCTTGGTTTAAGAAAAAATCTGAAGGATGTGCTAGAAGCTACATTCTGGGTAATAATGTATTAAAATTGTAACCTACGCTATCAGAATAAGTGAAACCTGCTACCTATTTAAGTGCTCAAGAAGAATAAGTAAGTACCTACGTTTGGTGAAATATCTATGATGTTTATGATGATAGTCCAGTTAAATAATAATAACTATTAAATTGTGCTACTTAGAAGTCAGATTAAATTTTAAGGGGTGACATTAGAACACTCTAGCCAAGCTTTCCCCAAGGATGTGTCAAGGGGTGCCCGCCGGCTTGATTTAAGAGATGCAATAATGTATTTCGGTAAATTAATAAAAAATTTGTTAGAGAGGATGTATTCCACAACATTTGTTTAGAATTATTTTCGTTTAAAATGGTTTTTTAAAAATAGAATATCAGATTTTTAATCAGAGACCCCAAAAAACTCGAAAATCTAGTTTTTCATCAAAACTATATGACTTGAATAATTAAGTAATGAATTATTGTAATTAGTTACTTTGTTAGGTATGCTCAAATTTAAAAATTTTCAAAAATTTTGGCGTCGTTCGAGTTTGGGCGCCCTCTGTATTCGTGCCAAGCATACAAAAACAATCTTAAAGACACACAAATTTATTGTAGAAAAAGTCAAAAGGAACAGCAGCAACAGGTTTTGTCCTAACCTCTCTTCGTCCTTGATTGACGAAATTAACTTATAACTTTTGAACAAAAAAAATATCATCAAGAATTCCAAACAAAAGTTGTTTGATACATCCCCTCCCTAATAATTTTGTAATTATGTAGTAACAATTTTTCACGCACAATAAGCAATATTTACCGAGATACTTGATTTCATCTCTTAAGTTCAAGATGGTGGCCACCGCTTGCGGAATTTGAGGAGGGAAACTTGCCAGGAGTGCTCTAGTGCCATCCCTTATAGTTAGGGCCGCGGTGACAAAAGTGCCTTGCAACTCCCAAACGGATGAGAAGCACGGTTTTGTATAGTTCGAGTGTCGTTCTCGAAATCCGTGTTGTCGAGTAGGGGTCTGGCGTTCGGCGTTGGGCGGCTATAGTATTTTTTCCGAATTCTGCCCAGCGGTTCCAAAAATTATTTCCCAAACGGATGAAAATTACTGGAGGGCATCTACGCAAACCCCTAATTACCGGAAAAATATTTTCATCCGATTTGATATTTGCAAAGAACTCTTCCAGAAGCTCTAAAAAAAATGGAAAAAAGGGGGGGAAAAATTTCCTCATTTGAACTTGAAATTTGGCAGGGAGATATAGTTCGTGTCTGAGAATATGTAAAAAAAATTTTTTTGCTCTATTATCGCGATCGCTTTGTAACAATTTTCCAAAATTTAAATGGGCCAAATTTGATAAAGTAATTCCAAATTAAGTCTGGGTCAATTTAATTGTACTGCAGGCTACGGCAAGGATCAAATCGGATGAAAATATTTTTCCGGTAATTGGGGGTTTGCGTAGATGCCCTCCAGTAATTTTCATCCATTTGGGAAATAATTTTTGGAACCGCTGGGCAAAATTCGGAAAAAATACTATAGCCGCCCAACGCCGAACGCCAGACCCCTACTCGACAACACGGACTTCGAGAACGACACTCGAACTATACAAAACCGTGCTTCTCATTCGTTTGGGAGTTGCAAGGCACTTTTGTCACCGCGGCCCTAACTATTACACGACTAAAATTTCATCAAACTTCTAATCAACGCAATTTCAGCCTTTTTTGACTATTTGACTGGACATTATTGCGATGAAAAACTGTAGTAGACTGATGAGTTCTTCCTCAGTGTGGCCAATCAGTATAGGTACTAGGAAATGGAAAATTATCCCATATGTAAAAGTGGAGATCCATTATATGTTAGGACAAGTCTAAACATGGCGTTTTTTTATTACGCGCACCATTGGAAACCTGGAAAACTGATTGGAGACAACGTGCAAAGAACTTTGGGATGAGTTTCTAAACCCTTGTCAAAAACAATGTGAGCTAGTTCACTGAACTGCATAGTTTTCTTAGCTTCTGGAAATTTTTAGAACACCGAGGAAGTCATTCGATATGATTCGATTGATGCCACCAGAGTGACTAGGATACGAGGATCATCTGCTGAGCGTCAAATTGCAAAGAAAAGTAAGAAGTATCAAATTTTCATAATTTCAACCAGAAACAAGACTAGCAGGGCAGGGCTTGAGTGGTTAAGAAGTTTTATTGGACGCAATCCTACTATATCAGTACGTAAGTCTGAAGCTACTAGCTGAAACAGGCTGCAGCTTTCAGCTAGTCAAGGAAGAGGTCAGTGCGTTATTTGAGTTATTGGGGAAAGAAATGGAAAATTACAAATTTCCCCCAAATTAAATTGTTAATGCAGATCACAACGGTACAAGATCCTGGCAAAGTTTTGGCAACAAAAGTACAGAAAAGGGTTGGAGTTGTAACGAGCGAGGAAAGGAGAAGGACTATCACTGTCATGTGTGTTATGATCGTATCAGGAGGATGTATTCCACCTATGTTTATATTATCCAGAAAACGGTTATCTCCACTTTTGGAAAAAAACTGGATCTGCTGAAGCTTTGTACAAATGCTCAAAAAATGTTTGGGTTGATGAAAATATATTTTTTTGAATGGTTGCATCATTTAAAAAAAAATTCGCGGCACCAGTTTTCATTCAACCCAATATTTCTCTAAAATCGTACGACTGTTCAAAAAAAAAAAATAATAATAATGTGATGATGTACATTCCCCTCATTCTTCTCATAGAATCCAACCGTTTAATGTTGTTTTTTATGGACCGCTTAGGGCTTAATATCGGAATCGATGTAATTCGTTCATGAAATCTTGTCTGATGCAAAGCATCACCCCATACGATGTAGCAGCATTATTTAACAAAGCCTATACTACAGTACTTAGCAACAATTAGTAAAGGCGAATCGGGATTCAGATGTGAAGGCATTTAATCCCAGCGTTTTCACCGATCAGGACTTTCTCCCTGCTTCAGTGTTGGATAATACTCCTCTTGTCATTAAAGATTACGAAGCTACCTGTCCACAAGGAAAGCAAATTAAGAACCTGATCTTGGGCCGTTCACCTCCATAAAATCTGTCTCATTTAAAGTACCATCAAGATCAAAGCCACCACTAAAACGACAGAAACAACATGCCAAAGTGATTACTTCCACTCCAATGAAAAATAAATTGGTAGAGAAAGAAAATAGAAAGAAAATAAAGCAAGAGAAAGAAAAGGAAAGGGAATTCAAACAAGACGAAAACTTAAAGTTAAGAACGTCTAGTCCAAAGGAACGAAAGAGCAAGACAGATCTGAAAAATCGAGAACTTATAGTCATTAGAGAAAAATAAAATTGACAATCAGGTGTGGTTTCATTTTCATTGTACTTTTTTTTAGGTGGTCACACGCAGACTGTAGTGGATAGAACACAGCAAAAGGATATTCACGTTGAGTATACCAAAGAATTATCAAAATTAATTTTGATTTAAATGTTTCAAAACGGCTATTATTGTACTCAAAGATTACATAAGGCAATAGCGGTCAAAGTAAAATTTTTGTATTAACTTTTTATTTTTTCTTAAGTGTATAATTTGATTTATATTACATATTGTTTCGCCAACTAAAATGTCTTGTCATTTAAGTGTAACACATGCTTAAATTAAAAACAGTCAAAAAAAATTGTGGAGGATTTCTCTTATAGATGACCGGCATTTACACATTTTACCCTAAGTATTTTTCCGCTGGTCGGTAAAGACATCGAGTCTTCTTTTTTGTACGGCACTCGGTCTGGATACAACTTCACTAAGTTTCAAACTTTTCTTTACTTATGAAAATTTTTTGGACAACGAATTTTTTTCGTAAATTGTTTCAGCCAGATTTGGGTCAGTTTAGCACATGAGGCAGGAGAAAACAGAAGAAACTTGAAAAAAGTTCCCGTGCTCCACAACCACCACTTTTAATAATTAGAATTATGTTGAAAAATCGGTTTTCATTTTCGAATGACAACAGCACTGATTTTTAAGAGTATTCCTAACTTTATATATAGAGTATCATAATACGATCGTATTATTCAAAAATATAAATAATATTTTACAACATATTATGTTGTCTCCTTCGTGAGTTTCGCTATTCAATGAACCTTATATGTAGATATACATATATATATAGATTTACATCAAACATTGCTTACAGAGACTAGAAGCAATAATGCAATAAAGTTGCGGGCTCTCGGCAGGTAGCAAATCGATTCCTTGATTCAACAAACGCTCGGTGTGATGGAGTCGGGGACGTACAGAAGGAGTTTCGCAACAACTTAATCATAGCTTTGAATCGATGCGATACTTGCAATATTAAAATATCGAACAAACAGTAGCCCCTGTACAACATAAAAGCAGCTATCCATACAATGAACTTACAATGGAGACACATTATTAAATTTCCTCTCCTGTCTCTAATGAAATGTTGAGGGGATCGTTAACGTCATCAGGAGACTTGTATTTTTAATTTCGGAAAAATCGAATGTAATTATCTTAGGCTTAATGAAGGCTTAAAGGTTTTTAAGATTGTCTTCTTGATTAGAAAGGCATCGTGCCTCATAATCAGGAAATGGTTTCAGATTCCAACCGTTTATGGCGAACATCTCCATCTCCAAGACATCCGAGACTCTCCTTCTCGTTGTTTTTAGTGATTTTTATTTTATGTTTAATTTTTATAAATATCTTGAACTGATTCATTTCAACAACTACCTGCGATGGTGAACTGGCAATATGTCCTATCTGAAATTCCAGGAATTTTCCGTTTATTGTGTTAAATTGTTCTATCTGCTATTATACGTTCAGCATGTGATTAATATTTATTGCTAAATTTAAGTATATGTTACAAAATAAACATATACGTATTTTTTTTCTTGTTTCGGAAATTCTAAATTAAAAAAAAAGAACGTTTTTTTCGCTCCCTGACCAATTTACTTTTTTGAGATAGGACTTATTGCCAGTTCACCATCGCATGTTTTTTTTATATTTTTTAATTTTTTATCGAAGATCCTTCCATAATTTTATGAAAAATGAAAAGAAACTGATATGAAGAGACGATATTAAACAATATTTTTTAAATTATATTCTGTATCAATTTTACCGCGTCGTCGGAGAAGAATATTCTGTTGAAAGGACTCAAAGCGTGAAATTTCACCCTGTTTGCTGTAACTCTGTTCCCTTATTCCTTTATAATCTTTATATTAACCAGTTTCTTCTCTGGAGAAGCTCTCCTATTACGAGAAATAATTACAAATTGATTGCGCATTGAAAATAGGAATTCGTCCTATTTTAATACTTATACCTAATTTTTTTAGCATTGGAATCAGAAGATAACTCAATGCATACTTTAGGTACTTACTACAAGAAACATTCGCTTCATCGTAAGGAGCTGAATTAGAGAGGAATTAGATATTACATTCCCTAAGCGATCTACCACCTGTGGAATTTTTGTCCCGAAGTCTCGCTTAATTGTTTCCTGGAATTCTCGATGATACTCTAAATCTCCAGACAACTTCTAAATGTATTGCGAACTTCTGATTTAATTGTTATTAAGTAATTAGAATGAGACACTCCCACTCCAGGAATAATTTTCTAATTGCTACTGTGTTATGGGTAAGCTGGTGAAAACTCGTTACGCATTTCCAATCAAGAAATTTATAAATAGAGGAAATTGTATTTCGCTATATTTTTAAAGCAAATGAATTCTTAATTTGGATTTGTTATTTAACATAAAGAATCCACAATAAGTGATTGTCGTCATTGTACAAAGCTCAGGAAAAATTTAACGGTGGACAACAGGACTAGAAGAAGTTATTGTGAGCACTTGAAGCATACTTCTACTATCTATAACGTGTAGGTATAGAATGAATAAATAAAAATATAAATAAAGATAATTAAAATTAAATTGCAAGCCTTCTCTTGGATGGCTTCGCAATTTACGCTTCACATATTTCGGGGAACTTCCTTTTTCGTCAGACGTTATTCTCATTTTCCGACGAAACCAGCAGAAATGAAGAGACTAATATAATATAATTCTATAAGTATAATAATATTAGTATGAATGTTGGCAATTTGAATTTGAAACATGTGAAAATCACATACAAAATCGTCGGCTTCAGAAATTAAAAGTTCATAAAGTTACCAATTCAAAAGTCCACAAATAAAATAAAATAAATTAGAATTGATTTCAACTAGTGGACGATTATATTGGATATAATACAACACTTGAGATTTTAAGTGTTAAATATCGGCTAAATAGTTTTCCCTACGATTCCCCTAATAAGATTCCTCTAAATAAGATTCCCTAATAAAGATCAAGGATATCAGAGTTCAAAGAGGAGCAGAATGTGGTTTAGACCATTCTGTGTGTATGTAGTGACAAACATGTACCTACTTCCCCTTCACTAAAATATCAAAGACCCAATAAGCAAAATCAAAGAACAAACCCGAAACTTACGAAGGAATTGCGGATACTTATTAAATAATAAAAACGTGTATGAAGCAGGCAGCCATGGAAGACTTAGGAGAAGAAGAAACTGGTAATAGATGCAAGGAAGATATATCAAGGGACATAAGACAGAGTAGGTGTAGAGGAGAAGAAAGCATGTTATAGTAAATATCTGAGTACAAGGCATAAGGAGGACTTGGAAAATTATAAGGAGAAGAACAGAAAATGGGAAAGGACATGCGAAGGAATAGACCAGCATATAGAGGAGACTTGAAGCTCAGAATCTTGGAGAATAGTAGTAGTAGTAGTAGTAGTAGTACTCAAAACACTTAGAAGAGACAAAACCAAAAAAAACCACATATCATTATGTTAAAGAGCAGATGTGAGAAGAATACCACAGAGAATTACTCACGGAGATAAGACCACAGTTCATGATAAAAGAGAAAGAAACAATATCAGAGGAAGGAGAATAGATTACACTTACACTGCGGGAGGTCAAGCAAGCAATTAGAATAATGAAAAATCGAAAAGCTAGCGGACCTGGAGAAATACGACCACCAGAGATGACTAAGTATAGATAAGAGAAACTGTTTCGTATAATACACGGAATGTTCTTGAGAACTCTAAACGGAGAGGATCCGCCGGTAGAATGGTCAGAAGCCTATATTAAATCTATTCAGAAGAAAGGAGACAGGAAAATATGTGAAAATTATAAGGGAATTAGTGTCATAACACGAAAGGGCCAACTATACAGGGTGCACCATGTATCCTTCTCTATATTGCTATCTCCTAACGCTAACAGATACAGGGTCGGTTAAACAAATCCAAAGGAGCGCAATTTTATGGCCATCTCGATTCCGTCGAGACATACAAGATATCTGTGACCGTTCCTGAAATATCCTGAAAAAACTGAAAAATCGAGATTTCTTATTTTTTCCATATCTTTTTTATTATTGGAGATTAATGAATATTTTTTTGTGGGCTTACATAAGTCGTCAAGAGCTACCCATCTGACATTTCAAAAATTTTCAAAGCCGACTAGATCCCAGAATTTTCATAGTCAACTTTCGTTTTTCTTATGGCCACCATAGTGTTTTTTTATGTTGTTCGGTATAAAAAAAATTATAAAAACTAAAAATTGTTAAACTTCAAAAAATAAATTAAAAATTTTTTTCTTCTTCTTTTTTCTTTACAAAAAAGACACATTTTTAGACCGAATTTCATAGATAAATTGAAAAACCATAAGGCAAGCACTATTTCGGCGTATTTTACAAATGTTGACGTTTTTCGACGATTTTTTATTAGGTTTTTCTTTGAAAAAAGAAGAATAAAAATAAAAAATAAAAAATTCTGAAGTTTATTAATTTTTGGTTTCCATTATTTTTTTCATATCGAACGACATAAAAAAATAATATGGCGGCCATAAGAAAAACGAAAGTTGACTGTGAAAACTCTTGGATCTAGTAGGCCTTGAAAATTTTTGAAATGTCAGATGATAGCTCTTAACGGCTTATATACGCCTACAAAAAATTATTTATTAATTTCCAGTAGTAAAAAAGATATGAGGAAAATAAGAAATCTCGATTTTTCAGTTTTTTCAGGATATTTCAGGAACGGTCACAGATATCTTGCATGTTTTGACGAATTCCAGATGGCCACAAAACTGCGCATCTTTTCTCCAATTTAACCGACCCTGTATCTCTTAGCGTTGAGGAGATAGCAATATAGAGAAGGATACATGGTGCACCCTGTATAGGAAAAATCATAAAACAAAAGATATGGGAGGCGCTAAAGGGAAAAATAGATGCAGACCAGGCAGGTTTCACGACTGGAAGATCTTGTATAGACCACATAATATACACACTACAACAGCTTATAGAAAAAATGATGGCAAAGAACAGAGACATACATCTTGTATTTGTGGATATTCGAAAAGCGTATGACTCAGTCGTCCCTCGAAAGGTAATGTGAGAGATCATGGCAGAGATAGCAATATCAAACAGAGTAATCAGAGCGATAAAAAACTTGTATGGAAATAATAAGATGACAATCAAAATGGGGAATGCCAAACCGGATAGCTTCAGAACAGCCAAAGGGCTGCTCGAAGGATGCTCAACATCACCCACACTATTCAAGATATTCCTGCAGAAAACACTGAAGCCGTGGAAGGAGAAATGTGAAGGAATGTGAGTACCAATCAGAAACGGCCATCTGTATCATTGAGTTTCGCAGAGGATCAAGTCATCATCGCACAAGAAGAATAAGATCTGGGGTTTATGATGAGGAAGTTGGAAGAGTAGTATGCAAAAAACGACCCAGAAATTAACTTAGATAAAACAGAATACTTATCTACAGTGACGAGAATGACATTCTACCTGGAAATATGGGACAACAAACATTTTAAGGGAACAGATAAATTCAAGTTTCGGGGAGCCATAATGTCAAAAAACGGTGCAACAGAGGTGGAAATAAAGAATAGACTAGGTCAAACTAGAACATGCATTAGACAACTTAACCCGTATTTTGGGATAGACATAATATAACGAAGGCCAATAAAACAAGGATCTTCAACACGATAGTGAGAAGCATAATGACATGTGGAGCGGAAATGTGGGTAATAAACAAGACAAACCAGGGAAAGATTAGATCAGCAGAGATATACTTTTGGAACAAAAGCTGTCGGTTGAGTAGAATCGATCGAATTAGAAAGGTTGAAAGCAAGAGAAAAATGAATGTAGTAAAGGAGGTTGGGGAATACATCCAGGAGAAGAAGCTTCTTTGGTATGGACATGTTAGAGGAGCCAGTCACAGCCGCTGGATACATAAGATAACCGAGTGGAATCCACTAGGGACTAGGGAGAACAACACGGGGGCCACCAAGAAGGTCGTGGAGATGGAGAGATGGAGTGGATGAAGCAATGAAGATGAGACACCTACAGGATGACGATTGGTAAGATAGGGACTCATGGAGGGAAAGGCTGAAAGCAAGAAAACAGTGTCAGCTGTAGATATCCTGATGTATATATTATTATAATTTTCCCTGCTTTTTGAAACCGAGATGGTGCCGTGTCATGCAAATTTCACTTAATTACAAGTCTAAAAATTTACATAAATACGAACATGAATCAGACATACAAGTCCATTTATCTTACAGTTTTGACAATCATTTGAAGGAACAAGTACAGCTTCTTTCATTATATCTCTTATCTTTGTGCCTACCGAAGCCCGAACTACCTGAGTAAGATTAAAAAGATCGTAGACTGGTCGCCTCATAATATTTTACTAATTATAGTGGACTGGAATCCGCCTCAAGTTAGCGCTTTGGCATCTTATTTCAGAATCTTATTTTGGAATTTTATTCTCGAATCTCACTTCACACTTTGATCCATACCTATAGGCCTGCTTTACCAACACTGCTGAGACCTGTTCGGATGCAATTACCTCTTCTTGACGTCAGCTCCCACCAATTCATACGACGAGGTTCTCGCACCCTCCTAATCTTGCAACCCTCCTAATAGCATGGCAGTGTAGAATATTTCGACGCAGTACAAAAAAAAATGTGCACCGGGTGTAATAATCTAAAAACTAAATCTGCTTGTAACTTGCATTCACATCACCCTTTGTGGAAACATATATAACTTCCAGAGAAACGGATAATGAAAAATGGAGCTGGCAAGATTAAATATCTTTAAGATAGGGGGAAATATGAGAGAAACGCAGTCTCGTAACAGAAACGAATGTGTGTAATCGGGACCAGCAGTTTTTTATTCTTTAAAAGGTTTGGGGATATCACAGACCTTATCCTCTAGAAAAGACGGGACAAATCAGTACGACCTGTCCAAACGGGATGAAGTAGGCAAAGAATATTCACTCGAAAATTTCATGCCCCAGAGCATCTGAAACAACATCAGCGCTGAGATATTACCAAGAAAGTCTCACAGTGTGACGTCGACACGGTGCATTGTTTCGAAACTGTTCCCAATTTAAGATTTAGAATTAATTTAAAATTAAAATTATATTCAAAGCAGTGTGAGATTCGTTTAAAGCAACGCTTTTGATAATTAAAAGCAAAAGAAGCTGACGAGTCGTTGGAGACAAACAAACAAACAAATAAATAAACAGCCTCGACTTAGGAAAGCGACGTAGGTGATCAAAGTAAGGATCAGATGTCCCCGGTGAAATTGGTGAAAGGATAAGGTGCTGCTGACACCGACCGGCTGTGTGTGTTTACACTTTACAATGCTCCCCCACTGGCGACAGTTCCAAGGTTTCACAGAGGCTTTGCTTGGCTTTAGACTCCACATTTGATTCCCTCCCACGCCCACAACTCCCGGATTGAAATTAACGTTCCCCGGCTCACAACATGTTCTCCGAGCCGAGCCGTCGCTTATAGAGAACTTGTGTTACCGGCTACAGGGAGGTGTAAGAGCCAAATTGTCAGTTGGCTCTTACCAGTGTGCGTGCGTGCGATACCTAGTAGCGATAACTGAAGATTGCGTGGTATACCGTGCGACAAGTACCAATTGTCTTAACAGAGGACAAGGCCTCGAAAATGTAGGAGCAGGGTGACGAGTGAAAGACAGCTGTCGGTTAAAGGTGATGGCGGAGTCGAGTCGGAGGTGGAGAGCGCTGCGAGGTTGAGTCTTCGACGGCTGGCTGAAGAGTGAGTTCCGAGGCAGAGCTCCGTGCACTTATATAGGCCTGGGCCTAGCGATAATGACCGGTGAGCTCTCATTGGTCGAATGCCTCGGCCAATGGGAGCAAACCGGGCTGTCGTCGTGCAGGAGTCGTCAGGTGGCGGTTTTCCACGGAGAGGAAAACCGGAGGCCCTTGTACTATGCCAGTGCAAGGGGAAAAGTGAAAAGTGAGGAAAGCGAGCGTAACAGTCTCCCCCGCCCGGAAGACGACTCGTGCACGGCGACCTTCTTGATTTCTTCCTGCTCTCCGCCTTCCTATCGACACCGCCATCCACCGATTTATTATTTTTTTTCAGAACATATTTACAGCTTACAACGTACACTTACTATTTACAAAAAAAAAAGATGAATACATACAAAATTACAAAATTATATACAGATTATACATATATACAAATTACAAGATAAATTAAAAGTTCCAGAATAATACACAAAAAGAAAACAAAAAAAAGGAAAAGAATTAAAAATTCCGCGGGCGTTCGGGGACCGGCCTGATGTCGTCTACGTGGCGCTTGACGGTATTCGGGCCCTTGTCCACGTAGTAGGTGACGGGCCCCGCTGGCCGGTTGATTGTGTACGGCCCCCTCCAGATGGGGCCAAACTTTCCGCCGGGCAGCAGGTGCAGAGGTCGCCTGGTCCTGGTCAGGACCTCCTGTCCCGGTTGGTATGCTGGCGGGGCATCGCCGGCTGGGTATCGCTGCGCCTGGTAGTGTTGCTGGTGCTGGCGGGCTTGCTGGAGCCGGCGTCGTCGCTGCGGATAACGGGCTGGCTGGTCCGGGGCTTGCCAGGTGCCGGGTGCGCTCGGGTTGCGACCGAACAGGACTTCGGCGGGGCTCATCAGGGTGGCTGCGTTCTGCCTTCGGCGGAGGGTGTAGAGAACTCGGGCGAGGAACTGGTCCCAGAGATTTTCAGGGCGGTTGTGCAGCTGGATGCGCAGGCCTTTCTTCAGCTCCTGGTTGCGTCTCTCCGTCGGATTGGCCCTGGGGTGGTATGCGGCAGTTGTCCAGTGTTCACACTGCCACTGGTCCACGCAGAAGCGGCGCCAGGTTGTCCCGATGAACTGCGGCCCGTTGTCGGTGATGATGGTCCGAGGGTAGCCGAATCGCATGAACACCTCGGTCTCGATGAGGCGACCGACTTCCTTGGCGTTGGCATGTCGCAGAGGGAAGGCCTCCACCCAGCGAGAGAGCAGGTCGGTGACCACCAGGATATACCGGTTCCCGGTAGGCGTCTCCGGATACGGGCCCATCAGGTCGCAGGCAATCGTCTCCCAGGGCCGGCGTGGTTGTCGAGGTCGAAGAGGTGCGACAGGTCCGGGCGGTCGGCGCTTATATTGCGCGCACAGCAGGCAGCCGCGGACGTAGCTCTGGACGTCACGGGTCATGGTCCGGGGCCAGAAGAACAGCTCGGCGACGTCTCGTTCAGTCTGCTCGATGCTGGGGTGGCCAGAGAGAGCGGCGTCGTGGTGGTGGAACAGGACGTGCCGCCTGATGCCCTCGGGGACGAACAGCTTCAGCCCCGTTGGCCCGATGAGATAGAGGTGGTCGTCCTGTACGGTGTATGCGGCGGCAAGCCGCTGCTGGTCCGCGGGAGCCCTTCCTCGCTGAGTGGCGCGGACTGCCTCTATGATTTGCTGGCTCTCCTGGTCGTGAAGCTGCGCTTGCCTGACTTCTGTTACGAGGGTCGTTAACTCCTGGACATCGGGGTTGGCCCTCGGAGCTCCAGGCCCGGCCGGGGCGGGAGCGGGCGCAGAGCCGGGCGGGTCGGCAGGTGGCGAGTCCGGTCGGGTGGACGGACCGGCGGTTCCTTGAAGCGGGGCCAGGGTGGCCACGTCTCCTGGGGTGACCAGGCGGTCCATGTCGTCTTCGTCGGGTCGATCGGCGTCTTCCTGCGGGTCTCGGGAGAGGAGGTCCGGGAGCTCGTTCAGGCGCCCGGGGACGTGCCTGACCTCGAAGTCGAACTCCTGCATCAGGATTGACCACCTGGTGAGCTTGGCCCGTTCATCGCGGCTCCGGCTGAGCCACTGCAGCGAGCGGTTGTCGGTGCAGAGGGTGAAGTGGACGCCCTCCAGGTAGTGCCTGAACCGCTTGATGGCCCAGATGATCGCCAGGCACTCCTGCTCGTTGCAGTGGTAGCGGCGTTCGGCAGGCGTGAACTTCGCGCTGGCGAAGGCGATGATGCGGCGAGCCCCGTCGTCTTCCTCCTGGTAGAGGACGGCGGCCATGCCGATGCCGCTGGTGTCCGTCTGGAGGACGTAGGGCAAGCGAGCGTTGGGTCGGTGAAGCACGATCGGTTCCCGGAACGCCTCCTTAAGTTGGTTGAAGGCTGCGTCTGCTTCTGGAGACCATCGCCATCTCCGGTCCTTGGCTAGGAGGTCGGTCAGCGGGGCGGCCGTGGTGGCGAACTCGGGGATATACTCCCGGAGCCAGCCTATAACCCCCAGGAACTGCCGCAGGGTGGTCTTCGACGTCGGTGTCTTGTATTCCAGGACCTGCTGGATGTGGGCCGGACTGGGTTGGTTACCCTGGGCTGTTACCTGGTGCCCCAGGTAAGAGAGGCTGTCCCGGCCGAAGGAGCACTTCTCCAGGGCGACGTGGAGTCCATGCTGTTGGAGCCGCTCGAGCACCAGGCTAAGGTGTCGCAGGTGCTGTGCGTGGTCCTGGCTGTATACGATGACATCGTCCAGGTATACTGTCGCGCAGCTCTCGGGAAGCCCCGCCAGGACCTGGTGGGCCATGAACCGCTGGAAGGTAGCGGGAGCGTTCTTCAGGCCGAACGGCATTACGTTAAATTCGTAAAGCGCGCCGTCCGGCGTAGCGAAGGCGGTGTACTGCTTGCTACTTTCTTCCAGCGGGATCTGCCAGTAGCCCTGGCGCAGGTCGATGGTGGAGAAGACGGTGGCGTCCCCCAGGTCTCTCAGGCAGTCGCTGATGATCGGCAACGGCGCTGCTTCACTTACGGTGTTGGCGTTGAGCGGCCGAAAGTCCACGCAGAGGCGCGGTTTCCCATCCTTCTTCTTCACGAGGACAAGGGCGCTGCAAAAGCTGGACCGGGACGGACGTATGCGGCCGTCTCTCAGCAGCTGCTCCACTTCATCACGGATGAGGCGGCGCTTCTCCTCGTTCACCCGGTATGGCCGGGTGTAGGCGACCTTGGTGGGGTCGCTCAGGGTGATGCGGTGTTGAACCGACGAGGTGGTGGACGGGGTCCCCTCGGGGTCGAGGTTTTCCCAGAAGTTCTCCAGGAGCTTCCGCAGAGCCGGCTCCAGGTGCTGCGGAAATCCATGCGGGACGTCTGGCAGGCTGGAACGCGCCTTGCCGGTGAATTCGGCCCAGTATATGATGCGCCTCTGTTCAGCGCCGTAGTGGATACACCTCCTGGCAACGTCGATGACCCCGCGCTGCTGCTCCAACCAGGGCATCCCGAGGACGATGTCCAGCTCGGAGGTGTCTGCGACGTGGAAGGTGGCCTTGGTCTCCACGCCGTCAATGTGTAGGGTCGCCTCAGCGGTGTCCCGGAGCTGGACGGCTTCTCCGGTGACGGTGACGACCCGGGTGGGTCGCGGAAGGCTCTTCGTGGCGAGCCCGGCCGCCAGGCCTCGGCGGATCAGGTTCACGCTGGCTCCGGTGTCCACGAGGGACTGCGTTGGTTGAGGCAGACTGGTATCCGGGGGCAGGTGGCTGTGCGGCTTATTGCTGCTGCTGTTCCTGGGCGACGCCGGCCGCGGTGGGCAGGTCCCGGCCGGCGGCTCGCCAGTTTCCCTGGTAGCGCTGCTGGAGGACCGGACAGTCGCGGTGCCAGTGGGCATCGGGGCAGTATCTGCACGGTGGCGGCGACGTGGCTTCCTTGGGCGCTGGAGGCTGGGTCGCCGGGCGACTAGGCTGTCGTGCGATGGGGCAGTCAGGCTCCAGGGTTGACGCCAGCTTCTGCAGCTTCTCGTAGGTAGTCGGCTCGTGCGCGGCGACCAGAGCGGCTAACTCGGGGCGCAGGGTTCCCAGGATCCTACCGACGTGGTCCTCTTCTTCGTCTGCTGGGTAGAGGCGGTGGCTCAGGAGCAGCTTGGTTGCTAGGAAGGCGGTTGCTGACTCGGACGGCTTCTGCGTTGTCGTCTCCAGTCGCAGCTTTAGCCGGCGGATGACCTCGGGGCTGGCGTACTGGGTCCGCAGCATCGTCGCCAGATGGGCGAACGGCAATCCCAGAGCCACATACGGCCCCAGGTATTTCGCCGCCCCCTCCTGCAGGCACTCGCCCAGTTCGGTGGCTCGTTCTTCCTCGGGGATGTCCTCGGCTTCGACGAACCGGTCGAAGTCGGCTAGAAATTTATTTGGGCACTGGGTGTCATGCCCGCTAAATTTCGGGCGAGCTGGCTTCCTTTTCGGCTGCAGTGGGACGGCTGTCTTCATCGATTCGATGGCGGCCGTCATCATCTGGGCGAGGCGTAGACACGTTGCCTCGGCTGGATCCATCCCAGGCGCCCGTTCGGTACCTCCAGGGGTCGAGGCTGTACCTGAGGGTCCCTGTGTCCCTCGTTCAGGCGTGGTTGGCGGCGGCGTAGGTGATGTCTTCTTATCCTTCTTCGGTGGGGCCATTGCTTCAGGCTGACGGAAGGGCGGCGGTGACCGCTGGCAGCGCAGAAGCGATCGTCGACGTGCTGTTCGCTCGGACGGGCAGCGTGGTGATCAAGACGGCCTGTGGTTGGTCGGCAATCGGTGGGCGGGGCGTGCGAGCGAGCACGACAGCGTGCTCGCTCGCACTTTCTCGTCGTCGGTGAGTTGATGTTTGGGTGCCACTTGGTTTAAGTCCAAGAACTCTGCTTGATGGTGCTCGGCTGGTCGTAGGTCTTGTAGTTCTCTGGCCCCACGTTGGGACCGCCAAAATGTTACCGGCTACAGGGAGGTGTAAGAGCCAAATTGTCAGTTGGCTCTTACCAGTGTGCGTGCGTGCGATACCTAGTAGCGATAACTGAAGATTGCGTGGTATACCGTGCGACAAGTACCAATTGTCTTAACAGAGGACAAGGCCTCGAAAATGTAGGAGCAGGGTGACGAGTGAAAGACAGCTGTCGGTTAAAGGTGATGGCGGAGTCGAGTCGGAGGTGGAGAGCGCTGCGAGGTTGAGTCTTCGACGGCTGGCTGAAGAGTGAGTTCCGAGGCAGAGCTCCGTGCACTTATATAGGCCTGGGCCTAGCGATAATGACCGGTGAGCTCTCATTGGTCGAATGCCTCGGCCAATGGGAGCAAACCGGGCTGTCGTCGTGCAGGAGTCGTCAGGTGGCGGTTTTCCACGGAGAGGAAAACCGGAGGCCCTTGTACTATGCCAGTGCAAGGGGAAAAGTGAAAAGTGAGGAAAGCGAGCGTAACACTTGTTAGTCTGAAGGGTCTGTTTGTACTTGTACTCCCACTATTGGATAAAGACCACACCTAGTAATATTAGAATATCCGGCACACTTTCTCGTTGCGTCGTTTTATTGGGGGACTGGGGGGGAGGGTGTTACATTCTATAGAATTGTGAGCATATTGTGAAAGCTCTTGATTTTGTTAGGTTAGGACAGTTGTCAAAACATTCAAGAACGTTAATATAATAGGCACTCACTTTATCGACATTTTCATAAAACACATAAATAAAATCAACAATAATTATTATTAATTCATTTAAAGATTCTCCTCGACACATCTTAATTCACGGTTTCTCACTCCCGTAAAGGCACTCTGTAACTGTTTGCCTGGTGTATCGTTTATCTGGATGAACTTCTCCTCTTGATTACTTGACTTGACTTCGTTAACAGTCTCACACAAAATATATCGAGTCCTCAATGTAAATTCATAGAAAGAAATCACATTCGAGCTTGCAAAATCTGGCTGATTAGGGTATCGGTATGTTACAACAGATAAGTCGATCTTCGCAGATCTCTTTCACTAACAATGTTTTCAAACCTACAAATCCTTGTTCTGTAACTCTGGGAACTGACCTAAACGATTTTTTAAGCCATGCTAAACTTGCAAAAAAGTCTTGTAAGTTTTGGAAAAACTATTGAAAAAAATTTTACCTGCCAGAAATGTCTCGAAGTAGGTATACTTTCACTGCTATATCACTGAATAAGGACAAAAGTCAGAATCTCATCTAAGAAGCTTGTAAACACGTTTCTACAGAACCTTCCATCCAAGCACAGAGTTTGATGAGGAACTAGAAGTTTTTCTTGGGTCTGCAATAATGATTCCAGACAAATCTAAAGAGAATTAATATCCAAATTCCATGAATCTTATTACTCCCATTCCGAAAATAACTTTCAAGTATATCAGTTCTTCGCTCTTACGTGAGCACTTTTAATTAATTTGAACAATTAAAATAACTAACCAAATTTCAGTTTTCCCATACCTTGAGCTGTTTTGAAGAAAATGGAAAGGAAATTTAAAAATTGAAAACTCCATTTTCATTTATTTTGCTTATAAATGACTTGAAACAGTATAACTGGGTAAGTCCGGGCTGATTCCGATGACATCATCGGAGAGATAGGCCGTAGCTAGGATATATAGATGGCGGTTGGAACGGGTATGACTATAAATACGGGCGGTCTTCCAGCTGTGCAGGCGGTTCTCATAGTTATAGTGAGATGGAAGAAAAACAGATTTTTATATAGTTCGAATCCCCTTCTCAAAATCCGTCTTGTCAAGTAGGGGTCTAGGGCGATGCGGTGGAGCAACTACGGCCTTTTGCCCAGATTTGCCCGAGCGATTTCAAAAAGTTTCTACCATTTGGAATAAAATTACTTTTGAGGGCATCTATAGGTACCCCTCCCCTAATTGAGGGAAAAATATTTTCTCCCAATTTGCTCCCTTGCTGCAACCTTCAGTCGATTAAACAGACAATTGAGCACAAAAATGTTTTTTATATTCTCGGTTACCTTGCCAATTTCAAGTTCGGATTTGCAATTTTTTCAATTTTTTTCCTTTTTGGGAGCTCCCGGATGAGATCTTTACAAGCGGTAGAATGAAAGGAAATATTTTTCCCGCAATTGGGAGGGTTACCTAGATGCTCCCCAGTAATTTTCTCCCAAATTGCAGAAATTTTTTGACAAAAGGCCTTAGCTGCTCACCGCAACGCGCTAGCCCCCCGCTTGACAGGACGGATTTTGAGACGGGAACTATAGAAAAACCTGCTTTTCTTCCATTTGGGAGATACAATAAGGCATTTTTCTCGCTATCTCTCCAGGTATCAGTGAACACGAATTGCTTGCGAACATAATATAACCCCTACAAACAAAGATGTCGGATCTAAGATTTTTGGGGAGTTCCCAATTATATTTCACTCAATATTTTAGTATAAAAAATCTGAGAGCTAGTGAAGGGTAAAGTTTATTTCCTTTAGACCTAGTCATATAGAGGCCACACCTCTACTACTCTCCGAGTCTCTGAGCAGTTACAGCCTCAGCTACCATCTCAAAATGTTGACTCAAGAAAATAAACATTTTTAGGGACAAATAAATTCAAATGTGTACTTACAGAATTAGGAAGTTAAGAGGATCGTCAATTTTATTGTTATCGCACTCTTTTTCAAAGAAGTTGAAGATTTTAATTGATTTCTATCAACTTTAAAACACTTAAACAAGAATTCTTACAAAAAGCTGACACCTCGAATTTAGAAACGTCATTTTTTCATAGAATAATTTAGGGATGTGTCATAACATAATTTTTTCCAAATCACCAAATCAAGTAGTGTGAGATATAAAAACTAATGAAGGTGAAAATCCATGGTGATCGTCGTTTACACAATTAAACATTTATTTTATTTTTTCGTGTTAAAGTCTGCCGAAATTTGCCAAATTAAACTATCAAAATTTTATGTGGAGTTTTTTTTTCAAATTCATCATGGATGCCATAAATCCCACCAAGTGCTCCAGTCGGCACAGCAGTACTGCAAATCATGATGGATGCTCTTCTCGTCGAAGAAGCAGGTCCAGTTACTGTAAAGAGAGGAGAAGTTCCAGCAGCCGTAAGCAGTCCACCAATAAAGCACAGTCCCCCAGTGCAAAAAGGCGTCGAAGCCCTTCATGTTCGAGGAGCCGTTCTCATTCCAGGAACCCTCTTCGTACGAAAAGACCCTCTCGTTCCAGAAGCCCGGCTTGTTCCAAAGTACCCTCTCATCCTAGAAAGCCGTTCCGTTCCAGAAGTCCCGATAAGAGTGGTGCGCCTACATCCTCGAGGCAGAAACCGTGCCCAACTGGGAAGCTTACTAGGCTGGGTGTTCAGCTCTTAGAACTCGGAGGTTCTTCAATTTTCTCCGAGTTCTCAGAGCTCAACACCCAGATTGGTCAGCTATGCAAGTAGCCGTGGAGGGAGGCAAATGCTGGTGTAAGCTGATTGACGAGAGGAAAAAGTTTTACGACGAAGCTTGCAAAGCTCGTAAGTACGGCAATAATAAACGTAGGAGTAGACGTCGGAAACCATCTAGAAAACCACGAAGAAGGCGCCCTGGTAGAAGGAGAATTAATAAATAGGTTGCTAAATTTTCTGGTTTTCTTACATGCGGATGCGCTATCCGCATGTAAGAAAACCAGAAAATTAAGCAACTTATTTGGATACAAAAAATATTGTTTGCTTGCTGCATTTGATTTGCTCTCTTTGTTAATTATGTAAGTGTCACAATGTCACAAAATTAAAGCGTTTTGACTGTAAAAACTGTCACTTTTTTATAAATAAATCAATATCTATATTTTCAATAGTTTTTCGAAATAATATTAACACTGGGAGTCATTATTAAACTCATCAGTAAAACCTGATGGAATCACAGGAATCACTCAGTGATGATGGGAGCTTGGAATGCGCTCTCTCCTGCGCTGGAAGCACTAAAAGCGATACCCCAAGTTAGAAAGAGCAGGATGCTCTAGGATACCTGTTTTATCGACACTAACGCAATCGTCGGTAATGCAAAAATTTATTTTTTAATTTATTTTTATTAATTAACCTTCCCTATGAAAAAATAACGGCTTTCGGTAAATCAATAATGCTAAAATGTCACTAACGTCATTGTTTACATTACATCAATTTATTTGCGCTTGGGAGAACATAATTAAAGTCTATTTTTTATTTAGATGGACTTGTCAAACAGCTGTCAAGTTGGTACCCTGTGCAGTCTTTAAACAGTAATTTTCATATTGTCAGATGGTAGCCTGCTTTCTTGACCTTGGCAAAAAATTTACGTTGTGACTAAAGTAACGGCAACATTTCCCGATTCGTGTATAGGCTATGACGTCACCTGCAAAACTTTTTTCCTTGTTGTAAGTTGCACTGTTATAAAACGCAAGTTAAAAACTTCAAACACTTTATTTTCTTCGAAAATAGTCCTTTTTTAGTAGTTATTCGTTTTTTGAGGATAAATTTAACTGTTGCTTTGGATTGACTATAATATCCAATATGACGGTTTTGCGAAAACTAGGTCTGGGTTCTCAGTCGGTACTCTAGTCACAGCGAAACGCTAAGAAACTTGAAAAGTTGAAGTTGTCAAATTGACAAACCAAATAATAAAATTCAAAATTATTAAAATGCTCAGGCAGGTAAATTAATTTCAAAATAAAGAAAAGAATGAATCATCAAATGCTATAAACATTAGCGATTGAAAGATATTTCTCCAGATTCAGTAAAAATACAGTTTAATTAGATTCCTTGAAATATTCCTTGAGAAATTCTTAAAAAATGATTAGGTAAATAATGTAAGTACCTACCTCTATTTGTCAATAATAGATCTTCTATTTTCAACATTTTTACATAAAACTAAGAAGGAATCGGTCTAATCCTACATACATAAGATTTATAAGAGTAAATAGGTAAGGGACTTACACTTACAAGTCTCTAAAATTTTCCAATTTACCTCTAAAAATTGCGTTTACAGCTTTTCGAATTTTAAATTTTGAAATAAAATGACATTTCAACTAATCGACATAACCTAAATTAATTTAGTAACTATTCCAGTGACTTTTTTAGTAACAACTATCACCATAACCAACCTAATCAGTCTTGTTGCCAATCGTTCCCCTAGAATTTTGACTTGGTGGAATCCATCTAATTAAAAAATAAGGTATAGGTATCAGTTATAGTTTCTATGTCCCCGTTACTTTGAGATACTCATGGTGAGAAACAGTGTTTACGACTATTTGACGCATATCTACTGAGGTACTCAGAGTTAGGGATGAAATACCGATGACTTGAGACCAAGAATCGGCAGGCAAAAAACGGTTATTTTGAAACAACTCGAAACAAATAAGAGTTACAGGTTAATAACCGTGACAGCGAATCACAATCATAAAAAGTCGAAAAGACTAGTCTACTAATAAGTCTCCTATGCCATATTAATAGAAATCAAGCTAGGACATAAGTTTTCATCTCCAGCAGGGAATTTGCATACATTTTTAAATTGGTTAATTTGATGTTCATGATATAGTATTTTTTACATATTAACAGGTTTGTTGTATGAAAGTTCAAAAAAAAAATTTTAAACAATAAAAAAAAGCGATACTAAATCACTGAAATTTCAAATTATAGCCATGTGACCAGAAACGCTCGGGGATTGGTGGGAGCGAATATGACGTCACAACATAGATACGGAAGCGCGCGATGCTATTCTTGGTTATGTTAGGAAATGTAATACGCGTATTCATATCCGTTTATTACGCTTGGAAAGTCGTTCTGGTGTTTGTATTCGCTCTTAAAAGTTTCATTGTTTAATTCTACGCCTGATAAAAGAGAAGAGACGGAAATCCTATACTTAGTTATGGCAGAAAGTGGATTTGTTAAAGCTCAGTCAGATAATTTACCAAAAATTGATTCCTTCATGTTGGGCACGTTTTTCGCCACTAATGCAGACTTCGTTGGAGCGGAAATAAAAAATATAAAAGCTTACAGGTAAGTTGATTGTGTAGACAATTTTACATTAATAGTTCGATGACCTAGAAGCAATTTAAAAGTACAGGAAAAATGCGTATTATCGAGGATTTATATAATATTTGAATGTTTTAATGAACGCGTGGTTGCATACACGCGGCCACATAACTGATTCCCAGCGTTTGGATTGGTGGGACAACTAGAAGAATGTACAGTAAAAATAGACATTGGTCTAGAGCATATTGCGCGAAAATCTGTGTATTTAAAAAGAACGAATACAGGTGGCTGCTTCTAGGCAATCAATTTGATATTATTTATTAGTCTTAAAACTGCTGTTTAAATTGTGATGTTATACATATAGGTATCTTATTATAATAGAAGTAATTGCCAAATAAATATATTAATGGAAAATTGTTAAGGGCTATAGGCAAAAGTCTTTTTTTAAAGTGTGGTCTTTATTATAATATCAACGTTTCGACCGAACAATTTGGGTCATCTTCGGGATTCTAAAATGACAAAAAGGAAACAGTTAACGATATAGCAGCTACTTACTAAAGATTACTTACAATAATTTGACCAATTCAATAGGTCTGGAAACATTTGGTAATTAAAAGAATTAAAAAATTTGTAATTTCTCGTCAACTATTTTCTTTGACAGATGTTTTGTCATTGAAAATTTATAATAATTATTACATAATAGTAGGTATTAAGACTAGGAACAATTGAAATAATATAAATATAATAATTACAGAATTTTTGATTGATATTATTGTTTAAAAAATTGTAATTGTAAATAAAAGTAAAAATTAGCTAGGTAGTTAATTTTTGTTCATTGTTTTTTGAGAATTTTTGTTATGTATGTCTGTTAATTTTGTTGTCATATAATAATATGGAGTTGTAAATAATGTTAAGGTCGTTTATATCTGATTTGGTGTTAATGGAATTACTATCTTCATTTATATAACACATCTCAAGAAAAATTCTTTTTTGAAAATGTTTTTCTTCTGTGAGTACAGAAATGTCTTCAAAGTTGGCCTCGTGATTGTTTTCTCTTTGGTGTTTGGCTAAAGCACAACGTTGTGGTCTTAATTTTGTATCACTCTTGTGTAATGATATTCGTTGTTTTAAATAGGTGGAACATTGTCCGATGTAAGTACCATTGCAATTTTTACAAGGTATTTTGTAGACGATATCTGATCTTAAAAGGGACGGTAATTTATATTTGAGTTGTGTAAAAAGAGACCTATTAGTAATTATGTTTTTTTTGGCAATTTTTATATTTAATTCTTTGAAAACGTTCGAAATCTTTGGAGTGAGATCTGCTATATAAGGTAAAGACATGTGTTTTGGTAAATTAGGTTGTTCTAATGTATCTAATTGATGAGAATTATTCGGATTTATTCCAATAATCTCTTCTTGATTTTGTCTTGTTTCGAAAACTCTGTTTTGGTTATTAATGCTGTTATAAAGAATCCTATTAAGAAAAGTATTGGAATATCCGTTAAGTAATAATAATTTTTTAAGTCTCCCAATGGCTGCATTGTATAAAGAAGTATGTGTGATTTTTCTTATTCTATCTTTCATTTGAACTATGACATTAATTTTCATGTGAAGATGATGATAAGATGAATTATGTATATATTTTCCTGAATGTGAAGGTTTTTGGTACCAATCTAAGATGATCTTATTATTAATGTCTCTGATTAATTTAGTGTCAAGAAAAGGTATAGATCTTTCATTTTCTTCTTCAACAGTAAACTTTAAATGATCATCATAATCGTTGAATACATTCAAAATTTCATTGATTTTATTATGAGGGATGGATGTTATAATGTCATCAACATATTGGTAAATGAATGTAGGTGAAAAGGAAAGTTTATTGAGAGAAGATTTAATTAACGATGTAATAACGATATTAGCTAAAATTGGGCTAAGACAACTTCCCATTGGACAACCAAAAATCATTTTATAAACTTGGCCATCATAGATAAAGTAATTAGCTTCAAAAATGAAACTAATTAATGAAATAAAAAAAGTAAGTGGCATATTAGTGTGTAATTCAATTTTATTCCATTCTTGTTTTATAATTTCGATGGTGAGTTCTAAAGAAATATTAGTAAACAAAGAAATAACATCTAAAGATATAATGACATGTCGTTCTGGAAGTTGGAAGTTATTCATTTTTTCAGAAAATTCAAAAGAGTTTTTAATTGCATATTGGTGATAATCTAAAAAGGCTATTTTTAGTAAGTTGGCTACCCATTTACTGATTTTAGAAGTTGGTGAATTTATGGTTGAGACGATAGGACGTAATGGTATGTCTTGTTTGTGTATTTTTGGTAAGCCATAGAATCTTGGTGTTACAGATTTATAGGTAGTGAGTGTTTTTGACATTTGATCATCTATATAACCTTTGTTTTTCATATCTTTGACGAATTTGTTATTTCTTGTTTGAAGAGAAGAAGTAGGGTCTTTAGAAATTTTTTTATATATCGTGTCATCATTTAACATTTGTTCGATTTTATTTGTGTAGTCTATTTTGTTCATGATAACTGTTGTGTTGCCTTTGTCTGATTGAACGACAATGATATCAGGATTTTCTTTTAAAAATTTTTTTGTTGTAATAAACATGTTGGATGTAACTGATCTATTATCTTTGTTAATATTGATTAAATAAATTTTGGTCCCAAAGAAAGTAATTTTTTAGTGTCGTTTGGTATTGGTTTGTCTGTAAGGATTTTTAACCAATTGTTTTGTGTGACGATTTGTTGTTTTTTATTTTGTATAAGATTATTTATTTTATTTATGTTATCTCTTTTAATCTTTTGAAATTGTTTGTCGTAATTATGTCTTAGACGTGACTCAAACTCACGAATAATGTGTGATGGTAAAAATTTAGTTACACCCCTAACTTACATCAAATTTCAATAAAACATCTATTAGCAGATGTAGAATCATTAATTAACCTAGCACCTATTGAAAAAAAGAATCTTCTTAGAGCAAAAACTACTAATATTATCACTAATTTTATCAATATTAACAAAGATAATAGATCAGTTACATCCAACATGTTTATTACAACAAAAAAATTTTTAAAAGAAAATCCTGATATCATTGTCGTTCAATCAGACAAAGGCAACACAACAGTTATCATGAACAAAATAGACTACACAAATAAAATCGAACAAATGTTAAATGATGACACGATATATAAAAAAATTTCTAAAGACCCTACTTCTTCTCTTCAAACAAGAAATAACAAATTCGTCAAAGATATGAAAAACAAAGGTTATATAGATGATCAAATGTCAAAAACACTCACTACCTATAAATCTGTAACACCAAGATTCTATGGCTTACCAAAAATACACAAACAAGACATACCATTACGTCCTATCGTCTCAACCATAAATTCACCAACTTCTAAAATCAGTAAATGGGTAGCCAACTTACTAAAAATAGCCTTTTTAGATTATCACCAATATGCAATTAAAAACTCTTTTGAATTTTCTGAAAAAATGAATAACTTCCAACTTCCAGAACGACATGTCATTATATCTTTAGATGTTATTTCTTTGTTTACTAATATTTCTTTAGAACTCACCATCGAAATTATAAAACAAGAATGGAATAAAATTGAATTACACACTAATATGCCACTTACTTTTTTTATTTCATTAATTAGTTTCATTTTTGAAGCTAATTACTTTATCTATGATGGCCAAGTTTATAAAATGATTTTTGGTTGTCCAATGGGAAGTTGTCTTAGCCCAATTTTAGCTAATATCGTTATTACATCGTTAATTAAATCTTCTCTCAATAAACTTTCCTTTTCACCTACATTCATTTACCAATATGTTGATGACATTATAACATCCATCCCTCATAATAAAATCAATGAAATTTTGAATGTATTCAACGATTATGATGATCATTTAAAGTTTACTGTTGAAGAAGAAAATGAAAGATCTATACCTTTTCTTGACACTAAATTAATCAGAGACATTAATAATAAGATCATCTTAGATTGGTACCAAAAACCTTCACATTCAGGAAAATATATACATAATTCATCTTATCATCATCTTCACATGAAAATTAATGTCATAGTTCAAATGAAAGATAGAATAAGAAAAATCACACATACTTCTTTATACAATGCAGCCATTGGGAGACTTAAAAAATTATTATTACTTAACGGATATTCCAATACTTTTCTTAATAGGATTCTTTATAACAGCATTAATAACCAAAACAGAGTTTTCGAAACAAGACAAAATCAAGAAGAGATTATTGGAATAAATCCGAATAATTCTCATCAATTAGATACATTAGAACAACCTAATTTACCAAAACACATGTCTTTACCTTATATAGCAGATCTCACTCCAAAGATTTCGAACGTTTTCAAAGAATTAAATATAAAAATTGCCAAAAAAAACATAATTACTAATAGGTCTCTTTTTACACAACTCAAATATAAATTACCGTCCCTTTTAAGATCAGATATCGTCTACAAAATACCTTGTAAAAATTGCAATGGTACTCACATCGGACAATGTTCCACCTATTTAAAACAACGAATATCATTACACAAGAGTGATACAAAATTAAGACCACAACGTTGTGCTTTAGCCAAACACCAAAGAGAAAACAATCACGAGGCCAACTTTGAAGACATTTCTGTACTCACAGAAGAAAAACATTTTCAAAAAAGAATTTTTCTTGAGATGTGTTATATAAATGAAGATAGTAATTCCATTAACACCAAATCAGATATAAACGACCTTAACATTATTTACAACTCCATATTATTATATGACAACAAAATTAACAGACATACATAACAAAAATTCTCAAAAAACAATGAACAAAAATTAACTACCTAGCTAATTTTTACTTTTATTTACAATTACAATTTTTTAAACAATAATATCAATCAAAAATTCTGTAATTATTATATTTATATTATTTCAATTGTTCCTAGTCTTAATACCTACTATTATGTAATAATTATTATAAATTTTCAATGACAAAACATCTGTCAAAGAAAATAGTTGACGAGAAATTACAAATTTTTTAATTCTTTTAATTACCAAATGTTTCCAGACCTATTGAATTGGTCAAATTATTGTAAGTAATCTTTAGTAAGTAGCTGCTATATCGTTAACTGTTTCCTTTTTGTCATTTTAGAATCCCGAAGATGACCCAAATTGTTCGGTCGAAACGTTGATATTATAATAAAGACCACACTTTAAAAAAAGACTTTTGCCTATAGCCCTTAACAATTTTCCATTAACATATAGGTATCTATAATAATTAAATAATATCAGATAAAAATTTAAACAAAAATGTTGATATCTTAATTAATTTAATTATAAAAATGAACAAATTAATGTTTTAGATCTGGCCGGGAAAGTTACGGCGACAACGCAGTGGGATATGTCCAAGTAAAGAGAGCCGGTAAAATCTGCACGATAAAGGGAAAAATCACTCCGGAGCATAGTGTGAGAAAAAAAGCGTACTCTGTTTTGTGTATTTGTGATGAAGAGGATGGTGCAGTTATATCGGTACAGTGTGAAGACTGTGCTGCTCACTTAGGTAGGTTATATAGGGTTTTGTTTGTAAGTTTTTTCGATCAAATTTAGAAGCAAAATATGAGAATAAAGTTAGTCTTACTAGGTAAAATAATTATTTTAGGTTAGTTTTACATGTTTATCTTTTTATAATATTAAAATAATATTTCCTACAGGGGGATGTAAACATGCCGTTGCATTTTTAACCTGGCTACACCGCCGTTCAGAGGAACCCTCTACAACATCAGTAACCTGCTACTGGAAGAAGTCTGAGCTGTCATCTGTGGGAACATCGTTGAAATTTATAAAAGCGAAGGACATGTGTACAGGAAGCAGACCAGAACTGAGTACTACCGATGGTACTTTTTTAAACACGGTGATGGATTACTCAAAAGAGGTACTTGCCAGTGACACACAGCTAGGGAAATATTTCACTGATGTCACTGACATTGAAAAACTGTCACTGCATTATTTAATGATTACATATTTTAAATCTTGCAATGATTTTGAAGACCCTCAAAAATTTCTTGACTTTTGTGCCAGGAACATGAAAGAAGATACATGCAAAAAAGCAACCAAAGCTACCATGGATCAGTCAACTTGCCCATTGTGGTTTCAGTTGCGCTTTGCACGTATCACCGCATCAAAAATGTATGATGCTTCGCATTGCAAAACGTTTGAAGGGGCATTAGTCGAAAGCATCTTAGGTGCAACCAAACTCAAAGACACTGACGCCATGAAAAGGGGGCGTAATTTAGAAAAGGATGTTCTGAGAGTTGTAGAACATAAAATTAAAAAAAAAATTAAACCTTGTGGACTTTTCTTAAATTCCAGGGCACCACTTTTTGGGGCATCCCCTGATGGCATTACTGAGGAATGTGTAATAGAAATTAAATGTCCTTCTTCCGAAAAGTCATATTCACAATATGTGAAGGGAGGTAAGGAGATTACGGCAAAGTACATGGGTCAAGTGCAAGCTGAAATGTATTTTGCAAGTAAAACTAGAGCTCTTTTCTGTGTTGCCCACCCTGATTTTGAGACTACCAAAAATGTTGAAATTATCACTGTCACCTTCGATGAGAAATATGTTGACGAGTTATTAAAAAAATGTGAAATTTTCTGGAAAAGTGCTATATTTCCCATTGTTGTGAAAAATTTTTCATAAATTTGTATTGTTTCCTAAAAAAATTAATTCGTAGTTAATTGGTAGGTTTGTATATTATATTGCAGATGGAATTGTAAATATTTTTTAGATGGCCGTCAAAAAATTGTTGACATTTTTTCATCAATATCCTAATGAAAAATGGTTGCGTGCGCGAAGCATTTCGCGAAAACTATTTCTTTTATTAATGTAAGTAATAGGAATTATAATAATGTTTCCCTAGCCACAAAAAAACACGCAACTTTGCACTAAGTATATGAAAAATTCCTAATGCCATTTTTATGAATATAATTACGATTTTTTTGCTCATTTCAATGTTTGAAAAATGTGTAGAATATTCACTCGCTAGATAATAATAAGATAATAGATAAGGTACATTATGTAAATTACGAGTTTTAATTAATAATATAGCAAAATGATTTTATTTTGGCATGGGGTAAGTATCATAAATAGTAGGGTCTATCAATAGTATTTTTCATTAAAAAGTTAGTGTAATACATTTATTTATTTATTTTATCAGATAAATTACATCTCATACATAAAAAACTTTTGTAATATTATAATCCTGCCGAGAAAAATGGCATTTTCTGTTGGCAGGTCTGGTACATACCCCACTTAAAATTTATATTAAAAATTTTCAACATGTGTAAATAAAATATAAAGAAAAACAATAGAATGTAAGTATTTATAAATGTTAGGTAATGTAAATATAAACATTATATTCTATACTGTTTATGTACGTGCAATGTAAGTATGTAATAATATGCTATTTTTACAGTTGATATGATGTAAATAAAAAAGGAATAGTCTTTTGACGTACCTAAGTTTTTATTTTTTCTCAAAATAAAATTCATGTCAGTTTGGTTTTATAATATGGAAAGTTACTAAATATTAAATATAGTTCAAATGTCATTTTATATAAATAAAGTAGACCCATAATATGTAAGAAATATGCTATTACTGAAGTCAAATTAACTTAAAAAATGCATTATTTCAGAATAATTAGCGGAAAATAAATTTTTTTTAACAATAAAAAAACATTTTCTTCAGAATATTTTAAATAAATCAATTAATTTCAACACAATCTTACTCAAATTTATACATTTTGGTTTTATATGGTTGCTGAACAAGAATACGTTACAAAAGAATATGTTGAAAGAAACTGTAGTTTCAAAATGGCAGATCCAATATATATATTACCTTTTTTTATTTACAAATTTAATACAGCTAAAATGACATAATAATGCACACCTACAGAAGGCCTCCCATTACAATCTACAATAATGATAATAATACAAAAGAACTGAATTTTACGATATCTTGACATAAATTTTTATAAAATTTATTTTTGTTAAAAAACATTGATTCAATTTTTCTGATAATAATAACAATACATAATAATATTTATTTAGCACCAGAATGATACACATAGTACAAGTATATAAACAACAGTACATGATAAAATTAAATACACCATCATAAAGTTGAGATTTCAAGTTTCAAAAAGTCTCTAAAGTTTCACTACCACATTTTTATCCAAAGTTATTGGTTTTTGAAATATGATCAACAAAATCAACTTTATCACTTTTTATAAGTGTCGAATATACTTTGGATTGTGTATTTTTCGAACCAAAATTTTAAGATTTTTTATATCTTTGTTGATGTAATTTCAAGAGTGAAAACCAATCTGATAATAAAATAAAACCTATAATTAGCTGAAAAACATAATTATAATAAAATGAAAATATAAAAAAAAAAGGCAAAATTAAAACTGTTTGTACCTCGAAAGTAAGCTAAAGCTATTATACTTTAATCAAGTAATCTTGTAAGTTGATAATACCACAAGCTATAATTATTATGTAATCAAGCAAATTGATGTAATGACTATCAACACAAGAATGAGGCATTAACATGTGGAATTCCCGTAGTCTGCCAATCACTCGTTCGACATGTATCCTCAATGCAGCTATTCTTTTGGACTGTTTCACCTCTTCTCGGGTGGACGGTACTGCTGCTGACACTGACGGTGGTCGTACCAGAGTACATTGCCTGGTTTCAAGCAAGTGGCAAATGTTTTTGAAGCCTCTGTCAGCCATGACCGACATACCTGAAAATCGAAAAGATGCATAAGCTCTATTTTCACATAAATATGGATAATTTGGACCTGACGATCCTTTAGAAAGTAAACATACCTGGTTCCAGTTTTTCAATGAATCCAGAGTCTTCAGCAATAACTACATCACTGGCTCGCCCTCCATAACCCTCAGATATGTAATTGACTAGGCCATCAGGAGTACAAGAGATGAGATACTTCATAGTATTACATCCCTTGTACTGTGACCACGTCAATGCCTGGTGCACTGGATTGCTGGGTTTTTCTATTTGAATTTCCAGGCAGTCAATTAGAGCCGCCACCTTGCCATATCTTGCTCGGAATGGAATCGGCATTCTTAGCCGAATATTTTCTTGGCTCGGGAAAACAATCAGTTCTCTGAGAAAACTTGCCAGTAGAGTCAGCATTTTTTTGAATATTCGGCTTACATTGCTAGCCGACATTCCGAAATGGATTCCCAAAATGACAAAGGAATCGTTCAGGCGAATCTTCTTTAAAGTAATTAAAATATTCACCACTGGAGCGGGAATCTTCGCTGACAGTATTTTTATAAGGAAATACGTCTTCATGGTTAAACCCAGAAATAATTTTGGTTCCCGTTCGATACTTTGAAGAGTTCCCGTTCTCATGTGGTTTTTGTAATCACTGTCATCTTGTATGGTATCGCAGGTCGATTGCGAACTACCAGAATTATTACCGAAGTCAGTGTCTGACTCTGGTTCTGATGTTTCTGGTTCAGGCTCAGATTCTTCATCAAATGTAATCTGCCTTTTGTACTCCAACTTGTTAAACGAGTTCTTAGAGCATAGAGCTTCAACTTTAAAAGGTGACGTGGCAGCTTCTTTACTTGGAAAAAGTACAGGAGACAATCCCACATCAGTAATAGTAGCAAGTGGCGTATTTACACCTTTACTTCGACAGTGTGGTTTAATATTTACCTGCACCGATTTATTACACTGAGTAATCGGTGGAGTTGCAGTGTCAAGTGATAATGGAAGTTCCTCTTCGATGTTCAAAGTACTTGCGTCTGCTGGATTCACCGAGAGACTCACAGAACGCTTTTTCGTTTGTTTCTCTTCGTAGCCTGCCTTTTCCAATATCTGATGCACCTGTCTTTTTAAGCTTCCTCTCCTTTCCATCACAGGCCTTGCTGTCTGCACCTTCTGGCACTCAAATATGTGGGGTAAAACATTTTTCTTAAGTCTGAGATTGACTGATTCCCCCATTATTTTATATTGCCAGTAATTTTCCGTATCTTCCTGGATCTATAAAATATTTCACAATATAAATATTAAGGATCCCTAAATGATTACGATTATATTATGCATCATTATTTTTAAGCTGGGTTTATACACCTTTTTTTAACCGTAAATTTAGAATTAAGCCGTTAAGGTTAAGTTCAAATATAGCATTCCAGTATTAGCGTTTACACAACTTTAGCTTTAGTTTTTAGCCGTTGCACTAAAATTCAGCGACCTTGAAAGTTTCCAACTTTCAACTTCGCCATAATTTAGCTTTAATTTTAGTCGTAACGTCGACGCTCATACGTCATGATCATTATATTTGTTATTATGAGAGACAATAATTATGATGTGTAAATAATTAAATTAAAGTAATAATAGCCAATTATTCAAAATAAAAATATTCACAAGGATCAACCGTAATACCTAAATTTATTATTAATAATTATTATTTTTCACAAATGATAGGGAAATCTGTCAACTTGTCAATTAAGAACATGCTGTATAAACCTTAATACCTATTTGTATATAAGCACCAAATTAATACTAATGTAAAAACTAAATTGCAGCTAAAACTACTGCAAAATTTAACTTGTATAAACCCAGCTTTAGGTAGGTACCAGTATTATAACTATTATTATCAATTCCAAATAAGTAAAAAAAGTAAGCCCTACCTCGAAAAACTATAGAACTGCTTAAATATTAGGACTATTTCCTGTATTTTTAACCTTTTTCTTCATAAAATACTAATAAAAGTATGCTTATACTTACATTAAAATGATCCTCACAGCAATGTAATGTTGAAATGCCTGATAATTTTTCATTTTTCCTTTCATCACGTTTCATTGCCAAACACCATTTCTTTCGAACATCTACAACCTCTTGGAACAAAGAAAAATTTTTTTCCGGGTGTCTTTATTGTCGAACTGACACACTTTGGTACTATACAATATTTATAATGAGTAGATTTTTCCATTTTTGCAAAACGCGCACGAGAATCACGAGATACTTCCACCTGAAAACACGCGACTGAAAAGTAGGGTTAATTCCGCCAGACGTATTGTGACGTCACGGCGGGCGGCGCGTGAATACGGAGCGTTTGAGATGGTATTTAAAATGACTATATTTCAGAATTTTTTTTTGGGCTTAATTTTGAGAGTTAAATTTTTGTTTAACTACGAGTATGCATATTTGGGACCATATATTCATTTAAAAATATAAAAAAAAAATGTGCAAATTCCTTGATCTCGACAGAATTTTATAAGGATACCATTGATAATAATACTCAATAATGGAACTGGAAATGTTGTTAATAATTAAACTCGTAGGTACAACAATTTCAACTAGCTAATATTGTTTGAGTTATTTCAGAGTCAATTTGTTCGGAAAATTTGAGAAGAGATAATTGGATAAATTGGGGTGAAAATAACAACAACGTGATGCTTTGTAATTTACTTCCCGAAGAAGTATTTCGTGAAATAAATTAAAGGAGTCCATCAGGATGAAAATTACCTGCCGTATCAACATAGAAGAGCAAATAAGATTAAACCTTTAGTTAATGAAACGGTATATATCTTTGAGGAAAAAGCGTTATTATGAAGTAATCATGTAAATTATGTTACGTATTATCAACCGAGAAAGCTATTAAAACTTTATACGACCCCGATGAAATTTGCGGAAACGTTTATATATTAAACCTCCCTCGATTTCACAGGACTACTTGCTTGTTCTCCCAACTAAAACGTTTAGTCAAGAAGTGTTTCACTCAACAAGTTAGAAACAGCAATATATCATTTCCAGTGACGTTATTGAGGATTTTCTTGCTGCCGAATTACTTCCTTAAATTTCCCGTTATAGCAGAAAGGGGTGGTGGAATTAAAATAGCGAGATCTAAAACTGTAGAATCGATTACATAGGTGTTTATATTTTATAATAATAAATAACTTGCCTGAAAACTATTTGCTCAAGAATTATTGTCAAGACGCAGGACAGAGGATTAATAAATTTGCTCGGTTGTAGTATGGATGAAGTTTTCAATATTTTTCCTACCAAAAAACAAGGTCTATGAAAAACGGACCTAAAAAGCCTGGCGGATCCTGAATCCCGCATTTTTCAGACCCAACACATCCAAGAAGAGCTCGCCCATCCAAATGATGCTGACGAATGGCTATACCGGACATGAAATCAGGAGAGCATTACGATTCTGAGCACCACATTTCTACCATACCTAGGTCCAGTTGCACAAACGTTAATTACAGATCTGCTAGATAATTACGCCCACTAAGCACAGTAACTTTCATGCAATGTTACTGCAATGAATTATTGTTATTTGTAATGTTGATTCATACCTTGCAACAACATTACAGGAACGTGCCTGCAATGCTCTAAGTACCTTAAATGCAATGTACATATGCAACATTGCGAGAGAAATGTTACGCAACGTTGCAAAAGGAATGTTATGTAACGTTTCATCACATTTCTCTGGCAATGTTGCATTTGTAAATTGCGTTTAAGGTACTTAGAGCATTGCAGGCACGTTATTCCTGTAATGTTGTTGCATAAGGTATCATCAACATTACAAGGAAATGTTACAAAACATTGCGAGAGAAGCTTAATGCAACGTTGCGAGACAATGTATATGCAACATTGCGAGATGATTATTATGCAACGTTGCGAGATTATTAATGTGCAATGTTGAGAGATTATTATTATGCAACGTTGCGAGATGGCCATTATGCAATGTTGGGAGATGGTTATTATGCAACGTTGCGAGATGGTTATTATGCAACGTTGCGAGACGGTTATTAGGCAACGTTGCCAGATGGTTATTATGCAATGTTGCGAGATGATTATTATGCAACGTTGCGAGAAGATTAATGTGCAACGTTGAGAGAAGATTATTATGCAACGTTGCGAGATGGTTATTATGCAACGTTACGAGATGACTATTATGCAACGTTGCGAGATGGTTATTATGCAACGTTGCGAGATGGTTATTATGCAACGTTGCGAGATGATTATTATGCAACGTTACGATATGACTATTATGCAACGTTGCGAGATGATTATTATGCAACGTTGTGAGATAATTAATGTGCAACGTTGAGAGAAGATTAATGTGCAACGTTGAGAGAAGATTATTATGCAACGTTGCGAGATGGTTTTAGTGCAACGTTGCGAGATGGTTTTAGTGCAACGTTGCGAGATGATTAATGTGCGATGTTACGAGATTACTATTATGCAACGTTGCGAGATGGTTATTATGCAACTTTGCGAGATGGTTATCATGCAACGTTGCGAGATGATTATTATACAAGGTTGCAAGATGATTATTACATAAGTTTACGAAAAGGTTATTTTGCAACATTGCCAAGTGAGTGTTACGCAACATTGCTGGAGATATGTAAGGCTAATTGCCAAAGAAACGAAACGGTATGCAACATTGTGAAAGAAATGTTCTTGAGTGGTTCAAGTAAACATATTTTGTAACTTACCAAAGTAGGCACAGTGAAGTTATCCAATCATCTCAATTAACATTTACAGATGTAATTACTGCAACATACAGTTTAGACGTACTTCTTCCAGGGTATACAGGGAATACAGGGTATAAGTACAGTTTTACATATTCAGTCAGGATCATTCATGGACCCATATTACTACAAAGTAGGTACACTGAGATGTTGCTTATTGTAACTTATTATTATGGTACTGTCGAGAAGTTATTTTCTCGCATTTAGAAAAAAAATCTCTGAAATACTAGCTACTATAATTTTTTTACATTGAAAGGAACTTCTCAGCAATAAATAAATAAATAAATATCGTATGGCTGTGGTAAAGCCCAAGTGTCAGAAGTTTTCAAGTAGCCTCAAGGGCCTCTGACATAACTTAACGACTGCTGTGAAGCAGCCGGGACTCAGCAATAAAACAATAATAAGTAACATCTGTGGCAATGAAGTTTGCACTAATAATACATCCAAGAATGATGATGAAAACTGCATAAGTAGTGCATTTCTATGGATGTAAGCTTTACCGTACCATGTGAGAAGTGGGCATAGGTTATTAATACAATCATACAATTAAGTTATGTTGCAATAATTTCATCTGTAAGTGTTACTAGCATAATTATTATTGTTTTCAAACAAATTCATTGTATTGGAGAATCTCAATTTGTCTTCATAGTTTGTTGTTTTGAAGTTCCTCCAGAGTTATAAAGTTGTAAAAACAACTTGTCAGTCTCATGTACGATAATTTACGGTTTTGCATTTTGTAAGTATTCAATTAATAAAATGCAATGAAATCACAATTTTTAAACTGATTTTTTTAACTCAAGGAAAGTGGTTTGTTATAATTATTAAATTAATATTAGTTGAAAAAAAATTATAATTTTTATCATTTTAGTCCAAATTAGAATTCAAATTTCATTACTATGTATTATTATATCGTTATTATTGCTGTTAAATGTATAAAAAATAACCAGTCCTATGATTAACAAATTTCAAAAACTTAGAATTTAATCTCAACTTCCAGTGCCCTGATGAAGAATTAAAATAAAATTCGAAAGCTTATTGGCATAGAAAGAGTGTTCTTTTCTTGAAACGACTGCGTTCCCAAATAATTCCTACAGGTATAATCACACATTATGTATACAGGGTGTCCTGGAAAATGTGGGAAATCTCTCGGAATCAGATAGAACATAAAAAAAAAGATTCCCTCCCTACGGAGATACGGCATCATAAAGGACGCCATTGGAAATCAATTTTTCTTGATTAACTTCTAAACTACTTAATAAAATTTAATGAAAATTTAATATGATAAACAGTATACAGTATAGTAAGGACCTCTTAAAATACTACCCCTAAGACAAACAAAAAAATATGAAATAAAATATATAAATAATAATTAAAAGAAAAATTGGAGGGCCGCTAGGAAAAAAAAGGGAACTTGTCATTAGGGAAATAAAAAAGGGAAATATCTCAAAAACGGACGCTTCTGGGCAAATTAAACAAGTATGGCTTTTTTATTGTAAAAAGACCGTTGATTCAGAAAAAAGTAATAAGACATCAAAAAACCTAGCCCTTACTTTTTTAAAGAGTGAAAAGTGTCAAACGACCCCTGTTTCTACGCCACTGGCTTATTGAAATAAACAGAAAATTTGTCTGATTATTGCTCTTTAAAACTTGTTGTTACACAGAAAAAATTGTCTCAGTTGGGTTATTGTTTCAACAAATATTAACAAAAGAGTGGTCTGTCGGTCGACTATTTAACACCCTGTATCTCATCAATAAAGCCTTTTCGAAAAAAAATTTTGCTACATTTTCGTATTTTTTTAACTTTATCTACAAATCCTCCAATTTATGGTACTCCATTTAGAAACACCTTGTATATTAATGTTTGTAAGCTGATATATTATATTGGTTCACAAAAAATGTTTATTTCGATTTCTCGCCAAATTTACTTTTAGCACTTACAACGTTGTTGCAGCATAGGGTTCAATTAATAAATAGTTACAATCACTTTTCAATAATAAATTTGTTTTATAAATTACAAACGCCATCAGATACGTAACATAAAAATTATTATGACAATACATGATAAATTGATCCATGAATGTATCGATGAGAGACAGTCCAGTCACTGGAGACCAAAAAGGGCCAAATATAAAAATATAGAGGAAATAATTCATGTAGAAGCCAAATTTGACACAGTTTAAGGATGTTAAAATAAATAGGTAATTTCGGAGATGTGGACGGGGCGGAAATAGAAATGTTTATGAAAAACGTGTTTTTTTTATAGAATGTTTTTTGTTAATAATTATCAAGTTTTTGGAGTTTTTGTGGATAAAACACATAGAGCGAGTTTTCATATAATAAAATGGAAGGGGGGGGGGGGTAATTAAATGAAATGGGAAAACCTGAATAAAGGGAGAAAAGAGAGAACTTGATGATGATGATTTGATTTTCGGTATAGGTACTAATCGTATTTTTTTAATTAGCACCCCTATTTGTGATACATGATTTTAAAGGAAATTTCAGTAGAAGAACAAAGAAACTTCGTGTTTCGAAATAGATTCATTTTTACGGAAGTTAAAAACAAGTGATAATGGTCTATTCTGTGGTTCAAGATATTTAAAAACGGAGAACATGTCCCTGTCATAACTTTTCATGTAGTATCCTAGTGTGTGGGTGAAATTTTTATACAGGGTGATAGAAAGTAGGTATCACGAGATTCACAGGGTGATTTCAAATCAATTGTGCATCAATGTGCAAAAAACGTTACAACAATCACGAACGTAATAAAGGATTAGGTCTCAATAAGATTAGCCACATGAATTTACATGTTAAAACATTGGTTTCAAGTCAACTTTTAATCTATCAATATTATTGTTTCGCAAAAAGAATGTCAACACGCTCAACAATAGTATATCATTTTTTTACAACCCAAAGTTAAGTTGTTATATTGATAAAAATGATAAATGTCGTTGCGAAATGTATCAAAATTTTGTCTACTTTACTATAAAGTAATTTTTTTTTTAAATATGTAATACAATATTCATCAAAAATATGCTTTATGACAACAAAATTTTCTTTAAAATGTTTAAAAAAACAAAGCAACATGGGGTATTATCTTAAACATGTAAATTTCCTGTGACCACAATTAAAATAAATTTACTGTGTGGGTAAGAAGGTAGCTATTAAAAATTGTACTTACTATTCCATAATATTCATAATACTCAAATGGCTAAGTTTGAAATTTCCCTTTTTCCCAGTCCACGAACAATACTGTCCTAAATAATGGATGAATATTTTTTCAAGGCATCTATAGATGCATTCCTTGGCTTTTGCTCCGCCGGAGAATTTGAGAAACTGCAGCTAAAAACAAATTTAATTTGATAATTAAAAAATAGCAATCTGTCAATATCAGTCTTTGTTACAAATGAAATTCTTTGATTTGTGAAATAAATATAAAAGTAAATAAATGTAAAAGATCAAAGTTGGCCTATGATTTTGAAATTTGGTATACGGACCTAAATGTTGATTCTTATCAACTTTTTCAAATAACATTTTTTCGTATTTGCCACATGAAAGGCACTTTACTCCACAGAAAAAAAACATTTTTTTTGGAAATTTCCAAGGCATACTTGATTTTTCAAAACTAAAATTTTGTTAGAAATTACTCTTTAACCAAGCAGAGCTGAACCCCAAAAAATGAAAATTAAAATCAAAATTTTTTGACTAGCAATCAAGGACGTCATATAATAAATTCGAACTGTCAAATCGATTGCCATAGAAACATCACACAAAAAAATTATAAATTTTGTTCCAAACTTTATTGTATACCTATCTACATAATATTGTAATGGTATATCCTTTTTCCTCCTTTCTAAAATTTTATTAATTTTTTTTTAATTTACCTATACCATAAATAAAACAAAATTGAATTATACAGAGTGTCCCAAAATTCCATGGACATGGAGCAACCATCACAGATTACTGAGGTAAAAAAAAGTCGCTCGGACCAAACTTATCTCTATACCAAAATGCTTCGTTTGTCCGTCAGAGGGCTTCAAAGTCTTTTGAAAATTTTAGTTTTTTTGAAATAGTTCAAACTCGGCTGATTCCAATTCGATGAAATTTGGTAGGTAAATTTCTTATTAAAAGTTCTAATTTCTGATGTACATGATAATTTGACGGAAATCCGGGAAGGGGTGAAACTACCCCTACCCTCCATTAAAATCGATCGCAATTGTTGATAGGGTAGCAGGAACGCTGTTCATGTTTTTTTGCTTGAAAGATACATCGTTTTAGCCCATTTTTGGTCTCTTACAAAAATCTGTATCTTTGTTTGTTAACTGTAAAAATACCTACACATAATTATATACAGTGTATTATACAGGGTGTCCCGTATCGTTATGTTCAAATTTTGTGAGCATATAGTAGGCTTATTTCTAAGCCTAAAAAACCCAAAAGTGGCAGGTCTATATGCATTCGTTACGAAGTTAGAGGCCTAATAAAATAATGTCTAGTAAATACCAGATTTAACTTTGAAAACCACATAAAACTTATTTTATTGACCAAATCTTTAGTTTATCATGTGTTAAAAATGTCCTATTCCTTGCTGAATACAAGCTTGTGCTCGGAGGCTTATTGCAAAAGTAACAGTTTTCTCGTCTTTTTTCGCGTGCCTAATATCTCTTACCAGCTTGCTGAATACGATCAAATAATAATTTCTCTCTGGTATTTAGTTACAAACACCAATTCCGAAATTTGCTGGTGCCGCATCTATTTGAATCCTAATGCCATTTCGTATGAGCAGGGTCTACTAATGTTTATTTCGGTGACGTTTACTCATGTGTGGCAATTTTTGTGGCTTACAAAGTTGAATCTTGTTATTTACTAGTCATAATTTTCTTAGGCCTGTAACTTCGTAACGAATAAAGATAGACCTGTCACTTTTGGGTTTTTTGGGCTCAAAATTAAGCCTACTATATGCTCAAGAATTTTGAACATAACGATACGGGACACCCTGTATACACTTTATAAATGGAATCACCTCAATAACTTATATTTTTTTATTATTTAAAATTAAAAAAAAGGTCATTATTTACATTCGCGGCTCCTACAGTTTCACTATGGCACCTATATAGGGGTGGAGAACATACCTATAGTAACACCAGGAAGGTATTCATTAGCTTTGCAAATAAAAGGGAAGGCCACAACACAAAACGACTTTAAAAATTGATTTTGGGAGTGCAACGAAAGTACGGAACACAGGATTTGATGTTACGATTTTTGGAATGAGTATAAATGCAAAATAAATGCAAAATTCAAAACAAAAACCGTGCTACTGTTAATCTCGAAGATTTTCCTTGCCCTGAAAGTGAAGAAAAAATAGAAATTCGACCGTAGTGCCAAAGAGGCCTTAGTTGAGACCTTAATATTACTTTGCAATGGCTGTTTTTACCTTCTTACCCACCCAACACCTCTATTTCGCTCCTCGGTCCCGAAAAAATTGATGAACCTTTTTTCTTATATAAAGCTCCCGAACCCTTCTTAAATGGGTAAACAACATTTTAGAAGTAGCAAATAACTAGCCTATAGGTATAGGTAGATATAGGTATATAGGTATGATCAAAAATTAGCGCTGAAAATTGAAAAAACCATATTAGGCATTTTTTCGGAAAATTTTATTAAAAAAAATTGTTTGAAATAACCTCAAACCCCCAAATCTCGAGTTTGGTTGAAAACAAAAATACCCAAAAAAATTTCAAGACTATCATTTCAATTTTATTCTTACAAGATTGCCATGATTTATAAACAATAGTAGGACTCGAGTTATTTATTATACAAGAGAAAAAAAGTGATAGATTTTAGCTCGAGATGTGATTTCGTCCCCGACGCGTTTAGCGGAGGGGACAAATACATCGAGAGCTAAAATCGCACTTTTTTCTCGTGTGTAATATACAATTTTTTTCTGCGAGAAGAAATATCAGTGTTAGAATGTCGAAAAACGTAGTTAGATAACTGAAAATTATGTCGGAAAAATGATTTATGTTAAACTTGGATTTTCAAACTGTCTTTTATCGTAATTGACGTTGCCTGGGTAACGAAACGATTTAATTATTACATAAACGTCATATTAATGTAATTAAAATTGAAGACAGTTTTGCAAAGATTGCAAGTTAGTTTTCGATGAGTGAATTTAATAATATGGATAGTGATTGTTAGGAAAATTCCCTTAATAATTGCCATTTGGATAATAAGGTAACTTTCCTTTACGTATATTTGATATAAATTTAATGATATCTGAGTGTTAATAGTAGCTAATACCTAAGCCGCCATTTCGGGGAAATAAGTACTCATTTATTTCCCTGCTAATTCATTTATTTCCCCGATAAGATGCAGCTCATATAATGAGGCATTTTTCTACCTGTCAACGGGGAAAAAAGGTCAAACTTATTAATCGCCGCAGAAAAAAATAATTTATTTTTGATTTTACTTGTTTAAATAAATTGCATGACTAAAATAAGACTGCAGAAAGGCAAAAAATTTTAGGTATTTTTTGTTTTCAACCAAACTTGAGATTTAGGGGTTTGGGTTATTTCAAACAACTTTGTTGAATAAAATTTTCTGAAAAAAAAGCCTAATATGTTTTTTTCAATTTTCAGCGCTAATTTTTGATCACGGTAGGCTAGTTATTGGCTACGGATGAAATGTTGTTTACCCATTTAAGAAAGCCTCGGGAGCTTTACATAAAGAAAACTTTTTTTTTAAATTCATCAAAAAATAAAAAAGTTATTGAAGTGATTCCATTTAAAGTGAAACACACTGTACAGGGTGGGCAAAATTGGATGTTTCCATAGGAGAAACTTTGAATAAAGCATTCTAACATATTATACTCTTCGTAGTTTTCATAGACCAACCAATTTGCCATTTTGCAAGCGAAACAAGCAGTTTTTAACTCAAAAACTGCGTAAACTGGCTTTGACAGGCGTTGTCGCACAATTTTCTAAATGACATTCACGCCTACTAGGTAAATAGTTGAAACAAATTTATATATCGTTGAAATGAGAAAATAATACTCTATTTATAAAAATATTATCTAAAAAATACAACTTTTATGTTATAACCGAAAAATGAAAAAAGATATTCAGAATCTGTTGAGGCCATTCCATTCTACTCAAAAAATTGCCTGAAGAATGTGCAAAATATCGTTTCTCTAACTTGAAAACCAAGAAAGATATCGACATTTATCGATATCGTGATACATCATACTTTTCATTATAGCTCGAAAACAAAAAAAGATAGCGAGTTCCGGTTTTCACCATTGAGTTCCTCTCAAAAAAAGCGATCGAGAATGAAACATTCATTTTTCCCTAGCTCTTATAGTTACCGAGATCTCTTATAGAAACATCCAAATTGGCCCACCCTGTACATAGAAACTATTAAAAAATACCTACTTACCTAATAGTCTAATTTTTTTTCGGTTAACCTGCTGATTAGCGACGGTTTTACCCCTACGCTGGCCCCCCTCCACTCTCTCTGCTAGCGTGCTGCTAGCTCTGAGTCGACAGGCTCTCAGCGTTGCCACATGAAATCCGTGTCTCCGTTCTCCTACGGCCCTTAAAGTGTCATTTTTGATTACAAATAATATTAAAACACTTATTTGCTGCAGTAAGTCAGGTCTTTGGTCAGGGTAGGTTTTTTTTCCTTCAAATATTCGTAAAATGAAAAAAAAACCTACCCTGACCAAATACCTGACGGAACCGGTAGCTACTTATTACGGTCTCGTGCGGAAGCGGGCAGGAAGCACGCAGGATTGTCTGCAGAACGTAGGAGAAGGGCTTGCATATGGCAACGCTGAGAACGTGTCGGAGCCTAGCAAGCAGAGAGAGTGGAGGGGGGCCAGCGTAGGGGTAAAACCGTCGCTAAACAGCAGGTTAACCTTTTTTTCTTCAAATGATTAATTACCACCACCCACAGCACAGACACTTACACGTTTACACGCTTATTAATCCAGATTACACTACCAGTACTACCACTTAAACCAGATACAGGACAGGATAAGGAATGCCGAATTGCCGAATAAGAAGAAAGTGAAAGAACAATTCAGCTCCCTTCCCTATCCTATACCTAGTTTAGAAAGAGATGTAGGTATTCTTATTTCTTACGCTTTGTTGCTAGAGAAGTAGACAGTAGAATGTTCAGAGGGTTTGGACTATTATTATTATGTATACCAGATGTGGAATGTCCCTGCCACTTGCCGTCTATAAAAATACCATTTTTTAGAGTACGACCAGAAATATAGTGCGTTTACGACTTTACGGTTTAATATGGGTAAAGATAGCTTAACGACACCCCGGTGTGAGGAACTAACAAACCCCTTATGAAATGATAGGTGAGGACAGGTACGGTCTATACGGACCGTATTTAAATTTTGTGAACCTTAGGAATATCTCATCTTCATGTCACAATCAATCATTTTAATTTCTTTCACAATAATTATATTCACAATAATTTCTTCATGAATAATAATCATCATTATTTATAAAACTTAAAAAAATTATATAAAAAAAGTTACAATGCTCTGGCGGTATCAGCTTTTAAATTATTAAGTACGGACCTGTATTTATTTGCAAATCTTCGAGTCCGACTTCCTACTAAGTAAACTTTGCTGAGATCTCCAGTGGTCTGTTCAAATAAACAATCAGTATAAATTGATATCCGTGAAGCTGTAAACGCACTATATTTCTGGTCGAACTTTACCCTTTTCAACTCCTTTAGGTGTAATACAATTTTTATAATGAAACACTTTGATAAAAACACAAATATGCACCAAATATTTTATAGGGTATCCGAGATAATAGGTGGTATGTACATGGTGATTTTTTTTCGAAAATATATTTTTTTCAATTTTATAGATTTTCGGTTAAATTGATTTTTTTAGAATGACATGAAAAACCAATATGTCGGCCATAAGAAAGTCAACAGTTAACTATGAAAACCCTGGGATCAAAAAGTATGGGCTTTGTCGGCTTAGAACAATTTTGTAATGTCAAGTGGATAGCTTTTGATAACTCATCATTTACACCTACCTATACGGTGTGTGTCACAGGCATGGTACACCCCCTTTTTTTTTCTTTATTTTTTGAGATAATTTTTTGAAATTTGGTACGTCGCATATACTCGATAGAGCGCACTTTCTAGCAGAAAATTGAATTTTTTCCCACATCCGGTTTTTACGGAAATGTTACCAACTTTTTATTTTTAAATAGGACACCCTGATCATCTAATGCTAGAGAAATCAAATTTTTGCTCGAAATACTAAATTAAGTGATTTATAGATAAATTATGCGCACCGGACTGATTTTTTGAGCTGGATTCATTTTTTTCAAATGGTACCATATTGGTAACGAGGTACGATCTACTAGTACTCTTAATAAGCAACATTTTGATGTACCCATTTTGCATCTGTTACGAACACAACTGAAGTCATGGCACACTATAATTGAGAAATAAAAAATTAAATAAAAACAAATTTTACATTTAAAATGGTACTTATGTGGTACTGTTGGATTCACACAAATGTATAGAATCCAAAAATATAATAATATATAGGGTGTCCCATTTAAAAATAAAAAGTTTGAAACATTTCCGGAAAACCGGATGTGGGAAAAAATTCAATTTTCTGCTAAAAAGTGCGCTCTATCGAGAATATTTATTTATTTATTTATTTCTTCAATATGCGACGTACCAAACTTCAAATAATTATCTCAAAAAATAAAGAAAAGAAAGGGGGTGTATCATGCCTGTGACACACACTGTATACCTACAAAAAATAAATGGTACATTTTCAATTAGGTATGAAAAAGATAATGGCTAAAATAGGAATTCTCGATTTTTCAGTTTCTCTCAGGACAGGATGGGTATTTCAGCAACGACAGAAATTATCCCAAATTTTGTTTCAGATTCTTAGTTGAAAATGAAATCACCACCTTGTGTATGCCTATTATAGGTAGGCATCTGGTTAACAATTCGATGCTCACCATTAGGATCTCGAAAACGGTAAAAAATACAGGTCGGTTAAATTAGAGAAAAGTTGCCAAATTTTATGCTTATTAAGAATCTGAAAGAAAATTTATGTAAACTTCAAGCGTTGCTGAAATATCCTAAAAAAAACTAAAAATGGAGATTTTCTATTTCGGCCATATCTTTTTTTTTATTACCTATTAAATTATTTTTAATTAAAATTAAATTATTTTTGTAGGTTTACATGAGGCATCAAAGCTATCATCTGTCATTTCGAAAATTTTCAAGACCTCCTAAATCCCAGCGTATTCATAGTCAACTTTTGTTTTTCTTATGGCCGCCATATTGTTTTTCGTGTCATTCGCGATATAAAATTTCAAAGAAACAAAAAAAAATCTATATTGGGTAAGTAGGTACATCTATTACATTCAAAAAAAAATTCTTAGAAATTTTTGTTCTTCTTTTGTGGAAAAAACCTTTGTTTAACCGAATGTCATAAAAAAACCATAAGGCAAGCAATGTCACGTCGCAGCGTCATATTGACGTTATTCGGTGAAATCGTTTTCTGTTTTTATCGAAAAAAGAATAAAATTTTTAAGCATTTTTCTTTGAATATGATAGTTATATGTTTCCTTGATTTTTTTAATAGCGCATGACACGAAAATAACAATATGGCAGCCATAAGAAAAACAAAAGATGACTACGAAAACTCTGGGAATAGGTCTTGAAAATTTAGAAAATTTAGAAGGTCTTGAAAATCTTGAACGTGTAGGAGCCGCGGATGTAATAATGACCTTTTTTTCAATAATAAAAAAAAATATGATTGAAAAAGAAATCTCCATTTATAAGTTTTTTCAGGATATTTCAGCAACCCTGAAGTTTCCATAAATTTTCTTTCAGATTCTTAACAATAAGCATAAAATTGTGCAACTTTTCTTTAATTAACCTACCCTGTATCTTTTACCGTTTCCGAGATCACAATGGTGAGTATCGAATTGTTAACCACCATAAGTGCTATGTAACTTTATAAGAAAATATGACACGTCATGCATCACTTTAAAAAATCATTATTAAATTTAGTATAATTATAATTTGACCATAAAATTGTTTACAAATGTAGGTACATAGGTACTACATATATTATACCTAGGTACCTAGTGCTTTTGAACTTCATCGGTAGGTAGGTAGGTACGTATAGGTATACTTTCCTATTTCCATTTTTTTTTATTAATTTAACATTTTTTTCAATTCCAATCATTTTATGCACACGAAAATAATATAATATCGTGTAAATCGTTATTGAAACTGAAAACAGGTTGAAATGCATAATCTACATAATATTCAGTTATTATATTCAGTATTCAGTCAGGAATTCGGTCGGTCGGAATCTATAATAAATCTTCCATTATTCAACCATTCACAATTCGTCTACGATCTGCTTGACTGTGCTGTGCTTGCTTGTGAATCTTGTCCTTGTCATTGTTGCATCCAGTCTCCCGGCAGGTCCAGGACCCAGAACAGATTATATAGCGTTGCCAGATGTAAACAATAATTTGTAACATCCCTACTTTTTCTTAAAAATACAGTAAACAATAGATAGGTATATTCTGTACCATGATCGATAATAATAATTATTCCAACATAATATAATTATTTAAAAATTATTCAAAATAAAAAAACATTCAAAATTTCAAAAACGAAGATATGTAACAAAATCTTCAATTCGTTCCTAATTTCTATAGCATAGGTAGGTATATTTTGTCATAATTTTATAAAGAATTTTGTTTGCTTCATAACTGCTTCATAAATTTATTATTTGAATAATAAAATAAATATTTTATTGTAGTAAATATATTTTTTATTATGTTATGAATGTAGTAAAATATTATGTATATTTTACTAAAAATATTGAAATAAAAGAATCTAATAAGTAATAATAATTCTACTTTATAAATTCACGCATTGAAAATACATGTAGTCCAAATGCTACTTAAAAATTTATTTTTTTAAGTAATTACTCTGGCAACGGCGCGCAACTCGGAAGACAAAGGGATAAGGGGTACACGGGAAGGGGAGAAGGGACGACTTCGACTATATGACTATACCTACATATTATGTGTGTTCTGTGAACCTAATTTGTTGACCATCTGATGACTGCATGTATGTTTTGGTTTCGGATGTAGGTACCTATCTAATTTTTCAATTTATTGTATTCCCGAATAAAATTATATAGTTTTGAATTCCTCTAATAAGCTTTTGTTGTCATAAATTTTTGATTAAAGTTTTTTGCCCCTTTTTCCCTTGTGGTGTTGACTTCGACTGAATCAAAGGAATGATGAATATAAGATCGAATTAACTCGTTTAAAAAAAAGTAAATACATACTAAATACGTCTAGTAAATGTATACATATATGTAATAATGCTGACATCTAAGAAATGTCTATTATATGCCGATCGATCTACCACATTTCAATTTAATTAAATCGAGGTAATTTTCATATAAAATACACATATTTTGTTGTGTTTCATCGGATATAACAAATAAACTCTTATACGTATAATAATTTGTTGCTGTTTGTGTATCCAAAAATAAAATTACAAAATACATCTAGAAAATGTATACCCGTAGAGGTAATAATGTGGACATCTATGATATGTCTATTTAATGCCGATCGATCTACCATATTTCAATTTAATTAAATTGACAGATTTTCATATAAAATCCACATATTTTGTTGTGTTTCATCGGACATAACATAAATCTTATGTATAATGATTTGTTGCTATTTTGCATATTTAAAAGTAAATATGCAAAATGCATCTATTAAATGTATAGCCGTAGACGTAATAATGGGGACATCTAAAATATATCTATTTAATGCCGATCGATCTATCACATTTCAATTTAATTAAATTGACAGATTTTCATATAAAATCCACATATTTTGTTGTGTTTCATCGGACATAACAAATAAACCTTATGTATAATGATTTGTTGCTATTTTTCAAAATGCATCTATTAAATGTATAGCCGTAGACGTAATAATGGGGACATCTAAGATATGTCTATTTGATATACCGATTGATCTACCATATTTCAATCTAATTAAATTGAGAGAATTTCCATATGAAATACACATATTTTGTTGTGTTTAATCAGAGAAAACAAATAACTCTTATGTATACTTAATGATTTGTTGCTATTTGTTCATCCAAAAGTATAATTGTAAAAAATACATCTAATAAATGTGTACGCAGTAGATGTAATTATGGTGACATCTAAAACATATCTATTACTAATCGACGACTAGACTGAAACGTGTTTTAGACGTAGTTGACCATTTATAGACGTCAATTAGACTATGGGGTGTTGCTTGGGTTATTATAGGGGTGGAGAATATACCTATAGTAACACCAGAAAGGAATGCATTTGCTTTGCAAATTCATGGTTAGCCCAAAAAACCGGCACCAAAAAGCGCTTCAGGGAGTGCGGTCCTGCTTAGTACGGCATATATTATTAAATTAAGCATGCAAGCTCAGCCCGTCGAGCCGATGACGCCGGATAATAAGACATCGCCGCGGAAGATGCCAGGGCCGGCGTAGGTTCCAAACTAACTCGTATCGTATCCGCATCATAATAGCGAACGATGTCACCATTTTTGGTAGAGTATTCCTCCTAAATAATCCATATTTCCTGGAGTACTTGTGGACATAGCATCTGCAATGTTGTCTTTACACATTGCAGTTAAGTTACTGCAAAGACACCGCGCAACGTTGCTAGAAACTTTCATGGAGTATTTGCTGGCAACATAGCATCTGCAATGTTGTCTTTATACATTGCAGTTAAGTTACTGCAAAGACACCGCGCAACGTTGCTAGAAACTTTCCTGGAGTACTTGCTGGCAACATAGCATCTGCAATGTTGTCTTTATACATTGCAGTTAAGTTACTGCAAAGACACCGCGCAACGTTGCTAGAAACTTTCAAGGAGTATTTGCTGGCAACATAGAATCTGCAATGTTGTCTTTATACATTGCAGTTAAGTTACTGCAAAGACACCGCGCAACGTTGCTAGAAACTTTCATGGAGTATTTGCTGGCAACATAGCATCTGCAATGTTGTCTTTACACATTGCAGTTAAGTTACTGCAAAGACACCGCGCAACGTTGCTAGAAACTTTCATGGAGTATTTGCTGGCAACATAGCATCTGCAATGTTGTCTTTATACATTGCAGTTAAGTTACTGCAAAGACACCGCGCAACGTTGCTAGAAACTTTCCTGGAGTACTTGCTGGCAACATAGCATCTGCAATGTTGTCTTTATACATTGCAGTTAAGTTACTGAAAAGACACCGCGCAACGTTGCTAGAAACTTTCAAGGAGTATTTGCTGGCAACATAGCATCTGCAATGTTGTCTTTATACATTGCAGTTAAGTTACTGAAAAGACACCGCGCAACGTTGCTAGAAACTTTCAAGGAGTATTATTGCTGGCAACATAGCATCTGCAATGTTGTCTTTATACATTGCAGTTAAGTTACTGCAAAGACACCGCGCAACGTTGCTAGAAACTTTCCTGGAGTACTTGCTGGCAACATATCATCTGCAATGTTGTCTTTATACATTGCAGTTAAGTTACTGAAAAGACACCGCCACAACGTTGCTAGAAACTTTCAAGGAGTATTTGCTGGCAACATAGCATCTGCAATGTTGTCTTTACACATTGCAGTTAAGTTACTGCAAAGACACCGCGCAACGTTGCTAGAAACTTTCAAGGAGTATTATTGCTGGCAACATTAGCATCTGCAATGTTGTCTTTACACATTGCAGTTAAGTTACTGCAAAGACACCGCGCAACGTTGCTAGAAACTTTCATGGAGTATTTGCTGGCAACATAGCATCTGCAATGTTGTCTTTACACATTGCAGTTAAGTTACTGCAAATACACCGCGCAACGTTGCTAGAAACTTTCATGGAGTATTTGCTGGCAACATAGCATCTGCAATGTTGTCTTTATACATTGCAGTTAAGTTACTGCAAAGACACCGCGCAACGTTGCTAGAAACTTTCCTGGAGTACTTGCTGGCAACATAGCATCTGCAATGTTGTCTTTATACATTGCAGTTAAGTTACTGAAAAGACACCGCGCAACGTTGCTAGAAACTTTCAAGGAGTATTATTGCTGGCAACATAGCATCTGCAATGTTGTCTTTATACATTGCAGTTAAGTTACTGCAAAGACACCGCGCAACGTTGCTAGAAACTTTCCTGGAGTACTTGCTGGCAACATAGCATCTGCAATGTTGTCTTTATACATTGCAGTTAAGTTACTGAAAAGACACCGCGCAACGTTGCTAGAAACTTTCCTGGAGTACTTGCTGGCAACATATCATCTGCAATGTTGTCTTTATACATTGCAGTTAAGTTACTGAAAAGACACCGCGCAACGTTGCTAGAAACTTTCAAGGAGTATTTGCTGGCAACATAGCATCTGCAATGTTGTCTTTACACATTGCAGTTAAGTTACTGCAAAGACACCGCGCAACGTTGCTATAAACTTTCATGGAGTATTTGCATGGCAACATAGCATCTGCAATGTTGTCTTTATACATTGCAGTTAAGTTACTGCAATAAAAGCAAGTAACATCACTTTACCTAAAAATTGTAATGTTGTCGTAATGTTTTGCAACATTCAATGCTTAGTGGGACTGATTTTAAAATGCCATGTATTATCAAAATGTTGGTCTGATATTGCTGGAATTAAATTCTACTCCCTTTTAGAAGAGTTAATGACTGATAAAAATAAAAGAGCATCCAAAATACTCACCCTATTTTCAAAATTTGAAATTTAAAATCAGTATTTATCTGACAAAACTTTAATTAACGTTTGTGGAACTGGCCCTTGTGAACAACCACCAAGAATTTTAGAAGCTGCATTTTTCCCCGACCTCAATTACGTGCTTACTCAACAAGTTAGCGGCAACACCTGCGTGACCGAACACTAGAGAAACTGCCACTTGGAATAAAAAGACAAGCCAGCTCTTGCAAAGTATGCTGTTCTGCACCACGCCATATATGCTACGAGAAGACTAAAACATGTTCACGACCTCACATTATTTTTAAATCCTTTTACATTGTGAAGCAATTAGAAATTGGAATTAATAAACAGGATCCAAAATAAATAAATTCAGCAGGAGGGAGGAATGAATTGAATGTAGAGAATATGGCAACCGGCTCTACGCCAAGCCAATATGACTCAGCATCTGACTTAGCAATCGATGACATTATTCTTAGCAATCACGCCATCGGACCATCAAACTATATTCAGGTGTCCAGTCAGTTGTAAACAACTAAATACTTGATCTTTTCTTAATTATTAAAACTTTTTAACGTTTAAATAACATTTTATATGAATTAATCTGAAGATTGCAGTAAGAAACGCAATTTTACAGAACGTGGCGACATTGTGTCTAGAATACACCTCGTAGAATAAGAACACACAACAAAGAAGTATATAAGTACAAGGATTCATGGGAATACTTCACGTAACTATTTTAATTGGATGGCATTCCAGAAATTCTTCCAACTCCGTGACATTGTCCCCTTTAGTCTTGCGATTTCCTTTACCCTAATCTTCTGTATTGTTAACTTAGTTCGGTAGATTTAAGATTTCATTAATTCTTTTTATCTCAAAAGATTTATTTCCAAATAACAAAAAAGCTTTAGTATTGCGTGGGTACTAAAATATCTTTAGCCGCCAACAAATTAAGTTCCTTATTTGTAACAGGTCTCTCTATTCAAAATAATCTAATTTTGTGGCTAAAAAATACTAGCCTAAAACTTATTAAACTGACACTCAAGAAATTTTACAGCTTAATAATCGCTCGATAAAAATGTATTAGGTAATTAATCAAGCCGATTGAACAAATAATGGAAGCGGTTTAAATTCTAGTTTGGGACTTTCTTTTCTTTTCTGGGATTTTACTTTTCGCTCTCTTGAGTTAATTCCTTCTCGCAGCGGCGCTCTCTGTGTTGTCCACAATTGGTCGCGTTTTGTGCCAAATGAGGTGAAAAAACACAACTTCCGAGCAGGAGAACTAGAGCTGTAAATCGTTATACGTAGTCGCAGAATGTTTGTTATTTTGCAAATAAATGAAAATGCTCCTAATAATTAAAAAAAAAAAAAAAATACAGCGACACTAATTTGAAAATTTCAAATTAATATTTTTTAAGCTACGACGCTATTTTTATTTTCTTGTAGCAATTTATATTTTTTTCGATAGCTTACCTATACAGTTTTGCTATAATGTCTTACGAAAGCAATAACATCCAGAACTCTTTACCAGCAGCTCTGAGACAGAAATTTTGATTTATTCACTGAAATTGTAATAAACAGTACATTCGTATTGCAGCTCCGTTCACTAGATGCCCAAAATTGTTTTGTGTCAAATGATGCGAGAAAAATCCGTTCCGAGACAGAAGAGCTATAAAAAAATTTACCCTCCATTTGAACGAACAGAAAATGGAAATTTTTAAAATCAATAAAATTGCTCTCATATCTATGCTTGCACGAGTCCAAACTGCCACTAAGCCTCCCCTCCATCGTTTTAACACTTAGTTTTAACACAACATGGGAACCGGAAAATGATTCACCATCTGGCTACCCGATCTGACAAGTTCGCTTCATATATCCTTTCACGGTTGTCTTTCAAAAATCATCTCTCAAGGCTCCCAAGGAGTTCCCCAAGGCTCGGAGTTATCACCCACTCTATTCCTTCTTTATATAAATGATATGCTGAGCTTAACATCAAACCAGACTCATAGTTTTTCCAAAGACTGTACTTACTCTTCACATGGAATTTACTTTCCTGAAAGTTCCCGCAGAGTTGTGAGACAACACAGCTTGGACAGTTATCAATTCACACTCTTTTACTATTTTACACTGAGACATTGATAATTTCTTCCAATCCAATGCTTTAAAAACGGAATGCATATTTTCTAAAAATAATGGGGAATTGTCTTGGGAGACTCATGTTACTGATATTGCAAATGCAATTGCCAATAAGAAACTGGGATTTGTTGAATATTTTAGACCTGAATATAACTAGTGACAATCTTAAAGGCACAGATTTTAGCAACGATCGAATACTGTTCTCATGTAGGTATAGGGTTCTGTTCTCAAAGACACCCTAAAGCTCTTTTATCAGTAATCAGTAATCAGTAATATATATTTCAGTGTTTTAACTTTATAAGAGTCTTACACAACGTCAATGCAATTTACAAATAGTCTAAAATCAACAACAAAAAACACCCAAAGATTTCACCGAGCGTATTACCCGGCTAATAACTAGAAGTGTACATTAAAAAACTATAGTTCCTTCATTCAAAAAATCATCTATGCAATAATACGCCCTATCAATGAGAAATAATTTAAGTCGTTTGCAGAAGGCGTTGATAGAAAGAACTTTACACTCATCATCTATCATATTATAAAATTTTACAGCAAAATACTTAGTGCCAGTGTGTGATTTACATAATCGGTGACTATCCAGCAACAGTTTATGCTTGAATCGCGTATGATGATCATGGCTGTCATTGGTATTATAATGATGCAGATGTTTCCTGATGTAACATACAGTCAAGTAGATATACAGGGACGGAAGTGTGAGAATCCTGAGAGCAATAAAAGTCGCTCTACAGTCGTCTCTGTAACCAAGGCCGGCGACAACCCTGACTGCTCGTCTTTGGAGACTGAAAATGCGATGTCTGATGGGGCTGTGACCCCAAATAATCAGTGCATAACTCACGTGAGTCTGGAATAATGCATGATATGCAGTAAGAAGAACAGGTTGAGAGACCGTACCAGAAATATTACGCAGTGCAAATATTGCAGAACATAGCCTACCACTAAGATGTACCGAGTGGGACCTGAAATTTAAATCGTCATCTATATGTAGCCCCAGAAACTTGACAGAGGGGCTGTGCCCCGCAAGGTCCAAGGTAGCCTTATTTTTCAACGTAAACAGCAAACGAGATGACTTTTCTAGATTAAGCTGTAGCCTGTTGGAGGCAAACCAACTGTTGACACGTGACAGCGACACTTCCCCAGAACAGGCAACATCCTCATGCTTCCCACCAGATGTAATGATGGTCGTATCATCCGCAAATTGGATCAATCTCGACATGCCAGAAGCATAAGGAAGGTCGTTAACGTAAATTAAAAATAAAAGGGGTCCCAAGACAGAGCCTTGAGGAACTCCCATTGTTACTGGCAAAAAGTCCCAGAAAACACCCCCAATTCTCACTGACTGGAGTTTATCGGTCAGAAACGACGCAATCAATTTCACGCTCGAAGGGTGCAAGTCATAAAAGTACAACTTGCGAATCAGAATCTCATAAGAGAGGCAATCGAAAGCCTTACTCAAATCCAAAAACTGAACTAACGTGTAATCACCTCGTTCAAAACCCTCCAGGACACTCTCAGTCAGGTCTACCAACGCACTGACCGTAGAAAACCCGGTTCGGAAACCGAATTGGCTCTCAGAAAAATAATTACCCTGTGTGAAAAAGGAAATCAGTTGTTGTTTTATAATTTTTTCCAACACCTTAGAAAATACCGGAAGGATGGAAATCGGCCTATAATTTGACGGATCTTCAGTCGATCCTTTCTTGTGCAACAGGCACCACGGCTGCTCGTTTAAGAGTGGCAGGAAAAATTCCCTTACTGAGACACAAGTTAATGAGTTTAGTCAGTGGTGTTATAATCAGATCTTTGACATCTCTGACCATACTAACGCTCAAGCCATAGACGTCAACGGAATTTCCAGGCTTCAGGCCACCGATCACATCCCTCACCAACACCTCAGACACCTGACTGAAACAGAACGGTCTGCAGGAAGTCTCGCGAGGGCTGGTACACGTGGTATTGCACATAAAAAGAACAGGGTCCCCTTCCGATGAGGGAAGATTATTCACAATTTCACCAGCAACATCTGCAAAGAATTGGTTAAAGCGATTCGGTGAGATGTTACATTCCGCAAGACCCAGATTAGACCTGTGTGCTCGCTTTGTATTAATAATCTGCCAAGCAGCCTTTACAGGGTTTTTTGAGTTTTTTATAAACATATCTGTAGCATGCAACTTTGCATTCTTAATCGCCTTTCTATAGTAGCTTCTTAATTTATTACGCAATTCATGCCATTTATAGGATCCTGTCTGTCTAAACAAGTCATCAAACATGATAACAACTTTTCTTAGCTGCTTAAGAGAATCATTAAACCACTTTACACAAGGAGCATTCCCTGTTTTTATCTTAAAAGGAAAAAACACGTCGCATGCCGATGACAAAGTAGAAATCAAGCAATCAAAACCATACTCCACGTCCCCCGAATCACAGCCAAGGAAGCTCCAGTCAATACGCTCCAAAAATGCATACAAACGAAACCTGCCAAGAGCCGTTATGGGCCTGGATATTATCCCCTTTTTGTCCCGATCCCTGCACCGAAAAAGGGCATGATTGATGTTCAGCTGAAAGCCTAGATGGTCCGACATACCAGAATTGACAGGAGCAGTGGACACAAATTGACAATGTAGATTACTGAAAGCATTGTCCAAACAATTTCTCCCGCGAGTCGGGAAATCAACGTGAGCGTTGCCAAGGCCATAGTCAGCCATGTAGTCACACAGATCCACCGCCCTGCAATCAGCCGTATTAAACTTAACATTAAAATCACCACACACTAGCACGCTACAAAGTAAAAAATCCACATATTTAAAAACATTAGACATGACATCAAAGAAAAGATCAAAATCTCCTGATGGTGATCGATATACACATATAATATACAGATTTAATTCTGGTAGAAAAACAGAACACACTTCACAGTGTTTCTCCAGAGATGCAGCCTGGCAATGCAGCGGATCGGCCACAACAAGAGACCCAACAGTGTTGCGTTTACAAATCAAGGAACCACCGCATTCAAATTCACTACGTGCAAAATGCGATGCGACGGCGTAATTGTCAATAGTTAAATTTCTAATCTCGTCGTCACATAGCCAGTGTTCGACAAGAACCAAAAAAGAAAATTCACAACAACACTGACAAAGCAGCGCATTCAACTCATCGGTCTTATTTCTGAGTGACTGGATGTTCAAAACTAATAAGGATAATGATGAACTAACCTGCTGAGATGATGTTGTAGCCTCAGTAGCTTTATCCATTAAGCTGGCGTCACTGTTTTGGGACGTATGTGAAAAAACCTATTCACATGAACTCCACTAGGCCATGCATTTTACTATCCAAATAAGATAATTTCTTTCATAGGTGATGCGTTTCTAACTCACTACCTAAGTTGGTGAATGACCTCTCCCTATTCTACGGTACTTTCATTCCATGGGAACTGATCTAAAGATTTGCTGTTGCTTTATAGCTCTGATTCCGTCTAGAGCTCTTTCTGGACGTTGAACGCGTCAAGCGCTGGCTGCCCATAAACATGCAGTTAGCCTCCACAAGTGTAGAACGACACTTACTAGTTATATCAAAAATCGTTTTTCCCTAGAACTACGGCGCTTTGGAACTTGCTTCCCTGACATGTCTTCCACTGGCCTACTGCCTCCACCACTTTGAATCGAAGCTTAACAATCATTTACTACACACCACCCCACCTCCACAGCATTTCTGGAAGCGGGGTTATAGGCTCGTCTTCATGAAGATACGAAAATAAACGTCTAAATGTCAATTTTAATTACTGTTAGTGCGTTTAACAATAAGTGGTTGCATCCAACCACCCAGCATCATTGAATAAATGATACAAGAAGTTAAAATAACATAAGCGCCTCCATTAATTTCGATAAAAAAGAATTACACAAGGTTATTGAGTTGGGAATAATGAATTTTTACCTACACAAAAACGAAAATGCTAAAAAATCCTGTGAACTTGGTTGCGATATCATCATTTTTTGAGATTTTCTGACTATGCGCATATTCCTCTTAGAAGGGTTGCGCTGCAAAACGGCTGCTGGTTTGTAGAAATACTATCGTTTATCTTCAGACTAATGTGTTTCGGAGAAAATTATTACCATTATCTTCTTATTTTAGAAACCATTACCCACCTTCGATCAGTCTACGTCATATATACAGCCATTACCCAACATCAAGCGATAGAATTCCGTTTTCTAAGTCAATAGAATTTGAAATCTAATTGTGAATGAGCTGTAATCAATGGCAATAATAGATGACGATTTTATCGAAATTACGTTCCCGGATCCGACTCATTTCTCTCAACAAGCGCGATTGTTATGCTGGAATTCAATTCCGAAGAGATTTTACTTATTGAATTCTCCGTTCAAGCAGTGACTAACATCAGCACCAAGATAAATTAAAAGCGTGATAAACACGTGACCTGTCAGTATTTCGACGGTTGTCTGAAAGCAATCAATTTATTATCAACTCGTTCGGATGCAAGAAATATCTTCGTGAGGGAATTCATCAACATTCTCTCTTGCAGGTTCCGATCCCTGGTCCCTGTCCCAGTTAGACATGTTGGCTGTACCTAGTACCTAACTGATGCAACGACTCACACAGTAGGTACGTTCGATATTCGCGTGATAATGGATTAACAAACAGCATGAGACGGAAGCTCGCCATGTCTAAGAATTTCCCTCTTCCATTTCTGAGATTACATTTTCCTGAATATCTTACTGTCCTAATAAATAAAAAATATGATCTTTTTGTGAAAATCGAGTTATAAAGTTCACCTCTCTTTGAATATAAGTTATTATATATTCTTATACACTGCTCCTGCTTCATAAAAATTGTTTGAACAAGAACTCCCGACACGCAATTCTTCTAGCAGAAGCAATTTATCTTTGAAGCAATATCACTTAATGAAATGTTATTTGAATAATCATTGTCCCGTATTCAGGTTTTGAAACTTAATAAGATAAAACATTATTTTGGTATCATAAACGGAATTTTAGTTTAACGACACCAATGCTAATGAATTTTTATTGCAGTTTGAAAATTAATAAGGAGGATAATTTAAATAGTAACAAAGCTCTCACAGCTCTCTTTAACAATTAGAGATAAGCCTCCGCTTCTAAATCTAACAGACTCATTCCGCACAGCAGCATTCTTTTGCGAAGATTTTAATTATTGTTATGACAAATTACAATTTTTTCTAATTGGATATCATCCATTCACAAAGAAGCTAATTGTTTTAAAGAAATCTAAATTTTTTCCGTAATGTAACTAGTCTGAATTGCAACATAAGAACAAGTTATTACGAGAAATATTATTATTATTAGCACTTGGTTGTTCGGTTCAGTCAAACTAAAAATCCATCAGTAAAGCTATATCAGAATAAAGTGAAAGTCGTCACAGTATCAAGGATTACCTGAACATCGGTGGACTTTCTGATGAGAAGGTCGATGTTATTCGGCGAAGGATTAAATTTTTAATTGGAAAATCCAGCTTAAGCTTTCAAATTGTTACTTTTTTATCGTTCAATACTTACACTACCCTTATGTAAGCATCAGAGCTCAAAAATAACCCGCACTTGCGCTCCAATATCGTTTCATTTTCAGCTTCTGCCCTCTGGAAAATTATTGAATGTTCAGGAATCATTTACGCTCGGAGACTAATCAGAGTTGCGGAGTTGTGAAGTTGTTTTGTTTCTAAACCGACATAAATTTTGCGGCAGATTAAAATAATTATATCAAAACAATACCCTAGAGTTACGGCCTGTTTATACTGGATGCTCCTTTTAATCTAATTATATGGGTGATATACTTCTAAGATGAAATTAATTTATACTAAGTAATTATTATTTATGCTATTAATAATTAATTTATATTATATATCATTGAAGTCATGATCTAACGTTTCTATAGACAGTTTGCCCTTACAGCAGTTCACTATTATTCTCTTATACACGTGTTTTCGTAGGAAAATTTTTGTAGCTCCTGGATATTGACTTTTTAGAACTAAGAAATACACCAATTAACCCGTGTATGAAGTTATGTAGGACCAAAAGTAAAGCAAGAAAAAAGTTGTCAACTAGAACTAAGAAGTTGTCACGTCTTTTTGATTAAAGACCTGTAATAATCTGGAGATTCGGGACCTCTGCGTACTACTTTTCGAGTAATTCTTGTATTGTCATTCCTTTATACACAGACATGAAGCAAAAGCCGGGAGATTTGAGATGAATGAAACAAATGAATATTAAATACAACTACTTTATTCTACGTTACTTGAAGCCCTAACAGTAGTGTCGCGCTCGACCTGGAACTCTTGAGAAAAGAGCCCGACGGAGAAAAACTCGCTCTCAGTTCCAAATATGAAAAGAATCAACGGTGATTTCTGAAAAGCGTAGATCAATCGTCTCGCCAACTGTCCCCAAACCTATCTTGTTAGCTTAGCCGTTTGCACGGAATGTAACGAGGTCCGGTTAAAGAGGCTACCCGCCTATGAGTTGGGGAGGTCCCATTTTCGAAGTCCGGTTAAGGAGGCTACCCGTTGTCTGTTTAATTGGCATCCCTGGCAAAGACGAAAACATTTGTTAGGTTCACATAAGGTCCTTTCATATGTAGTTCAATAGATCGGCAAACAATTATCAATCAAAATGATCCACCCATTGGAATTGAGTTTGACGAAGATCAAGAATTGAATGTCGTTTCGTTGATGGGATTGAGAGAAAATTATTACAATATAAGAGAACCTGAGTTTACATTTAGAAAGATAAATTTGAAATCAAGATGAATGATAATATGTTGGACAGTAATGTCGAATAAATATGTCCATGAAGAATAAATAAGTAAATATAAACCAATAAATAACAATTAAATCAGGAATTCTGTAGACAAATTAAATATGGCATCGATTAAATAAGGGTAGGATAAATAAAAATAACGATCGAACATGTGACATGGGATAAAAGCATGGCAAGGCATAATAAATAGATACCTGGTTAGAAAATGTGCATGGAATATAGAGCGATTCGACAAAATATTCGTAAGGGACACAGGTTATTTTGATCACTTAAAGGTTTGGTGAGATTGCATTCTCAGTAAATAGCATAAAATAAAATATAAAGGTACAAATAAACATTTCTACAAACAGATTTAAATGTAGTTATGCATGTAGCATAAATAAATTGAGACGAACAATGTGAGACGACCCCCCCCCCCCCCCCTCAATTATAAAAGAGAAACATGTTCTTTAAAATTAGTTAATCCATTTTTACAAAATAGACGTAGAAGTAGAAGTCCATCTACTCTTTTAGCAGCTAAAAGCAGAGTACCTTTATTAAGAAAAATAATTCTACTAAGGCTAGAACTTTATATGCAGTGCAGTTTTCTCAGCACAGTTAATTGAAAAATTTCCATTAACTGCTAAGTATTATTGATGTGGTACAAAAAATTTCCTTCGGAAAAAAGGTTCTTTGTGGAATTAATTCCCCTTCAAGCAGGTGGGAAACTATGTTGCAAAGCGTATTTCAGACAAATTTAAAGCCTTTGTGAAATCAGTCAGTGGAATCATGTTTGTTTTCCAGGTACATCAAGTTTGTCCGCAATACAAATAAAACAAGAACTTGAGTTTGCTAGTGAGATGCACGGCTAAACATCGACTCGATAAAACCAGGTTTTAGGCAATAAAAGCTGTGAAAAAGTCTCGATTTTTGCTACGAATCCAAGGAAAAGACTACAATAATTTGTGCGAGGCATTGAAATGTAGAGAAATATAAAATCGTTGATTTGCGATTAATTTATTGGATACGATAGATAAAACTCCTAAAGAATGAAATAAGCATGAAAGTACGAACCGAATAATCACTTCATGTTTTTCTTCATGGTATATTATGTAAGAATCTCTGACAAGTCTACGACTGATCGATTTATCGTTGCACAATTGACTAAAAATAATGCTCGTAGATGAGACAATCGCTATTACGCAATTGCTTTACGAGGGAGGTTCTAAAAAGAAGGTCAGGTCAGAAAACATCGCTCATTCCAATGAGATGTTGAGTCTTGAACAGAAAAACTATTCGCGCGACTCCACTCCAAACAAACCCCAGGCAGTGATCTGTCTTGGATTCGCCGTTTGTAGGAGCGCTCACTACTAGTTGCAAAGTTCACACAATTAGGTATTAGACTTTTGAACGTAAAAAAAAAATATCAAAATGCAACGGCAAGTCTGTGAAGAGTCTTGTTTTCTTCATACATCTTAGGTACATTAACACCATTATAAAAATGGAACTGGGCATTGTCTTACAGGAAAATATAAAAATAGAATTAGGGTGGCTGAAACTACCCAGCTTTAGATTGCCCAATTGTATTGTATTGTATTTGCATCTTGAGGGTGAACAAGTTACTGCGACCTAAAAGATCTATTATTGTATTCCCTCTACTGTGCTTCGCCTAGTGTGGAATCCCATTAGTGAAACACCCTCTTCAAGTTCGTTTCCCTGAGAAACTTCAGGATTTTGAGAGGATCAAGGTCGGGTTAGTTCCCTGCCTCTAGCTGGTGGTGGCCCAGACCATTACTTCTTTTGAGTTCTATCGCATCGCAGTTGAGCAGCAGGTGACGTGGTGTCTCGTCTCCTTTCCCACAGAATCTGCAGACGCCATTCTCTTCTATGCCTAACTTCCTCAGGTGTTCCTTGAGCTTGCAATGTCCCGTTAGGAATCCCGTCAGTGTTCTGAGACGTTCCTTGCTGATGTTGAAGAGTATCTTCGACCTCTTTCGGTTGAAGTTCTTTGGCTTGTCTCAACCCTGAGAGGTTCTTCCAATGAGTTTCTCTCAGTTTTTATTCTTCCTTTTGGAGTTCTGCCTTGAAGAAAATATCTTCGAAGCCACAGGATGGTTCTGGTCCTGTAAGGGTGTCGATGCTCCTTTCCTTGCCAATGAGTAGTGTGACATGTCGAGAACATCGACAGTCCGTATTTTGAAATTTCAGGGGAATTAAGAATTCAGCTGGGTAAAAGAAAAATATCCAGAAGTAAGACGTGATTTACATTTGAAAATAGAGCTCTGGTCTTTCTCTGTTAAGAATATTATAATCTTAATGATGCATGTATAATAGTTATAGTCTGGAGGTTGGCCTTGGCAGAAGGCTCGCGTAACTGAAATCCATGAGAAACGGACGACATGAACAAGGGTCCGTTTGTAACAGGCGGCAAAACTAGCGAATAGAAAATTCCATTACGTCTAGACACGGGATAATGAATTTAATCAGGTCACGGAGACGATTAAGTAGGTAGACACGAGAGTGATCGCACAGAAGTTGGGTGTAAAGACGCGAGTCGGTAACGTGAAAAGCTTAGGCAGTGACGCTTAGACCTAGGGGGTTGAAAATCGGAAAAAGACGACACCGGGTGTCGGGGAAGATGGTAGCATAGAATCCGCGGAGAAGATAGAGAGTTGATTGTATAGGTACTCGCGGAGTAGGTACGCGGAAATAAATAAATCGAGACAATAATAGAGTAAGCGTTGGTCGCGAGGGAGTGTGATAGGATAGGAACTCGGTTACGTGGGGACTCAACACAGGAGTGAATCGTTGACCGTAAGTGCTCTGGGGGCGCGAGAGAATTTATGGAGATATAGGAAAATAATTAAATAATGCGGTACGGGGTACCGGGAGAAATTAATCGCACGGGGTGCGCGGATTAATTAAAATAGGAAGACGAGGGTAGTGGTACTTAATCGTCGGTCGCAGAATGCTCTGGGAGCGCGGCAAATTTTAAGGGAAAGTTAATCCATAGATAAAGGGAATCGTATAGGCCGGAAAAATAGGCGGGTGATAGTGCTAGGAGAGCAAATTAAGATAGACGAATCGCATAGGCGAGGGAGTGATCGCGCCACGGTGATTAACTATTAGGGTCATAAGGGTCCGTTAGGTTCGGAAGTGTACAAGTGTTGTTTGTGGACAAATAATGTAAGGATCAATAGTAAACAAGAGCCTGCTGCCAACGGATGTTAAGGTAGAATGTAGCCTGTAAGATTAACCTTTCATTTATTTTTTTTTATGCCACCTCCAATTTTACGACTCGATGAGTTAAAATTCAGGAATTAGTTCATCAATAATGGACAGACGGTGTCAGTCTGATTAAAATATTTTGTAATTAAGAATAACATACCGACTTATGTCTTCGAGTCCTAAAATTGGCATAATTTTAGTTTATTGTTCGTAAGCCAGCAAAGGCTGGTTCACCTTAAAATTCTATAATGGTCGGTTAACGAATTTATTATTTTTGTGGGTGCTTGGAGCATCTAGTTGTATTTCTAAATTGGATGGGGGAGTAATAAAAAATATCGGAGTGATCACTATCTAAATTTTTGGTCCATCCCCTTAGAAGGATGACTGGCCAGAAATCGCGACTTTTGGTACGAAATTCACTCAAGGGAAATTAACCCGCAATGAACGCGACCGAAATGTTTTATTGCTCCAGATACAGGTTTTACCTAGGATTAAGTCATTGACCAATAATTAATCAATCGATTGACAATCGTGATATTTCTTATTTCAAATAAATGTAGTCGTTTTCCAATTAATTTAAATTTTAATAAATTGTAAATTTATTTGCAATGTGGCCTTTCTTTTCCACCCATGAAATTTAATTAAAGCATCAAATTAATAATCAAATAACTTGAGTTACAACAAGGCAGAGGAAGTCAGTAGAATTTAATTGATTTTTATTATTTTCTAAATTTTATTTGTTCAACAATAAACTTCCCAGTGAGTAAGTGACAAGATCAAGTCAGTGATATAAAGCTACCTACAATAATTATTAAGATGACCAACAGGGCAGAAGTCCAGATTTCAGGAAACATCAGCGAAAGATAAGTATAAAATAGAGCCATGAGTTACCTCGAAGAATCCCCAAAAAAGAGCTGCCACTCATACTAATTGAGATGGTGTAGCCCCTACCTACAATTCTTTTCGAAAGCCTTTTTCTGACAAACCGCTCGGCCAGCCAAAGGACTAATGTGACAGGGAGACTTTAACTTCATAATAACGATAGTGAGAGCAAACAACGCAAGTTGTGTGTTCGATCTATCGGAAGAGTGAACGTTAAGGAAAAGAGATTTTCACATCATCTCATCCCCCGCCGGTTACAGTAGGCACGTTCATTTCTCTCGATTCAGGAATTGCCCGGTATCCACTTGAGGTGAGTTTTGTTTTTCTTGCCTAATTCGTTAAGTTTTCCTAGGAACTCCCAAGTTGAACTCCTAGGAGCTGATGGTCGAAGAGCTCAGCGTCTTTATGGCTGCTTGACTATTCGTCAATATTTTTATTTCTTTGTTTTTGTAGTTTCTGTCGAGGTTTATTTGGGCACATACTTCTGTTGCGTGTAATTCCGCTTGTAGTATGGTTAGGAATTTTCCCATTGGTTTGTAGTGCATGGCGCGTGGCCCATAGATTCCTGCCCCGGTTCCCTCGTCGGTTGTAGAGCCGCCTGTGTACCATTTGATTCATACCATCTTTGAGAGTACAGTTGGAGGTGTTGCTCCATTCCTCTTTCGTAGACAGTTTCCTGATGAAGTTCCTCTCGAAACTGAATTTCTTAATAGTTTTGCCTTTTGGGAGTGTCAGGAGACTGCCAAAATAGATTGCCCAATTAACAAGTTAGATAATTTCGACATTTCTGGACATTTGATTTCATACCTACCCAAATGAATGTCGTAACAAGCCTGTTCAATCTTAATTTTGAGGCATCTGTGGTATATTGTCTAAGTTTTTGAAAATGAGCCATATTTCTTTAAGTGTGATCCTGATTTTTAATTTTCCCTGTCCTATATCCTGGTATCTATCCAGAGGTAAATTTCTGGTGTGTTAATGCTCTGTTGTTGCCTCAGAGAGAGAGAGAGAGAGAGAAGAGTCGTTTCCTGTCATGTGTTTTGTCCAAAAACACTAAACTTTCAAAGTTACTTTCAAGCACTAGAAATCGCCAGGATATCAAAATCTGGCCAAATCATATGAATACTTGAGGCCGGTTGTTTGTAAAAGGGTGCCCAAACCATATAAAATAGAAAAAGAAGAAGAGTCTTGCTTAGATATCAAAAGACGCTCGTAATTATAGATGGAGGGAGTTTATATGGGGACGCATTGAAAATCAGAAGTTCGTGGGAGTCTTTTGTGGATATTTGTCGGAATAATTCTTTGAGCATATCCTTTAATATTTCAACATCACAAAGTCCAATAAATGAAGCTTAAAGAAATTTCAGGAACCAGAGACTATCGAGAGTGATCCCAGATCTTGATACACGATTTGATGAACCATGGCTACAGTTGACTGTTACCAGCTTGTTCCTTCGTCTTGTCCCGCAATAAATTCCCTACATCTTTTACGGACGTTTTTAAGACATGCACGACTTTTCCTATACACTTCCATGGATGGCCATGAAAAGCAAAATCCTTTGATTTCAAAAACCGAATAATGCGCGATTTTTGCAACTAGGGTTTCAAACAAATAATTTCAAATAGCTGAGCGACAGCTGTTTGGGAAGGGGGGGGGGGGGGGAACTATAATCGCCCGAATAGTTTTTCCGGGCACCAGCTTTTTGGAAACCTTACTTTTGAGTCACCATTATCACTGGTTGCACAGCTTCTTAGTCGCGTAATGGTTATTTGACACTTGTACTATCACGAAAACTCCCGTTGTATTTATTATTGATTCCCCTTTGCTTACGAGAGCAATGGCAGCATGAAATCATGCCAAACCTAATATTTAAAAAGCAATTGAAGTTTTATTATCATGTAATGTGAGTGCAGTCGAAGTCCCTGAGGAATAATGACGCTCTAATTATACATTCTAACAGCAGCAGAGAGAAACTAGCACGCGTAATGGAGATTTAATGGAAGCAAAAAAACCTTCTTGCGCATCAATCGCAGAAATAGTGTATTTTTATGCGATTCAATTCTGAATATTTTCACCGCTTTCTAAATTGGCTTTCTGAAATTTTACATAGTCAGGTGATATTCACTGACATTGCATTTCATTTCGTTTTAAACCGTGCCTTAGAATGAATTTTTAAATATAACAAAACAAAAAAAAAACATTGGCAAAATTGAACAATTTTGGCCCATTTCCTATGCCCGCCACTGGCTAACTTTACTTAAAAAATACTATTTTTTAGACTACCTTTTATAGAACGGAAAAAGTGAAAGGGGAGCTTTGAAAACCGAAAATTTTAAATTTTAGAGGAATAAACATAATATGTAAAAGTATTCTAATATCTCCGCCATTTTTTTATTTGCTTCTTGAAATTTTTCATAGTTAAGGGTTATTAGTTCAGTCAAAATTTCAGTTCATATCCTCAAAAAATAGGTATGTTCATAAACGGTTATAGAAATTTAGCCTTTTTTCCCTTTTCCTACCCACGCCACTGGCTTAATAATAAAAATATTGCAAATTTTATTGCAATATTTTAACTCAATATTTTATAACTCAAATTTCAAATAATTTTCTTCCAGTAATGTTAATTTCGTTTAAAAGTTTTTGTTTCTAACTGGCTTATTTAGGGGTTTAAAATCTATCAATTTTTCCTAAAATTGAAAAGGCCGCCATTTTGGAACGGCTCTTCTGATTTAACTCAAATGCAGTACCATACGACTACTTTCAGTTATCTTACTACCAAAAAAATTTCAGCCCCCTAGATTAAAAACAGCGACCAGAAACCGTGCCTCATACCCGTTTTTTTTTTTTGAAATTTGGAGAGACACGTTGTAAAAGTAGCGCAATTTTAGGTAAATGTTTTTTTGTGAAAATCAAACGTCATCCCTAAGTTTCACAAAAGTAAAAAATTTCGTTCATTAATCTTGAAAAATTAAGCTACTGGAGCGTTCTTAAAATTTTAGAGAAATAAACATCATGTAAAAAAAATTCGAATATCTCGGCCATTTTTCTTACTCACTTCTTGAAATTTTTAAGTGTTAAAGGCTATTAGTATAGTTATCTACTGTAAAAATTTCAGTTCAATTGGTTCAAAAATGTGCTCATAAATTGTTAGGGAAATTTAGCCATTTTTACCACTTTCCTATCCACGCCACTGGCTTAATAATAAAAGTAATATAAATTTTGTTACATTAAATTAAATTTGAAATAATTATCTTCAAACCCTGTCGATTTGGTTCCAAAGTTTTTTTTTCCATCTTGCTCATACAGGGGTTCAAATATTAGCAAATTTTTCAAAAATTCAAATGACCGCCATTTTGAAACCGCTCGACCGATTTTGCTCAAGTACAATACCAGACCACTTTTTAAAGATATATTACTCCCACAAAAATTTCAGCCCCCTAGATTCAAAACTGCGACCTGAAATGAGATGACAAAAACCGGGTTCATGGAATTTTGAAGGGACACCCTGTAGAAGTGATGGGACTTTTGGAAAGTTTTTCAACGAAAATCCAACGTCATTCCAACGTTTTACAAGGACCCAAAATTTCGTTCACTAATCTTGAAAGATAAAGCCACAGGAGCGTTTTTAAAATCGAAATTTCGCGATTTTGGAGAAATATATATATATATATATATATATATATATATATAAATATATATATAGCGCTATAGTACCATCCTGAACCAAATGTATGCTTCCGTACGGTTAATCCTGAACCAGTCGAACAAACCTGAACCATATATGTGGTTCAGGATTGCAGACCCTTGTTAAACGACTTAGAGTGACCTCTAGATAGCGTGGTATGAATATGAAAATGGTTCAGGATGGTATGAAACTCCAAACTTTAGTTCAGCCTATTTCCGCATTTTGTGATGATGGCGCTGCAATCGCGTCGTTCATATATACATGTATATGTTTGCGTATGGGGGACAATCCTGAACCATGCGAGAGTGCCAGGGCGACAGCTCGGCTCGAGTCTTCGCCGCATGGCTCAGGATGGCCAAACCCGTTCCCTCTTAGACTATTAATATTTATTTAATAATCTAAGCTAAGCGTTCCCTGTATAAAACTCTTTTGTTCACGAATTGAATGGAATGGTGTCAGATTTCAGCGAGATGCCATGTACTTAAGATTATGGTTTCATTTGTTGTCCTGTTCATCAAAGATTGTTGTTCAATTTTTAATCAAAATAATTTACTTATACCTACCTACCTATTGTTATCTCCTTAGGTATTAGCAAGACGATTTGAGGTATTTTTCGGAATTATTTCACTTTTTCTCACTTTTTAACCACATAAAAAAAATTGCAAAAATTTTAGCATAATATAATGACAACATAAAAACAAAATATGACGTGTCCTATATATTTTTTTTATCAAATTGAAACATTACCGAGATGAAATTTCTTGGTAAAACGTTAATGTTTTTGATTACAATTATTACAGTAGAACATTCCCACCAATGAATCAGTCTAATAATTCTTTTTATAATTTTAAACATTTTGAGAAACAGGAAACTTTCCGTTATACGGATAATAAAAATAAAACACGAAAAATGAAGACTTAGAAAGATTTATGATATTAGTCATTTCCAAATTTCGCAAAAAGTCACAAATTGTTTAAGACTTTGAATACAACTTTTTTAAAGCGATGATTTAAAAGGATACAACAACTTTTGTAAAGTAGTGTTGTTGTAAGGCTGAGTCTTTTTATTGTATTTCGTTTCGTTGATCTTTTGCAGACATCAACTTGCGCTTATTTTTAAATGGCATGGTAAAATATTATTTGCGTTTTTTGAGATTTTTGCTACATACAGCCCAAAGGACCCCGCATAATCCTTATGGGAATTGGCTCCCGGTTAAATTTGATGTAACTATGATGATCGGTAGTATTCAATGAGTAGCTCAGATGTCTCCATGAGCGTAGCTTCCCAAAAAGTCTTGTTCTCGAGATAAAAGTCTAAAAATTAATTTTTTCTATGACTAGGGATGAAAAATTGCGTTTAATGAAATAAACTTGTAAACAGCCGTATTAAAGGTTTAAACGCGAGAAATCTTAGATACCTAGTTCATTTGTTAAGATTGAAAAGCTGCTTCTGTATCAGTGGTTACATTTGAGGTCTGATGAGTAATTTTCGAGAATAACGGGAAAGAGTTTTCATTTTATGTTATCATAGCCTTACCAATAGCCTTGGCTGTGACTTTCAAACTGGATTTTTTTGCGCTTTTGTTTGTTGTAGTTTTTATTGTTAAAATTACGAAAATGATAAGACAAAATGAAAACTTTTCTGTTTTTCTCGAAAATGACTCAACATACCGAAAATGTAACTACTGAAACATAGACAGCTTTTTAATCGTAACAAATGATCTCTCTAATTTTCTCTCTACAACAAGTAGGACGGCTAACACTTTAAAATATATCCGTGACTGTCATGATAGGAAAAAATCCATCTTCAGGGGTGAATATCTCGAAAACAGAACTTTTTGGGGGGGCTAAGCCCATGGAGACTTCTGATCAACTCATTGAATACTACCGATCACCAAAGTTGCAACAAATTTAATCGGGAGCCAGTTCCCATAAGGATTCTGCGGAGTCCTTTTGTAAGAGCCTTTCTTTTCATCTATTTTACTTCTTTTTTACTTTTTTTTACTTTTTACTTGGCTACAAAAATTACGATATTATCTCCTTTATGGTTCATAATTTAGAGACAATATTTGACTAACCGGAAGTTTTATTACATCAAAAAAGTTAAATATGCAGGGTGTAGCATGAGTCCCTTGACTCGACAGCCATAGTCTTAATAAGGTCCTTTTTTTAAGATCCTCCAAATCCTTGAACTGTTTTGAAAATACCTTATACATATTTGTCCAAAACTCGTTTGCTTTCAAAAGCGAAAATAGGTTTTGAAGGGGAACATAAAATACAACTTTTTTGCCAAACTGGTGTTCACATATACATAAATGTTATAGATTATCTTTTAGGTCAAGGCATTACCGCAATGTGGAAAAAAAAATTACTTGAGCTGGCGGTGGCCTCGGGGTTAAGCGTGCAAACGGCTAAACCGCTGGACTCCCTCGGACTCAGTTCGATTCTCAGTCGCGCTCTGGTTGTCTGTGTCGTCTATTGTTAATTGGCAAACTTGTGTCTGGGTGGAATGAGCTTGTTCTCGAATCCCTTAATTACTGGAGTGGAGCGACTTTGTTTTACCTGCATAGTTAAGACCGAAGCTCCCTCCTTTAAAAAAAAAATACTTTTTGACTAGTAATATTATAAAATTTAGCCAAATTTTGGCAATTTTTTTTCTTATTTCCTATAAAATACAGCTAATATTTTTTTACGTAGGTACATCTTATCGTATAGCAATATTTTGTAATATTAAAATAAAATTTGGCTACTTATTATTTATTTATTTATTTTATTTTTAGGAAATAATAAAAAATTACCAAATTTTTATAACTTTAATATGGTGGTAAAATTGCTATTTCTTATTTTTTTTATTTTTAACTTTTTCAGCATTGAGGTAAATTATTTTTATCAGGCCTGCAAGTACTTAAAATAGAAACCAACAGACAATAATTATTATTGTACTATATTTATACTAATATTGTAATATCTATATAAATAAATACTTACTATAAATTATTCATAATCAGTGAGTTTGGCAAAAAAATGTTGCACAATTCAAAACCTATTTTGATTTTTCTTCGTAGGTTGTTTGGTTTTCGAGTAATTTAATTTTTTCTATAGAGGCTGGGCGCTAACAATTAATTCGAAAGCTTGACAGAGAAAAAAGAGTTTTCTTTAATTTAATTGACTGCAATCCCAAATAATTCCTAATATCATTATACATAACTGGACAGTCGAAATTAAACTACTAATCCATTTATGATATGATATATATTTTATGATATACCTACGGATAACTCGAGGGACTCTACGGATAACCAGTTATTAGCAAAAAATATTTTTTTACTAAAGCTTTTTTTGAGGGGGGGGGGGGGGGGAGGAACGGGCTTGACTCTCAGAACTGATTTTTGTGGACTTATGTTCTATAACCTCTTCACTAACAGTTATTGAAGGAAAATCTTAGATAATATTTTTTATGAACTTTTGGTACATTTTTTACTTTACCGACTGGGCTAATAATACTATAATAGAAAAGTAACTCGTCGGCTCATCCATCAGCTCTAACCGAACTGGGGTTGGGGTTGAAAAACCAATTCACTATTGAATCTTGTTTTTCTTATTCCTATTTTCCCGCGTTTATTGCTCATTGCCACAGAAGTGTCTGATAAATCAAATGAATATTCCATAACAATTTAAATAAAAAAAAACAATCCCTGTCGCAGTGGCGGCTATGAAGTGATATGAAGTAACTACCTACCTCTTTACCTATTTTTAATTATAAATAATGTATTTTTAAATCGGAAAAATGTTTTTTAAAATTATAATTTTCTCTTATTAGTATTAGGTAGGTATTTATTATTATTCTTTTTAATTTGAAATTTTATAGCATTTATATATCGCATTTTATACCTAAATAAAGGTAATAAAGTATGGAGCGCCAGTCTATTTATGTATCGTAAATTATTATTGGGATCCAGGGTGTGATTTGATGTCGAATACTGGCTCACTGGCGGTAGGATTTTTTCTGAAAGACACAAACATTGTAAACATTATAGTAATAATAATTAAACTAGAGAAGTGTTGCAGCCACGGCGGACGAACCGGTCTAGCACTTCAGAATAACCCAGCACTTCTGTTTACAACATAATTCCATATTTAAAGGGTTCCACATTTGAAAGAGCATCATTATTATATTGTAATAGTTCTCCAACGCAACCTCAAGTCCTTCTTCCCGCTCGTTCTTCCTAAATAACCAATTTTTTTTTTAAGACTGTATTTTTTACTTTTTGTTCATTTTATACTTACCTACCTACTGACTTTTGCGTTTATCTTCATGACAGTTTAAATTTTGTATTTTATTTAGTTCGGATTTTGATTTCAATCAGGACAGGTCTAGGTGTTATACATCAGGGTGATTTATAATCAAGAAAAAAATTACACAAGTACCTATTCAGTATCAGTATTCAGTATGACACTTGAAACAAAAAACTGGTATACCTACATTTTTTTATTTAATTAGCTTCCTTACAAAGTTATTTACAAAAACATTTTTCATTCTCCCCTTTACGAAAGTGTAACTTTCTGTCTTGATAAGACGACCGAAAGCGAAAGTAAAACATCCTAGGTGATAGGTTGCTAGGTGGTTGCTAGCTATGAAAAACTTTCGTGGCCTGGACAAAAAAGTAGAAATGTGAAATTTGATTAACGTTTATTTAGATGGAAAATTAAATGTAAAACTACAATAAAAATTCCAGTAAATCTTTCTGGAACATACAAATAATTATTATTGTATGTTCCAGAAAGATTTACTGGAATTTGCAGCTTCTTGAATGAAATTCATTTTGAACTAAACTACGATCAAAGATTCTGAAATTATAGCGGTACAGAGTTTTAAACTTGACAGTGTCATAAATTAATAACTTAAAACTATCGTTACTATGGTAATGTTAAAACATGGCACCTTATAATAATTCCATTGTTATCACTGAATCGTATTATTTTACTAATTTCTTCTTAATCCGTGGTTCAATATGGCAAGGGGAGAATGAAAAGTTTAATACATTACACGCTACGAAAGCTCTTTCAGGTGCTCGGAGTTTTAAATACCATCGGCTACGCTACGCTTCGTCTCGGGTATTCAAATACACCTCACACCTAAAAGTGAACTTTCGTAGCTTGTAATGTAAATAACTATTTTCTTCTTATGTAGTATTTTAATTGCATACAGAAAACCAAAAACTAAATTCTTTATCTCAAATGGCATTCTGAACACTTGTATAAATTTATTACATAACCTACCTAATTTTAATTATTATAAATCACCCTACATGTTTTTGCTTAAAAATATGCAATCCAGTTAGTGATATTGGTATAATACATCAGGGTTAGAACTATTTAAAGTGCCTCTACAGGGATATCATAAACCATTAAAGATACGAGTTCGGTTAAATTACAGAAAAGTTGCGCTATTTTTAGATGAGTATTTTACTAAAAAAATTTTGAAATACTATCGCCAGTATTTTCGGAAATATCCTGAAAAAACTGAAAACTCTAGAAATCTAGTTTTTGACATATCATAATTTCTTATATTCACCCATAATATGGGTGATATGGATAATATTATTTTTTTATGTCGTTCGATATGAAAAAAATAATTGAAACCAAAAATTAATAAACTTCAGAAAAAAAAATTCCAAAATTTTTACTCTAATTTTTTTCAAAGAAAAACAGAAAATTTTTCGCAGAAATAGGTCAATATGAAGTCATACTGCTTGCCTTATAGTTTTTTTAATTTCTCTATGATATTCGGTCCAAAAAGTTGTCTTTGCTTTTAAAAGAAGAACAAAAAAAATTTAAATTTATTTTTTGAAGTTTATTAGTTTTTGTTTTCCATTATTTTTTCATACCGAACGACATAAAAAACAAGGTAGGTAATTATTACATCCGCGTGTCCTAAGTTCCATCAATTTTTTCGGGACCGAGGAGCGAAATAGGGGTGCTGGGTGGGTAAGAATCTAAAATAATAGCCATTGCAAACTAATATTAAGGTCAGAACTAAGGCCTCTTTGACACTACGGTCGAATTGCAATTTTTTTCTTCACATTCAGGGCAAGGGAAATCTTCGAGATCAACAGTAGCACGATTATTATTTTTCATTTACATTTATTTTGCATTTGCATTCCAAAAAGCGTGACATTTGATCACTATTATTATAGTCTGGATACGTTATGAGTGAGCTTGGGAACTTATGCCGGTACTGGAGCCGGCAGATGATGAATCTGCCGCCGCCTTGCATGTTTATATATGTATTGTTATGGTATTCCTTTTTCCTCCCTTATCTTATTTATTATTATTAATTCTATTTTTTTTTAATGTAATACCATCAACAAAAAATTTGAATTATTCTATGAGGGAACTCTCTTTCGCAGGTGGGTTCAGATAGATATTTCAGTACTATTTTCCAAGTTTGATCAAAATAAAATATAGAAGAATTAGTTTGAAATTATTATTATTTTTTTATAACTTGTAACTTACAAACTGTTTTTCAAAATGAAGGAAAATCTAACCTACCTAGAGCTCTGAATCTGACTATTTTCTATCTAATAATTTAAATCAATAACTATAAATAATTTGAATTAAATAACATTCAATTTTGTGTTATCTACCCTACCACCATCAAACTTCCTTGCACCTTTCTCCAGGAAATTTACTCCAATTCTCCTTCTATTCTCTAACCAGCTCTGGTTGTATAGCTTTAATTTTCTATATAATTTCTTTCTACTTATTATGTCTTCTTTTCAACGCTCATAGTATCTATATCTTCTTTATTATTTATCAAAAACCTTACTTCTTCTCTTCTTCTATAACAGCAACAGCTACCATCTCCTTTTCCAATTTCTAGTTTTCTGAAGAATTCCTTTTCCCAATATGATTTTACGTGTTCTTCTATTTTTTACTCGTCAAGATTCTTTCACCTGCTCCTTTAATTTAAAAATTTTCTTTTCGTTGCTTATATTATTCCTTGGTTTAAAACATCTCTTTTCTCCTCTATTTTCCTGCTTCCTTTTGTTCTTGCAAAATAATTTCTTTCGTCCTTTTACTTTTTTCTCGACAGATACCTACTCTTCAAAATTTCTTATTCATTAATTATTATCCCCGTGCTATCAACATCCTTCCCCTTCACTTTTTTTTATGCACTCATTTTTTAAACAATTCAAATATATTTATTTTTTACATTTATAATTATTAATTACTAATAATTTTTATTTGTTACAAGTCCATAAATTTAATTGTCATAATATTCAAATTAGATCCAAAAACTTGAAATCACCGGTTCTTACAGCTGAACCCAATTTTTCATTACAGTATACAGGGTGTTATGTAATTGAATGTCAATATTTAAGGGGGTGATTTTTGGGTCCATTTTAAGAAGAAAACTTCATAATAACGTATGTCCTAAGAGTCTTAACTTTTGAGATGCAGGGCGGTAAAGTTTTATTAAAATAAATAATTTTTTCGTAATATCTGTAATACAATTTTAAACGATTTCACCAAGATTTAAATAATGACAGTGATATTTAATTGACAGTTGGTGGAGTGTCTTTATAAGATACCATTTCTCACCCTGGCAGGGATTATTTCTTTTTAAATTTTACTGACTAGTATTTATTTAATTCCTCTGGCACTTCTTGTCAGTCCCGATAATAAACTGGTATGGCAATAATACATTGGCGGTTAGTAATCAGGACAAAGTGCGGGAAGAATTATTATGACATCGGGAAAATAGGACTTATAGGATAATAAACAAGTTGAGGTTGTGTATTATTGCTTTCAAGGATGAGAAGAATATGTTTGTATTGTTTATATTGAATTAACAAAACAAAAATAATATTATTTTTTCAACATTTACCATTTTTGTGTCTTTTCCAAAGCGAATTTTTGAATCTACAAAAATGTGTTTCTAAATAGAGTAAAATAAACTGGAGGACGTGTAGATAAAGCTAAAATATTTAGAAAGTTTAAATAATTTTTTTTCCGAAAATGCTTTTTAACCGAGATACAGGGTGTTTAATATCGTTAAGTATCGTTATTACGAAACTGGTTTTTATTTTATCTTTTTACAGAGTGGACCAATAAAGGGAAAAATTCTATAGGTATAACCGAAGCACCCAGTGGAGTAGAATCCGAGGTCACAGCACAGGGCAGCTTTTTTCTCGTTGAAAATTTCTGAACCGGTTTTTAATTTTTTTTTTTTTTTTCGTTTTTCAGAATGCCAGATTTAATTGCTATAAAAAAGCAATACTTTCAAAATTTTTAATAACCGTTTTCAATAAAAAACCAATTGTAGCGTTTTAAACATTTTTTTATTTTTTTATTAGTTTAAGATAAGTTTCATGAATTTTGAGGCTTGTAGATAAAGCTGGAATACGAAGAAAGTTTAATTTTTTTTAATTTCCTCTCCACTGATTTCGATAAAAATTCAAGTGAAGCTTTTTTAATAACATTTTTTTATTAATCATATTTTAATTTAATCGTCTAAGATAAGTACCCTAAATTGAAGGGCTTTTAGATAAAGCTAAAAGATGAAGAAAGCTCAAATAAATTTCGTTTCGAAAATGTTTTTTAACCGAGATACAGCGTGTTTCAAGTGTCATTTACAAAACAAGTTTTTCAGCACCCCGTATCTCGGATAAAAACAACATTTTGGGGAAAAAATATTTGATGATGATGCGGTGCGCGTCCTATCAAAATTTTGAAAGTATGGGTACTTTATAGCAATTTAATCTGGCATATACCCACAATTTTTCCACATACGAGTTATCAAATAGAAAACCTGTAAGTATACAAAAATTCAGAATTATTGATCCACTCTGTAGAAAGATTTTGAACATAACGATACAGTACAGGGTGTCCCGTATCGTTATGTTCAAAATTCTTGAGCACATAGTAGGCTTAATTTTCAACCCAAAAAACCCAAAAGTGACAGGTCTATCTCGTTACGAAGTTACAGGTCTAAGAAAATGATGACTAGTAAATAACAAGATTCAACTTTGTAAGCCACACAAAGACATGTGTTGTGGTTTAGGCTAATAATTTATTGTAATGGTAACGACATGAGTAAACGTCACCGAAATAAACATTAGTAGAGGTTTCCCTGCTCATACGAAATGGCATTAGGATTCAAAAGGATGCGGCACCAGCATATTTCGGAATTGGTGTTTGTAACTAAATACCAGAGAGAAATTATTATTTGATCGTATTCAGCAAGCTGGTCAAGAGATAGGTACGCGAAAAAAGACGAGAAAACTGTTACTTTTGCAATAGGCCTTCGAGCATAAGCTTGTATTCAGCAAGGAATATGACATTTTAAACACATGATAAACTAAAGATTTGGTCAATAAAATAAGTTTTATGTGGTTTTAAAAGTTAAATCTGGTATTTACTAGACAGTATTTTCTTAGGCCTGTAACTTCGTAACGAATGCAGATAGACCTGCCACTTTTGCATCAAAAATAGAAAATTTACAATTGCTTAAATATTAAATAACTCTAAAACTAAGTATACGAAAAAATTACAAAATACCTTTTTTTGGAATCACTCTATAATAGCTTTCTGCTTCTTTTCTCTAATTCGTATTTTTTTTTAATTTTCCAACGATTAGGTAACGAGTTACTAGCAAAAAAAAATACTTTTTTAACCAAAGGGATGGGTTTTTTTGGTGAAGGGGGGGACGCCCCACACCCCCAGAACTAATTTTTGTCTATTTATATTCTATAACCGGTTCATTACCAATTATTGAAAGAAAATCTTAGGTAAGATTTTTTATGAACTTTTGCTATATTTTTTACTTTACCGACTGGACAATGTGTTCCGTTATTAAGACTTTCCTTATTTCCTTATTTAAGGTTACAAATTGATTACATTACCATACTGGCAATTAAATGAAGTATCAAAAAATTTAATAAAAAATAAGGGTTGCCATTTAAAAAAATGCCGATGACGTCACCACTTTTTCGCGCATCACCCTGTATACCCAAATATTATGTCAAAAGTTGAACAACTCAAAAACAAAATCGACCTGTTTTTTTATTTTTTCAAAAAAACAGCCCTCTCCGTTTTATCGAATTTATCCGTTACTTTTGGGAAGCACTGTATATAATTTAAGGAATTCAGTCCTAAATGTTAATTAAAATATGGAAATTGTGATTATTAGATTTATGCGATTTGATTCTGGTTTATTTTAATTATACACGTCAATTTAAATGAGATAAACTATGTTGCAAAGGTTTGTATCAAATGACCCTAGAATTGGAAAAATGATTCTGAAGTTTTCTGTGATAATACTTGATGATGACAACTACATTAAAAATACAAACCTCTAAAATACAATATACCTGCTAGAGTCATAATTCGAAAATCCACAAAAAAAATCCACAATGTTTGTGGAAATTTTGTGGACAAATGGTTATTTAATAACCACTTTTAAACACTTAAGAATAATAATAGCATTATATGTGCGCAAAAATTTTAATTTTATCTTTACCCTTTTGCGAGATACAGCCCTTTAAAAGTAAGTATCCAGTATCCTAATACATAATTTGAATCGGCGGAACGCTCTGCTATTGGCTTGACGTCACTACCTCTGTCTGAATCTGGTGGACCCGCGCCCCACAGTTCTCATGCATAACGCCGTAAACCAGGCATTCCGCTTCGGTGTCGTGTGAGGTGGTTTACGTTAAATGCGCACATTATTGCTAAGAAATTTAAAAGTTTAATACAAAATATAAAATTACACGAATATGGAAGAAGATTTTCAAAAGGCCGACTCACATAACTTACCAACTGTCGATGTTACAACAATGGTACTTAACACAGTGGTTCTAAAGCAGACCCGAAAATACAGGGTGTCCAATATTCCATGGACATGGAGCAACCACAGATTACTGAGGTAAAAAAAAGTCGCTCGGACCAAACTTATCTCTATACCAAAATGCTCCGTTTGTCCGTTAGAGGGTTTCAAAGTCTTTTGAAAATTTTAGTTTTTTGAAATAGCTCAAAGTCGGCTGATTCCAATTCGATGAAATTTGGTAGGTAAATTTCTTATTAAAAGTACTAATTTCTGATGTACATGATAATTTGATGGAAACCCTGGAGGGGTGAAACTACCCCTACCCTCCATTAAAATCGATCGTAATTGTTGATAGGGTAGCAGGAACGCTGTTCATGTTTTTTTGTTTGAAAGATACATCGTTTTAGCCCATTTTTGGTCTCTTACAAAAATCTGTATCTTTCCGAGGTGCTATGTGATAAAATAAATTAGTCGATGATAACTAAATTTTTATTTCATTCTTTTAATTTGAAATCAACTTTTCAATTGTCAGGTGATTATTTGATCTAATCTCATAAAAGATGCTCGATGTGGGCGCCGGTTTGGACCCTAGAAAGTTCCATCCTGCGCAAAAAAATGATTTTAACTTTTCTTGGAACCTCGTCGTTTTGCAAACTGTTTACTGCGTTTGAAAAAAATCGTTTGCAAACACCTGAAAAAAACCGAACCATACTAAACATCTTTTATGAGATTAGATCAAATAATCACCTGACAATAATTGAAAATTTTATTTCAAATTAAAAGAATGAAATAAAATTTTGGTTAGGTACCATCGACTAATTTATTTTATCACATAGCACCTCGGAAAGATACAGATTTTTGCAGGAGACCAAAAATGGGCTAACACGATGTATCTTTCAAACAAAAAAACATGAACAGCGTTCCTGCCACCCTATCAACAATTACGATCGATTTTAATGGAGGGTAGGGGTAGTTTAACCCCTTCCCGGGTTTCCGTAAAATTATCATGTACATCAGAAATTAGTACTTTTAATAAGAAATTTACCTACCAACTTTCATCGAATTGGAATCAGCTTTTGAGCTTTGACTTTGAGCTATTTCAAAAAAACTAAAATTTTCAAAACACTTTGAAGCCCTCTAACGGACAAACGAAGCATTTTGGTATAGAGATAAGCTTGGTCCGAGCGACTTTTTTTTTTTACTCAGTAATCTGTAGTTGCTCCATGTCCATGGAATTTTGGGACACCCTGTATAATAAATTTTACTATTTAATATTAAATTTTTTTTATTAAATAGAGAATAATAATATTGCGGCACCGTGCATTGGATGAATTTTAAAGTCTCGTATCTTTTTTAGTTTTTACGTTAGAGCAAAATCATTTTGAAAAAATCTTGGAGCACATTATTATGCTAAAACTCGTTTCGGTGAAATTTGGTTGGTGGGGGGGTGTAGCTCGACGTCAAGCCACACCTCACATGCAAAAAATTAAAAAACATATAAGGGGTAAGTGTTTTCAATGTCTAGTACTACAAGTGATCTTGTAAACTACTTCTGTTAGAGGAACAACGGTGGTATTTTATGATCAATAGCTGTCAGCTCCCGGGATTAATTTATTGCTTTCCTTTTAGTTGGCTAGTGGCAATAGTGGCATCCTCATACCTACCCTCTGCCTCTTGATGCTATTAGGTACATATTACATATTGGTATATCTGAAGATTTAAAACTATGAATCTGTTTGTTATTTACTTTGCTCTATTTAGTCACACTATCAGATTGTTGAATTATATTTTAAAAATGCGCCCTAAATTTCCATTAAATTTATTAAACAAAACATCAAAATAAGTATTCTCATTGTATTCATAACATATTTTATTTAGTTGAACAATGGTCACCAAATTTTATTAGAAGCTATTTAAAAACCCAGTGACCAGAATATCTTAAATTTCCTCTTACTTCTAATGTCAGTTACAAACGTCTCAGAGCAATAAAATTATTTAAATCAAAAAACCGCCGCATTAATTTTGGCGTATTATTTTATACGAGTATGTAACTGCATATATGGTCTACTAAGGCCCGGTTGTTCGTACGTCAGTTAAAAATTTTGAGATAACTACTGATTATGTCCTGAAATGCCCTGTATTATCAAACCATTGGTCTGATATTTCTGAAAATGAATTCTGCTCGCTTTAAGAAGAGTTAATTACTGATTAAAAATACAAGATCATTAATTATATTCGCCGTATTTTCAAAATTTGCAATTTAAAATCAGTAATTATCTCAAAATGTTTAACTGACGTACGAAAAACCGGCCCTTAGATAATATTTTTTCAAAGGAATGATATTTAACCCGTCAATGATCTGACCGGTCAGGTTCTGGTCAGGTTAGAACACTTTCTTTGAAAAAACAATTTCAAATGAGCCGTGTTGGGAAACACTTTTTGAGTTCAGATAGTTCAGTTTGTTAGCTGCGTTGAGCTGCACTCCCGCCCCCCCCCTCCCACTCCGGGAATATTAAAAATGAACTGCATCAGAATTATCTGCTTATTATGTGCTAATTAAGTTCCAAACTCGATGGTTTGTGCTCCTTTATTTATATCTATTTTAGGGGTGGAGAATATATCTATAGTAACACCAGGAAGGTATTCATTTGCTTTGCAAATGCATGGTTAGCCAAAAAAAAAAACGGCACTAAAAATAGGTTTTCAGAGTACGGTCATGGCGAGAATTGCGAATAACTATACGCCGAGTCTCGGAAGTAACAACTTGACGACAATGCGAACTGCTTCGAAGCCTACGGAGCAGGACCTGCATTATATCCGCTTTCTCATATCGCATCCAGAATACAGGGATTAATGTCACGCTTTTTGGAATTCAAATGAAAAATAAATGCAAAATTCAAAATAATAATCGTGCTACTGTTAATCTCGAAGATATTCCTTGTCCTGAAAATGAAGAAAAAAATAGAAATATAGTCAAAGAGGCCTTAGTTGTGACCTTAATATATTAGTTTGCAATAGTAGTTTTTAGCTTCTTACCCACCCAGCATCCCTATTTCGCTCCTCGATCCCGAAAAAATTGATGAAGCTTAGGATACGTGGATGTAAATATTTACCTTTTTTAATTTTTAAAATGGGGTAAGTAGTTTTTCGAGCGACATGAACCTGCGTTTTACAAAAAAAGTGAATAGGCAGTTGTGAGAAAAGACGTGGTTCAGAATTGTATGAACCATCTAAAATATATACAGTGGTTCAGCTCAGCACAAGTATGATGGTTCAGGATGGTACGGTTTTTTTTTGTATAAAAGAATAAAAAATAAATTTCTTTTTTCGTGATGTATATGTTCAAAAATATGATATTCGAATAATGACAAATAAATATACGCCGAGAGACGGGCTCCAACTGCTTATTTAAGCCATGGTTCAGGATGGTATGAAATTTCGACTGGCTCAGGAAGGATATAAAGATCTATATATATATATATATATAAAATTGTGATAATTATGTTGGGATAGCAGCCAATTAAACACGCAGGTTTTCTCTTTTTTCTTTTTAATCAACCCAAGCTTTCGAGCTTTTCTTTAGCTCTTCGTCAGGGGTACTGAAAAGATTAACATAAAATAATTGTAAGTATACATGAAAAATTAGGAACTAAAAATTACATAATATAATTATAAAATATAATTACCTACAGCCAAAACAAATCTAATATTTTTATATATACCGGGTGTCCCAGACTTAATTGACCAGGCCATATCTCATATACAGGTTGAGATAATCGAGCCGAATAAAAGACATATTATTATAATTTTTCAAGCTGTATAACATGACAGCATGAAAACAACCCCCACTTCAACATCCCTTAAGTTACAGCCCCCACTCTTAAAAAAATGAATAGTACCCTGTATATATTTTTGTATATTCAAAACCAGTATTCGATTGTCTATTCAGATGATTTTTCAGATTCAAAATTGGTTGAGAAATAACCAAGAAAAAGTTCATCAAGGTGGTCATGACTTTTTATCTTAACTTTCTCTGGATGACTTTTGCTGTCAAAATTTATCAATATTTAGTCATAGTTTTTAACAGGCAGGTGATAGTTATTATTATAATTAAAGTCCAAACAATTTATTTAACAATTCTGATTTATTGGGAAATTTCAAAAAATAAAACAAGAGACAAAGCACTTTATCATGAACCTTAATGATGACTGTGACCTGCTAATTAAAAACTATGACCAAAATATTGATAAATTTTGACAGCTAAAGTCATTCAGAGAAAGTTCAGATAAAAAGTCATGACCGCCTTGATGAACTTTTTCTTGGTTATTTCTCAACCAATTTTGAATCTGAAAAATCATCTGAATAGACAATCGAATACTGGTTTTAAATATACAAAAATATATACAGGGTGCTATTCATTTTTTTAAGAGTGGGGGCTGTAACTTAAGGGATGTTGAAGTGGGGGTTGTTTTCATGCTGTCATGTTATACAGCTTGAAAAATTATAATAATATGCCTTTTATTCGGCTCGATTATCTCAACCTGTATCTGAGATATGGCCTGGTCAATTAAGTCTGGGACACCCGGTATATAAATATATATAGATTATTGTGGGAGTAATTGCCGGAATTGATTATCCAAATATTTAGGTTCAGGGCATTCGGCATTAAAAAAAGGCATTTAATTACATGGTTTTATTGCAATCTCCAACGTTTCGATCCCCATTTGTCAGGCAAAAATTGGATCATCATCAGGGTACTGAAATCAATTAAAACACCGTTAGCTCAATTTATTCGGGCCTTATGTGAAGCAAATATCTATTTTTGCTCCTTTTTTAATTATTGAAAAAATCAAAACCTGTTGATTACTTACGCAATCACCAGTGAGATAAAGGTTCGCTTCACATGACATATTAAAGGATCGTCCTGATAAATGTGGATCTTATTATGTTATTGTCATCTTTGTAAAACAATTTAAAAAACATGAAAATCACAATTACACAAATTGAAATCTAATATTTGTTAATCTAAACGTCGTCAGGCTCATGCAATTCCTCGTTCTTATGTGAGGTTAGGGATGAACTTCTTCTTCTTTATTCTTTGATTCTTCTTTTTACTTTTTCTTTGACAGGCTAAATGACCTCTACTTCCCACCTTTATTTGATATCCTTACTTGCACTCAAGCTCTTCTCTTTTATCCTCAGATTGTTTCGTTGTTTCTTTTTTCTTCTTCTGTCTAGCGATGTTGTTCCCTGCTTACTCATTCCTTCTATGTGTCTTCTGTCCTCTCCCCCTGTGGCTCTTGTTCTGGCTGTGGAACGTTTGTCTCCCCCTGTCCTGTATTCCGGCGTCTGCTGTCCTGTAGAAGTAGTGCGCTGTAAATCACGCTGAGATTTCCAATGTCTGACCTCTGATTGATAGGGTTGTCAGCTTCATTGATGTAGCACATTTCCAGGAAAGTTCTTTTGTTGTATTTATTCTCCTGTGTTAAGATTTGTATCTCTTCGAAGTTCATTTCATGGCCCATGTGGAAGACGTGTGATGCCAGTTTGCATCGATTTGGCTTGAGTCTGCTATCTGATTTGTGAAGCGTTACTCTCTGTTTCAATGTTGTGGAGCATTGGCCAACATACTGTCTACCACAGGTACTGCAATCGACCCGGTATACCACATCTGATCTCTGAAGTGTCGGAATCCTGTCTTTGAGTTGGCTGTAGATTTGTCTGTTAGTAAGGATGTTATGTTTTGAGATCTTCACGTCCTGTATTGGTTTTAGGAACTTGATAATTTTTCCAGTCAATTGTTCAACATGAGGTAGCGATGCGAAATGGACACTTCTCGCTGACTGGTTCTGTATGTCACCATCAACTGACTCGTCTCCCTGTATTCTCCCGATGTCCCCACGATCAATATTCCCCGGTTCTGGTTGTGTTATTCTTCTCGAATTATACATAAGTCTGTTGAGAAACCCCTCTGTGTAGCCATTCTTCATTAGGGTTGTTTTTAATCTTGATATGGCTTCTCTGTATTTGGTATCGTGAGTTATCTTTTTTATTCTTTCTTTCATTCCCATTATGACATTAGTTTTCATTTTAATGTCATGATGTGACAGAGCATGTATGTATCTGCCGGAGCTGGTTTTCTTCTGATACCAGTCTAAGGTGATTGTGTTGTCATTACTTCTTATTGCTAGTGTATCTAAGAAGGGGACTGATCTGTTCGTTTCCTCTTCGATTGTGAACTTGAGGTGTCCGTTGTAGTTGTTAAATGTTTCGAGGATTTCTTCTGTTTTGTCATCTGGGATTGCCGTCAATAGGTCATCCACATATTGATAGAAAAATGGGGTAGTGAAGGACAGCTTAGGGAGCGATGTCTTGATCAGGGCTGACATTGTGATGTTCGCTATGATCGGGCTGAGTGGACTCCCCATCGGTAGGCCAGAGTTCATCTTGTAACATCTTCCATTGTAGGTTAGGTAATTCGCTTCAAAGACAAACCCAATCAGGTCCAGAAATCTTGCTTGTGGGATGTTAGTACATGTTTCTATCCTGGACCATTCTTCTTTTAAAATCTCCATCGTGAGCTGCACCGTGATATTTGTGAATAGAGAGACAGCATCCAACGACACCAGTCTGTAGCCATCTGGGAGTTTAAGTTCATTAACCTTCTCTGCAAAATTGAAAGAGTCTTTTATGGAGTACTCGTTATATTCCATAAAGGCTGATTTCAGTATGTCCGCCAACCATTTGCTGAGTTTCGATGTCGGTGAGTTTATGCAGGATACTATAGGTCGAAGAGGGGTCCCTTCTTTGTGCACCTTGGGAAGCCCATATAGGCGGGGTGGGATTGATTTATACGTGGTTAGTTTCTTTGCGGTTACTTGGTCAATGTAGCCGTCTTTTTTTAAGGCTTGTCCCTTTTCATTGTTCCTTTTTTGTATCATAGGTGTCAGGTCCTTCGTCAGAGCGCTATATACTTCTTCTTCTTGGAGAAGATGTTCAATTTTCTCCCTGTACTCCTGTCCGCTCATCACCACTGTTACGTTGCCCTTATCCGAGTTCATTACTAGCAGATCTTGATTTTCTTTCAGGAACTTCTTTGTATTTCTTTGCATTCTCAATACGTGGCTGATACTTCCAGTATTCTTGTGCATGTGGTTGATGATGACGTTGGTGATTTGTGCCCTGATTACATTTTGGGTCTCCTGTGGTGCTCTGGTCACAATGTCTTCCACGTCTGCCAGAAGGTGCTTGATCGATATGTCCTTTGTTTCGGGCAGGTAGGCAAATTTTGGACCCAGAGATAAAATTGTTTTTACATCATTAGGCAGGTCTACACTCGTCAGATTTTTCAGCCATGTATCCTGTGTCAACAGTTGGTTCTTTTTGGTGTCAATCAGTCTACTCAACTTTCCCCGATTGTCATGTTTGATCTTGCGAAATTCTCTCTTAAAATTTTGTCTCAATCTGGTCTCAAAATTAGAAACCAAATAGGTCGGTAGCATTCTGCATATCTTATTCCTGATGCATTGGTATTCTTTATCCAAAATTGCAACCTGTCTGCAACAATTTTCTATGTCCAGCTTCAGTATCTTCAGTCTCAACCCGTTGCTCGTGTTCTCTAGCCGGTGTGCCATTCCTCCTGGTTCCAATTCTATATTATTGAACAGACTCCTGATGTTCTGGGTTATGTGTCTTGGAAATACTCCATTTCGTTTGCATTCTAGTAGGAAAATACGTCTGTTTATCATTGAAGCTCGCCTGATATTGTTATTCGCCCATTGTTTCAGTGTGGACACAGCTGTGGGTCCATATTGTAAGTAGATGTCTCGATAAAAGCCCATTATCTATAATTAGATTATTGTGGGAGTAATTGCCGGAATTGATTATCCAAATATTTAGGTTCAGGGCATTCGGCATTAAAAAAAGGCATTTAATTACATGGTTTTATTGCAATCTCCAACGTTTCGATCCCCATTTGTCAGGCAAAAATTGGATCATCATCAGGGTACTGAAATCAATTAAAACACCGTTAGCTCAATTTATTGGGGCCTTATGTGAAGCAAATATCTATTTTTGCTCCTTTTTTAATTATTGAAAAAACTGGCATCACACGTCTTCCACATGGGCCATGAAATGAACTTCGAAGAGATACAAATCTTAACACAGGAGAATAAATACAACAAAAGAACTTTCCTGGAAATGTGCTACATCAATGAAGCTGACAACCCTATCAATCAGAGGTCAGACATTGGAAATCTCAGCGTGATTTACAGCGCACTACTTCTACAGGACAGCAGACGCCGGAATACAGGACAGGGGGAGACAAACGTTCCACAGCCAGAACAAGAGCCACAGGGGGAGAGGACAGAAGACACATAGAAGGAATGAGTAAGCAGGGAACAACATCGCTAGACAGAAGAAGAAAAAGAAACAACGAAACAATCTGAGGATAAAAGAGAAGAGCTTGAGTGCAAGTAAGGATGATTTTCTTTTTTTTTTTTTTTTTTTTTTTTAAAGGAGGGAGCATCGGTCTTAACTATGTAGGTAAGACAAAGTCGCTCCACTCCGGTAACACGGGATTTCGAGCATTACTCATTCACCCAGCCTCAAGTTTGCCATTTAAATTTAAACCTTCGGTCGCTTGTTTTATTTTTCACATACATTCGAAAATGCATCCGAAAAATAACACGAGCCGGTGAGCTCCGAACTCGCGACCTTAGGCTCGGTAGGCAGTGGACTGAACCACTAGGCTACGCGAGTCTCAAGGATGATTTTCATGTTTTTTAAATTGTTTTAGTGATGGGCATTTTAGTTCACTTTGATGAATAGTTCGCAGTGAACTAGTTCACCCAAGTGAATAGTTCTTTTTCATAGTTCATTATGAACTATAGTTCGTTTCTTATGATTTATTCCTTTATTATACTACCTACTTTCAGTTAATTTTTGCCTCTTTGTTTCTCAGTTCACTATTTGTAAACAGAATTCTATTAAATTATTATTATTGTTTATAAAATTGATAAATTGATCCATGATACTGTGATTAGAAAAAAACTCTTTAAGAAATAAAGTTAAGAAACAATAAGTACCTAGGTACCTAACTGTCTCAGATTTAGGTACTCTATAATAAGAAAAAATAATAAAAATCACTGTGTTATTTTTAAAAGGTGGTGTGGTATTTTTGTCTCCTAAAATATTTTAAGTTTAGGTATACATTAGTTGTAATTAATAGGTATAATTTCTATTATTAATAGGTATCCTTATCAATCATTCACTGGTTCGTTATTTTTATTTTTTATTCCTATTTCCCAATAAAAAATAGTGTATTTTTTTATTAAAAAAAATACATTAATAATGAATACATCATTAATAATAACGGATGAAGAGAAAGTCCGATTAATTATTATAGAATAAAGACAAGTTTCCTGAAAAAGAGAAACAAATAGTTCGTTCCTTAATTCCTCATTCTTATTATTCAGCCCAAAATTGATTATAAAATAATAACAGTAAAATCACACCACGTGTTTCTCAACGTAAGTCAGTTAGTTCATTTCAGTTTCAGCGTTCCTTTCTTATTCCCTTATTACCCCTACTATTCAGTTGAATAGTTCGTTCAGTTCATAGTTCATAGTTCTTCCTTAAATGTGAAACCGGTCGCCGGTCGGTAGTAAACTAACAGTTCACAGTTCAAAACGAACTATGAATTATGATGGCAGTGAATAGTTCGTTCAGTTCACTGTAGGTGAATAGTTCTTTTTAGTTCGTTCGTTCATGAACTACACATCACTAAAATTGTTTTACAAAGATGACAATAACATAATAAGATCCACATTTATCAGGACGATCCTTTAATATGTCATGTGAAGCGAACCTTTATCTCACTGGTGATTGCGTAAGTAATCAACAGGTTTTGATTTTTTCAATAATTAAAAAAGGAGCAAAAATAGATATTTGCTTCACATAAGGCCCGAATAAATTGAGCTAACGGTGTTTTAATTGATTTCAGTACCCTGATGATGATCCAATTTTTGCCTGACAAATGGGGATCGAAACGTTGGAGATTGCAATAAAACCATGTAATTAAATGCCTTTTTTTAATGCCGAATGCCCTGAACCTAAATATTTGGATAAATATATATATATATATATATATATATATATATATATATATATATATATATATTTATATATATACACACTGTTGTTAGTAATGGGTTATAGGTCAAAATGAGAAGTAAGACTCTTTTCTCTGGCCAAGCTTTCGGAATTACTTTATTCCTTTATTCCTTCTTCAGGGCAACTACAAGATCAAAAACTACAGTTATAACAATACGTTTCATCAATTTTTTTACAAGTAAGTACTTACGAAATTTGAGGTTAACTCTTACAGTTCTTAGGTAAATTGAATTAAAATAAACAAGACTACACATTGTTAGACTACTACAAAACACTTTAAAAATTAGACACCCATTTTTGGGTCAGTTAAAAAACTACATATTTTTAAAAAACTAAAAAATAGAAACGAGTCCCCGAGATCGAGAGCCTTCCATCACGTGTCCGACATCTTGGTTAGTTATTGATAAAATTCAAGATAATATTCAATTTTTTAAATCCTTAAAAATTTTAAAAAAATTTTTATGTTAAACTTCAGAAATCACATGTCTCTCTTAGTCTGTCAGTTGTCGTTGTTGTGTTAGTGTCTGTTCTTCTTTTTATTATTCCCGGACTTGTCATCTTGTATTTTAGTTCTTCTTTTTTTAATTTTACTATTTTTGGTCTTATGATTTTTGTAGTCTGTGATGAGTCTATTAGTCGTTGTTTTCTATGTTGGAGTCTGTATTGAGTCTGTAATAGGAATTGTCTTTTTCTAATTGTATTAGGTAACTGTATGCTGCACTTAAGTTGTTTGTGTCTGACTTTTTGTTAATTATTTTGTCTTCTTTAGTAATTTCAATCATTTCTAAAGTCAGTCTTTTTTTATAATTTTTTTCCGTTCTTAAGATAGAGACTTCTTCAAATTTTGGTATATGGTCTTGTTCATTGGCATGTTGCGCCAATGCACATCTTTGTGGGTGCAGTCTACATCAGTCACTCTTGTGTGATGTTAGTCTGGTCTGTAAGTTTCCTGATGTTTGCCCTATATACACCCCATCACACCCCCCGCATGGGATTTTGTAAATTACGTTAGATTTTTTTTAACAAAGGTGTTGGATCTTTAATTTTTGAAAAAACTACGTCACCTATCGTCCTGACTGTCCTCTTTGCTATCTTAATATGTAAGTCATCTGTTTTTAGGTTGTTGATTAATTTGTTGGTCAAGTTTTTTACTTGTGGTAAAGTTGCATAAATTATGTTTTGTTCGTTGTTTCCTGAGTCAGGCCCCCCTCGTGCCTCAACTTGGTTATCATTATTTTGACTTGTAACTATTTCTGGATGCACCGCTGGATTACTGTAGAGCAATTTTTTTATAATGTTCTTAGGATAGGAGTTGTCTATCAGGATTTCCTCAAGTTTTTAAAAATTTTTTTCTTTTAAAGTTTGGTGACTTATTTTGTTGATTCTGTTTTTTAATGCTAATACCAAATTTATTTTAATTTTTTCTTCGTGGTAGGAATTGTAATTCAGGTATCTGCCTGAGGCGGTTGGTTTTGTGTACCAATCCAGAATTATTTTGTTGTCATTAGTTCTAATCTATTTTGTGTCTAGGAAAGGTACACTTTTGTTATTTTCCTTTTCCACTGTGAATGATAAAAAAGTGTTGTGGTTATTTATTTTTTCTAATAATTGATTGATTTGGTTTTTTGGTGTAGCACAAATAATGTCGTCTACATATTTTTTGATCAGAGGTATTTCATATGGGAGGTCGCTCAAACAGTCGTCAAGTAGATCGTCAGTCGTCAATATCAAGTAGATCAAACAGTCGTCAAGACATTACAGTGGGGGGCTTGTTGGCTGACGTTGAATATATTATAGATCATATAGACATTAATAAAAAAGACATAATAAGAGCTAAAGTCACTAATGTAATAACCAACTTTTATAAAAATGAACAACAGACTAATTTTGACTTAAATCGAGAAGTCAAATTAACAAAACGATTCTTAAGAGACAACCCTAACATCTTAATAACAAAAGCAGACAAGGGCAACGTAACAGTGGTAATAGGTAAAGAACAATATAATCAATTAAGCAATGATCTCCTTGAAAACCAACAATATTATAAAGTACTATCTAGAAACCCTACTACTACTGTACAGACGTCAGCCAACAAACTCATCACGGACTTACACAAACGAAAATTCATAACAGAGGAACAAAACAAGAAATACAAAATACACAACTCCATACCAGCAAAATATTACGCACTACCTAAAATACACAAGGCAGAACTCAGTGTTCGTCCTATCATCTCCTCAATTAACGCCCCAAGCACTGGAGTAGCACAACTAGTTACTGACGTTCTGACTGAATCATACATAAAACATGAACGCTACTATATAAAAGACTCCTTTGAATTTGCAACTATAGTCAATGAAATGCAACTACCAGATAACTATGAGTTGGTCAGTTTTGACGTGGTATCGTTATTTACAAATATTCATATAGACTTAGTTAAAAAATCTATAAAAAGGCACTGGCAGACAATCAGCCAAAATACTAACATACCGGAAAAAAGTTTCTTGAGTTGGTCCAGTTCGTGTTTGATAACACAATTTTTACATATAATAACACTATTTATAAACAAATATTAGGAACTCCTATGGGAGCAACAGCTTCTCCCATAATAGCAAACTATGTAATGGATGATCTACTTGACGACTGTTTGAGCGACCTCCCATATGAAATACCTCTGATCAAAAAATATGTAGACGATATTATTTGTGCTATACCAAAAAACCAAATCAATCAATTATTAGAAAAAATAAATAACCACAACACTTTTTTATCATTCACAGTGGAAAAGGAAAATAACAAAAGTGTACCTTTCCTAGACACAAAATTGATTAGAACTAATGACAACAAAATAATTCTGGATTGGTACACAAAACCAACCGCCTCAGGCAGATACCTGAATTACAATTCCTACCACGAAGAAAAAATTAAAATAAATTTGGTATTAGCATTAAAAAACAGAATCAACAAAATAAGTCACCAAACTTTAAAAGAAAAAAATTTTAAAAAACTTGAGGAAATCCTGATAGACAACTCCTATCCTAAGAACATTATAAAAAAATTGCTCTACAGTAATCCAGCGGTGCATCCAGAAATAGTTACAAGTCAAAATAATGATAACCAAGTTGAGGCACGAGGGGGGCCTGACTCAGGAAACAACGAACAAAACATAATTTATGCAACTTTACCACAAGTAAAAAACTTGACCAACAAATTAATCAACAACCTAAAAACAGATGACTTACATATTAAGATAGCAAAGAGGACAGTCAGGACGATAGGTGACGTAGTTTTTTCAAAAATTAAAGATCCAACACCTTTGTTAAAAAAATCTAACGTAATTTACAAAATCCCATGCGGGGGGTGTGATGGGGTGTATATAGGGCAAACATCAGGAAACTTACAGACCAGACTAACATCACACAAGAGTGACTGTAGACTGCACCCACAAAGATGTGCATTGGCGCAACATGCCAATGAACAAGACCATATACCAAAATTTGAAGAAGTCTCTATCTTAAGAACGGAAAAAAATTATAAAAAAAGACTGACTTTAGAAATGATTGAAATTACTAAAGAAGACAAAATAATTAACAAAAAGTCAGACACAAACAACTTAAGTGCAGCATACAGTTACCTAATACAATTAGAAAAAGACAATTCCTATTACAGACTCAATACAGACTCCAACATAGAAAACAACGACTAATAGACTCATCACAGACTACAAAAATCATAAGACCAAAAATAGTAAAATTAAAAAAAGAAGAACTAAAATACAAGATGACAAGTCCGGGAATAATAAAAAGAAGAACAGACACTAACACAACAACGACAACTGACAGACTAAGAGAGACATGTGATTTCTGAAGTTTAACATAAAAATTTTTTAAAAATTTTTAAGGATTTAAAAAATTGAATATTATCTTGAATTTTATCAATAACTAACCAAGATGTCGGACACGTGATGGAAGGCTCTCGATCTCGGGGACTCGTTTCTATTTTTTATTTTTTTTAAAATATGTAGTTTTTTAACTGACCCAAAAATGGGTGTCTAATTTTTAAAGTGTTTTGTAGTAGTCTAACAACGTGTAGTCTTGTTTATTTTAATTCAATTTACCTAAGAACTGTAAGAGTTAACCTCAAATTTCGTAAGTACTTACTTGTAAAAAAATTGATGAAACATATTGTTATAACTGTAGTTTTAGTGTATTTTTTAACAAAAAATACACTATTGAGGACGACATCACTTTCCAAAAATCACCCAAACTCATCAAATGTCCACCGATCATGACCCCCAGATTACGAAAAAGTGGTTTTCCAAAATTCACCTGCCCACGATATATATATATATATATATATTTATATATATATATATTTATATATATATTTATTTATTTCTCCAAAATCACGATTTTTCGATTTTCAAAACGCTCCTGTAGCTTTATCTTTCAAGATTAGTGAACGAAATTTTGGATTCTTGTAAAGCTTTGAAATGACTTTAGATTTTCGTTGAAAAAATTTCCAAAAGTCACGTTACTTCTACAGGGTGTCCTTTCAAAATTCCATACATCCGGACTTTGAGGCACGGTTTCTGGCCACAGTTTTCAATTTAGGGGGCTGAAATTTTTGTGAGAGTAAGATGTCCACAAGGAGTGGTCTGGTATTGCACTTGAGCAAAATCGGCCGAGCCGTTTCAAAATGGCGGCTATTTTAATTTTTTGGAAAATTGACTATTTTTGAATCCCTGTATGAGCAAGATGGCAAAAAAACTTTGAAATAAAATTAACAGGATTTGAAGAAAATTATTGGAAATTTGAGTTAATTCAATAAAATTAGCATATTTTCCATTAATAAGCCAGTGTCGTGGGTAGGAAAAAGGGTGAAAATGTGTCAATTCTATAACCGTTTATGAGTCCATTTTTGAAGAAGGTGAACCGAAATTTTCCTTTTTTTTTTGCTTTAACATATAATTTGATGTCTTAGCTTCAATTCGCCTCGATTAATGTAGCACTTTAAACGAAAAACAAAAAAGTTTTTCGCTTGTGCAAAATTAGCTTACACTTACATAAAATTATTAAATCAATGAAAGGGTTCGCAATTTCTTTTTTATTTTTTTCCACATTCAATTATGAATGGTTCTGAAAATTAGAAGAGCAAACGCAACAACAATTAAATCACCTACATGCAGGTGAAAAAAGTATTCAAATTGGTTTTTTAATAACAAAGATACGACCAGTTTAAAAAATAAAATTTGTAGGTGTATAATAGGTACCTGACGTACTACATATACCTATCTACGCGATCAACACTACAAACTCGAAACCCACTGTGGTTCAGTTCATTACACCGATGTTTAGTAAACTGTTGGTGTGGGTTCGAAACCACGAGATGATATAATTCTTTTTTTTTGGTAGGTAGGTGGAGTTTTCCCCAAAAAAAATCAGATTTTTTCATTATATTCATTATAAAAAAAAAATAGGAAGAAAATATTTATTATTGAATCGCATAAAAATACACTATTTCTGCGATTGATGCGCAAGAAGGTTTTTTGATCTTGTAGTTGCCCTGAAGAAGGAATAAAGTAATTCCGAAAGCTTGGCCAGAGAAAAGAGTCTTACTTCTCATTGACCTATAACCCATTACTAACAACAGTGTGTGTTCTAACGAAGGTCATTACTTCCCAAAGGGTGTGTATATATATATATATATATATATTTCTCCAAAAACGCGAAATTTCGATTTTCAAAACGCTCCTGTAGCTTTATTTTTGAAGATTAGTAAACGAAATTTTGGATCCTTATAAAGCTTTGGAATGACTTTAGATTTTCGTTGAAAAAATGTCCAAAAGTCTAATCACTTCTACAGGGTGTCCCTTCAAAATTCCCGCAATCCGGTTTTTGTGGTATCATTTCAGGTCGCAGTTTTCAATCTAAAAGGCTGAAATTTTTGTGGGAGTAAGATATCCACAAGGAGTGGTCTGGTATTGCACTTGAGCAAAATCGGCCAAGCCGTTTCAAAATGGCAGCCATTTGAATTTTTTGAAAATTTGCTATTTTTTGAGCCACTGTATGAGCATGATGGCAATAAAACTTTGAAATAAAATTCACAAGATTGGAAGAAAGCTATTTGAAATTTGAATTAAAGCAATAAAATTGGCATTATTTTTATTAATAAGCCAGTGGGGTGGGTAGGAAAAGGGTAAAAATGTCTAAATTTCTATAACCGTTTATGAGTTCATTTTTAAAGAAATTGAACTGAAATTTTCACAGTAGGCAAGTACACTAATATCCTTTAACCCTTAAAAGTTTCAAGAAGTAAATAAGAAAAATGACGGAGATATTAATATTTTTTCATATGATGTTTATTTCTGTAAAATTTTAAAACCGCTGCTGTAGCTTCATATACATATTTAAGGATTAGTGAACGAATTTTTTTACCCTTGTGAAACTTCGAAATGATATTTGATTTTCGTAAAAAAATTTTCCTAAAGCTGCGTTACTTCTACAGGGTGTCCCTCCAAATTAAAAACAAAAACCGTCTATGAGGCACGGTTTCTGGTCGCAGTTTTCAATCTAGGGGGCTGAAATTTTTTTATGAGTAAGACAGCCGCAAGGAGCGTCTGGTTCTGTATTTGAGTAAAATCGAGCCGTTTCAAAATGGCGGCCTTTTCAATTTTAGAAAAAATTGCCAAAATTTGAACCCCTATACCTACCTACCTATAAGCAAGTTAGAAAAACAAATTTAAACCAAATTAACACGATTGGACGAAAATTATTTTAAATTTGAGTTAATGCAGTAAAATTTGCATATTTTTCATTAATAAGCCAGTGGCGTGGGTAGGAAAAGGGTAAAAATGGCTAAATTTCTATAACCGTTTATTAGCCTTTTTTGAAGGAATTGAGCTGAAGTTTTTCCAGTAGACAGTTTTAACATGATGTTTATTCCTCTAAAATTTCAAATTTTCGGTTTTCAAAATTCCCCTTTCACTTTTTGCGAATTTATTAAAGGTAGTGTAAAAAATAGTTTTTTAAGTAAAGTTAGCCAGTGGCGGACACAGGAAAAGGAAAAAAAATTAAATTTGCCAATTTTTTTTTATTTTGTTAAATTTAAAAATCCATTCTAAGGCACGTGTCCAAACTAAATGAAATGAAATTTTCTCAGTAAACCACTACGCTAATATGACCTGACTATGGAAAATTTCAGAAATCCCATTTAAAAAGCGGTGAAAATATTGATAATTGAATCGCATAAAAATACACTATTTCTGCGATTGATGCGCAAGAAGGTTTTTTAATTTGGACACCTGTACACCTACAGGGTGTTTCATTGGTAAACGGAAAAATGGTAACTGTGGATAGAGGACACCGAGGTGGTTCTAAAAAACCCATGGTTGACACGGGTCCTACATTAGTAAAATAGATTAGTAAAATAGATACAGATTGTTTAATGGATATCGCCAATTTCTTTCGGAAGCCATAATTAACGAACCACCATATACAGAGTGCACCATGTATCCTTCTCGTATCCTTCTCTATATTGCTATCTCCTGAACGCTAAGAGATACAGGGTCGGTTAAATTAGAGAAAAGAGGCGCAGTATTGTGACTATCTCGAATCCGTCAAGACATACAAGATATCTGTGACTGCTCCTGAAATATCCTGAAAAAACTGAAAAATCGAGATTTCTTATTTTTGCCATATCTTTCTTATTATTGAAAATTATTAAATAATTTTTCTAGGCTTACATAAGCCGTCAAGAGCTACCCATCTGTCATTACAAAAATTTTCAAGGCCGACTAGATCCCAGAGTTTTCATAGTCAACTTTCGTTTTTCTTATGGCCGCCATATTATTTTTTTATGTCGTTCGATATGAAAAAATAATGAAAACCAAAAATTAATAAATTTCCAAAAAAAAGTTTTTTTTAATTTTTATTCTTCTTTTTTCAAAGAAAAACAAAAAAAAATCGTCGAAATACGTCAATATTGTTAAAATACGCCTAAATAGTGCTTGTCTTATAGTTTTTTAATTATTTATCTATGAAATTCGGTCTAAAAAGTTGTCTTTCTTGTAAAGAAAAAGAAGAATAAAAAATTTTTTTTATTATTTTTTTGAAGTTGAACAGTTTTTGGTTTTTATTATTTTTTTTATATCGAACAACATAAAAAAACAATATGGTGGCCATAAGAAAAACGAAAGTTGACAATGAAAACTCTGGGATCTAGTCGGCTTTGAAAATTTTTGAAAGGTCAGATGGGTAGCTCTTGCCGACTTATGTAAGCCCACAAAAAATTATTCATTAATCTCCAATAATAAAAAAGATATGGAAAAAATAAGAAATCTCGATTTTTCAGTTTTTTCAGCATATTTCAGGAACGGTCACAGATATTTTGTATGTCTTGACTGATTCGAGATGATGGCCACAAAATTGCGCTTCTTTGGACTTGTTGAACCGACCCTGTATCTGTTAGCGTTAAGAGATAGCAATATAAATAGAGAAGGATATATGGTGCACCCTGTATAATTTTTTGAAATTTGGTTAAAAAGTTTCCTTTCACTGCACAAACGTTTTACATAATAGCCGGAAGAAAATTCCAGGTCCGAATTAATAAATTTAACATTTAACATTTAACATTTATTAATTTTTTGTAAGTCCGGACCTGGATTTTTTCTTCATTTTTTTCAAATTATGGATGTGTAAATATGTCTGGTATAAGTGACGTAAAAATAGGGGGTGGGGGGGGAGTGATTTCTTCGAACTAAACACCTCATATAATTATCATAGAACCTAACCTGAGTTTGTTTGTTCGTTATTAAAGTATACTCGCCTATACATTATGTTATCATAGGTTCCAACCTCTACCTTCTATTTCCTTTCTTTGACTTACTTTGAAGCATTTTCAGGGTCGTATGCTAGAAAATCTCATTTGGCGTTGTTAACGTAACACCGATGTCAATCTGACGTTGTTGTTAAAATCGATTCGGTATGCTAGAAAGAAATATTCATGATTTGACACTGCTGTTAGGTAACATCATCATGTTAAAAATGTAACATGAACAATAGCGGCAACGTTGTATATTAGCTGATTACAGGCTAAGAACAATTCACGAGCTAGATCGAACCCGAACCGAAGTTCCATTTCGTAATAAATCGGCGATCCGAGATGGTCGTGGTTGATTTTGGTCTCGCGTTGTTAGATGTTGGCTAGTGCCTACTGAACGCATGCGTATGAGCTAGATAAAGTACACAAAACTCGTCTACCGTCGACCGTCAACGAACGTCATTGCCATCCGATCCTATCATTCGCCATTATTGTTATTGTTGTGTTGTAACAAATAATAACAAACGTAAACGTTTCAGTTTTCTTTGAGTGAATTAATTTAGTTTACTGTAAAAGTATAAATGGAAATTGTCGTGAAATCAAGAAAGAACTTCTCTGAAGTTGAGAGGCAGATTTTGCTAGAAATAATCAACAGGTAAGTTATCAATTACCTAATTATTATTATGTATCTTATTGCAGAGTGTAGAATACCTAACCAAACCTAACCCAATAGTCGGTTGAGAATTTTATGAAGAGGGAGAAGTTTTTAAAGATTATGTTCACAATGTTCTGTCTTAAAACCCCTTCAGATTGCCAGAGGTGTTGCAGACAACATTAATTTCCTTAATTAAAAATTATTTTTTTATTTGTTCTGGTTTGGCTCTGCCCATGGTTATACAATAATTATTATTATTTTATTGAGTGTAATATTATCAAATAAATTATTTATTTTACACAAATATGTCTTATGTTGTTTAACTTATTTTATTTTATTGTCACCTACCCTATTTATACAGCTCATGGTTAATAATTATGTTATTAAATATAAATATAAATCAATAAAACAAATTTTGTTTTATTTATTCTGAATCTAAATGAAGAAAATCTAGGTAAGTAGTAAGTAGAACATCAAGCAGAAGACCTACATTAAAACAAATATCAACTCCACTCCACCTACCCTTATGTCTCTGACCATGATGACCTGTTATATTTTTTTGCTTAATTTCATTTTTTATATCCAAATGAAAAATACACATCAAGCAGGAAAAATAATTTTTTCTTCAAACGTCAGTAAATCAGACATTACTCGACTCAGTAGCCGGTCTCAAAGTTTCACTTTTCCTCCGCCGGAGCTAAAGTGTTGCCAAGCAACACTTTACCTCCGCCGGAGCTAAAGTGGTGCCATAGCAACATCAACATACAAACACATAGCTACCTGTATTAAGAATCAACTATTGAAATTTTATTAATGTAGGCCCGTATATTCATCAATAAAATTCAACCTAAGATATGAAAACTCTCTAGTTTATTATTATCTAATAAGGTTAAAAGGAATTTGGTATTAATCATTAATCAAACATAATCTTTGGAAAATCTACACCGAAACGAAGTAATTCTGTGAAACGTCATAATTATACCCGAAGCCGGACGGTCGACAGTCGGCTTCAGTCGAGTCGAGCTCGTGCTCGGCTCAGTCGGCTCAAACGTCAAAAAAAAGTTGGGTTATTGCGAGGTAAACAAAAATAATTATTATTCCGTATTGAAATTTGAATATTGAACACACGGATAATAATTTATAACCATATACCTAGGTACATAAAGGAATCCAACATCTTATATTTTTATTGTTAGGTAGGTATTAGTGCACGCAGTTATAGGTACCTACCTACAATGACCTACATTTAACATTCAACTTCTGACTGACTATCTGGCATCATCATTAACAGAAAATGAAAAAATTGACCAAGCAGGGTCTAGCAAGAGGTAGGTAGATGTTATCATTAATTTTATAACTTACTTACAAACTTTTATAACGTTTTTAATTTTGATTTTGCGATGATTAGTAGTTTAGTTACATAATTATTATTTTATTATTTGTCTTTAATAATTTCAATAATAATTTCTCGATGTTCACTGACGTTGATGACAGTGTCAATTTGACAGCGCCGCGTTTCTATAGAAGCAGCCCATACTCCATACTCACCTACTTATACCAGTCCAAACCTTTTGAAAATTCGCTTTCCTTCAATAATTAAAAATGATGTTCTTGCTTAAATTTGCCCACGTTTGAAGAAAAAATAGTATATTTTATTTGGAGGAAAAGTGACTTTTCATGGCTTGCTCTCTATTATCAGCCTCACTTCGTTCGGCTGATAAACACGAGCGCGCCATGAAAAGTGTCACTTTCCCTCCGTATAAAATAATATACTATTCTCTATTTACTCCGCCCATGATATAGTTAACTATTATATAATTTTTTGAATCTAAATGCGTCCCTGCTGTGTTTCTGTAGTTAGGACTATTTTCTCGAAGAAAAATGTTGGAAATAAATTATAGTATAAAAATACTTGGTAGTACTACTTTTGGTAAATTTTTAACTTATGGAACAAGATTGTTGATATTTAGTTGTAATTGCAATTGCACTGTAAATAAACATAGAAAAAACACTTCACTCTGGAATAATACGGGATTTATTAAAAATCTTCCTAAAATTTGACAGCTAATAATAATTAATCGATCCATACCCTGTGATTATTGTAACATGGCCATTTAGCATTGACATTCAACTGTTCCTACTCGATTTTCCTTTCTAGCATACCAAATTGGGTGATTTCAGCTTTAACGCCGTTGTCAACATGAAATTTGACATGGCGATGTTAAAGCATTTAACATGGTCACGTGACCATGTCAAAGTGATTTTTAACAAGAGTGCCGTTGTTAACAGCGCTGTTAAAGGCGAAATTTAGTTTCTAGCATACCACCCTCAGTAATTAATTAATCTGGCAATTAGATAATTAAGCTGGCAAACAGTATTACCCGTAATATGATGTTTTTTTTTATGAGCTTCATAGGTTCATTTGATGGTTAAATGATACTTCAGTGTTCAGTTCGAAGATATCACTCTCTATATAATTATGTAGTTATAATGATTTTTGAATTAATTGATTAATAGATTGAGAAGGTTTGAAATCCCGAAACAGTTCAGATTTATTTTCCAAAAAGTCGTCTCCTAGCATGAGAAATTTGACTTTTTACCATTGGTTTTTTTGAACTACGATGTCATCAATTTTATTTCCAATTAAGAGTTCCACCTTTATAGTCTAACAGCGCCATGGATTCTCCTCTTATGTAGAATACAGTAATTTGTGGTGGTGGTGGTACATCAAGCTTGGAGACTTGGATCTCCTCTTTTCAATGTTAAAAAGAAAATTATGAAATGAGAAAACAAATTATTACTTCGAATGGCCTTCGAGTGGCCTTTTCAATCTTATTAATCAATGATCTATTTCTTTCTCATTTTTTTCAAACAAGTAGGACGGGGTCAATATTTAAAAATATATGCGTGACTGTGATGAGAGAAAAAATCCATCTTCAAAGGTATATCTAAAGAGCAGGAGTTTTTGAGTGGTTATGCACTTGGAGGCCTTCTACTCATCGAATATACCGATCCCCAAAATTACAACAAATTTGACGGGTAGCCAATTCCCATAAGAATTCTGCGGGTTCCTTTTTAAATTTGAGTCTTTTTTTTTCTGCCTAGAGTACGAGCTTAAATTTTAAAGAGCAAACAGTTGATTTTTGGACATCAGCCTGTATAATATATAAATAAATAAATAAATAAATAAAAATAATATATATAAAATATAGGTATCAAATCGAAATATTTAAAACCATTTCAAGATCAGACATCAAGCTTCGAAATTTGTTCATATAGCTAGTTTTCGAGAACTTTTAAAAAAATATTAATTTTAATTCTAATCTTTCAAAAATCTTGTAACAATACCTACCTACGCTGTAGAACTTTAGACTTAATATTCATATCAAAATGTGACGGTTGCTTAGCAACAGTAACAGAAACAGTGAAACTATAAAATTTGACAGTTAGTTACTTAGAGGCTTATAATAATTTCCATTGAACTTTAAGTATGAAGTCAGGTTTTGCAGAAGTTCTTAAATCGTATAACCTGCAAAGGCGAATTACTAGTATGGAGTTTTCCAACCAAGAGAAGCGTGATATGATAGAATGTTATATTCAGTGTCAAAAGAATGCTGTCAGGGCTGCGGAACAATATTTTCGCAGATATTTTAATCGTCGTTAACTTTTTATATTCAAATGTTTCATAATATTTTCTAGAGTTACTGGATGACTATTAGAAAATTTGTAGTTAATTAAGTATAATTGTTTGCATAGAGGATTACAAATTATTTGCAAAATTATCTATGTATAATTTCAAATTCAACTGAGGTCTATCAGTTATGCTTACATGGCCGCCTAGTTAAGTTGAGGAAATAAAATTAAAAACCGTCCTAACTTTTTATTTCCCGAAAAAACGATATCGAGTTTTATATCGTTGTATTTAGAAAAAAAAGACATATCGAATGATGTCATAGCCAACTATGACTTACATTTAAAAAAACACAAGTTTACGTCATAGCTCGAAAACGACACAACAAATAAAAAAAATTGTAACGCCGTTTTATTGTCTATGAAATCGTCTAAAAGGTTTTCCTTTACGATTTTTCTCTAATCCCAATAATAAGACCGCTATCTCGGTGTAAAGAAATCCGCGGAATTTACTTTATGTTAAATATCTAGGAAGCCATGGAGATTTTCAAAAAAACAAAAGCTGTTTCGAATTAAGCTCATAAAACTGCACTTCTTTCCCCATTTAACCGTTCCTCTAACTGCAGTAGTTTACGAGATCCCTGTACTAAACATTGAAAAAAACTCACCCTGTAGAAGTATGCGCGATTAACGTTTAAATAAGATTAAATTCAAGAACGGTTGTACTAGCTACCTAAATTTGATTTACAAATTTCAAGAAAAAAGCAAACTTGATAATATTGTATTTTAAAAATTAACAATAAATACGTTATAAGATGCTAATGCCCGTATTCACAAACGATAATTTCCTAAATAATTACGTAATCAATTATCCCCATCTCATTCTATTGCAAAAAAACTGCATATCTCCATCTCACTCATTTAAATAATTACGTAATTATTTAGGAAATTATCGTTTGTGAATACGGGCGTAAGATTAGCATTAATCTAAATTGGTATCATATTGCCAGACCTATCATAAATAAACGCAAAGTTTTTATTTTTTAGCAGTATGAATGATTAGTACAGCAAATTGTGAAGACAAATATGAAAAACTTTTAATTATGCGGTCTTCAGCTGCAGGTGATGTCAGTGCTTTTCTAGGTACCTACCTACTGGTTACTGATAACATTGAGAAATTTTCAAAAATGCCTGCAATTTATAATGACGAAAATATCACTGTTCAAAATTTGAGGTAGGTAAGATTTCTTTTTTATAATACTTTTAATAGCAACGGTGTTAAGTTATCTACAGATCGGCATTATATTTATTATCATCATGGAATATACAGTTTGTCCACGAATGGTTTTCACGAATACTTATAAAAGTCTTCTTTTCAGTCTTCTTCTTTTCAGTCAAAAAAAGTAATTCTTCATGATTTCTTTTGCTTGTTATACAAATACACTAGCGTTGAGCAAATTCGATTTTATTGTACAAGGTGCGTAAAAAAATTTAGAATTTTTACAAACTTTAGAATTTAGCATTATTTGTACAAACAGCCAGAAATTTATTAAAGTAAACGTATGGTGTGCGTTGACATTCAATAAAGTAATTGGTTCATTTTTTATGGCTCAATTGCGATGAAGAAAATCGGAATTTAGAACAAATTTGATATTCCAGCAGGATAGCTCACCAGCGCGTAAGTACTGCAATGAATATCACAAACTGGTCTACTGATAATTTTCAAAATAAAAATGAATAGGTCGTAATGGTCATATCATTAAAGAACACTTAAATAAAATAGGACTGTTCAAAGGAGACCTAAGCTGCCGAGAATGCAGCAAGGTCCAAGAGACAGCTAAACATGTCCTGTGCGAATGCGAAGCTCTAGACCGCAGAAGATAGTAAATATATGGACAACCAAAAATGAGTCCTGAAGAATATAACACTCATCTAGTGATGGGGCTGTACAAATTAGTTCAGGGGACCAGACTGATGGAAACCAAATACTATTGTGGAACCATACGCGAACTGACTACTTTTTAGACGCTGTGTATAGGTTGAGGAACTTCACTTTGCGGACATAGTCAAGGGAAATGGTAGTTTTTTGGATTCTTAAAGGCCTTTGATGTTGGTTCTAAAGTGAAGTTCACTCGTTGGCCACGAAATTATTTAGACTCTTCGAATCTGACTTGCCTCGACCGTTCTCAGTACTCTAAAGAATGATTTCGTTGCCTTGGTATGCCTTAAAGTCACTTTAAAACATAAAAAGTGCATAAGAAGTCCAAATAGGTATGTGTAATCCTTGAACTTCGAAAACTGCGATTTTCGATTGTTTGTAACTCCTAAACTTCTCAATTTTATCACCAAATTATTGTAAAAACAAATCTTATTTTTTCTTGTCAGACTACCTAAAAATGCAATGACATAAGAGCATTCCATTGACAAAAAAAAAACATAATTTTGTTATGCCACTCTCATAATATGGGACACTCTGTATAGTCCAAAATAATTTTAAATTGTGTTAACAAAAACCAATCTTTTGACCCACACAGACCGACTCGAATAAGTTGTATACAGGATGGGGCGAAGCTTCAAACTTCTGCCCATATAGGTTCTGTTGAGATGGACCCTCTTTTTCATTGTTAAAAAGAAAATCATAAAGAGGGAATTTGAGAGAACAAATACTTTGGATGGGTTCATTTAGCACAAACAATTAAATAAACGAACGCTAATAGCTCATAAAACATGTTTATTTTATACAAAAATAATGAAGTGACTATTTTGATCAGTTATATTAACATGGTAGTTTTTCGTAACGATGGTTACATTATTGTCAGATTAAAAAGAGCGCTGATTCCCCCTGAAAACTGGCAAATATACCTACATCATTAATAAAATCTTGCTTTTTCTAGTTATTATAAACAATATTTACTAATAGTGCAGTAAAATATTCAAAATTCAAAATTACACTGATAAAAATTTGGCAAAAAGTAGAAAATTTAAAAATTACCACTTTTTGGCCACCTGTATAAAAAATTTTGTTTTTTTCATTGCTGACATTACATTTTGGTAAATATCCAACGAGTTTTGCCAAAACTACCCGTAAAACACGTTTTTTTGAAGTATTATGTTTTGTCTGGTTTTGAAGTTTAGAAAACGCCATTTTCTATGGAATGGAATTTAATTCACACCATGGATCTAGTGTGGTTTATTTTAATGATTTGGTAAGCACAAACGTATGGCAAAAAAAATTCAAAAAAGATGAAAAATAAAAAAATTTCTCACACAGTGCGAACTTTTTGGCGGGCACTGTATAATTTGGCTGTAATTAAAAAAAAAATTTGTGTCGGCAAGAAAATTTTATTCAATCTGATCTCAAATGAAGGCTATTATTTTGGAGACAAAATTAGTTTCATTTGTTTTCCTCCCAAACGTGTTTCCAGATGAAATATAAATTTGAGTAATTTTTTATCCATTTTTTATTTTTAATGTTCGGTTGTCGAGGAAAACAATTATGCACTTCAAGAGCAAACAATAGAATTTTTACACTCTTATTACAGGTGTTAAATCGAAAATTTGGAAACTGTCTCCAGGTGAGACATCAAGCTCATCAAAACAAACAAAAAAAATATTTGCAAAAAGGGAGGTAGGAAAACCACGGAGCGATTTTGCACTCCTTCAAATATTACCCTGTAGAAATTTTGTTTGCTATTTATAACAAAGCAGAAAAAAAGAATAGGGCTGCTGACATGAGGAAGCAAAATCGAAATCTCTTGGGAATATCGAAAGTTATCTCCAATCAATGTCAAACAAAATTTTCGGGCTTTGGGGCTTTGCAAAGCTTAATTATTATTATTATCGAATCGTATTGTTGCAAAAGATGATAAACGTTTGTTACTCGCGCATTCGCGCTTACTTCTAAGATAAATTCCGGGCTAAATGAGTACCTATATGAATTAAGCCACTCCCGGTAGAAATTTACATAAGAGATTCAAAAGTTCAAAAGTTCTTGAAATCGAATTCATATGTCCTGGTTCACCGTCAATGATCCTGGGCTCTCATTATGTCTAATTCAATATTTTGATAAGAATCTTATTAGTAGATGGGTATAGAACCTACACTACTTGTAAACACTCGACTCAGATGATAAATCTATTTATAATGTGAAATACAATGTATTTATACAATATAATTATACAGGGTGTCTGCTTAAGGCTGGCCACCGGCTATATCTCGGAAACTAATGGGCCTAGAACCTCAAAATAAAAAATTTCCAGACATAAGTGATCACAAGAAATTTAATGAAAATATTTTCAAGATGGCCGCACTTCCGGAAAAACCGGAAGTTGACACCTACTTCGTTATTTTAACAGGAACACCTGTATATTATTATATTTTTTAAATGTCTGAAAAAAACGAATACAGGTGGTTTTCACCATTGGAATTTAGATTGAGCGGTTTATGAGTTATAAACAAGTGAAAATCGAAAATTTTCAACTTCAAAGCAGTCTAGAACTAGAACGGCTCTAGATATCCAAAAACGGTTTACATGTCCCTATCCTAACTTTTCACGTTTTATCCCAGTATGTGGAGTAAATTTTAATACAGGGTGATGAAATTTATCCGATTTTTCATCACCCTGTATTAAAATTTAAACCACATAGTAAGATACTATGTGAAAAGTTAAGATAGGGACATGTAAACCGTTTTTAGATATCTTGAGCCGTTCTAGTTCTAGACTGCTCTGAAGTTGCAAATTTTCGATTTTCACTTGTTTATAACTCATAAACCGCTCAATCTAAATTCCAATGGTGAAAACCACCTGTATTTGATTTCTTCAGACATTTATAAAATATAATAATATACAGGGTGTTCCTGTTAAAATAACGAAGTAGGTGAGTAGGTGTCAACTTCCGGTATTTCCGGAAGTGCGGCCATCTTGAAAATATTTTCATTGAATTTCTCTTGATCACTTATGTGTGGAAATTTTTTATTTTGAGGTTATAGGCCCATTAGTTTCCGAGATATAGCCGGTGGCCAGCCTTAAGCAGACACCCTGTATAATTATTGCTGATTCCAGATAACTGCCAAATACTCAAGGTGTTCCCCGAGCAGAATAATTTAGATTCAAGAATGCATGGAAACTTGATTTGCATAGAAAGTCTCCGAACAATACCTTATGTATATTATAGAAATAAGCATTAAATACTTATATTTTATGATCAAAGATAAGCGCTAATCTAAATTGTTTTCACATGCAAGACTGATCATATAAATGAAGGCGCTTGCATTTATATTTTAGTTGTTTGAATGATTAGTACCTACAACAAATTGTGAAGACAAGTGTGAACATTTTTTAGTGATGTGTTCTTCAATATTTTCACTTGATAAACTTCCTAATTGGATCAAAATTATGGAAATTGTAGCGAAAGAATTGATACGTCATGCAAATTATAAAGATGAAATGATCACTGTTCGAGATTTGAAGTAAGATGAGTGTTAATTTTATTCCAATAGAATTAATTTATTTGAAATAAATATTCATTTGCAGAAAGGGTGATCATATTTACATACCGGCAAATAATAGCAACGGTGTTGTGTTATCTTCAGGATCGGCCTCGAGATCGTCATTATATTACCATCATGGAGTATAATATTGGAAATGGTGAAGTAGCTGATTTTGGTGCCGTGAATGAAACTAAACCAGTCATTCGTCCATTAAAAGATTTTTTGGGAGCAAATGGTGCTTACCAGTTAAATCGGAGAGTGTATAAAGAATGTGTATCTCCAGATGAAACAGTTAAGCATGCCAGAGAACTTGCATCAAAATCTACCAAGTGGGAAAAATATGATTTGTTAAAAAATAATTGTGAGCACTTTGCTACTTTATTAAAAGTAAGCATACCTTCGTCGGGGCAAGCATCTATTGGGGAAGTTTTAACCCGCGAGTAGTCGCCCTATGAGCATTTTGCTAACATTTTTGTGAAAGTTGGCACTACATGACAACCATGCCAGATATAATTTTCATCTTTTAGCTAGTCTCGTTTATATGTCTCTACTAGGGGGTAGTTACCTGAAATCATTGAAAAGCAGTTTTGTATTCCTGTAGCAGGTCATCTGTGAAGGGCGCGCAGACAGTGTTAGAATTTTCCTCACTGTGCGACTAACGGTGTATGTGAAATCATTGTGAGTGTTAGCATTTTACTAACAACGCGACTCATTGAGAATATAAAAATTTTGTTATTTTTTAACATTTTATATTATTGTTACCTACAATGAGTAAAGGGAAAAATCGTAAAACTCAAAAACTAGGTATGTTATAAATGTGAAAACGAATATGCAACGAGCATAGTAAATGTATTTGCCATGTCTGTTCAGAATATCCAGAATCAATGTCTTCATAGTGTTTTTTTTTTTATTATTGTACTTCTACTTGAATACATATTAAGCAGTTTAAATATTTTTTTTTTTAGGCTTTATCTTTTTTTGCCTTACCCGCACACATTTTCGAATGGATATTCACAAACATATAATGCTATAGGTACAAAATATTTTTCAGTGATTTACTTTACTTTAATTTTCTGATTTTTCAACAATTTTTGTGATGAATAATGAAAATACTTACATTATATTATGATAAAATATTTGTTGCTAACCCATTTCAATGTAATAGGTTTCTATATAGTCAAATTTTTTAATGTTAGCAAAACGCTAACGCGCGACCACTCGCGTTTCACGGAGAGGCGCGACCACTCGCGGGTTTGGAGATCTCGGAAATAATTTTACCATCAACATCACAATTATTATATAATTTGTGTGTCCAAGCGCAGATGGGTTCTCGTAAAGCAGTGGAGGCTGGTACAGAAAGACACAATCACAATTCACAGTCCTTTATAAGGAGTGAACGTAAAGTGAAAAGGCAACAATATGAACACAATTATTTCTAAGTATAATTAAGGACATTTCTTTGTAGTATTTTATTTTTTAGCAAATCGCATTACCATTTAGATCATTATAATTTTGTACAATTTTCGTGTTAATAAAAGATTTAAAAAAATAATAGAGTGTTAATAAAAAATATTTTTATCCTACCCCATAAGAAAATTGAACTTTCTCGACTGCATGCCCCCGGAGAAAGTGCCACTTTTCCTGCCTAGGCGGTAAAATTATTTTTATATTTTCACGCTAGAGGGCCACCCAATTGCAATTGAATGCTATTTCCAGAGGGAACCAATAGCAAGCAAGCTATTATAGCTGTATGTCAATCTGTCAATGTCAATAGACCAGCAAGACCCAGCAAATTAAATACTAATAGTGAGGTACTGATTTCAAATTTATCCAAACAAGGAATTTCTTTCAATAATAATTATTGTAATATTCAAAATCCAACGTTCACTATTAATGTTATCCATAAATATATAAATAAATTACTGATTGTAATTTAACTAATCTACGCTTACTGATACTAATGTATTAAGCAAACATATGTAGGTATTCAATAAATTTTCTTTCAAAACAATTTAAAAAAAAAAAAATATATTATTATTATTGTGTAGGATAAAAAATTATGTGTAAACCACGGTGGTAAAGTGTCTTTTCAGGCCTCAAGAAGTGGCCAGCCTCGGCTGCGCCTCGCCTGGCCATATCTTCTTGAGGCCTGAAAAGTGCCACTTTACCGCCTAGGTATACAATATACTATTTCACTGACTTTTATTTCTTGAATCATCCAAGATTAATAGTTTAAACTTGGTAAGTACACTGTCATTGTTGAACAAAAGTATAATTTGAACGATCAAAAAAAGCAAGATGTAGGCAGGGCTCCATGCTAGATTCTTTTTTATGGTATGATTTTTAAAATTATCATTGCAAATGTCTCACAACGAATAATATTATAGCAAAACTATTCATTGTATTCAATCGTAATTTATACTTTCCATGCTTTTTTTTTGCTTAGTTTTATTCTCAGTTTGTTCTCATTCTAAAGTGAGACTTTATTTTGTGATAATATTCTTCGTTGTGAGACCTTCACAAATGATGTGTCTTAAGACCATACTATCAAAAAAAAAACTCTATCTCCATCTTGATTATGACGTCAAGGATTGGGAGACCAAACAACGAAATTATACATAGGTTCCGGGTTGTTTTGTCGTGGTCCATGGAGATTTGCTTCGAACATCGGAACATCATAGTATGCAGCACGTAACTGCTGATGATGACTACCACGGTTGTGGACGAAACGTTCGGAGCTAATCTCCATGGACCCAGGCAAAACAACTAAGATTCAATCATAATTTCAGTTGAATCTAGTCGTGAAAGCTAACACACATCAACCTTTCAAACGTCTCAAAAATGTTTTTTTCAATGGAATAGAACATACAAAGCTAAAAAAATGCTGTGTTGATATTTGCACAAAGCAAAAACTTCCCTTTTGCCATGAGGTAAGATCAATCGATCAGTTTTCTCCTCAGCCTCGCAAGAGGATCGATCCCAAGAGGATTATTGGAGGAGGGGGGATATAATCTCATTCGCCTCGGCATGTCTCAATAGACGACCTAAGAGCGAAAAAGGCTGGGCCCGAGAGATTGCCTTGTTGAATACTCCATTCAGAGGAAAAAATTTATTTATGAAAATATAAAATGGAGGATTTGTAAGACGAATGGAAGGTAAAAGGAAATGTTAACATTACAGTTTCCTGAAATGCATTCCAAAAATATAGTTTTATTTGGTATCAAGTAATTTTTTCTTAATAGGTAATACGAGCAGCTTGAGCACCATATTCAGCACCACCCTCTACATTTCAACAGACCAGACCACGGGGCATAGTTTGGATAGTCAGTACTACGACACCAAGCATTTCAACTGCAATGGGACGTATTCCAGCGAATCCTCTCCGAACAGCTGGAAAAGTGCTTCCGAAGAAAACAGGACGAATCGATTCAGTAATTTTCCCGTCTCCAATATGGGTAAAGGAACAAATTAGGTATTTCTTTTAAAAGTTAGATCGCTGAGTCTCCTGTATTTTCAGCAAAGAAGTCTTTGAGATTTTTGGGTCACAAGTCTCGACCCATCTAAACCGCCAGCAGATCCTGTTATCGATGGGAACGAAATATCAATTCAGTAGTTTTGGAGTTCAAGATCGGCTGTGGATACAGGGATGTTTCACGAGAATTGATGCCAATGTAGAAAAGAAAACTTCATGAAGAGATAATATTGTAACGAAAAATCATTGATGAATTATTCTGGGTTCATGTTTGTTTAAATTCTCCTATAATTAATAGTCAGCTGCTCGCGAATATTCCAGCTGACATGACAAGAATGTCATATTCTAATCCAGAATTCCAGAATATTGTCGCGCATGTTCGTAAGTGGCTGACCGTTGACGTGATAGAACATTCTGCGTCTGTAGCCACTAGTGAAGTTTCCATAACTGTCGAGAAAATAAAGAGCAGCGATGAAGAATAAGAAAGAAGCTATTTGGACTTTGAAGGTTACTGCTATAGTTTATAGGTGTATTGTAACTGATTTAAATAAATATTAAGTAATTAAAAACAATAATTGTAAGACTTTTGGTTTGAAACAATAAACAAGAAGAACCTTTCAATATGTACCTAGGGGCTGCATTCTCTGTTCTCTGTTCTTAACTGCAAGCTGCAAGTTTCTACCTAGGCGGTCTAAATCTTCCTATTTCTTAGGGACTGCTAAAACTTGCATGGAACAGAAGTAGAATAAGGTTTCGTCAAGCAATTTCTAAACCACAGTAGCTATTGTTTTGATTTTTGCAGAAGAATAAGTTCGCTAACAGTAGCTGGCACCTCATTTTTGAGATAATTTTATAAATAAAGCTCCCATGGCCTTTATGTTTATGTGCTCTGTTATTAAATTCGTGTCAACTTCCCAAGGGTATATAAACACCAGAAAGGTTATCTTAATGTGTTAAAAAATTTTGATCAATTTTTATCATTCTGATGAAAAATTTTACCACCACCTAGTTTTTATTAACCACGCCAGAATCGTAGCCCCGGCTCTTTATGTTCTGTTAAATTCAGACAACTTAGCAAGTGTGTATGGATAGGAAGGGTTAACTAAGAAAGGCTGAAAACGTTCAACAACAACTAATTACTTCAAACTAACTAAAACTAGTCTGATAATTGACAATCTACTTAACCAGCCTTAAAAACATTGATCGTAAGTCGTAATAAGTGTATCCAATTCAGTCACCTAGAGCAACCCTTTCGTTCCACGTTCAATTCCGAAATTGACCGTAAATTAAACAGCAGGTAAGTAGGAGCGCGATCCAGAGAGTGTCCCGATTTTTTTTTTTTTTTTTTTTTTTCGTTATTTGATTGTGGAATCTTTTGTGGGATAGTAATACATACAGTCAAGCAACACGGTGGCACAACTGTTTTTTCGAGTTTTTCTACAAATTACTATCCATGGTAGGAATTCGGCTTTTCCCTGGCCAATCTGGTTAAAATTTCTTTAGGACGTTTACATAAAAATAATTAAAGGTGGTAAAAAGAAATTAATTTGTGACAAAACGTGGTCCTACGTTGTACAATCAATTAATTAGTCATTTCACCACCCATTTCAAAAGGGTGAAGTTGGTAAGAGTTTGTAAAAAATTACAAAACCTTAATCGTAAAAATCATTTTTCTTGAAGTGGTTAAAGCTGTTAAGCTTTGGGCTTAAAAACAGCCCATGGGTTCAACGAGCTCAACACATCAGCAATGTACAAGATACAACAAATCGAAATATGCTTGATCCTTCCGGTCTCGTGTCGAGGGGAAATTTTTTGGTAACGTATGCAAATTAGTTTTATTCAACAATATGCAAAAAAAAACAAGGTTTAGATTATTTGCAATGATAGTCGAGGCGTTTGCGTAGTCTAATAATTACACTGTGAATAGGCGAGGTTGGGAGGCGCTAGGAGGCGCCGTTACGGGCATCCCTAGTAGGTGCTGACTCCACCAGGAACCGCTATCAAATTACCCGTGCCTGGCTACACAACAATATTATACAGGGTATTAAGATAATACTTGAAATTATTATTCAACAGATCAATGGTAAATGCATGTCAATACTTACTTAAAATTATAGTAAATAATGATAAATTTTTTATCAAATGAGAGTAGATATAAGCTATCTATTGCTTCATTCTCTGTTGTTTTGAACAATTTATACTTTGCAAAATTATATGTCACTGACATGTCTATTCGATATTCATAATACAAGTTGCATAATGGGAGGCCGAAAGCCGATTCGTCAAAGTCCTTAAACAGTCCATTTATTGCAACGTGTGTAACACAAAATTTTTAGTCAAATCTTCAAGAAACAACAATTTATGTTCTAAGTCGTCAAAAAATATAAATTTGTGAACTCTAGAAATTTGTATTTTATAGTGTCAAAATGGCAGGCTTTATGAAGCTTCTTGAAAACTTGTTGTCACTTTTAAGCACAAGAGCGTGAAAGTATTTAGTCACTTTTAGGCACTTGTGCCCAAAAGAATGTCATTTTAGGCGCAAACTAAAATGACAATCAAAATGGAAACCTTACGGAACGATTTAACAAAATTGTAGGTTGTGATGCAAGTTTCAAAATGGGTGTGCTTTAATCACGGACGAAAATTATCGTCAAACGAAGCCGAAACCTGAGTTCGACAATCGTCAAGTACTCAAAGATTCATTCTGCAATTCAAATTCATTTTTTGTTAAATCGCCAAGAAATAACAATTTATGAATTCTAAGTCGTCAAGAAATAAAAAAATTATGAACTCTAGTGATTGCTATTTTATATTGTCAAAGTGACAATATCATAAAGCTTCATGAAAAATTGCTTTTCAGTGTCATTATATGTCACTTTTACGCACTCTTAGTGTCTAAAAGTACTTCGAATCTATTAAAGTTTTGCTACTTGCAAAATCACTTTGTGCCAGCAAGTGGGGTATCATTAAAACAAAAACAATATAGGATAGGATCAGGATCATTGAAAAAGTGTGACCAGTAAAGTATTAAGATTTCGGTGATGAAATCCTACAGTCCAATAAATCAACCATTTGAAACTTTAACATGTAAACTGCTGTATTTATAAAACAAGCGGTAGTTGATAAACAGAACACTGCAATAGTAAGCAATCAATCCCAATCAAGAAGAATTAGCCGTGAACACAGCATCTGTGTATTCTTTCGGCAACAACAAGACACTGATATGGTCGTCACCCTTGACAGCTCATTTTTCAAGTGTTGTCATAGGGAATTGTATGTTAAAAATGACACTCGACGTTAGCTCGATATTAAGTAGTTTTTCCTTTACCATAATGGTAAGTACCGGGTGAGTGATTAAGAATGGTCACCGGTCAGAAACTAAGCGTCGTATAGCCTCGGGCAAAATTTGCTTTTCAAGAAAAGTGGTCCTAAAAACCGATGGGAATTAAATAGATATTAAACTTTTAGAATGACCTCCAGAGGGCGTAACAGTCATGACCAAATAAACAATTAACATTTTCTCATTATTTTTCCAAAGAAGGTTATTTTCAAAATAGCATGAGTGTTATGCTTAAATAAGATGGATTTTTGTTACCTTGAAGTTTTTTAGATTACTCCATAAATAAAGTGGTGGGGGAACCTCAAATGCTCGTTTATTCAAATGTCCTTTGTTACGGTTAATCTCAATGGAATTCAACAAGATTAGTCTCGTTACGAAGAGTTTTTATTCCTCTGTGGATTGCATTTTATGAACCTTTTATTTTGTTACCCCCGCAATCGCTAGAGGGCGTTATCCGACATGTAAGGAAATATCGCCAGTTTTCTAAAAAAAAAAAATAATTGAAATTTATTTTTACATACTAAAAAATAGAATGATGTCAGCAAAATTGATTTTATGAATTTTCAGAGTTTGGAGCCCGTACCGATCAAATCGGAATCATTCCTCAGTTAAAATTGCTGAAATTCAAATATGTTTATGGCGAACAAAAGTCTTTCTTGTCATGAAGTGAATATTCATACAGGGTAACCAAAAATATGTTGTTCTATTTTTTCGTTCATCGTAATTTAAAATAAGTCTGTGTCAAATGAGTTTTAGAGCATGAACAAATTTAAAGTGCAATTTATATTTTTTTTAATCTTACTAATAGAAAAAATTCCCATAGGTACCCATGGTGCGTACTTCACTCTATGGCACTGTATAATATAATTTTTTGGTAAATGTAATACTACAATGAAAGCTCATATCAGTAACAGAAATTACAGAGTATAGGTGATAAGGTTGGAAGCAATTTCCACAAAGCGCCACTTCGCATTTTATGCAATAACTTGTGAGTCTTCTCTTGCAATATTTTTTCTGACATCTTCTTTGGCCATCGCGGTACTGCATAAAATTATTCAGACCATCAAAGCGAACATCTTCAGGAGCCACAGCAGCTTTGTATTTTCTTTTCGCGCAGGCCGTAAGTTTTATACATGGATCTGCAACAGCCCTACGAAATTCTGGACACCTCACGACCATGAAGAAAACAGCGGTAAAAATCCAAGGATTTGGAATTGCCCTATCCAGAATGCAAATAAACATTGGCCAATACCATTTTTCCCACGTATTTGTATTTCATATTTACCAATCTATACAGGGTGTTTCATTAATCAGTGCAGAAAATTCAACTGCAGATTCCTTGCTGAATCTTAAGGGGGGTTTGTCGTAAAAAAAAAATTCTTAAAGCCTCCCCTAAGAAGTTACAGCCCCTTGAAGTAGGGTAAAAAATTCACATTTATCGGTTTTTTTCTGAAACCTCCATAATTACATAATTTTATCCACCCTTGTTCTCTGCAAGGGTGTGAATCATACTACCCCTAAAAGTTTTTTTTTTCAAGAACTGTTTCCCTAATAATTTTATTTTATTTTTTAATTCACACTTTGGACGGTCAGTTACCTAAACTGAAAAAAAAATTGTCTCTTAAAAATTCCACGGAAACTTAATACTTTTCCACTAAAGAAATATATACTTGAAGTAATTATAAAAGAAGTAATTGCCAAAAAATTATATTAATTGAAAATTGCTAAGCGGGCTATAGGCAAAAAGTCTCTTCTTAAAGTGTGGTCTTTATTATAAGATCAACGTTTCGACCGAACAATTTGGGTCATCTTCGGGATTCTAAAATGACAAAAAGGAAACAGTTAACGATATAGCAGCTACTTATTAAAGATAACTTACAATAATTTGACCAATTCAATAGGTCTGGAAACATTTGGTAATTAAATGAATTAGAAAAATTGTAATTTTTCGTCAACTATTTTCTTTGACAGATGTTTTGTCAGTGGAAATTTATAATAATTATTACACAACAGTATTAAGACTAGGAACAATTGAAATAATATAAATATAATAATTAAAGAATTTTTGATTGATATTATTGTTTAAAAAATTGTAAATAAAAATAAAAATTAGCTAGGTACCTAGTTAATTTTTGTTCATTGTTTTTTGAGAATTTTTGTTAGGTATGTCTTTTAATTTTGTTGTCATATAATAATATGGAGTTGTAAATAATGCTAAGGTCGTTTATGTCTGATTTGGTGTTAATGGAATTACTATCTTCATTTATACAGTGCGCGAGAAAAGTAAGGAATAAATTCGATAAAACGGAGAGGGCTGTTGTTTTGAAAAAATAAAAAAACAGGTCGATTTTGTTTTTGAGTTGTTCAACTTTTGACATAATATTGGGGTATACAGGGCGATGCGCGAAAAAGTGGTGACGTCATCGGCATTATTTTTAAATGGCAACCCTTATTTTTTATTCCATTTTTTGATACTTCATTTAATTGTCAATACGGTAATGTAATCAATTTGTAACCTTAAATAAGGAAATTTCTGAGAAAACAGCTTGTGAGTCGAAATTGTGCATTTTTTACTGATGTGAAAATCGGAACATTAACAATAAAAATTAAAAAAAATCAAATAAAAATGACTGTTTCCATGGTAATTTTATAAGATCTGTCTATTAAATTAAATCTATTAAATTAAATCTGTTAAATTAAATTAAATTAAATCTATTAAATCTGTCTATGAAATTGAATCTCTCCAAATTAAGTTATTTTCACAGAAATTTCGTCGTTTAAGGTTACAAAATGATTACATTACCGTATTGGCAATGAAATGAAGTATCAAAAAATGGAATAAAAAATAAGGGTTGTCTTTAAAAAAAAAATAGCGATGACGTCACCACTTTTTCGCGCATCACCCTGTATACCCCAATATTATGTCAAAAGTTGAACAACTCAAAAACAAAATCGACCTGTTTTTTTATTTTTTCAAAACAACAGCCCTCTCCGTTTTATCGAATTTATTCCTTACTTTTCTCGCGCACTGTATAACACATCTCAAGAAAAATTCTTTTTTGAAAATGTTTTTCTTCTGTGAGTACAGAAATGTCTTCAAAGTTGGCCTAGTGATTGTTTTCTCTTTGGTGTTTGGCTAAAGCACAACGTTGTGGTCTTAATTTTGTATCGCTCTTGTGTAATGATATTCGTTGTTTTAAATAGGTAGAACATTGTCCGATGTAAGTACCATTGCAATTTTTACAAGGTATTTTGTAGACGATATCTGATCTTAAAAGGGACGGTAATTTATATTTAACCTGTGTAAAAAGCGACTTATTAGTAATTATGTTTTTTTTGGCAATTTTTATATTTAATTCTTTGAAAACGTTCGAAATCTTTGAAGTGAGATCTGCTATACCTATAAGGTAAAGACATGTGTTTTGTAAATTAGGTTGTTCAACTGTGTCTAATATTGATAAGAATTATTCGGATTTATTCCAATAGTCTCTTCTTGATTTTGTCTTGTTTCGAAACCTCTGTTTTGGTTATTAAGGCTGTTATAAAGAATCCTATTAAGAAAATTAATGGAATATCCGTTAAGTAATAATAATTTTTTTAGTCTCCCAATGGCTGCGTTATATAAAGAAGTATGTGTGATTTTTCTTATTCTATCTTTCATTTGAACTATGACATTAATTTTCATGTGAAGATGATAAGATGAATTATGTATATATTTTTTTCTTGAATGTGAAGGTTTTTGGTACCAATCTAAGATGATCTATCTTATTATTAATGTCTCTGATTAATTTAGTGCCAAGAAAAGGTATAAATCTTTCATTTTCTTCCTCAAAAGTAAACTTTAAATGATCATCATAATCGTTGAATACATTTAAAATTTCATTGATTTTAGTATGAGGGATGGATGTTATAATGTCATCAACATATTGGTAAATGAATGTAGGTGAAAAGGAAAGTTTATTGAGAGAAGATTTAATTAACGATGTAATAACGATATTAGCTAAAATTGGGCTAAGACAACTTCCCATTGGACAACCAAAAATCATTTTATAAACTTGACCATCATAGATAAAGTACCTAATTAGCTTCAAAAATGAAACTAATTAATGAAATAAAAAAAGTTAGTGGCATATTAGTGTGTAATTCAATTTTATTCCATTCTTGTTTTATAATTTTATGGTGAGTTATAATAATAATTATATAATACTTGAAGTAATATATTGAAGTAGGACCTCATGGCGATTCTGGCCACATAAACATAAAGAACCCGCAACCAAGATTCAGGACCGATTCAACCAGTCCTACCAGTGTTGCGAGTTTATTACAAAAATGCAGTAAGTATGTATATTATATGGATTTCGTGATCTGTTTTAGAAAACTTTGCACCACTGGAGTTAAGACTTGCTAAGACACTAACAGCCAATATTATAAAGGCTCATTGGGCTAACGGGCAGATTTCTGTGCTCGTTTTTGAAGCTAATATCGGCGTCAAATGACTTTTATTAACATTTTTGTAATTACTTTTATGTCAAGAATTGATGAGCAGTGGGAGGAGTAATTAACTGGATCGGTTTTAAATACACAATCAATTTATTAGATAAACGGAACGTATCATTACATTACAACTATGCGCCATTTGTACAACAGTGAACTGGACGATGTTGGTTATGCTACCGCGCACACACACATGCGCTGTTGTATCTCATGATTTTATTGCAGTTCAACACCCCCTTTCAATAAAATCATTCTTACATTTTAAACAAATTATACAAGTCCCAATTTGTTTCTAAATTTTATGAATTTATTTTTTTCCAACGGTTTTGTAAACATATCAGCTATCTGATCTTCGGTTTTATTATATTCAATGTTTACCAAACCATTTTCAATTTTCTCTTTTATAAAACAATGCTTAATATCTAAATGCTTAATTCTTTTGTTATTTTCAGGATTGTTGGCTATATAAATGGCTGACTGGTTATCCTCATAAATAGTGGTAGGTTCTTTGATATTGATACAAAAATCAATTAAGATTTTTCTGAGCCAACAAGCCTCACTTACAGCTACACTTAGAGCTACAAATTCAGATTCGGTAGATGATACAGATACATTTTGTTGTTTTTTACTTGACCATGAAATAAGATTATTAAACAATTTAAAAATATATCCTGTTGTTGACTTTCTGTCTATAACATCTCCACCCCAATCTGAATCCACAAATCCACACAATATCGCTTCAACATTATTATTACTCTCGAATTTCAAACATAAACTTAAAGTTCCTTTAACATAACGTAACACTCGTTTCAAAGCTTTAAATAAATTTTCATTACCTTTATCTTGAAACCTACTTAACAATGTTACAGCTTCACATAAATCAGGTCTAGTACCTAACATAGCGTACATTAGACTACCTATCATCTGTCTACACAATTTTTGCATCTTAGGATTACTTTCACAATTTTTTATCAAATTTATATCAAAATTACTATCAATTGGAGTTTCCATAGGTTTACAATTCAACATACCAAACTTATCTAATACCTTTTCTAAATACGTAGCCTGACTCAAAACAGTAACTCCCTCCTTTAAATTCTGTGTTACATCTATACCTAGATACTGTGAAACTACACCTAAATCCTTCATTGAAAAATTATTATGTAAAATCATTTTCAATTGTTCAACCTCTTTAGCATCAGTACCCATTATTAATAAATCATCTACATAAAGTAATACATATAAACGAGATTTTGTAGAATGCTTTAAATACAAACAAAAATCATTTAAAGATCTTTCAAAGCCTTCAATTTTCATTAATGAATCAAACTTATTATTCCAACATTTCGGGGAATTTTTCAGTCCATATATAGACTTATTTAATTTACAAACAGTATTTCTGTCTTTTTTGTTTTCATGAGGCAATGACATATATACTTCTTCAGAAATATCGCCATACAAAAAAGCACCTTTCACATCCATATGAAATACAGGTAATTTTAATTTCGTAGCAACGACTAACATAACCCTAAAGGTGGTTAATTTAGCAACAGGAGAATAAATACCAAAATCAGAGTCATTATTATGATTTTGCTGGAAACCACGAGCAACTAATCTTGCTTTAAATTGATCACTACCTTTAATTTTAAAAACCCATTTACTTTCAATCACTTGTTTATTAACAGGACGCGGCACTTCAGTCCATGTATTATTTTGTTGCAATACTTCTAACTCTTTATTTATAGCTTCTTTCCACTTGTCTGCATTACTTCCATTAATTGCTTCTTCATATGTAAACGGTTCCTGTAGTGCACATTAAAGATCTACTTCATAATCATCCATCCATTCTGGTCGTTTTGTTGATCTCCTCGGTCTTCCAGGATTTTCACTTTCATTTTCACCTATGTTTATCTCTTCATTGTTCACTGACTCATTTGTTTGAAGATTTTCATCTGGAGTTTCAATTTCAATCTTAGCAATATCAAGATGAGTATTATTATTATTCTCATTCGAGTTTTCATCTACAGAGACAATTTCATCAGTTATCGTATTTTCTAAAATTGGTTCACAATTCAGGTCTAACGACACCACATTTTCAATCACTTTATTCTTTTCGATCGACTGCTTTTCAACTTCTGTAAGAAATATCACATCCCTGTGTAGTTCGACTTTATTTTTCTTGGGAATGTATGCTCTGTATGCTTTTACTTCTTCACTGTAACCTACAAATATACCTTTTTCACTTTTTGAATCCAATTTTAAACGTTTTTCCTTTGGTATATGGACAGCAACATCTGAGCCAAAAACCTTGAACACTGTAATATCACACTTCTTTCGATGCCATAACTCAAACGGAGTTTTTTCTTTTACTGAACTAGTGCCGACTCTATTTAGCACAAATGCAGCCGTATAAATGGCTTCAGCCCAAAACTGCTTACCTAAATTCTTGCTGTGTAGCATTGTTCTTGCTGCTTCTACAAGTGTTCTATTTTCTCGTTCTGCCCGTCCATTTTGTTGCGGTGTATAAGCACAGGATTTTTCGTGTCGTATTCCCATTTGTTCAAATAAAGTTTTTAGTTCATTATTAACAAATTCTAAGCCATTATCTGTGCGAAAAACTCTTACTTTATTACCCGTTTGGTTTTCAGTTAACTTTAGGAAACTTCTAATTTTTTGTTTGGTTTCAGACTTTTCTTTCAGAAAATACACAAATCTATGATGTGAAAAATCATCTTTCAACAGAAGAAAATATCTAGCACCTCCCAGGGACTTCACCTCAAAAGGACCACACAAATCTGCATGGACGAGTTCGCATAATGTTTTTGCTCTAGAGTCCCATACAGCACGTCCAAATAAAATTACGTCTCTACAAGATAAACACTTGAGGAACAAAAGACGTTAATGTGGATCGAATTATTGATCTAGTAATGACATACACAAATGAGATACACCTATTTTTATATCGATATAATTATGTGATACAGTGTCTAATCATTGTATACTGTATGCAATTAAGATTCAAAACATTTTTATATAACGTAAAAAATAACTATTTAAATGATGAAATTTGACGTCCGTACATGATACCCACAACGTATAAGTCATATGTATGTGTGATGCTTTAAATATTATTTGTGCCTACTGTACGCACCATGTAAAAATGCGTCGTATACACATAATACAAAGCACCATATATATACACTCCTTAGTTGTGTTTCGTTGTGTCTACATTCGAGCAGATTGATGTATGCATACTGACTGTGTATCTTGTGTCTACTGAACACACCCTGTAAACGTGCGACATTTACACATAATACAAAAAACAATATATACACTCCATAGTTGTGTATTGTTGTGTCTACATTGGTGCTCAAACATGCGCGCGCATAAGAGTCATCGTATGCACACCGACCATGTGTTCACGCATTTCTATAAAAGAGTGGTAAAGCAAAGCAGTGCCAGCAGCCATTTTAATTTCATTTCGAAGCTCGGAAGTGTTCTCTGTGTGAGTGTGCAGCTTGAAAAGGATTTTATGAGGTAAGTAAAGGTTTTTAAATACGTTATTACTCCTATATAGGATTATTATTATTGATGTTGAAACGTTTAATGTTTAATATTATTGTATGCTTTTTGTACCTAAAATTAATAACATTTTTATGAAACGATTTTTACGTTGTATAAACATTCGTTATTGGAATATTGTGATTTACCGTTCATAGATACATCCATAGATACGCGTTGGATTATTACCTACTGAAGCACGCCAATGATTGGGACTGATATTTTACCTATAGACTTATAAGAGTGAATTATGTGAGGTGAGGGGTGAAACGAAGGAAAGGACCACCACGAAGCTGGATGGTAAGGGAAGTGCGAATTTCGACTACTGTGAAGGGAGTCGGGTACTAGCGGTGCTCGACGAAAGACGGACCCTTTCCTGCAAGATAGGCAGATCGGTGTCTCCTGCGAGTGTTAATATTGGTAATGTAATATACAGAGTGTACTTTTAATAATAAAAATCCCGAGTGTTAATATTGGTAATAATTTAGAAGTGTACCAAGCAATATAATTTCGTATAACTTCGTCTCCAATCTACAGTCTTCATCATCCGTTACCCCGAAGGGTAAAGCAGCAAGCAGCATAATCATCTTCAGTTTAACAATTACATATATTCTTCAGTTTAATAATTCTAATGTGGCAGTCAAGAGCCCCACCCCGGATGTTACCGTGAGTCTTTAATTAAATTAAGCTTTGTTGAGTTTATTCTAGAATTTAAGTTATAACTTGTGGGGGATAAATTTGTAATTGTGTTGTACTTATGTAACAATATAGTATTATAGTAAAGTATATTTAATTAACTCTTCCTTTAATTAATGCAAAGTAATACTCAAAAGAACCTCCCTGAGAAATAATCAAAAAGACAAATCAAATGTAGGTGTCCCCAAAAAGGGGGTGATACAATAATTGGCGACCAACGAGTGGGCAATTAATTAATTAATTAAAGTAACTTTTCAGTAAATTCAATGTTAATTGTCCTGGGTGAGAAAACTTTGCATTAATAATGGGAGGTACAGAAAACCAACCAGAGACTTCGAACTCTGAAAATGTTGAAGGTAGTCAAAACAAAGGTATTGATCCTATTGTTTATTTGTTAAAGCGAAATGATGAACAGTTTGATAATTTATGTAAAATTCTAGAATCTCAGTCTCTCCAAAATAGTGAAATGCTAAGATTGTTAAATAAAAATGTAATCAAAATGAATGATAATTTGGAAAATGTAATAATCGATAAAGATTTAAATGTTGTTGATCAGAGAGATAAAGTTGAAAATCAAAATAAATATTGTGACCAGGAAAGTCAAAGAAAAGGGATTTTAAATAAAAGTAATAATAAGGATGAGCCCAGGGATGAGCAAAATGATACTTTATTAAAAGATTCGTCAGTGATTTTTCAAAGCAGAAATCCTCAGGCTCAGGTTAATAATAATTCAAATTCAAACATAATATTTTTATGGAAAGAATGGGGAGGACAGGCATTACAATTTCATCCTGGAGGTTCTGTTCATCCAGTTGTATTTTTGAGAAAGTTGAAAAGAAAATTTCATGAAGCCGAAATACCAAATAATAGAAAAGTAGAATTAGCTATCGATGCTTTAAAGGGGTCAGCTGCTGAATATTTTGAATTTAAGCAAAATCAAATAGTTAGTTTTGAAGATTTTGAAAATTTATTTCTTTCGAAATATTGGAATTTAAATATTCAAAGGGATACTTATAGAAGGATTTGTTTAGGTAGATACGATGATTCTTCCTTATCAAAAGCAGATTATTTCATAAAACTAGCCAAAGAATCTCAGTACCTAGAACCCCCACTTGACGATGATGAAATTTTGAAACTTCTTTCAAGCCACTTTTCACCTGAAATAGAAGCCATTTTATTTTCGTTGCGTAATGTAGATGATGCTGAAAATTATTTGAGGAGACTTGATAATGATAATAGGTACCGAGTGAAAAGAAATGAAAACTATTCAGGAAATGACCGTAATGACTATTATTCCAGACGCCAGGGTAATGATAGAAATTTTAACCGCTCTGAAAATACAAATTTTAATAAGCCTCCTTATCAAAATCAAGCTTTTAATAGGTCAGGTAACAACGCTAATTCGTATCATCCAAGTGATTATAACAATAATAAATGGAATTTTAATTTCCGAGAGAATAATAACTCGCAAATACAGAGGAATAATTATCAAAAACGTAGTGTCAATATGATTCAAAAGGAAAATAACTATGATATTGTTGATAGTCGTGAAAAATCTAGTTCCGTCCCAGGTGTTGAAATTTCAAGAAGTGAGGTAGGTAGGGGACATGGTAATGGTAGTATCGATTTCTCCGAGCGGCCAAACCAGAATTTACATCGTGAAATAAACACGGTCCCAGCATTATTCCCAGCAACACTCGATGAAAGGCGTAATATTCAAAGAAATTATTTGCAGGAAGGAGCGATACCTAAAAATAGAGAATCTTATGAAGGCAGTGCCGGGGTGAATATTATTGAACTTGATGTGGAAAATGAGAATAATATTTCACAAAATAATCAGAATAATTCGGTGTTTACGGACATTCAAGATTATTTAGTTGATGAATTGGAAGGAAAATTGCCGTCTGTAGCTAGGTTACCTATTTTAAAAGCTGAAATTGAAGGATTTTCTGTAGAAATTCTAGTAGACAGTGGGAGTCAGATTAGTTGTTGTTCTCCAAATCTTATCAATAAATTGATAGAGAAAAATCATAAAATGATCAAATTATCAGTAAAAGGCATTACAGTTATGGGAGCAATAAAAGGGAAGTCTCAGAAAATAAAAGAACAAGTTTATTTGTCGTTTACCATTGATCAGAGTCTATCATTTAAACAAGGTTGTGTAATAATACCAGGCTTATCCAGAGATATAATTCTTGGTTGTGATTGGTTGGAGGATTTTCAAGTCGAAATTTTGATATTTGAAAATCTATTTGAAAATAAATTATTGGGAAAATTCAGTAATAATGAATTTAAGGAGTGCGTAAAATTGAACAATTATTCAGAGTCGAGAGTGCAATTGTCTGTAATACAAAACATTTGCAGTGACAATTATTTTGAAGACTTAGAAATCCGTGATGAAGATAAATTTAAGGCAATAGTAGAGTCAATTAATGACTGTGATTTAAAAGATGACAATTTTAAAAATAAACTAAAAAAGTTATTGTTCGAATATGAACATGTTTTTTCTGAACAACCAGGAAGGATTCGAAATTTTGAACATCGAATAAAATTAAATGACTATACTCCATTGTATAGGAAGTCTTATCCTATACCACATAAATATAAAGAAACAGTGGCGGAACAGATTAAACAAATGGAAAAATTAGGCATTATTAAGAAAGCTCAAACTGAGTACGTCAGTCCTTTGGTTGTAGTAACTAAAAAAGACCAATCTTGTCGTGTTTGTCTCGATGCTCGATTTTTGAATACTAGGTTAATAAAAGACCATGTGATGCCTAAAAATCCAAATGAATTGTTGTTTCAATTTCAAAAAAATACTTATTTAAGTATAATAGATATGACCTCGTCCTACTGGCAGGTTAGCATTGCAGAGGAGGATCGTAAATATATGGGTTTTAGTTATGAAGGGCATACTTATGTCTTTTGTGTGTTGGCTTTTGGGTTGTCAATTTCTGTAGCCGCTTTTATTCGAGCTCTTGAATTTGTTTTGGGTGATGACATCGGTGATTTTGTAATACCGTATGTCGATGATTTATTGGTGTTTTCATTTGATCCTGACGATCATTTGAAACATTTGAGGTACATTTTTGAAAAATTTTCTAAAGCTGGTGTGACAATAAAACTAAAAAAATCTAAATTTGTACAGAAAGAGGTTAATTTTCTTGGACATGTGATTTCTTCTGAGGGAATAAAAATGGACTGTCAACGGGTAGAAGCGATTTTATCATTCCCAGCGCCGCAAAACCTAAAACAATTAAGGGGTTTTATGGGTGTTATAAATTTTGATCGTAGGTTCTGTCCGAATTTATCAGCGTTAGCAACTCCGTTGCGGGAACTTTTAAAAAAGGGATGTCCTTGGAAATGGGGGGCAGCTCAACAGGAATCATTCGAAGTACTAAAACGTAGTTTTTCTGAAACAATACTCCAATATCATCCTAACCCTGATGAACCCTATTTTATTCAGACGGATGCATCAAATTTTGGGATTGGTGCTTGTTTTTTTCAAATGGATGAGAAAACAGGTCAGAAAAACATTATTTCATTTTATTCAAGGTCACTAAGAGGTAGTGAGTTAGCTTATACTACAACGGAGCGAGAATTGTTAGCTATTATTACTGCATTGAAGCAATGGAGAATATTTATATTGGGTTATAAGGTGACAATTATTAGTGATCATGCATCTTTATCATTTCTCTTAACTTGTAGACTTCTTAACTCGAGATTGACTAGATGGATTCTATATTTGCAAGAATATGATTTTAAATTTCAATACTGTCCAGGGATAGAAAATGAAGCAGCGGATGCTTTATCGCGCAATCCCAGTGATCAACTGGTAGCCCAAGAATCTTCTGAATCGGGCAAGGTCGAAATTTGTTTGATGCAGTCGTTACTGTATAGGGAAATTGAAAAGAATTTTAAGAATATAATAGACGATCAAAATAACGATGCTTTTTGCAAAAAAATAATAATGGCTTTAAAGGAACATAAGGATAATCGATTCGAAAAATATTTCACAGTTTATAAAGGCTGTTTGTTTAAATATGAAAAAAATGAGAAAAACAACTATCGTATTTGTATTCCCTCCAAACATATAATTTCTTTAGTGGAACAAGAACATCAAGAGAATGGTCATTTTGGGTCTTTTAAATGTTTTTCATGGTTGCGTAGATTTTATTACTTCCCGAAGATGAGGCCAGTTGTTAAGAAAATTATTTCCGGATGTAGTCTTTGTCAAAAAACAAAAATAGGTCCTAAAAATCATGGTGACTTACATTCGATAATACCCTCAAAACCTGGAGAATTCGTTAGTTTAGATTTAATGGGACCGTTGCCTGCTTCGAGGGGTGGAGCTACTCAGTTGCTAGTGGTCGTTGATCTATTTTCTAAACATGTCGTATTATATCCATTAAAAAAGGCTACGCGTAAGGTCATTTTAAACAAGTTAGTTAATCATTATTTCAAGGAGATAGGACAACCTGCAGCAATCCTCTCAGATAATGGTACGCAATTTGTAGGCCGGTCTTGGAACAATACTCTTGGTAACTTGAAGATAAAAGTCTTGCATACTAGTGTATATTTTCCCAGTGGAAATCCTACTGAACGATACAATCGGGAAATAGGAAGGTTGTTAAGAGCGTTATGTTTTTCCAAACATACTAAGTGGGCATTTGAATTGTCAAAAGTACAGGAGTACCTTAACCAGGCGATAAACGAAACTACTGGCTATAGTTCCAATGAGTTACAGTTTGGTATTAAACGTGAAAATTCATTTATAAAAGACATTGCTATTCCTGAAGGAACAAAGCAGAAAAATATATTGGTATTGGCTTATGAAAGAATGAAAAATAAGGCAGATAGGAGACGTTTAAGACATAATAAAAAGTATTCTTTGACGACATTTAATATTGGTGACCAAGTGTTGGTACGAAATCATGAATTATCGTCCAGTGAGGATAGGGTAATAAAAAAATTCTTTGTGCTATTTAGAGGTCCTTGTACCGTAGTTGGTAAGCCTCATGCAAATGCTTACGATGTGGTGGATAATGACACTAATCAAAATTTAGGTATTCAAAATATCATTAACCTAAGGAAGTTTTATCCACGAATAGAACAGTTATAAGTTAAAAAAAAAAAAGAGAACTAAGAATTGAATTATTGTTTTGGTGTTGTTTTTATTTTTCAAAGGGACAAATAAATTTTTAAGGGTCGTGCTTGTTATGAAGCTTGAAAACCCCTTTTTCTTTGGCAGTCCAGGGATTTTCAACCTTGGGGGGCTATGAAGCACGCCAATGATTGGGACTGATATTTTACCTATAGACTTATAAGAGTGAATTATGTGAGGTGAGGGGTGAAACGAAGGAAAGGACCACCACGAAGCTGGATGGTAAGGGAAGTGCGAATTTCGACTACTGTGAAGGGAGTCGGGTACTAGCGGTGCTCGACGAAAGACGGACCCTTTCCTGCAAGATAGGCAGATCGGTGTCTCCTGCGAGTGTTAATATTGGTAATGTAATATACAGAGTGTACTTTTAATAATAAAAATCCCGAGTGTTAATATTGGTAATAATTTAGAAGTGTACCAAGCAATATAATTTCGTATAACTTCGTCTCCAATCTACAGTCTTCATCATCCGTTACCCCGAAGGGTAAAGCAGCAAGCAGCATAATCATCTTCAGTTTAACAATTACATATATTCTTCAGTTTAATAATTCTAATGTGGCAGTCAAGAGCCCCACCCCGGATGTTACCGTGAGTCTTTAATTAAATTAAGCTTTGTTGAGTTTATTCTAGAATTTAAGTTATAACTTGTGGGGGATAAATTTGTAATTGTGTTGTACTTATGTAACAATATAGTATTATAGTAAAGTATATTTAATTAACTCTTCCTTTAATTAATGCAAAGTAATACTCAAAAGAACCTCCCTGAGAAATAATCAAAAAGACAAATCAAATGTAGGTGTCCCCAAAAAGGGGGTGATACACTACCTATAATTTTTATGTACCTTATTGATTGGATTTTGGATTGTTAGAAATTTTAAATTTAACGACTTCCATACATTATTCCAACAAAATTTCAGGCATATGAAGAGCCTATATAGCTATTAAATTTTGTGTATACACCACGTAAAAGTAATAGCACTGTGCATAATATGTATATACAATTTGCAAGTGATAGTGTTTCTGATGATTTATAACATAAATCCGGACTTTTTATTATTGCTTAAATTGCAGAAAATTAATGAAAATTCTCGTCCCTCAACACTGAAATATTTTGTATTTACAGGCGGTGACGATCGGGGAAAATTTAAAAAAAGAGGAGAATGGCTGAGAAGAGGCGGGCTGCCGCAAAGACTGCCGATGTATAATACCTATATTTTTGCATTTTAACTATGTTGTTTTTGACAGATTTTGATATTTTTATAAAAGTTTTGTAATATTCCAGTGTTTTATTCCTACTTCTGTTTTTATTTGCATAAATAATAATGTTTTATAATATAGTGTAACTATATAGGTAGGTACCTATAGAGTGAAATACATAACTTCCATTAAAGACATAACGACATAAGATATTATGTGGAAGGAAAAATGGAACAATTTTAAAACTACCTTTCTTGAGCTAGTTAGATACTTCTGGAAAATAAAAGTTTCGCAGCCCGACCTTTCGTTCCCAAAATAACAAAGATAATAGGTAAGAATCAATAAATTCATTGGTAAAATACGAAAAGTCAGGCTGCAAAACTTTTATCTTCCTGAAGTAAACCTTAGGGTAAATAAACCCTAGTCCATGAAAAGTAGGTATAGTTTTATGTAGAGTGTGTATACACGGGACGAAAGTGCTACATATACACGGTATAGTACATTTACATTCAAAATTAATAAGACAAATACAATGTGTATGCAGAGCAAGTATAATACACAATCACTGGTAGCATACGATGACACATTGTAGATCACTTACTTTGTGTATATATAAATGGAATACTGTGACTACATTGTGAGGCGGACGTTTAACCTTTGTGCATACCTATGTACCTAAGGTGTGTAAACGTAGCACGTTTACATAATAGAATTGTGTCACCCTGTGTCTGCTTCTAGATACATCGTCACAATGCAAACACACAGTAATCGTTATTGGGTGTGCTGTATGGGAGTCACTTTTGGGAAATGACAGTCTGTGTTGCTTACCCGACAGGCATTCGTTACAAGAACTTTCGTCTGTTTCTTTAAATCTTATATCCATTGTTCTTTAAAATCTTCCTGACACTCTCAAAATTAATGTGTACTAACTTTTCATGCCAGTCTGCCAAATTTTCGACGATGTGACATTCTTCAACCTCGTCTTGAGTAGTAGCAGTTTTCTTTTCATTGTAAGAACCGATAATGTTTGAATTTTCACTTAAGCTTTCGCACTTGAATTTCATTTTAAAAAGTTTGCCTTGCCTGCTTGCCATTGCTTTAATTCTGCCTTCTTTGTCTATTAATTCACACTTTTCTTTATCTGCTTTCATCAAGTAGCCTTTGTCCAACACTTTGCTTACAGAAAAAAGATTTACTTTTAGTCCTGGTACATACAATACATCATTCAATTGAGTTTCAATCCAATACTTTCCATTCCATGCTTGTAGTCTTATTCTGCCTGAACCTTGAACTTCCATAAGAGAACCATCACCAATTTTTACTTGACCTCTTTTAGTTGGACTGCTGAAACTTTCGAAAAGAGTTTTATCGTGGCACATGTGATCGCTTGCCCCACTATCCAAGCACCAATCTCTTGCAATTAACTTGGCTTCTCCTATTAATGCACTAAACTCATCAACACTCTGAGAATCTAAAAGACTCAAAAAAGCATTCGATTCGTGGTTATTCTCACATTTCTTCTTTCTAAACCAACAATCCGCAAAAACGTGGCCAGCCTTCTTACAGTAATTACATTTTTTAAATTTCCTGTTTGCAAAACCACCGTTATTGCTTTGAGAATAATCATTATTGTTTTGACAATTTTGCTTCACATGCCCAAAATTATTACAACGGTAGCATTTAACACCTATTGTGGTTGACGTCTTGCTTTTGGAAAACAGTGCAGTAACCTCTTCGTTCTTATTGAGCCGTTCTTCCTCGATTAACAACCTTGAAGTCAATTCTTTTAATGACTGTTGAGTCGAAGACGCAGATTCCCAGGCTGAGACAAAATGTTTCAAACTCTCCGGTGATGACATGAGTATTTTCGTGATTAACATTTTTTCACTGAGTTCTTCTCCCAAATACTTCAACTGTCCTTGAATTTCTTCAAGTTTGGATATAAACTCCATTATACTGCCTTCTTTGAACTCCAACCCAAAAAATCTCTGCTGCAATAGATGAACACTAACTTGAGATTTGTGCTCATAAATTGTCTTCAGTTTTTACCACATATCAAAAGCGGAAGTGCAAGATAAAATATGTGATAAGGGTTTTTCTTCTAACCTGAGCACAATTATTTCCTGAGCAGTTGCATCCTTCTTATCCCAACTTTCTGGTGTTTGTTCCGGCCTTTTATCTACTCCACTTACTATACCGAACAACTGTTTCGACTTCAATATTATCTGCATTTGGAATTTCCATGTTGTCCAGTTTTCGCCATTTGACTTTAATAACAATGGTAATGGCGATGGCGCTAATCCTACCCGATCCATCTTGAAGCTTTCGACTTCTTTTCCTTAAAATAACCTCCTCGAAACTATTCAACACTTCTTGCCTCTGGCCCCATAACCTGATGAGCAGTGGGAGGAGTAATTAACTGGATCGGTTTTAATTACACAATCAATTTATTAGATAAACGGAACGTATCATTACATTACAACTATGCGCCATTTGTACAACAGTAAACCGTACTAGAGATGTCAGAAAAGTAACTATTCGTTACTTGAGTACTCGGTACTTCCTGATACCCGAAGTAACGAATACCAATTCCAGAACAATATCGTTACTTTGATTACTTTGGTTACTTGAATACTTTGATTACTGATTACTTTAGTATTTCAGTATAGAAGGTTCGGAAGAGTGTGAACTGTGAATGAATACTGTGGATACTGGAGAGTATTCTGATTATTTGATTACTTTATTAGTTGGACCTTGAACCGGCTAGAGAGAAAGAAGTATTCAACAAACTTGAAACTCGAATGACTGTCTTGCCTAAGCCCATGATTCCTAGTGCCTACTCACTCGTACTCGCGGCTAGTCTCGTGGTACATGACTCTTACTCACTCACACTCCACTTTACTCCAATACTATAATACATTATGATAAAGATAATTATTATTATGAATTTATGAATATATGAATGTCCGTGTCCGAGCGTGGAAGGAACCAGGGAAGGGAACAGGGAACAAGGAAAAGGTCTGGCAGGTTGGCAGGTAACAACAACGGTGCCAGATGTAATGTAGGTACCTACCTAATGAAAATTAAAGTTTGAATCGAATTTCAAACAATCAAACTGCTATAATATTACAGTATAGAATTTAAGACAGAAGTACTTAGATAGATAGAAATTCAAATTTTTTAGAATTGATTAATTTGGGTACATAAATATTAGGTACTTAGCAGTATCCTTATGTTGAATAAATAGGTACTGTTTTACTTTTTTTCATATTATATCAATCGGTGTTTATTTCCTCTACTATTTGTCTCAACATTAATTCCCTAAGAAACCTGGTAGGTATAAAAAAACAATGTCCTGGAACCTAAATAAAATAATATTAAGTATAGGTACTACTTATATTAATTTATAGGTAGGTATAGGTATTGGTATTATAACTGCATGTAAAGTGGCTAAATACTTATGTAAAACTTTGCAATAATGTAATACATATAATTACTGTTGAATACTAGTAACGGCAATAATCAAACTAATCAAAGTATTACAAGTAACCAAAGTAATCAAAGTAATCAAAGTAACGAATATTTGAAATGATTACTTACTACCAGAGTAATCATTGGTACCGAATACTCTAAAGTAACGAATACTGACATCTCTAAACCGTACGATGTTGGTTATGCTACCGCGCACACACACATGCGCTGTTGTATCTCATGATTTTATTGTAGTTCAACACAAAGTATATCTGTTCATATTGTCCTTATAAAACAAGCAAGAAGGCTTATTACCTTAGCCATTATAATCGCAAACACAAACAACTTTCTGAAATTTACAAATGTAACGATTGTGGATATGAAAGTGGAATTAAAGTTGACCTTGCTACACATTATAAAAGGAAACATTCAAGACAAGCTCAAGTGCACAAATGCCCTGAATGTTCATATGAAACAAAATACAGAAGTGATTTTACCAAACATTGTAAATATAGACATTCAAAAAATGCTATAAAAGCGTGTACATGTGATCAGTGCTCATATGAAACAAACTACAAAAGTGATTTGATTAAACATTATAAATATAAACATTCAGAAGATACAAAAGTGTATAAATGCGAGCAATGTTCATATGAAACAAAATATAGAGGTGATTTGACGAAGCATTATAAAATTAAACATTCCAAACAAGCAGATGTGTACAAATGTCAGGAATGTTCATATCAAACAACAAAAAAAAGTAATTTGACTAAACATTATCAGTACAAACATTCTAAAGATGCTGAAGTGTACAAATGTCAGGAATGTTCATATGAAACCAAAGATAAAAGTAATTTCGCTAAACATTATAAACATAAACATACAACAAAAACAGTGTCTTACAAATGTAGCGAGTGTTCTTATGAAACAAGATATAATTGTGATTTGACCAAACATAATAAACAGAAACATGCAGAAATGTATAAATGTGAGGAATTTTCTAATGAGATAAAAATTAAAGAAGAAATTAATGTCACAGAAAATATACCAGGATGGAAGCTGATTGAGAAAAGTAGTAATGTAGGAATATGCAGCAATAAACTTGATTTGTGTGATTCTATTGAGGAAAGTCAGATGAATTTCTCTTTGGGAAGTAAAAACGGTGAACCTACAAAGTATATCTGTTCATATTGTACTTATAAAACTAACAAGAAGTCTTATTACGTCAGACATTATAGTCGCAAACACAAACAACTTACTGAAATTTACAAATGTAATGATTGTCCATATGAAAGTGGAATTAAAGTTGATCTTGTTTCACATTTTAAACACCAACATTTGGGACAAGCTCAAGTGTATAAATGTGCTGAATGTTATTTTAAAACAAGAATGAAATGTTATTTGATCAGACATTATAAATATAAACATGAGAAAAAAGCGGAAGTATGCATGTACAAATGTCCTGAATGTGGTTATGAAACAAAAAAGAAGAATAATTTGACCAAACATTATAAACATATACATTCAAAAGAAGCAGAAATGTACAAATGTGAAGAATGTTCATATGAAACAAAAAATAAAAATAATTTGACCCAACATCATAAACATAAACATTCAAAGGACGCAGAAGTGTACAAATGTGGGGCATGCTCTTATGAAACAAAATATAAATATGTGTTGACTAAGCATTATCAATATAAACATACGGAAGATGCAAAAGTGTACAAATGTCCGGATCCGGAATGCTCATTTGAAACAAAATATAAAAGTGATGTGACCAAACATTATAAATATAAACATTCAAAAGATGCGAAAGTGTACAAATGTGAGCAATGTTCATATGAAACAAAAAACAAAAGTCATTTGGCTAAACATTATAAGTTTAAAAATTCCAAAGAAGCGAAAGTGTACAATTGTGAAACATGTTCATATAAAACAAATGATAAAAGTAATTTCACCAAACATTTTAAACGTAAACATCCAGAATAAACAGAATTTGTAGTATAAATATTAGGAATGGTTTTATAAGACAAGAACTAAAAGTTTTATTATGACATTGTAAAATGTAAACATGGAAAATAATTTGTTGATAATGATAACTTAATAAGGGATTATGTTGTGTTTATGATTGCTAGAAAGTCAAAAATTTGTTCCTATGTTCGATCTTGCTGTCATTCCTGAACGACCTTAACTAATAAGTACTTATTTATTACATTTAAATAGAGCCGCCCGGTATACTTGAAACTGGGCCGAATTAGTAAGTTCTCAAAGTTCACGGATATTCCCCCTTTTACAAAAAAACAAAACAAATAGATTTAAATGAATGTTGCCTATTCCATACTCCGTTGCCGTCCTTCCAAAACCCATCCAACAACAAAGTAACCTGGTACTCCTCCAACTGACAATTCCTCACCAAATCCTCAAAATGTTTGTTTCTAATTATAGATTTTTAATGTTAAATTTCTTCTTTTGTCAACATTTACGCAATCATTTGTCACTTATATTGTTGGTCGGAAATGAAAAATAACCGCATCTCGTATTCTAGTTTTCACTTTTTTTATTGTTTATTGCTCATATACACCCTAGTACTGCTCAAATAGTATATTACATTATTACTAGTGTGGAAAGTGACACATTTCACTCGAGTGGGAGATTGCTATCCTACCCAGATATAGAAATTTTTCAGGGCATTGGATATCAAATTAAATTTTTAAAAATAAAAGGTAGAAGAGGGAATAATTAATTTGCAGTATGTGAGTACTAAGCAACAATTAGCAGATATGCTAACAAAACTTGTAAATGTAACAATTTTAAGTTTAATTGTAAGAAAATTAAAACTACATGTTCAATTGAGAAGTTTTAGCATGTGGGCAATCTAACATAGGCAACAGCACTTGATGTTGATTGACATACTAGTGGTAGTGGTAGAAGGAATTATCGATTTTTAGAATATGACCGGTACACATGACTACATGAGAAATGGCCGCGGTTGAAATATGTTCAATTATTAAGATGTGAAGAAAAAATAAAATTTAAGTTATAGTTAAACAGTGTTTTACTATAATGTACAAAATACGTACATTATAAAATACATATCCGAATTTGAAATTTGAACTTCTTTTTTCCATTAGGGCACTGTATAGTTGATGAAAAATTTTGTGGATCACACGATAATTAAAAGAATAATAAGACATCGAGATTGAAGATTTATCATTTTCATGTGTAATAATGCATCTTTGTCACATCTATTCTCATAGAAGTATTAGAAATTTCAAATTTCGCTCCATTTTTTTGTTTTATTTTTTGCGCGTCACTACCACTTTTTTAAATTTTAAAAATTATGTGGAGTGGAATTCTGGGCAAGTCAAACGTCATTACAATCAATAGTGTCATATTTACCAAAATTTACCGAGCTGCTGTACCGGGTAAATATTTGTGAAATTTACGAATTTACCACGTTTCGTTCTTTAATTTGACAGTGATAAATTTTACAATTGAAGGGGTAAGAAGCAAACGGGTTAAAGTGTAATACTATAGAAATGGAGTAAATAAGTCCTAAACTTTCTTTTGTGTTGTAAAATCTAGGGCGCAAGCGCAAAATTGGAAAAGCTGTTTTAAAAATAAATATGGGCTCTATCCAACATTTATTTAGATTTATTTGGATTTTCAATAAGTCGACATCTTTTTCGGTACTCAAAAACGTACTTATCTCATTTTTCCATTTTTTGTCACTTTTGAACCCTTTTGCGTCTTACCCCTTCAATTGTGAACTGTGTGATTGATTAATCACGAATATCACGATACACATATACACGGTATGTCAGTTGTTTTTACTATATTTTAATCACTACCGCGCTATGACGTCATGCGGTTGGATTTTGACGCAAAGCATTAATCGCGGCGAGGTTTTGTTTATAAAATAAATGTTAAATTTGATTGGTTTTTTCCTTCTTGCTTGTGTTTTTCTTCGTGCTAGATTTATTTATTTTGTTATGTGGTAGATTGTTATAAATATTACGGTTTTATTGTGGTTAAAGTGTTATATGCATACATACTTATTATTTAAAAAGAACTATAGGTATACCTACCTACATATGGGGATCTCGGAAACTGTAAGAGATACAGAGTCAGATAAATTAATAGAGAAAAGTTGCACAATTTCATATGCTTATTATAAGAATCTGAAACAAAATTTATGAAAACTTCAGACACTGCTAAAATATCCTGAAAAACATGGAAAATACAGATTTCTTGTTTTACGAAAGAAATTATATTGTTTTTCATGTCATTCTGTATTTAAAAAATCAAGGAAACCAAAAATCCATCACACATTAAAAAAAATTCAATTTTTTATTTTTTTTAAATATCCTTTCTTTATCATAAATTAACGCATAAGGCAAGCAATGTGACATCATATTTATTGCGACATCATACGACGTCATTCGGTGAAAAAAACTTTCATTTTTTTTTCGATAAAAGAAGAACTAAATTTGAAAATTTTGGTTTCCTTGATTTCCTTTATACAAAACGAATTAAAAAACAAAATGGCGGCCATAAGAAAAACAAAAGTCGACTATGAGAACACTCAACACAGAAATTTTTGAAACGTCAAATAGATAGCTGTTGATGTTTTATATGCAAGCGTACAAAAATTATTTATTTATTTTTGACAATAAAAAAGATATGAGCAGTCTCATGTGTAGTCTTCCAACCGCGTGACGTCAGAAAAATCGGAGCGCAGCCTGCGCACCGATTGACATACCCCGTAACCCCGTGTATACGTATATCGTGTGATAAATGATAAATGATATTCCGCCGGAACGCATTTCCGTAAATTTTGTAAAATTTAACTCAAATTGGAACACGCTATTAATAAAATACACACAGGCTGTCAAGACAGCTTCAACGCATCTGCCAATGGCATCTGCTGACGGTATTGAACCAAATACTTGATAATAATACGTGCAGCTTTTCGCTATATTATTAGCTGCTTTCTTTCGCTCAGTCACTTTGAATCATGGATCCTGAAAGTTGAATCCGGATCACTGAATCGCGGATTCAATAGGACCGTTTCCTTATCGCGACGAAAGAACAGCAAAGGGAAGTGTAAAGTTGATTCGAATTATTATTATTGTAAGATAAATGGAAAAAATTGATAAAGTCGAATTATTAAAACGAAATAATAATTAACAATAATAATAATAATAATAATAATAATTTTTAATTTTTTTATGGTCATTATATACATCCGCGGCTCCTACAGTTTCATTATGACACCTATATAGGGGTGGAGAAAATACCTATAGTAACACCAGGAAGGTATTCATTAGCTTTGCAAATAAAAGGGAAGGCCACAAAACGACTTTAAAAATTGGTTTTGGGAGTGCAACGAAAGTACGCGCGGTCCTGACACAAGCTCTCCGATCTAACTACTGATGATGATGAAACCACTTATACAACAATGGGAACCGCTCTCAAACGTAAACAGGCACGTATTTTGCAATATATCCGCTTATTCATATCGTGAAAAGACCACAGGATTTATGTTACCATTTTTTGAATATAAATGCAAAATAAATGCAAATTTGAAAATAAAAATGGTGCTACCGTTATTCTCGAAGATTTTCCTTGCCCTGAAAGTGAAGAAAAAAATAGAAATTCCACCGTAGTGTCAAAGAGGCCTTAGTTGTGACGTTAATATTAGTTTGCAATGGCTGTTTTTAGCGTCTTACCCACCCAGCACCCCTAATTCGCTCCTCGGTCCCGAAAAAATTGATGAAACTTAGGAGCCGCGGATGTATACAATTACCTTTTTTATTTATAATATTTAAAAATGGCACAAATGTAAGACTATTCCATTACTTTCGAAAATGTACATGAACAAAATGAGAATAAACAGACATAAAAGTATGAAAACGTAAACATATTCTTGGGAATCTTAGGTTACGTTTTTCGGATCCGGATCAATCCGTTCCGATCCTAAAAATTCTACGATTCGGAGGGGTGAGGGGATTACGGATCGCGATCCAAATCTGGTAAAGAGTGGGGATGAATCCGTTTACGAAAGAACACGCCTGTTTGAATCCAAACGCGTTATAACGCATTCGGATCACGAATTTACGGTCGAAAGAAAGCAGCTAATATAACATTTTACAAAAAAAAGGGGGTCAAAGGAAGTAGCGCCATCTGTTGTCTTGTACTGTAAACCACACAAAAACGGATATGAATTTTAAAATCACGGATAATAATATAATATAATGCAATATTGTAACAGACATAATAATATTATCTAGAGTTCTTGGTATCTATCAGGTAATAATAATATCACTTTCGTGTAAGTATTTAGCAATGGAGGTACACACGAAAATAATCCATTATGTCTGCATCTGATTACATAATTTCAGATTAAGAATAAGAATATATATGCCGTTCACATATTAAAAAAGCATTGGTAGGCCATGAACTTTTGTTTTTAGGTTTACAAAAATGAAAACTCCCTAGATCTTGATTGACAATATCAGCTGATCGAGGTATTGAAGGTTAAGTAAACACCGACACTTGTCAAATCGCTCAAATTGCCTCAGCTGATTAACAGCCTTGTTGTCTAATTGAAGTTTTAGTAGATTATCTAGGATAATTTTTATTCGGACAAATTTTTCTCGAACTGTCAAATAAATATTAATTTTTTGACATTATAAATTTCATAATGCCGAAACTAATATCGATTGAAGAAAAAATTCGTATAAAAAAGGCATTCAAGTTATTTAAATCTGAAAATGACAACCTAAGTGAACGACAAGTCATATTGAAAGTAAAACACATTTGGGGTGTAAGTATTATTAAGTGTACACCTAACAAAATGATGTTACGTAATTTTCCTCTTTTATAGTATTCAGGAAGTGCGATTGAAACAATAATTAAACAGGATAAATTTGAAGTTAAGCCTTTGGGCAGACGACCTAAACCAGACAATAATCATGAAAATTTTACGTTTCGGAAAGATTCGCAACGACTGATTTGGCAATATAACTTGAAAAACGAACATTTTACTCTAGGAAAACTTTTGGAAGACGAACGTAAACATTTGGATTTTGAAAAGGGGAGAACTAGTTTATTTAAAATTCTTAAATATCTCAGCTATAAATATGAATATGTGAACGGACGCAAAATTCTTTGTGAACAAAAGCATGTCGTTGCATGCAAAATTACCTTTCTAAGAAAATACTTACAATATCAAAATTCGAGTGAAAATGTAACGTTCGTGTACCTGGACGATACATGGATCTACCAGAATGGATCCAAACGGCAATCACCAATAATAAGATCGCCAATCACCATGACCGTATATCCGATTGGCCGATTCAGTACCTACCTAATGTTCTATTTTTTAATAATAAATAAGTAATTACTAATTTTTGATCTATTTTATAATTTAGTTCCTTTAATTGGAGCATTGGTCGGAGTAACGTTGTAACTTACATTTTTACATGAGACTCAAAAAATGTACCTTGCAACATTATTAAATGGAATGTTTTTTTCATTTAGCGATTCTTGAAATATTGTTTAAATATTATTTAAGGTAAATTAGGCAACAATTAAAGCTTTCTGGAAGCATTCTGCCCATTTAAACGTGCTGAATCGAAAAAATTACTCCAAAAAATTATGTAAGTTACAACGTTACTCCGGCCAACGCTACAATTAGTTCCTTTAAGATATCAAAATACAATAAAACTTTTTTCTCATGTTATAATTTATGGCAAGCTTATTAGACTTGACGAGTTTGCTTTCTAGATAAAGATTGCAATATCATAAAATAACGTGACTAAAGGTTCCAAAATAAAAACTCCATAAAGACGTAAAGATAATAAGAAGAATAGCAAAAATATCAAGAATCCATTTTGCAACTATGTCCTGTTCGTTGTCATAAAACTTCAACCTCATAAAAAAGAGACATAACCCATTTCCAGCAAGTGATTGACAGCGGTTATACCCAGTGATTTCTATCACCCTACACCATAACCCAATTCTTTTATAATAAGTGAACGGCATATACTTCACGTAAAATAAAACTTCGTATTTAATTTTGATTTATTTTGTAGATGGCAAGCCAACGATAGATTGACGTTTCGTTCAATTAAATTGACATTTTAAATCAATGCTAGTTTACAGTACAAGCCGCTAGTACAAGTACCTATTTGATTGAACGCAACAACAATGTACTTTGAGTAAATTCGGAATTCGGGCACGGGCGTTGATTGTTGGATGATGGATTAGGATTACTATAAAAAAGGTTGATTTTTTCACACGGATGAGACCAGCAGGCCACTTAGGCCAGGCCAGGCCAGGAACTGGTTAGGATTAGGAACTCTGAACTCTACAGACTGGTCACTCCTCGTCCTCACTCACGATACGTCACGTCATTAATGGTCATTCATTACTCATTGATGCTGGTGCTGGTGCTGGTACTAGAATATTATTTGTGTCTATGGTAAAGTTTCTGATGTTTGAATTACAGTTTCCTAGTTTTATACAGATACCTATTATTAAACAATAGTCTGTAACCTGCTTGACTTGACATATTGACAATATGACAAAGGCAATGACAATATTAAAATCAATTTAGGAGACAAACAATAAAGAGGCAAACAATAAACTCATTATAAGTCAATGTATGTAATGTCAATTCAATCCTTCAATTGTCAACTCTAATTAAGTGACATTTGTCATTTGTTAATGTCAATTGTAATAGAATAATCAATAAATAATTGCATATTGCATTAAATGCTTGATTTTTATTACTGTAATTAGATTTTATTTTACAAAACATAGTTTTTTAAAGCGATTTAAGACTTGGAAAAGTAGTGTTAAGCAAAGCAGAACTCTAAATTAACTAAACCAAAATTTAGTACTTTTTTAGTACTTTCTCTCGGAAAATCTAGTACTTTTTAGTACTATATGTACGCCAATTCTAGTACTTTTCACAAAAACAAAATGGCAACCCTGATCATGGTTTTAGTGGCGGAATTATCTCCATGGCCGTTGTGCAAATAGCAACAGCCACAAATTTAATGAAATTATTATCTATTATTATTATTAATAATTTGTTAAAAGATTTCCACAAAAATTATTTTGAATTTTGATGTTTATGCATGCCATTTTTAAGTTGTGTATGATCGACAAATCCGACGATAGTTCCTAGTCCCTAGTCCCACCTAGTTAGCTTAGCAGTTTGAAATGATGTAATATGTACACGTGTTCACGTAAGTATTTTAGCTACAAGCGCACTTTTTATCTTTTTTCTTTTATTAGTCTCCAACACGACGAAGTCCGATCGACAGAAATCTTTCTCTGGACATCTACAATGCACAACTTCAACCCCTGTCATTCCACCAAATTTCACTTATCATGACTTGGATATCACTTGATTCAAAGCTGGTACTGTCTTGTCCTTACGACCTCATTCACCTTGAGTAAATTTATCTCATAATCATAACATAACATTTCAGTATCAGTATTCAGTATTCACACATTTATTTAATAAGCCAGGCTCAATTCTCATAATATAATCTTACTAATAAATTCTCATTTCAGTTCTAGCCCATTAAATAAGTCAGTGATACTTACTACACAATACATGTTAGTGTTCAATTAAGAATATAAGAAACAAGAGGACTAAAATGGCAACATCAGTTAGCACGAATTCAGTCATTAATCTGGCTTGTAAAATCATCAAACCTAGAAGATCCTTCTCAACTTCCAAGGCCGTTGCGGCTAAACAAATGACCGTCCGAGATGCCCTGAATTCTGCTTTGGACGAAGAGATGGAGCGAGACGAGAAAGTTTTCATTATGGGCGAAGAAGTGGCCCAGTATGATGGCGCTTATAAGGTCACCAGAGGCCTTTGGAAGAAATATGGCGATAAGAGAGTTATAGACACACCTATCACAGAAATGGGATTTGCTGGTATGTGTCCTAATTTATAAAGTAAAAAACAATCTAGAAAACATCAGTTAGGTAGGTAAAAAAAGTAATTTCAGAAATGTTGATAAAAGTCATTTGACGTCGATATTAGCTTCAAAAACGAGCACAGAAATCTGCCCGTTAGCCTAATGAGCCTTTATAGTGTATCAGCTGTTAAAGTGTTTCCTAGGCTGCTTCCCGAAAAATTCTGAAATTCCCAAAAAATTAATACTTTTCGGTCACGAATCCCGCTAATTTTCAGGCTTCGTGGGATCGTGCGCCGTTTCAATCGAACCAACTTCCCACTGTGAAAAATGTGGAGACTCCGGAATGTTTCTTAGAGCCACGGTACGCCGCGCGCAGACAGACAGACCGGGTGACCAAGGCATAAAATCATGGAGAGTTGAAATTTAGGTCGATTGAAACTGCGCACGGTCCTATAAAGCCTATTGAAATGGTATGTTCCCGGAAAGTGTAATTTTTTTAGAGAAAGTCTAGGAAACACTTTAAAATGCCAAGACTTGGGAGCAATTTTGGCTGCTATTCCTCGAACCCGTGTCTAATTAGTTCTATCCTTCACCAACTCTGCAACAACTACGCCTGTGTTCAGGTCTCTCTGGATATATTTCAAACCAACGTTAGTGAAATCAAAAATTTTTGTAAGGTTCTAAATTTATCCTAATCTTATTAACTTTGTACCTACTGTAAAATTATTACTGTCTTTAACATTCTGTAAGGAGTAACATTAAATAAGGAGTCACTGTTTGTACCTCTCTTCTTCTATTGTTTTCGTCTCGTTATATTGTTAATATCTATTGTATTTGTTTATACCTATTACCTATGTGAACTTTTCCCATATCTTAATTTGGCCTTTTGACTGTATGATGGTGTACCTAAATAAAGTAAAATAAAATAAAATAAATATTTGGGCTTGAGAACTATTGGTAGTGAACTTCATATGGGTTCCCGTTTGGTCATGAACCCATATTTTGACTGTTGAACAGCACTTCTTGAACTTCTTACATGGATTCATCATTAAAATGCACTCTGTTACTAAACCTGTTTTTTTTTTGTCAATTGCACATAATATTAGTCTGGGATATTTTATTTTCATCTGATATTTACTAATATTTTATATTTTTATATACAGGGTGGAAGCTTGTAAGTCGGTCATAGGAATGTAACATGTAAATTCAGTTTTGTGCACATAATATTTCCAGGCTTATCTTTAGGATAAAATATTATTGAAATAACTTTGGGCAATGGCTAAAATGTATTTAATTAGCTACTTTTAATCTTGAATACTTTTGGCGAATAAAAATTAGTTAAAATGAGTTAAATGATGTGCATCGTCCCATTTTTCAGGCCTAGCGACAGGTGCAGCATTCGGAAACCTCCGTCCCGTTTGCGAATTCATGACCTTCAATTTTGCCATGCAGGCCATCGATCAAATAATCAACTCGGCCGCCAAGACCCTCTACATGTCCGCCGGCCAGGTGAACGTTCCGATCGTGTTTCGGGGACCCAACGGAGCGGCCGCCGGTGTCGGTGCACAGCACTCCCAGTGCTTCGCGTCCTGGTATGCCTCGTGTCCCGGCTTGAAGGTTCTCTCGCCGTATAACAGCGAGGACGCCAAGGGACTGCTCAAGGCGGCCATCAGAGATCCCGATCCCGTTGTTTTCCTGGAGAACGAGATATTGTACGGGGTGCAATACCCGATGTCGGATAAGGCTCTGTCGAAGGATTTCGTCTTGCCAATTGGGAAGGCTAATATCGAACGACCTGGTAATGTAATTCTTTTTAATTTCATGCAATTGCGTTAAAATGTTTCAAAAATATTTTTGTTTCTCTCATTTTGCTAAGGAAACTAATAAGATTTCTGTTACACACTTTTAGATTAGTGTGTGTACAGGTGTACAGGTACAGGTGATCAATAACTCGTGCACTCCGAATGCAGGGCGACTTTAAAATTCTGAAAAGTTGCCAAAAAAATTGAATCCGATGGTTACTTTTCAAGTTACAGAGCTTTCCTCATCCAAGTTACAAGACAGTTTTGTTTTTCACTAACTCACTTGATAGACAAAGCTAAAGTATCAAAGTATAAAGTTAAATGTCAGATTTCAAAGAATTACTCTCACTTCACTAATGTTCATATTCATCAAAGTTCAAAACGTAACTGGGGTTATACATATACCTACAAGAATAAAGGGTGTAGTACAATTTAATCATCCGTTTTTTTTCTTACAGGAAAACATATAACGTTAGTAGCACACTCAAAAGCAGTAGAGACATGCTTGCTAGCAGCCAAAGATCTAACGGTGAAAGGAGTAGAATGCGAAGTCATAAACCTGAGGTCGGTGCGACCGTTGGACATGGCCACCATAAATGCCTCCATCGCTCGGACTCACCATCTTATCTCCGTGGAGCAGGGCTGGCCCGTCTGCGGTATAGGATCCGAGATTCTCGCCCAAGTGATGGAGAGCGAGTCGTTCTTCGAGTTGGACCAGCCGGCCATCAGAGTAACCGGTGTGGACGTGCCGATGCCCTACAGTGCCAGTCTGGAAATTCTTGCCGTGCCCAGACCGCAAGACGTTGTCAGGGCGGTCAAAAAGTTACTTAAGATTAAGTGAAGGTAGTAGCGTTTTATTATTAATTTGTGAACACGTGCCGGGTTCAAGTAAGAAGAAAAAAGGTGCTAGTAAATTGTAATTCTTGTACTTGTCTGTTTGCACTGGTGTGATAACACTAAGCCCCTGTTGTCAAGCGATTTTCCATTCTAGTTACTTCACTAGGATAATTTGTGCCTGATAAATGTTGCCATTGGTCCTTGAATTTTATTTACTTATTAATTATACTCTACTATCATGTACCAACTGCATTAAATTAAAAACATTATTTTCACAATTTATTTTTATTGTCTAAAACTTTAACTCTTTGTGCTTTTAATTTATAAAGTTGGTGTTACTGGATTGCAAGTTGGAAGCAAAATTAACGTGATCATCTCTGACAAGTCTGAGACAATTTTTGTTTTGTGTTCACCTAATTGTAAATTTGTTTGGTACAGCTCTATTGTATTGACTTTGTTAAGTTTAAGGATTCTGTGATTAAGTAAATCATAGATAATATGATTTATGAGATCATCTTGAGTTTTCAAAACAGAATTCTGTATTATCTTGATATTAAGATATTTATTTTTATTCAGACTAGCTTAATTTAAATGTAAATTAAATTGTAAATTTGTAAATATCGAATATAGTGAGATTTTATTCTTGCTGTTGGTAGGAAAATTAAAGACAATAAATTTTATTTGAAAATCGTTTCTCAAATTTTATGTCATTTCCCAGATAAATGTTATGTGACCCTACCTAAAATGAAACAAAATATCTGCCTTAAGTACAACCGATCTTTTTGCCTTTTATTTCAGATATTGTTCATATCCTGCTAGAGATGTTTTCATCTATTTTGAGAACATTTCTATCCTTCAAGCACTTAATTATTTTTCTAAAATGTATAGGGGTGTCCATAATACAGGTAGATTCATTAGGGTGTGATTTTTGAACAAATTAGCAACCTATCCCACAAATGTTTAGACCCATCACCCTATTTTGGGTAAAGGACACCTTGAATTTATTTCTGAACTCCATACCTAAGTATTTTGCATAAAATAAGTCAAAGTATTTTTTATTTACAGAGACTAGTTAAAGCAGCTGTAAAGTTCTGTGATTAAATTTTCAAAAATGTTTAGGTACCTACCTATTTAAAAAAAAGTTCAGTTGTGTACTTCATTTTAACTTGAACGGTATCCGACAAAAAGATCGCACCCTAGGATTACTAGGGGAGATACTACTTAAGAGATAATAATTAACATGTTCGCAACAACGTGGTGTCAGGTCAGGTCAGGTCAGGGATGAGTTTTTATAATTTTGTTTTTTTTGAAAAAAATATTATTTTTATGATTTACAGGGTGTCCGGGAAAATGTGGGAAATCTCTCAATATACAAGTATACAGGTTTTCTATTTAATAATCTGTATTGGAAAAAATCTGGGGATAACCGAAACACTCAGTGGTGTGGAATCCGGGGTATCAAGACACCTTTTTTCTCGTAAAAAAATCTTGAACTGTATTTTAATAGGTTGAGCGCCATGGCGGGCATTATAACCGCCATTTTGACTAGCCTCACGGACAAGGCGGTCGTTATGCCCGCCAGCTTGCCTACATTTTCAAGAGCTATCATTCTAAGATGCCCGTTCTTTCACTGAATATTACATTGAGACATGCCCGCTATGGTCCCACAGATTGTGTTTTTACCCCTGGGTCACTAAATTTATTTTCAATAAAGTGACTAATTGGTATGGAAAATGATAGCTGTGCAAATACTGCAAATGCAGATTGAGCATATCCTGCAAGATGTTCAGGGAACAAGATAAGAAAGAAGCACCTACGGGACGCCGAGCTGCCGCCTGTCTGCATTCAAGCGGTGAAATGACCGCCGATTGTGACAGCTATGGTCCCGCGTGTCTACTAGGCGCCGGGGCCGCAGCGGTCACGGGTGCCGCCGGCGAATTTTTCGGGGAAAAAAAATTCAGGGTGTTAAGAAAAAGACGGATAAACTCTTCAGTACCTTCTAGGGGACACTCAGTAGAGTACGGGAAAAATAATTTAAAAAATTCTAATCTTCAATTTGGCAAGATAAAAAATGCCAAAGTTAACATTTTACTATTTTTGTTTTTCAGTAATTGCAATAAATAAATGATTTTACAGATATAAAAAGGGTACCTTAATCGTTATCAATTGAAAAAAAATGCTTAAGATGTATTACTGGCTTGGAAAATTTGATAAGATTTTTTTTCTTTCCTAAGATGCTGAAAAAAAGCATTTGGCAACAACGGTTTTGATACCTTGACTACCTGCATTGTTAGAAATTAGACAAAGTTACCAAATACCAGCAGTTATCGTGTTAAACGTTGCCAAATTTAGTGCTCAATATTTTGCTTATATCTTTTAAAATGTAGCTCTGGATTTTTTAAAATTAATTTTCCCGTACTCTACTGAGTGTCCCCTCCAATGTACTAACGAGTTTATCCGTCATTTGATTAATACCCTATATATATATTTCTTGAAATTATGGTATTTTATACATGTTTGGATACGATTTACAGCAAAATCTGACGTTGGTCCGTGGGGAATATTTTCAATATTTCGCCTTGGCGCTCAACCTGTTAAATTTTTTTATTGTTTTTTCGGAATGCTAGATTATATTGCTATAAAAAAGCCATACTTATAAAATTTCGATGGGACACACCGTATTTGATAAAAATGCAAATGTAGTGTTTTTAACATTTTTTTTATTTTATTATTTTTATTCAATAGTTTCAGAAAAGTACCATAAATTGAAGGGCTTGTAGATAAAGCTAAAATATGACCAGAGTTCAAAGAAATTATTTTTCGAAAATGTTTTTTAATCGAGATACAGGGTGTTAAAATGTCCTTTACTATATAGCAGATTATTCAAGACCCTTGTATCTCGGTTTAAAAACATATCCGAAAAAATATTTATATGAACTTTCTTCTTTTTTAGCTTTATCCACAAAACCTTCAATTTATGGTCCGATCTTCAGTCTTCACCTCGCATGCTGTGCGAAAGTTTCTAATTTGTTTTGCGAAGTGGCAAATGAAAATTAGAACTTAAATCCCAAGTAGTAAGCTCAAATATTGTATAGGTAATCAAAATAAATAAGTGGTTCAAGAAAAACCATAATTATAAATCTAAATAAATAAATGAAACAACGGTACGTTGATTACCTATTTATTTAAAATTAAATACTTATTACACATTTTAATAAATCTAGGTACAATTAAACATGTTTGATATAACATGTTTTGCCGATATACTGTCTTCATTTCTGCCATCGTTCATATTTTTAAAATTAGAGTCTATTTCAGTAGAACATCAAAACGGTTCAAATTACATAAAGTTGAACATATTCTAGCCACAAGTACACTGTAATATTAATTATTTTAATGAACATAGGTAGTAATAACATTAACAGTACACTTTTTTTTATTAGCCAAACATATAATACGAACATTTTACTATTAAATATAATAATTATCATTATAATACGATATATTACGTATGGCGGAATAATCCTCGCCATATCAGGAATTTCTGCACAAATTCATAATCTATAAAGGTCCTTTCATATAGTAATGAAGTGACGATCGAGTTGAAAAACTGACTTAGAAGAGAAACGATCTTAAAATTGGAAATTCTCGCTCACTCAATATAGAACCACTGAAATATTTCCTATAAGAATAATATTAATAAAATATTCATCAACATTATTTCTCTCTCAGTACAGAACAGTACAGTCAATACGTAATATTATCACTGTTATCACATTACTTAAGTACCTAACTACACTCCAAGGTATTCTGGAACTGCTTATTCTTCTTTTTTGTTTGTTTGTCAGCATTGAAGAGCTAATAACAATCGTAGCAACAAAGATTTTTCTTAGAGAATATAATAATTTATCTATGTATATAAAATATACAGTTTTTAGCCTAATTTTGTGCAGTTTCAAGGCCATAAGCTTTAGGTTCGTTAATCAAAACAATGGTAAAATCAAGCCTATTCTCATTTTTTTATAATCGCTCTATATACGCATATTCTAGTCTCGCTCGCCTATCTTCTAGAAGTTTATTAAACCATTATCGGCTACATTTTTATAGCACAACAATAATAATTATAACAATCTTTATTAATCGAATTAGTCGAAATTTTCAAGACTTCCTTATGATTTTTGATTTATTGTCATTTCAATCAATTTTCTCTTGGTTTGTTAAAAAATAGCAGGTCTTTAGGTGTGTTATTGCTTGTTACTGATATGTGTCTAGAAATATTGAAATATGTTAATTTTAAAATTGTTAATTATTACTGAAATATTATTGGCTGGTATAGGTACATCCCCGAATTGAGTCTACAGAAACCTATAAACTGGTTCGGGGATGTCGCATCAACAAAAAATTATTGCTGAAGCTATTATTTATTGTTCTTTGAGATATTTCTTAAGCCTCATTGCTTCCCACTATTTTATTTGATAACGCTTCCTAGTTTCATGATTTTAGTGTTTAATTTTTAAGATAAATCATTTTTTTGTATCTATATAGTTCAGTGGTTGTATAAAGGAATCAATCAAAGTAAATAATCAAGAAGAGTAATAGGCGATTGTGAGTAAAACCTCACATTTTAGTAACACATTATCTCACCATTCACGTCTGAGAATTCGAGGATCATCCCGTAGTAGTGATGATGGGGGCAAATTCCAACCCCATTTAACGATACACGTATAATTAATTATTGATTTTAAAACAATTATTAATTAATGAAATATTAATATTAAATTGTTAAAATTTATCTAAGAGAACATCGACAATAATAACGAGGAAAAGTTTATAATTTCTAGCAATTTTATATCGATACAAATTTTATAAAAAGTCGCGTTAAAAAGTTTTGTACTATTCCAATTAATTACCCCTACACCTAGTATATAATAATTATATTATGTTTTTGAGTGAATTATAAGTTTTAGACGGGCTCATATCTAATTTTTAAGACACCTAAGAAATTTTTTTTTTGCAAGCAAAGTGATCCACAAAACAACCTTATTAGCTTTAAAAATAGTGTTTATAATATAACTATGAATTTTGTTAGTCCCTCAGCTTTTAGACCGTTGCTTATGTTCTGTTGAAACAATAATTAACTCAATTAACTGCTCCTCGACGTAGCTCGATGAAACGGACTGAACAGGCATTTACACTTTATGGGAGTAAGAGGGGACCTAGTCTACCACTGAGGCGTATGCGAGGTATACATTAGCCTCATGCAGGTTCTATATATTTGGGTCAGGGAAACTACAAGAGGAAGAAATGGAACCCATCTCATGGAAAAACCTTCTGGCCTTTATAAAAAGGTTGAGAAGATTTATTGAGTAGGAGTTCTGCCATTGTACGGAAATGATGAAAAATGATGTAGTCGCTTTTTTTTTTTATTGAGTCGCAAATTTTGAAATAGTTCCCTGAAAGGTTGCCGTAGATTGCCGTAGCTGGTTACAGAAATTTATAGGCTGAACTATACCCTTAAGCTTCTTACCATGACTTAGATTTTCGAGAAAGGAATCATCAGAAAAATAAAAACAAAAAAAATCTTGTTCGTATATACGGTTGCTTCACAATTTGCGTTTCTTAGACATCTTTAAATAACTTACACATTATAATTCACTCAGATTCAATAAGGAAGATTAACGAATTGCAGTCTATAAAACTGGACTGGCTTAGTCCAAAAGCGTCTCGTTTAACTACATATATCAATGTGGACTCGGTCCGCAGCGGTCATTGTTTCACATACGTCACTCTAGTAGTTATTCCGACCAGGCAAAATCAAATTTCAACTGTTATAGTTATTATTGCTGTTTTCAGTGGACTAAACGCATCGTTTTAGTTTGAAACCGACTAAAAGTTTAATAATGAATACCCTAAACATCAAAAATCAGAAATATAAATATGTACACAGTTCTACAAAACTCGAAATAGGTTTCTTTCTGCCGAGAAAAAATTTATTGGTCCTAAGAAGTAGTCGTGGTTAGTTAGTAAGTAGAGTCGGTGAGTGGGTAAGTAATAAGTCCAAGCAGTGGGTGTTATTTACCAGAGATTCGTTTCGTTATTATTAATATTATTAACAATTATATTTACTTTATGGACCCTAATAAATAATATTGTCAATCTGAGAAGAAAGTCGCGTTTTAGGGCAACAGGGCAACAATTTTCTTGAGATTGTCAATATTTTTATTGTTATTAGCTTTCAATAATAATTATAAGAATCTGGCGTAATTAATTAATTATTTAATTAATTATAATTAATAAGAAATCAATTAATTAATAATAATTACAAATAAAAATCGACTAAGTCTAATTAAATTCTAATTATTAAAACTTAAGTTATTGTACTTTTCTTTATATTTAATAATAATTTTTTAAGTAATAAGTAAGTAATAAACGATATTGTTCTAGTAGGGCAGTAGTATTACAACTATTTTATAAGCGTTTTATTTTGGATAGATAATAATTAATTAATCAATTAAAATTAATAATTATGACAAATCCTTAGATTATTTGAATAATTAATAATTATTATAGTACGGCAGCAGTGATGATTTGTTATATACATTTATATTTTATTATATATATAAGTACATCTAATTATATAATATATTAATAGGTAGGTAGATAGGTAGGTACTACTACCACTTACTTTTTTCCACATAAATTCCTATAGGTATATTATGTCATCTTACAATACAACTTACAAGGGTAACATTAAAATTCTTACAATTCTAGACACCAAAACTAACTGAAAATCTAAAACAAATGTCACAAAACATTATAATACATGTTATTTTTTAATTTTTGGAAAAATAGACGTTACTAGAGATTATTAAACTATATTTAAGCGTAGATTTCTCAAAAGGGGATTATTCTGAAATAAATTTATTTGATTAAGACACGCTGTAGGTGATGCTTAAAATTTAAATATTTATGTATTATGTATGTAAGTATGTATTATATAGAAGATAACAAAGTAGATTCTGATCATGTCATTTCATTCTAAAACTATAAGTATATAAGTACTAGCTCTAAAGTCTTTAAAGCTCATAGTTACCATAAGCTTTAATCCATATTAAAATAAGGAAACCGATTAAGTTTCTGCCGTTCTGAGGAGGAGGAGGAGGAGGAGGAGGAGTAGGAGGAGCGCCGTCCAAGTGGTCTCCACATCTAGGTATGAATACATAATATCTCCATCTACGATTAAATAACATTATGACAAAATATTGTGTTTCTGTGCGCAATTATGTAATCATGTAATTATTCGTTGAAACAACTCATCTTACAAATAGTAAGTATTCACAATTACCATTAAACACACTTTTCTCAATACAACTATTTATCTTAATTTAAATTCACTGATCATACTTTTATTTATCAGTAGCCAACGACATACAAATACTTTTTCCTCAGCATTGACATACACATAATATGTTTACCGAGACTCAAAAGACAAATCAATTTGTCAAAATTTAATCCAAACCACTTCAAAGTGGCGTCCGTTTCCAGGACTTAAACCCCAGTGTTGTTGTATATGTAGGCCACTGCGTGGTCCTGAACTGGGGGTATCTTCCTAGTGGAAGAGTTATTATTGTAAAAATGAGACGATTTTCTCATACTAGTCGAAGAGGACATCATGGCTACCGTTTCATAGTAGCGTAACCTGCCGCAACACCTTCGGCTTTTTATTATTGCGACGAAGCCTTTTCGAAATTTTTTGTTGAAAAAAGCGTATAAAATCGGATTTATGCACGAATTGGACGCGCCCAGCCATTGGGCTATCGGAGTAGCTATCGGCAGGATCTCTTCCTCCCAGGGCTCTATGTCGCCGCCTAGCTTGATCCGCGCGAAAATCACGTACAACGGGAGCCAGGAGAGCACGAACAATATCACAACTGCGACCAGCATCTTAACCACCTTGACTTTGGACTTTTGCTGCATTCGCTCCATTTGAGCGTCCTTGGTATCAGTCGGGATATTCCTCTTCCATACCTTGAAATGCATACAACAAAATTAATCACCAACAAAGTAATAGAATTATTGCAAGTAAAAAATTAAAAGATGTGGCGTCTATGAGTCGGAAAACACCCGAATTTTTTTAGACGCAACGAAACCACTTTCCTCCCCCGTTTTCGAGCGTGCTGAACACGATGGCGTAGAGCAAATTTCTTTTTCGGGTTGCGTTCACCCCTTATTGGCCAAAAACCACTTCCTTTTTTAAAATCTCCATTCTAATGCCCCCGGGTCGGAAAAAGCGCTTGCAACTCGCTTCTGGGGACGCCTTGTATCTAAAGTCAACTGCCCGTCACCCTAACGCCTACCCCCTTGGCCAAGAACCACCCTCCAAGGGGGTTCAAAATGTTTTTTCTTATAATCCTGAATTTTTCTGCATTCCCGAGTTTTCGAGGATCCTAAACACGATGGTAACCACCTTACACCTCTACCACCCGTTTTCATCCTCCCAAATCGACGAAAACACCCTCCAAGTGGGTCTAAAAATTGTTTTTTATTAATCGGGCAGCCTGCCGCGTACCCCCGTTTTCAAGGGCGCTGAACACGATGGTCACTACCTTAGACCTTTATCACCCTCGACCCTCCTAAACTGACAAAATCACCCTCTAAGGGGGTTGAAATGTTTTTTTTTTAATCGGGAATGTTGGAAATGTTATTTTGTATCATAATTTATCGTGCTTTCTATTGAGAAAAATATGGAGACAACGTTTCTGTTACTCTTACGTCGCGAAATAATAATTGGAATATACAAGATATAGAGGTCTAAGGTAGTGACCATCGTGTTCAGCACCCTTGAAAACGGGGGTATGCGGCAGGTTGCCCAATTAATAAGAAAAACCCATTTTCAATCCCCTTTGAGGGTGTTTTCATCGATTTGGGGAGATGGAAACGGGTGGTAGAGGTGTAAGGTGGTTACCATCGTGTTTAACATCCTCGAAAACGGGGTAATGCAGAAATATTCATGATTATAAGAAAAAAACATTTTCAACATTCTTGGAGGGTGGCTCCCAGCCAAGGGGGTGGGCGTAGGGTGACGGGCAGTTATCATTAGATACAAGGCATACCCGAAAGCGAGTTGCACGCGTTTTTTTTCCGATCCGGGGCCATTAGACCGGAGATTTTAAAAAAGGGGGTGGTTTTTGGCCAATAAGGGGTGAACGCAACCAGAAAAAGAAATTTGCCCTACGCCATCGTGTTCAGCACGCTCGAAAACGGGGGAGGAAAGTGGTTTCGTTGCGTCTGAGAAAATTCGGAAATTTTTTTCTCAGAAATTACTCATGTTTCAATAAGGTCCGTTAAATTAAAGAACATTTTCAGAATTTTCTACTCAATACGAATCTAAAAGAAAATTTAGGCTTACTTCAGTTGTTGCTGAAGTATGCTGCAAAAACTGAAAAATTTAGATTTCATATTTTTGGTATATCTTTATAACTAAGTTGTCATGGGGCGTTTAACATTTCGAAAAAGCCTTATTCTGGGTCTCAGGGTTTTCATAGTTAACTTTTGTTTTTCTTATGACCACCCTATTGTTTTTTGTTCTTGTTTCATTCTGTATTGAAAATCAAGAAAGCAGATAATTTCACTAAAAACTTTTTTTGTAAACATTTAATTTTGTTTCTTTTTTGAGTGTGTTAGATTTTCGGATTCTTTGTTGGAAATTTCAATTGTTTGTTGGAGTTTTCAACAAGGAATCTAAAAATTATAAGAGTTTTAATAAAAACGCACTTTCAAAGGCATTCCTATAAATACTTAGCCTCACCGCCCGATGGCGCCACTATCGCAAGAGAAATTTACTATCGTGTAGTAAATTCACGTAGACGGCTACTCTCAAAATTTCAGCCGAATCGGATTCGTAGTAGTCGTAGTTTTGTTTTCACTGCGTGTGGAAGCGGGCGTGTGCACAAAAATGGAAAAAAAGCAATATCGGTCGGTGATTCGATTATTGTTGTTGGAAGGGAAATGACAGCGAAATCAAACAACGCCTGGATGCTGTGTACGGTGACTCTTCTCCTTCGATGGCGACCGTCAAAAAAATTGGTTTAACGAATTTCAGCGTGGTCGCACGTCGGTTTTTGATGAGCCACGCCCAGGTGCCCCGAAAACGGCTACTACTGAGGATAACGTGACAAAAATCCATGATCTCGTATTGGCAGTATTGGCAGTAGACAGTAGGCATCTTAAAAAGACCGCGCGGGTCATCCTGCATGAAATTTTGGGCATGAGAAAGCTGTCGTCGCGATGGGTGCCGCGTTTGCTCACTCCGGACCACAAGCGCAACCGTGAGACCACCTCAGAGCAGTGCTTGACGCTGTTTAAGCGCAATCCTAAGGAGTTTCGGCGTCGTTCCGTCGATCAATGGATTCACTGGTACACGCCAAAGATCAAGGAACTCCGAAGAAGGCGGAAACTGGTTTTTGGGATTCACAAGGTGTGATCTACATCAACTACCTGGAGAAGCGGAAAAGGATCACAGGGCTGTACTATGCCGAATTACTGGGCCGATTCGACGCCGAATTGCAGAAAAAAGGCCCCATTTGGCGAAGAAAAAAGTGCTCTTCCAGCATGACAACGCACCATTGGTCGAATTAGGCTACGAACTGATGCCCCATCCACCGTATTCCCCAGATTTGGCCCCGTGCGACTTCTATTTATTTCCAAACTTGAAAAAGTCACTTGCCGGGCAGAAATTTGAGTCGAATGAGGAGGTCATCGCTGCCACGGAGGCCTACTTTGCAGATCTCGAGAAAACGTATTTTTCAGACGGGTTAAAGAAGTTGGAGCATCGCTGGGTCAAGTGTATCGAGCTAAAAGGAGACTACGTTGAGAAATAAATCGCCACTTTTCCAAAATTTTCGTTTTTCTTTTGTAGGCTAAGTACTTATCGGACCGCGGTATGTCTTGTCCTTTTTAAATGCATACGCTAAGGCTACTGCTAAATGGCTCGGGTTAACAAGCAGGCCGATTCAGAAAAGTTTCAGAATTTTATTCTTCTTAAGAATGTGAATCCAAATTTAGGATAATATACCATTGGTGAAATATGCCGAAAAACTTAAAAATTATAATTGAAATTTTTTATCTTCAATAAAACTTTGAAGTTTAAGTTGGGGGTGTTGAAAAAAGTGACAATATTAAACAAAAATGGAAGTGTTTTTTGATGTCTCAAATTATTAATCCAAACCGATTTATTTATCACAGCATAACGACAGAGATTTGATTCTGTAGTTCTCAAAAACAATTATTTTGTCAATAAATTCAGTAGACTTTACTTACCTTGATGTAGATTAGCACATAGCAAAGTGTGATGAGTATCATTGGTAAGATGTAACAGAAGACCATGTTGGCGATGAGGAAATATAAAGCCCCGTTCAGGGAATCTGGCCAGACTTCGATGCACAATTGGACGTCAGGAGCATCGCTGAAGATGACCACCAGGTCGAAAAAGATCGCCCATGGCAAGGTGGTGGTCAAGGCGATGAACCAGATAAAGATTATCATTATTCGGGCACGTTTCTTCGTTATCTGGCATTTCAACGGCCACCATATAGCAAGGAACCTGAAACAAAGTAAGTGGAGTTATGATTTGTTCTTTTTTGTAAAATGAATCCGTTCCAAAGAATTTATTTCAAATATGCTACTATTATATTGGAATTATCTTCAAATCAGTCTTCACTTTTGAAGAAACCTTTACCCCTAGGTTACAGAGGAAGCTAAGTGCGGAAATGATGAATTAGAGCGTAAAACCAAAGTGCTGAATAAGTAGTAGGTAAAAGTGTTTATATCCAAGTCGAACCTAAAGTACCAAAAAAACCTTCTTGCCTATCAAGCTTGACTGAGGCACTCACAGAGTCACAGACAGGAGAAGGTTGACTTCCTAGTAGACAATGGCGCAAAGAACGATTTAAAAAAATTTCTTTCCGATAACACGGTAGACAGAAATGTTTGAAGAGTTATTGATGTAAATAAAAGAATTGAATTTGATAATGGAACTGAAATTCGATAACGGTGTAGGTTGAAGTGATTGCGGTGGCTGAACACATTAAATCGTTAAAAATAAAAGAATGAAGGTAGGTCATATGAGTATATGTATAAAGCACATAAAGTGCAATTACTAGCCTGTTAGGTGGGGTCGGAGAATTCCTCCATCGCCCATAACAGTTGTCATGCTGGCAGTGCCCGAAACTCCAATCGAGAGAGCTTCCACACATCCAATAACAGAGCCAACCAGAGTACCAGAACAAGCACAGACACGTGTTTCGCTCTATTGGGGCTCTTCAGTGTGCTGCATCTGGAGTATCTGGAGGATGCTGTCGGATGAATGGAAGTTTGGCTGTCTTAAATGAACCTAGGCGATGTGAGATGTAAGTGAGTTACTGTTGCTTGAATTACGAATTGATGCTTTTGATTGATTTTAGAAGAATCGTTAAAAATTTACCATAGAAATGATTTATTATTTTAGATTCTGTTAAAACTGATTAACTTTATGGAATGTTAAATTTTTTTTTGAATTTTAAAGACAGTTTCAGTTTTCTAAGAAAGCTCATTAAGAGTTAAAAAAAAAACAATACGTCCTCGCTGTTCTGACTATAATAGGTATAAGCATTTTTCTTCGCATTCTTTATTCTAGTGGAATAGAACTGATATCATCTTCGACACCTTTTTATCAGCCTTCAGTCGGGGATGCAAATCTACCGGTGTCCCATTTAGGGTAGGTAGATGATAAGTGGAACACTGCTCTCGGGCATAAATTTAACTAATAATCACCGTTCGTCTCTCGAAAGAGCTGATCTCAGCCAGATATTATATAAAGAGGAAAAGAAAATTCATGGGATTCTCATCCTAGCCATGAATCTTCGCATCGAGAATTTCAATAGAATTTGTAATAGATCGGAATTCCTACTTCTTGTCGTCTCTGTTTGTCTAATGATTCGTAAATTGATTCGAGAAATATATGGACCTTAAAGTGGTTGGATGAATTGAAACTGCCGGAAACTTCGTTCATTTATGAAAATGGTATTTTACCCTCAGTTAAACTTGTCTTCTACATCAATTTTATCTTGTTATTCATTGCTTCTTAAAAATATTATCTTTCTTCAACATTAAATTTAGCATTAAGTAAGGTGTCACTTGGTCTCATTTTAGTAAAAATATCTATATAAAATTTTTTTAGGGTCGCTGAATTTCGTTGTTTTATTAGGGAATCTGCATTCCTATAAGAGGTAAAGAAAAATGAATCGCGCATCCTCTTTCTCTTTTTTTTTTTTGAGACAACTAAAATTGACTATCGTCTTTTATTTTCGAGTTATTGGCAAAAACTTATTTCTTGATTTTTAGATTTTCCATTCTCTTCCATTTACTAATAGAATTAGAAGGAAATATGTAATTTGCACATTCTTCAGACATATTTTTTAAAAGAATGCAATGGCGTAGCAATAAAAATTTCAATATTCCGGTTATGACATTGTAACGATACCCTCACGGACCCGTTGGTCTGTTGCTAAAAGCAACCCCGTGATCGTCTTTTTTTCCCTAATAGAACCGTTGTGTTTACCGTAATCACCCCTGCTCTTTGATTGAGGTATGCCAGGATTAGGATGGCCGAAACGGATGGCGCAAAACAACCTACTGTGACTCATTGTAATCTGGTCTTTCTTCCATCTCGGTTAATTTGGATTTCTTGCGGAAAAGCGGGGAAATTAACTGACACTTGTTGTTAACTGTTGGGTTCCTTTCAGAGAGTTTAAAAGCGAATAAAGAGCGAGAGAAGATTCGTTTGCAGAGAACTTCAAAAGGTGAAGGGCGAGAGGGGCTGTGATTTTGCATAGAGATCATAAAAAAGGGAAGAGCGAGAATGGATACATTTCATACATCTTTCAAACTTCTATATCCATTTCGGAAACCACTCTTTTACACCCCTGTGCTTTCTCATTATTTCCTTCCTTTTATTTTCTTTTACCTAGTTTCTTTGATTTCATTTCAAGCATCATATTTTAATCTAGGACTTATTCTATTTTTTTAATTTGGACGTGAATCCCGCTTATGTCAAATTGGACATATTCTATGCTAATTTTTACGCATCTCTTCGCCCACGCTTGTTCCCCGTCACCTTTTTGACTTCCAACATCATCCTTCCATCTGCGCATTTCTGCATCCTTCCATCCACCTAGCACAATGCAGCTAACATGGTTTAATTTTACGTAATAGTAAATACTTTTTTATTTATTTTTTATGGCAGGGTGTAAGCAGGGTATTTTTTACAGAGAAAACAGATATTAGGCTTAAATGCAATTACTTCAGATTTTATAGGAGTACTGGACTTTTCTAACTCTAAATCTGTTTTCTATCAATAATGTTTTCTTAAGTATTTTAAATAGAATCAATTTCTCCATAGTTCATCTGTTACGAAACCAAAACACGAAAAATCTCCCAAAACAAGTAAGAAAGATTTATGAACATGCCGACAGCAAGAATATTAAAGAATCCGGAATTCGTCATAGTGGAGCGCTGTGGAAGGGAATCCGGGAGCGTTTCCGAATTAACTTAAGAATTCTGCTTTATCGGGGGATTTTATTAGCAATGCCGGAACGTGGAGTCCTTGGCCCAGTAAAAGGCCGATATGAGTGCCAGTAAGTCACAGTGGGCTGTGCAAATGCGGGCATTACAAGCCGCCACTTCCGGGGGAAATCATGCATGGAAGCGGGTCCGCCTCCCGTATACAATGGACCATCCCTGAGTTATGACCGGGATGCTGGAAAATGCGGTTAGATTCGAGATGATGTGTCGTACAAGTTACAATTGTTTTCCGGGAATTTATGTGATTTGATGGCCGTTTGCTGTTATTTATGTCATCACACGTTATGAGGATTCCTTTCAGATCTCCTCACATAACAATATTACCTAAAAATTAAAAATTGTAGGTACTGTAAAACTGTACTGTAATGAACTTTACGTATGCCATAATTATGTCACTTTCCCACACACTTTTATAAACGGGAGAAATCTTATAGATAGCGTACAAATAACGATGCGCAAAGTGATACTTTGTTATAGTGGCCGTAGGAAAAAATGTATGTACTTTTAAGATCTATAAGATTTTTACCAAACATCACTGTAAGGAAGCATTATTAATAAATGCTAACTTGCAAGCGTGATGTCAAAATTAGGAATATTATGTGATTGAATTTGCCGACCTCGTCAGCAAAGTTAAATAAGAGAATTGACTCCAATTCGAGGGGGCTTTCGGTCTCTGCCCTGGGAGTGGAGTGGGTGGTCCAAACTTCGCGAGCCACGAAGCAAATCTGGTATGCCACTAGTTAAGCGGGCATAGGGGGAGAACTTGAGAGATTTAGTTAGATTAGTGAATTGATTGCAAAAGTGTCTCCTATAAGGGTCTTCTCTAGTAAGCGGAAAAGTTGAGCTTGCAGCAGCCCAAAACTCCACTTTTTCTTGTTTTAAGCCAGTCAAATATTTTAAATCTAAACCCGACGATCTCGACGCGCCTTCCTGCTGTAAATTGAAAGAAAACGATCATCATTCACCGCTATTGTATATAAGTAGATCTAAACGTCTGAAATGTATGGCCTAATTTTAGAGATTATGTCCCGCAGGATAGGGTCAAGTAATACGTCGGAAAAGCTTCCTGTAAATTAGCTTTACATCGGGTTGTTTTATTAGCGCTGTAGGATCTGTCAGACGTGTCGGCCCTGTCCTGGATGTTTTATCCGCATTTCTAGGCTCTGCCTCCGTCCCGAAATTAGCTTATATACATTGTACTTCGAGCCTTATCCCGCTTGAACATCTGAAGATTAATTCCAGTCGAGTTCAACTTCATTGTGCGCTGGTTGAACAGCCAAAAGTGATTTCTGTGGAGCGTAAATACATAATATCATGTATAAACTACGCTATTGTATATATGACGTAATATTTTAGCGACATTGCAAAATGTTCAGAGCTAGTTATTTTATTATTTCTTATTGGCATTGACAGACATCGTTGAGGAGAAAAAAGTTAACTTTCTTGCTACAAAAATTATTTGCTCTAAGATAACAGACAAACCATGACCCTGCTTGCTACATCGAGTGGTGTCAAAGCTGTCGAATACGCACGTTTCCTATTATTGTAACTGCCAAGTCGGCACTTCTGGAATGGGTTCCCATGGAATTAGCTCGTCGAGGTTAATTGTCTTTGATTAAATCGAGATTGAACTTGAACTTGACCCCCGTCGCCTTTTAATTCTTGTCGCGTTAACTGGGAGAAAGTTTCCAGTCGAAGGGACATCAATTGATTCGGGAATTATCCTGAAGGCACTTGTATAGCAGTCAACGTCGCAGGTTGCAGGATTTATCAGGATCTAATGAGCTTTAGCGTAGATACTTTCTTGTCGTTTCCTTACAGGTTTTTGATTTTAATTGCTAATCTTGAGTACATTGCTCCTTTTTCGCTGCGTTAATATTGTTACGAGATCACCCTGTATAGTCATGTCCACGGCATGGATTGCGCTAAGCAATGGTGTCATCACTGCTGAGTCAAGGAAAACTGACGCGGATGGCGGGGCGAAGCTCTGATGGAAGTTAGTCAGGTCTAAGCCGAGTCTGGTAGAAGTTCGGGTTGAGATCGAACATTATAGATGGACGATCAGAAAGTAAATTTGTATAAAGTAAAAGTAAATTTGTATAAAGTATCCTAAAATTAAGAATAGTAATTGTAACGTCACTCCTTCGTCTCGCTTCACCTCGTGATTGTTATTTTTAACTTTGCTCTTGGTCTTGCTGCCGTTGTTGGAGACGATTTTCCCGGATCTGTTATTCCGGGCGGCGGCCTTCTTGCCGCCTCCTCTGCCGTCGGCGCGCTGATGCTTGGTGTTGTTCCACCACCAGCTGCTGCTGCTGGTGGTGATTGTCGGTACGCGGACGGACGGGCGGCGGTTGAACGACCTCGGCGACTGGCTTTGAGGCGTCGAAGTAATCGAACCGTTCCGCGACTTTGTTTATGTCCGTTATCCGGAAATAGAATTTCATGGGCGCGTTCCTCTTCCAGGAGTAAATGTAAGCGATATCGATTAGGGTGTAATGGTCAGGCAGCGGCACCCTCTTGTACAAAATATCGATATGAAACGAAGCGGTGTCGACCTGGTACTTGTTCCTGACGAACTTCTTGAGCACGTCGACCCGGCACATCCCCGGACACTGCAGGTACCGCTTCATCTGCGATTCTTCCGCGATCGCCGCGCCCGACGACTGGTCGAGCAACGTCGTCGTCGCGGGGATCGTTATCGCGCCCGGCGTGGAGTCGTCGCTGACATACTCCAACGACAAGCTGACCTCGTCCTGCGGATTGAACACGATCCTCTCCGTGTCCTCGCCACGCTGCTCCGGCGTGACGCGCTGGGCGAGCCCCGGATGGCGCTGGTAGAAGCGCTTCCTGGCGAGCATCTCCCTCGTGAACAGCCCCGGGACCAGCTTGTAGACGATGTCCTGCAGGGTCTTGTCCAATTTCAGATTCGGCTTGGCATTGTTGATCAGCACCTCGCAGACCGGACAGTAGCTGTTCTCTTCCAGGAACTTGATGATGCAGCTCCGGCAGAACGAATGCAGGCACTTGGAGATCGCGGTCGCGTCGATCAGGTAACCCTTGCAGAGGTAACAGGTCAGGTACGAGTTGATCTCCAGCAGTTTGATCTTCTGCGGCGGCGGCTGGCACTGATGGTCCTCCATCGTCGCTTCGCGTCCTTGAAACGCTCTCGCTGTGCTCTCTTTTTTATTTATTTATTAACGATCCAGTCTATCTCTAGGGGTGCTTGTAGGGTATCTGAGTCCTAGTCCTAGTCCTCTCAGCTCATCTCCAGGCACTATTACAGCACTACTAGCACTAGCACCATTTTCTTCTTAATCAGGTAATTAAACCTCCTCGAATTAAACGTTCACAGGAATCACAAATCACAGGTAAAGGTAAAGGAGCGACGCGCGGATCTTGTTGTTTCAATCCAATCAACAACCTGTCACTATCAATTATTATTATTATTAATCGGAACTGTCATTTTTACACTGTTCTATTTTTTCAATTATTGTTATTGTTGCTGGTCCCTTTTGTTTCTATCAAGCAGTTCTACCACCACCACTACCATGACTGTCACAACCAAAAGTACCACCACCAGCACCATGGCTTGCTTTTACTTATTTATTTATTTATTTATTTACTCATCAGGTGACTATACGTGTCACGATCACGGTATTATTATTGGTGTCTGGTATCAATAATACAATAAAACAGCCGTGTAACAATATTATCAATAAAAACGAGATTCTATAGCGCTGCTAACAGATGAAGGGTTGGCATTAATTAATGAAGTATCTATCCACCTAATAAAGGGATGATTACTCGGAAATCTTGCATTCAATACCCCTATTGGTTGTCGGTTGATTAATCTGGAAGGCGGAATGTAAAGATTAAGTAGAACTGATGACAGACTATAATAATTTCACGTGGTAGGGCGATGACTTTAGCTAACGATGACAAAACCGGCAAAACCGAATATTTTGTATAGAAAGTGTCAATAATGAGGTACTAAAATAGTAGCAATAAATATCACTAAATCATTATTAGCTAGACTGATGATGATAAGAATGACATCATCAAGACCGCAAACCGAAGAAATTCTTCAGAACACAGAGACAATCCATTCCAAATCAAGCAGAGCAGATAATTATTTTAAGAGTGCAAGGTTATGCAATAGTTGCAAACAAGCTTTGAAGTCGTCATTCATCGTTTTAGCGAAATCCAGTAACAAGTAACCCATCATGACCGATTACATTTTGTTAAATAAGGTCGAGGGCAAAAAATGCTCTGAGTCTCTCAGAGCACACTTGGTGGCATCCATATAGACTACTTTTCAGACTAATAAGAGTTATACACAGTACTTAAACGAGTGCGACCAATAATAGTGCGAATATAAAGACCCCTTGGAAATGAACAGAGTCCCAGAAGAAAAATTGCACACCGATGCCTACGTAAGAGCGGGTAAAGGAGGTTCCCCAAATTTAAATCGTCATTCGTCAATAGATGACAGCTGCAGCGTCGCAGCAACAAGGAAGGCGCTGCAAAACAAGTTCATGACTCATGAAAATTAGTTTAGAAGGCGATAACTCAAATCACCACTACTCCCTTGGAAGTGTTGAAAACTGGACAATAGAATGAGAGATCAAAATACTTTTCTTTCCACAGTATTCTACCAATGCTGACTGAGCATCTTTAAGTCAATAGTGACTTAGAAGAGCATCCAAATCTACCTACGAAGCTTGATTTAACGGTATTCCGTTGACCTGTAAAACACACCAGTGGAAAAGAGAGAGATGTTCGCAACACGGGAATTAAGTGAAGTGTAGTGGGACAGTGGATTCACTACACATATTGGAAGCCCTTGAGATGTGGATGCATCAAGGAATGTTACGAATGTCATGGACTGACCTACCGACTAACAAAAAGGTTCTCCAAAGGGCCAATAGCTAAAGGCTGTTAATATTAAATGTCGAAAAATCGCGTATCTTGGTCATGTTTTGCATGGAAAAAAATAAAATTTTTTACTTGTACAACTTGTTCAACGTGTAATGAAAGGAAAAATAGCAGGAAAATGTGGAGTTAGCCACAGACAAATTTCATGGCTCAGGAACATTAGAGAATGGACAGGGATCCGCGAGGCAGGAAAACTTTTTAGAACAGCTGAAGACCGAGAAGCCATTTCCAGAGTAATCGCTATCGTTCGGGAGACCGAGCACGGCACATCAAGAAGAAGAAGTAGGGGGATAACTCCAAACGAAAAGATCAAAGGGATAAAGTTCCCAGCCGCTAGGGAACAGCGAGCACGGCTAACTGCTTTATTCACGTAGCAGGGGTTCATCTGAATTGAAATCAATTTATTCAAAACAGAATGCGGCAGTGGACCTTGGGGATACCATATGGTCACTTCAGGATTTCTGGCACGGAAGACGTTACTAGGAACCATTAACATGAGACGTTTTAGAGGACGAGCGATCACGTGAATTTGCCAATATTTGAAAAACAGGTAAATTCAGGAAAGATCTCTTAGCTTATTCGGAGTTAAAAATTGGCATGCGCATTTGGACTCACTATACTAGTACGTAGCCGTAATATCGTCTAATTATATTTTTTTTCCAGAGGGGGTAATCCAACTATATATGGACGCAACATGTAGAAGTTATGAGTAGTAACAATGAAGCAAAGAAAGGTTCATACCAACACAGGAAGTACTGCGTGATGGCAATATTCGATATTAAAAATGTCTACAATTCGGTCTCGTGGAGAGGTTTCGTAGAGAGTATGGAGCATAAAGGAATAAGCAAATACATTTTTAACATCATAAAAAGCTACTTAAGTGACTAGAAACGCGTCTTAGGAAATGCATATAGAATAAACATAACGTGTGGCGTGTCACAGGGCTCGATGGTTGGACCAACCCTGTGGTACATACCCTGTGGTACATATACATAGTGAGAGTGAGCGTCCTTGAAGGCCTGAAGTTTGTGGCATACGCTGAAGATCTAGCAATCGTGGCCGTTGTGAGAAACAGGGCGCAACTCGTAGAGAATCTCGAATATATCTACTAACAGAATGGTGAAGGGGACTCTTTTTCTTACTGGTAGGAACCATCAGCTCAAGACGGTCATAGCGAAGTGCGGTAACACGGAAATTGAGAGCAGGGAGCACGTTTGGTGTCTCGGTGATACGTTGGGGAGAAACGTCACGTTCAAATATCACATTAGAGCAGTATGCAAAAGGCCTGGAAGATAGCACGTGCACTAGGTGGCCTAATGCTGAACCAGCGTGGACGAACGACCGCCAAAAGAAAGATTCTAAGTACCGTGGTACAGAATAAGCTATTCTACGCAACGCCAGCCTGGAGAAAGCATTGCAAGTATGAAGAATTTGAAGCAGCAGTTGGAAAAATTACAGAGAAAAATATTTCTAAGGATTTGCTGTGCTTATCCTTATCCACATCCTTATCCATATCCTGAAGATAGGTATAGAGATAAAAGACAGCAATGATACAGGAAAACGTACTCAATAGTTTGCAACAGAGCAAAACACCTGGGTGGGTGCTAAATGTCCCCTTAATGACTACGAGTACATGACTCAGCTTGTGACGGGACACGGCTGCTTTAGAGCTTACCTGCACATGTTTAACCACGTAGAGGCGAACCATGTGACTATTAGAGACAAGGCAGAGCAGGCCTACTTTGAGTGCGAAAGATGGGCAGACCACAGTAGTCAACGGGAAACCCAGATCGAGTACAGAATCAATAAAGGCAGTCTGATAGAAAAATTTGAGAGTAGTGTCACGCGGAAAGCAGTTATGAAGTACGTCACGACGGTAGGAAGGCAGAAGAAGATGGAGGAGAGAATCACGCGGGAAGTGACGTAGAGGAAAGGACAGACGAAGCAATACTAACTGGTGATCCCGCTCGCCCTCATGAATAAGTAAGTGGTGATGGAGTTGTCGTGGGTAGTTTTCCACCAGTGGAGGAAGAGTCCCAGAAGTAGTGCGTGAAGTCATATCTTCACCAAAGATAAAAAAATGATATCTTTCTAAGATACCTAACCCGGCAATGAATCTTAACAAAAAATACAAAATGCAGCTTTTTTAGTTTCAAATGAGCCATGTAGTGATGAGCCATGAGTTCAGATAAGTGGTTCAATTTGTGAAGTCAATATTTGGAATTGCATCTTGACATACGTTACAAAAGTCGTGGTCTACAGCCAGTATTTTCTTTTTTGTTGCTCGTTTTTTATATACGTATTATAAGTAAATTTTTTACCCGACGATTTCAAGTTTAAAAACAAAATTATATTATTTTTAGGGTTTTGTTGTTTATTCAACAAAGCTTGAATAAAATTTTAAGACATTTCTACTGAAAAATAAAATTATGTGGGTTTCTCACGACCTTGCAGGAATAATCAAGTATTAAATCAATAAATGCAGAGATCGGTATAGATACAGTTAGGAATGGAAGAGTTATTTCTAATCAACTTTCTGCAGCTCTTTCCATCTCGATTTCCAATAATTGAACACCAAATGAGATATAATTTGATCAAGGCCAGGTGACTATTCAAACCGAACGCTTCAGAGCCGATGTTTCCACCAAATCAAGCCGACTCGATTATAAATCAGTTCATAATTCAGGGAATTGAGTAAAAAGTTAAATTGAGACTCTTATTGCCAGTCATGTCCTCGTCCGGATTGAAATTTGAAACGAAGGACTTTCTTTCCTGTAAAACTTTTCGGTTCCCGTTTATGTGGAATATTCTAAGTTTAATTCAGATATCTCTCTGACCCAGAAATTTGAATGTTAGCCCTTAAAACTGGATCCTGTTATTTTTGTCCTTCGGGGTGGCATAAAAAGGTTTTTGTGATCATGGAGCTTACATCAGCGAGAATCAGATTGGGAACAAATGTATTAAAAAAGAAACTGAGGCACTAATTAAATTAGTTTTTCTGCTAAAATATAAAATAGGTACATTTGTACCTATATGTACATTTGTATAATAATAATTATTATATTCTATACTTAATAGGTACCATCATAAGTGTATGTAATGCATTTTTTAAACTAAAATACACTAGAATAAAAAATCAACTGGTACCACTGAATGTCCATCGATCCTAATACTAAGAAAAAGTATGTTTCCAATTTCTTCTGATCACTTTCTTTGTTTTAATCATTTTGGGGAAGAAATTTTCGAAACAAAAATGTACTCTTGGATGTACTAATGGGTTGGTCTTAACTTACAAAAGGTCAAGGATAGTTTAAATTTGTTGGATTTGGGCAGCTCGATGTCATTAATATTCCGAGTTTGCGACCTTGACTGACCGCGGCCCGTGCCGCCATATTGGAAAAATGGCGTCGATAACCAGTTTTGAGAGAAAATCTAGGGTACCTGTATTACCGACACTGACGCTCTAGGGTATCGCATTCATTCGTTGACGCGTTCACTTGACAAAAAGATAATTGAACAACTGGATGTCACATTTTTGATAAATTTGGCCACTGGGTAGGTAGCAAGTGGAAAAAAGCAAAGTTTCAAAAAAGAAAGCAAATATTAACACGAATGGAGATAAATGAATCCTATCCCAAGAGGTATTTAAAACATACGGAGGCTGCAGACTTTAGTATTTGGTATCATTTTGAAATCGATATCTTAAACGTTTACTGAGAAAAAAGGTTTTACCAGACCTACGGATAACAGAACATTGTGAAATGTGTATTTAAACATCCCTGAGTTATGTAAATTTTTTTTTTGTAAGTGTACAGGATGAGTCAGGTTTTTGTAGGAGGACTTTACTTAGTTGAAGGAAGAATTTTTTTAAGAAAGGAAAGTACCCATAAACATAATAATATATCCTGTCGAGCTTAGAAAAAAGATAATCTTGGTACAAAATTAAAATATTGAGAAGTGCCCAAGGCTTAGTGAAAACAATTTTCTTTCCTCACCCTGTATCTTTTATTTTCTAAGCTCGTCAGGACATTATGTTTATTGGTACCTTTCTTCCTTAAATAAATTCTTCTATCATTTGGTATATTCCTGCTACAAAAACCTGACTCAGCCTGTATAATCGACTTCCAGCTAGAAGTCACAGCAAGAATGGCATAAAAATATAATAATTAGAGAAATTTACTGTAATTTATATTAATAAAAGCAATGATAACCGGATCTGGTCACCTCGAGGAACCTACTGAAGGAGGTATTTCTGTTGCTCGCAAAAATTTATAAACTTGAACTAGGAACTAGTGGAATATTTAAGATAATTTTGAATAGCAAAATAGGTAGTTGTCACGAAGGTTTAAAAATCGATTATTCTCTAGAGTTCAATGTCCGTTCAACAAACTACAATTTTACTCCTGCATTAAACTTGCGGTTTATGAGGACAAAGTTGAATATCTGCGAGGTTTTATGAGTTCGTCCATAACTTTAAAAGATACTAAATAAACTTTTATTTACATAGCTCTAATTTTGTAATTTTAGTAATGCATCTTAACGAGTCTCGTTTTTCTCAAAAGATTTCCGAATCATCATAAACCATACGTATAATACACCCACCCTTGGTAGTGTAATTAAAAAAAAAAAAATTTAAATCAAGGTAAACACCGAATGTGGAATAATATAGAGGAAGGATGTCTTTCCTTATTCAGCAAGTGGTTCATTGAGTTTATTACAATCGATACGAGACATCCAGCAAGGAGGCTGGCTTGCTGTTTATAAAGGAGATATCGATTTTGTGATCATTTATGGTAATACTACTCATTTCCTGTGTTTTTTGCAAACAAAGCGCTTTATAAAAAATCACTTTGTGGTGGGTGATTTATCACAGAACACTAGAAAAACCTCCTTTTAATCGACTAACCTAGAAATTAAGTCGGTTTCGTTCACCATCATTTCAACATTCTGTATTTTATGTCGGTGAATTACGATAACTAGCCGAAGCATTTTTGTCTTTGTAGTGCGTTCCTTCATTCCGATTTGTCTTAGTGTCCCAGATTCTAATATTCAAGGGCATATAATAAAAACTTTTTTTTACGTATTTTACCCTACGATGCTGCAAATATCAAGCAGGGTGTGAAACTAAGTGAGGAGGGAAACAGTACACACCAGCAAAATTGAAATTTTATTACCTCGTCTAAAATATTTTGAAGAATCGCGAATGCATTTGCGAATTAATTCAGCCTGCAGCTTTCAAACAATTATATTTTTTTAAATAGTACCTATTATTATTAAAAATTATTCCAATTTTTTAAAAGCTGGCTAGGAAAAACAATACCACAATAATTCAAAAAATTTTGTTACGTGATTGTTACTACCAAAAAAAAAGGAAAAAATAGGTAGGTATGAAGTTCGTTCAAATTGTACCGTACTTGACCCCACCTGACCTATCCGACCGGGAACTTAAAAGGACCAAACCTGACCTGACCGAACTGGACCTGGTCCGACCTAACCATAAAAGTTGTACACTAATTGACAGTTGCTGCGAGGGTTCGGTATAGTTGTTTAAGGGGTTAAGTTGGTTAACAGAATCATGTAGATAATTTCAATACCTTCCCGACTTTTTCATAAAAGCTAAAAGCTTTTCATGAGAAGAGTCCCTTTTCTTCCTTTTTCTTCCCATTTCTTCCACATTTAAAACAGGCATGAGTCATTATAAAACTCATGCCCATAAGTTGTAAGTGCCTGTTCAGACTGTTATAAGCGGTTGGGCACCCCAACTAGTAGTCTAAGCTTATTCCGGTTCAGTTTGGCCATGTTGGTCAGCCAGTTCCTATACGAACCCGTCAGCTGCCTGGTGTTACCTGCCAATTTTTCTTGCAACCTTTTTGGGTCTATTCATTAATAGGCTTTGTTAAAAGACCTTTTGTTAGATCAAGTACAGGCTACGGTTCACAAATGTTTTCCCTGGTCCGGAGCTTCGCATGTTGATCAACCAGTGTCAACTTAGGGTGTCAATACTTTTTCTATAACTCAACTGGGTATAACTAGAACACTTTTGAAGATGCATTAACACTGTTTACACGTCCCTATACTAGCTTGACAAGTTCAGTTTCATGATTACTAATACAGAGTGATGTATTTGAATTTTCTTATTTCCATCCAATAGAGGTCGAAAAGTTAGTGTAGTACACGGGTTTCCTGCATCTTTAGCCGCTTTCTAGTTATATCCAAGTAAGTGCCAGAAAAAGTCATGAGACCTTGAGTAAGTCACACTGTTTGCAGTAAATATTCAAACGACATTTTGAAAAAAACAGCAACATCATTTATGCAAAATTCTTTTTTTTCTTTTTTCCCATGCATTATGTTATGGCTGATCTTGAAGATGATGACTCCTTGTATTGTCTGCTCCGTAACTTCTTTAACCTCTGCCAAACTAGATGCCTGTAGGGTACAGTATATCTTTGCTTGGAAGACGGTTATGATTGACTCCAGGGAAAAGAGTAACCGTTCTAATTTCTGCGAGATTGAGGAAATGTATTTCAACGGGATGCAATTCCTGCTCACTACCTGTTTAACAAGTTTTACATCAACGATTTTCGTTGTCATAAATTGTACAAGACAGCCTATCGAGTAGTCTTCTACGTCATTTTACAAGTCTCTCACAATGTTGATGTATACTACCTAAAGCACAAAATTCGGGGAACACTTTTTGGTATTCCCTCGCCAACAAACCAGTCACTTGATTTTCTCAAAACTTGAGATGAAGCAAGCAACAAGGCTATTATCGAAGTGTTCCGACTCCCAGGTTTGTGTATGTCTGCATCACGAAAGGACATGTCATATAGAATTCACATGTACCAAAATCGACTTAGCACGATTTTCAATAATTGAAATGCCGAGCTCGCCCTGTAACTACAAGAAATTTCTTGGCCCTTTGACAGGCTTAAATGATTTATTCAAACAACTTGCAGACCCTCTGTACCAAATATTTGCCGATATCGTTATATAACGACAGATGAACCAAGTTTGAGGCAAAGATATTTTTCACAAAAAAGGTCACCTAATTGTGGATTATTCAAATAATTTCCAAAGAATTTCTTACACCTCTTTTTAACCATTAGGTGTTACCTATTGAAAAACTTTTTTACTGACACATTATGGTTTATTTGAGTCTCTGGTACCCCTTGTAAGGCCTGTTCGCGGCTATATTCTAATTTAAAAATCCCTCCACCTCATTGGGTGCCTTTTCCGTAGTTTTTTCTACTTCTTAGTGCCAGGTGTGGTGTGCTAATCGACTTTGCAATGCAAAATTTTATACGTAAAGTAAAAGTCCACTCATCGAAAGATATCAGACTGCAATAAACTACCCCTATTTGCTCGAAGGAGCGGCTGTTTGCTAATGTAAGTTGAATGTACGGAAAATAGTGATTTGTGCGTCTTTCAATTACGTGATCTCCACGCCAGGACTCACGGTTAGCAGGCGACGTGTCGATGTAACTGACAGTTCCTGGAGGGATCAACATTTCCTTCGCACGCACTCCTTCTCACTCTGCTATTATCTTTACGAGAGTTCCAAGAGAAGTGCAGGTCTGTTCGCGAAGTTTCCAGGATATCTGGCTTGGTGTAATTTATACATATTTCCCTCGGCTAGACGTGTATACTAGGAGACAAGTGAAAAGTAATTGGCCTTTCATGGATGAAACAGTTTATACCCGTAATTGCATAAACTTTGAAGTCTTGGGTTTGTAGTTGCATATTAACTAGAGGCTGTGCTTGATATAATTTAAGCTGCAGAGAATTGCAACCTAAGAGAAGCACCCTGTCGGCTCCCGGCTGGGTAGGCTTCAGCACGTTTTCATGAAAAGTAGAGATATTTTATAAATAAATTTTTATATCTGCCGAGGATGGGATAATTTGTGTTTTATTTATTATTATTATTTTTGTTGTTATTATTATTATTATTATTATTATTATTGTATTTGTTTTTATCCAAGAGTCGCCGAAGGCATTTGGGAGATCCAGATAAGACGTAGTCGAGTAAAAAAAACTCCATACATGTTCAGGGAGTTCAAAGTACCTACTTAAATGTCTTAATGGAAACATCACATTTAGAATCTTTGAACTGTTACCTATAAGAAACGAGAGGCGCTCGTTTTATTGCTCAATGATAAGTAAAAGCAACGATTAACCGAGAGAATATCTTGATATTTCTCGTCATAAAAAACTCTTAAAATGGCGCTTTTTTCTTAGTAGTCTATTGAATTAAAAAAAAAAAAGGTAACACTTCAGGTAATTTATAATTACCGTTTATTTGTTAATAATTAATAATTGACTTATAAGTGTTGTCCTTATTGTAACTCATACACGATCTATCTGTTTTAGAAGAATTCTTTACTTCTTTGTGTGAGGCTAAACGAAGAAATTGCCAGAACTGTTTGGTCTCCTGATCAAATTATCAATCAAATTCTCGCACGAGATTGAGACATCTCTTTTAAATTCTCTATTGAATTAAGACCATCTTATGAGTTACATATTTTTAAACAAAAGGCATTTGGAACCTGTCCCCATGGTTAGTATTATCGTGCCCGTATTCACAAAATTAAAACCAAGATTTAAAATTGGATGTGAAAAATTGTCAACTTGTTAAAGTTTCAGTTCTGCAGAACTGATTGGTTTCAATCTCCACCTCTACGTAATCACCGCTCTTTCTTACCTGAGAATGGTTTGCAATCATCGTTACGAATATTCTAACAACCACTAGCACTAGCCCGTTTCAAACGGTGTACAGAATTCAATTTGAGTCATTTTTATGTAATCTTTTGTTTTCAATGTTTGTCCTAATTCAATTTTCGTATCCAGAATTTTTCGTCTAAAGTCTTATAGCTTCAATATGAGACTAAAATTTCAAAAAGCATGCACCCCAAGAGCAAACAGTTGCTTTTTTAAGACCATATTGTAAATACAGGTGTTGAACCGAACATTTCAAAATAATCTTGAGGTGAGACATCCATCTTCAAAATATTCTCCTCAAAACACACAAGAACAATTTATTTGGAAAACGGGGGCATCAAAACTGGTGAACGTTTATGCACACACTCAACATAATAGCAACCCATAGAAAATTTGTTGCAGGTTTTAGTGTATTTATAATAAAAAAATACACTTTGTTCCGATCCAATAAACTAGAAAAATAAAAGATACGGCTGCTGACTTGCGAAAGCATAATCGAAATCCCTTAAGAAAATCGAAAGTTAACCTCAATCAAATTGTAACGTACATTTTGTACGTACCGGCTAAATGCCGGCGACGCGGAGACAACGGCGGGCGCGCGCAGTGAGTGAGTGATGGTGGGTTTTAGTGCATCGGCCGACTGGAGGCCTCGAGTTCGTCGAGTCTCGTCGACCTCGACTGTCAAGTTGCAATCAGGTGCGTTTCATCATTATACCTGCGTTTTCACTCTCTTTCTCTCCTGGAAATTCGCGGATGAAGGGTCCGCAAACACTTTAAGTTTCCTGAAATGGCGTCGTGAACTTTCACGTTAATTATTATAAGAATCAACTACGTTTTTGGCTTGGTGAGTGTCGTAAAATGATTTTCTTAATTGCGTTAGAATTATACAGATCATATTTTCTTAATACCGTATGCTAATTTAATTACAGCTTTTAAATCCGATCGAGTTTCGCTCCGCTTGTAAAACTTTGCCGATCACATGTTTGATCTCAACATATCTTGAGGACGGGACATCATTTTATGTACCCTCGGCAAGCAGACTCGATCGGACCGTTCATTAATGCAAGAGTGTTTCTGATACACATGAAATTACAGCTTTTTCCCTGGAGGCAATTTTTCCCTGGAGGCAATTTTTCCCTGAAGGCAATTTTTTTTCTGGAGGCAACTTCTCCCCCGTAATCAACTTCACCTGGAATCGACTCTTTCCCTGGAAGCAAGTTCTCTCAAACACGAAGGCAACCCATTGATGTTACCTGAGACACCTGAGAAGTTTACCACCAACTAAACTTCCACCCTCACACCGGAGATCCTTCGAAGCTAAGTGCCTTTGCCTACCCAGTTTAATCGATCAGTTCATTCGGATATACTACACGCTCTTGCTTTATTTATTTGTTAACCGTGCTCAAGAGTCTGTGATATCAACATCTGCGATTTTTTTAAAAATTAATAGCTGTGATATATTTTATATTTTTCAATAAAGAGTACCTGTTGTTCTGCTGACCTGCTTGTTATTGTTGACCCTCTTAGACTAGCGACTCAACCTACGACCCTTGTTTTTCGTGTCTCATGCTCTCAGCGACTATTTTTCCCCTCTAAGGGTTAAATAGTTCGTTTCAAAATAAATTCATTTTTAAGCCAACATTCTTCGAGGCATCATCAAGTTGTTCCAACATATCGCTCAGTTCCTGCATGTTGTTGTTCACCAGTACGATGTCATCAGCGAATCGAAGATGGTTCAAGTAGGACCCGTCAATGTTAATGCCTTTAGTTTCCCAATGTAGGACTTTAAAGATGTTCTCTAATGCTAGGGTAAACAGTTTCGGCGATATGGTATCACCCTGACGCACTCCATTATTTATTTTGATTTTATCCGTTCTTAATTCGTCGTTCATTTTGACATGGAAAGTGGCGTTTGCGTATATATTTTTCAATAGGTTTGTGTAGCGAGAATCTATTCTCGCATCGTCCCCATAGCTTGGGTGATCGCCCACGTCTCAACCGAATCGAACGCCTTATGAAAGTCTATAAATGCCAGATGGAGAGGTATGTTATATTCAGTTGTTTTTTTTTAATTAACGTTCGTATGGAGAGGTGGTCGATGGTGCTAAACCCCTTGCGAAATCCCGCTTGCTCTACTGGTTGATATGAGTCGAATTTGTTGGTCAGTCTTGGTCGGTATTTTTCTATATTGCCACTATCCCCCTTTTTTAGAATCAGAATGACTTCCGAATTTTGCCATTCGTCCGGAATCTCGCCTTCTTGAAGACATTTATTTAACAGGACTTGCAAGGACTTCTCAACGACTGTTCCTCCCATTTTCAACATTTCGCTTGTGATTTTATCTTCGCCTGGGCTGTTCCTGTTTTTCATTTCCTTCAGAGCAGCCTGTATTTCCTGTTTGGATATCTATGGAATGTCTTCGGAGCCCACGTTGCATAAAGTAGTGTGAGGAGTGTTTGGATTAGGTTTGGTAGAGGTGTAAAATTTCTGGATGTATTCGGAAATTTTATTGCTATCTGAGATTACTTTACCCTGTTGGTCTTTCATTTTGGTGATCTTGTGTTTGCCTGGGGATAGTTTTGACATGTTACAACAACTTTAAGGTATCATCCTGGTCTAAATCTGCACCAAAACTTATAGGATCTAAGTAACAATATTTATCTCAGAAACTGAAGTCTCAGGATGTGAAAAAAGTCGCAAGAAATCTATGCCCTAAGTGAAAATCGGAGATTTAGTCGCGCGGAATTGGTAGCAACACTCCTCTTTATTTGAAAAAAAAAGGTTCACTCATTACCGCTCTTTGCTTTGAAAGCACGGATCCTCTCTTTGGCAATAGTCGTGTCTAGTTTCAAGGTATTGAGACAAACAATATTTTTTTATTAAGTATTATTTGGACTATCAAACTCCTCGTATGTATCTTCGATACACTCTTTTACAGTACAGTGGCTTGAAATAATAAATTATCTTCCGATTTCAATGTCACCGTAACAGTAGAGATTAAATGTTCATCGATCTTATAATTATTTATTAAACCGTTTCAAGGATGAAACTGAAAGTTATTTATTGAAGGTATATTCATGGCTTTATATAGTTTCCTTCTTGATCGTCATCATGAAAACTCGCAGCCGTAGGTATTTTAATCTTGTAGGAGCATACAGGAAATAAACGGCTACATCTTATTTTATTTAATAATATCTGAAGGTAATTATAAAGAAAGAAATTATTTAATCTCTATTTTTGGCGGTATAATTATTCATCATCATTAAATACCACCTAGAAGGGCTAATTAACTTTTCAATGGTTAAGGCAAGGTTAAGTACAAAACTCTGCACTACTTTTACTATTTAACCATTTATCTAACCCTTATTGTTGTTATTGTTTCCAAGTTTCCCATATTAAAAATTAAAAAAAAAACTTGCCCAGCAAATGATAATACTAATCTGAAGTTATAAAGTAATTGATGAAAATTTTTAGTAACGGAAGAAATTGTCTGCACTTTCACTTTTCGCTATGCAGAGTTTTTTTCCCTTACTTTTTAACAGTCATTTGGCAAGCACAATAAGCCCATTATCCAACAAGCCAGATCTTGATTCAGATGGCCCTCGAAGGGCAAAAAAAGTCATTTGGCACTTGGAGGTCCTCCTCATTTGCGTTCTCGTTCATCTCTACCTTGGATCATTAACCATTTATCTTGTGTCCCTTGGTCTGTAGTCAAAACCATATTAGATTTGCCTGCTTTATAAAATTCGAGAAAAAATCTTTCAGGAAAAGTTTTGCTAATGAGTTAAAAACATGCGAGTCCTATTTTGAAAATTAAAAATGAATTTATTTTAAAAATATGTCACAACTCGAGACATCTCTCTCACATAGGGGTGGATTATAAATTCTACACTTGCCAATTATTATTATCGTCAGACTTGAACTGGATTAATAAAATTTCATTTACTACTAGTCCAATTTTATATTTTTTTACAGCCAGTTATAGTTCTATAAATTTAATATACTGAGCGCAGACTTTTCTAAAACTCTATACGGAAAAAAAATAATTCGTTCTTGAAACTGTGGTCAATGTTTTATATATTAAATATTAAGAACCTATTTTATACAAGGAAGTGAATAATTATAGATTATTTTATCAAATACTAAGGTAATATTGATGTTAAAAAAATACCATACTATTTCTATCGAGTTTTCCCTCCCGTTTTAGGCAATGCAGAGCAATAATTAGAAATGAAGGCTTCGATGCTAGAAAACAAAAGCACAAACCGTGAAGGGTCAAACCTCATCGTCCTTGTCCTTGTATTATGAAACAGAGAAATGGGAAGTTTCCTTAAGGGCTAGGGAATTCCTTCTGTGGCTGTGCCAAATAAAATTTGGCACGTGTATTTTATTACGAATTCAATGTACCGAAATTTGTCTCCATCTCAGAATGTAACACGTCTCATAAAACATTGTTTTACTCATAATTTTTGAGCGGAATTAGCATGCTCCAGTTCCACAGATGTGTCCTTAATTGGGAATTATCTTTAATCAGGAATTGCCTTTATCGTTTTTCAGGTGACTGCCTTCTATCGGATGATTGCTTTTTAATTGGGCCAAGGGCACTATAGGAACCAAATTTTAATCAGTTTAATCAGTTTATAATCGATTCTTCGTAATTCAATTTTGTCTAATTTTTTATGGTAGATCAGTATATATGATATTAACCAATAAATATTTTGCTGGTATATAATAACAAGTGTCCCTCTAATCTAGGAAATTTTTTGTACGAGATATCATCAAAACGAACATATTTTATACAAAAACTAACATTAAATTAGGAGATTTTATTTGAGTTGCATCGTTTGATCATAATCATAATTATTTAATTAATTATTTGATAAACTTAAATTTTAAATACAGGTGGTCCGGAAATTATGAGCAAAAAATTAAGGGGGTGATTCTTCTTGATGAAATATTGCCAAAAGTATCTATAATTTTTTTTCGAAAACTCAAAAAGAAGAAAGTTATAAGCCTCCAAAGTTGATTTTTTTAAATCAATATTTTTTTATAACTTTTTTTCTAGTGTACGGATTTTCTTAAAATTTGACACACTTGCCACTGATGTTGCTTTACATCATTGGTCCAAATTAGACTTGAATCCCTCGAAATCAAAAGGCCTTAACTGCCCTTGACCTTCAAAAAAGACCTATAACTTTTTTCGTAATATTTTTTTCTGAGTTTTGAAGACGCACAATTGAAGAACATGAAGAAATATTCGGAAAAGGTCCTCTTTGTCTATCACGATAAAATGACCTGCTTCCGAGTAAAACTGTTTCAAAAATTTGCTTGCACTAAAATTGATCACCATAAACTATGATCATTCTGCAACAATACCAAAGCATGTTTTGGGAACGGTGGCAGGGTTGCCTAGGAAACAAGACGTTTGCTTTGGATTTCATTTTGACAGCAATTTATTATTTTTTTTAATTAAAATTATTTTATTATTTTATTAAAAAAAAAATGATTAAACATTTTTTTCATTTTCAAAAAAAATCATTTCCAGTCTATTTATAATACGAATGTTTCTGTTTTGTACATAACTAGGCAATCCTGCAGCTGTTTCCAAAGCATGCTTTGGTGTTGTTGCAGAATGATCATAGTTTATGGTGATCAATTTTAGTGCAGGAAAATTTTTAAAACAGTTTTACTCGGAAACGGGTCATTTTATCGTGATAGACAAAGAGGACTTTTTCCGAATATTTCTTCACGTTCTTCAATTGTGCGTCTTCAAAACTCAGAAAAAAATATTACGAAAAAAGTTACAGGCCTTTTTTGAAGGTCAAGGGCAGTTAAGGCCTTTTGATTTCGAGGGATTCAAGTCTAATTTGGACCAAGGATGTAAAGCAACATCAGTGACAAGTGTGTAAAATTTTAAGAAAATCCGTACACTAGGAAAAAAGTTATAAAAAAATATTGATTTAAAAAAATCAACTTTGGAGGCTTATAACTTTCTTCTTTTTGAGTTTTCGAAAAAAAATTATAGATACTTTTGGCAATATTTCATCAAGAAGAATCACCCCCTTAATTTTTTGCTCATAATTTCCGGACACCCTGTATAAAGAGGACGCATTTTTTTCAAATTCAAAATCTCGGACTAAATACAAATAAAAAAATATTAAAATAAATCTTCCGTGATCTCCACTTTATTCTTATGTCTTTAATTGGATTTTTTTTTTCCAAAAACAGGTCAAGGATTAGGATGGCTTATACTAAAAATAACAAGTCATCTTAGGTTTCTTACATCTAATGTTTCGAAATCAATGCGTCCAATGTGACATAACATGAACGCCCATTACTATTACTGTTACAAGAGCTCATACAAAAGGTTAAAAATATTCATAGTAATTTTTCATAACGATTGTGTCATGATATTCAGATGCTGGCACTGAAAATTTAAAGGTCACTGAAACAAACAATGTGTCAAGATACACGGTCAGTGAAAGTGAGAGTCTTCAGTTGGTATAATAAGAACGACAAAGAAAGAATGGAGAAGATTATTTTATTTTGATTACAAGATTAGTCAGACTGTAATTTAGTTGCATTTTTCTTTGAAGTTGATCAACATCAATTTCTACAATAATCATTATTTTTTTTTATATTATTTAACAACGTATGCGCCTTTCCACCAAAAATATTGAAAAGTGCAATAGTTTTATTGCTCCTTTCAATTTTTATCATTAAAATAAACAATTTAAACTACTTAAAATTTTAGTCAAAATACTTAAAATTCAAAATGATGAAACGATGCGCGAATAGTTGAAATTAATTTCAAAAGTTATCAGTTTTTGGTTAACTGTATAAAAAATTATTTACTTCATAATTACAATTACGTTTGAAGAGTACAGAATAAAACCAGTTAAGTCCATTTTGGTCATTTTTGAGTTTAAAATGCTATCTAATAGCATTTTTCCTAATCTACTAGGTGGCATATGTATACACTGTGTCCAAGATAAGAATGAACAGCATGGGGATCTCGGAAACCGTGGGAGATACAGGGTCGGTTAAATGGGGAAAAAGTTGGACAACCAGAAACAATGCAATTTTTGATTTTCGAAAAAAAAAATTTTAATTATATTTTTTCTCATTTATTACGTTATTATTGAAGATGGAGGAAAACTTCAACAACATTTTCATTGCAGCTTTTAACCAGATTTATTTTTGCAATGTCAGTTTTTTTATGTGACAATTCATATTTGCAGGGCCAGATTGAACTTCGATATTTTAAATAGGAACCTGGATTTTTTATCGCGAAAACTGAAAGACATTTTAATTCTGAATTTATTAACATGCCACACATAGTGCTTCAAACTTGCTTCGGACTATAGCTATTGACATCATCAGTTTAATCACCAGAAGGATAATACAATGGCAGAGACATTTCGAAAATTTTTGATTTTCGAATTATTTTGAAAACACCAAAATTGTCAATTTTTGTTTTATGATTTATTAACGTTATTATTAACGATGGAGAAAAACTTAAACCACATTTTCATTGCGACTTTTAACCAGCTTTTTTTAATGTGACAATTCGTATTTGCAGGGCTGGACTGAACTACAATTTTTTAAAAACGGACCTGGATTTTTTATTGCTGAAATGGTAAAAAAAAAAGTTCTGAATTTAAATGTCACGCATTGTGGTTCAAACGTGTTTCGTACTGTAGCTATTGTCATCATCAGTGTAATTTCACCTTCATACCGATCTGTGCTCTTATAAAATTTCTTGGACTTGTATTACTCATCGTCATCACAATCTGACAAGGCCAAAAACTTTAATAAGAGCACAGATCGGTATTAAAGTGAAATTACACTGATGATGACAATAGCTATTATAGTCCGAAACGCGTTTCAAACACAATAATGTGTGACATATCAGTAAATTCAGAATTAGAGTATCTTTCCATTTTTGCAATAAAAAATCCAGGCTCGTATTTAAAAAATCGCAGTTCAGTCCAGCCCTGCAAATACGAATTGTCAGGTGAAGAAAAACTGACAATGCAAAAATAAAGTTGGTTAAAAGCTGCAATAAAAATGTGGTTTAATTTTCTCCATCTTCAATAATAACGTCAATAAATCAGACAAACAAAATTTGGAAATTTTAATTTTTTCAAAATAATTCCAAAATCAAAAATAATTTTTGAAATGTCTTACTACCATTGCAATAACATTCTGACTACCCAAGTTTTTCCCTATTTAACCAACCCTGTATCTCTAAAGGTTTCCGAGATCCCCACGCTGTTCATTCTTATCTTAGATACAGTGTTATTGCTCTAGTGAAACAAGCTTTTAAGTCACAATTTTTTCCACTACAATTTTACTTATTATAATACAAACTTATTAGACTTTAAACACTTAAAAGTTATTTCCCCTGAAATCTGTAATTTGTGACTGAGTGGGTTTTATTCCTGTACGCTTTATTTGGTAAATAATAAAAATTTCCCAAACACTTTTAAACGTTTTTAAAATATTATATGTTTTTTAATAATTTTAAAGTTTTATGTATAAACGGCATTTTCTCATAGATCTAGTATGCTCAAAGTTAATATACAGGGTGAATCACATGTAACGAATAAATTCATTTTCTCAGTTGATATTTGTAGAAAAAAAAAAAAAGAAACAGGTCGATTTTTTAATTTATGTGTTATTGACGTAATATTTTTTTATACAGACTGTTCCTTGGTTATAAATTAAAAAACAAGTGATAACGGCAATTTTTCATTTTGAAAGCCCTGTACATACGCAACGTCTCAAAATATCGGAAAACGGAAATACAACGTGAAAAGTTAAGATAGGGACATGTAAGCCGTTTCCGATGTACCTACTTACGCACTGCAAAACTAAAAATTGCGCTTTTCATTTGTTTATAAGTCATAACCTACTCGATTTGAACTGAAACTGTGAAAACCATTCTTAACGGATTTTTTCAGGAAATATAAAAATACAATAATATACAGGGTGTTCTAATAAAAAAATAGACACTTACACAGCCAAGGAACATCCTGTATAAAAAAAAAGTTTCGTCAATAGAACATAAATTTAATTTAAAAATCGACCTGTTTTGGGATTTTTTAATTCTACAAAATATTATCTAACCAAGAAAATGAATTTATACGTTATATACGGCTCATCCTGTATGTTGAAAAGCACACATTTCTTACAGGAAAAAATAAATAATCTCATACCTAAGTTGGGAGCTTTTTGGTGGACTTTGTAGGTATATTGAGGGTTTTTAATTTAATTTAATTTTTTTGTAAGTATAGGAAAGCCAATATTATGCAACTGGCAGATTTTGGTCATTAATTCACTCATAATATATAATATGATCGTCAACTCGCTATGATGATTAAAGTCATCACTAGTTTTTTGCGTAATATGACTTACAGCCAATATTATAATAAAGGTCCATTAAACTAACGGGCAGATTTCAAATACCATTTTTAAAGATAATATCGACGTCAAATTACTTTTGTTAACATTTTTGTAATCCCTTTCATGCCCAGAATCACTAAATTGGTATATTTCTCACCTACGGTTAATACCTTTTCTAGAAACGACCCCAGAAATCTGCCAGTTAATTTAATGAGCCTTTATAAAACCGGCTGTTAGTATTTACGTCTTTATTTTAACATTAACACATTAATACACACATTAAATTATGCCGGAAATTTCTAAGAAGAATTTAATTGCAATCAGATTAAATTATTAGGTAAGTTTCAAATATGGTAAACAAATTTCCTTAATTTTGATCAGTGGGTACTTTAGGTCTATAATCATGAAGGGTTTTTTCTAGACTGCACAAAGCGTGAAAAATAATAAATTTTCAATTATAACAAGTAATACAACCATGCCCTTGACACGTGACTAACCAAGTAGGTATTGATGTGTTAGATTTAAGAGTCTACAATGGAATGATTAATTTCTCTTCATTCATTACCCATAATTTATTTTTATCCTTACGTCCACAGATGTATACTTCTTAGCAAAAAATATGACATGATTAAGGTAGGGATAATAATCCAGGAAGAGGAACACAAATAAGTATAAATAATAAGGTAAAATATAAAATCAATAGCACAATTCATTTTATTACTTGTACCATAAGCGAAATTTGATAATTTATAACTTCAAAATGTTTAAATCGGTGAGTAAAAGTATAGTGTACTTGATTGTTTTAAGACTTTCTTGTTTGAAAAATGTAATTAACTTATTTCTAAATAAATGGGATAAAGATTTACATTTAACTATAATTAACGAGATAGTAAAGGGATAAACATGTATTAACTTGAGAAACAGAGTATTGATTACGTTTACCATGATAATAAAATTTATTTGCGAGTATTAGTCTAAATAAGAGCTACTAATCCCAATCCCAGGTCGTTCCATTATTAGTTTGCAAGACACAGAAACTATTATGAAAATAAATTTTTACCAATACCTAATTACTCCTAATTAAGAAAACTCAACGTGTTTTTTTAAATTTATATTCCGAGATCACATGATATTTTATGATAAAATTCGTTAAATAACTCATTCTGTAGAGTTAACATGGAACATGGGAGACATAGTTTTATATTAACAGGATTAGGTAATGGGGAAACCTTGCTATTATTTGGTATTCATCATTATCAGTTCTAAAAATATTGTTAGGTAGGTAGGTATGACATTTCACAAATCAAAAAAAAAAAAAAATTATAAAAATTAATTCTGATTTCAGGTATCCTTTATAGCTCTCTTGGCAGTGGCGGCCGCCCACCCCCTCGCAAGTCACGCAGTAGTTTCAAGTCATGGATCGTTCGTCTCCCACGGTGCAGTAGTTCCTGTGGTACATGCCGCCCCCCTCGTACATGCTCCCGTGGTGCACGCTCCGGTGGTTCATGCTGCTCCCATAGTTCACTCCGCGCCTCTGCTACATGCACCATTAGTGCATGGGCATGGGGTGGTACTGCATTAGGTTGAGATATTAATAAAAGGGATATCATTATTTTACTTAATAAAGAAATTGTAATATAAAAATCTACAAATATGTACCTGTACCTAATATTGTTTTGAATTTTCATATTTAAACAAAGACTATTTATAATTTAAAAATATTGCTCAAATATAGAATTAAAAAAAAACCTTTTTTCTACTCCCAACTTTTAATATGCATATTAAATATGAATCACCAGTGCTTTAATGGGTCTCATTAAGATACAAATTTTCATTAAAGCACTGGTCAATAAGCTATCCAATGGCAGAGGAGCATTTGCAATCGAATCGGTTCCTTTTCGCTCACGATCGGGTCGGCAAGCCAACCGAAGTAACAGAGTTGTCATACTCACGACAAAAATTGCCTTGTGATATAAGTTCTGTATTTCTGAAAAAAAAATTCTGAACGTTTATTTAATTTAGAACATAAGTAACATTCAAAGAAAATTTATCAAGATTTTATGTTACCTTAATTAATTTGATAAGTAGGTATATCGTGTAAAAGATGGGAAGATAAAGTATTATATCATTCGTAGCGCTCCGTAATATAGTATTCAAAGCGGCAACGCTGCGACCCGCGTTGCGCAGATAAACAATATCGTAATTAATGGCTGTCAGTTATTAAAATTATTAATTAATCTCAAAATCGAAGCGTAAAATTCGGAATTCGAACTTCGCATAATAAAAATTACGCAGTAGTGAGTAGTGCCCTTTAAACTTGATACTAAAACATGTCTCAGCAGAATAACCTTAGCGACAAAGAGAAAATTTGGTACCTAATATGCGTAAGCAAATAGCAACCTATCTTAACCTCAAGGATCCGCAATTGTACACGGGTCATTGTTAAAATATATAATTTTTTAATCTTTTCTATGAAATAAAAAAGGGTCGTAGAAAAAATAGTGTATGGAACTCGCAGATAATGGCTATTAATACGCTCTTATGATGGTTAAGACACTCGCCTACGGCTCGTATCTTAACTCGCGTATTAATAGCCTTCATTATAAGCTCGTTGCATAATATACTATTATTAGACAATAGATGCTTTAATTTGTTCCCTCATTTCAGGAACGATTTTCAACTCCTTTAGTTACGTTTCCTTAAAAATTTCCCAAAACACTGAATTTTTTCGTCGAATAGCCTCAAAATTAACTCATATTGCTAACCTTATATTTTTATTACATTCGATGAAAAAATTTTGCCTAATTTTTCCTAAGAATTATACCTGTAGAGAGTCATAATAACCTTCCGATGATTGTTCTTAAAAAAATTTAGACCCTCTCAAACATCGGAGAAAAGTAGCTGACCTAAGTCTGTTTTACAGGTATTTTTATGGGAAGTGTTCAATAGACGTGACTTGCTTGATCCCACCTAGAACGAGACCGAGGAGAAATACACGTCGAGCTGCAGACGCTCATCCGTAACAGGCTCAGCTCCTTAAACTTCGTACCACCCTATTTCAGACTGTTTCCATGTATAGAACCGCATCACTTTGGAATAGTATACCTACCAAAGAGTGTGTTTCCTGACGAATACAACCTGCAACGATTCAAAGCCCACGTGAATCGACATCTCTGCTCATGCACCGCTCCCCGAGCATCACATAAAAAAAGGAAACTTTTATTTGATCATAAAAAAATTGGACGCAAATCCCTGTTGAGCTTTGAAAGTGCTTTGAAAGGAAAATCCTTCGGAAATCAGATTACTAGAACTGAATTCCTATAAATCAGACATAATAATCTCTTGTTCTAATACAAGTGTAAAAATGTATTTACATTTTTATTCAACTTGAACTTGCATTTATTTGAACTATTTTATATTGTTAATAGTTAACAGGATAAATCAAGAACAGGTCTGACTATTGTGGCAACATGACTATTATCGCCCTATAAGATTTTATTATGGGAGAGAATATTAAAATGAATCAGTTAACTATGTAATTTGCAAGAAATTAAAATTTCATCTCCACTGTGAATTTCCATTCCATTATCCTTCATAACCGAAATTATTAATTTAAATAACTTATATCCTTTGGGTTATGTTTTCCATTGTTGATACGGCAGGAGCTCATATTTCCATCGAATACCTAATAAACGCGATCTAAATGCAAAATAACTTATATCTCAGCGAGTGTTTACTTCGACAACATAAATAAAAATAAATTTGCAAAGAAGACAAGAAGGACAATATTTTCCATATGAAAAGAAAATGTTTGCATGTATAAAAATTTAGCCATTTCTACGTATATGTTTGTGTATTAAAGTCATTCATCCTAGGTCTCTTATGTGATGTATTTTTATTTTTGTCTAGTTTCCATGCTTTATTAAAGAAGCTGTAAGTATACCTATACACTATACACCAGTTTAGGCTTGTAGAGCTTGTATATCTGAATATTATCTATATGTACCTATCTGAATTCATTATTTTTGTATAAGAAATTAAACTATGTTATATCCTAATTATTGGAGATGCTTATGTAATAATATTACTTACGACTAGACTGCAGCTACATATCTATTACAAATCAACGACATTTTTATTCAAATTATCAATTTACAATTTCATAACTCGAGCCATATTTTTACGCATTGTAATTATCCTCACACACGCACAGTCTCTTTTTTTAATATTCGGGTTAATGATATGGATATAAATGCTGACATTTCAAAGGTTGACAAAGTTAAAACAAAAAAAATATACAAATTAGAGAAAAATAATCAAGGATGAGTCTAGAATGTTTAAGAAGGGATGGTAGGTAGGTGTTAGTAATCGTATATAAAATATTGACCCGATCAGTTTTTTTTATTGTTACTTTTCTATAGTGTTTGGTGTTTGATCTTAAATAAGTTCAAAATGTTTAAGCTGGTTAGTATGCTATCATTTTTATTATTATTGCATCTTTTACACAATGTGAACCATATGTAATGAATAAATTAATATACTTAGTTAATATTTGTAAAATTAAAGAAACCCGAGACAGGTAGATTTTTGATTATTGTTTTAAAATTTCTTGCAAAAATTAACAAAATTAAAAGTAAATGAAAATCATCTACACTACAAATTTAGAAGGTAATACCGTTTAATTATATTAGATGTTGTAAAAAACAAAAATAAAACATTAATCTTACGTGGGAGATGTTCAAAATACTCACCTCGAACGTTCGATTTTTTTTATGCAGTTTTATTTTTGCAATAAATTTGAAAACATTATGACTTTTGTACAGAGAATGATGAGACCTTTCAAATAATTGATGTCACATACTTGCCCTTCCAATTTGAAAATTTAGGGGTGGTAAACGTCAGATTGAGGGGGTTAAAGCGAGGGGTGACTTTTTTACGCCAGTAGTGAAATTTAATAATCAAAAATGACCTGCTTCTGTTATTTTTTTTTAAATTCTACAAATAATTGAGAAAATTAATTTATTCATTATTATATACGGGTGTCCGTTTTTCGAGGCTAACCATGGGGATCTCGCTTATCAGTAGAGATACGAGGTCGGTTAAATTGAAACAAAGTTGCGTATTTTCATGCCGAGTAATAATCTGAAAAAAATTCAGGATATTTTCAGTCGTTGCCACTGAAAATATCCTGAAAAATCGAGATTTCTTGTTTTTAAATTCATAAATAACTTTAACGGGCTATTTACGCTCTAACCTAGGGCTTCCTGAGGCAGACCAAACACACAGAGCCATCCAGTCATCTCGAGGCTGCAGTCAACGTTGTTTCGGTCTCTTTATGACCTCATTAGTACAGCACATCGAGAAATAATCAGGGGATGCATGAGCATGCCAGGTCAGTCCAGGAAGCCAACTATTATATGAAAAATCGACACGGAACTCCGTTACTCCAAGAGTTTATTGCCATCTACCGATGGAGACAAGAACATCGGTAGATGGCGATAAACTCTTGGAGTCATGGAGTTCCGTGTCGATTTTTCATATAAGAGTTGGCTTCCTGGACCGACCTGGCATGCATTCTCTGGTTATTTCTCGATGTGCTGTACTGATGAGGTCATAAATAGACCGAAACAGCAATTGTAATAATCTTGGACTTGATGAGAGACATCTATCGGTAGCTTGCTAGCACCGCTCGACGGATGGTAATGCCCCGAAATGTGCAATCTGCATTGGGCTACTATTCCCGATGGACCCAAGCAAGCAGTCGTGCTGCCGTTAGTCCTTGTCTCCATCGGTAGATGGCAATAAACTCTTGGAGTCACCGAATTCCGTGTCGATTTTTCATATAAGAATTGGCTTCCTGGACTGACCTGGCATGCATCCTCTGGTTATTTCTCGATGTGTTGTGTGCTGTACTGATGAGGTCATAAAGAAACCGAAACAGCGTTGTCTGCAGCTTTGAGATGACTGTGTGTTTGGTCTGTCTCAGGAAGCCATAGGTTAGAGCGTAAATAGCCCGTTAAAGTTATTTATGAATTTATAAAATTCACCGCTCTTTTAATATTATTATTAATTTTTCTTGTTTTTGCCATATATTTCTTACTTTTGGAAATTAATAAATAATTTTTTGTAGGCTTACATAAGCCGTTAAGAACTATCCATCTGACATTTCAAAAACTGTCAAAGCCAACTAGATTCCAGAGTATTCATAGTCAACTTTTGTTTTTCTAATGGCCGCCATATTGGATTTTCATGTCATTCTGTATTAAACAAATTAAGGAAACCAAAAATCTATCACAATAAAAAAATTCTTCAAAGTTTTCTTCTTCTTTTCTCAAAGAAAAGAAAATTTTATCACCGAACGACGTCGGGTGACGTCGCAATATGACGTGACATTGCTTGACTTATGGTTATTTATCACATTCGGTTGAAGAAAAGTTACTTTTGTCGAAAAAAGAAGAATAAAATTTTGAAAATTTTTTTTTGAATGTGAAATATCAGATGGATAGCTCTTAACGACTTATGTAAGTCTACAAAAAATTATTCAATAATTTCCAAAAATAAGAAAGATATGGAAAAAATAAGAAATCTCGATTTTTCCGCCTTTTCAGGATATTTCAGCAACGACTGAAAATATCCTGAATTTTTTTCAGAATATTACTCGGCATAAAAATACGCAGCTTTTCCCAAATTCAAACGTCCTCGTATCTCTACTGATAAGCGAGATACCCATGGTTAGCCTCGAAAAACGGACACCCTGTATATTTATATGGTTCACACTGTATATGGTGCGAGTAACATTTAGTTTAAAGTTAAGAGTCACACTGGTCATTTTGAAAAAAACGGAATAAAAGAAGAATTAAGTATTTATATTCAATATTATTTTCTACTGTATACAGGGTAAGTCATTGATATGGGAAAGCTCGATTGCACCTACACCATTAAAGATATCGAAATGAACCAAAAAGTGCTGTAAATGGGAGGGTAAAGTGCAGTTTGTAAAATTATTTTCAGATACACAGGATGGCCCAATATCGCTGTACGCCATTCAACTTTGTAATTTTAAATAGGACACCCTCTATATTATTACATCTTCAAATTATTTGAGAAAAGTCAAAAAGAATGGTTTGTAAAGTTGAAGTTTGTAATGAGCGATTTATGAGTTATAAACAAATGAAAATCGCGATTTTCCATTTTCAAAGCAGCTTATATTGAAAACGGCTCGAGATATGGAAAAACGGTTTACATGTTCCTATCTTAACTTTTCAAGCGGTATCCTATTGGATGGATGAAATTTTTATACAGAGTGGTAAAAAATTTGATTATTTTCATCACCCGGTATAAAAATTTCAGCTACATGATAGGATACCAAATTAAAAATTAAGATAGTAACATGTAAGCCGTTTTCCTCTATCTTGAGCTGTTTCTAAGATACGCTGCTTTGAAAATGAAAAATCGCGATTTTCATTTGTTTATAACTCATAAATTGCTCATTACAAACTTCAACTTTACAAACCATTCTTTTTTACTATTCTCAAACAATATGAAAATGTAATAATATAGAGGGTGTCCTATTTAAAATAACAAAGTTGTATGGCGTACAGCGATATTGGGCCATCCTGTGTATCTGAAAATAATTTTACAAACTGCACTTTACCCTTCCATTTACAGCACTTTTTGGTTCATTTCGATATCTTTAATGGTATAGGTGTAATCGAGCTTTCCCATATCAATGACTCATCCTGTATATTTTCATTGATAAAAATCGTAACCACCAGATACTTTACTAAGAATTCTCTTAATTCTTGTCCCTGTCATCATGGAGTTGATAATGATCTCCAGAGTGACCCTCGTATTAACAATTCTACAGCATAAGAAAAAACTCGATATTCACAATAATTATTTAGGCATATTAATTCTTTTCGCAGTTGATTCTGGTAACCATCCTGGCCTACACTTCAGCTGGCTTCTTGAAACCCTACAGCTACCATTCACCGTCATACAAGATCATAAGCTACTCTCACCCAATACCAATTGTGAGATCATCATATCCGATATACAAGTACAGCCCAAGTTACAGTGTGGCGCCTTATTACAAAAGTGCCCCCATTGTTTATTCTTCTGGATGGTCTGGATGGTCTGGATGGGACTAAATTAATTGATTGATTATTTTTTAGTTGTCTAAAGAGGGAGATGTTTCGGAAAATGAGGTCCATTCCTAGTTTTATAGTTTATATAGTGAGAGCTTAGTTTGTATATTGCAGAATGGGGTTGTAAAAAATTGTAAAAATATGAAGAAAGATACAGCTCATTTCTTCGAAATGTTTCTTTCTTATTGTGGGTCTATGTAAATTTTTTGTTATACGTATTGTGTGAAATTAATTTTTATGATATAATAATAATTAAAATATAAATTATGTTATGATGAAAAGATGTTTTATTTATTTTCTGAAATTTATTGTAATCAAAATACGTTTTTAGCTTTTCATTCTTCAAGTATGTATTGTGAAGGATTGTGGAAAAAGAGACATTTTTCTACAACGTTCTTTACCTACACAGCCAGAGCTCGGAAACTTCCATCCTCAAACATTTCAAAACAGTTTACTCTGTGGTATCAAAATGTGTATCTTTTGCAGAAATCGTCCAATCGTTCACGCAAATCTTTTGCCTTTTTTCACAAAACTATACACCCTTCGGTGGATTTCTAGTACACATATACGTTTCAAGTACGGCAGACTGTTTCTCATGTATGGATTTTTGCAAAGTTTGCTTCCTCTTCAGCTATAATATAATATATACTCTAACCAGATTGGTCTATGTGACCGTTTTACCCAGTGACTTGACTTGGAGGAAAAACTTTCCAGGTCAATAGATATTAGGCAGTTATTAGGGAATACTTGACTTTTATTCCACAGTTTGTAGCACGATCACTTCTGACTCCACCGTTGTATACACCTAGGTTTGGTGCAAAAATACTAAACATTTTATGCATATTTCTTTTTTTTTATGTATTTCTTTTTCAAAATCCAATATTTCATTTCGAAAACTATATACGGAGACGGCCTAAGTAACACCAAAATAGGTTAAAGCGAACTTATGTATCTAATTAGTATCGTTAAATAGTATTTCAAGTCTTTTGATGATTACTGAGGTGAAAACAATGTAACGTCGTTAAAGGTTTTATTCTTTAATTAGCTCCATTTAATATTATTAAATGGGACATCATTCTCTAAATCCTTGCTATTAAGGTTCCGAAAATATGAATTTTGAACTAACATCGCCACCTGTTGCCGAGTGGTAAAACTAACTAAACTAGGCAAGTTCAAGATCCCTACCTTTAGTACAATCTGTAACTTCCTTCTCTTACAATCTTCCTTTTCGATAAATTAGAAACACAGATGTCGCTGTGATGTAGTTTCGCAAATTTAAATACAACCACCCTTTCTTCGAGCTGCGCGGAAAAGGTGCTCCGCAATTTCTGGACAAGTTTGTTCGTCTTCCAATCTTGGTGCTCGAAGCGACAAGTCGCACCCCTACCTTTTCTCTTTATCTAAGGACCGATTATTAGTAAATCGGGTAAGTAAATTGTTCAAACTATCTGAAACTTTCTCTAATAGAGTTTATATATTGTTATAGTTCTTTCTACCTACCCTATCAATTGGGGTACTATCTTATCTCGTCGGAAAACCTATCTACGGAGTAGAACCCCACCTGTCTTCACGGACGCCATATTGGTTTCCACCATCTCTACATCTGAATATCCGCTTTTATGGAAGGAATCCCTTACATTATCTGAAGGTTTTGCTACTATCTGCCCATGAATACTGGATCTCATCATTCGTAGCCCCATATTTTCGAGTTTCATCTAACCTCGAAGGACGACCACGTTACCAGAGTTAGGCACGTGTTCCCACGGGACACGACTCCATTCACCAGTCTTTCTGCCACCCCAGAGGGAGACCACGGTCTCCTATCCTGAGATTTCGTCCAGGGCCCCGCTCTCCAGTCTCGGCACGACATTCCAAGGAAGGCAAAATGTCGTATCAGTAAGCAAAGTGTGACATAACCTTTTATTGCTCAGAGTGATATCAGAGAAATCTGTTAGGATTTTTGTGTCGTTCTATTGCCTTATCTCGTCGTGAGATTGATGTTTTATTAATTAAAACTTATATTAATAATAACTATGAAATACCTGATATACAATTATTACCATTATTATTCAAGTAATGCTTGAAATGAATTTGTCACTTTTTATGTGAAGGAAAAAATAGATCTATTTTCTCTACCAGTTAAACTGTTAAATGAGATATTTTGCAATTAACTTCATGATCAATTAATTAGTAATTTCATAACCATAGAATTTCAATAAGTTATTTTGTAAACAGAATTCATAAATATACTTTTCATTAAAAGATCAACTCTATTATTCAGTAGGTAGATACTACAGTAGTTAGAAATAGTAAACATCTCATAACCTGAGTGAATTTTGATGCCTTTATAGTTCAGGTTACTTTAGATCAATTATTCAAAAACCATAAGGCACTGGCATCCCACTATCTTTTATCTTAGAGGAAATTAAACCGTACCGCTTTATGCTGCTGATGCTACTACAGTCGCATGAAATCTGAATGAGATTTTGGTGCATCAATTAATACTTCGGCCCAACGAAGGTAAGTCGGCTTTGTTTTTCGACAACGATCGAATTTTAATTGGCCAAGAATCATTTTAATTGGCCCAGAGCCTAATCAAATTAGCCCGACCGCAGCAATTGGCATCCCTGGCGGGGAACGATTACTTCTTTGGATTAGAAATCCAATTTATCTTTATCTTATTTGGCTTTTATGTATCTAGGATTTTCATAAAATAAACCTCATAACTATTTGAACTTTACGATTTGTCTACGATATCACTTGATATTTATATAAATTTCTCTTGTTGCTTACTGCATGTATTATTTATTGAAAGCTTTTGCATGATTTAGTTTTAAGCATTATTGTTCCCTAATATATGTGTACCTACCTAATTATCTTTGTGCAAAGTGCCGTGCCGCGAAAATACCTACTTTTTCTTACCGCTACACTGCCGCTAAAGGGTAACCCGTCAGGGAGCTTTACGGAGTGGTTGATTATACCGTCGTGATGTCTCGAGCATGTTTTAGAGAAGCTTAATTCCGTACAGAGAGGATACTCATATACGAGAGCTCTGTAGTTAAGCTGTCTTTGAAAACTGTATCCAAAAATCTTTCCCTGAAAATTACCTTACCATTTTCTCATTAAGTTAGGTTAGGTTTCCATTAATCTTTGACTTTCCAGTCAGCTGTAGGTAGTAGTACCGACAAGCGCTAAAGCTACGAGCAGTGTTGCGACGTATCCCTTGCATTCTTTACGTCAAACGTAGAAAACGAATTCTTTACGTGTAAAGATACATCATAGCGTCACATAGCTTTTTCGATCCCTACCTTACCGACTTTAGTACATTTCAATCATGAATCCCGTTCTAGCTTTATTAAGTGAAGAACTCGCTTATGAAATAGCGATTAGAAAACAAGTCCCATTTAATACACAGGAGAAAAGACGAATTCAATTTCGTGCCCTGTTAAATAGGGAAGAAAATTCTCTTTCTATTTCCGAATCTGTCTACCCCTTTGACAAAGATTCTGCAGAGGTGAAAAAGACTCTTGCAGATTTGAGAATCAAAATACAGGACGCTCCCTTGTCTCTTAATGACCCTATCTGTCAAAGAATTCAATGTCGTCTGAATCATGTGATCTCTAGAATCAATAGATTCAAACTTGATCAAGATCCTGAAGCAAAAGCTTTAGCTGATGATTTATTTTCTGAGGCTTTAGAATTAGAAGGTCAATGGCTTCTGAAAAACGACCAGTCCCTAGACCAAACTGATAACTCATCCAATTCCCAGAGTGCATCAAGCTCTACTGTCTCCACTCATTCTAGACCTAGTGTTCCAGTTTATAAATGGAATATTAAATTTTCTGGTTCTTCTAAGGATAATTTGATCCAATTTCTAGAAAAGGTCAAAGAACTTCAAAGGTCGAGAAATGTCTCAGACCGCGATCTTTTTGATTCTGCAATGGATCTTTTTGAAGACAAGGCCCTGATTTGGTTTCGCAGTGTTGCAAGCTCAATTATTTCTTGGGAAGATCTCAAGAATAAATTGAAAATTACTTTTCTCCCCCTCTCTTACGATGATGACCTATTAGAGGAAATCAAACAAAGGACTCATGGTGAATTTGAGTTAGTTGCTATTTATGTTGCCTCGATGCAAGGTTTATTTAAGAGATTGTCTACTCCTCCATCAGAAGTGGAACAATTTAAAATAATCAAGAAAAATCTTCATCCCTATTTCCAAAATCATCTTGCCCTAGTTGAGGTAAACAACATTCAGGACATAATTTCCATTGGAAAGAAGTTAGAAGATAATAGGACTATTATCCAACAATATCGTCCCCCTCCCTCTAAGAAGGTTCAAAGTCTCTTAAATTCAGACCTAGCATGCTCTGGAGAACCAGCTTCTTTCTCTTCTCGTAAAGCCAGAGGCACACCAACTAAAGGTGCACCTACACCTAGTAACACCAAGATCCCTGTTACTAACCTTTCTGCAGTCACCTGTTGGAATTGTTCCAACAAAGGTCATACCTATGTAAGGTGTAATCTCCCTAGAAAAGTTTTTTGTTATGGCTGTGGCCATAAAAATGTCTACAAGTCTAAATGCCCCTCATGTTCGGCAGATTTCCTGAACTCTCTTAAAGTCACTTCTCGTTCAAAAAACGGCGAAGTTGCACAACAGGGTGCAGTGCGACAACAAGAGACAAGCCGCCCAAAGCGAGCCCTTGTAGAAAAGAGCTTGAAGTCAAAGGACGATCAGTCTCCTCCCTCTCCAAAAGACCAGCACTAGTATCTTCCAGCTATCTTGTTGATTTCACTATTCAAAAGGAACAGTGGAAATCATGGTTGCAAAAAGTTGCAAACTTTTTCGAATCTTTCCGAATACCTCCTAAAAAGGACATACCTAAACCAATAAGTGCTGACACTTTAATACCTGTCATAGCTCCAATTTTACTATCTAACCCTGTTGATAATAGGCCATTTATAGCTGTCAAAATGTGTGACGTACCTTATACAGCCCTCTTTGACACCGGCGCCAATATCTCTGTTTGTGATTTGGAAACCATGCAGGAAGTTCTGGGTGAACTACCCATCCCTTCCAAAAATTCGGATTTGTTGTGTTCTCTGAAAAATGCCGATGGTTCCCCTCTATCTGTTATCGACATAATTGAACTTGACCTGACCATAGATGACGTCACAAAGAAAGTCCAATTCCATGTGGTATAGTAGGATTAACTTTAAAAAGTCAGATGTGACGTCTTACTGACCGTCCGAATTAATATTTTTAATTTCACCAGAAAATGTCAAACAGTTAATTGTCAAGTTGTGAACGAGCGTAATTATTGAAGGAATCATTCAAAAAATGAATTGAACCGCTTACGTCAGTTTGAGATCCACTGACAACTACATAAAATTTATTCACGTAATGACATTCTATCCTGTGTGTTGTGCATTTAATTCTCATTCAAAACCAATGTTGACGTATACTTATTTATGCGGGATGGAGTGTTTAGACAAACTGGACGGTTACTATAAAAACACGTACATGAAACAAAATAAATCGAACTATCAAAAGGATGTGTATTCTTAATCGATACGTATGACTTTTTAGACTTTATTGGACTATATCTTCTATTTCACCACAAATTATCTTGGGAATAGACGTAGCTCGTATTTTCAACATGATGATTAATTTCGTAAATGAATCTTTCGAAGTTCATCCCGGTGATCCTTCGTCTTCATTATCGTCTGTCTTACCTAATGAACTTAAGGTTTGCGCTATCAATAAGATTCAGGATATCTCTTGTTTACCTCCTACCGACCTGTCTAGACTTGAATCGACGATAGACAAATTCAAAAGTTTGGCCCGTGTTGATATACTCCCTGAAACCAATGTGCTATGCCATTCCATAGAAACAAAAGACGCTAAGCCTTTTAGACAGAGACAATATCCCCTATCTCCAACCCTTCAACAATATCTGAATGAAGAGGTAGATAAATTACTTAAGTTAGAAATTGTCGAAAAAAGTAATTCTCCTTGGGTGTCCCCTGTTCTTTTGGTCCGCAAGAAAGACAAAACATACCGTATGTGTTTCGATGGTCGGAAACTAAACGAGATCACCACACATGACTCATATCCCCTGCCTAGAATTGATACTATCTTGAGCAAGCTCAAAAACGCTAATTATCTTACCTCCATCGATTTAAAGCAGGCTTTCTTTCAAGTTCCTTTGGACGAAGAATCCCGCCCAAAGACCGCTTTTGTAGTTCCCGGGAGAGGTTTATTCCAATTCCGACGAATGCCTTTCGGACTGAGAAACAGTGCTCAAACCCAACAACGTCTTATGGACACAATTTTAGGTCCAGCTTTGGAGCCATTTGTTTTCGTTTATCTTGACGATATAATTATCGCCACGAATAGTTTCGAGAAACACCTAGAAATTTTAAGGGAAGTATACGAGCGTTTAAAAGACGCTAATCTTACCGTCAACTTCGACAAATGTCACTTCTGTCGAGATTCTCTCTCCTTTTTGGGTTTTATTATCGATAGAAACGGATTGCGAGTTAGTGAAGAGAAAGTTAAATCGATTATTGAGTCCCCTGTTCCTCATAACACCACTGGAGTAAGACACGTCCTAGGTATCTTACAATATTATAGGCGTTTCATAAAGGATTTTTCTACCATCAGTGCTCCTATCTCAGCTCTGCTGCATAACCGAAAAAAGGGACAGTCAATAACTTGGAACTCAGAAGCTGATCAAGCTTTTAAACTTCTCAAGGAACGACTGACTACAGCTCCCGTTCTAGCTAGCCCAGATTTCTCGAAGCCCTTTTGCATACAGACGGATGCAAGTGATTTCGGGTTAGGTGCGGTGCTCTTTCAACTTGAGGGAGATTTTGAACACCCCATTGCTTTTGCTAGTCGAATGCTGTCGAAAGCCGAGAAGAAATACACCGTTACCGAAAGAGAATGTTTAGGTGTCCTTTTTGGCATAGAATATTTTCGCCCTTATGTCGAAGGTGCAAATTTTACAGTTTACACCGATCATGCCTCTCTTCTCTGGCTTCGCACGTTAAAAGATCCTATGGGTCGTGTAGCTAGATGGTGTTTACGCCTCAGCCAGTTTGATTTCGACATTAAACATCGAAAAGGCACTTGCAATGTCCCTGCAGACTATCTTTCCCGTTCTATTTCTTCTATCTCTCTCCAAAACTTTGTACCTGATGATTGGTATAAAGACATGGTCTCCAAAGTTACCGAGTTTCCTGAGAAATACCCTGACTTTACCATCAAAGACAATATTCTTTATAAACATGTTAAGCCTCGAGTGGAAGTCGTATCTAACCTATCTGATTGGAAAATTGTTGTCCCTACTCCTAACCGGGAGGAAATAATTGCTCAATTCCATGACCCTCCAACTTCTGCACATTTTGGAGTAAGTAAAACTTTGGCAAGAATATCTGAAGTTTATTATTGGCCCAAAATGATTATCTCAGTCAAAAAGTACGTGAGAAACTGCCAGGTTTGTGGTGCACACAAAGCCCCAAACACTGCTCGCGTAGGACTTATGGGTAATTATAAGAAAATCAATTTTCCCTTCCAATTTCTCTCTATCGACTTCATGGGACCTTTCCCTCGATCTAAGGCTAGAAACACCCAACTTTTAGTCGTCACCGATTGGTTTTCGAAGTTCGTTTTGGTTAAACCAATGCCTAATGCTACAGCAGCTGCCGTTACAAAATTTCTTGAGAACCAAGTGTTCTTAATTTTCGGTGTGCCCCAAATTCTGCTTTGTGACAACGCTCAAATTTTTAAAAGCAGTCTATTTACTAATTTGCTGAAAAACTACGAAGTTAACTTGTGGTATAGCGCCAGGCATTTATCTCAGGTGAATCCAACCGAGAGAACGAATCGTACCATCCTTACAGCCATCTCATCTTACATCCGTGACAATCATAAAGATTGGGATAAAAATGTTTATAAAATTGCACAAGCAATTAACTTATCGGTGAGCGAAGTTACTAAACACGCTCCAGCTTTCTTACTCTTTGCTAGAAATGTCCCTGTAGACGGAACCTTTTACGGTCCAGTCTCAGATAATTATCTAGAATTACCTGATGATCTGTCTTATGTTCATCGAGAACAAGACATATCTAAATTACCTCCTATCTTCAGTGATATACGTGATAGACTTAAGAAAGCTTACGAAGTAAGTAAGAAACATTACGACTTACGCAAGCGCCCCGATGTTTTCACCGAGGGTGACCTCGTCTGGAAACATACCTACCCACTTTCGAATGCCGCAAAGAATTTTGCTGCTAAATTGGCCCCAAAATTCGTACTGTGTCGAATATCTAAAGTAGTGTCTAAATTAGTGTACGAATTACAAGACCAAGAAGGCAATCCCCTAGGTCGCTGGCATTCTAAAGATTTGAAGGCTTATCGAGGCGAAGACCCGCCGAAAAGCGACGAATAGTTCCTTGTAATATCTTCTCTTTAACTTTATTTCCCTACCTACCTTTATCTTTCTTTTTGTATTTGACAAAAATCCGTTTAGAAAATGAGGTCTAGCAATATGAGAATTGAGAAAGCTCCGTTTCTTGTTGTATCTTAGAATGAATGAAGAATGTATGCAGAATGAATACCGTATCTTTCAAAGCATTTCTCAAGGATCTCGAAACTAGCTGTGTGAATGTGTCCGGACAAGTGAAAATGTTGCTAATTTTGGGATCAGTATCTGCTATCCTCAGGCTCTCATTCTATTTTATCGCTCAAATTTTGAGAACCCATATCTTTCTGGTTATCTGAAATCATTACCTTGAAAAGTAACTATTCGCCTATCTCGTCTGACTAACGTTTACAGGTCTAATGTTATCTTTTAAATTTTCTTATGTTCAATGAACTAAAGAAAATGCTATCTTGCCGTTGTATCTACCTTATCTTATCTTTTACCTTTATCTTATCTACCGTCTAGTTAAAGACGGGTGCTTTCCCGACAGTTTCCGCCCTGCTATGTGCTAAAGTGAAAACTGCTCTGCTTGTCAAATCAGACGACGGCAGATCTCTTTTATCTTATCTTACCATCTCTTTCAAAGACGGGTGCTTTCCGACAGTTTCCGCCCTGCTATAGGCTAAAGTGAAAACTGCCCTGTTTGTCCAAACAAGAGACAACAGGTTATCTTTATCTTACCCACCATCTCTCCAAGTACGGGTGCTTTCCCGACAGTTTCCGCCCTGCTACGTGCTAAAGTGAAAACTGCTCTGCTTGTCCAATCAGATGACAGCAGATTCCTTTATCTTATCTACCATCTTTCCAAGTTTGGGTGCTTTAAGATTTCCCGCCCTGCATGGCTAAAGTGAAAAATCCCTCTGTTGCCTCAACGGAAGACAACAGAATACCTCTACCTTATCTTATCTACCGTTCAAGGAAACGAAAATTGAATTTGCAATTTTCTTCTTGAAAAATGACAGGCGTAAGCTTTAGTCAAAGCTTCGTGCCTTTCTTATCTTTAATTTCTTTTCAAAGAAAAGGAATTATCCTATCTTACCTTATCTATAGCTATTAGTACCATAATAGAATGGTAGCTAATACTTATCTTCTCTGCGAATATTTTCCATAATGGAAAATAAAAATCTATGTGAATTCTAGTGTTGAATTTGCAAAGATGACTTGAGATATTCGGTGTTAACACAAATGAATTTGAACACGGATATTGAATGTCCCCTACCTTAGCGATGAAAATGGTTGTTCCATTTTTCTTATCTTACCGAGTGAAATAATTTACCTTACCGTTATCTCAATGTTTATCTAATAATCCAGGCGATTATTGATGTTTTCTCTGTGCGATTATCGAATGTTTATCTATGCGATTATTGGATGATTTATCAAAGTGATTATTGCAATTACGCTATTTGATAAGCTACGCAATGATTATCTGCAAACTTCCTTTCTCTCAACCATTTATTATGGAGTCGCATAGACGATGACATAGTCAAATTTTGACTGGTTCAAAGATGAAAAATCTTACTCATGGATTACCCTTGTGGACTCCAAAAATTTATCTTTCCCTGTACATAGATGTTTTGATGCCCAAGTTTGGACAGCATCAACCCCCTTGAGGATCGAGTTTCACTTTTCCTTTGTTAGACTTGCTACTTGACCTCGACAGTCTCATTCCAGATTTTTCCGCGCCCCACTGTTTCAGTGGCGGTGCATGCTCCAAATCAGAATGCAGGGTTGTCATTGGTCAAGGAAACACCATCTAAAGGCAAAGGAGGAAACCGTGCCCACCTCAGGAGATCTAATTTTATCTTAGTATGTATCTTATCTTATATTATCTATCTTATCTTATATTATCTAACCATACCTTATCGTATCATCGTATCTAGTTATTTAGAAATTATTCCTATGTTTATCGACATTGTTCGGCGAGAACAATTACCGTTTAAGAAAGTTATCTTAATTATCTTATTACTACCGTTACTAGCATATCTTTTATTTTGTTGCCTTTGCAAAGAAGCATGAATATTTTATTTTTATACCTTATGAATAATTATTACCTACACAGAGAAAAGAAATTGTTTGGCTGAAAGAAAAATTATTCAACTTAAACAAATTTGTTGTTTCAATAGAGAGAAATAAAAGTTTATTTGAATTTTTTCAATTATTTGTTTGAAATTTCAGAGGATAGACTTTGTCGAATCAAACAATATTAATCTTGCAATATTCAATAAAATTTATTTGAATCAAACAAATTCCGTTATTCGATCAAACATATATTGCTTTCAATAACAGGAAGAATTCTTTGATTTAATTTTTCGCTTGTTTGTTTGAAATAAATTATTATTTGATTTTAAACTATAATTTATTGAACCAAATAATTTTACATTAAAAAATTTAAAGAAATATTTGTTTGGTTTTGTCAATATCCCCGTGGGTAAAAGGTTAGGTTAGGTATATGAAAATAGATTATGATAATAAGGCATTATACTTTTTATTGTAAAAAAAACAGTAATAAGCTAACTACAAAACAACAGAGCCAACCTAATCATTTGTAATCATAAAATATTAATATTGCAACATTTGTACCTTAAGTAATATATACTTTTTCTTCTCACGGGAACAATAATTTTCATTTTCATTGGTGACGGATTTCAAGTTTCAGCTGGTCAGGACCATCAGACATCTCTGCAAATTATTTGGCTTCTAATAATTCATAGACGAGAAATCTCGTATTTTCATCTAAAACAGAACGATATTTTAAATTCCTTAATTCTTGGTAGCAAGTTTGCAATATACCTAATGCAAGAGATATCATACAAATAAGCTACGAGGTAGGTACTTACCTTCAAGCTTTAATAACAAGTGCCGTGTGCATCAGATTGTATTTGGACAGAGATTCTCCAATATCCATTAGGTAGGTATATCCATCTATTATAGGTATTACTGTTCCGTTGTTACAATACAACACACTGAACACACAAAACAGCAGCTAATATTTATACCTATTCGCCTATTCCAATAAATTATTATTCACTAATTATATTATTACTGAAAACAATGCGGGATTGATGAACTAACTCCATACCACGCCATGATTTTACACCAACACCATCATCAGTCACCAACCCTGCTGCTGGGATAGTGTAGTCCTTCCAGTCGCCACCAGAGGAAACAGACGCTACATCACGTGATGTACAACAACAAATCTATGACAAATCAAAAAAGTTAATGCTTGATTCAAAGATTTATTTATTTCTCTGTCAATGGGTAGCGTTAATTAAAAGCAAACAATTCCTTATTTTTATTTTGATTGTTAGTTTATTTAGATCGATAAAATATTTATTTCTTTCAAACAAATTTACGGTAAAATATTCTTATTTCAATCAAAATTATTTTTATTTCAATGAAAATCATAAGTTCTTATTGCAATAGTGAAATTATTTAGAACAAAATAAGATTTGTTTGAACGAAATAAACGATACATAAAATCAAATAAATCTGATGTGTTTCTTTCTAGCTATAATTTATTCAAATTAAATAAATACTTAATAATTCGCAAATTTATTTGTTTGATTTGAAAAAAGTGTACCTGAACCAATTCAAACAAATGATTGAAAAAACTGAAATAAATGGTATTATTTAGGGCAAATAAATTAATTTTCAATCAAAAGAAAAATGTATTAATCAAATAAATTGTATTCAAATAAATGAAAATACTAATTTCAAATAAACTGTTTTCTCTGTGTAGTGCTTAATATTTAAGTTGCATGTAATTTTAGTAAACCTAACGCTATTCCCTTTGAAAGTTGCATGTTACCTTAGTAAGCATATATAAGAGAAATTTTATTCATTCAATGAAACAGATCAACGATGTCGTTGACAATTTGTTCGTTCAGAGTTGTTATCTTATTTCCTCGAAAGGTTCATGTTATTTATGAACGTGATTTCTGAATCATATTCTCTAAGCTTATCGTCACCTAGTTGTCCCGCAAACATACCCTTCTTCGGGTATAGTAACAACTTGAAATACGCCTGTGCTTTTTCCAGTTGGTTTATCTTTAATCCTTTCCTTACCCCGGTAAAGAGAGGTGTGTAACGTCGTTAAAGGTTTTATTCTTTAATTAGCTCCATTTAATATTATTAAATGGGACATCATTCTCTAAATCCTTGCTATTAAGGTTCCGAAAATATGAATTTTGAACTAACATCGCCACCTGTTGCCGAGTGGTAAAACTAACTAAACTAGGCAAGTTCAAGATCCCTACCTTTAGTACAATCTGTAACTTCCTTCTCTTACAATCTTCCTTTTCGATAAATTAGAAACACAGATGTCGCTGTGATGTAGTTTCGCAAATTTAAATACAACAACCCTTTCTTCGAGCTGCGCGGAAAAGGTGCTCCGCAATTTCTGGACAAGTTTGTTCGTCTTCCAATCTTGGTGCTCGAAGCGACAAGTCGCACCCCTACCTTTTCTCTTTATCTAAGGACCGATTATTAGTAAATCGGGTAAGTAAATTGTTCAAACTATCTGAAACTTTCTCTAATAGAGTTTATATATTGTTATAGTTCTTTCTACCTACCCTATCAATTGGGGTACTATCTTATCTCGTCGGAAAACCTATCTACGGAGTAGAACCCCACCTGTCTTCACGGACGCCATATTGGTTTCCACCATCTCTACATCTGAATATCCGCTTTTATGGAAGGAATCCCTTACATTATCTGAAGGTTTTGCTACTATCTGCCCATGAATACTGGATCTCATCATTCGTAGCCCCATATTTTCGAGTTTCATCTAACCTCGAAGGACGACCACGTTACCAGAGTTAGGCACGTGTTCCCACGGGACACGACTCCATTCACCAGTCTTTCTGCCACCCCAGAGGGAGACCACGGTCTCCTATCCTGAGATTTCGTCCAGGGCCCCGCTCTCCAGTCTCGGCACGACATTCCAAGGAAGGCAAAATGTCGTATCAGTAAGCAAAGTGTGACATAACCTTTTATTGCTCAGAGTGATATCAGAGAAATCTGTTAGGATTTTTGTGTCGTTCTATTGCCTTATCTCGTCGTGAGATTGATGTTTTATTAATTAAAACTTATATTAATAATAACTATGAAATACCTGATATACAATTATTACCATTATTATTCAAGTAATGCTTGAAATGAATTTGTCACTTTTTATGTGAAGGAAAAAATAGATCTATTTTCTCTACCAGTTAAACTGTTAAATGAGATATTTTGCAATTAACTTCATGATCAATTAATTAGTAATTTCATAACCATAGAATTTCAATAAGTTATTTTGTAAACAGAATTCATAAATATACTTTTCATTAAAAGATCAACTCTATTATTCAGTAGGTAGATACTACAGTAGTTAGAAATAGTAAACATCTCATAACCTGAGTGAATTTTGATGCCTTTATAGTTCAGGTTACTTTAGATCAATTATTCAAAAACCATAAGGCACTGGCATCCCACTATCTTTTATCTTAGAGGAAATTAAACCGTACCGCTTTATGCTGCTGATGCTACTACAGTCGCATGAAATCTGAATGAGATTTTGGTGCATCAATTAATACTTCGGCCCAACGAAGGTAAGTCGGCTTTGTTTTTCGACAACGATCGAATTTTAATTGGCCAAGAATCATTTTAATTGGCCCAGAGCCTAATCAAATTAGCCCGACCGCAGCAACAATATTCGGTTGGGCCTTAGTTGGATGTAAACAAAGGTGCCTTCTGTTACAATAATTGTCCATTATAATCAGGTCTTCTGAAATGAAAGGTCCTTTCAATTAATTTGAAATAACTATAATGGAAATGTCCAAATTATAAAGCAAATCGATGAGATGAATCAATTTTCGTGAATTTGTAACTGGCAAGTCGCTTGTATGGGGTACTTATTAAACCATCATGATGATAGAACGAATCTTTGCGGAAGAAACCTATTATAGGTACTCACAAAAAATTTTAATTTTGCTAGTTTTATCGCCTAGGATTAGAAGAAACAAAATTTTCTACTTGAAATGATACATTCAATTATTCTGTGTCACTTCTGACAATTTTTTTTTATTATCGGACAATAAAATGGACATAATTAGTTGATATTAACTTTTTAAGTTTTAATTGTAACTTTTTATGTTCTATTCCATAGTATGCTCATTTTATATGGAGACATTCAAATATATCAAAAACTATGCAGCGAATGAAAAAAGTGGGTGATAAAAGTTGTGGAAAGGGGACATCCATACTGCAAATATTCATATTGCAGATTTACGGGTGAAAAAACGTAGGAAATTGCTCCCCCCACCCCCTTCATGCATGGGGAGGGGGTAAATTTGAAATTTTGTAAGAACCTTATTGTTAGGTACTCCATTATTGTTTATTGCAGAGTAGGGTTTCACGTACAAAAATACGAAGGATTTATCTGCAATATTATTTTCGATTCATGATAGAGGGCGCTGCAATCGAAAAACTACCAAATTTTCTTTGGATTTGTCTTAATACTGAAATTGAGCCCATAAGATCCATTAATCGAGTAAATTTTAAGGCTAATCCTACGTGTTTTTGGTCACAAATTCCGAATCTGAAAAAAACGTAGGTTCTCATAAAAGTTTGCAAAGTTGCTGTCCTCGGAAGAGGTTCAAGGTTTAAGTTGCAAAGGTCGGTTGGTCGAGTTTGGTATCATTGAATGTCCCCCTTTCCAGACGAACGACTTTTATTACCCACTTTTTTGATACGCTGTGTAGTTTTTGATATATTTGAATGTCTCAAGAAAAAATGAGCAAGAAATAAATATTTTTGAACATTGTTTAAATTTTTTTTCAACGATTTAAGTTTTTTCATACTAATACACAATAGGATACTAGCATGAACAGTTTAAATACGGTAGTCGTTTTCCAATATTATCTTGTCCGTTTTCTAAGCTTTGAAATTTGAAAATTTTCATTTGTAGCTTAGTACTTAACCTACTTATAATATAATTCATAAACTACTCGTTATAATCTTCAACTGTAAAAACCATTCTTAACTTTTCCAGTTACATACGTTCAATGGGAGTAAAAATATATAGGTACTTATACAGAGTGGTCAAAAATTATTTTTTTATTTCCATTAAATAGAACTGAAAAAGTTATTTTGACGTAAACTGTTTTGCTGCATCTTATTTAATCACTTGATACCTAAATAAGTGCCAGAAAACGTGTTGGTGTGCTCTTAAGATGGATCATTGTTACACATTGCATTCTGAAGAAAATCATATGATATGCGGAAATCCTTCATATTTTAATTGACTATATTGTTTATTTCACACTTTCACACGAAGCAACAATTGTTTTTCCAATGCCCCTTGGTTCATCTTGAATGTGGTGACCCTGTAATTAATGGGAATTCAATAAAAATCGATAGAGGTAATATTACATGAACCAGGGTTATAATCTTTCTTCCATCTGGATGAATGAATACTACCTTTATCTTTTGCATTGTAATGGAAGACATGGGTAATTAATTTCCATCAGTTAGAATAATAATTACATTAGCGTCATTCTGTTAAGTCACAATAGAAATATCGACATAAAGCTAGGATGATTGTGATTTCAAAGGAAATCATTTGACCAATTTGTATAATGCACAAGTCATTCAACTTAATCAAAGCTATAAATAGTCCCCCATACCTAGATGATTTCCATAAGTATCTGGAAGTTTAACGTTGGAAAAAGTATTTATATTGATATTATCTTGGATACTCCTTCTATGTTAAGGGGTAGAACAGTAATTTCTGTTATGATATTCATTGATCAATCTCTTTATTGATATTGTTGTCTAGTTTGATGAGACAAATGATCAGGAGATTTCGCAGTGGAGTAGTTCTATCTGGCAGTGACAGCCACTTACGAAGATTATTTCTTTTAAGAAGTTGGAGTCTTCTATCCAATTTATAATACCTAGATATAGTACTATTAAGATATTATAACAATACATGCGTATTTTGATTTCATGTTCCACAAAGTGTTTCACAAAATGTCATTCTTTATATTTGACATGAATGAGTTGTTTTAAAGCCTACCTAAATTACCAATATAGAATTTTTTGACTTTACTCAACTTCAACTTATCTATCTACAAACAATAATCTCAACTACTTATATTATACTAAAATTACATCCCAGGGTGCATAGGAAATTTAAAAAATATTTTTTGCACTAGATTCAGAGCTGTTCTTTGAACCCCTTGATTGTGAAATTTCGCTAAGGTGGATATCATTATTTTTGTTCTATTGAATGATTTGATAACGTAAATATTGGATATCCTATTTGAATTTATACAAGGTGAGTTTTTTTCAATGTTTAGTAAAGAAGATCTCATAAAATACTCCAGTCAAACGAACTGTTAATTGTGGAAAATAGTGCAGTTTTATGAGCTTAGTTTGAAGCAACTTTCGATTTCTTGAAAATCTTCATGGGTTCCTAGATATTTGACAAAAACAAAATTTCGCAAATTTCTTTATACTGAGATAGCAGTCTTATTATTAGGATTAGAGAACAATAGTAAAAAAAATGTTTTAGACGATTGTAAAACCAATAAAACGGCGCTATAATTTTTTTTATTTGTCATGCCATTTTCGAGTTATGACATAAACATGTGTTTTTTAAATTGTAAAAACCGTCCTAACCTCCTTATTTTTAGAAAAAAAAACATATCGAGTGTAATGATGTCATAGCCAACTATGACTTATATTTTAAAAAACATAAGGTTATGTCATAGCTCGAAAATCACACGACAAATAAGAAAAATTGTAACGACGTTTTATTGTTTATAAAATCGTCTAAAATGTTTTCCCTTACAACTTTTCTCTAATCCCAATAACAAGACTGCTATGCTATCTCACTATAAAGAAACTCCCGGAATTTCCTTTATGTCAAATATCCAGAAACCCATGGAGATTTACAAAAAAAAAGCCGAATTAAGTTCATAAAACTGCACTATTAAACCGTTTCTCAAACTGCAGTAGTTTACGAGACCCCTATAGGTACTACTAAACATTGAAAAAAAACTCACCCTGTATAAGCAGTTTATATTATTATACACGGTGATTCGGGTTTTACCTTGTTAAAATAACGTTACTTTGCGGTCTAACGTTTTCCTCAGAAACTTTATTTCTACGCGTAAAGGACGTTGAAGTTGAATTTCTTTTCTAGTTTTTTCTCATTTGAACGATTTATCCGATTTAGACTAAATAAACTAATAATGCGGCAGAATTACAAATGTCAAAATGCATTCCTCTAGCTTCAATACACTTCTGGCATCGCCGAATTAGTGAATTAATTACTGCTCCTATTTGTACAGGGTGATTTCTTAGTTCGTCGCAAGCATTCCTTATTCTTTGACGCAATACCTAGCGGGCATCTACTGATAGAGTGCGGTACATCATTGCTTTTCGGTTACCCCAAGCAAAATAATCCAAATGATTGAAATCTGGCGAACGAGGTGGCCACGTCACTGGACCTTCATGAGGAATTCTCACATTTGGGTAGTTGTTGGGTAAGCGTCCAATCCATTGGCGGTGATAATTTTCATCCAACCACTGCCGCACTTGTCTTCCATAATGAGGAGGTGCACCATCCAGCTATCTCTTCGTAAATTTAATGGAACATATCTCCAAGAACATGATGCAGCGAATTTTCTAGAAAATCGTAAAATAAGTTTCCATTTAAATGAGGAGGTAAAATGTGCGGTCCGCAGAGATTATTACTCATAATATCCAGACACACATCTACGCTAAACTCTTGTTGAAACATAGATTGCCTGATGCACCGAGTATTAACTACTGTACCTACTCCAAACATGAAGATTGTGATCATTTACAACGCCCCTTGTAAAATTGGATTCATATGTCCATATCTTTTGCAAAAATTGTGGATCTATTCCACCGAATCCAAAACCTAAAGTGCTTCTTTTAATATTTTATTACTGGGATATTTTCGACAAAAAATGCACTCAGCAGGCAGAAAATACGGCGCATAGAATGTCCTCATACCTAAAAGTTTGTCAGGTAGGTTTTATTACACTTTTATGAACTTTATTTTTAAGGGTCAGGATGGGAGGATGGGAGGATGAGATGGGAAGATGGGAGGATTCCGTCGTGTGTCTATCAAGAGTCTTTTTCTCAGTAACTGCGTAATACGGAGTCGAAAATTCTACCAAATTCTAAAGTCTATAGATTCGTAGACCCTAGGACTCGTAATATGTTTTTAATTCCCATTAAAAGAGGATTACGCGATTTCTATTCGTGTTAATATTTTTGTTTAATTTTTCAATTGCTATTTGCTTTTGCTTTTTTCAAATTGATATCTACGTCTGTGACCAAATGTGCAAAAAAAAAAAATGACGACCAGATGTTCAAACATATCCTAGTAAGCGTTAGTGTCGATAATACAGGTACCTTATAAGAACAACTTTAACAGCGCCGCCAAGCGTATGTGGGTGACACTAAAAGGTATATTTGGTGAAATGGCGGGAGTTTTAAAATAACACTGAAAAAGAAAAACTCGTACCTAAGCATAATTTGACGCATGACATTAGTATTATGAATTAGAGCAACAATACGTGATGAAAAGTCTGCAATATGTTTATTAATAATAAGTGAGAATATGTGAGAGTAAAGCTATTACATTTTTGCAAGTATCCAAGTAACCTAATTTCACATTTTTGTTCAATAATCGTTAATACCGTTAGAAAATTGGGATCTATCAAATAAATGAACATGCAATCTTGCATAATAAAATGTTTCATAATGAATTGCGTCATCATTATCCTCATCATGTATATCCTCGAAAACAGGGCAAATAAAGATACTTGCTAGTATTAAAGGGATCATTATTTTCATAACAATGATTTTTTAAATAAGCAATAATATTTCAATGGGGAGCATCGCTCTTAACTATTATGTATAGGTAAGACAAAGTCGCTCCACTCCGGTAATTATGGGGTCGAGAACTTGTTCATTCCACCCAGACACAAGTTTTACCGATTAAATAGTAGATGGACGCCCAGAGCGCGACTGAGAATCGAACTCAGTCCGGCTCTTTAATGGGACCTATTTAACTAGATTAATTTAATAATGAATTGAAGGTCAATGAGTATAAGCACATAGAGTGCAATTACTAGCCTGTTAGGTGGGTTCGGAGAATTCCTCCATCGCCCATAACAGTTGTCATGATGGCAGTGCCCGAAACTCCAACTAGAGAGTTTGCTTCCGCATCCAACAGCAGAGCCTTCCAGAGTACCAAATCAAGCACAGACACGTGTTTCGTTCTACTGATACTGATACACTGATGAGTTCCAGTAGAACGAAACACGTGTCTGTGCTTGATTTGGTACTCTGGAAGGCTCTGCTGTTGGATGCGGAAGCAAACTCTCTAGTTGGAGTTTCGGGCACTGCCATCTAGTCTACTTAGAATTTTAAGAAGAAGAAGAAATGTAATTGGTTTTAGGCTCAGAAAAAATATCGATAATGCCAGAAGCAGAAAAATAGCTATTTCGCTCTTTTTTGACCTCATCGGAATACCATGATTACTTCATATAATATCAGGGTATTCGAATCCGTGTAAGAAAGAACATTAATAAAACTATTGGGAATTTCATCATGCTTAATCGCATTTTGTCGCCACCAAATTGAAATTTTATCTTACAATGTGATTCAATTATTATTATCACTTAGCAGCTTTTTTGAGCACAAATGATGGTTGAAATGATAATGTTAACACAGAGAAATTATTACATAGTTAGCCGGAAAAGTGAATTGAAAATTGATCTATTCGAACATTTTCTTAAGTAGCTTTTTGTTACCCACACCGCTCTGTATCCAGTTTATGTTGGACCATCCAACAAGCACTTTACAAAAAACAAAATAAAACAAAAAATAATCATACAAACACTTATATTATCATACAACACATAAATAATAATAAATCATACTCCTAGCTTTTATCATTCAACAGGATCACAAATTTAATGATTTAATGATGAAGCAGTATGGGGGAGTGATGGACAACAGGAACGGTCTTCACCACTGGAACGACATGGTGGGTATGGATGATGGGGGCGGCCTTGACAACTACGGGAGCGGCGTGCACTACAGGGACGGCCTTTACAATCGGAGCATGGACCACTGGAACGGGGTGAGCTACTACGGAGCTCTGGTGAGAGATGGCGGTATGTGCGACCACTGGAGAGTGCACGTAACCGGGGGCGGCGGCAGCGCAGGCCAGGATGGCGGTCAAAACAAGCTAAAATGTTTAAAATAAAAAGTTTGATTTGTTTATTATTTTACTTAACTAAACATTTATAAAAATTCAAATCCCAGAATAAAGCGTTCTTCGTTATGGCTACATAGAGATTTGGCGTTTTGTGGGGTGAAATTGCTGCAAACAATATTTTACGCAGTAAGTAACGAAAGTTCGTTAAAATACTATTTTTCATGACCCAGTGCATAATGTGGTACTTTATATTGTGACATAAGGTCACAATCGAGCCTTTATAGCATGTGAAGGCAGTTTAAGGACAAGGGGTTTCCTTTAATGTCCAAAAATTGGATTAGAAATAGAAAACATACCTATCTGACATAGGGAAGAATTTTGATGTTTCATTTTTGAGTTTAATACCAAAACATGTTTGTTTTGCTTGGCAACTAAAAAAAAAACAAACACATACCTATGCCATATAGATCTTAATGCGAAATAATTTTTATTTGTTAAATTTGAGTCTGGTTGCTAAGAGTCTTTCAAGTAAATTTAGAGAGTTGAAAACTAAAAAGAGCTCTTTATTTTAAAAATAAAAAGAATAACTTCGAGTTCAGAAGAGAGAAAATATTTTAAATATTTTGTACGAAAACAAAACTTGCAATTTCTATCGCGAAAACGAGAAATCGACAAAAATTAGTAGAAGTAGTAAAAAACTTCAAAAAACTATAAAAAAGTTGGGCAACACAAATTTTGTTCACAAATAAATTTTACAGATAAATCATGAAGTTACTCGCTAGTGAAAAAAGCCCCATATTGTCACTCCCGTTGCGTAATAACGCTGTTACTTATTTCATCAATTATTAAAAACACGTTTAGTTAATTCTAGGCTAACTTTTTCACTTCACATTTGTATAGTAATCATAACACTAGAGCTTCTACGAAGAAACACATTTAAGTTATTTTCACATACGAAAAAATTTATACTGATATGAAAAACTGTAAAATAATTTTTTAATAACTAAAATAAATTAAATAAAAAATGTATATTATTAACTTACAAGTTTGAACATTTTGTAGTTTTGTTGGTTAGATAAGCGTAAGTGCAACAACTGAACGAACTGTCTCAACTGTAAGACAAGAGGGAATTGAATGATGAAGACCTATAGAAGTGGTGCGATATTTATACGAAGAAACGACCCTGTATGAGACCGCGTCTTGCCAGAGGTGCAACGCCATGTATAGCAAGATCGGACATCGTCGATTCAATTCCTCAGCCTTGCATTGAACTTATTATTATTGGATGCAAGAATAACAGAATTCTAATTTCGAAGAGATCACGGCGAGATAAATCAATCCAGGATTGATGAGAGGGCGTGTAAGGCTTTATGACCTCCTTGAACGGCAACATTGTATTGAAGGATAATGACATTTGCAAGTCAGAGAGATTTCAGTGATTTTAATTACTGCAGTGGCGTGAATATTTTTTAAATTAAGATTTTGAAAAATACACGTTAGGTTAATCCTTTTCAATGAATGTAATGAAAAAATTAAGATTCAGACTTTTTTAATTTGGGAACAAAGATCTAGAACTATGAGAAAGAAAGTCAAAGTGGAAAAAATTTAATGCGGCTTTATAATAATTAAAGCTCCAAAGAGAAGGAATTTAGTATTTAGTTTAGTAAGAAAAACACTAATTTTGGTAGGTACCTACCTACGTAGTTCTGGTATTTTCCAGGACGTCATTTTTATACATATATTTTTTTGCAAATGACAAACTTTATGGCTCTTAAAAAAATAATATGAGAGTGAGGCAAATTGACGAACTGATTTTTTAATGCCATTTTCAAATGGTGGCTACATGTGGCCTATAGTTTAAAATCTGCCTAGGCGTAGTTGTAACACGCGCCAATATTCGGTGCTGCTGTCAAACACAGAAGAGCGGTAACAGAACGTGTGATTTTACAAAGTATCGCAGTAAGATTGTAATTGTCAAATCTAAGGATTCTTCTAAGAACGCAAGGTAAGAGTCAGTTCTTTTTTTCATTTGTCCGATATTATAGACTGTTAGAATTGTGTCGATGTTGCATAGTATGTTCATTTTAATTTTGCGCGCTTCAAAACCAAAAAAAGTATTTCAAAGTTGATTCGGAGGTAAGTTGACGGAGGTAAGATGACGAGGTCGTCAACTTGTCTCGAAAATATTACATTGGTAACTAGTTTTAAAAATGTAATTGTTTACTCTTTCATATGGTACGAACTACGTCGAGAAGACCGCTGGACAATCTTGGTCAGAAAATGCGTTGATTGCAGCACTTCATGTTGTCGAAGAAGAGAACATGAATCACATGTTTCGCATGAACATTCACACATGAACATGAATCACAAGAAGAAGAGTTTGCAACCTACCTTGTCGATTTAAATAATAGAGCTTTTGTACAACATCAAAGAAATACAGAAAGCTCGCCTATGAATTTGAAAGAAAAACAATGTTGTAAAAGCTGGAAAAGATAGGTTAATATCTTTCATGGAGTGCCAACATATTAGTTTGAGACAACCGGAATCCACATCCTAAGACTTAAGGGCGTTTGATGGATTTCAACAAAGTTGAAGTTGGAGAGATTTTTTGACGCATTGCGTGACCTTAAAGTACAATATAACTTCGGCGCTGATAGTATTTACAATGCAGATGAATCCGACATATACAACGTTCCAAAGTAACAACCCACAGGTAGTAGAAGAACGGCAAAAGTTGCAAGTGGTGAACGCGATAAAAATATTACCGTTGTGTGTGGGGAATAAATTCACAAGGCTCTTTTGTTCCACTTTTCTTTACTTTTCCAATGGTAAGGTATTAAGGATGAGACCTGGGTTATTAAATGGTTGTCCTCCTAACAGACACGTTTGTACTGTACCTGCATCATTTTATTAAATTCCCCCAACCTTCCAAAGACACCGATTATTGTTGAAACTGATAATCACTCTTCAAACTGCTCATTGGATGGTGTTCTACAAAGACTTAGTGAAGTCTGTGTAGAACACCGAATCCAGCAGCTTGATGTGGAATTATTTGGGAAAGACAATTACTGACCAAGCTATTGGAAGGCTGTTTGGGGAAGCTAATTCAAAATTTGAAACTATTGGCGCAGCGGTCAATAGCTTCAAAAATGCGGAATTGAACCCATAATCCAGGAGTATTCGAAGACGCAGAATTTGCACCTGCCTCAACAAGCGAACGGGCCGATCCGGAGGTTGGTGATATTCTAGAAGCATTAGAAACTGTAGCGATTTGGGACGTCGTTTCAAGTGACGAAGATGAGCCACTAGTAACTAGGCGGTTAAGAACAAAACATCAAATTCAGATCCTTCCGGACTACAGGATTACGAAATGTAGAAAGAACTAAATCAAATTTTAAGCGGACCTTCTGGGCTGCAATGCCAAACGCCGGAATTATTCGAGCAATGGAAAGTTCATGAAAATCAGATCATTCTCAAAATACGATCCACTACACACAACATAACGAAAGAAAGAGAAAACTAACATGTTTACTTCTATGCTAAACAAAGAGGAAGTAAGAGGACAAAGAAAACCCAAAGAAAAGAAAAATAGTTACTAAAAAAAAGGGAAGAATGAAATAGTAAAACGTTGCATTTACGAAAAGTCCTCATTAGCCATCTTATTTAGAGCCCCCAATTGAGGACTGGTTTATGTCCGCTGCTTGATCTAGTTGGTGGCACGAATCATACACAGATCATCCGGGGTAAGGGGAATTTCAATGCGAATTATGTGCGTTATCGTCATCATTCCCCAATTTATGTTCGCCGTCTTGCGCCGTAGGTGGGACAAAATGACTAAAATACACAAGGTATGCTTTAGTTTTTTTTTCAAAGATGAATTTTGGTTCCAATTTTTTTACAGTAAAGGCAGTATGTTTGTAAGCATTATAATTAAGTTTAAAAATAAGTCTGCATATATTTTTTATTAATAATTTTCGTTAAGCTCTTGCCCCACCCTCCCTATATTACAAGATCCTTCCTGGCTAATTTCGCAGATATTCAAAAAAACTTATCCGAGAAAGAGAACTAGCTGGTTACTGACATAAAGTGTAGTAATGTTAGAGAAAAAAATTCGTAGTTTAGAACATGGACAGGCTTGAAAACCTCCAAAGGGAAAGCTCATGTGAAGGCAGCAAGCAGCTATGCATTGATCAGCTATGCAGATCAGCAATTGAAGCCGAATGTAGGGCACGCATGGAGTAAAAAATTAAGGTGTACATACAGTCTTATTTTCTGTTTGTTAATTTTGCGAAGTTTTGTACGAGATGATTTGCAGTTATAAGTTGTTAATATATCAGTATTTTACTTGGTTGCTAAGTAAAATCATTAAATTATTATATCAATTTATAAAATTACACTTTTCAGTTCCTATAACTGTAACTATTCCTGTTCGAGTAAAATTGTGTACCTACGTTTGAATTAATTTATCGACTAGGTAGGTACACATTCATATCTATAACTCTAGGTTCTGGGGTAGACAAAATTCCAATTATTATAAAAAATAATTTAATATTAAATTGTTTTAATACCATGAAAAATCTATTACAGCCCTTATCTATATATTATGTCTAAAACTATTATAGCTCTCCTATTGACATTAAAGCATTTCTAACGTAATCTGAAACCTGGAAAATCAAAGAATTTTAACCGTCTAGCTTTCCAGTCACACCATAAAAGCTTCAAACTGAAACAAAGTCTCCACTTGAGTCTTTAACGGCCATAAAGGAAAATATCCCCGAGGACATTACTAAAAGAATAATAGAGGAATAAAACTCTCCCTCTCTGGAAGACACTTTTTGTCAACTTCTTCTTACATGGACAAAAACGTATAAGGCAGATGTTTAAAATCACCTTGAAACTTAGTTGTGGGTGAAGCAATTAGGATTTTATCAGCGTGGAAGTTTCAGCTCGAGTTTGAATATAAGGGGGTTTACATATTCAAGGTCCACCTTTATTCCTGAAGAAATATATCAAGACTTTCGAGGACTTCCTATAAGATGCACAAAAGGAGTTTAATTTATATTTTGTGTACACAATGGAAATTGCGATAAGAGGATATAAATATTATATAAAAGGCTGTAATAAAAGTACCTACTTAAAACTTTTCATGTTTATAGAGACTACGCCTGCTGAAGCAATCTAAGCTCATCAATAATTAGATTCGAATTATTGTAAGATTTTTCAGGAGTATCTAATAATTCAAAAAAACCTCCTTCAACTACGACACTGGTATCATAATAATGTATTACATTACAACGACATAAATCTTTAGGTAAAAATTATAAAGTATGGGTTGTTGTTTGCCTATCTAGGTCACACCGGTGTGATACGTTTTTGTTTTTTACAACAGACGTTGTCTATGGTCATTAAGTAATAATTAATCAATCCTCGTGTTTTGAAAACAGACAGGAGATCGACAGATGCAAGAAAGCCTTGCACAGGATTTACATAATTTAAGAATCGAAATTAGTTCACTGTAGTAGTATGTATGTGAAAGATTAAAGATAAGCGCCGGTAACTTAATAACGAAACAAACATTTAAGGAATGCATTAAAACCTTGTTTGACAACTACAAGATAATTGAGTGCAAAGAAAAATGACTTATTTGGTTGTGAACTTGAAGCAACTGGGTTAATATGAAGACTTTTATGGGAAAATTAAGGAAATTGTTCGAAAGATACGGAAGATAGTGTTGAGAAAACGAAAGAAATAAACGTTTCTTAGGGGAGATATTTCGATATGTTTATGATTCAGATCACTCATACAGGAACACCCCATGATCATGAAAAAAATGTTTAAAATATTCCCAGCACCAACGATATTTTTTAAATAAGGAAAGATTGAGAGGAATTATTTCATCCGTTATTTTTTGTTTTAAAAATAAATATAAATTTGTTGCATATTTTAGCAACAGTGTTGTCAGTTTTATCGTCTATATTACTCAATATCGTTTAGTACCTACTGTAGTTTACTATTGAGTTAGGGCGCAATTTTTCAGCAGCACCTTGCATGGTCTTAACAACAAAAATATCATCAGGATATCGTCTATTTTTTTCAATAATTGATTATTCCTGATTATTTTTTGAAGAAATAGATAACGGTCAAAATAAACTCTACTAGAGAAATAATAAGCCTCAAATGAAAAAAATATTAATATTATACAGGATGTTTCACAACTTGTGATTTTCCCATCAAGGAGTTAAACAATTAGAAACATAATCTGGAGAACATTATGTGGAAGCAATAGGTATAGTAATTATATTTTTAACAACAATACTTTGTCATATTTTTTTTACTTTTTTGTTCAATTTTAGTCATTCTAGGTTAATCAAATCAAATTTTGTGGAACGGTCCTTGAATTTTCCAGTACCTGAGGATAGTCATCACCCTCCTCTTAGGTGCCAGATGTCTTGTTGCGAATGTCTGACGAGTTTACGGGTAACAATAAACATTCTTTATAAAATGTTTATTGTGAAAATTATATCTCCCTTTATACCTACTTACAGCTTGAAACGTACTATTTAACCCTAGAGGGGAAAAATAGTCGCTGAGAGCATGAGACAAGAGAAACAAGGGTCGTAGGTTGAGTCGCTAGTCTAAGAGGGTCAACAATAACAAGCGGGTCAGCAGAACAACAGGTTCTCTTTATTAAAATATAAAATATCACAATTATTATGAATACTATTAACTTGAGCACGGTTAACAGATAGTAAAAAGAATAACAAGAGCGTGCGATGCTAGTCGAATGAATTGGTAGGATGGTTAAAAGGCACTTAGCTTCGTCTGGCTCTTCAGAGGTCTAGCTGGAAGTGGCCTGGGTCTTCTTGCTTGGCTCCGGACAATCGGCCTGGCACGGAAAAGGCAGGTGCCTCCGGGAATAATGTGCCTCCAGGCAAAAATGTGATCCGTAGAAAAAAAAATGTGCCTCCAGGTAAAAATGTGATCCGTAGAAAAAAATGTGCCTCCAGGTAAAAATGCAATCCGCAGGAAAAAGCTGCAATGTCATGTGTATCAGAAACACTCTTGCAATAATAAATGATCCGATCGAGTCTGCTTGCCAAGGTACATAGAATTATTCCCGTCCTCAAGATAGGTTGGGATAAAAAGGTGACTGACAAAATTTTGCATGCGAACGAACTCGATCGGTTTAAAAGCTATAGTTAAAATTAGCATACGGTATCAAGAAAAATAAATATGATCGGTATAATTCTAGCACAATTAATAACATCATTTTACGCCACTTACCAAGCCAAAAACGTGGGCGATGTTTAGAATAATTAAAAGTAAATAACGTGAAAGTTCACGACGCCATTTCAGGAACCTCAGGTGTTTTGCGGAACCGACCTTCCTTTTGCGAGTTCCAGGAGAGAAAGAAAGTGAAAACGCAGGTATGATGCTGAAACGCACCTCATTGCAACTTGACAGTCGAGGTTACGACTCGAGTTGGTCGATGCACTAACAACCACTGTCACTCACGAACTGCGCACGCCCGCCGTTGTCTCTGTTTTACCGGCTATGTTACCGGCATCTAGCCGGTACGTACGAAATGTACGTTACAAGCTCATCGATTATTTATTGGCGGAGAATTCTTGAAAATTGATAAGCAATAAAAATTTTATCGGTATACTCGTGATTCAAAAAAGTCCTATCTAAATGTATAGAGAACAGAAATAATTTAACACTTTTGCATGGATCTCCCTGAACATTCGATTTTTTGTTCGCTCTTATCTTTGTGATTGTCTCGATAATGAGTGTTTATCATTTAAAACGTTCATCCAATTGCACCTGCCATAGGCGGCGTGGTTGATATTGAATACTCGATTGAATATTATCAGGTGAAAATTAACAAGATTTTGTCCATAGTGAGAGTTATAAGCATCAATTTTTGCACGCCACTGCCTGAATCAATATTTTTGCTATCAGTCCAGATTAATTCCGAGAATTCTCCGTCAATAAATAACCGATGAACTGTATCTGCTGTAAATTGGACTACTGTCACTGATATGTTAGATTCTTAATTGGCTCTGGAAGAGTTCTATAATTTTATATTATAATATATTCGCTGCTTTTTATAAATATATACCTCGAAGTATATATACCATGGTAAGCGAAAGATATGATCTCTAACATAAAGTTAAATTTCTCTTTGGCGAAGATATAACTCCTCGAGCAATATTACTTTCCGGGAGAGATTCCGGCAGCTACGATCTAGCACCAAGCGAGACATCCTTGGTGCTATTACACATACTACTGCATCATGTCTAGATAATATATATATAAATTTCAATCATGATAACTATAGTGCGCGTATATATGATCCGGCAATCTCCGACCATGCAGGGCAGATTATTTTTCTACATGATTCCTCTCCGGCTCCTGTGACAGCTTATGAGTTTGGGACATTGGTTTCTCACCCTGGTCTTGTGAGGTTGAAGTCAATTTTGGGGGACCTAGATTGGAGAAATCTTGGACTTGTTAACCTTAGTGGGGAAGAGGGTATGGCTGTGCTTGTTAATATTTTGACGGAGTGTATGAGTTTGTGTGAAACGGTAAGAGTGTCTAGAGTTAGGTCGGACATTGAAGCACCCATTCCCTGGTTCACAGAGGAGCTTAGAAAGATGCGCAACACAATGGAGGCACTCAAAGTGGTTTGTGGTGTGGGTCGCAATGAGAGGGACTGGAATATTTATCGATCCTATAAAAAACTATATCGCAAACACATACAGGAGGCCAAAAAGACAGCCTACACTAATTATATTGTTAATTCGAGTAACCGCTCAAAAAGCTGCTGGAAATTGATAAACACTGAAAGAAACAAGAAAAAAACTGTCAACGAGACGCAGATATCGGCAGATCAATTTAATAAATATTTTGCTGGTATTGCTGATGAAATTTTAAAGAAAATTTCAGAGTCGGATATCCCTGAGTCAAGCGAAGACATACCGAATTGTTCTTCGTCTATATTCTTTGATCCAGTCACGGAGGCGGAGATGATAGGTGTGATTATGGGACTGAAAAATAAAAGCTGTTTTGACTATTACAAAATGAATCCTAAAATTGTTAAGTTTATTTGTAATGAAATAGTTTACCCTTTAACTATAATAATTAACAATTGCATTGCAGACGGAGTTTTTCCCCGCTCACTTAAGATAAATAAGATCCTACCAATCCATAAGAAAGGAGATTTGGATGACTCTGGTAATTATCGACCAATAGCTATATCTCCGGTGCTGTCAAAGATCTTTGAGACGATATTAAAGAGGCGACTTCTAGACTTCTTTGAGAGATTCGGTGTACTGACTCCTCAGCAATACGGTTTTAGGAAGGGATTTTCAACAGTCCATGCTGTTTTGGGGCTCATAGAGGACATAGTTAAGGGAATTGACGATGGACGACGAACTGAGGTGACCCTATGCGATCTTACTAAAGCCTTTGACTGCGTCTCATCTTCTCTATTACTAACCAAGCTTGAAAGATATGGTGTTAGAGGAGTGTGCCTTGAACTTATGCGGTCATATTTGACTGATAGGAGGCAGTATGTCCTGCTTAGGGGTGCCGAATCTGAAATTCTGCCACAGCAGCATGGGGTTCCGCAGGGATCTGTATTAGGTCCTATTCTGTTTCTGATCTATATTAATGACCTACCTAAATGTGTTAAAGATGCTTCCACTCTCTTATTTGCGGATGACACTACGTTGTATACGAGTCATTCGAATATCTGGAGGGCAAGAGAGGATATGCAGGCTGCAATTCAGCAAGCATCTTCTTGGTTTAAAAGAAACAAGATGTCCATGAACGATTCTAAAACACAGACTTTGACATTGACCACTGATAGAGGCATGCCTGCTCAGGACCCTATTACCTTGTTGGGCATAAAGATTGATCAGAGGCTTACGTGGGCTCAGCACGTGGATCGGGTTTGTGCTAGAGTTTCAAGCGGGATTTTTGTGTTGAGGAACCTGGTCGGTCTGGTGTCTGTGGAGGTGTTGAGGGTTGCATACTTCTCTCTGGTGCACTCTCACCTGGCCTATGGGGTGCTATTGTGGGGAGGTGCGGCGGAGTCAAGAAGAGCCTTCATAATGCAAAAGAAAGCCATAAGAGTTATTCTGAAAATGGGCGGAAGGGAGCATTGTCGATCTTTGTTTAGGGAGCTATACTTACCTTGCCGTCGTTATATATATATGAATCATGTGTGTTCATACATAAAATGGCACCGTCGATGCGCACCCGTGCAGACGTTCACAACTATGGGACTAGGGGCAGGGAACTTTTACTGATCCCAAGGTCAAGGACGTGTACAACCGAGAGAAATAAGGTGAACTATAAATTATATAATGCATTGCCGAGCGAATTTAAAATACTTACTCTGACAGCTTTTCAACCAAGAATTAAGAGTTTTCTGATCGGAAAGGCCTTTTATAGTATTCAGGAGTATATGGACGGTGTGGTGAGGGATATCAATGACAGCTAAGTCGTTGATTTGCTTATGACAGATGCGTCCGCAGATTTTGTGAGGTGTTGTTGGGTCGGTTGACGTTTACCTTTGTGCACTGATTGTATTTTATGCTTCCTCTTGATATTGTATTTTCGATAATGACTATAATAATACATATTGTTTCATGATGTATGTTATAGTATTTTTGTTTTTATTCATGTGTGTAAAAAATGGAAAAATGGAGCTATTAATTAGGATAGTGAGTTTGGCTGCTTTTGTATATTGTTTGTATGTCTTATCTTTATATATTATTGTATTTTTGACTTTACTATATATACTTGTTACAATGTACCGGTAATGTATGTTAGTGCCTGTTTTAACTTGTGTGGTATTTTTAACTGACCTGCCATACGTGCAAGATTTTACTGTTATGTGTAAACTATTGTATGACTGGTGCAATAATAAACCTTCTAAACCTTCATCCACGCTGCTTTCCTGACCATCACAGGTTGGGTTGAATCGGCGATCCTCAGTATTCTCAAAAATTTCTGGTCCTATATAAATCACCGCAGAGGTTGCTCCATTATGCCACCACATGTTCTCTCTAACGGAAATTTGACAACGTCACAACAGGACGTGGTGGACAATTTCGTCAACGACTTCAAAAGCTGCTTCAAATCTACATCTCCTCTGCATGGTGAATCCTCTGAACTTTGAAATTTTGAAATACTAATAACTTTTTGATTCCTAAATATTTCAAGGCGGCTGTCTTATTGCAGGTTAAAAAACTAAAACCGTCTCTTTCCACTGCATCTGAAAATCTTCCTGTTTTTTTTTTCATAATATAGACTGTTTTCACGAGGTTTTTCATGTATTGTTAGTACCACTATTATATACCTTTAAATCCATAATGCAGCCCTTAAAGTATCCTAAGTAATGGAAGGCATCTCGTGTTGTCCCCGTCCTGAAGTCTGGAGATAGGATTAATGTAAACAATTACAGACCAATTTCAAAAATAAGTCATTTATCCAAACTGTTTGAGCTCGGTCTTCATAACCTATTATCTAGACAGTCATTCAATGGTATTTCTTATCGTCAACTACTCTCTTTGTTTGTCTCTAGAAGGTCTACGGTTACTAACCTGATCTCCTGAAACCCCATCTCGCAATATATCGCTATAGTTCTTGACAAAGGTGGACGTTATATACCTACATAGACTTTACAAACGCTTTTGACTGCCCATCACATGATTTGATGGTTTCCAAGTTGGATTCTTCTGAATTGCCTCGCAGAACATGGTCGATTTATTTCCCGACTATTTGAAAAATAGACATCAGTATGTAGAGATCTCAGATTATCGATTACGCATTTTTGACGTCTCCTCGGGTGTTCTACAGGGAGATCTTTGCACATCTTCGATTTAATATTCGTCAATGACATGGTCAATATTTTCAAGTCCAAGTGCCTGATAGATGCGGATTCCCGTATTGAGTCACTGAGCGATGCTCTTGTATTACAAGAAGATATTAAAACATTTTATAAGTGGTGTCGGTGTAATGGTCCTGGAAATTTCGAAGTGTTCAGTCGTTTTGTTTACAAGGAGTAAATCCCCACTACTATTCCTCTGTTCAATAAGTGATAAAATTTTACAGAAGAATGAGCAAATTCGTGATCTTGGTGTCCTCTTCGACTCATCATTCTCCTTCAAGCTTCACATCTAGATGACTGCTTTAAACGGATATAAGACTCGGTTTTCTGATTAGAAATTCAAGAGATTTTACCAGTGCAGACAGAGTTATGTTGCTTTTCAATGCACTGGTCCGGGAATTTCATCTCATGTGGGCACTATCAGTGTGCTGGAGAGGGTGCAGTGTATATTCTTGAAATTTCTATCTTTCAGGGTCGACGGTATGTATCCGGAGACTGGTGTCTCGCAACGGGTATTGTTGGCTAGGTTTTGTTGTCAGTCTAGAGCAACGTCGAAGTTTGTCTGCTGTTCTGTTCTTATGCAAACTGATTAACTATTATTGTTTTAGCTGCCAGGAACTTTTGGGCTTATTGGACCTTGCAGTGTCTCGACTTGCATCTCGTTATAATATTACTCTTAGGCTCCGTACTCCGCACTCACCTATATATAGGTTGTGTAACGAATACTCATATAATCAACTATTCAATCGGCTATTGATATTTTCGACATTAATCAGAAAATTGTTCAAAAGTAACTAAAATAAAATGTCTTAGGTAACTTTCATTCTTCAAATTATTTTATCTCCTCTTTGTAATTTTTTTTCTTACATTGTTAATATTTATTTGTGTTTTTTTTTTGGTTCCTGTTTTTTTGTAAGTGGCTTTGTCTAAGTTTTTGTTGTGTTTTCCCCATCTGTATTTGACTATGCCGTTGACAGGTGCGAATAAATAAATAAATAAATATATAAATAAATATATCAATGAAAATTATTATTTACGAGAAGCAATGCTTCAGCGATCTACAAAACTTTTATTCATTTCGAGTCCAAATAATTTTTTTTAACCTTTTTCTCTCAGAAATGGATTTTATCGCACATCCTCAGCCTATTATTACTGAGGTGGAAAATATAAACATATCATTTGTCGGGATTCCAATTATTGCTGATGATAACGCACCGGTTTCCCTTTAATTTGACCCTAATAGTTTCTTCTAAGTTACAGTAATTTTCCTAAAGGTGACGCTCCGACAGATTTAATCAGCACAACAGTTGTCATGCTGACAGTGCCTGAAACTCTAATCTAGAGAGCTTCCAAATCCAACAGCAGAGCCAGTCAGAGTACCAGAACAAGCACAGACACATGTTTCGCCCTATTGGGGCTTTTAAGTGTGCTGCATCTGGAGTATCTGGAGGATGCTGTCGGATAAATGGAAGCTTGGCTGTCTTAAATAAGCCAGCAACACGGATCTCTGTTTGGTGTAAAGTAGCGGTAATTCTAAAGAACTAACCGTGAGTTCACTCAAAGTTTATTACAGTTCCAGACACCACCAATGCCAGTCGATTGACAATCATGAATAAGAGCTGAAGAGCCCCAATAAAACACTGAAGAACCCCAATAGGGCGAATCACGTGTCTGTGCTTGTTCTGGTACTCTGGCTGGCTCTGCTGTTGGATTTGGAAGCTCTCTAGATTGAAGTTTCAAGCACTGCCAGCATTACAACTGTTATGTGCGATGGAGGAATTCTCCGACCCCACCTAACAGGCTAGTAATTGCACTTTATGTGCTTTATACTTATACTCATATGACCTACCTTCATTCTTTTATTTTTATTAATTTCTTAAAAATGTACCGATAAAAGAGTATGTGCACCTCGACAGAAAAGCTGACGCCCAATCCAGCAATTTACGCAGTTTTCCGGGAGTGGTACACTTTTCCACCTAAGCTACACAATATACCAACTATTCCATAACGCAACGTTCAAACTCATGCTTAAAGGCTTAAGAAATAAAATAAAATAAAATGCTTAAAAGTGAAATTAAATTAAACTTTAGAGATTATGATTATCATGAACAAGGCCAATTTTTTGCTTCCAATTTAAAAGTAGAAGCAATAAAGTTACACAGGTGGTCTTCCTTAATTCTTTGTAACCTACCTAAATTGGTCTAATCTCAGTTGTTAAAAAATATTAGAGCAACAAAATAGAGCAGAAATAATGTGAAATTCTATACACAAATAACATTATCAACAATAATTTAGTATTTAGTAATTGAATTAGGGAATTAGATCAAAGATATCGAGTTCACTAATTATTACATGTATCACTTTCTCATAAAAAGTATCTATACGTAGGTCTGAGTAGGTATAGATAAAAATTTAATTGCTGTAGGTACTTCTTGTACACCTGAAGCCTGATTTTACATTATGGTCAAGGTGAATTATTGAACAATATTGTTGCTCTTGTAATAATAATTGCTCTCGTAATAATAAAAGAGGGGGCTCAAAGTCGTAGTTCGGTTTATATAATCAATAAACTGGTGTTTCGTAACCATGTCTTAGATTTTATGACAAAATTTATATTTTCCTCGACAATAATGTTAAAACTGGTAAGTTACATTATTTTTTCAAAAAGTGAATTTGGCTAATTTGTAAATGTTACGAATCCGATCTTCAGGTTAAGCAACTTTAAAAATTCAAAAATGATAATATATCCTGTTCCTTTTATACCTAATAGGCTAGAGGTACATTAGGAATAAAATAGGGGTTCAGAGGAAAAGTTTTGCTGTAGTTTTGATTTTATCACCCTCTATGTTGTTTTTTTGAACACGAATCTGAAATTTGTTGACAAAAATTTGGCTCTGAACTTTTTTTTTTAACTTTTTTCCCAAATTTTTGCACTAAACAGATTTTGGTCTCAGAAGTCTCAGAAATAGCGTTTTTGAAGTTATTATTGTATACAGAATTGAAATAGACAAAATTTACTCCATTTCTCATAAAAAACGTTTTTTTTTAGAAGACTAACCGTTCCGCCGGTAGAACGCGCAAAAAAACGGTTAATTTCACTAAATGTGAGAGTATGTTTTTTTTTTGACACGCTCTACTGGCGGAACGATTAGTCTTCAAAAAACCCTTCGTTATGAAAAATGTAAGAAATTAGGCAAAAAGTGCAAAAAAAATCAGTTTAAAACTTTTGCCAGCAAACTTCAAATTCGTCTTCAGCGACTAAAAAAACATAGAGGGTAAGAAAATCAAAACTGTAGCAAAACTTTCCTCCGAGAATTCTAATACGCCTATAATAATAATGTTATTAACTGTATTAAGCGGTAGGATAGTAAGCATTTCAACTAAGTACTTTCATACTTAAATACCTACCTGGGAATAAAACGGTCATTCTTCCACTTGCAGGGGTTGAAAGAAAATAATGTCAGTGGAACACCGGCAAAGATCATCATCCTCAAAATATAAAGGGAGTTTCATTAACCAGTATAGAAAATTTAAGTTGCATTCAAGAATCTTGTCTTAATCTCTTTATTTTGATTGAAAAAAACACCACCAAAAAGTCTTCATAGTATTGTAGGTAGGTACTCTCCGTTTTCCTGCAAGGGAGTGAACCCTTGAAGTGTTTTTTACAAGATATTTTTTCTTATTTTTTTAATTTGAAGTCCATAGTATGGACTCGTTTTCTCATCTTCTTGCAGGAACCGGGTAGGATAAAATAATAATAATATTAAGTTTTTTTTGTGTCAGTTTTCGATTATCAAAGTTTTTTCTTTAATTTAAAGTCGTTTCAGGAAAATAATAAGTGCGAAAATTTGACCACATAAGTATCAAAAGTCTGCAACTTCTAAAGGGAAGTTTGAAATTTTTTTTTCATGAAATATCAAAGAAAATAAATCACGGAATTTCCACTTGAATTTTCTGCACTAACTAATGAAACTTCATTTTGCAGAATACGACAATGTTGAGTTTTTACATACTCGTACCACGGTGTAAGGTTATGATTTTACACCGTGATACATCCCAAAAGCTTTTGATTGAAGATTGTTTTCTGCTGCAGCGGAAGCAATTTCGTTAAGTTCAACATAGTTTGAAAATTTTTATAAAGTGAAAATCCTTCAAAATCACTTTCAAAACCTGGTGATAGATTAAAGGGCCAAACTGTTATTTAACCAAATGCATTCAGAAGTTCTTTCATGCTCCATTTGACCATAGTAATCTAACCATATTTAATTTCTCTGTTACAGATAATCATAGCTATTGTTGTGGGTTCAATAACATCCATTCCTGGGATCATAGCTTCGTTTGTAACTCATTCAGTCGTAAGAGGGAAAACGGTACCCGTAATTCACTCGACCCCAGTAGTTCATTCGTTCGCTGTACCAGTAGTTCATTCAGCTCCGTTAGTTCATACATTCCATCACTCAGCTCCAGTTTTTGATACTCATTCATATCCAGTAGTTCATTCGTCCCGAGTGGTGCCTGTATCGGTTGTCCAAACAGCACCGATTCTAGCAGTACATGCAACACCTGTTGTCAAAGTGAAGAAGACCTATTCATTTTTTCCTTTTTTTAAGGTGAAGACCCATTCTGTTCATACTGTAGCTGTGCATTAACCTTTTGCTTTGTTTTAACTGGCAAAGATTTGTTGTTATTATTTTGATTATGTAATAAAATCTATCAAAAACCTTCTTGCGCATCAATCACATAAATAGTGTATTTTTATGCGATTCAATTATGAATATTTTCACTGCTTTTTAAATTACCTTTGTGAAATTTTCCATAGTCATATTAAGGTAATATTAGCGTAGTGGTTTACTGTGAAAAGTTCGTTTCTTTTGGTTTGAAAACTGCCATAAAATGGATTTTTAAGTTTAAAACAAAACAAAAAATTTGACAAAATATAACAATTTTTTCCCTTTTCCTATACCCGCCGTTTAAAGACCGCCATTTTGATTTGCTCAAATGCAATACCAGACCATTCCTGAATACCAGATTTTTGATAAGTTGTGCAACGATTCTCAAATTTAAACGACCCTGTATCTCTGCTAGTTCTCAAAATCCCAATGGTGAGAGCGATAAAAAAATATCTGTTTCGATAGTATATAGACATAGACCAATCATACCCTCTACTACATAAAGTTCTTGAAACGTCAATAAAATATTAAAATATCGAAAGAACTGAGAAAACATACATCCACTAAAAGTCAAAAATACAAAGAATTGTTCTATTATAGATAGCAATTTCCTTCTAGATCATATTCAATAATAATGATCAAAGGGAGAAGTTGCCGTGTTCTTTGCTGCACGATCCAGGAAACCAGCAAAGGGAAATGAGAAATTTATTCAATTCCAACCTCTCGGTTCCTTAAAATAAAAAATATGTTTCTTTCAGTGTTCCTAGATTGGAATTGTTTATTTAATAAAACCACGTTTCGCTGGAAATAGATCCAGCGATTTGATTGGCGATCTTCTGGTCCAGTGAAGTAACTTACAGATGCTGCGCTAATATCGCAGGACATTTTTCAAGTCGAGAGCTTTCATTAATCGCACATCCCTGACATGCCACTCTTCTATGCGCCGGGATCGGTAAATCTTTCAACCGAAACGCGGACTAATTAAAAAAAGGGATGAAAATAGCTCAATCTGACCAGAATTTAACAGTACATTAATATGTCACAATGTAACAAAATATTCGATTTCAATCAATGTGATGTAAATTTAATGGATTTAGATGTCTAGACTATCTTTAATTTGATTAAAAGTGTGATTTTAAGACCCACCATCGCCTTGCGACGCTAATTAGAATTTTATAAAGTTTCGATAATAATTATAATTGATAGTGATACTAATGGTGATGGTATTTATCTAACAATTCTGATCCAACAAAGAATAGTTTTAACAGGGTCGTCGAACTACCTTAAGTGCCCTTAGAATGATTGTAACCATCCATCAAGCTAAAAATGTGTAATGTGACAGCACAGTTGTACTAAAGGACTCTAAAATGGCATTATCTTAGTTCTAAGTGCCATTCCTGGCGATTAAAGAATGATTGATGAAACTTATAAAGGACTAATAAAAATTAATAGTTGTCCTTCGAGTTTAATAAAACTACAAACGACCGACATGACTTCTACATGATTTTCTTTGTAGGGAACAAAAGAACATTATTAACAGAAGAAAGGACTCAAGTGCAGCGATTCCTATAAAAAAAACACTGCTTGAAAATTACGCTATTAAACTCATATGCGTTGTCTGGACGAGTTTTAATGGTAGATGAATTAAATCTTTATCTACTTTTACATTGAAAATAAAAATAATCTGAGCTTCTTAGGTGACTATGAACGACATATAATATAAACTTCTATCATATATGATAGAAGGAGCATGTTTAAGCAGAGATACTCTCAAAGTGGGTGGTTAGATGGTAACAACAACTCATCGCATCTTCGATGGAGGATATAAGGGCCATTTATAGATTTGTATTGTATTGTAATAATTGAGAATGTACTTACACTATAACCTAGAAGATCTTTTGTGTCTCCAATTCTAGCGACTATTCGATTATAGCACCACATTTAGTTTCAGTTCTCGGAGGAGATTTTGGAGTTTCAACGGTTCTAAAGATGATAAGTCTTTTTCCGCTGGTTGGTAAATATCTAGGCTGCGGAGTTTTCTTTGGTGTACTGCATGGCACTCGACCAGAAGATGTATTATTGTGGTTTCGTCGCCCAACATGCAGAATCTACAGGTAAGGTAATTTTATAGACGAATTTTGCTAAGGTGTGCTCCGAGTTTACAATGCCCCGTGAAAAAACCTGTTAGCATTCTCAAATCGTTTTTGCTCAGTTTGATTCAGGCTCCATTGCTTGGTATTTCCCAAGCATGAATTCTGACCCTATTAGCGGCGTTCTTGCTCCTCGCTTTACTAGGTTGTCAGCTGCTTCGTTGCCTTCTACACCTATGTGCCCTGGAACCCAAAGGAGAGCTACTTTGTTTCCTTTGTTTGCATTCCCAGACCATTTTTCAATTGGTGACGTATGAACTCAGTGCTTTAATGGCAGCTTATTTATTGCTTTTTATAATTCCAAACTCTATTAAATTGAGAGCATATTTCGATAGCGTGGATTTACGCCTGAAATACGCTGGTACTGTAGGCTCAAGATATTTCGTGTCCGGCCCACAGACTCCTGCACTTGTGTCTAAGATTGTTTTTGATCCGTCTGTGTACCATTTTATGGTATGATTTTTGAGATTGTACTTGTTGACTCGTTTGTCCAATTCTTCTGTTACTGAACTGTGCTACAAAAATCTTCTCAAAGCTATATCGAGTGAAAAGCCTATATAGTGTTCGAGTCCCTAAGAATGCTAGTATTATGTTTCTCATTATGTAGGTAATATTGTTCCCTTCTCTCAATGGATAATCCTATTTCTTCTGATTCGGTTTATTGGTAATTTTTTTCGAAGATTTGAACCACTAGGTGAAATGGTGTGAGGTTTAAAATTACCTCCACTGCTGCTGTGGGGTATCTTCTCATGGCTCCTGTTAGGCACACGCACGCAAGTTTCTGTATTTTTGCGAGGGTATTCTTCGCAGTCTTCTTCACAGTTTGGTCTGCCTAAGTACATCCCTCACATCCCATGTACATCCATCACAGTATACCAGGGTTACATCCCCCGCTCTTTCCTGCAATGTGCCCACATATCGTGAGGTCTCGAGTGGCTCTGCTGACCTTCTATTCCATATGCTTCTTCCACAGGAGCTTACTGTCCATTATAACTCCTAGATATTTAACCTCTGGCTTCCAAGCAATGTTCACCGCATCTAGGCTGATTGTTTCAGTCGAAGATTTCTTAAAGGAGAAATAAAAATTGAGTCTTCTTTGGACGACCAATTTATTAACCAAGCTATAAACTTGAGTGCCCTACCGGTTTCGGCTAAATGCCATCATCAGGGGCTAGAGGGGACTACTCAACTGTAAGAGAAATAATAATATCATATGAAAGTTTATTGAAAGAGAATTATCTATGAGGAAGAAAAAGTGAATATGAAAGTGTAGAAATATAGTTAAGATCAATGATGATGAAAAAGTAAACACAAAGAAAAATAAAATAAAAAGAACTTACAGTTAAGCTGTTGGGAAATTCCCCAAGTTAAGCATGCCATAATAAATAAGGTGTATCCTGCACATATGGTAAAAAACAGAATCTTGAATCTAGAGTTAAAATGTCACAAATTAAAAATCAAACAAATAGCTAAGAAAAACGTTCAGCCATCTTAGTCTGGACTGGAGGATCTGAAACGAAGGCAAGGCGACTGCGCCGTCAGATAAGCTCCAGGAGCGGGATGGAAATCTGCAAATGACAAGCTACCAACAAATATTGAAGTATGTAAATTTGCTTGCCTACACATCAAATGAATAAACACTCGCGGGAGCCGAAACCAGTAGTCCACTATAAAGTACTTACAAAACAAAACAATAACTTTAAAACTACATAATGTAACTATATAATATGGGGCAATCACATAATGACATGAGTGGCCAGACAGCAGGCTCCAAAATCAGTCCGAAAAAACCGAAAAAACGCCGGATACAAGGGGACATTAAAGACGAGGTAAGGAGGGGTAGGAGTCGCCAATGAAGGGGACAGACATAGGTAACTATTGTGGGTTCTATCATGAAATTGAGAAAATATTAAAGATTCGGGGAAACACCGTTATATGACGCCCCTGGAACTCCTAAACAAGGGTGTGAGAACACTAAAGATGTCTGGTGGGTTCTGTAGTTGGTAAGCATTCAAAGTGGTGAAACGTTTTTCTTAGCTATTTGTTTGATTTTTAATTTGTGACATTTTAACTCTAGATTCAAGATTCTGTTTTTTACCATATGTGTAGGATACACCTTATTTATTATGGCATGCTTAACTTGGGGAATTTCCCAACAGCTTAACTGTAAGTTCTTTTTATTTTATTTTTCTTTGTGTTTACTTTTTCATCATCATTGATCTTAACTATATTTCTACACTTTCATATTCACTTTTTCTTCCTCATAGATAATTCTCTTTCAATAAACTTTCATATGATATTATTATTTCTCTTACAGTTGAGTAGTCCCCTCTAGCCCCTGATGATGGCATTTAGCCGAAACCGGTAGGGCACTCAAGTTTATAGCTTGGTTAATAAATTGATCGTCCAAAGAAGACTCAATTTTTATTTCTCCTTTATGAAATTATGGCCGACACAGTGACCTACAATTTTCATCAATTTAGAAGATTTCTTTTCCTGGTAAACGCTATGAGGGTGGCCTTTGCTGGATTTATGTTCAACCCCACTGACAAGCACTACCTTCCTACGATATTTAGTCCTCTTTAGAGCTTTCCTTGATATTTTGACTATGTAATTGGCATAGTTAGGCTTATTCTCAGATGTCTTTTCTTGATAGCTTGCGAAGAAGTTCATCTACCACTAGGCTCCACATAAGAGGTGATAGTACTCCTTATGGATAGTCTCTAGTTGTGGTTATCTAGATGAGATGATGATGCAGCTGTTCTTGTTCTTAACATCTGACATATCAATTTGGTCATTATGTTGTTTGCTCCTCTTTGAATTAGAGAGCTTCTAACTACTTCGTGAGGAATGTTATCAAAAGTTCCTTCCATATCCACAAAGACACAAATAGTTGTTTCTTTTACCTCCAGTACACTCCTGATTTTTCTTGCTAACTGATGCGGGTTGGTCTCTGTAGATTTTCACGTTTGATGTGCATTATGGGTTCAATGGCGCTCTCTCCAGTACTTCTGTTCTTAAATAGTTATCTACAACCTTTTCCCTACTTTTGGAATGTAAGTAACTGTAGCCATTCTCCAATCCTGTATATAATAAGGTAAATAATCGAGCGCTAAGCTGCTTCTTAAAATTTAGAGCGCTGGATCTATTTGTGCAGCGGGAAATGCATGAACACTTACTGACGTTTTTTTTTTTTTTATTTTAAAGGGGGAGCATCGGTCTTCCCTATGTAGGTAAGACAAAGTCGCTCCACACCGGTAATATGGGTTTGGAGCCCTTGCTCATACACCCAGCCTCAAGTATGCCAAATAAATAGTAGAAACAACACAGACACCCAGAGCCTTCACCGAGAATCGAACTCAGTCCGACGGATCCAACGATCAAGCAGTTCTCGCTACTTAACCGTGAGGCCACGCCAGGCTCTACTGACGTGTTTCGATTCATGCATATCATGCTGTACAATTATTACGTCCCAAGCTCGAATCGCGCCGCTCCCGCTCCCGCTCAATCCCGCGTTGTATTGCGAACGCTTTTAAAGCGCTAGGTTAGGAGCCTTGACAAAGACATTTGATGTAATCTTTCGGAGTGTGTTATACATGAATTATGATCCAATAATTTCGGTAAGCGGGCAGTGGATCTTAGAGTAATTATTTGCCGAAAATTGTTACTCAGCAGCTAACAAGACATCCCTTGACTGAATAAAAGTCTCTCAGGATAGTTCATAACTTACCTTTTTGTGCAATGCAACGCTTTAGTACGTGTGGAATAATCTACCTGAAGACATTAAAATGATGCGTAACCAAGAATATTGGGCCATTAAAGTGTTGTTTCAATGTAATGTTCAACTTGTCTTGTCAGAATTTCTATTTTGCATCTCTGAATAGGATACAAATTTTATTTTTGCTTTGTTTTTAAATGAGCGACTTCAGTTCAGTTTAGATACGGTACAGAATCTCTGTTTCTGTAATTAGTGACGTTATTGACGTTAATAATAAATAAATGGAACAGTCTTTTTAGCTAAAAACATCGCTAAGTTCCAGATTTTTGAATGCATTTTTTGCCTTTAAACAGTTAAACTCTTACAAAATAACCACAATAACATTAAAACTCGTTCTTTCTTTAAAATAATTTTGCGCAGAAAATCTAAAAATTCATGATAAAACATAGACAAATGAAAGCTAATACAAATCTAAAATAATGGTTCCACCATAATTTCTGACAAGAGGGGAATTTCAATTAAGTGAAATTCTCAGAACTCGGATTCATCCCCCTCTTCCAGCCCTAGTATTAGATTGCAAGTTCTAGGATTCCATCGAGAGGCTGCGTTGTGACGTCTGCTTGTCTGTCTTCGGACAGTCTCATAGACAAAGCGGCTATCATTTTATTACCTCCCACGCCGTACCGTAAGTTATCGTTTCCGTAATATTAGAGCTAGAGCTTGGGTCGACAATCCAGTCCAGTATCCTTCTTGCTCTCACTCCTGGAGACACGTGTTTATGGCTGTGACATAAAGCAAGAGTTCCAGAAAGTTTCTTGAGAGCTCTTATGAGGGATTGAAGATGGGGATACTAAAAAAATCATATATAATATTCTGGTCCTAGTTGATTTTGACACAGTCGTTTGTATATAAACGTGGCTTCAGCGTAATAAGATGAATTTCATTATCTATTCTGGGACATTGTTTTTATAAAAATTTTTAATGATTTTTCAAATTATGAGTCAAACTTTTCATTTCCTTTAGAGTTCACGCAGGGGCAGAGAGTTGTTATTGCGTCACAGTGCGTTGTCAATCAACCAAGAATTATGGTTTAATATCAAAAGGAACTTAAGGTTAAGAGGTCAAACCAGACAAGTGCTCCCTCTCAATTATGGGCGCATTCGAAGGGAACAGATGATTAGCACCACCTGGAGCTGACAGTTTTTGAAATTACACAACTTTCCTTGCTATTTTAAGCACTGTAGTAAGACTCTCGTGCATTGTCATTGAACCTATAATTGCACTGTTATTTTCTCATTATCAAAACAAAACATTAACCTTGACTTTTCTTTAAAGATAATGAACTTACCGCACACCGCGATCAATTTTGCCATTGCATAAGGTTGAATATATAAGTACCTATGGTAAGTTCTTGCATTAATATAATAATTGGATTCTTGGCACTATGCTAATATCGTGTATAATTATGAGGTAGCTGTTATTCGAAGCGAGACGGCAACTTTCAAACAATCTGACATTCATGAAGAAGAGATTATTTTCTCTTGGAAATAATAGTAGGTAGGTGTTGGACTGATGGCGTGAAAATGGAAGTTTAAATTCCAATAGCAGTAATTTAGATAGATATTAAATCAAAGCTTCGTTGAAAGGTATTTACAATGATAATTTAGACTGAATTTGTTTGATCACATTTATCACCCTTGATAAATGAACCTGTTACAAAAAATGGTGGTTTAAATGTGAAAACATTTATATTGCGGTTATCTAGTCGTAGGTATAATAATATCTTAACATTGTTTCTAAACTGTATAGACATTCTTTCCATAGAGATTGTTTCTGATAGAAAGAAATATAACATAGGTTAAACGGTGGGGCGTTTTGATTGGATTTTTGAGGTATAGGTGAGATTATTATTGGAATCGTTCGTTTTAGGGTACTTCTCTCCTTCAGCGTTCCTGTGGCACAAAATGAAAGAATCATACATGTTCACTTTTTCCCAATTTGAAAACCTTTCCATATTAAATTTAATTGGAAGTATAACTCACAAAATATCGCAATTATTTGAAAATAAAACTTCTTGATCGGTAAAAGCAAATACCCAAATAAATGACTATATAAGTCCTGACAGACAGGCACGTAGTTATGACAACAAACACAATATTTTGGCATTTGTTTCACAGGCAACTAAGTGAAAAACTGTTTTTCTGTTAGATTGACATTTCCGTCATCCAAAGATAGGCTTGCTATACATGGTTGAAAAGCTCTTTTGACGCTCTATTCATAAGCGTTTAAATCCAATATTGCGGCTATAAGAAATAACAAAGTTGGTTATGGTAAACAAAAAACTAGATTGCCTAGGAAAGATTCGTTGACGTTATTCAATTGACCGTAGTCGCTAATACAAAACTACTAAATTTTATTAAATTTGTTCAGACGATGGCGACGATATTTCAGTTTTTAGAAAAACACAATTTCTGGTTTTTGCTCGATATTTTGGAAACCCCTGTAGATATTTTTGATTTCGATGCAGCATCTCATTGCGCACTCAATAGCGCAACTTTTTCCCCATTTAACCAAAATTGTATCGCTTTGTATCGCTCAAAATTGTATACCGTTTCCGAAATCCCCATGTAGTTACTATTATCTGGGACACATTGTATACTTTCAGTAGTTAGATGACATTCGCCTTGCAAGTCACTATGTTTCCGACAAATCAATCTATTTACGTAGATTAGATTTCTTTCATCTGTTCGGCACACTCCTTTTGTGGTGGTAATATGTCGGACTGATGAACTAGAAATAACCAGTGAAACCATACCATTAGGGTTGTGTCGTTCAGAAAACGTTATTGTGAAAGAACTTCTTCTTTGAGCTTTTTGGCTCTTTTTGAGGCTATTGCAAGTTAACGATTGCATCTAGTTACCTCCATATAGGTACCTATTTAAAAAAATCCATTACGAACAACTTTTCTTATACATATGTTACACTAAAAGTCAACAGGAACAGCTTATTTTTTCACTAATTGTTAATTCAAAAGTCAAGCAGCAGTGCACCAATTGGTAAGCAAACTTGGGGTATTCAAGTACACCCTAATACAAAGTAATTCCAACAATAATCTCGCCTATAACTCAGAAATCTACTTTTTAATACTTTCCCCGCTTCGCCGTCTCGACTAAAAGTACAGTATGATAGCTACATGATTAAACTTCCCATTCAGCAGGTGCAATTAGAAAATAATCTTTCAACTATAAATCAATTTTAAATCCATCCTAAAACCCCGTTTGGCGAATAAACTCAAAATAAAATTGGGAGTTTAACCTATTTTCAACAAAATCAAAAAGACCATACCAAATAACTATCGACCAGTTGCTTTCAGTAATACCTAAGATTATGAAGAAAGCTATTAACTTTTTACGACACCTTTTAAAGTAAATACCTATTTACAAAATATTTCATACTTAGGAGGTAGTAAACTTAGTGACCGCCAGTACTGCTTCTTAAAAGAGATCTCCTCACTTATATAACGGAATTGTGCAACAGCGCAGTCGAACACCATGGGGAGTCGCGGGTGCTTGCGCTTGATAACTATAGAACTTTCGATCGTGTTTTGAATGGGGGATTGAGGGAAAAGCTGCTTATGGCATGCCATTGTGGCTTGCGAGTTATCGCAAGTTATTGCAAGAGATCACTTCTTGCGTTTGACCATCGATGGAGTTCTTTCTGAAACCTCTTCCATCAATGCCGGTGTTCCCCAAGGACCCATTTTGCCTCCATTTCTTTCTCATATATATTAACGATTCGCTAGAAGCTACAAAAAACACAATGTAGGTAAGGTTTTGCCGATGACAGTGTACTTAAATTTTCTTATCTGCCATGGACGCATGTTTTTGCAGCGGCCAAAAAGTTTGAATTCTTAACAAAGATCTACAAGATATTGTAGCTTGGTGCGATAGAAATCAAGTGCAGTTTAATGCTGAGAAAACTCAGTTGTCATCTTCACCAATATATCAAACTTTTGGAGCCATACATGAGCCTGGGAGCGAACATGTTTTGACATGATCATGTCGGAGGTTTGGCGAAGAGTGCTTCTAAAAAACTTGGAACACTGTTCCGCACAAAGAAATTTTATACATCTCAACCGCTTCTCCTCTTATACGAGGCTCACATCTCAAAGAGATACGACCATCTTTGGGACTGTTTATATGTTTAGAGCTGAGATTACCTATCTAACTCAATTCAGAAAAGATCCATCTGCTTGATCGCGCACCCGGCTTTGACCAGAAATTATGACAGTCTTGAACATCGAATAAAAGTAGCTCACCTGAACTTGTTTTACAGATATTTTTATGGCAAGTGTTCAAAAAACTTTTGATCCTTTTTGACCTTTTTGATCCTACCTAATGACAGTTTTTTTTTTATAGAACAGTATTATTTTGAAATAGCATTATTAAAATGACAAAAATACAAAATAAACAAATTGGAAACATCATCTAACCAGGTCGCTAAAAATCAAAAACTTGGTGCCTAGAACCTACTAGCTTTAAACCTCTGCACTTGCAGGGAAACCAGCCTCTCTTACCACCCACCCCTGGTAAGTCGACAATAATAGCTTTATCTCCACATTCAGAATTACATCTTCTCCAAAAGGCCAACGTTTTGGAGCCAGATATGGTGATGGCGGTACACTCTTACTCCATCGTCATTTCTTCGTTTACTTGGAGTGAGCCTCGGAGCGAACATGTCTTGGCATGATCATGTTGCAGGTCTGGCAAAATGTGCTTCTCAAAAACTTGGAACACTGTTCCGCACGAAGAAATTTTATACACCACAACAGCTTCTCCTCTTGTATGAGGCTCAAATCCGACCGTCCTTGAAGTACTGCTCACATGTTTGGAGCATTACTCGACTCAGATCCACAACAAAATTCGTAGTGGAAAAAATTACCCTTATTTGTTCGCCGTAATAAGTCTTCTTCATAAATAACTGTTCAGCATTTAATATATATATATAGCATAAAAATTTAGGTATTTCAATAAAAAAATCAAATACCGTCTTTTTTAAATAAATATCAAACCATCCGCTTCTTGGAGATCGATGTCGTGTTTGTAGCGTATCTCGCAACACCTACATATACATAATATAATATAATGTACATAATAGGCGTATTGACGAGGTGCTTCGGACTTTCGTACTTTTACGAAAGCATGACAGTTCATAGTTTTATACAAAAATTAACAAATCCAATTGGCTATCTGAAGTACGAAATGATGATTTCGTAAAAGTAAGAAATTATATCTCCTGAATATAACCAATTTAGTTTGAAACGAGTTCTCCTTCATGATTACCAGTTATTTGATGAAGGAAAGTAATTTCTCAGAATAACAAATATGTCACTTACCTACAAGACATGAACTCAACCTCCTATCAGGTTTTTAAATAAATTATTTAATTCATCAGACATGGATGGTCAATTTTTATCCTCTAAAAAAAAGATAATTATCGCCACTTTCATAATAAGTAAAAATTATATGTAATGTCTCCAATGTATTGAGCAAGTGTTTCATACTCAAATTTACCTCTTTCAAAACTTCTTCATGTCACAGAAACTCAAAATGGTCTACTAGGGAAATACATTTCTGGTGGTTTGCTGTTCGTTTCGGAGAGGAGAAATTAATTTACTAGTTACAACAAGGAAAAGGCTTTTGTTTATTTGTTACGTTCATAAAAAAGGTACTTACCTATCTACCGATACTGCAATAAGACTGTAAACAGAAGCAGCGACTGAGACACCCTGTATGTATGGTACGGTTTTGCACATCCACCATCCAAGCACCCATGCTGAAACAGAAATCTATCTTTAGTCTGCAATTTTCAAGCAAACGATACATAAAATGCACTTGTCTCATCCCGACGTATTGAATTTATAATAAAACTGAGATGTGTTACGAGAGAACGCGAGCAGAGAAAACTATAAAGATTTGATCTCGGTTTGGAATTTTAACTTCCTGGATTTGGGATGCATCAGCGATAGTGCAAGATTTTTCTCTTTCTTAGGATCTGAGATATTTTCAGCAGTAAAATCCACAACTGAAAAAGTATCTTCGATCCTAAAGTTAAGTTTAATGCTGTCAGGAAACAGTCTAGCTTGGTAAACAATCTATCAAATGCATCTGAGCTCAGATGATCAGACAACCGTAATCTAAAGTTAATATCACAAACTGCATTGTGTTTGATTTATGAAGGAAATCCGAGATCATCAAATATTGTACCTTGATAGGAATTTGATCAAGGCTAAGCAAAGTTTTTGTTGAGCAACTAAATTCTTCGCAGAGATGATACATTAGGTAGAGGTTTAGAAAGTGATTAATTTTCAATTGACAAAAAACTCTTCTGCCAGGTTCTTGTAGGTGTGATCCCTTCGTAACCCTTTCAAGTTTGAGCTACTTACACTACTTGTTTTATACATCCTTCAGGTCTCAACCAAACACTTTAAGTTTTCAGTTGTGTCTTAATGAGACTTTAATAATTGAAGAATGCTTACAACGATTGTTTGACCCAACTTTCTGAAAATGTTCTCCAAGCAACGTCGCTAAATTTATTTTATAACAATTTCTGGAAGCTTTATTTGTTCTTATATCAACAAAATCAATAATCAACTTTTATGCCAGGAATATAACTTGCAAGTTACTTTGATTAATAGCTATCGGTGGTAATATAAAAGTCAGCCAGTAATACATAACTATAAATATGTGTTACAATTGCGAATGTCAGAAACTACGAAAAAACTTAAAAGAAAAATGATAAAAACCGAATTAAAACCGGAAGAAACAGAACGAGAAATCCTTAACTATAAGCTATATATTACCGAACCAAGAGCTATAAAATACGTCCATCCTTGAGCTTTACAAATAGGAAAAGAGCCCTAGACAAGGCAGAGAAAAACAACACCAACCGAAGTTCAAGTTTAAGCATCGAGACGTGTCCGGATTGCAAATCGTAATAACTGGAATTTCTAGGAGCTGCAAATTCGACAATTCTGAGACTGAAACGATTCTCTGAGACGTTTATGAGTGAAGCGATGTAATTACTCCAATTACAGAACGCGGAGTCTCGAGACCGTTGTTCAGACGTAACGTTGCTGCAGGATTAGAAAAGACGACCCCGGACAACATGCTGGTGCTGGAGCATCTGATAGCGTCACGGTAAGTCTGGAAAGGAGCCGGAGTTATTCCCCTAAACTGAATCAAGTTACGTGGCTTAAAGTTGAGGTAAGAAATAATTTGAGTTTGGATTATTGGATTGGATTGGATTTTCGTAACGAAAATAGGTTAAGGTTAAGTTAGATTGTGATCTAGAGCAGAGTTTTGCGCTTTGAACTGTGGTACTCTGTGTTTACATCACGGTATACAGGGTGAGTTTTTCAAGGGTGAGTTTATTACAGGGATCTCGGAAGCGCAATTATTCGAAGCAGTTGGGTCTTTTTTATAAATTGTACAATGACATGAAACTTGATATGGTTTTTACGAAAAAGAAAGAAGGTTTTTACATTTTTACATTTTTACATCACATACCAAACAAAAACAAACACACGAAATAACGTGGTATGCCTTGATAACAGTGACAGCTTGTGAATTGTAATGTTGGTAATGTGAAGATTTTACATAGGACAAGGTCCGGTGAGCTCATTTTTTTAAAGGCCCGGTCAGCTCAAAAATTCGATTTTTGCAATGTCCAGTTTGACATGGGACGGTTTTAGTGCCAAAGTTAAACGTAAAAATAATCGATGAGAGGGCCTTGCTAAAAAAAAAACCCTGATCTGACCGGGTGTATTCCATGCAACCCATGCAGTCAATTTCGATATATTCCTGACCTATCCAGTTACATCTGTTAATGGGAAAATCTTGTCAACAAGAAGATTCGTTCTGCTTTCATAACTGCTTCGATATTAATCAATTATATTTTTATTTCACATTTAAACTTTGATCAAAGATACTGAAATTTATTATCCTCGCAAGGTCCTATATCTTACCGATTTAACCCTTCTTCAAATGAAATAAAAGCGGGCCGTAAATTCAACAGAATGACTCAAGATATCAATCTTTGTCTTACATCAATATAACATCACCATTATCAAAGCCTACAATCCAGTGATATTAATTAATAAAACAGTTAATTAATCAAAGCAGCTTGATCTCATTTATAACCAGCTTTGTACCTAGAAACTTATGACAAAGCAGAAGACGCAGTAATATATTTGCCTAGCGTTGAAACTGAAGGGATGTGATACGATATGAATTCAATAAGAGAATTCCGTATCATCCCAATCCCGTATTCAAATCAGAGTTTATAAGACGATAAGATAAAACGTTTCGCAGATGTCTATCTCCGGCTCCAACTGGCGCTGAGGACGCTTCTCGGTTCTCACCCCGTTCATGAAACGTGAAACTAAGACATTCGAGCTTTGACTCGACAGTTTCCGTATCAACTTGAAATCTTGCACTTTCAGCAGGTACCGGATAACGATCCATAGTTTCAGTAGTGTCTTTATTTCCGCTTTCCTGGAGTCGTATTGTTTCGAAAGAAGTAAAGAGGACGTTAAACTTTGTATTGTAGCTATGCTATTGCTAGTGCTAGTTGTAATATTTTATATGAAATTGGTCATTTCGTCGTCATGCAATGCATTTCAAACGATTGCCGTTCTCCATCTCTTCCACAAAGCAACTTCACAAAATGCTTCAACATGTTATCACTGAAAATTACTGCAAATGAAGCGGGATGACAAATCAATCAGTGAGTAATGAGTAGGAAGGTCTAGCCTGACCCCAGATAGAGGAACTGCTTTGGCGATGGTAGTTAATTAGGGATTCAATGCAAATTGTACAAGGGCCGCAATTAAGTGCTTCATAATGGAAATTTACCCACTCAGTTAGGCCTTTGAGGTAGTAAAAGCTACATTAAACACGTCCTTCCAACAGATGACGGTAGAAATGGGAATTGTAACTACAAAAACATTAATAAGGTTTTGTTACCTACTTTTGTATTAAGCCCCGTTAAGTAATACACCTGAGAATACAATCTTATGGAGAACAGTAATCTTAGAGAGTTTTATTCACCCGATTAAAAGAAACTTTCTTGCATCGGGAATATTCGTCATGAGATGAGATTAAAATAAAAAAATTAACAGTCAATAAAAAAACGAGAAGAAGAAGGCATTGGCATTGTTACAAATACTGTGGTTTTTGTTATTAAAGAAAAGCATTTTAAAAATTTCTAAGAATTAAAATTTTACTCTCCTGCAATATTTTTTTACTGCATCATTTATATTATGTTGTGCATCATTTGTAGTATTTTGCATCAGTTTCTGTAGAATTACTTTAATTTTTAGGTTGAGTATACCTGAAGTTTCTAATAATTAAGGCAGCTACGAGAGCCCATATCCATATTGTTGTGAACTATTTCTTTAAGTTTACGTTCTGGAGAAATATAGAAAAATGATGCGTTGGAGTAGCAAATTTGTAACACTCTGTATGCAAGAGACAATATCATGATCTGGGATGAGTGTAACAGAAATAAAAGCAACCGGAAATGCGTTTAAGCTGTTGTTAAATTTTTAAAAGGAGAATGAATTCTCTTAAAAGCGCGTCAAGTATTCTCCCGGAATCCACCATTTCCTATTTGAATAGGGAGAAGCGAGGGGGGGGGGGGAATGGAATAGCGAAGCGGGTATATTTCCCTTTGCGAGCATCATACAACATGAACCGTTTATTTTCCCGCATGTAGAACAATGGCACTCGAGTACTCTAGTGTGAAGGGTCGACACAACACTCGAGTTGGAGTAGTCTGGTTGTGTATATGCCGGATCGCAGCCTTATGAGGTACACGTACAAGGTACAGTCTATTGCAGATTGGCTGAAACTGTCCTTGAAATAGCACAACAGACTAATAAAATAATACAGTTATTGACGTTGACATGGAGCTTTTTATTGAAGCATTGAAAGCTTCAGAAGTGCAAACATAATTTTCATATTTTTGGAGCTTCAAAGTAAGTCTATAAATTTAGTTTAGTAGGACTTTATTTCATCACATATTTCAGCTGATTACTCTTGACTTTCATCCTGCCTACTTTCAAAGTTATGTAAGCACACATCGCCCTACGGCTTGGAAAGAAAACTTTCGTCATATCTGATTCCTTCAGCACGATCAAATTTAACTAAACTAACTACCTTACTTCCGTTTTGAGACCTTTCCGGAGCAACAGTAAGTAATTTCAGTGTCGTCTCGAACGACAAGAATTTCCTAATTGTAAGCTATGCAATAGGGTCGATGGACTGGATATGAGACTTGGGACTTCTTGCTGATGTGATCCATTACCAAAATTGGTAGGCGTAGGGATAATAAGGACGATAAAAATCAGCAAACTTGGGGGAAAGTTTATACACTAACTTGAAGTATTGGTTTTGGATACATTAAGAAAACATCACTCAATGCTAATGAAAAACAGAATAAAGATGACATGAAAATACTCAAAAGAATTATAAATTAAACGTGGGAGGCTGTACATTCTCCAGTTTAATTTCGATTTTCAGATCGCTCCACTGTAAAATTACCTGACTCATGTTTGCGTGGGTGTGAAGTACCGCGGTTATGAAATCCGGGATAAAGTATCGCCAGCAAACTGTGAAAATATCCCGGTGAAGATAACGTTTTCAAATCGGATTTATACTCCAGATTTCAATTTAAAATTTTCAAGTTCACAAAATATTATCCAGACGAAATGCATTTCTAGAAGCTTATTTGAAAAATATATAACAGTCAATCAACAGACACGGGAACATTATCTTCCCGTATCAGGGATGTAACAATATTTTTGCAAGTAACCTTTCAAGCTGACTCTCCATAAAAGGGAAAGTAATTAGAGAGGGAGAGATAGAAAGAAACAAAAAGTCTGATATGGTATTAAGTACATTTTTTATGTATGAAACGGAAAGTATCCCATAAATAAGGCCAGTTCGGTGATTTATTCTGCCATAGGCTGGAGCTCTGACTCCGGGGGCGCTATGGGCCCGGAAAGTGAAATTGGGTCAGCAGCAACAGAAAGCTACCAACACGCAGCAGGCAGATCGATTTGTTTGGGTTTTCATCATAGCGGTGCGGATTGTTTATGTTAATATATTTAACCATTTTCGCCTGATCTTTATTTTATACCCGGCTCACGTCCGTATCTGTGGATTATATTCCCGGAAGCAAAAACAGACGGAATAATGTTATTCGCTAGTCCTCACGAAGGCAAAAAAAGTTAATATCTCATCTTGTCATGTATTTTCCCTAGCCTGGTATGATTGTTTTATCGAGGTGATTCCACGCTCATTAATTTAGTATGGCTAGGAATCTAAGAAAATAAATACTACCTATAGTATTTATTGATTCATTGACTTTCATGTTTAGTATCAAGAAAAAACAGACATATATGTATAGAAGTGTAGAGTAGACAGTGAAATTTCGCGTCGTTTTGTCATTTCCGAATGTATACCTATAGGTTTACTAGCCTCTCGAAATAATTTTGTTAGTTATTTAATATTTTTTCTACTCTTGAATAATTGAATGAATAATGCACTCTTGAATAATTGAATAATATTCCAATTATTAGCGCTTTTTGGATGAATTATGAAGGTTATTTTTCGTAGGAATTGAATCTTGTCCAATAACAGCTACTAGAAATCCATAATACCAGCTCGTAGACCAATCAAAAGCTGTAAATTTGATGAATAGAGCAAAGCTGTGAACAGGACCGATAACTGTCATTTCTCAAGATTCACGAGTGTGCAATCGGTACTCGGCACTGGAAACTGTTCCAAGCAGTAAATTAAAAAGAAATATTTTTTTATTTATATAAAAGTGTAGAAAAAGCATACTTCTAGATTCGCGACTAAGGTCATCATTCACATTCGCTAAAGCTCATTGCATTATCAGCATCTCGTGAATAATGGCTTCATAATCGCTTATATAATAATTTACTATTATTTCTTTAACACTAATAATAATTATTGTTTGTTAAAAAAAGTATTAAGTAACAGAAGACGTACGTCAAAATTCCTCGAGAATATAGAGAAGTCCAAATTTTTTTTTAAATTTATTAAAAACTAGAGAGTTTTCTTTGACTATTTAAAAAAGTTGGGATGCCACAAGTTTTTATTGATTTAAAAATGCCAACATAATTTTCTCAAAAATTTCAAAAAAATAATATTTTAGCTAAATTAGATTAGATTTATCGTGAGTGGGCCACTGGGATTCTTTGAGTAAGCTGACCATCTTGACTATTGGTAATGTCCTCCGGTGTGAGAAAGTCTCACCCGAACGTTTGTGGTCTAGTTTTTCTCTAAGCGGGACACTCGTTTAGGATGTGTTTGGCTGTTTCATCATCCTCCAAGCAAAGGCGGCATTTAGCGATGATCGCTAAACCCATCGTGTAGGTACAGATAATGGTTCAGCTTGTAGCGCCCAATATAGACACATTAAGGCTCCAGCTCTCTCCTGTTAAGCTCCAATAGTTTTTTGCTCCTTTTTTCTGACGTGCGTTGTATTGTCCAAGCCTTCGAATGGTCCAATCTTGGTAAATTTTGCCAGTGCTGGAAGATTTCCCTCTCAGTTCATTTGCGTATTGCTGTTTTGCAATATTTTATAATATGCCAAATGCTGGTTCTGGTCCGATAAATTCAGATTCGGGATCTATCCTGGCCAAAGACTCGGCAAGTTTAATTATCTCTATATTCAGCATGGCCGGGAATCCAGATCAGAGTTATTAGAGTAAATTGACAGTTTGGAGACCAACTTGGACTCGCAGTGGCTGGAGCTAAGGGATTTTAGAGCCGCTTGGTTAACCGAAAATATCTTTATTGATCTGCGTTGGCAATGAATCTTTTCCTGCAACTACGCACATAGCTCTATGGTATATATTTCGGCCTGGAAAGTGGTTGCGTCGCATCCCGGGCGCGAGAAGACTGTCATCTTCGAGAGAGAGCTACACACCCCAGGTCCAGTTCCTGAGGATGTCAGGTGTTTATTTCGCTTGTCCTCCCACACGTCTCTTCCCGGCAGAAGGACCTTATAAGCAGAGCCGTTCGTGATTGTCTTAGGCATTACGTCCGAGGGCATACCCAGTAGACTGTGACTTTCTATGCCATCCAGTAACTTGGTTCGCTCCAAGTTATAAGCCTTTGGCAAGCTTCTTGCCATCTGTATCATTCTACAATTATGTAGTTCATCTGGCCTCGCTCTCTCCAAATAAATATGGAGAGATGGTGTGTCTAGTAGGATTTCCACAGCACTCGCAATGCTTAAAACTTTGGCTTCTTTTGATGGACTGATGTCTTTAAAGAAACTGTAAGATAACTTACAGGAACACATCGAAGATGTAAATCTTCAGAGAAAATTCAGGGCACAGCACCTCTCCACGAAGCTTTGTTAATACCGTCTCCAAAGAAACCAGGATGTCATCGAAGACGCCAACTAGAGTTGCGGAACAAGTTTCGCAGAAATGAAAATCTTTCCGGAATATAGAAATATGTCTTTTTTTGGGGGGAAACTGTATTTTTTTATTTTTAATATTGAAAGGAAAGGGAGTTTTGAGATTGTTGTCTACAAACGTTGGTTATAGTGGACTGTATTTGATTTAATTTGAAAAATTGTAAAATTGTGTTAAATTATGCTGTATACCTAAAAACGAACGCACATTGAAGAGGCACTCACCTTTTGCCGTTGTTGGTCCCGTCGTTGAGAGCTCTCAAAGGTTGTTCGATTGTTTTCGGGAAGCAGGATCACTAATCTCACAAATTTTCGAGAAAAGCACTTTAATTAAACAACTTGTTCAGAATGGAGCCTGAATGGGCCGTATCACCGGTTTCTGGTCGTTTCTCTTCACTCGCCCGCGTATCTTCTTGGATTGCTTGACCACGGAGTGGGGCGGGTTTGTGCACACAGCAATATGCGTTTTTCCGCGAAAATAATTAAATTTAAAATAAAAGATATCCAGTCCCCAACATTCCACCCACCAAAAACGCCTTGGTTTTTCCCAACTATACACATATTATGCACGTGAGATGCATGAAAAAATTAACAAAAAAAATTCGAAAATTACCTAAAATTAAAATTACAAAAAAAAAGAAATTATTGTCCCGGCAGTGGACAAATTTTTACCACAGGACGTTGTAAAATCCCTTTTTGGGTTTTTAATGAGACGACGCGCACTACCCCGTCTTCTCCTGAATGCAACTTGACCACACGTCCGAGAGCCCACTCGAGTGGAGGCTTTAGCTCATCTTTGATGAGGACAAGCATATCAAGTTTGATATTGGGATAGGGCGTGGTCCACTTGACCCGCTGTTGCAGGGTGTGCAAGTATTCTTGACTCCAACGCTTCCAAAAACTGGCGTGCATTCGCTGCAAAAGCTGCCAGCGGCTTAGCCTATTTAGGGTTAAATGTTCAAGATTAGGTTCTGGGAAACTGGTAAGTGGTTCTAGGGTAAGGAAATGTCCTGGTGTTAAAGGACTTAGATCGTTAGGATCTTCACTGATGGAAGAAAGAGGACGTGAGTTTAAAAGAGACTCAATTTGCGTAAGCAAAGTATAAAATTCTTCATAGGTCATGAGTTGTTGACCGACGACGCGATAAAGATGGGTCTTGACAGACTTCACTCCAGCTTCGCTCAAACCATTGAAATGTGGCGCCCCTGGCGGGTTGAAGTGCCAATTGATTCCCAGATCAACAGCTGCAGCATTAGAAAAAATTTGAAGTTGATTGTAAGCGCCTTTGAAGTTAGTGCCTTGATCAGAATAAATATCAGAAACTCTGCCTCGACGAGAGATGAACCGACGAAAACTCGCGAGAAATGCGTCGGAGGTCAGATCCGATGATAATTCTAGATGGAGGGCTTTCGTAGCACAGCATACGAAAAGACAAATATAGGATTTCGACGTCTTCGCACCTCGATGTTTTCCCATTGTGATTGTGAATGGCCCAGCATAATCTAGGGACACTTGTGAAAATGCCTTGACTTGATTGATTCTGAATCTAGGTAGGTCAGCCATAACGGGGAAATACGATTGAGGTCGACATTTAAAACACTTATGGCATTTAGAAAGACAACTGTAAATCGAGCTACGTGGGGAAATTATCCAAAAGTTTTGCAAGATCAAGTTGTGTAGAGATTTAAGACCAGGATGAAAGTTTTCCTTGTGGACTTGTTCTATGATAAGAAACGTGAATTTATGCTTTTTTGGTAATAAAACGGGATGTTTAGCATCCAATGAAAGGGATGAGTGTCTTAACCTTCCACCCACCCTGAGAATACCTGCTTCGTCAATGAAAGGTGCTAATTTTCTGAAAGGTTTAGGAAGCGAACTCTTTTTCTGACAGGAATCCACAATATCTGAGAAGCACTCTGCTTGTACCTGCCTTATAATTAGCTGTAAAGCTCGATGATTTTCGGCGTAGGTCGGAGCAGGAGTATCGGGCTTCTTCCGTCTGCGGAGGCGCGGGCAAAGACGTAAGACATAAGCTAGAATTCGCTGAATTTTCCGTAGGGATGAGAATTTGGCGAGTAAATTCGGAATAACTCCTGAAGAGATTTCCACTGCAGCGTGCAAAGCTAAAGGTTTTTCTTCTTGCGAAGCTTCAGGGAATTTTTCCAATAGAATCGATGGCTGCTCCGGCCAGTCTGTAGGTTGCTTATAAAGGAAATCTGGACCTTGCCACCAGAGTTTGTGTTCTATCAAAGATCTAGGACTGAGACCTCTCGAAACACAGTCAGCAGGGTTGTCTTTTGTGGGAACATACTTCCATGACAATGGAGAAACTATTTCCTGAATATGAGCGACTCGGTTAGCTATGAACGTTTTCCAGCGGTGTGGAGAGGCTGAGAGCCAAGCTAAAGTTACTTGTGAGTCGGACCACGCATAGACAGTATCGAATGTAAATTTTTGAGAATAGGCTTTTTTGACAAAAGTAATTAAGTCCGACAGAAGATAGGCAGCACAAAGTTCTAGTCGAGGTAAGGATATAACCTTAAGAGGAGCGACTCGAGATTTTCCCGTGATCAGGATCAATTTGATTTGTCCGCTAGACGTAATCACACGGAAGTAGATCACGGCCCCATAACCCTTGGTACTGGCGTCACAGAACCCGTGAATCTCTAAACGCGAGATCAACTCTGAAACTATCAGCCTTGGTAGTTGAACTTTGGCTACTTCTGGAAGTTCCAGTCTGAAACGATTCCATTCCTGTACAATAATATCTGGAGGTGGGTCATCCCAACCAGTCTTTGAACGCCAAAGCTGTTGTAACATGTGCTTTGCAAGAAAAATCATGGGAGCTAAGAAGCCTAAGGGATCGAAGATCCGTGCTATTTGAGATAGCACGCTACGTTTCGTGCAGTCCGATTCAATGGGAGTGACAGAATACGAGAAAGTATCCGAGTTAGGATTCCATTGAAGTCCAAGAACTTTTATAAAACTAGGGAGTTCTGTGTCAAAACTTAGAGGCATTTGAGAGTATTCGGAAGGGACTGCGGAGAGAATCGCGGGATGATTGCTCGCCCATTTCCGTAACTCGAAACCGCCTTTTTTCAAGAGAGCGATTAATTCTGACTGAAGATGAAGTGCTGCCCCTACAGAATCTGCCCCGGTTACACAATCATCCATATAGACTGAATTTTGTAAAACCTCTGAAGCTAAAGGGTGATTATCCTGTTCGACAACTGCTAGTTCTTTGAGAGTTCTGAGGGCAAGATAAGGAGCGGAAGAGACTCCAAAAGTCACAGTCTTAAGTTCATATTCTTTAACTTCCTCCGTGGTAGAGAAACGCCAAAGAAATCTCTGATATTTACGGTGTTCAGGTTTAATTAGTATTTGACAGTACATTTGTCTTATGTCGCATATAAATACAATAGGAAAAGTTCGGAATTGTAATAGAATGGTAGGCAAATCATGTTGAAGTTTGGGCCCTGAAAAGAGCGTATCGTTGAGGCTTAGGCCCTTCGATCCCCTTGCACCGGCATTAAAAACGACTCGAATTTTGGTGGAGACGCTGTCAGGCTTTAAGACACAGTGGTGAGGGAGATAAAAGGCCGATGAAGCTCTATACTCGGAACGTGGAACTTCGGAAATGTAATTCTTTTGCAAATATTCTTTAAAGAAATCTGAATAAGCGATGTGCAGATCAGGATTTTTGTAAAGACGAGCTTCAAGGGATAGTAATCGCCGTAGGGCTTGGTTGTACGAATCTCCGAAATCAAGTTCATTTTGCCTGAAAGGAAGTGGAACCACAAATCTTCCAGAGATATCCCGAGAGACTGAGTCTTTGTATAATGTTTCACATTTAATATCATCTTGAGATAAGATCGCATTCGTTGTAGGCGGGTGTTCAATTTCCCAAAATTTTTGAAGAGTAATATCTATTTGAGGCTCCAGTACAGTGGCACAACTAAGAAGCGAGGTAGTTTGCGATGAGCATTCCGTGCGGCCCTGAAGAATCCAACCGAAAACGGTTTCTATGGCTGCCGGTTCCCCAACTTTACCAAAAATGCGTCCTGAACCCAGCATGAAAGGAACTAATTCCGCACTGAGCAAAATATCTACTGGACCAGGAGTCTGAAATTTGTCATCAGCTAAGGGTAAGTTTTCAATGTGAGACCAATTTTGTGAATTAAGGTAGACTCTTGGCTGATCTGAACAAATCCTAGGCAAAATGATTGCTTCAAAGGTAAAAGTAGGATCTGTTTTACCACGCGGTTTAATGAAACATTGAGTGCTGCCACGGTTAGAAGTGGAGATCAAATTATTTATCCCTTCAATCGGTATTGAAGAATGTCGACGAGGCAAACCTAAACGATTCACGCAGCGTTCGGAAATGAAATTCGCCATGCTGGCGGTGTCGAAAAGAACACGTACTTTTTGGAACCTTCCCCATACATCCCGAATTTCAACTTCTGCTGTTGATAGCAGAACCGTCGAATGTTTCCTGAAAGTAGGGCTAGAAGAAGTAGAAAGCAGAGATGAGGCTGGATCATCATTGGAATTAGGTAGAGGATTTGGTAGAGGCGTGCTGCTTGCCGTATTTAATTGTAGTGCCGTATTTGTCTGAAGAGAATTGGAAGCGTGTGGAGCGAACTCCCTTTTATTTAAATTCAAATGTAATAAAGTGTGATGCGAATATTGACAAATTCTACATGTTGTAGAAGATGGACACTGGCGCACTGAATGTGACGAACGCAAACAATTGCCACATAAAGAGTGCTGTCTTACAAAAGCTAGTCTGTCTTGTGGAGTTTTTGCTAAAAAGATTTGACATCTGTGAAGTGCATGTGAAGACGGACAAAGTAAACATTTTGAATTAAAATTCTGATGACGGTTATTTGACGTTGAGGGTTGTTGATTGTCAACCGAATTTAGAAATGCTGAAGGCATGGCTCGTTGCTTATTATTCGAAAACGTCCGGTTTTCTAAGTTTTCTGAAAAACCAGAACGCTTAATTTTGTTGATTGGTGAGCTCGGCATCATGCACTGGACAGATTCTAAGGCCTTGCATTTGTTGCTCAAAAATGTGGTAAGTATTTTATACGTAGGCATCTCTGTGGTGCTATTTTCAATCTCAAACTCGGTGCGAGTTTTGTGATCTAACTTCTGCAATAACATATTAAAAACTAAAAAATCCCACGACTCTGTATTGAATTTCAAGACTTTTAGAGCGGCCAGATTTTCTGAAAATATGTCCAATAAATGACGAAGATCTTTCGATGAAGATCTTTGAAGAGGTGGAGCAGTGTATATCTCGTTAAAATAAGTAGTGGCTAAAAAACGCTTGTTTTGATATCTAGTCACTAGTGCGTCATATGCAATTTTATAATTATCTTCCGTCATAGGAATGGCTTTTATCAAATTAAAAGGATCGTCTTTTAAGGACGTCATAAGGTAATGAAATTTTTGTACATTTGCTAGGCTTTTGTTTTCATGAATAAGGCTGTTGTACAAGTCGAAAAATGCTGGCCATAGTTTTATGTTACCGTCGAATATTGGTACGTTAATTTTTGGAAGTTTAACTCCAGAAACGGACGACCTATTAGAATCATTCACAGTTCCCGTCGATACTACTGTATCCAATGACATTTCATATTTTTTAGATTTTATAGCGTAAACATATTTATCGGCAGCGGCCCTAGCTTTGTCTTGATTTGTAAATTCGAGATCATTTTCGACTAAAGAAATAATTTCGTTATGAAGGGCTTGAAATTCATCATAAATTACGTCGACAAACCAGCTCTAGCTAAAAAATTATGTTTGTAAAATTCATCAGCTGTTTGATTTACACTGTATTCGTAAATTTCTTTTAATCTAGTTAATGGTATCTTGCGTTTAAGCGCAAGCTTGGCAATTGTCTCCTCATTAGGATTAGGCATATTCGTACCTGCTAAATGATTTTTGAGAGAGATAAAAATTAAAGGAATAAAATGTTATAATAACTGTAATAAATAAATTAATTAGGTACCTACTATAACTTGCTTATCGTTTCGTATAGCTACCTGTTCAAGGCTTTAAAAATGATAAAGATTCGAGAAATAAACACTGTAAAGTAGTAGGTAGGTAGGTATACCTAAATGTACCTAAACAAGATTCTTATTATTTTAGAAATATTATTTAGTTAATAAACTGTGATAATTGAATGCGCTAGCAGACGAGCGGTCAAGCAGTTGATTTTGAATAATTTCAGATTTTACACTGTCCTGGTGATCCCCCCCACGGGCATACGTCTATGTTGGGTGGTGGTAGGAGATTATTGCGCACTGGATCGTTCTCCACTACAAGACTGACTGATAAGTCGAAGACAGACTAATTGATAATAACTCAATAAAATAAAATAAAATTATGAAGACTAAAGTAAAGATGGCACAAATCTTTTGAATTTTCTTTAATTTGTAAAAATTGATTTAATATGAAAATGCTAGTGCCAATCCGGCTCGAAGGACCAAAAATGTTGTCTACAAACGTTGGTTATAGTGGACTGTATTTGATTTAATTTGAAAAATTGTAAAATTGTGTTAAATTATGCTGTATACCTAAAAACGAACGCACATTGAAGAGGCACTCACCTTTTGCCGTTGTTGGTCCCGTCGTTGAGAGCTCTCAAAGGTTGTTCGATTGTTTTCGGGAAGCAGGATCACTAATCTCACAAATTTTCGAGAAAAGCACTTTAATTAAACAACTTGTTCAGAATGGAGCCTGAATGGGCCGTATCACCGGTTTCTGGTCGTTTCTCTTCACTCGCCCGCGTATCTTCTTGGATTGCTTGACCACGGAGTGGGGCGGGTTTGTGCACACAGCAATATGCGTTTTTCCGCGAAAATAATTAAATTTAAAATAAAAGATATCCAGTCCCCAACAGAGATAATACAGTATGATCCAATTTAATCTCTTTTTGAAATTATTTGGAAGGGGTATCATTTCCTGAAAAAGGTTTCAGACACAAGTTATGCCTTTTGGCAGGGACAGCTAAAAACCACTCCCCATCCTTAACCCCCTGCCTGGGGATGGAGATGACTTCGACGTCTTAAATAGGAACCCTAAATTTATATTGCGTATTATGAAACTTTTGTCTGAAGAATTTTTTCATGCGATGCAACCATCATCCCCTAAAATGCAACTAAAAAACCAGATTTTTAAACAGATTTTTCGATAACCATTTACTTACTTATGACTGAAAAACGGCCCCTAGGGGAAGATTGCAAGAGGCAAAAGTTATTTGATACGAAAAGGGCCATCGGTTGAACATAAAAACTACCCCTGACACCCAAATTTCAAAGTCACCCATAAAAAATGGGGGGAGGGAGTGAATTAGTGGTGAGAAAATTTTTTGTCCAACCGATAGCCCTTTCCAAATCAAATTACATTTTATTCTGGCAATTTTCCCCTGGAGGCCGTTCTTCAGTGAATGAATATCGAAAAATCGTTTTTTTTTTTATTGGGTTTTATGGGCTGCATCGGATGAACAAATGCTTCAGACAAAAGTTTCTTAGTTTTTCATAATTCGCAATAAAAAATTAGGGTTCTTTTTTAAGAAGTCGAGGTTAACCCCACCCATAGGCAGGTGGTTAAGAGTGGGGGGTGGTTTTTGGCTCTAAACGATGTCTCCCTTAAAACTGGATAACTTGTGTCTAAAACTTTTTCCCGGAAATGATGCCCCTTGCCAATAATTAAAAAAATGATTGAAAAATTTAAATTACAAAAAATTTAAAGATCACATCGGCAAGATATCCAGTAGGCACAGCAGGTTAAGTTAGATATTCATATAAATTTCTTGTAATCTTGACGATGATTAGATAATTTAGGGAACTAGTAAGGTAGACCCGAAAACTAATACAATACAAAAATGAAATTAGGACCTCTGAATTATTTATAAACAATTAATAATCTTACCTAGCATTGGTTAACTGGTTTTCAAGGACAGGAATCAATTTCGCGTCCTGGACGTTTTTTTCTTCAAGGTGAAATGGTCCATGAAAACTTTAAATTTAATAAAAAATGATTTCTGGGGATGCAGCACGATTTATTCGTAGAGACTATAAAGGCTTTACCGCAATGCGGGTATCAAAATCCACCAATCAGAAAAGTGGAAAAAATAAAGTTCTACGTAGTAAAGTGATAACGAGATTAAGTTATTTTAAAGTTAGAACGCTACCAAATAAGAATTTGTAATATCGATAATATTATAGATTTGGAAGAAATCATTTCCAAGATGTTATCAAAATTACAAAAAAGCCATTGGATAACATTAAAAATTACTATTCGTTAAAGTGCCCCCTGAACACTGATGACTTATTATTATTGGTATGGTTAGGGCTAAATTAGTCCCTTTTAGATGTGTATAGGTTTTCACGGTCAGGTTCTGTTGAAATCATAATTGATTCCGGGCTGTTGTGCTGTTTTCTATAGAGAGTTGCTCCGTCTACAGCTTTGGTAGACATCATCAGCGGTTTTTTCCCCTTTCACTCCTCGTTTTCACTGATAACTGACTGGACGGCTGGAAGAGCGAAGAATCTAGAAAAACCTGTATCTTGAAAAGTATGCGTTGCCGGACCTATGTTTGTATTATACTCAAAGAATCATCCCTTGAAGTTTGGACACATACTTAATTAACACTCTGTATACCATCCACAAAGAGATATTTGCTTCCAGACTGCGATCATAGTATCATTACGAAACTTTTCTTACAGTGTTATTGGAGTCCAAATTGATTAAAGTTTTTGCCGAAGCAAACTTTAGCTACTACTACTTTAAAAGATATATGCCTTCCATCAACGTATCTTCAATAATGGTCTACTTTATAAGAAAATTATCTTCGAAATATGCAAAGTATTATGTAAAAGCCTAGAGTTTTTATTACAAAAGTTGAATTAACAAATGAAATATCCGACGCAACTGAATGAAGAGCTTTAGGAATAAATAAATCAGATAAATCAAGATATATTTATTCACATTTTGCAAGATCCAGACTCATGACCAGCGTCTTGGTTTTCGCCCATTTTTTCGTTTCAAGGAGAAATTGAAGACAGATGCACGATCACATACGTAACGAAGAGTCCACATTTTCGTCAAATGGAGTTGTAAGTTCGCAAACTTGCTGTAAAGCAGCCGTAGAATATTATTAACATTTTCAGTAAGAGGCATATGATTAGCACCCTTTCAAGATCAATGGTTTCGATTCTTTAACAACCAAAACTTGGATCATAATTGAATTATAAAATTAATAAAAAATTATCGCAAGAAATCAGGTCGAATTCCTGTCGATTGCATTTATTTTAAAATCGACAGGTAGCTGTATTTTTTTCAACTGTGCATTTTCTTGTGTCTTTTACTACTTTTAAAGTTAGTATTAGCACTGTTTCATCTAGAGGAAAAACGCTCACCGAGTATTGCACCAATTTAGTCTTTTAACAACTTTCAAATATTTTTTTCACAAATGTACATACACAAATGTTTTCAATTTTTTCTTGAATACAAAAATCAGCAATATCGATTGAATCAGCAATAGCTTAAAATAGGAACAACAAAAACGAACCGCTCTGTTTCTAAAATCTCCCATCAGCGCGTGCAAAATCAAATAAAATAAATCTCCAATAGAGTTAAACTATTTTAAACCTACTTTCTCAGAGCCATAAAACACAACCAATCACCAAACCCCCAGTCACGTAAATTCTTTCCTAATAAGCTCCAAACTTCCGAACTCAACTTCAACAACTAAAAACAAACACCATCCATTGATTTACCGCTAGTGCTATAACCGACAGCCTAGAAGTCTTTTAAAAGTTTGAGGAAGCAAAAGACGATGTCCTTGATCTAAATGGTTATTCAATGCAGGACAACGTGGTGGCATAATGCTATCAGGTAGGTCACAGCACTGGTCCTGATCGCGGGCTATAATGTGCAATTCAGGGCCTCGACCTACATGCTCACAAACAGGACACCAAAACCTCAGCACCCAGACGATACACATCGCATTATTCTGTTGCATTTGGTTTATGACCGGAACAGATTCTATAGGAGTACATAAGGGACAGCGATTCATAAATATTGTTCCGTGAGTTTCCATACAATGTTTCATATTATTGCAGCAAGTTTTCCATTTTCTCAATAGTTTCAATATGTATTACCTAGCTGGATCAAATAAATGACAATTTATTATTTCTTTGAACAGTCAACCAAACGGAATCGAGGTGAAAACACAAGAAACATAAAGCTTCGACTTGATTTTAGTTATTAGGGACCTTAAGATTAGATGAAAACTTTTGCCCTAACTTTAACGCAGAGTTGAATGACGTTATTCACCTGAAAACTTTAGTAAAGTATCTCTCCCTATTGGCCAATAAATCGCCAATGACATCAAGTCTCGATAAACTACCAGGAAGGTATTAGGCCGTTAGAAATGTTCTCATTGACCTATTACTAACAATTTTTATTGCACTATTTGTGATATTTCTATCCTTCTATGAGTACAATTAATGCAGTTTATATGATTTTAGAAAATATAAGTTAAATATCAGTCGATGTGCTCCTCTTTCTTTAATTTTGTAGATATTGATTGAGAGCTTCATAGTTATACGTTTATTGAAATGATTTGAAAAAACCATCAATCATCGTTCCTTAATAGTTATTTTTGTATACTTAGATCGCGAAATCATTCTTTAACAAACCGAGAAGATTGCCGCCGAGGCCGCTTGCGGCCGAGGCAAGGCAATCTTGAGGATGTTAAAAAATGACGCGGCCGCAGTATACGCACTTTTTTTTTGCATTTGTGCAATTGTATAGAATCCTTAATAATAATTATTCTTATTGATGAAATTTGAAAAATAATAATTTTCGTCGTAAATAGAATGACGGCATGCTTTCATGTTACCATGGAAAAATATTAATTATTGCCTATTTTCATGTGTCAAAATAATAACATAAGTCACAATGATTAGTTTAAAGGCCGTCGCTATGACAACCGCCGCGAAATTGAATTTTGTGGCCTGCATGGCTTAGGCAAAGTTAATTACTTGCACTTTTTTTATTAACTTTGATTAGAATCGTCTTTGTTTAACTCATCCAGAGTGAGTGTCCAACAGATTAAGAGAGTTACTTAGAAAACGGGCAAAATGATATTGTTGCGAAAACAAGACACCTGATTAAATCTAGAATAGAACTGTGGTAACATGGAGCAAGGACATATTCTCGAGGAAGCTGTCATTCTGGAGAGCTATCGACACTTAGCATGTTCTAGAGATAAAATTCAAAATCATCTCTCGACGTTTCGAGACCTTCTGCCTTTCAAAATAGTAGACGGGTGCATGTAATGAAGTGGAATCATAATGCTAAGTATATTCGATTGGCTGAGTATTGGCTGATCTAGTTGAATCTAGATCGAGGCACGAACATACGAGCTAAGCTGACCAGCTAATAATTGAGTCAATAATTGCGGCAAACAACTTGTGAAGAAATTTTGGTCATAACGCACTTTAAGCATCCCAAAAGATGTAGGGACCCGAATAGAGATACCAGCTCAGAATTGGATAAGTGAAGATGTGACAAGTTGGCCCTGTAGGAAACCAGTATCAGAAATCTGCGCTAATTTTATTACCCATGTGAGCATTGCAGGGACACCAGACAGTTGTACCTACAAAATTCGGCCAAGGACCTAACTAAGGATTTATAGAGAGGTGTAAGATATACAGGGTGGCCCAGCGAAAACGTACCGGGCCTAATAACTTGAAAACTGAAGATGTACGCGAAAAACGCCGAAACAGGTCGATTTTGTTATCAAGGGGGACATATTTCCGTGACAAATTTAACTACCCAAGTTCACCCCCTTGACAGGGGTAGCTACCCCTTTTCTTATCATCATAGGGAACCGATATCGGGTGATACATCATTTGAAAGCCACTCGAATTCTCTTTACAACGATATCCAGAATTTTGGGTTTCGCTCACATACAGGGTGGCCCCACGAAAACGCAACTCGCCTTAATAACTTGGAAACTGAAGATGTACGCGAAAAACGCTTAAACAGGTCGATTTTGTTATCAAAGTAGGCATATTTTCGTGACAAATTCAACCACCCAAATTCTCCCCCTTGGCAGGGGTAGCTACCCCTTTGCTTATCATCATAGGGAACAGCTATTGAGTGATACATCATTTGAAAGCTACTTGAATTCTCTTTACAACGATATCCAACATTTTGGGTTTTGCTTACATACAGACTGGCCCAACGAAAACATTTTTTTCGGGCCAGCCTGTATGTAAGTGAAACCCAAAATGTTAGATATCGTTGTAAAGAGAATTCAAGTAGCTTTCAAATGATGTATCACTCAATAGCTGTTCCCTATGATGATAAGCAAAGGGGTAGCTACCCCTGCCAAGGGGGAGAATTTGGGTGGTTGAATTTGTCATGAAAATATGCCTACTTTGATAACAAAATCGACCTGTTTCGGCGTTTTTCGCGTACATCTTCAGTTTCCAAGTTATTAAGGCGAGTTGCGTTTTCGTGGGGCCACCCTGTATGTGAGCGAAACTCAAAATTTTGGATATAGTTGTAAAGAGAATTCGAGTGGCTTTCAAATGATGTATCACCCGATATTGGTTCCCTATGATGATAAGCAAAGGGGTAGCTAGTAGCTACCACTGCCAAGGGGATGAACTTGGGTAGTTAAATTTGTCACGAAAATATCTCCCCCTCGCTAACAAAATCGACCTGTTTCGGCGTTTTTCGCGTACATCTTCAGTTTTCAAGTTATTAGTCCCGGTACGTTTTCGCTGGGCCACCTGTATATCTTACACCGGAATAGAGAGCCCACAATGTCTCTACGTTCTTGAAATCGCAACATATTCTGCTTACAAATCCGAGCATTTGCACTGCCCTATTATTGATAGACTCGATTTGTAATATAAAACGGGCTTCTTTATCGAAAATACACCTAGATCGCTGATACTATCCTCCTTTGTAAGATTTAGATTAGATTTGATTAGATTCATCGTGAGTGGGCCGTTGTGACATCTCCACTGCGACCGTAGGTCTATTGTGGCTCACATCTAGTCGTGAAACATTAACCCCATCAAGTCAGCCTCTTTAAGGAAGCTGACCATTTTGACTGTTGCTAATGTACCCAGTTTGTCCGGTATAAGTAAGTCTCTCCCGAAAGTTTGTAATCTGGTTATTCGTCTTTTTTTTGTAAGGGGAGATTTGTTTCTTCTCCTGGTCCAGCGGAATCGAGCTGTTTTTTGGAGTCGGATTTAAACCGATCTCCACATCTTCTTCACTTGCCTGGAGATCTAGGTTTTAGCTCTCCTCGTCAGAGAATTATTTATTTTACACAGCCCATGGATGTCCCAGGAGTGACTGGGAAATATTGATCCACTTCCCGTGGAGCCCGCGAGGAGTATGGCTCAATATAGCGGGGTACGTCCGGTTCCCCGAGGTTATGTTTGCCGCTAAGATTGAGCTACCCACAGTCATGCATCTCTTCAGCGCGCAATACCTTGAGATTGTGGTGCATAGTCAAGATCCCCATATCTCATGATATGCCCACGACTTAGAGTGATATAATATGGTTTGACGAGCTCTATCACCGCTGCTAACCTTACTCACTGTCGCTCATTGTAAGGCCTTACCAGGGTCGCTCCCGATGAGTACTTCAACCACACGGATTCTCTGTAAGAGACAGGCTCTCTTTTCGCTAATCATAGTTAATCAAATTTTTCGATCTCGCAAAATTCACCACATGACATTTCGAGATGTTTAAAGACATGTTGTTTGCACACGTCCACACATGCAACCCCGCCAGTGCCTCCTGCAAGATTTCACAATCATCCAAGGACGACACTTCTTTGAACAATTTGAGGTCATCGGAAAATAAAAGAAAATCAACACCAGGTAAATTCCTCGTGATATCGTCAACTGAAACAGTTGAAAAAAACCGTTCCCAAGTAAGAACCCTGAGGAACACTATAGTTCAACCTGACAACTTAACTGTGCAGTAATCTCAACAGAGGACCTCTGACACTTTGATTTGTGCTTTCTCTTTTTTTGTAATTTTTGTTATTAATTTTGTTATGTGCATTGAAAAAATTATCTGATAAAAAAATGCAGGATTTAGTTTATTTCACCGTCTATACCTACTTGAAAAGAATATATTACGTATAAAAGCTTCTGCTATAAAGTCAGATGCATTTCTTTCTCTTACATCTAAAGATTTAGGATTTAGGAGAGAACATTCTTTCCTAAATTTACACAACAGAAGAGTGTGTCGAATCTTTACATAAAGAATTCATTTTCGCTTGTCTCTCGATGATTATAACAACGGTGTTACAATTTATTCCGAGTCTGAAACATCCTTGAAAACAGTTCTATGCATATTAGATTTTCAGACTAGGTCTAGGACTCTTCAGGGATATGTTATTCAGGATTTAATTAAAAACCCTTCGAAACGTCATACAATAGAAAGAACCAACTTCCCTTTAATTACTGGCACTTTCCTTAAACGCTTGGAAAATAATGAGATGGCGGTCTAGCTTTAATAACGATGGCGTGAGCATTTGAAGGGTTTTGTATGGCTGACAACTTGTTTGACAAATTTTAAAGGTTTTACTCATTAATTATTATCTTTTTTACTTTAATATTTCATGTCCGATATTCCTGAAATTTTGTTGATACCTATTTAAGCAGATAGCAATATCTTGAGATTATTACAACTACTTCAATAGATAATTGCAATAGAATTTCTCTATTAGAATATTATGATTACAAGAGGATCTCTAGGTTGATGCAGATTCTAAATTAGCATCCACAGAATAGGAGCTAATAATTTATGAAACAAAGAGTGAGGTAGATTCTAACTGTGTGTAGCTACTTCTTGGACTATTACTTTAAATTTCTAACCTTGCAACAGAACAATAACATCCCTATAAGTTAGACGGGGATTATTTTTATGTTTTCTATTCTCACTGAATTATATCAGAAGATTTGCATTGTTTCCAGAAGGAAATTCCTTCGAATTTATTTCGTCTTGGTAAACAAACGTAACACAAACATTGTCGCGGAAATATTACTGAAAGCGTCTTGATATTGTTTCATGAGACTTGTAAAACTTTGAAAAAGCAGGCACATTGTATTAGATAACCCCCCCCCCCCCCCCCCCCTAAATTAGATGCTGAGGCTAGAGTTTCCTGAAATATGAAAGATTTGATTGAATTTTGGGCGATCTAGTCGTTGCGCCTTGGTCGCCGCGGCTAAGTTGCTGGTGCGTGAAAGTTCTTATAATGAAGTTATCTTAGTCGCTATTTAGAAAATTATCAATTTTAAAACAACAGCCTGCCACGGTTAAGTGCATGGGGAGAGCTGAGAGAAATTGGCAACCCCAAGTGCTTATTTTAATAAAATGTAAACGGCATTTATTTATTGACGAGTGGTCCACATTTGTCCAACAAAAATTTTCATTTTACCACCCTTCAAAAAAAGTAACCTACTGCAAAATTAAAAAAATTAAAAGTTACGGCAAAATTAAAAAAGGAAATACAATTTTTTCCCTAACAATGTCCTATGTGCAGAGGTATAGTCAGCTTCTCGGTATATAACAGTAAAAAAATTACAGATTAATTTAGGTAGGAGTTCGGTGTTTATTATTCGGCTCAGACAATTCAAATAACTTTTATCGATTACTTTTTCAATGCCAATAGCGTCTCTCTCAAAACTGACTTCCTAACAAATCAAACGAAACTAATAATCATAAAAATAAAACCAATTCGACCAAGATCGAAGGTCCGTCCATGGATTTAATAACAATTAGAAACCTTGAGCTAGAAATCTCATAAAAAATTATTAAAGAATATAGTCTCGTTTAGCAGGGCCAGCTCATAACATCTCGCTTGTCAATGTGAAGACTATAACAGAAAACGCAGTCGTTAAATAAGTTATAGAAGTTTGAGAATGGATCCAAGGAGAAGACTTGTTGATCTTGTGTACTTCAATCTGATACTCCGGGTCAATGGGTCAAAGGCGAGAGACATATACGTCAAATTTTATGGATGCTCTTGTAGTAACCATAACTATAATTTTATTCGATGTTTACAGGAATAAAGTTTGTGTTCTGGGAGATTAATAACATCTATCTTAAAATATGTAACTAAAAAAGTGGGACAATTTAATGTCTGTGTCATCAATGTTTGTTCAAAACTGCTACCCCGACTGTTAACAAAGGTTGAATAGTTTCAGGGTGACCTGCACGCAGAACGACCTTGCGAAGGGGATGAAGCTGTAGATAGAGCTTTTATATATGCTTGGCGGTTTCCATACAGCTAGTTACTGTAAAGGCGGATATATATTATGTGGTTTTTCCCTACAGAATTTCCAGGCTTTTAATACAGAGTCCGGTTACAGAATACGGGAATAAATGAGGGTAAATGGACGGCTCTCAGCTTCTGACCAACAAATGATGTTTACTCTACATCAAAAAGTGGAAAAGCTATCATTTTAGATGTTATTCATATTTTAGCACGTCGTAAGTTCAAGGTAACACTCATTTTGATTTGGCAGCCTCGATTTTTAGCAATATTAACTGAAGATCTGGGCCTTAATCTTTGCAATAAAATAAAAAGTGAGTTTTATCAAACAACCGAGTATAGTGCCAATTCTTGTATAGGAACAGTAACAGAAACGATCGATTTTTTTACCTGATTTTACCTGATATGATCTTCATTATGATTACGAATGATAATAATAAAGAGTTTCTAGAGAGACTCGTGTAGGTTGAGGTTAAGATATTTTTGGTCGCTAGAGTTAAAATAAAAAATAAAGGCTTACAATAAGGCTTTCTCTTCCAATGTTAAGACAGCCATTTAACAACCAAGGGCATTCACAAAGCGACTATGACATGCTAAAGGAAAAGTTATAAATATTCAGATATACGTCCAATTTTATCTGGGAATACATTTCTTGGTATGTATGTACTCTCCTTGAAACGATCAAAAATTGGTCTGGTCCAATTTCTGACAGCTTCTAACATTCTTCTTTCATGAAATGAAAACAAGCTCACGGTTAGTCTTCACCAACTATGAAACGAATGAGCTCCTTATTCAAGGAAATTAATGAATTACATCATTTAATTAACATACTCAAAAACCAAACCTATTTTGACCGCAACTACCCTACTTTTTAATTCATTTCAGAACTCGGTGTTCACTGACGGGATAACATAGAACAAAAGACTGAGACGTCAATGACCCACAATTTTTCAACTTAAAACCTTTGTTTACGTCACAAAGTAAGAGCTTGTTGCAAAAGTTCTACTCGCGGTAATGGTTATTATGAGAGAGTGGGCCATTAAGTGTGGCACTGCAAAAGGCAATTCTTTGACGCGGAAACAAAACGAATATAAGTCAGAGAAGTTTCCACCTAAGAAATTCCACCTACTCCAATTAATACGCTCATCTCTGAAACAGGTCATGCATTATTGTATTGGTTTATATCATAAGTCCAGTTATTGTGAGATGTGTGTTCTTAAATTAATTCCAAATTAGAGGTACACTTACAATCTCAAAAAGGTTTCCTTCTAGTTTAGATTAATAACAATTGATCAAAGATAACGACTATATCTATCTAATATTTTTTCTTGTTATTTTCTGGATTGGGTATCCGAGAGTCGTAAACTTTTCTAGATTTTTAAAAGAGTTACACTTAGATATAAATGGCTCATTTAGATTTAACAAAAACTACCTCCCGTGTCAGGTCTCTTAATCCTCGCCATATTTTTTACCATTGCAAGAGCCGACGGGATTCCGGATTTCTCGAGATAAGACACTCTTAACGTCGCCCAAGTTCCGATTTGATAAATCTCGGTGAGGTCACACCAGCGACCAGCAGCAGCTCGTGAAGAGGAAAACCCACTACAACTTCAACATACGCCTGCGGTTTTTGCTCATTCATCTGGAAGTAGTTCAGGGTTAAAGGTCTCATCTGCGAGAGGGTAGGCGCTGCTCTAATTGATTGGCGCAATCTCGACTTTGAAGCTGTCAATCCATGAAGTTGCTTGCTGGAAGTTCGTCTCGAATCACTTCACTATACTGCATTCTTATGTGCGATCAATCAAATGGAAACTGTGTCAGGGTACATCAGGATATAGGGTTGTAATTTGTCATTTTCGAAGGCGTGAAATATTATATTTAAAATCACTTGTGACTACTGAAAATGATCAATGCTACTCTGTCGTCATAACAGAAGTAATAAAAAATTTCAAGAACCCTTTTTAAAATTCAGGAAATATGGGGATCTTAAAAGTGAAAAGACTTTACGGTTCTATACACTTAGTATAATATTAAGTATCAAGAACGATGAGGAAAGTTTACCGATTCTATAATAATTGTTGGAGGAGATGATTTATTTTTTTGTCTGAGATGCTTATTAAGGTTTTACTAATTTGATTTGAAAATTGATTTGAATTTAATGTATAACAGTCAAACAAAACTTTGAACTTTTATGCTCGATTTTTCCTTAATAACGTTGCCATTATAATACTCGTACAGCCGATATTTGTAATGGGATTCTAAACTTATTTGTAGATAAGTTCCGATATTATAGAAGTGAATAATTTTACCAGCTGCTGAAAAACAACTTACCGTCGTGTTTTTCGTTAGTAACGGTAAACACAACTCAATGTCCTGGAAACAGGCATAGTAAACAATCAAATAGAATTCAATGGCGCAAAAACTATTACCAAATTCTATTATGTAATCTGATTAAAAGAGTGAAGGTAGGTAGGTATATGGATTTAATTTTCATCCCCTTTGATAGTTTCAGATCAGGGTTGAATTCAAAATGAAAAGAGTACGTATATGTAATGTCTGTAAGCTCTGGTGAGGTAAAATAAGAAGCATTATCAGAGCAAACTACTCTTGGAAGCCCGAACCTGGCAAAAGTTTCCCTCAATTTCCCAATGGTTTGAGCTGATGACATTGGTAAAACAAATAAAATGAAATAAAAATGCCTAATAGTTGACGTGTTTGAAGTTGTTACCCCAAAGGAGACGACCTATGGGGTCTCCTTTTACCCATAGGGTTCTACAACATCAATTATCACCTATTTTCACTCTCTAGGACAAAAAAATGACAAAAAGTATTCAATTGAAATAAATTTGGGATAACTGTTATTATTAAGTGCAATTTATGGATGGAACTGCAGATCTGATTGCAAAATCAGAAATCAGCAGTGGCATTGAATATCTCAGTGCTGATTAATGCTGATCGCTGTGAACTACTTCGAATAGTTTGTCCGACAGCGTCGATTACTTGGAAGGTTCTTACTGTCCTTATTTCCGTTCGCCACCTCTTAACTTTAAGGTGACATTACCTGTATTATCAAAGCCTCTAGCCCACCTCGTTATAGTTTTGCAGGGTTGGAGTTCTCCCGTGTCTTGGAACATTAAACTACCTTTGAACTTACACAACGGATTGACTCAACTCAACTTGATTGACACAACTCTCACGCAGCGAGTGAAATATTGTATCAACTATGGCCTACTCAAACTTTTTGGTTTCCGCGTTTAGAGACGGACACGAAGACAAGATCTAGCTAGCGAGTTTGTCTTTACAATGCCTTGATATGATTTGTGAAGTAAAATCATTTGCGTAACTTCTAAGAGAATTTAAAATAGTTACGCGATACCCCGATGAAAGTATATTATCTCTTCATTTTTTCTTTGGAAATATGGCTGCAATTCTAAATTTTGTACTATGCTTGGCCATTCATTTATGCAAAATTATTAAATTTTTGATAATATCGGGTCGTCCGACGTTCCGTTAGCCATATCGTTTATCACTATTATTGGAAAATCTTTGTCCTCTTCTGTACAGGGTGTTCTTAAGTATCACGTACATATGAAAGGAGGTAACTCTTTGGCTCTTTTATGCCTAAAAGTTAATTTAAACATAGGTTCACAAAATAGTTTTTATTTGTTGAAAAAAAAAGTTTACAATATGATTTTTCCTACGACCACTATACAAAACACTATTTTGCGCATCGTTTTTTGTGCGCAAACTAGCAGATTTCTCACGTATCCAAAACTGTGCGACAAAGTGACATAACGCATAGCCAAAAATCGTTTCCGTACAGTTTTAATGTAAACAATAGTGATGGGCGGTAACTGAGAACTCAACTGTTACTTATTGTTAATGGAATAACTATTCATTTAAAGCTTCAAGGTAATAAAATAAACACAAATGGGATAACATAGAACCCGACAAGACTATAAAATATACTCCTTATTCTCTTGTGGCAGTAATTATTAAAATTTACGAGTTGATCGCTAATAACAGCATTGGTAGCGTTCAAATCAAATTCACAAACGCGATCGTGAAAATAGCTCGCACACCTCTAGGTAACTTCAATCGACGACGCACAGCGCCTGCGTTGTGTGGAAGTTGCATATCTACCACGTCTCCACGCTCACGTCACTATTCATAAATATATTTTATACTCATTTGACCCCAAATTGGAGTGTTTTATTTAATTTTTCAAGGTCATGCACCATTTTCTCCCACAGGACTTTTTTGCGGTGCGCCGCTGGAGGATTGTAAAATATACGAAGTGAGTTATCTGTTTCGCTTAGAATCTTTTGATTTTCTTATAGTTTCTTTGTATACGCTATCGATAAAAAAAAATATTTTTTAGCGCATCGCCTCTGAAAGACGATTTTTCAGTAGCTTAATAGCCGGCGGAATGACGCATATTGCAGCCCTACATGCAATAGCGGCTCGCTTCCAAGCGTACAAAATATTCCAGCCCGCAACGAACGTTTTTCCTTGCTCTAGGGCGGACAGATTTAGTCGTTGCCATAACAACTACTGTAGGCTGTTATCAGTTAGTGATTACGCGGCAGGTGAGAGCTCGGCAGCGAAATTCAAGCACACAGCTGACAACTACCGAGACCACGATACGCGCATATTTCAATCAAGTCTAAACGAGCTGGAAATATAATAATAACAGGTAGGTACCTATCTAATTATACCAATTAACGGGGGTTACTAGTTTCTGAGGTTTCGTCAATAAAGCAACAAAATGAACGCTAGACAGGAAAATGAAACTGACAGTGAATTAATTTGTACGCCACCACAATCATATTCGCCAACAAGCTAACAAGCCAAAGTATTCAGTGTTCTAACGCGATGCGCTAAAAAATAGCGTCTATATCTTGGCCGGACCCGAAGTTCATTTAAGCTCGTATTCAATCGACCCTCGCTCCGCTACGCTCCACTCGGCCCGATAACTTCATACTCGCCGAAATGAACTTCTTTCCGCCCTTGATATAGAATTCTAGATATACTATTCTGTCATAAAAAAATTAAAGGTAAAGCGGGATAGGGCTTTCTTTGCATAATTTATCGCTTTTTCTCTGATAATAATTAATTATTCCCAGAAAAGACTAAATTATCGTAATTATTATTAAAAAAAAATTATTGAATAATTAAAAGACTAATTATTGGAATAAATTCTGTAGAATAGGAGCTAATAATTGTAGGACAGGTTGGCTTCCAATAATAATTATCAAAAAAGGTCCTCAAAAGTGCAAAAATTAGTCTTAATCGGAAAATAAAGCGAAATTTTGCGGCGTCGCTTGCAAATTTAATCAATTTCGGAATGAAGGTTTTCTAGAAAATTTAAGTGCTTTGAAGGATCATAAATAATAAAATTGAAGGATCAATGAACTCAACTCTAATATTATACCAAACTATCACATACAGACTGGAAACTTCTTGGAAGTCGATCGTAGAGATTTAACATGCAAATTCAGTTTTGTGCAAATAATATCTCCAGGTTTAGATTTAGAGAAAAATGATAGAGGAAGTAAGTTTTGACTATGACGATTTTCATTTAACGAGCGCATTTTTAGTTTAAACGCTTCACTAATAATGTAGAAGTACCCAAAAGAAAATTCGAATTAATTTTCAAATTTTCCCTCATTTGTTGGTTTAATTGACATGGTTTCATTGTTGGATTACGTGAAAATGACAAGAATATTTCTTAAGTCAAACTAGACAAATTTAATTTGAATTATTTTGTCCACCTTGTATATCAAACTGAATTCTGTTAATTAATGAATTCTGTTTAATTAAGTCTCCGAATTCACTGAAATTAATTCAAGAAAAGGTGACTTTTCTGATTTCGTGCAGTAAAATTCAACTCATTCATGAATTATTATGCACCAGCAGCAGCAAATAACGTTCACTTTAATGCATATTCAAATTAAAATAATACCCAGTCGGCTAAAGAAAAAACTCCAGCTTGGTCATATTTCTTTCAATATTCCAGCCGTCATTCCCTATTGCGAAATTCAATGAAAACTTTCCCGTAAAAACGCCTCGGCAATTTCAGCCTAGAATATTGTTTTGAGTTAACGCCGACGAAACAAGCAAAGTTAATCTCAGTTCGCCTTCTTTCTTCCAGTCGGACTAGGAAAACTTACTCTTTAAACTCATTTATTATGTACGTTAACTGATTGCTGCTGGCTCTGAGTACTACGCCATAATCCTTTGATTCATACCCAACTCTTCTACATGTCAAAGGATAAGCTCTTCGGGTAAGTTGACCGATCGGTTTCCAGTTGCATCCAGCATCAAGAACCAGAGTCACTGACCCCAGTCCTGACCGTTTAACTCAGACTGATAGACAATGTGTCTCCGGGAGATGCTTCCATTAGTCCTGTTGATATAACAGACGATAAACATCATTTTTTCCCTTTGCGTTATGTTGCAATTCAATCGATTGATTCATCTGTTTCACTTGGCGATACACAAGCTCTAGCTAGGCTTGATAAAGTTGATTCCAGAGTTTGACGGCGTAACTTAGTATTCAGGATGTCCTTGAAATGTCGTTACTACCAAATGCGGCTCGGATGAAGCTAAGTCGACTTATGTCAACTTATCACAGTCCAAAGTCGCTGGATTTAGCCACTACTAGATGCAAAAGAGTCAATTCTGAAATTATTATCGGATTAAGAAACTTAAAACCGCTGAAGTGATTTTGATGAAATTTGGTATTACGTTATTGTTTTATAGAACAAAATGTGCAATCCTAAAATTACTCTTGATGAAAGTCACCTTATCGTTTAGACAATACCAAATCGCAATTGAAGGTTGATTTTTATAGAAAGTTTTCGTATTTTTTCAATTTGAATTTTTGTCCCTACCGCTTTTTTCCCTCACCATATTATTCACCGTCAAGTGCAAGGAAAGCATTTTGAATATTTGTGATATTAAGAAATCTTTACTTTCCCTATAGTTTTTTTTAATTTGTTAGTTCAGAAAATTAAAACCTAGTTTTGACATAAATACTCTATACAAACATACTCAGAAAAATCCGGACTATAATTTTTATCCCAAAAACGGTTGGTTGTAATTTAAACAAATGCCCAAAATGATGGGGGGAAAATCAGTAAGGGTAAAAATTCCAATTGAAAATTCAACACACTGAACATAGTCAATCAGACAGAGAGGGCCCATCTCTGTATCCGCACGTTAGCGTAATGAGCTGTGTGTTATACCCTTTCCTCATGTCTGATTTGTTGAGTCGACCAAATTACTAGATCTGCTTGTATCACTGAGCCAGCGGAATAGGTCTAGGAATAGGAACCCGTTAACCCGCTAACTCGAGTACAAGAATATGGGACCGGTACCATCATATTAAGGAATCTTTGGGGCACTAGAATCTCGTTTTACGACACGTCACTTGGTTCTGACAAAAGTTAGAGCCTATTAGCCTACCCATTCAGGATGGTGAACTGAGCCTATAGAATGTTACCCGCATGATGTCGCGCTGGAATTGATGTAGTGACTCGTATCAGCAACCATCAATTCTTGTTATCTTCAGGTTTGACGTAGTGAGCCGGTTTGGTGTTTATAAAATTATGCCGGTACTCCCCTGGAAGTCGCATCAATACCCCATGAACCTCCAGGTAACTTTTATTTGATTGCAAGGCGTGGAGGGGCGAAATTATTCATCCTACCGTGGACGTGTCGCTAACATGTTGCGGCACACGTCATGTAGATAGCGCGACTACATGTGCACGATTTTTTGAATTTGTATTTTTTTATTTGTATTTTTAAATTTATTTTTTTAGCAAAATATGCACTAATGGAGAAAATCACCCGAGACAAGAATAAAATCTTCATCGATCCTGACTCGAAGATTATGGAAAAGTAGGTTTCTAAATTCTACTGCCCACTTGCTTTGATTTTATACAAGATGTTGAAAAATCGTGAAAAAAATTAATGACAATAAATATACGTTACTAACCTTTGAAAAAGAAGAATATCTATATCTTCAGTTTTGTTTTAGGTTCTCTAGTTTGATATAACATTTTCCTGAGACCACTGAAAATTCTAATTTCCCGTCCAAAAATCAAAAATTATTTTAAATGCTATACACTTAAAAATAAAACGACATTTTAAGGTAAATGGTATAGAAGATACGTGTGAAAGTGCCCTAAGCACAATTAAATTCACTTTGATAAGAAAATTAAAAATAGCAATGGGAAAAATTTCACAATTGGCAACATTGGCGCCAGTAGTTCAGAAAGTTGATTTTGGTAAATAGTCTTGCAATGTTCTTGTACTTCATTGTCTGTGGTTGATGGTGGTGATTGATGGTAAGGTGAGTCGAAATCCAAAAATGCGACCTCATACCCCTTGTGGATAGATCGTCATTTTAATTTTAGGGGATGCATTTGCTTCTTTCAGTTTACAAAGTAATTATTTTTTTTTTTAATTAATTATTAAAGTGCGTCAACTGCTGAGGTTATTAGCACTTATTTCTGTGAGGGAAGAGGGCAGGTATTTTGGGTTAGAGCAGTGTCAAGCTATATTTCCCTAAAAGGCCAGACGTGTGAAGAAAAGCGAAAAACTGTTCGAGGCCATTTTCTTCCAATGATATAAGATCATTTAGTGATTTTTCGTCGTGAAAACCGTAGAGTTGTCTGTTGGCATGTTTTGATGGGGGGGATCCTCTTTTGTGAACAGGTGGTTATGTGTTATGTTTGTGTGACCAGTTGCTATCCGTGTGAGTATAACTTCCTCTCTGCGTGATAGGTTGTTTTTCTTTTTTATTTCATAAGGGGGGGGGGGGTTGGAAGCTTATTCCTCCTACCGCATAGCCTGAAGAAATCATTTTCCACTTTTTTTGCAGTTCTTGGCTGTATGTGCATTTGACATCGTAGTGTGTTGCGAGGTGATTGTTCACTTGGGGGAGTTCAACTGCTTCCTTTGAGAGTGCATGTAGTTTTTCGTTTTCTGTGATGCCAGCATGTGACGGGCACCACATTATGGTGACCTTCTTGCCTCTTTGTTCAATTGCTTTTGATATAGTCTGTTGGATCTGGATTGCAATGGGGTTACTGGAATACATTATTTGTAGTGCTTCGATTGAGCTGAGTGAGTCAGTGCATATGAGGAAGCTCTTGTTTGGGTTTTCGAAGGCATATTTTGCTGCCTGGAGAATTCCGATGAGTTCGGCTGAGAAGATACTATACGTAGGTGGGAGAGAGATTTTAATGGGGGATGTTGGGATTGAAATATAAACCTACCCCGCTTGTCGACTTGGAAGCATCAGTATGAATCACCACTGCATTCTCCATAAATTCGCATTTTTCTTTTCATTTTTCTAATATCCTTGTATTAGACTTTCAAAGTGGATATTTTTCTCATTTTTTTACGTTTTTTTTTGAAATTTCTAATAATAATAAATTGTTAAAGTCGATTACGAAAATCATAACACAGAATTGAAACTTTTTCCTATTTTTCTCAAAATATATTGAAGTCTCAATAGACTTCAAATGTTTATTATAAAGTAACAGAAGCAGCTTTTCAATCTTAACAAAAGGTCCAACTAATATTTATCTCAAAAACAAGAAAGCGGCTAATATTCCAATATTTGAAGAATATGCGTGAATGCAAAAAAAACCGTCTTTAGAGGCGAGTTTTAGCTGTGCCCACGGAGACTTCTGATCTATTCATCAAATACTACCGATCCCCAAAAGTTACAACCGGGAGCCAATTTCCATAAGGATTTTGCGTGGTCCTTTGTAGAGAATTTTCCGCATTTTAGTTAATGAACTATCGCAAAAATATGAAAAAATAGAGAATTTTTTTCTCCGTAGAAATTTTTTTTACCCTTGTTTCGATAAAAAGTTAATTACCGTCATAAAATGCAAAAAAACAAATTCATAAAACCAAAATGGCGGTTTTTCCACAAGGGTAGGAGGTCTTTGGATTTAGACTCATCACCATCGCCCTCCCAACATTTTTCGTCTTATACTGGACTAAAATCAATGTACGGACTGTGCATAATAAGGTAACTTAGTGGGTACAAAAAAAATTCGTAATGACGATTTCCCCCAAATGCGCTGTATGATAAAGTAATCTGATGAAAAAATCGATACTAACTGCAGGAACCTACTACAGAGGAAACAAAGTAAGTAGGGTTTGGCAACTTTTCAAAAGTTCTTTCTGCCCACTTGAACAATACAAAAATTGCACCCGAGCTCGTTCAAATTATAGATGAACGTACCAATTCGTTATATCCGCTTTCGATAATGCTCGGGGATCACTTGGGGGTTGTAATAAATCGACGTTATTAAAGATAATAATATCAAAAATAAATTGACCTTCTAATATGTGACTTATAATCCTAATAATATAATAATCCATCCCTCTTTTTAAAAGAATCCAATTCTTAGAGCACTAGAACTTATCTAAATAATAAAACAAGCCTTAGAAGTAAGTAATTATCAAGCTCGATTATTAGTTAATTTAGTAGGTACTGAATGACATTATTATTGTGTTTCTCTATATTCTGAATATTACATTATAAAAGTATGCTAGTGCCAATAATAGTACGAGAAAATCTGATTCATATGAAAACAAATGATCCTAAGATCTCTCTCATGATAATTGAATCTGGCAATGGCGATTCAAACCCCTTCCATCCATCGTCGTAGTACCTGGCGCAAGTCTGTTCAGGGTGGGGGTAGTTCCAGTTCAACGTCCCGACCTAAACTCGGCTTTTCTCTGACCCGGTTTCGAGTGACCCGGGTCAGGTCACGTGCTTACTTTAAATTGCATCAATCAGCTGATCCATACATTAGGGTTGCACTTAGTAGGTCATAGCATGAGGGGTGGTATAGGACCACGGAGGATTTCTAGAGCCGCCGAACTTGCCTTGTATTTAGATCACAGACATTCGATCGTGGCCTAGTTGTTAGCCGACTGCAGAGCTTTAGCTTTCACTTGAGCGCAGGTGATTTAAAGGTTGTCTCGTTTGTGAAGGGGGATGATGGAGGGATGTTATGGACGTATGGATTTTCTATTTATTTTTATCGAGTTACTCGGGTTAAATAAAAAAAAACTAATCAAGGTGTGTGTGGACGGAAACGACGAGAAGCAACAAGTTACTAGTTTGTCCCTTGCGCCTTATTTATTGCTCTTCCAGGGAGAGCCATAGGGGTTAAAGTTTAAAATTTGAATTATTAAACTCGGTTGGAGGTAAATTTGTGACCGATGTGTAGAGAGATAAACAAGTAGAGAGGGAATATAGTAAGGTGCAGGTTAAGTTTATGATAGCGTTTTTGATTTCAGAATAATCCAATTTATCGACAACTATTTATTTACGAGTATGCATTTAAAAATCCCATAATTAACTCATTTCAACAGTTCTGAAGATTTGTAAAATGTTTCCTAATACGCTGCCATATATCTAAAAATGAAATCACCCCGTAACCTATCCTAATGAATCAGATTTCCATCAGTTTTCAGTATAAATAAATGGACACTTCTCAAAGTTCCAAATTATCAAATCTGGAATTTTCAATCAGTTCATTACGCACTGGCTTCAATAAATTCTCTTGTCTTAGCGCAGAATCGAAGCAATCCTTAGAGAGCCGATACACAGATTTTAAGTTGGGAGTACTCTTCACTTTACAACAATAACGCTCTATAAGAAGTACATATGTGAGCTGAGTTGGTATACAGAGATGGAACTTATGTTTGAAAATAAAGGCGCTATCAAAGAATCTCACCCTGTATTATTACAACGTTTTGCACGTGAATCACCTTTTATACAAGATTAGATAACACCCGGCCTCTTACGAAAAGCGAAAGAGTTTTTAGAATTTTCGTGTTTATTTTTATTGAAGCTTATAGGTATATCGCCGGAAATTGTTGAAGTTGCAGAAGGAACTACGGAAAGTTTATAAGCCGATAAACCGAGAAATGAGCACAATAAAACGTATATAGGAATCTGTACATAATTAATAAAGTATTTAAATATTGACAGTGTAAATTTTTAAAGCTGTTTGATAAGTTTTTGTATCGTAGAAAAAATATCGTCTTCAACTCGCTTGATAAGTGTCTAAAAACGGCCCCGGCGAGCGAGCGGCGATAAGGATGATACGATTGAAGTGGTAAGGTTAGAAATGGATTCATAAAGCAACGTGCATGGCGTTATAATGTCTAGACTGTTTCTAGAAACCTGCTCGCCGTGATAATGATGATAGTTACTAGATAATTCTAGACTTAGAGTCTGGAATATTCCTTCCCTTATCGGTTCGATATAAAATCACCTGCGCTCAGTGGAAGCAGAAGTGTAAAAATAAAGACAAGTGCTACTACATACCCTACTAATCCTTGATGTAATAGGTAGATGGTAATACATAAAGTGTAAATAAATTGTTGGTTAAATAATTAGTAGATGTTAGGTAGAAAACAATATTATTAGTGGTGTGTATTAAATATAAGTAATTGGACCAACAATCTTGCAAATCCTCTCCAAAGAGTCTCAGAATCAAGAAAACTAAGAAAAAATCTTTTCTAGACAACAACAGCTTCGATGTAGGAAATTTTCAAGGTTAGAAATGCATCTTTCGATTTAGTACATAGACCATTACCAGCAGATTATAGTCTAGAAGCTGGCGATGGTTTTGATGAGGTATCTTCAAGAGTATTGACTTTTTTGGTAGTGAAAGGTAGCTGTTAGGTACCTAGCTCCCCTTATTAAAAATCCATGACATGAAAGGATGGGGGAATTTCTTGAATGTTTTTTAACATTTAGATGATTCCTGGATTTCAGCTGGTTTCACTAATAAGTAGTAGAAGTTCTCCTGTATTCGAGATCAAACGGCAGACGAATATCTGGGCGAAATCATTGTAAAATAAATTTTTAATTATTGCCAGGTTTATTTCAGTCAGTTAGTAAACATTCGAGGTCAGTTCGTAGAGTTTGTTTGAAGGTAAAATTTTTTCCGTGCAGATACTCAAATACTCGCCTGCGGTTTTTTCTTATATTCAGAAGAACATCTACCCGAATTTATCAAAATTTCGAAATATCCCCTCCTTTTTCTGCGTGTTTGTTCGTCTGTGGTGAGGTATTTGTAGTAAGGGGAGGTAGCTAGGACTAAAGTATCTGGATATTGACAGATTTTTATTGTATAGAGAAGAGTACGGAAGGTTGGTTCCATTTTCTCCGGACGTCTCTTCTTACATTGCAGATACTTTCTCGCGTCTAAATTGGATCACCGCGTTATACCAGCTTTGAAGAAACTGGCATAATAGTGCATGGGAAAACGATTTAGGTTTACCAAATACTATTTAAAATATTCGGTATACCTAATCAAATATTGTTTATCTACGAGTGATTCATAAAATGCACTTTTTCAGACGTTTCTTAGTTCATAAAATGTATGATTATCTTGAAGAGTGAAATAAAGTATTTCGGGTGAAATAAAGTGCCGTAGCGGTTCATTATTTAACGCTAAATCTGTCACGTTAGTGCACGCTCGCCGAGTAGAAGCGGAGAGCGGAGCCGGCTCGGTCGGGGCGTTTGTCCATGCACCTATACCCTATACTAGAGAAACGTCGCAGTTTATTAGCAGAGCGCCAGATCTATGTACAATTATTAATATTTTGTGTTTTTCGTCGTTTATACCTAAAATGGATAACATTGTAGATGCTTCAATGAATGAAATATCTTCTACCCCAGAAGAAATTATTTTTCAATCAAATGTGGCTATATAATTTATATATTTTATGTTTACATTTAATCATGAATGAAATATCTTCCGCACTAGAAGAAATTATTATTCCATCATACATGGCTGCACAAAATCTGTTAGGTACCTACCTAAAAAATCTAAAGAAGTGTATATTAAGCAATATGTCACCTTTATGAACTGACGTGATGAAAAAAGCGTTAATAGCTTCAAAGAAACGCTTACATGTAAGAAATGAATGCATTGGAAAGTTTTTTTTTTATAATAAGTAATAAATTTTTATTTCTAATTTAAGTCACTCGTAGATAAAATTTTGTATGCAACATATGCATAAAGTGCCTTTTTTTTCACTTCTGGGATTGCCGCATTCGCCTTTCCCAGTCGTGAAAAAAAGTACCACTTTATGCACTTGTTGCATAAATAACTAATATTGAAGATCAGTATTAAGAAGGCAAACATATGTTTGTGGTACTTATATCAGTTAGGTACGGTTTGTATAATTTCTTGTCTCCTCGGTCTTGTGAGGAGAAAAGAAATGCGTGAAAAGATCGTACAAATAAGAAATTAGACATTTTCTTCTAACGCCTCATTGTCAGAGATAGCAAGAAAAACAGCGAGGATAGGTATGTTCTTCAACTAACAGAGAATGATCGTACTTTCTGTACCAGCCTTAGGCGAGAAGAAGATGATATTTTCTCTACGACTTAAAAATGAGAAAATCATCATACTTTAAAAATATTAGATTATTTATTCAACAACACAAAAGTTAAAGCTAGTCTGCAATGGAGTGCCATCGTGCTACTTCGTTCATATCGTTATCATTTTGGTACCTTCGATATTCGAGTGATATGAACGCGTTTCCTTAACATGTTGATATCAGCATGTCGTGGCTTCCTTAACCTGCCGAGCTGTGATTGGCCCTTACTTGTGGTTTTTTGTTTGTTGTTTCACATGTCCGTCTATAATAAACGTTTTATTCAATAGTCGTAGAGAAACGAATATTTTGAATGTATTCTTATTTTATTTTATTCATAGAGTCAGAATTTCTTTTGAAAAATTATTGTTGAAAAAGGAAACTCTGTATTCATTTTAATGATTATTATTTCATTTGTGCACTTCTCGAGTGATAAGCTATGAATAAAATGAGGGCACATCCATCATGTACCTACATTTTCAGAAATTTTTCAAGACAGCAGCGGCGCGAAGAGCTTATTTAATTTTGTGACCTGAAAATGACTGGCAAAGGAGCAGGTTTTTACTTCTTAGTTAATAGCACGCTGTAAGATAATATGTAAGGTGAACGAACGAAAGCTGTAAACGCGGGCAGAAATCGTCAGGTACCCCAGGTATGTTGCTGCAGTCGGTCGCAATGTTTTGCTCTGCCAAGTCCTTCACTCGGGCAGGCGCTAGCATAAATTATTATTCACGTATAAAAATAGAAATATTCTGGATCTCTCGTATTTTGTTTACCTTCTCAATTTTTATGATAACTCAGTCAGTAATGGAAATGTCACCCTCACGACAATTCTAGCGACATGACAGGAATGACATATTGCCAGGCCAGTGTATCTCACATTGTACTAAATACCAGAATTACTCTGAATTTTACGCATTCCACGCATGTTCGCGAACGCGCGGGGTGTCGTGTTTGTGTCTAGAGATACGCCAGAGACTTCGAAGGCACCTCAGGGAACTATATAAAAACCTCAGCATGGAGAGTTCAGTCAGTTGTATTTTGGATGTGAATGAAAGCTGAATTATCACAGAGTAAGGATGACATAGAGTGAAGTGACAAGTGAAATGAAAGAGCATTGGTGGTGACTATGTAAATAAGAGGACAGCTGATTTTTTAGATTTGAAGATTATTGTTATAAGTTATATCTAGTTGGGTTAGATAATAAATAATTTTGTAAGACTTTTAATTGGGAATTAATAAAGTGTGAGACAGTAACAATATCTTTTATACAGGGTGATTCATTAGCTCACCATCAAATTGTGACAAGTGAAAGGTGGGGTGATTTAAAAGAGAAAAGTACATAAACCATAATATGTTCGATTTCAATTATTTACTGAGTTAGGACCTCAAAGTTTCCTGCATAAGAAGCGAATTTACGAATATTTATTTAACTTTACCCTGATTTAACCTGTTTATACAGGGTGTCCCTGAATTGGTGTTACAAACTTAAAGGGGGGATAGTACGTCCAAAAAAATTTAACATTTTTTTTTAAACATATCCTTTAAAATGCACCGTTTTTGAGATACAGGGTGTTTAAGTTGAAAAAATTAATTCGTTTTTTGCGGATAACTTGGGAACCGCTTGTCGCACGGATACCAGCTTTTGTGCAAATAAGAACATTAAAAAAGTAATAATTTCTAATGCGAAATGATTGGCTTTACATAAAGCAGTGGCGGAGATTTTGGGGTTGACAAGGTTTTTTCGCCCCTATTTTCTACGCCACTGGGAAGATAGCTGCTTTGGAAACCTTTTATGAAATTTTGGAGTTTTTTACGCAAAAAATTATTCTTTGTAATTTTTTGTGAAACTAACCATTTTTGAAAAAAAGGGCATTTTATGATCAAAAAATTAAACTCAAAGACACAAAATTTTAATGAATTGGAAAACCATTCACACAATAACGAAAGATAAATTGAATTTTAATGATTGTTATTAACAAGATTCAATTTAACAAAACTCTAAGTATTAACAATTTAAAAATTTTTAACTTTTTTTTTAACAAAGAATTTTTTTTGCGTAAAAAACTCCAAAATTTTATAAAATGTTTCCAAAGCAGCTATCTTCCCAGTGGCGTAGAAAATAGGGGCGAAAAAACCTTTGTTAAAAAAAAAGTTAAAAATTTTGAAATTGTTAATACTTATAGAGTTTTGTTATATAGAATCTTGTTAATAACAATCATTAAAATTCAATTTATCTTTCGTTATTGTGTGAATGGTTTTCCAATTCATTAAAATTTTGTGTCTTTGAGTTTAATTTTTTGATCATAAAATGCCCTTTTTTTCAAAAATGGTTAGTTTCACAAAAAATTACAAAGAATAATTTTTTGCGTAAAAAACTCCAAAATTTCATAAAAGGTTTCCAAAGCAGCTATCTTCCCAGTGGCGTAGAAAATAGGGGCGAAAAGACCTTCTTAACCCCAAAATCTCCGCCACTGCTTTATACAAAGCCAATCATTTCGCATTAGAAATTATTATTTTTTTAAGGTTCCTATTTGTACAAAAGCTGGTATCCGTGGGACAAGCGGTTCCCAAGTTATCCGCAAAAAACGAATTAATTTTTTCAACTTAAACACCCTGTATCTCAAAAACGGTGCATTTTAAAGGGTATGTTTAAAATAAAAATGTTGAATTTTTTTGGACGTACTATCCCCCCTTTAAGTTTGTAACACCAATTCAGGGACACCCTGTATACATATAAAAAAATGCTCCCTCTACCAGCGAATTTTTATTTTACATAAACAGGTAAAACAAAGGTAAAATTGAAAAATATTCCTTATTGGCTCCTTATGCAGGAAACTTTGAGATCCTGTAACTCCGTAAATAATTGACATCGGACATATGATTCTATGAAGTTTTCTTCTTTAAATCACCTTTCACTTGTCACAATTTGATGGTGAGCTAATAGATCACCCTGTATATCTAACACCGTGGTTATTAGCAATAGCAACGGAACAAAATATGAGTTTCGGACAATTACTTAACAGACTTAACTTAAAAAGTTGCCAGTTTTATATAGCCCATTAATAAATAAGAGGAATATTTGATGAATTCATCTTCTTCAGTTGGAAAGTCGATCTTCAGTTTAAAAATCGAGTTACAAGAGCTAAATGTTCTAAAATACGAACAAGACTTCGTTATAGCTTTTTACATCGCTTAATCGTGTAATGTCTCCTCTCGCGAATCATTAATAATTTATCATGGGAATTAATATAAAAAATGTAGTGCATTTTTCGTTTAGATTTTGGGGGCTAGTTTTTCAGGATTTGAACAACCTTTAAGGACGGTCAGTCGTTGAGCTTGGTCCGTTATTAATTGCAAACAGCCCCCTCAATTTTCGCCCCTTCATTCTCTATCTCTGATGAAATAATCCATGGCGATATAATGGTCGCCGCCAGGCTGCTAATATGTTTTTGTTGTCCATTTTTCGACTGGAGAATGATTAATATCCTTTAATAAATCAACGTGGGAGTTTCCACGCTTTGGGAAAACGGGAGGCTGTATTGCCATGCTTTGTTTGTTTTCGAACATCACAATTTATTTTAATTATAGGTAATTATTGTATTTTTTATGTGTTTGTTTTAAATATATTAGGGTACCTAAATACCCTGATATATACTTACAGATATGTCTGCGTACGTAATTAATTACTCAGTTAGTACGAGTAGTTCATGGATAGGTTGACAACAGTGTAGAAATTATTCTGTTACTCTTGCATCGATTTTATGCTCTGTTTTGGTTTAGTAATTTTCCATTATTGTCTGTGTAATATCCAATAGAATTCTTGATTCAAAAAATTCGTCATTGATAATGGTCGAAGGATTGAATTATTTATTAATCTCTTGAATTAAATATGCGGTAATGATGATTACAATAATTGCTGTTGTTATCTAACCATTTGTTTATTATCTGAGTTGCTCTACCCCATTGAAATGTAAATGAACTTTACATTGTATAGGAGTAGGTACTCTATGACAATGCCTAATAGTAGAGGTACATAGTAATAACAATAATTATGCAAATATTGGAATTATTATTGTTTATTGATTTCTTGAGAAATTTATTTGAATATAAATGAAATGTAGGTACCTACTTTGATTTCTCACTATACTTGAAGAATAATATGGTAATACTTTTTGCAACTTTAAATGCCCATCAAATTTCACCTCTGACCTTTTCAACTTTTGAACTGGGTCATCTTAAAGCGGGTTTCATTTGACCCCAAAACGCAGGCTTTCCCATCAAGATTGACTAATTTATTTTATTACTACTTGACATTTTTTCAAACAAGCCGATCATCTAATTTTCTCCGAGATATTCAACTTAATTACCAATTTTTAAGTCTAATATCCTCAAATTACCGGAACTGAAGAGTAATTAGAAGTTAAATTTGGTTTCATTACAGTTTCAGTGAGTTTTTTCGCTGTTTTATTTTTTATGTAAATTCCGGATAAATTATTTGATCGATAAAACAGTGATTTATAGTAATAATTATTACGAATTGGCCTTCAAACGAAGCGCAGAATTTATACATCATCGACAGTCATAAATCCCTGATTTTGAATGAGATATTCTCTGCATGAAAATAGAGAAAGAATCTGGAGTGACTCTAGATAATCCCATTGAAATAGGTAGTGTGCAAGTGATGGAGCAGCAGATCAATATGTCCTTCCTGAATAATTTCATTGCCATGCAGTCTCATCATTTCAGTTTTAATTTTGGTATTTAAGTAGTGTTCTTCCTAATTTTTAGCACGTTCATAATTGGTTGTTTAGCATTATCCTATAATATTTTTGGTTCGTACTGTATTTAGATTAATTCAGGTAGGTATTCGATCTCCTGATACAGTTCTGTATCTGTGAATTTCAGTTTATCTAAAAGATTTTTCATTCTTTGATCCCACCCCAGTTCTCCTTTGATCTCTAAAAAGTCTTAGAAGTATTATTTCTGCTAGCTTGATTAATTAAATTGTTCAAAGCTTTGTTGTATCAAGGGACTGTCATTGTGTAAAAAAGTTTACTGCTCTTTTTATAACGTTTCTTAATAGGATACGTTTAAGTCGCTCTTTGAATTGTTATAACAGAAAGGGAAAATGCTTTTCGCAGACTTTTTTTGAATATTTTTCAAGCAAAAAATCTACCGAGAAAGTCGTGTAATGCCATAAACATGTGATGGAACATTCACGAGGGAACGTTTTTATATTCTCGGACTGGGCTGTTTTTAATTTTTATGCGATGCGTATTATGTAATTATTCACGTGTTATTCACGTATGCCTTGGTAACGTGTGTGCCAACTTACAAAACAATTGCAACATTATTAATTTTGTTATCTGTCAGTTTGTGTCGACGCGTGTTGTACCTATTTTTTAAGGGTGTTCCTTGGCTCAGTAATGATGACACTGTCTTTTTTTTTAAATAAGGCACCCTGAATATTATTACGTTTTCAGATTTCTTGAGAAATCCAGTAAGGATTTAAATCTTTTTAAGTCTGCAGTTTATAATGAGTAGATTAGAAGTTATAGGCAAGTGAAAATCGCAATTTTTCATTTTGAAAGCAGTGCATGTACATCGAAAAAGACTCAAGATATCGGAAAACGAAATATACAGGGTGTACCAGCTCGATTTAGACAACGGTAAGGGCCGTGTAGGTCTCGTCAAGACGAAACGTTTTTTTGTTTGAAGTTTTTGAATTTGGACCTTCGTTGCGGAAATATGGCCGACTTCCGGTTTTTAGTTTTTTGGCTCCAGTTTTGGCATTTTTAGGTTCTCGCCCAAACTGAAACTAGTTTTGGAAACTTCGTAGCTTCAGTTACAACTTTCATATTGAAGTCAAGGTTCTATCTCTGGTGGATTCAAAATATTAATTTTTCAATTTGATTCAATTTGAATTGATTCAAAGACTTAAAATTTAAAGTCTTGGGCATGTCGCCATTTTGAATCCAACGGAGATTGAACCTTGACTTCAAAATGAAAGTTGTAACTGAAGCTAAGGAGTTTCCAAAACTAGTTTCAGTTTGGGCGAGAACCTAAAAATGCCGAAACTGGAGCCAAAAAACTAAAAACCGGAAGTCGGCCATATTTCCGCAACGAAGGTCCAAATCCAAAAACTTCAAATAAAAAAACCTTCGTCTTGACGAGACCTACACGGCCCTTACCGTTGTCTAAATCGAGCTGGTACACCCTGTATATATGCCCCTATATTAACTTTTTATGTACTATTTCTTATGATGTAGATAAATTTTTATACAGACCGAAAACAAATCTGATAATTTTCCTTACTCTGTACTTATAAAAATTTCAAGTAGATACACTTGAGTAAGAAACAACTTGAAAAGTATACAACCTGCAGCGATTCAAGGCCAACATGAATCGACAACTACGCTCATGCACCGCTCCCAGAGCGTCATAGAGATTTCCCTGCAGTGCATGTGCATTTTCAAAAAAAAAAATATATCGCCAATTTCTTTCGAAAGTCATAACTAACGAATCACTCTGTATAATTTTTTGAAATTCGGTTAAAAAGTTTCCATTTCACTGCACAAAATAGCCGGAAGAAAAATCCAGGTCCGTCCTTACAAAAAACATGGGGGTCGGAAAATGCAGGGCAAAGAAACTTCGCCTAAATCTCTGCAAATGGCACATGAAAAGCACTGAGTTGGTATTAAAAAATTATCTTGTATCAATGATATTATGACATGTACAAAAGCTAGAGCTGGATGACAAACGGTTCCCGAGATGTCTTCAAATAAATGCAAAAATATTCTTTTTTGGACACTCTGTATCACAGAGACGTACGTTTCTGGATGTACGTTAAAGGGAAATTTTTTGTTAAGAATGAGCCAATGAATAACCCCCTAAAATGTTACTACTTGTATTTGTTTAACTTTTTATAATTGTGGTTATCCCGACAATTCAATCTGAGATGATATTCTAGTGACATGACAGGAATGACACATTGCCAGGCCAGAGTGAGAGTGGAACTGACAGTTCTACTAAATACCAGGATGGTTCCGCATTCTACGCATGTTCGAGATTGCGTGGAGCTCTCCGTGAGCTATCAGACATTTCTAGACTCCACGGCCAGCGGGTATATAAGAGGAGCTGTCGGCACTTTAGTCAGTCAGTATCTTGGATGTGAATGAGAGCTGAAATATCACAGAGTAAGGAAGATATAGAGTAGTCGGTTGTAGCCAGTGGTAGTATTTAGTGATTGTGAAGTAGAAAACAGAGTAAAGTGACATGAAGAGGTGAAAGAGCATTAGTTGTGTACATTAATTGTAACATCTGTGTGGAAATAAGAGAACAGCTGATTATTTCATATTTGGAGGCTATTGCTATAAGATACAGTCGTGTTGACATCAAATTATACGAAAAAATTCAATTAATATGGTAGACAGAGAGCTGGCGGCTGCGAGGCGCTGTGATCGTACCTCCGGCTGGAATTTTGTGAGGTGGTTTGCGGAACCATCAAGAGGGGTCATTCGCAAGAATTCGGCTCAAAACCTCTGAAAAAACAGGTCAGAAGGCTCCAAGTCGAAAAATAATTTTCTCAAAAAATGTTTCTACCTCCGGCAAAAAATTTACGTATTACCTATCTGTTTCATTCACTTCGTACTTCGTGTCTTTCGGAAAGCAAATACAAGACTTTCAGTAATATGCAGGGTAATTTATGACTAATTCGATGTAGTTAAATTCCACGTAGAGGACATCGAGTCAAATTTATGATATTTTTTTTTTGTCATAATTTGGAAAAAGTAGCTTAAATTTTAAATACCGATATCTTTGTGACGGTGCGATAAAATTCAACAAAATTTACCAGAAATACTCTTCTTTTGAGGCACTTCAAGATATCTGTCGGCCAATTGAAAATCCAGCACCGTACATGAAAAGAAATGGTTTGCACTTATTTGACAGAAAAGCACATTTCCCGGTCGACTTTCGGAAGTTTTTTCAGGAAGTCGATTGGAAAATGTGCTTCTATGTCGAAAAAGTGCAAACAATTTATTTTTAAGTACGATCCTGGATTTTCAAGGTGCAGTAAGATCAACTTGAAGTGCTGCGGTAGAAGAGTGTTTCTGCTAAATTTTGTTGGATCTCATCAAACCGTTGTAGGTAAATATCGCCGTTGAAAATCTAAGCCCACACATAGAAATCACCCTGTATCTTCATATCTACCTGTTATCAAAAAAAATTGTATAGATCTAGACTTGCCTCGATGTCCTCTACCTAGCATTTAACGACGTTAGACATGAATCACCCTGTATAATCGAAAAGAGCTATCTATTAGGAAAAGTCACATTTCGTAACGAAGAACAAAGCTGCCAATAAAACCATACAAAGAATTGCCTCATAAGAGTTAGAAAAATAGGTTAAGGTGAATCATCTCAACCTAGTTAATGAGTGGCCAGTTTTGGGAAGTTTCGCTCATTTATCAGCTATTATGGCGGTAATGGCTGACCACTTCACTGGGACTTTGTAGCGGATTTTTGTGATTTTGACAGGTGAGGATAGCACTGAAAACGTGATATATTAACAAGAGATCCTTTGTTAATAGAGGACCGGGCAGTTGAAGGCTTTTGTTGACCCTTTTTGATCGCTGAAAATGAACCGTGTCATAGGAATTCAAGCAGCGAGCAAGCTAAACGCCTATCTGAGATACTAATCCGTAAATTTTAAAATCATCAGGAGGCGCTAAAATCATGACTTCTCTCCAATAATATTGTTTTATTAGGCTACTCGAGGAATAATTTATTGAAAGAACTAACCGCTGATCGTGATTTTATGGTGCCTATACCAGCAAGAATGTGATAAAAAAGCATACCTAAAGGAAACTGGAGTTTAATTTCCGAGGAAATAAAAACGAAAGTTTAATGCAACTTTTAGTTTCCCAGATCGAGTAAAATGTATAAAGGATTCTGTAAGCGGTTGCAAACACGTGTTTTGGAGTTGCGTGGAGAGCCAGGTCAAGGATAATGTCGTTGCAGAGCATGTGGAACATTTTTGGCTCGTGTTTCGTTCACATGATAGTGCTGTTCATTAAATCTTGTCATCGTATAATTAATATCTCACTGAGAATTTCAGTATTGTTCGGGATCGGGGATATGAAATATTGGATGCGGTTTCCTGAGTTACTGAAATACATTATTAGAGACCCTGAATGTTTACATAACTATATCACACCAAATGTAATAGCCTTTTGTCGTTTATACTTTATTCATCCGTTTTTATGTGACTAAAAATATTATCTTAGAATTCTACTTTTATTCAATTCTTTGCTGATAATTCTGCTGATAATCCAAATTATAGGAGTCTAAGGCAACAATAAAATTACAGAAAAATGAAGCTCAATATTACAACAGATTGACTTAATAAAAACTCAATAAATTTGAACAGGTGTAAAGTAAATTACAGACATTGACATCAAACACACCATGTTATGGAGCGAAAGAACCCACAGTGTTCAGGGTGACCTTCCTTATTGCAGCAGTATGACATGCAAATATATCTAGGGAATCCTGTACTTTATGGTAAAGGAAGATCATTCTGTAGAGTGGTGAAAACTGTAAAATATTAGTTCGGGATATATCCAGACTAAATGTCCGACCATGATGCGCAGACCTACCCACAGGAACACGAAAGTTTATACCCGAAAAAAGTTCGTTGCAAGACATTGAGCCCGATAACAATTTCCACAGGAAAACCAAATGAAAGTATTTTCGCCTGCTATCCATAGAATCACAAGAGAATCTGCGAAGAAGTGAGTCTTTGCCGGATTCGACGAGTTCAATTTTGTACTTATAACTGGGGCTTCAAACTGCACAGGCATAATCAAGTTTAAACCTTACCAACGAGACAAAAACAATGACCTCAGGGAACGACCTTCATTGCTTCATTCTTCAGGTTCAGGATATGAGGTTTCAGCGAAAGTGATCGATTGAACCAAACACCGAGATCCCGAATCGTGTCAGGCCTCTCCAACACACACGTATCATGGTATAATTATGGAAATGGGTCTGCCCAGGGAGACAATGAAAACGACATTGCCTGATGACACTTACCCACGTTCAGACTCAAACCATTCCGCCGGCACCAAACCGAAAGACTCGACAGAGAGGACTGGAGAAGATGACAATCGTCGATTGTACGTATGCTGTGGAACATCTTCAGGTCATCAGCATATAAGAAACATCTGACACAATTCAGAGCGGTATACAGATATTACGAAAAAAGACTTTTAGGACATACGTTCTTATGAAGTTTTCTTCTTAAAATCGACCCAAAAATCACCCCCTCAAATATTGACATTCAATTAGAAAACAGCCTGTAAATTTAAACGGGTTCTTTTTTAATGATAGAGCTTCTTAAACTATATTTATGGCGCAAAACCTTCTCATTAATACAAGATTCAAGGCCTACTAGACCAGTGTCTAGTAGTAAAATTTCAAGGTTTTAGCGATGAAAAACGGTCCTATATAAAATTTTATCGGATCTTGTTAAGTATTAACGAATTTGTGGCCAAATCAAAATTTCAAGCATTTATTATAGAGATTTTTGTAGGGAAAATCCATTGAATTTATGAATTATGAAAATTTTAAACCAACAAAACCGGTCGCTTCCACACCTGATTCGTTGTGTTGATCTAGGACACGATGTAAGGGTCGCCAAAGATATGTGGGTGATATGTAGGTATTATGCAGCAGTGCTACAACAAAAAAATAGCTTATAAAAAAACAAAAAAAAACAAAAAACAAAGAATACCTTATGCAGGGTTGCCACTTTCAACTGCTCAGCATTGCGATCTCCTAAACCATAGGAGATACAGAGTCGGTTAAATTTGAGAGAAAAGTTGCACAATCTTATGCTTATAAAGAATCTGAAAAAAATATATGATAACCTCAGTTGTTATGTCCTAATATTCTAAAAAAACTTAAAAATTCAATTTTTTTATTTTTTGCGTATCTTTTTATTAATGAAAATGAATAAATTATTTTTTCTAGGTTTACATAAGTCATCAAAGGCTATCAATTTGACATTACAAAAATTTTCCAAGCCGACTAGATCCCAGAGTTTATCTAGTCAACTTTTGTTTTTCTTATGGCCGGCATATTGTTTTTTATGTCGTTCGGTATAAAAAAAATCACGAAGACCAAAAATAACTAAAAACAAACATATTTTTCACTGAATTACGTCAATATGAAGTCATATTACTTGCCTTATGATTAAGTTTTCTATGATATTCTATAACAAATTGTATTTTTTTTCAAGATGAATAACATTTTCGAAAATCTATTTTACGAATGTTAGTAATTTTTTGGTTTAGTGATTTTTTTATTCCGAACGACATAGAAAACAATATGGCGTCCGTAAGAAAAACATTGGTTGAAAATGTCCAAGATCTAGTCGGCTTATAAAGTTTTGGAATGTTCAAATGGATAGCTTAAAATGAATTATATAAACCTGCAAAAAATAATTTAAAATATTATTGCCCGTATTCACAAACGATAACTTCCTAAATAATTACGTAATCAATTATACCCATCTCACTCTATTGCAAAAAAACTCCATATCTCCATCTCACTCATTTAATTAATTACGTAATTATTTAGGAAATTATCGTTTGTGAATACGGGCGTTTGAGTAACAAAAAAAAAGAAGAAAATAAGAAATCTCGATTTTTCAGTTTTTTCCTGGATATTTCAGCAACGAATGAAAATAACCTCAATTTTCTTTCAGATTCTTAATTAGCATAAGATTGTGCAAGTTTTCTCTGCATCTGTGTCTCTGTATCTGTGCCAGATCTGTATCTCCTATGGTTTAGGTGAGCCCAATGGTGTGCCAAATGAAAGTGATCACCTTGTAGCTTTTGATAGATTTCTAACTAAAAACAGTTATCTAAATTGAATAAAACCATCCTAAGGAAGAACGTTTAAATTTTCCTGATGATTCCCTAATAAATAAAATCCCTGGAAGCTGTTTTATTTTTGAATTGGTTATTTTTACTTTTTTTTAACCTTTATATTTAAGAGAGATTTTTCGTAACATGGTAATTCAGGAATAATAATAATTATTATTATAATTAAGAGTAGGTAAATTTATTCTAAAAAAAATTGTATGATTAATGTGGATCATCGTTGCAATAGTGTTTAGTTTCTTAAAAGTTACCTTTTATAAATAAATGTTCAATATTTATTACAATCGATGCGTTCCCCTCATTGGTCCAATCCCAGTTTGGTTGCTTTATTCTTAGTTCCAATAAAGGAGTGTTTTACCTTACCTGTCAGTATCAAACAGTTACATATCACGCTATCATAAAGATATGAACCTTTAAAATAGGACCAGATATCTAACCGCAGATATCCGAATAGAATCCACTAAAAACAATTACCCACAAAATAGCGTCGACTCGACTTCAACGGTTAACTTAGCTGTAAAGTGAGAAATATTGCGCCGTCGTAAAGTTCCATTGGCACTATTCGTTCCGATTAAAATCGGAAATGAGTGTTCTGGTAAAAGCAGAAACTCATAAACGCTTCCCTGCATTAGGATAATAAAATGTAGTTAGGTACTAGAATTTTACTTTTTTGATACTTTTCAATGAATTTTCATTCAGCAATTCTCTCAAATAATCAAAACTTCAACAAATTCAAAACTATCAACTTTCATTGTCTGAATAAATATAAACTAAAAAAACAAAAAAAAAGTAAATTTTTTCTATGCTGCATTTTTTAAGCAACAAAATTTTTTTTTATAAATAAGTGCGCAAATAGTAGAACTAGTTTATTTTCAAGCAAACCTTCGCAAACACTTTCCCAGAATTTGAGTCCATTGCTCTTCAACATTTACACCAGAAACTTACATGATATGTTAGACAAGCAGCTGAGTTGTATCCAATATGCAGACGACATCTGTATTTATACTACCCAAGATAGTTTGAGAAGTGCCTCAAAATGTATAAGCGAGCAACATATATCCTTAAGATGTGGATTGAGGAACGGGAATTCGACCTTAATGAAGAAAAATCGAGAGTGGTGTTTTTCACCAGGCACAGAATCAGACCCCCAGAATTAATGATAAGCAGAAGTTACAATATCAGGACAGCCCCAGGATATAAGTACCTTGGAATATTCTTGGATTCGAAGCTGCTTTGGACAAAGCAAATAGAGGATGTTATAAGTAGGTGCGAGAGAGGACTAAATATCCTGAAATTAAGCGTCCATGCGAAATGGGGTGCAGACAGAGACACGGCGCTCATGTTTTATAGGGCATACATTCGAGCAACCATAGACTAAGGTATAATATTCTACCTTAGCTCCTCAAAAACTAACATGAGAAAGCTCCAAACCGTTCAAAACAAAGCGCTGAAGACCTGTATCGGAGCTATGAAATCTACCCCCAATGAAATCGTTTACGCAGAGTCGAAGGAACCACCACTGAAAATAAGAGCAAGATATCTGGCAGGCAAATACATTTTAAAAGTCAACGCAACATTTCCGGAACTAATGAAAAAAGTTCCATATGTATTTACGGAAACCCTGGACAACAAATATTGGAACTGCAAGGTAAACCCCCCATTAACAGAAGCGTATGAAGACATAATGCCATTCGCAGATCGCATAGACAAATCAGATAAAATGCCGTATTATGACATCCTTTACGAAAAACTATACTGCACGATCAAGTGCATAAGACCATCAATAGAACAGAATATGCATCAAATGGTCGTGATTAACACCTACAAAGAAATTCTTCATAAATACGACGGACTGATACAAATATATACTGACGGCTCAAAAAACGACGCAGGAACAGGTTGTGCCTACTTCATTCCAGCCACTCAAACCTCGAAGAAGATAAAGCTACCCAGAGAATCCTCCATATATACTGCAGAACTAACAGCAATAGAAATGGCCTTAGAATGGTTTGTCAACAGCGATAATCATGGAGCACTTATTTTGTCAGACTCATTGGCAGCGTTATACAGTATTCAATCAGCATACAAAGGAAGGGGCAAAAATAAAACTGTATACAGAATTCTATCAAAACTACCTGAAAACCGTAGAGTAGTCTTTGTATGGGTGAAAGGGCACTCGGGTATTCACGGTAATGAAATCGTCGATAGATTGGCCAAGGAAAGTATCGAAAATCCAGATGAAATATCTCGCAAACTTGAATATAGTGACCTATTCGCAGATATTAAGTGTAAAAGTCGCTTATACTGCGCTAATACTAACAACCCGTATACAGTTATTCACCCAAACCTTCCAACCAACGAAGATCTACGAATATACCAACATCACAGTAGAGATTTCAGTACTACTATGCTAAGAATGAGGACAAACCACGGCCGTTTCCCAGGTCATCTCTTTAAAATAGGGGTGGTCCCGGACCCTAATTGCGGATGTAACCAGGGGGTGAGGGCAGACCTAGACCACATCATTTTCACATGTCCAAATAACGACCAAGCACGAGAAAAGCTAATAAACAGTATCAGCAAAGAGATTTCAAGACAGATGCCACTCACCTTGGTGAACTTATTCTTGACGAAGAAACGATGCATACTGGCAGCCTTATATAACTTCTGCAGGGAAATAAACTTAAATTTATAATGTTAAAGCGCATACTTATGTCTTATGCGTACAGGTATGGATATGTATTGTAAATGAAACCGAAAAAAAAAAAAAATATTGATCAAAAAAATAGAGTATATATACAGGGTGTCCCAGCTTATTCGAAGCGGTCTCTGTAGGCCAAACGATGGATTTTTTCCAAAAATTTTTGGTAAAATCAAGTACAGAATCACCATGGCCATTATTTGAAATTATTTTGGAGTATACAGAGTGTCCCATATGACAGTGGCATATCAAAGTTATGTTTTTTTAAATGGGATGCTTCTATGTTATTGCATTTTTAGATTGTCTGAGAAGAGAAAATAAGATTGGCTTTTACAGTTGGTGTTTAAATTCAGAAGTTTTTGAGTTATAAACAAGTGAAAATCGTCATTTTTCAAGTTCAAGGCCCTACGGTTTACATGTCCCTAATTTACTTTTTTATGTACTATCCTATTATGTAGATAAAATGTTTATACAGGGTGATAAAAAATTTGAAAAATTCTGATATTTCTCCACGCGTCGCCAAATAAAAAAATCAGAGAAAGTACAAATGTTTCTATACCATAGGATAGTACATAAAAAGTTAAAATAGGGACATGTAAGCCGTTTTTCTCTATCTTGAACCGTTTTCGTGGTACAGGGCCCTAAACTTGAAAAATGACGATTTTCACTTGTTTATAACTCAAAAACTTCTGAATTTAAACACCAACTGTAAAAGCCAATCTTATTTTCTCTTCTCGGACATTCTAAAAATGCAATAACATAGGAGCATTCCATTTAAAAAAACATAGCTTTGATATGCCACTGTCATATGGGACACTCTGTATACTCCAAAATAATTTTAAATTATGGCCATTGTGATTCTGTACATGAATTTTCAAAAAGTTTTTTGAAAAAGTCCATCGTTCGGCCTACACAGACCGCTTCGAATAAGCTGGGACACCCTGTATATTAAAAAAAAAAAAAAAAATTGATAAAAAAAAATAAAGTATAGAGGTATATTAAAAAAAAAGAAAAAAAAAGAAAAAAAAAGAAAAAAAAAATATATAGAGTATACAGGGTGATTGATTGAAACGCCACATTAGAAAAAATTCGACTTCCAAATGATCTAGGAATCTGAAATTTGGAACTTAGGCAACATACCTAATAACGAGTCAAAATGAAATATTACCAAGATGGCAGCACATTTAAAAATGGTGAAAGCAATGGCCATCTTTGTTTTTTAAATAGGACACCCTATATTTTATTGCATTTTCAGATTGTCTGAGAAAATGTAATAACAATATTGTTTATAGTTGCATTTTAAATTGAGTAGGCTATGAGTTATAAACAAGTGAAAATCGCAATTTTCCAACTTTAAACCCATTTACCACAAAAACAGCCCATAATATCAAAAAACGGCTTACATGTTCCTATCTTAACTTTTTATAAGGCATCCAATTATGCAGTTGAAATGTTTATACAAGGTGGTGAAAATTATCAGATGTTTCATCACCCTGCATAAACATTTAAACTATACAGTAGGATACCAGATAAAAAATTAAGATAGGGACATGTAAGCCGTTTTCTGATATCTTTAGCCGTTTTCGTGGTAAATGGGTTTAAAGTTGGAAAATTGCGATTTTCACTTGTTTATAACTCATAGCCTACTCAATTTAAAATGCAACTATAAACAATATTGTTATTACATTTTCTCAGAAAATCTGAAAATGCAATAAAATATAGGGTGTCCCATTTAAAAAAACAAAGATGGCCATTGCTTTCGCCATTTTTAAATGTGCTGCCATCTTGGTAATATTTCATTTTGACTCGTTATTAGGTATGTTGCCTAAGTTCCAAATTTCAGATGCCTAGATCGTTTGGAAGTCGAGTTTTTTCTAATGTGGCGTTTCAATCAATCACCCTGTATATATGTATAAAAAAAAAAAAATGTAAGAAAGGGAAAGTGGAATTGTTCAATTTAGGATAGGGATGTAATCTTTTTGTATACTTTGTACTTTGAAATGTAATGAATGATGCTTTAACTGCAACCTCTGTGACATTGTTACATCCAAATACAAAAGTCTGTGACTAATGGGGTTTCATTAACCCTGAGGTCATATCACCACCACCACCACCACCACTTTCCCAGAACAGTTCTGCCGGTTAGCTGTACTGTGAAGACGTACTTTTCGGCAGCCCATTTTTCTCCGCAATTTCTGGTGCTTTTGCAGGACTTTAGCTTCATCAACAATAATTGTGGTGCGGGTTTCCAGTGTTGATCAAAATGGTATTCAGCCCCTTGGATCTTTTATCATTCCCAGTGCTCAGGATTTTTTTATTGTTGATCCATTTTTAGTTCGTCCAATAAGCCTGTCAGTTTTTAATTTTTGTTTACTCCGCGTTTAGTGGTTTAGCTGGTAACATTTAGTTTTTGCGGAAGACTTGGCAAAACGTTTATATCTGCATCCATTCAAGTTTCTATGCCTCTTGCTGTTGCATCCAGCCACGCAGTCGGAATGACAGATATTTTAAAAAACTTTCGCTAGACTTGTTCTACTTTTCATATTATGAATCCTGCAATTTCCTGCAATAATCCACACAGTTTATTCTCTCAGAAACAGTTTGAGGTCATCAGCAAAAAGCAAGACATCACAACCTATAGAATCGTTATTGATAAACATGAAAAATAGTGGGAAGGGGGGGTAATTTTATCCCTGAACACCCCCCATCTGGATTCAAAGCCGATATAAAACGGAAGGTTTGACACTTTCTGACGAGCGGACAATAAGATCAAGGGCTTTAGAGAAATCAGTATGTAGAATATCCCAGAATAAAGCAGATAAACTTCTTGGGTAGAATATTTAGGGACTTGATTTTAAAACAAAAAATCTCGATGAACCTACCCTCAAAATTGAGTAATAACAAAGTTACACGGTGTTCACTATTACAAAAATACATTTTTTTGTATAATTCAAAAACTGCTGAAAATTTTTTAAGCAATGTTTTGTGTTGTTTTTCTATTACCTAATTAGTCTAAAGTAACAGCGATAATTACGTACGTAATTTGAACCAGGGACGTATGGTAGATAGCGCCGGGGTCCAACGTTTTTACCCTCCTAGTTTCTACCCCGCTGGATAAATTTTGGTTTTAACATATTTTTCCAAAAGCTAGACATTTCTGGTACATAAAGACACCAGATTTGTGGGTAAATTTTCAACAGTTTTTGAGAAATGTACAATCTAGTAATTCTATAAAGAAGGACAAAAAGTTATAGGTTTTTCGGGAATGTTTTTCTAGTCACGATTCCCAGCGCTGTGAGCTCAATTTTTCATTTGTTTTCTTTCATTTATCTCAAAAAATGTTGAGAATTTACCTATCAAACGTTATGCTTCTTTTGTACCAGAAATATCTAGTTTTTGGAAAAATATGTCAAAACAAAAATTTATCCAGGAGAGTAAAAATTTGGGGGGTAAAAAAGTTAGACCCTTATCTCACGTACGTTCCTGGTTCAAATTATCCACACGTGATTATCTCTGTTATATTAGACTAATATTAATAGAAAGAAGTTTATGAAAAATATGAAGCTGTTTTGGAGTTATACAAAAATTTTTATTTTTTTTACATTTAACATTGAACACTCATTAACTTCGATAATACTCAATTTAGAGGGTAGGTTCAATAAGATTTATTGTTTTAATTTCAAGTAAATATTCTACCTTAGAAGTTTGCGCCCTTTATTCTGGGACAACCTGTATATCACATTAGCCTGTCCACCCGCATCAATGGTCTCAGAAATGAACTGTGTTCTGTGTTATAAACGCCAGGTTTGTTAACTTGGTTATTATAAATTGTTTTTCACAAACATTATTAAGGCCCCTAGGATCGGCATATTCATCCTTACTGGGGAAGTCAAGAATTCAAGCTTGGGAGTTTTTTTAAGGATGAGATGGATTTAGGCTGTCCTATTGAAAAAACGCAGACGTCTTATCGCAGCCACTTAAAGCATGTAAAACATAGAGATTTCTTTAAATCAGTCGTCCATGTTTACAGCCTATGGGGCAATCACACTCAGTCCGGCCTTGTTTTTGTTTTATCAAAAAAAAATTCTTAACATTAGTTCCATCGATGAGTTAGTATCATCAAAAAGTTGGGAATTTTATGCTCCAACATTTTTAGACACGACTATTTAGATAGAGATCGAAAAAAGGGGTAATAATTGCAAAAAAATTGGTTCCCATTAATTTTTTTCAAATAATTATGTACCTAAAGCTCAGATCCAAAATAGTAGTCACTAACTGACATTACTGAAAAAGCAATTTCCGAGAAGCGGTACGCAGAAACTGATGTTTAGAGGAAAATTTTCTGCTTGCCGCTTATCCAAAATAGTTTTTTTAGTAATGTCAGTTAGTGACTACTATTACGCAAGCGAGCTATAGTTAAGCAATAATTATTAGAAATACTGGAAAATTTCGTTTGTGCAAATTGATAGAGAATGATTTTTTACTCTCCATCGACCACTCAAAATACCGTTTTTTCTCTTTGATTGCATAATCCATTATTATTATTATTATTACTTCTAGGGTAGGTTCAAAGCCCTTGTACTGAAGTTTGCGCTTATTGTACCTCTTTGGATAATTATCTCATCGATCCCATCTCCCAAAAGTATTTCAGTATGAGTATGGTGCTTGTTCTATTTCTTTTAGTTCTGCCATTTCGGTCCCAAATACTAGAAGTCTAGTTCCCTCTAGTGCTGGGCATTCACACATTAGGTGGTATGGGGTTTCCTCCCCCTCCCCGCATCTCCTGCAATCTGGTTTTTTTCACTCCTGTTATTGAGAGGTGTTTTATTAGTGGGCAGTGTCCTGTTAGAAGTCCAATTGCCCATTCTCAGCTGGTGCTTACTAAGCTTTTTCAGTTACATCTTCTCTGCTCCCTCTTCCCACCTAGTAAAGACCCACCTAGTCGCTTGAACAGCACCCCAGTTAGGTTTAGGTAAGGTTTGCATTGAAGTTGCTCTATTTTCTTCCATGAGGAAAATTAGTTGTTGGCCTTTTGTGTCAGGTTTTCTGTCCACTAGGATCCACGTTTCATTAATGGGCACTGTCCTTTTAGAAGTCCAATTTCCCATCTCAGCCGTTGTTTACTCAGCTTTTTTAGTTACATCTTCTCTGCTCCCTCTGCCCTTCATGTATAATCCATTGCATTTCAGTCTAATTTTATTGAGCATATTAAAAAAAGCACACACACACATCTTTTAGACTGGTGAATATTGCAAAGATATCATTAGAGGAACTTATACCAGAATAACCGAGGCATGTTAAATCGTAGGTTAAAAGGATTTGAAAACTGGAATTATTTAGATAGATAAGAGTAAAATAATGGATATTTTGAACCACTTATCGAGATGAAAATTGCACAAATAATCTATAAATCAGTGCAAAATTTTTAAGACAATAATTATTACGGGAGTAAAACAGACTAAATTTAGTTGACAGTGCTTGTGTGTTTTACATAGCAATTTAGTGAATGGAAGCTACCGACTGCAGTGAATAACATCTCGATAAATTACAGATGATAGCTTGCAGAAAAACGATGTTAAGGTCCTGAGTAGTTACCTTAAACTTGACAGAAGCATTCTGGCTAACTGCCATTGAACTTCAATTCAATTTGTCTGCCGTTGCTCCCTCATCAGCGCCCCTTTTTATTGCACGTCTCCGCTAGAAATTTCCTTCCGCTTAAACGCGATTAAAGTCGTTTCTTCAGAAAATAACTATGACATTATAAAAGTGGCTTCAGCAAAAATGAAAAGCTTTTTCGGCAATATGATTTACTCACCGTGCAGTTAAAAATAATCATGTCTAAGTGTCTACCCGGCAGGCTATTTCCAGGAGAAAAATGGGAAATTTATGCAGAACGTCTGAGATAAGTCAATTTTCAGTGTAATATTTTGGTATATTAACTAAAGGTGAATGGAAACATGAAAAATTCGATTATTTCAACGTAACAGAGGAATGAACCGACCAATAATACCAGTGCTACCACATACATCGCGTGTTATATACATACGAATTGCAAGTCGGAGTCTGACCTGGTTAACTGGAGCTAATGCCGGTGCATTTAGGTGGTTATAATGTAGTATGCAAACAACGACCATCGTAAATCAATGAAAATTGGAGGAGACATGCAAAGTAATAATAATTCCTGAATCCTGAATTTACAAATTGCAGGGAACGAACGAAACAGTACGGCAATAACGTGAATTGGTCGTGTATTAGAATGGATAAGCTACCATAGGGATATCGCTTTGAATATTAAATCGCGTGAAGCTGTATATTATCAACTTTACTGTTTCTGTTTGCGCATTTCTTTGCCTGAAATGTTGGGAAGAAAATCTCTAAACGCGAGAGGGAAAGCAAAATGCACTGTACTAAAAACACTATGAGATTCCTTTTACTGAACCGTAATAAGCTAAATAAATTCTTACTTAAGACTCTTTAGACCGTTAATTAGTTGATTTTTTCATACAGAGTCTTACAAGTTATGAATCAAACGAAGAACGATAAGGGAAAATCATTATTTTTATTTGGTCCGATTATTTGGTTTTTGGTTTTTGTTTGCTTTTAATTTATTCTGTTATGGTGTGTTTTTATTTAAATGTAAGTAAATGAATTTCTCAAGGTTAGGTCGAATATGAATCGAAGATATGTTTTTGTATGTTTCTGAACTCCCGAATCGAAGCGTTAAATCAACGCTCCAATCTCTTTATTAAACCGTCCAACCGATTATTATTTATCTCGATTTCAATGGATAATGTAAATGTAAACTCAGGTTCTGTTATATTGTAATACTTTTGTAATACTGTGAACTCAATCAACGTAGCAACAGTCAGTTCTCGATCTTCGTCCAACTCAATTCAAAGGAGTGGATCATTTTGTTGATAATTGTTCGCCGATCTCTTGAACTACGAATGGAAAGCCTTATGTGAATCTAGCTAACATTTTTGTCCTTGCGCAGGGGGATCATTCAAGCAGGCAATGGGTAGCGCCTAACCATCGCACCCCGGAAATGGGATCTCTCCAACTATAGGCGGGCAGCCTCCTTAAACGGACCTCGCCACCTGCCGTGCAAACGGCTATACAAACAAGAGTCATTCCCACAGTTATCTTAAAGACCTATATTTCAGTGGTAATGCTTCAGTTTAAAATGATTCGAAATAAAAATAAAAATCTTTTATAATACGAATGCAAATAACAACTCTAAGAATAAAACGTTATTCCAAAACATAATACGATAGAAGTGTATTTTCAAAAACAAACAATTTAAAAGTTAACAAGACAACTTTATTTATAGAAGATCTCCCGGTTTTGCTGATTATTAAAATACTAAAATGGTTGGTAAAACCAAAATTTGACACCTCGAAAGCAGTTTTACTTGAATTTCTTTAAAAATTTTATGGTGGATGATCCACACTATCTATTTCTTTTCCTTACACGATTCTTCACAAATTGAGTGCTACATGTCTTCTTTCTTAAAGATGTTTAAAAGATTTTATGAATTAAATTCAAAAATGCGCCTGAAAGACATTAAATTACATGAACTGAAGACAATTGACTCTCACTACAATTGCCAATATCGGAGTTTATAGTTAGCCCTTGGATGAATCCCATTTGTTTTCTGCCATGCACCACAACCACTAGATATGAAACAACTCCGCTATACTAGTACAGAAAGGATGACAAAAGTTTTTCAATAAATTCAATTTATAGGTTGCCGCAGCTCGTTTCTCGGTTGATATTAATACTCGCCTTGTTTGGATCTTTAGTAATTCCTATTTCAATAAAAACTTTCTGATAGTTTTTATAGAAATCGACACCTATTAGTGAAATACGTTTCCACGATCCACATCGACCTTAAGTAGAAGTGTGAATAAAACTTCCCTCCCACAAGTTGACTAATCGCAAAACATGCAGAAAAGGCTACATGAAAAAGAACACAATAATTAAGTCGTGAGAAGAGTAAACATAACGACCTACTAATAGTGTCATAAGCTGTTAGTAAACTCGTTAAGTTGGTTGAGTTAACCGAGTTTGCTCCATTTATCTCCGACTAATGGTGCGTCCAAGATTTCGTTAGCAAGCACTAGGAATTCAGTAAGCAGTCCTTTCTAGATAGAACTTTGATAGCCATGTGTCTAGACAGATATGTGTGGAGATTTATCTCGTGTTGAGCCGGGTAGAAGAAATACGCGTTTTTCATTGCCGCAAGGTCAGGGTTACGTTTCCTGGGATAATAATTTCTTATGTGAACTTGAAATGCTGTTTCTTGTCCGTAAATATTGCTTTGAATTGAGTGAGGCGGGCCCTTGGTGACACAAGTATTGTCCTCTTTAAGGATTTATCTTTCTACTTCTGTGTAAGGAAGATATAATACTGCTACTATACAGCACAGATAAGAGGTAATATAGCACACGAAACTTGGTGTAATGGTAACTTGATGAGCAGTCGCAGCAGCATCTGATAAGGGCACAATTTTTCTACTTCTTGTAATCCTTGCAAAGAATAAAGAATATTCTTTGTGCAAATAATAAGAAAATGAAACTAAAAAATATGCGAGAAAAAGAAGTTTCGGGGACAGAATTTATGTCACAATAGGCTATTTAGAAAGTCTACTACCATAATATGAGACGTGTTTATTTTCTTGAATTTACTTCTTGATTTATAACAGACATTTCAGCGACCTTTATTGTTATGCAGGATCATGGATCTCTTGAACATATTTTTCTTTGATATACAAAGTGTCTCGATCTGTGGGTTTAATTTATGATCACCATTTGTGTGGCACTAACAACATTTAGCACTTACTGGTTTAAACTTGATTTTAACGATTCAGGCTCTGGCCGGATTAGTAATTACAATCTTTGACCAGTACCGGTACGTCTTATAATAGGCTTTGTTCAAGTTCAGACTTGCATAGTTAAATTAATTAAAAAAATTAAGATATTTCATTCGTTTTTTTTGGTTAAAATTTCCTCTTCTTTTTCTCTTTGAAAAAAACCTTTTCAATCTTTTTAACCTATTGCATTGTGACATGGTAGAGTTTTATCAAAATTGTGTGTCATTTTCGGTTCTATTTGTGCCTTATTAAAGCTTCACCCTTTTCCAAGTTAGTCATAAAGGTGATGTCAGTAACTTAAAGATAATCTCAAGTATCTTATTCATTTAAATTCAACAAACTGTAAATCATCTTTTCTCGGGGATTTTCACCCTATTAAACCTTATCGCACCAGTCGGCGACTCCTGGGAATTAGTCTCATGCAGGATTAACTGCTTATTCCGTCTGTCCTAACGGGGTGCATGTAAGAAGGATCAAATGCAACTGTAATTGAGAATGCCCGGATGTGAATAATGGGATGTCAAGTCATTTCGTAATAAAAAAAGCGAAAAGGAGAAATATATATTAAGCAGTCGATGTGGTAATGAATTACAGGTGACTGTACGAGTATGAATGTGTTCACCTTAATGGAATATTTAGCTAGCAAAACCGACGAACTTCATCTCGGCTTAGTTGTAAAATCCAAAAGCCGTGAATAACTGAAAAGTACATTTTTCAGTCCCGAGCGTGGAAAAAATGGGGACATTACTCTACGTCGATCAATATAAATCTCACCAAGTTTCATGAAATTTATATTATGGACAAGTCTGGCAGGTAATCTTTGGATTTCCGTTAATGTATAGAGATAAATTTGGTCTGGCTTGGTAAGCCACAGAATTCAATGCATAAGTTAAGGGGAGAGTAAATGGAGCTGCTCCAGTTACACTTTTCCTTTCGTAAGTATTTTATTGGATACATAGGGTGGTGCTCAATTTATTTGAAGACATTGAAATTTATAAAAAAACTACTCATCAGACCAAAAAAGTCTTTAATGAAAATTGTTCATCTAGAAAGGGTGATACCCTTTTCAGATGATAGGTATCAGACTCTATCCCCCCCCCCCAACCATCACCCTCTAGAGGTGGGAGGGAGCAACTTTGAAATCTTGGATGAGAACCCACTATTTTGATGCAGATAAGGATTTTATGGCTAAAAATACGAACAATTTGTCTAGAATTTTTTTAATTCAATTTAAGTATTAAAAGGCAAATATAAAAAAATGTTCTTCGATTATAGCGCCATACATCTGCAATAAAAAAATAAGAGCTCCTAACTAAAATTTAAAATTCAGCCCCCGCTTTCTCTCTCTACATGAAGGGGGAAGATGTACTGATGGTTCCTACGCATTTTCAGTCGTTAAATCCGAATCTTCAATAATAAAGTGGGTTTTCATTTAAGATTTCAAAGTATCCCCCTCCCATGCCTTTAGAGTGAGGGTAGTGGGGTCGAGTTTGGTATCATTGGATGTAGTTCTTCTACAATAGCAACTTTCAGTTATCCTGTATAGATACCTATTTTTATTAGTATTCATGATCCGAAAATTAAAAATATTTAACAAAAAATATTAATTAACCTACCGTATTCCTTTCGTCAGGCTGACGCCATCCATGCATCCGTACAGATTTTGTGTTGTAAAATTCCAGGAGCAAGTCCTCTTCTCGAAAACCGAATTTTAAATTTTTTTTCTTAAGGTGTAAAAGGAAAAACAACCTTTTAAAAACAATAACAAAAAATGCAGTCCGTATTAAATAATTTTTAGGTGTCCCAGATAAGGATTATACTTAGAGGTAGAAGGGAGAAAAAGTCAATTAAGTTTTTTTTTTAATATTAAGAAAATTCTCAGTCGTTTTATAAATTTAAAAGTGGCTATTGTTATCTTCATATATAGAAACTTTTTCCAAAAGCGCTGTCGATATCCATAAGAGAACATTTTTATCATTGTGGTCTCGCAAAATAATAGAAAAAAATATACAGACTGACATTTTTGAAAGATTTAATTGGATATATATCTTTAAAACATATAAATATAGAGGATGTTTCAAAATATGTGTCGCTATATAGAAAAGGTGTGTTTTCCTACCTCGTTCTAAGAAAAAAGGTCCTGTTAACGTGGGTTCGCAAATGTACCGTTTTCGAGTCGAAAAAACTTTAGCCGTTGTTTTTGACGACATCTAAGGAACCGTTTGAGATACAGATTTCAACTTTTGTACATATCTTGTCATTAGTATTACCTACTTTTTGAGGACCGATTAAAATTTTTCTAATGTGGCAGTGAAAGAAATCATAAGAAAATAGTAAAAATAAATAATGTTTTATCCACAACTAAACATATTACTACTTTTATGTTTTTCATCATAAAAAAGCTGTTTTTCTCGAAAATAATTCTTATAAAAACTGTTGATCAAGAAAGAGCACCTTTCTTAATGTAGAAGAGATTTTCCCAGTGTCGTGGAAATTAGGGGCGAAATACTTTCAAGTAACCCTAAAATCTCCATCGCCGCCATATGGAAAGAAATTTAAATAACTCAAAAAGTAAATAATATGAATGATAGATGGGTTTTAGATAGATGATAAAATTCAGTTTTATGTCTCAAACAGTTCCTGAGATATTGTCAAAAAACTGAAAAAAAAAGTTTTTTTTTTACATCCTTTATCTCGAAAATGGTGAGTTTGCGAACCCATGTTAATATGAGAACTTTTTTCTCAGAACGCGCAAAGTAATCACATCTCCCATTTTCCGACACATGTTTTGAAACACCCTCTATATAAAAATCGAAAAAAACTTGTTTCGGTAAAAAACCGTTTTTGGGCTGGAAATTGATAGTCCGGATTTTTAGCACCTTTCCCGATGAAGGCACCTCGGAAGTGGAAAGAAAGTTGTTAACTTCCGAATATCCAGGGTGATTATCAAGTATTTGTTTGAAGGCCGATAAAGGATGCCCGCAGGGGGCAGGGGGGAGTGCTATCACCTCTGCTGTGGAGCCTGATTGTCGACAGCCTACTCTGAGAACTGGAAAGAAAGGGAATTCACGCGCAAGGATACGCAGATGACATCACTATTCTAACAACGGGCAAGCATGCAGAGATTACTTCAAATCTCATGCAACAAGCTCTTAGAATAGTGGAAAAATGGTGACAAGAAGAATGACTGTCAGGTAATCCTGACAAGACTACAATAATTGCCTTCACGAAAAGAAGAAATCTTCAAGACCTGAAGAGACTAAGACTTGGAGGACAAGGAATCCCACTAAGCACGGAGGTTAAGTATCTGGGTATTACCTTGGATAACAAACTTAACTTCGGAACACACTTAGAAAGAATAACCAAAAAGGCTACCAGAGCCTTATGGGCCAGTAGAGGAATGATAGGTAGAACGTGGCCACTGAAACCAGAAACGGCGCAGTGGATGTACACTAAGGTAATAGTACCCACGATTACATTATGGCTCTTTATTGTGGTGGCATAAATACAGAAAAAAGGAGCACGTTACAAAGCTAAATAAGTTACAAAGACTTGCGCTACTGACAATAACAGGAGCGATGAGAACAACACCAAACAGCGGCTACGGAGGTGCTTCTAGAGCCACTTCACTTGGTGGTGGAGACAGAGGCACTACAGGCGGCATACAGAGTCAAAACAAAACAAACTGCATGGGACCTTCAATATAAGGAAAGGATACCACACAGAAATATTCAAACATCTGGAAACCAATCACATTTTAAACATGCGACCAGATAGAACGAGTAAGAGCATTAACTTTCATAAACCATATCAGGCAGTAATACCAGCAAAGGGAACAAAATAATATGAAATCAAAACTAAAAGCAACCAATGCACCTGGTACATGGATGGATCCAAGACAAAGATTAGCGTTGGAGCAGGAGTTGCTGGGAGAGGCGAGAGAAATATATTCAGTATAAGCCTAGGCGGACTAGCAACAGTGCTACAGATAGAAATTTGGCAATCCACGCCTGCGTGGAACATATGATAGCCGGTTCATATGAAAATATGAACATTGAAATCTTTACTGATAGCCAGGCAGCTCTAAGAGCACTGGACTCAGTGACGATACAATCAAATACAGTGAAGAGCTGCATTAACTTTCTAGCAAAGCTAGCAGATAAAAACAACAAAATAAACCTGAGGTGGACAAAAGGACACCAGAACAACGAAGAAAACGAAAAAGCGGATCTGCTTAAAAAAAAGGGATCGAAGCTACCCTTAATCGGGCCAGAGCCAACTTGCTGCATAGCCTACAATGAAATCAGAAGGGAAATAAAAGACCTCCTGAAGAAAAAACATAGTTCCCATTGGAATGAAGTAGATGGACTGAGACATTCGACGATATTTATCAGAGAACTATCAGAGAATAAAACTAATGAACTGAAAAAGCTGAGTAAACACCAGCTGAGATGGGCAATTGGACTTCTAACAGGACATTGCCCACTAATGATAAATAATAGGAGTGAAAAACAACCCAGATTGCAGGAGATGCGGTAAGGGGGAGGAAACCCCATACCAACTAATGTGTGAATGCCCAGCACTAGAGGGAACTAGATTTGTAGTATTTGGGACCGAAATGACAGAATCAAAAGAAATAGAACAAGCACCCATTGGACTCATACTGAAATACTTTCGGGAGATGGGACCGATGAGATAATTATCCAAAGGGGTACAATAAGCGCAAGCTTCAGTACAAGGGCTTTGAACCTACCTTAGAAGTAATAACAATTTTTGTATTTTTTTTTTTGTATTTTTTGTATTTGTTAGTTTTGCTAATTAATACTCACTTTTGAACTTAATTTGAGTTTGCTTATGAAATATGAATTTTATTCCATAAGAGAGTAGAATAATATCAATCAGCCTGTATAATTGGAAGTTATCAACTTTCTCCCCACTTTCGAGATGTCCTCATACTCAACACAAATTTCCAGCCCAAAACGGGTCGGTTGCCTTTTAAAAAAATATGCCCAAAATGATGAGGAAAAAAGCGGTATGGGCAAAAATTCCTATTGAGAGCATGAGCTTATTTCTCAAAAAAAGTTTTTTTCGAATTATGAATTTTATTCCATAAAAGATTTTTATTTCATAAAACATTTATTCCATAAAAGATCCACTTTCGATTTACAATTACATATTAATCATCCTGTATATCAAAAACTATCAATTTTTACCCCACTTCCATGGTGTCCTCATACTCGTAAAAATCTGGACTTCCAATTTCTAGCCCAAAAACGGTAAGCTGCCATTAAAACAAAAATATATGCCTATAATGGTGGGGAATATATGGGTAAAAATTAAAATTGAGGCTGAAATGAAAAATGAAAGTTGACGCGTCCGAGGATTTTTCTCAAAAATATTTTTTTCTGAATTATTCAGCGTACATTTAAAAATAATTGTCATTGGCAATATCTTAAAAAAAAGGATATTCAAAATCGGAAAAACCGTAATAAATGAAACATCTTCATCCTTAAAGGCCTACCCACTTTAATTATAAAATTTTAAAAGGTAGCCACCACTATACACAGCGTGTGTAGAAAGTCCATTGCGTAATCGTGTGCACAAAAAATATAGTTAAAGGTCGTGGAAACCACATTTTCGCGAATATTTCGTAAACCAAGTATTGGTTTTTCTTCAATTCAGGTTACAATTACAATATTTATTCCTTCTACCCATTCATTCTATCTATTCGTACCTAATTCTGCACATAAAACGTCTTTTTGAAAATTTATGTAGGACCAATGGTACCTACTCGAGATATAGATTCTAAACCTGTAAAATTTAGCTTATTCTGCGAAAAATCCAAGCGAAGATTTTTCACAGGGCTTATCGATTTCATTAAACATATACCATGTGGAAATTAAATTGTAGAATTATGTGTGCAAAAAAATATTTACGCCTAGAGATCGCGAAAATTAGTTTTTGCGCGAATCTCGTGAATTATTGTTGTTTTAGATATTGTCGAAAACTGAAAGACTCCAACCCTAAAAAAATATTTTGAGATCCCAGCTTCAAATGATCTCTTTCAATGAAGTTCCTTCAAATGATCCCATGTGTCACAATATAATAAAATTTATTTTTATATTAAATTGAGTATACATATTACATGCAATAAACATACCTACTTTCGGCACAGAAGATTCATGAATTTTGTTTTTAATAAAAAATCAATTGCCACAGACATATACCGTGTGTCCCCGGATAGGTGAAACGACTCTTATAAAAGACAAAAATTTTTTGATTTTAATTTTAATTTTTTGGGGTTCAGACCTGCTTGGCTAAAGAATAATTTCTAACAAACTTTTAGTTTTGAGAAATCAAGCATGCCCTGGAAATTTCCAAGAAACCGGTTTTTCTGTTGAGTAAAGTGCCTTTTATGTGGCAAATACGACAAAATGTTATTTGAAAAATTTGTTCAGAATCAACATTTAGGTCCATATACCAAATTTCAAAATCATAGGCCAACTTTGATCTTTTACATTTACTTCTATGTTTATTTCAGAAATCAAAGAATTTCATTTGTAACAAAGACTTATACTGACAAATTATTATTGCTATGGGTACAATTTGGTTTTTCCATGGCAGTCATTGTTACAAAATGAAATTCTTTGATTTGTAAAATAAAACATAAAAATAAATGAAAAAAATTAAAGTTGATCTATGATTTTGAAATTTGGTATAGGGACCTAAATATTGATTCTGAACAACTTTTTCAAATAACATTTTGTCGTTTTTGCCACATAAAAGGCACTTTACTAAACAGAAAAACCGGTTTCTTGGAAAATTCCAAGGCATGTTTGATTTTTCAAAACTAAAATTTTGTGAAAAATAATTCTTTAGCCAAGCAGGACTGAACCCCAAAAAATTAAAATTGAAATCAAAAAATTTTTGTCTTTTATAAGAGTCGTTTCACCTATCGTTTTTTTCATTATATGGTCCAGGACGCCAAAAATGAATAAATTTGAACAAGTTCTATCTATTTGACGAAACCAAGTACATTTCGAAATCTTAAACTATAATAGAAGGAGATATTGTTGCAAAATTAAATCACTCGGTATAACAGTAGCCTACGTGAAATGAAAAAGAGAGATTTACACACAAAAATGTATGAAATTGAGAAGAAACTTTCCTAATTTCTGACACGTTTCCCTCGTTACCAAGCAAAAGTTTCAGTTGCAAATTGGGGCTTCATTGACGGAACAATAAACCGAAACGAAATACGACCTGATAACATAACAGTCGAGCATTCGCCCCAAATAATTCGAGCCCCAGAACAATTTAGGGGCATTCGCATCTCTCCGTCTCACTTTTCAAGGAGGACCTTGAGAAATCAATATTTACAACATAATAATCGGAGAACTCCACGACTTCCGTTTCGGATGTCCATCCATTCGCCAGCACCAGGTCCGCCAGCCGCCCCCGGAGACGGTCTGGCACCAGGTGGGCTCCGCCGAACGCGGATTAGACGTTGCCTGTCTTTGATAAATCAATGCACCTGGTGGTCGTCCGTTGCAGCCGTATTCAGGTCAGTACCCTGTCAGGTCATGACGCGTGCGCTGTACGCGTGGCCCGGTCATGCTCTACTCTACGGTATACACACCGCCGCCGGGAGCGGTGAAGGGGGAATACACCGCCCCCCGCACCAGGCCGGGCATACTACTTACTACTCACAGGGTTGCCAGGTCAGGGTAATGGGGCATTGGGAGATTATTGATAAAATTAAATGAGGTCTTTAATTATATCGGTTCAACCGAACAAATCGAGTTACATCAAATTTTATTCGTTGCCGAAAAAACATAACAAGTTTATTGTAATGCTATTACCTTTCTTTTATTACTATCCCATAATATCAACAACAGGATTAGGTACATGTACCTAAAGCAGACTAGTTTCAAAAAGAGAAAATAATGAAACGTTCTACCACTTTTATATTTCAAACCAAAAGTCTTTCAAATGTTTATAATTAGTCTTTATTTAAATCAGTTTTACAACACAACTATAACAAATTTTGCAATTACCCCTGAAGTACAAATAATCAGTTATTTTTATTTAAACACAACTACTAACACAACTATGTTCTAATCTCTGATTTCACTCCACTTCTCTCACAACGTTCTACTGCTCTTTACTATGTAAGTACTCTAATCCAAACTAACTGTAGCTACTGCTACGGCACTCTTATATACGCGCCGGACGTGGATCTCGACAATTTTGGGCGCTTCAATTGTTCTAGGCACATTCTTCCGACCATGTGCGGAAATATTCTGTCATTATGGATTAGAATATGACATTCCTGTCATTGCAGCTAGAATTTTCGTGAACCAGCTACCAGCTGATTATTAATTATGAGAGAATGTATGAGATAATATTTTCAGGGACCACAGACACAAAGAGCCCACAAACTGGTCGAAAAATGCACGAAGACGCCTTAGAAGTATCAAAGCTTGTCTAAACCTCTTGTGGAATTTCCTAGAGATTTAACATATGTAGCCTAAATGATTAGATTTTTTGAAATTTTTTACAGTTTCTCTTATGGTAACTGAGGGGAAACTCAGGCTTCCTGAATCAGGACTAAATTATCTGGTTTGAAGGTATCCTGTCAAATTCATACCAGTCTGATACATTGTCCAATTCCGTGGCATCCTTGCTTGAATGTTCCTCAGATTAGCTTGACCGCTGCTTAGTCTCATCAATCTGAATAATTCTGCTTGTTGATTGGACCACTCTTTCTAAAATTTAACGAAGACATCTGCTTAAGATCGTTGCACACCTTGGTTTAGCCGCTTATTACAACCATTCGTTCGTCAGATAAAAACTGATCGTGCACGTTAACGATCATATCAAAGTCCTTCCTATAAGTGCAGATATGTGCAATAAGATAAGTCCTCACAAGTATGAGAAATCATCCTATCAGTTGTTTCTACGACTAGATACATTTCTGTTCTAAAGAAAAGATTTTTTTAATAAATATAAATACCTAATTATTGGTTATCGCTCCCTTTTGACACAAGTACCATCTTAAGAACTAATTTCATAGCTGGCCAATCACTCCTTTTCAGTTTATGTGGAAGTAGGTCAAACCTGTCAGGTGACCTACTCAGGTAAGCAGTGATATTGCCGGCAACGCCGCCGCCGGGAGTTACTGTGCCGATCCCCTGCCGCCCCCGGGACACCTGTCCCTTCGAGCCGCCGTCGGGGGAGAGGGCTTTCAGCCGAGAGCTCCAGTTGGTTAATTGTTTGGCCGCTCTGGGGTTTTTAATTGAACCTTCTGAAAGCCGTCAGATGTTTATCTTTCCCATTTAAGGGATTAACTATCATGCATGATAATAATACCTACCGGAGATGCTTCGGAAGTGTGGTGGCTTATTATGATAGTTTCGATAGATTTTTGCAAATTTGAGAATTGTCTTTAAAGTTAGAATTGTTTCACGGTTTGTCAGTTTGGGTCTTAACATACTTTTAGCTGGACTTGTTATATTTTTTACTGTCAGTTTTACTGTAAGTTATAATTATATTTGGAATCACAGAATAGTAAGAATCAATCGAGTTGAGTCAATAATATTAAACCTTGTACCAGTTCATAGGTATGAGCTCAAGCCGGCGGGCAACCATGAAATAGGTCATCGGCTGGAGTAGGTATAAAATAGGTCATCGTCCCGAACCTGGCATAGCATTTCAATAAAAACTAGAGCAAAGGTCGCACACCCTCGCCGATGATTCGATTATGTGGATATCGATATTGAATTCCATTCTTTAATTGCATCGTCTGTCGAAAAATATTCACTTCTTACCTGTGCCCTACTTATTCTCTCGGAGAAAGTCATAGGACGCCCGGAGTGAGATTTAAATTTTATCGATTCGACAGCGCGATTTCCAACGGCACCATTAAGATAAAACTGTTCAAACTAACTTGGAGCTACTACCTATAGTCAGGGCTTGTGTTTTACTCTCTAAATTGACTATACTGACTGACTATCCAAGTATTATTACAGGACGAGGTATTTGAAGCAACTATATTTCCATGAGATGAGTTATGGTGATAGGTGATAATGTCTTTTCCTCAAATAATGTGGATAAGACAATTTCCTAGTATTTCCGATAACTTGTGGAGGTAATTGCACCATAATATAATAACGTAAAGCCTGGTTCCAGTAAAGAAATTCAGTCTAGTGGCATTGAATCAAGAGAAATAATTCGGCTACTGGGAGGGGAGAACAAGTAAATTTCTCAAGCTGCTTCTTGTGAGCATAGATGAGTTGAAAGGTGAGTCAAGAGGGTTGTGTGCATGCATAAACTTTTCCAAGCAATTACGTTCACCAGAAGAAAATTCATGTTACCAAGGGATATACGAAAAGAGGTCATCGATTGTGAATGCTATTTCTATTTCCACATGAATTGTCAATCTTGTTGTAAGTAAAAGTATAGCAAATCTTCCAGAATTCATGTCAGTTGTCTTTTATTCGATAACCCAGTTTTTACGGGTGCAATAATAGACCATTTCAGCCGTCACGTTCGACGTGTATGAAGGTTTAAATAAGGGGAAACGTCCTGACAACGTGCTATTGATCTCAAGTAACGTATTATTGGCGGCGGCGATGGATTCGCATCGAAATCTCAGAGTTACTTTTCAGTTTCCCCCGGCCGGCTCTTTTCCGATCTAGTACACGTCGGCTCACTCACCTGGCGATGCCACTTCTATTAGCGTGTTGTCAAATTTACTTCCAGAGATATCTGTATAATTTTAATATAGACAAGATTAGTTAGGTAACTACCTACCTATTATGCCAACCTGTAAATAAATAAGGAATTTCGATTGCTAGAACTGGTAGAAAATGAACACGCTCCTTGTGTTGTTGGGAAACCAACATTATTATCCTAATTCTTCAGAATTTACCATTACTCTGTGGTAGGTACAAATAGTGATTCTGGATTGTTATGAATATTAATTTTTACATCTTAGACGTGACTGTTACAATAATAGATGGCTTTCTGGAGATGCTAAGAATTAAGAGGAGATCTGGCATCGCGGTTATCCAGTGACACATATAGAATGACCAGGTCAGCGGCCTGGCTTCGCCTTTTCCGCCTGCCCTACTTACCTGCCCAGAGTAGCAGGTAATCCTAGTGCACCTTCCTAAGGCTACCTCTCCTTTCCTCCTTGTCATTTAATATTTATATGAGTTCCCTCTGCCGAAAGATCCATAATAATAGCACCTGTAGGATCAATAAATGCCTAAAGGCAAATATGAAAACCAATTTGAATGCCTCTGGTATCCAGGACAAAAATTTCATCTTCGTCTCCCTAACTGCGGCGACGTGACCCATTTAGGGGAGGGGGAGGTGCTGTGCGCACACCTGCTTGCTGTCTGTGCCAAATATTAATAACAGCTCCAATCCCGTAGCTTGTAGCAATTATTTTTCAATAGGGATGCAAATCATTTATTATGGTGGTCGTTATTAAACTAACTGAATCTCAAATTTGGGTCAACTTTGCTCCTCGCGGGTTATTTTACAACGGGAGGAATTATTTAAGGAATTAATTAATCTTAGACTGACAGAACAACCTAAGATTCGATCTTGGCTGTCGAGAAACAGGTTGCAGAATTAAGCTTTTATACCCCAAAGCGAATATTTCAAGCGAGAGCAAAACTGCGATTTTTTGTCCTGGAATGAAGAGACTCCCTTTTTACTTGATTAATTTTCTTTGCTGTATCCTTATCGCTGTTTTGTAAGGACATCCTTTGTATTATGTTAGCAAGGCGAGGGATGTAATCAAGCTTATTCAAATAGAAAGAACAGAGCAAACTTGCTTGATGGAATAAAAAAGCTCTCTAACTTTCCGGCCGATGTTCAACTATAATAATTATTTATGCTTTAGTTTTCTCGCTCAAACACAATGGATTAACAACATTCCTATATAATTTTGCTTATATTAGCTCTAAATTGTTTTCTTTTCTAAACTTACAAGTCTAGTAGCACTATGAGTTGCAAGAAAAACAACTTTCATTGTAAGAAAAATTGCCAGTACTGGAGAACTATAGAACGAGACGGATTTTATATTAAACGTATCTAACATATGAAAATAGCAAGTTACCATATCTATATCCATACACAACACACTCATGTCATGAGATAAAGACATCAAGGTTCTGTAAAGAGATTTCTCAGCAGAGACGTACCAGCTAAAGTTAGTTATGGACCAAATTGTGTGTTTAACTTGTGACTAACGTCTACAAACAGACGAGATGGGTATATATGAATAGTGGGCTTCGCGAGGATATTATTCCCAGAATAAACAACTCAGGAGGGTGGCTATGAGATATCTGAGAGAAAGGGCCCTAAAGCACTAACTATATAACTGTTTTACTCGCTGTAAGTAATAATAACCGAGCGTTGACCTGGTAATAATGTTAATAATGTTAATCGTTCGGCAGCGTTCCAGTATAATTTATAATCAACACATAAATTTGAGAATTCATTATCTTTTTGAATATATTTTCAGTACCTAAATCTAATATTTTATCTAAAGCTTGATAAATAAGTACATAGTCTAAAGAAAATATTTATTCTAGTGTCTATACTAGGCCCATTTCTAATGTCTCCCGTTTACCAAAAAAAGAAGGTAGGAAGACCTCTTACTACCCACTGTTTTAGGGGAAATTATACCATTTACAGAGAAAGCTAAATATCTGGGTGTTACCCTTAATAGAAGGTTACCGTAACACTCGCATCTTGAAAGGATAATCCATAGAGCAAAGTTCTCCTTATGAAGTTACAAAAAGATCTGTGGAAGAAATTGGGGGACGGTGTATTTTGTGTGTGGAACGGGAGATGTATTTTAACAATGAGCGAGAGATGAAACCGTCATAGTCAGTGTATGAGAGAGTCACGCCAGATGGGCTCTGACCTCTTGCTCTTACGTGTGGAAATTTCCACTTTAAGGATGTCATACTACTCTATTTCATTTTATTCTGCATAAGTGATTAGGAAAAATGAGAAAGTGTGTTGTGCCTAATTGCATAAGCTGATGCATAATTTATGCTAGCGCTTGCCCCAGTGAAGGGCTCGGTAGAACTAAACAATGCAACGAACTACGACCAAGGATCTGGGGTAACGTGAAGATGTCTGCTCGCGCTTAGAACTCTCGTGCGTACACCTTATATATCTTACACCGTGGTCCCAAGCAAATACATTGGCTATTGGTGTACTGGCCGATGGTTTGGAGCAATGAGCACCATACCATCCCCAGGTAGGGAAATTCTTCTGGATCTACCTCTTCTTAACCCATACTCGAAAAGAGAGGCCAAAGGGACAACGTACCGACTGTCACAGGTGGTACGAAACACACCAATGACTTGTGTCACACCAAAGTGTCATGGAACGGACCAGACTACTAGACGACATTCTAAGTCACAGTCTTTTGGGTATGCCCTCAGACATGATGCCACACACAGCCAACTACTATTGATACTACCTATAACGTCCTCTTTCTAAGCAGAGACGAATGGGAACGCGATTCAAACGACCTCCTCAAAGCAGACAAAGAATCCAACGGGATCTGGATCAGGAGCATATGATGCCGCGTCGAGAATAGATTACTGCTCTAGCTTGGGTAATCATGCAACAGTATTTCTGGCAAAAATTTATCTACGCAGAGATGCTGTATGAAATATACTGCACAGAGAAGCCAATACTAATCTTCTCAGACAGCCAAGCGGCTCTCAAAGCCCTTTGCTGCATCCTTCGTAACTCCAAACTGATTAAGTCAAACAGCATGCAATTTAGTAGCTTAAGGCAATAACTTGTTTCTGGTCTGGATTCCAGGTCACTTCGGCTTTGGAAAGAACATTATCACCGACTGTCTGGCCATGCCAACTGAATTCAAATTTACAGGACTAGAATCGGTTGTATCTTAAAATATCGCAAAAACAACAGTAAACCTTCACCTGGTCAGAGAATAAAGTACTCCAGTAGGTATACACGATTTAGTTGGAGGACACTGTAAATTGCATCACCACTTACACAGGATGGGTCTAGTCCATCCTGTGCAATCTAGTCCATCCATAACACAGAATGCCACTTGTGCCTAGAGGATGAAGAAACAACAGAACATGTTCTATGCAACTGCCCTACTCTGGGAAGGATCAGATGCTCAAAATTCGGAAGGGAATATCTATCTCCAAGAAACCTGGATATATTCTCACTCTCTCAGGTGATCAAATTCCTAGAAAGCGGTTGCCTGATGAAAAGGGTGTTAATCGCTTAGGTGTGAGCCTACATAGATCAACTTGGTCAAAAGTTGATAAAACGTCTCGTCCCACAATCTCTGGATTATTTCTTACTTGAAGTATTTGCGCTGGAGCTTCTATAATTCGGTTCACAAGTTTCTACTGCGAGAATTTTTTTGCATAAGCTATTATTGACTTCATATGCACTCAAAAGACCCGGCGAGAAATAGGCCATTGCAATTTAATTGTCCGATATCACGGCTATCTGACTTCCGGTGGCGTTTTTAAACCCCCACCGTTTAGTTAAATCAAGAACGCCAAAACTTCAAATAGAATTGCAAACGACAAACCTAATAAGATTTGGATTTTCTGGAAACGTTCAATTTGACCGCAAAAAGCAGTTTCTATGTTAGAATCGACAGAATCTTCTGAGAATACCAAATACCACGATCCCGAGTAGAATTCTCTGCACAAAGCTGGGAGGTACCCCTGGGAGGTGTCAAAACCAGCCATCACATAAATTGTACCGCATATACAAAGCCAATACCAACCAAAAATCCATTTTAAGCGATTTCAGTAAATAGTTACCTCCAGTTTCCCAAACCGCAAGTTAATCTTCACCGATGCATCAAAAACGATGACTGGAATCGGGACAGCAGTGGTTTTGTCTAACGAAACCTAAAGATGTAACTGGTAGCCCAAAGAGAACTCAAAACAACACACTTAATCTACACTGACTCACTAATATTTTTGCGCCACATTGACACATATATTCCCAAAAAACTCACTAGTTAGAAAAATTCAACAAGAACTGTCCGAAAAGCACACAAAAACTATAATAGCGTAACCTTTCTCTATGTTCCTTGTGGGAATTGAAGGTAACGAAGAATCTGACACCGACGTCAAGGAAGCAACCAATCTCCTACGCCCTGAGAACTTGATACACTGACAAGTCACAACGTATAGTTGAAACAATCGTTCCAATAAGCTTGGAATGCAGAACGGCGGAATAAAACAACCAAACTGGGAAATATCGCACCATCAATCTATCATCATTTTCCGGCACCCTCATCAAGGCATCTCCGTGATGGTGGTAACTAGAGCACGACTGGGTCACCCTAAACTAACCCACCAGCACCCGTTCAAGAAAGATCAGCATCCGTCTGTGTCACATGCAACACAGCTGTAATAGTCGAAAACATTGTACTAAAATGCCAAGGCTACAATATGGAAAGAACCAAACACGAGGACTGTAGAAGAAGAACTGGAATAGAAATCGCAGAAGAACCCTCGCAGGGCTAACAAATTTGGAATTTATGCCGCTTTTTTTAAATTTACCAATGAATTATTTCCGAACTTTGAAAAAATATTGTTCCGACCATGTGTGGATCGACAACTCATCAGTTATTCAAGCCCTAGGTTTTATGCTCTCATGTCAACTCTCACTAAACGCCCGCTCAGCAAGTATTGCGCCTCTTGTTAGCTATGTGATGTTGTCACTCCTAAGTGCGTTTTTTATAACATGTTGTTAAAAAAAAAAGTTACAGCAAAATCATGAACATATTTGAATATTTACAAACGGCATTCGTTTGTTCACGGTTTGCGCATGTTTGTCTATCCAAAATTATTGTTTGTCCACGGTCTGTCCATCACGTTTGTCCAACGAAAATTTGTCCACCCTCCAAAAATGAGTCTAGAGATATTTTGTCTCTTTTTAAACAGATTGAATAACAACTGGAAACACGGCTTTACATTTTTCTTTAAGACAGTAGGCAGGTGCAGGCTGAAATCAGTTGCTCTGAGTTGCCGATACTTACTTACCTCTTAGGGTGAAAATTATTGGATAAGTAATAATTTTTAAGTGCCAGGACAAGAAAAAAATAACTACTTCGACTACCACAGCTACAACTAAACTAAGACTTAAATTAATTTAAACTTCCTTCTCTCTAGCCTTCCTACGTCGTCTATTGGCATCAACATCCGGGAGTACTGCTGACGGAATTCCATGAATGCGCACTCTACAAATCTCAGCAATGCGATTACTGCGGAGCTCAGACAAGACACACACGCGCTGTTTTGTCAAAGAGACAGGCTTTGTATTATCATTCCTTATATGTAAAATCCAGCGGTTATTTCCATCGCATCCCTATTCTCAGAGAAAGTGAATTGCTGTAGTGACAATGACCCGCAGTTAGATTTAAAGTAAGAGTAGATTTAAAATCAGGGATGGAAGAAATGACGATCCGGGGATTTTGAAGACGACAGAGTCTCAGTTGGGGATTTGATCTTATGGGAGTGAAATGTAAATTAGATATTTAAGAGGGGTCGATGATACGGTTAGCAGACAGTTTAAATCCACACTATCTGTAAACTGTCAAGCATAAATATCAATAAGTTTTCAATTTTTTTTGTCACCAGGATATGGTTCGGTGTAAATTTTTATGGATTCTCATTTCTTGTGAATTGCAACCTAAATGATACCTTTCACAAGCAATATCAACATGAATTCGATTAGGTGTATGAGATTACATTACATATAGTGGTGTGATATTTTCAGCATATTTTCTAAATCTGTGTAATGGGGTGCTATTAGCGCATTATTGGATTTTTTCCGAGCCCCTCAAAGAAGAGAATGTAGAATTTTAAAAGGAGGAAAACTGAAACTACACACGACTTATTATTATGAGGGTCTTTCATTATTTTGATACGCAAAAAGTTTGATATGAATTCCTGGAATTAAATAATAATGAAATTCGAGTTCCGGTAATTTAATCAAGAGTCATGAATCAGGGTATTTGGTTGCAAGCGCATTCGAATTTTCCGTTCAATAATTGAATTGAAATGTTTCTGGTTTGAGAATTGCAGCTAAAATAGGATTAATCTCACGTCTTCTCTTCCATTCCGGGAGCGTGTATTATATCTCTTGATTAAGATATAAAACATTTCAATTGCAAACCTGATTCCAGCTAATTCTCAGTCTGTTCTCCGACTTTCTTCGCGGGTATTATTAAAACACAGCTGGCTGTAACCCACGGGAAATTTCAATTATCGTTTAGGAATTTTAAGGAGCTTTGTAACCCAGTTATAATTTACAAAGTTCAACTTTATAATTCTGAAAATTACTTAAGGTAAGCCTGACTTAACTCGATAGAAATTTAAAATTAACAGAAGCTGAAGATATTTTATCTCTCCGGTTGATATAGTCTTAAAATGCAGAGCGAATAAGAAATGAGGAGGAAAAGTTTTAATGGAACTGAATATAATAATTGCCAAGCGATACAGAAATGAAATAAAATTGAATTAAGCATTTGCTTTTATAACAGCACTGGAATATGATATGTTATAGGTAATTGTTTTTCTTACCATCGTTTTATCATTTTTTATAGTTCGGGAATACAGTGTAATTTTTTTATAGTAAAGGGTGAGGGCTGTAGGGCGGTTTTTCTGTTTAAACGATGTCCCTGGCCGAAAAAAACCCTCTTTTGTGAAAAAATTTTATAAAAAAAGAGTGCTTACGTTTCGAGATATTTGAATTTTCCAAATTATAAGAATCCCCCTCTGTTTTTGTGTATTTTTCCATGGAACTACGGTTTTATATTGAATTCTCTTTTTTGTATAAAATTTATTTAGCTATTTCTCTCTGAATTACTCTAATTATACATTTTTGATACCTCATACCACGATGTAGATACGGTGTACACATTGGCCGCTATCAAGTGGCATACTCGCCAGGCGGTGGCTTCAGTTTCACCGGCCGCCACCGCGCGGCGCTACTGTTCTTTCTAGTCTTAAATTGAAATATTGGTTTTCAAACATTCTGGTTTTGAATGTTTGGAGAAGAACATAAAAACGGTGATTCTGCGCTATTATTTAAACTGACAATCGACTTAGTTTTCTTTTTTCGCAGACATAACGCAATACCGACCGATTCGTCTTCGTCTCGGTAATCTCATGTGAATTTTCGTCAACAAGCCTGGAAATATTGTTGAAGTTGTGTATTAGTGATGAATTGAAGATAGAAGTCCGGTTGAAGAAACCAAATCAATTCATGTGACAAGAGATTATTTGCTCTGACAAATTGTCAGGGGAAAATATGACCAGTCGCCAAAATGTAGCAAGTCGTTAGGGATGTGAGAAGTCGTCACAATAATCTCTTGTTACATGATAAAATCCATTGTCAAATCATAATTTGGGCTGCACAAATTAAAATGAATCATATCTCTGACAACTTGTTACACCTGTTGTCAGAATAATTCGAGGAAATTGGGTGATTACAGGGTTTGACGAGCTGTTTTTCTAACTTACTTTCTAATATAATCAGGTCTATTATAGTTTAATCATTTTATAAAAATAGGCGGTAAGAAAATTTAATAAAATCTGACAATATTTTTTATTTCAACTGTTAAATTCAGAAAATGGAGAAAAAAATTAACATCCTCTAGAACTCAAGTATGAATTCTTGCAGATGTCAAAAGTTTTCAGTAGAAAATACTATTTTTTCGTCAAGTACTGTTTCTGAACAGCAAGGACCTAAAAAAATATATCAGAGACGGGGCAATCTTTATTATTTTTTTATTATTTATTTATTTATGGTCCTTAGAAACAAAAAGTTTATATCAGGAAACTATGAAATACTTTGAAATATTTGAATTATTATTGGATGATGTAATTTTTACAGCAAGATTTCGCTTTTATAAAGCATTGGCCTTCAAATGCTAGAAAATTTTTTCAGCATTAAATTGAACTTGGTTTCTATCGCCCCAAGCTAGAATCTTTTCTATGTCATTGTTAAATATGGCAACTTTGCTCTCTGCGAGTATGTGAGTCGATGGCAGATGTTCGCGCATCTAGTGTATAACAAGATATGGATAAATAAATAAATAAACAAGATGTGGATAAATATTAGAAAGAGTGTCGGAGATACAATGGATCCCTGAGGTACACCGGAATTGATGGAAAAGGTCTCAGAAAGAACTCCATCGATTGCCACCTCTGAGCAGCGATCTCCGAGATAACTCGCAAGCCACAAGCGGAATTTCTCAGGCATGCCATAAGCCTGAAGTTTTGCCAACAGTCCATCATGCCAGACACGGTTGGAAGCCCTACAAATATCAAGCGCTGTTCCACAGCTCAGTGACATAGATGAGGAGGTCAACAGTTAACCTCTGTTTGCGGAATCCGTATTGGAGGTCGCTGATTTTATTAGCTCTTTCCAAATACTTATGTATGTTAATAGCTTTCACCATAATCTTAGATATCACTGAAAGCAATCCCACTGGTCGATAGTTATTTGGTAAGGTCTTTTTGCCTTTCTTGGGAACAGGATAGATCCGTGTACATTTCTAGCAGGAAGGAAATATTCCCTTTTTATAAGACAGATTGAAAAGTCGACAGAAAACAGATGACAGCTCAGTGGCGCATTTTTTGAGTACGATAACAGGTACTACTAAGGCTAACATAATGCGCTTTATGACACTGTTAGAAAACAATGTCTGACATTTCGGAATCCACGGAAGGGAACATTGGCGGGGCTCTTCCCTGAAACTCGACCGAAGAGTATGAAGAAAATACTTCGAAGAGGGTGAGGGGGACTATAAACGTCGTCGACAAAAAAGTTATCAAATTGAAAACTAACATAATTTTTGTGTAGATAATTAAAATACCGTAAAATGAGGTCTCACACGACCCCTCCCCATAGGCATCTCCAAAATTTTGAAGTTGACAGCGACTGCAACGTCATCTTTGACATTTGACAGATAGTTTCATGTCAAAAAGTAATAAAATCTAGGGTCGTTTTTTACTGATGCAGCGAGTTTAACCACTGGTTTGAAGCGTATTAAAGGATGACGTCACTAGTTTGATGTTCAGGAAAATAAATGTTTTCAAACCGCTGTCATCAGTCATGCCATATCTATAAGTTTTAAAATTCAAAGATTTTAAACCCAACCAACAAGTTCTAAGCATAACAATAAAATTAAATGTCAAAGACTCAGGAGGTTGAGATATGCCACATGCCCCTTTTAATTTTTTTTTTTTTTTTTTAAGAAATATTCTGATATTCCTTCTTTGGTTGGCGTACTCTGGACATTCTGCAATGTTCTAGATTCAAAACCACACTTAAGTATATAACACCGTTAATTACTTCGTTCCCACAGTCCACAACATTCCGCTTTCATATTATAGAACATTTTGCATTGGCATGATTTGTTGTTGTTGGAAATCTTCATCTGCATTTTTCTTAAAATATTTAAAATAACGGGATAATATACCGCCATCCCGCAGAATAATATTTGAGTTATAATAATTACTATCAATACATAACAGTTATTAAGAAGCCTACCTTAGATAAGGATTTTAAAAAGACTTATCACTTTTATGTCGCCTACGGAATGAATGTACATCGTAATTCGTAAACAAGAGTAATTTTAATAAATTTGGGTTAGCCTTAATGCTGAGCTGTCAAACTTCCCCTTCAAAACGCATCAAAACGCTACTAACCGGTCTCGAAGATTGGTTCAAACCACAATCAAACTGCTTTAAGCGGTTTAGTTCGTGACGTCATTGTTTTATCACAAAAATGCAACGTTTGAAACCAGAACGCAGCTGGTTAAACATGCTGCATCAGTAAAAAACGACCCATGACAGTTGATTTAGTTTTTTTTTTACCAATATTCTATCTCATTCGTATCAAATTTTTGAGGGGGAGAGCACTTTAAAAGTCTTCACTGACATAAAGACTGTCAAAATTGACAGCAAACATAATTTTCGTGCGGATAATTTAAATAGCTTCAAAATCAGATTTTACATGACCCCCATGCCAGTTAAAAAAATGAAGTTGACAGCGGCTGCAACGTCATCTTTAACAGTTGACAGATGAGCTTAACGTGAAAAATTATTAAAATTCATGACATTTGATTTAGTTTTTGTTTTAAAAAAAATCTTATTCGGTTAAAATTAAGGTCAGGGGGGAGGGGACTATAAACGTACCCCCCACCCCCCCTCTGTGAGGTGATCAGCCGGTAGTCAGACAATACATGTAACAGTAGCGCTTCGGCGGCGGCTACCGGTGAAACTGAAACCTTGTGCGGCGCGTTGTGCCGCTTTCGGCAGCGACAAGGGCGGGCAGTGAGTACACCGTAACCTAACTTCATCGTGCTTATACAATTGTAAATCAAATTCAGAAATGTTTCGAAAAAATTATTTTGTCATAGTAAGGGAATTGGAATTTCTGTCTTTTGTGGTTTAAGAGACTGTAAAATGATTCGTCGAATATTATTCGTTTATCAAATATTATGTTCAACGTTTTTCCAGCGTTTCGTTCTGGGAATTTTACTTCGTCAGAAGTTGTTTCGGTCTGCCTACTTTTTCACCATTCGTCGTCCTCTAGAGTTTTGAACAGAGAATGGAGAAAAACTATGTTAGCTTTAGCCCATAGTCTAAACACGAATATTGTGACTGAACTGCATAACAGCGAACGTTGTTTGAATAAAAATCAAGCTTCCAAATTCTGGCAATGTTTTCTAAAATAAGCTTTCCAGCAAGTAGCATGTCCGCAGTAGGAATGTAATCGTTACTCAATAATAACAGTAGTTCCAGCTAATCCAAAAAAAACACGAGGTAGTTTTCGAGAGTACACACTTTATAAATCAAATTTCTATCGGAAATCTCTATCCCGATTGTTTGTTGAACTTGTATTAATCGATTAGGAAAAGCCCTATAATGGTTCGAAAGATTTAATTAAGTCCATTGTGCGCTGTAATGAATTCGATTATACCTCTTAATTTTGATTGTTTCCGAGCTTTGTTGTTCAAACTTCGTGAACCACCAAGTGTTCTATTATCTGAATGGAGGAAATATGAAATTATCTCACTTATTAAATCTTTTTTGTTTGGATATTGCCTATTTATTATACACTATACAATAACATCAAGTATTATGATGTTCCACTTTTACCTATTAGAACAAAAAACACGAGAAAGGAAATAATTATTCAGACGTTCATAACATAGTAAGTAGGTATGTCAAAATTAGATTAAACTTTCAGTAAAGTTTCAATGAAGTTCCATGCAGGTAGAGAAAAATACGTCTGAGAAGGAAGTGTATGAAAATTTACCAACTGCGAGAAGAAGAAGTGTCCCAATGAGGACCGTCAAAGTTTACTTTCCCTTTGGATTTCCACATTAACTTCACAGAGTTGCGAATGAGTTTCGCTGATAAAACGGCTTGGCGTGTGCGTGCCAAATCAAAATCATATGATGGAAATCTAAGAGTTCTGCCAATTCAAGGATGTGGGTCATATGAAGTTCGTTCACCCTATTCTGATTCTGGTCTTGAAGGTGATATTATTAGCTGAGGGTGCATTTTTTTTAAATAAATTTTACGGATTATGTTCGTTACATGATGGAACATCCAAATGGAAGAAAGTCAGCATCTCAGTTATTGCTATGCGTATTATAAGAAATCTCAAGAGACATCGATTTTTGGATTCATAAAATGGTATCCTGCAGCCCGTAAATTTTAAAATGGAGGGCTTTGTAGGGGCTTGTAGGCAAGTAGGGGCTTGTGTTACCTCATTTGAAACTTCTTTTCATTCGATAAGTTGATATTGTTGAAAAATACTGTACCTGCCTCGTTTAGTTTTTCCTTTTGTTAATTTTTGTAGTAAAATGAAAACAATATTTTGGAATAGATAATGAAAAGACCTTTCAAATGAGATAGCCAAGTCCTTATTTCCCATTAATAAACATTTAGGATCATTTGAAGGGGGTTGAATTTAGGGATGAAAATTGAATTTTATAGGATGTCATTTCAAAATCAAAAGCAGAAGTGTCGCGAGATTTTTTTTTAATATTTTAGTATTCTCAGTAGCATTCTACTCCATTTTATATGAAAAGAAGGTTAAAAATTTACTTCTTACAAGGGGGGTGGGGTTAAAAATTATTGACTCAATTGGAAAATAATAAGGGGAGAGGGAGAGAGAGGAGAGAGAAATAAAGTAAACGAATAACAAGATAAAGATACCTATTAAAAACCAGATTTCCTTTTTTTATATTTAGATTGTTAACGAAAAAAGTTTAGCTTTTAAGCAGAACATTTTAAAGCAGTAGTAGTGTTATTGGTTAAATAATTAATTGAAAGTAACAAATTTCATTTCAAGTATTGTTGTACTTAAGATTAGATTAATATTCTCCGAATCTTCTCAAGATAAATTCAGTAGCTGCTCTGTTTAATTAATTCTAAGGATTTAATTTGTAAAATTACTCCCAAGATTGATACAACAGCGTGAGAAAATATTCCATGTCGCAATGTTTACCCATCACCACTAAATCTAATATATTTCAGAAGAACCCCTTTTGGCTCCGAGCCAAGTGAGCAGCATCATGGCTAGACCAGCCACGACTGAATCCTGAATCCATTACCAACTTGTACAATAGATTCTGCAGGCGCGACCTTGACTATGATACAGGACCAACATGATAATGGCCTGGATCTGCCATTCGATCGGCCTAGTCATTAGATTACCCACAGCAGGTCGTGTTTTGCTCCAATATTTGCCTCTCGCCTCCTGAATTATTGAAGATAATCAAAATCATTCAACCAGTTTGGACGCCAACATTATCGGGAACGTGATTTATAATAATTGCAATCTAAAATTTCGAACCGATTAATTGTCCCGACGAGATGAATCAGTAATAATTTATCTATTCGTATATTGAATCATAAAATTGCTTCAACTGATTCCATCATGAAATGAAATCAAATAGTCACAAACATTTGGTGTATTATAAGAGAATTAATAAAAATGTGCTACACAATCGTATATGTTCTAAAATATCGTTGAAATATGTACTAATGCGTTTGTGGAACTCAGAAAGGTGCAATTTAGACCTTTATGACCTACATTGAACACATTGTTTCCAGTTGGATTCAATTCAAATGCGTAACAGGAGGGATTTAGCACGTTATCATCCATGCAGTATAATTTTCAGCAGCTGTGGGACATTCCATACATCTTTTTAACAGTCCAGAGGTGCAGTTATATATTGTAACGCTCGAAAAAATTCTATAGCTCATATTGTGTACGAGATGAGACTAAAAATCGATACTTTTTAAATCAGTTGCGTAAATATATAAGTCCTTATGTAGATAAAAATGCCTCTACAATTCCCTTCTAGACAAAAAATTGAATTTATCAGATTTATTGTAATATAAAACATATATAAAAAAATTTCTGCGGTTTCCCTCGCGGCCTAGAATTTTATTCTTCGTCCTTACATTTACCCAGCCGTGAGTTACAAGGGCAGTCTCATGTGTAGATGTCTATATAGATATGACCGTTGTGAGTTATAATACACAACGATAAAGGATAACGTTGGCACTTTCCTAAACCAAATGGACTGATGAGAAGACGGTCAGGAAACAGCAGTTGCCAGTTGTGTTATACATACACATACAGACTTCTCGTAGATGGCGCTGTTTCTCTTTATATTAATTGCTATAGCCTTCAAAATTACACCCTCACGACAACGGGTTAGTGTATCTTAGAAGACAAAGCTTTGTTGTGCTGAAAATGAGACTGAGGCGCTTTTGTCATCCTCGAAACGTGCTTTTTTCAGTTCAAGATCAGGGCAAATTGGTTTTAATTTTTCTTCTCTTTATTATTTAATTAAGAAGTATTAAAATATGAAAAATCATTTTGTACATCAATTAGTGTATTTATTATCAATTGACGCAATTATAAATGCTCCTGTTTTTTGAAGATTAAGCAGCCTAAAACTTTCAGAAGTCAAAAGTTTGTTAGTATACAGTGTGGATCAGCCAGACGAAATAAATTCAATATTTCAGTACCTAACGGTATATATTTAACAAAAAATTCCAAAACACTAGTGCATGGCTGCTCGTGAATTGCAAAGTCAGTGCAGTGTAGATTCTACGAAGGACAAGGTCTGGTCAGCTCGAAAATTCGATTCTTGCTAAGTCCGGTCAGCTAGTTTTTTTTGCAAGATCCGGTCAGCTCTTAGTTCAAATTTTTGCAAAATCTGGTCAGCTAGATTTTCTTGAAAGTCTGTTTAGGCAAAGTCCGGTCAGCTCTAAGATTAAATTTTTTCAAAGTCCGCTCAGCTTGAGTTCATTTGCAAGGTCCGGTTCGATAAAGTCCGGTCGTTCTAAAATTCAATTTTTTCAAAGTCCGGTTAGCTCTAAAATTCGATTTTTGCAAAGTTCGGTCAGCTCGTTTTTTCGCAAGTCCGGTTTGACAAGATCCGGCTAGTTCGAACATTAAATTTTTGCAAAGACCGGTAAGTTTTCAAATTCAATTTTTGCAAAGTCCGGTCAGCTCAAAAATTCGATTTATACAAAGTCCGGTCAGCTCTAAAATTCGATTTTTGGAAAGTCCTGTCAGCTCTAAAATTCGATTTTTGGAAAGTCCGGTCAGCTAGTTTTTTTTGCAAGATCCGGTCGGCTCTAAGTTCCAATTTTTGCAAAATCTGGTCAGCTAGATTTTTTTGAAAGTCCGTTTAGGCAAAGTCCGGTCAGCTCTAAGATTCAATTTTTGCAAAGTCCGGTCAGCTCTAAAATTCGATTTTGGCAAAGTCTGGTCAGCTCTAAAATTTCGAATTTTGCAAAGTCTGGCCAGCTCGTTTATTTTGCAAGTACGTTTATACAAAGTCCGGTCAGCTCTAAAATTCGATTTTTGCAAAGTCTGGTCAGCTCGTTTTTTCGCAAGTCCGGTTTGACAAGATCTGGCTAGTTCGAACATTCAATTTTTGCAAAGTCCGGTCAGCTCAAAAATTCGATTTTTGCAAAGTCCGGTCAGCTCGTTTATTTTGCAAGTACGTTTATACAAAGTCCGGTCAGCTCTAAAATTCGATTTTTGTAAAGTCCTGTCAGCTCTTAAATTCGATATTTGCAAAGTCCGGTCAGTTCGTTTTTTTTTCCAAGTTCGTTAAGACAAAGCCCACTCAGCTCGAAAATTAAATTTTTGCAAAGTCCGATCAGATCGATTTTTTTGCAAGAAATTTTTCAGCTCTAAGATTCTATTTTTGCAAAATTTGGCCAGTTCGATTTTTTTTGCACGTTTAAAGTCCCGTTTGAGAAGGTCCGGTTAGATCGAAAATTCAAATAATGCAAAAGGTCCACTCAGTTCGAAAATTCGATTTCTGAGAAGTCCGGTCAGCTCGATATATTTTTTTTTGCAAGACTGGTTTGAGAGAGTCAAAAATGGTTAAGTTTTAGACAGAGCGCACCTTGCAATAGCAAAAAATCGAGGTGATAGGACTTTGCCAAATTGGATCTTGTGAAAACGTTGACAAAAATAGACTTGCCGCTTTATATAAAATTTCAAGTAAAAACAATTTATGAATTATTACTACTAAGGGAAAATTATAACAACATTTTTACAATTTAAAAATACATTATTTATTTGGAAATACGTGAGTTGGCACTGCCCTCACTTTATATGAAAATCCGCCACTGGAAACACGTCAATTGTAGATTATAAATGACATCCTGTAAAAATTTCATCCCTTTTTTTGCGACCCCTAAATTTTTAAATAGGAAGTTGGGGCTTGTAACGTTCTATTTTAGAACCGTTACAATTTTTATTAATTTTTATACCATAGTAGTTGGCTCTTTATTTCATTTCTTAGAAATTTAAATTCACCGCCTTTCGTCCCGTAGGTAGGTACGTTATTATTAATTTTATAAATCGATGTCGTTCTCCGCGATCGAAGCAAAAATGCTATCGGGGAAGGGAACGTTATCTGGTCAGGTCCGACGTCGGCATCGCGATATACCGACGAGCTACCGACAGCTAAAATAAATGAGCTGGAATGGTTGAGAATGGAAAACCTTTTCAAATATCATATGAGCTCGTTAGTGTACAAGATCTTATATACATCGACACCTCCATACCTCAAAGAGAAATTGTTGCTAAGAGGTGACATGCATCATCGCCTTATTAGATATACAGATACATTAATGCTACCCAAATTCCGTCTTGCTGGGTCTCAGAGATGTTTCACGTACAATGCGGTTAAAATATTTAATGCTATACCTAGTTTTATGAGAACACGTACCCTAAATTTTTTGAAAAAACATTATAAAGTTTATTTACTGGAAATTCAGCAGCGGTTGTGAAGTGATTGTTTTATTGGTTTAAGTAAATATGTTGTTAATTTCATTGGCTGGAGGTTAAGTAGAGTAGCTCAGGCTAGACTTCGCCTCCCAGTTTAATTTTGTATTGTAAAATGTAGGTACAGTACACAAACAAATAAAGGCTCTTTATTATTATTATTATTATTATTATTATATACCTACTACCATCGAGAAGCCTGACGGCCGAATTATATTTTTGGTTTCCCGTAATTTTGCTAATTTTTTTTCTTAAATTATTTCAATATGTGCGGTTTAACCGGTAAGTTTCTATAATTCACTAATTATTGTTAATCTATATTTTTTAACCCGTATTATGATTCATAATATAAAAACTTTGCCTCAAGTATTTCAGCTTATGAGTGTCGGTGTTAATGTAATGAAGACGATATCTGCACAAGATGGCGTTTTGTCTTAATTATCAAAATTTTACTCAAATTTATTAAATTTTCTCTTTAAACAAACTGCTTATTGCATGTTGGTTTTGCTTTTCGGTCAAGAGATATAGTTTTAGAAATTAAAGTCAGTACGTTTTTTTTTGATCACATTCTACGCATCATCTTGGCAGATATCGCGAGTTTTCTATATAATTAGACCACCGTTTAATTCACCTGAATTTCCACAGCGGATCCCTAGGAGCCTGAAATTCAATAAAATCCATGCAGATATCTATACGCTCCATTCAGAAGTTTTTTTCTTTTGGCAAGATTTGAAGACTCCCTCTGAATCCGAGGACATAGATTTCTGATCTCCTTTGTTATCTACCTACTGGAACTCCGTTACCGAACCAAAACAAACCAAATCGGATTCTCAAGATAAGTGGACCATACCTACTAAATTACAAACAATAGTTTTGATCGTCATTTTCAACATTATTTCCTCTTCACCTTAATTTGCATTTCAATTATTAATGTCTCTTGCGTTAATGTAATTAATAACTCAATTTAAGTAGTGTAAACCAGAAGCAATACTTATAATGTAATTGGCAGCGTTTTTTTATTGTTATTATTTCATAATTTATTTCTGTGTATCGGATGAATTTTTTCTTGTAAAATTTATTTCCATATTTTGTTATTAAACTATTTTTTTGTTGATCTCAGGTTGCTTGATATCCTTTCCCCACTGTAACTTGCCCACGACCCTGGTGGAAACTCATTATTTAATTTTTTATTTAAATTAATAATAGTTAACTATTAAATCTCTAAAGTAAACGTTACAGGCTTGTGATAAATCATTAGAAAATTTCCTAAATCAGATGATTCAAATAGATTTTTAATGTTAATTGTTGCTATAAATTTGAAAACAATATAATTTTTGTATGGAGAATGAAAGTACCTTTCAAATGAGATGTCACAAGCTGCTACTTTTTGTTAAAAAATTTAGGGGTCGCAACTGTCATTTGAAAGGAATTGACTTTTGGGATGAAATTTGAACGTATGACATCATTTTTGTAATAATTAAAATGGATGTATTTCGGGATTATTTTAGTAATGAATATATTCCATCTGGCTGTTTCACTCTCTATAATAGTTGTCTGTCGAAAAAATTTCAGTACAATTTCTTAACCGTAAAATGGATATAGAAATTTAGAAACTGAACAATAATAAATTACAGTTTTTTTAAACTAGTGCAAAGTTTGGAAAACCTTTTTCCTTATCCATCATTAATATGGCTCTAAAGTTTTCTTCCGTCTTGCATGTTATTATAGGTGTCCACTTTTTACAGTGGAATATACAGTCGTGTTCAAATAAAACTGGGACAACTTTTTTGTTGTGTTGTGTTTGTGGCTTCCAGCATGTTGGTGTAACTTGATTTAATTAAGACTTTTGGCGATACTTCCTGTCATCTTTGCTGATAGCATGGACACCAGATGGAAACTATGGAAGTATTGTTCAATTTAAAAACTACATTTACACTAGAAAATTAAAAATGTTCTAGTTTCATTTGAGCACTGTACATTTATAAGTAACTTTATAAACTGTGAAAAATGCAGGGTTGGGTAAATTAGAGAAAAACTATTATACAATGTTTGCTTATTAAGAATCTATAAAAACAATTTAAGGCCACTTTCTGCGTAATTGCTGAAATATTCTGTAAAACTGAAAATTTGAGATTTCGTATTTTAGCCATATCTTTTTTATTATTAGTACCTACCTAATTATAATTTTTCTTTCTGAGTCTAAATAAATATTTTTTTTATATTTTCTTATGGCCGCCATTTTATTTTTTTATGACATTCGTACAAACACAATTAGGTAAATAAAAAAGTCACATTTAAAAATAAAAACAATTTTTTTTCAACGAATTCCTGATTAGTTATACAGGGTGATTCAAAATTCAGCGCAAAGATTTTAAGGGCGTATTTACCAGCCAAAAATAAGAAAATTTTTTCATATAATAGTATGTCTTAACTTACTTCATTTTCTAGATACAGGGTGTAAAATTTTGAAAATTTGATTTTTTATTAATTACTCAAAAACCTTTCAGCCGATTTAAATAAATTTGGTAGGCGTATTTGTCGTTATAAGGAACTTCCTTTGATGGGAATAACATAAATTTATTAATTCCAGTGGCGTCTCAGGGGGCTACCTATTTGAAACTTACAGGTAAAATTATGGTACGCCACTGCTCTTTTGACAATTTATATTTTTTTTAGATTAAGCGGTCAATAATGTAACTTTCTTGCCTCTTGAGCTTTACTCGTATCTAGCTTTGTTTCCAAGAAAAAAATCAAAATCTGTGCCAGGTCCTATTAAAACAAGTAATAAATTCACATCGATTATTGAGATTCATGTAATTTATTTTAAAAAGTTTACTTATTTAGCCTCGATAACAAATACATAGAAAAGCAGATTTTCATAGCAGTTGCTGGAAATGGCTGCCTCCGGCGGCGATACAACCCTCCATTCATAATTAAATCGGTTGAGATTTTTGAGAAATTGATAATAATCGATTTTTTTTTTCAAAATTTTACCCCCTGTATATAGAAAACAAAGCAAGTTAGGACATACGATTATATCATACGCCCTTAAAATTTTTGCACTGAACTTTGAATCACCCTGTATATTAGATAAGACTTATAAGAAATCACTTATCTAAAGTTTTTTTAGACATTATGTGATGTGAAAATTTTTTATTTTTTCTGCAAAAAATGAGTGTAGAATTAACGTTCTTATACCGAATGATATGAAAAAACAATATGGCGTTCATAAGAACAGCAGATGATGACTATAAAGTCCCCGGGATCTAGTCGGCTTGAAAAATTTTTTAAATGTAAATGGTACCACTTTTATGACGACATAATATGTAAAACCTAAAAAATATAAGTAACCTATTATTTTAAATACTAAAAAAGATTTATGACTTGAAGAAATCTTAATTTTTAATTTTTTTCATGATTTTTCAGCAACGCCTGAAAATATCCTAAATTTTATTTCATGTTCTTAATAAGGTGCAACTTTTCTCAAATTTAACTAATCCTGTACCTATCACCGTTTAAAAGTTACCAATACCATTGAAGAAGTGGTGCTTACAAACATTTTTGTCCAAACTAGTTTTTATTTCAAGTTTAACGAAAAAACACGCGTTTTGTAAAATTATTTATAGGTATTTTAAAAAAAAATTTTTCAGACATCCAATCACTCCAAAGTTGGGCCCACATATTAATGATACACTATGTATAAAGTAAGTGCCAAAACGCTGGAACCATAATAAGACACGTTTTTTTTTATTTTCAATTAAGAAAAATAACTTTGGAGGAAAAATATCTCCTTGTTTGAAAATTTACTTCGCTCCTATCAAATATAACGAGTGATTTTCATTAAAATACAAGGCAATTTGGTATTTATCGATTTAGACTGTTTTAAGACCGTAGTCGAATAATTTAAAATTTGAAATCAAGTCTAGATCGTGAATTTTGAAAAAATTCTAAGGAAATAAATTCGCTATTTTTGGCAAATTTGGAAAATTAAAAAAACTAAAATTAAAATTGCCTCCAATTTTAATATTGTTTTTATTCGAAACCATTTTTATTGATAGACACTTATGTACCTACTGCAAAAAAATTCAGAAATGGAAAAACACAAACCATAAAGTTGTGGAACTTCTCTCAATACTTTTCCTCTTGATAAAATATGAAATGTCCCTAATTTCAGCTTCAAATTCACTTCCTAAGGGGCGTAACCCCAATTTGGGTCAAGTGGTATAATTATAATATAAGAACCTATGTTAATTTTTACTGAGAAATTAATTATTATCTCATTTTGTAAATATGAGAATATACCTACTAAAGAAATAAAAATCTGTATAATATAATAATAGGGGTGAGTGAGTTTTCCATACCGACTGTTCTAACAGTTACACAGTGGTGGTGCATGGGAGTTAATACTCGTATCATCGATTATTTTGGCTATTATTTTGCTCATCTTTAATAAATCGGTAAAGCAACAGACTGGGATTCAAGAGTAGAATTTTAGTTTGGGAGCTCATACGTTGTTCTTTTAATTTATTAAACGAACTAACTATGAAAAGCGAGTAAATACTACATAACGGTCATAAAAATTTAATATCCTCCCTTTGAATAAGATTCTCTATTATCTATTTCATTAAAATAATGGAGCAGTAAATCTAGGATTTATAGAATTTCAATGCAAAGCGTCTAGAATGACCAATAAGCAAGTAAATGGTCAATATACACAAATCTGGTAGTGTTTGCGCTCAAGAAGTAGGTGAACGGAGGGGAAAGACAAGCGCAGTAATTGAAATCATCCCTTATTCGTTTCACTCCGAATTCGAAGACTATGGAATAAATACTAAATAAATGATGGTTCTTTATCATACCATTAGGGTTGTGTCGTTCAGAAAACGTTGTTGGCTTCTAATAATTATTTTTAACAATTATTATAAAAATATAAATTATACTTACGAACGAATATGTTGGACATCAGTGTGGCAGGCAAGCAGAATACAATAACGAGTATATCAGCAACAGCTAAATTCACAATAAAAAAGTTTGTAACAGTTCTCATTCTAGGCGAACGGAAAACGACGGCAATTACAAAGAAGTTACCAACTAGTCCTACAGCAAACACCAAAAGATATGCTACACAATAAACAGCGGTCATAGCCATGGAGTGTCTATAAAACAACTCCGGCACAAAAGCGGTATCAGTGGCATTTAGAGAGGCGTTCATGATAAGCGTAGCCCCATTTGATTTGATCTCAAAAACGGCCGTTTTATGAATATCGCTACTCTCGGTGTGGGTGTTAACCACATCGAAGTAGTTCCCCAGGTACTCCGCGGCGAGCATGTTGTCCGACTCGATCTCGTAACTATTGAAGAGATCGCCGACTGGCCGGTCGGTTGCGAAAGCCTCTACCAAACTATGATATTGTGTGTCTTTTTCGATATGTATGGGGTCTAAGTTTGGGTAGTCCGAGAAGTGCATTGGTCCTTGGTGTCTGGACCTGCCCATTAGGTAGGCGCTAAAGAAAAACCCCCGCGAAAGGCTCTTCACATCGTAAGTTGGAAAGAGTTTCCGATAAAGTGTGTCATGAGACGCGCGAGTTGCGGAGGAGTTGCACGACCGACGCGAGTAACGGGCGAGTTGGGAGTGCGCTGGAATCGCGCTGGGAGGAAGTAGAAAGTGCAGTCGCGTGGGAGGAGAAAGACGACTTGATGGGCGTCTGCGCCTCTTACTTGCTAGAGCCTTTCTGGGACATCGAATTACCAGGAGAAGGGATAAACTAAGGAAAGTGAGTGGAAAATCGGGACCGAAATTGAATATGATTGGAATATTAATATGTGGTAAAGGTATGCCGGGATATCTGGAGAATTTCTCGGCAAATTGTTAATTTGAATAAACCAAAGGTTTATCTTGAGTCACATAATTGTTTACTTTCTTTCCCCTGCAAATGAAGCTCACCACATTCATTTATTAACAAAGTTTCACTTTTTTTTTATTTTTTACCGAGTCAAGTAAAATTATTGGGTGGCAAGGGGGGTTTACGACGAATAAAAAAAAAATGAATCCCACGATATGTTCCCGGAAAGATGGTAAAATTGAAAATTAACGTACCGGTTAAATGTGCATGCTTTCATATCAGAAAATAGTGAAGTTTATTGGAATATAGGTATATGGTATACAACATCTAAAATTTTAAAAGCTTAGGTAATTATTGCTATTTCGTCCTGGGATTTCGTCAAAAAAAGTCATACTATATCATACGTACATATCATATATTACTAGGTTTTGGCAGATGTAAATAACTTAACTAAGTCGAACTCTATTCTCCAGGAAATGTAATTCATCTTGAAAGTTTACCCAAATTGCATTTATTTTGAACAACACAGAAACAATAAATTCTTCAGACTGCGCTATACGCATTGGTTTTAAAGTTACTATATAGCAGAAGAACTTCCTATATGTAAAGCTCGTATATTGTCGAGTATGCTGCCAAGTTCAAGGCGATGAAACTTCTAGGACACTTTATTATTGGTTCAGAATCGATTACGTTAAAGTTTACTGGAATTGTAGACGAAACCCATCTCTATACTCGTATTTTTGGTTGCAGCTATGCTTTCCTTTGTGCTAATAGAAATAATGTTCCACGAAGTGATGTTTCTTTATGTTTTTAGATAATTATGTTTTTTTAAGGAGGGAACATCGGTTTTACATAAAGTCGCTTCATTTCGGTAATTTTGGGTTTCGAGAACTAGTTCATTCTAGAACATCCATGGCGAGACTGGGATTCGAACCTAATCGGTGATAGCCGCAGCAACTCTAAGCAACTGTCCACCCGCTTGGATAATAAATATTATGTTTGTGACTTAATAACTTTGTTCACTGGCTATTTGAAATCAAATTAATTAGATCCAGGCTTAGGTATTCTCTGAAGGTAAAGCGCTGTACGCATTGAGGTTACTAATAGCTTTATACTAATAATTTATGACATATTTTTGTGTTTTTTTATGAGTTAACATTACAAATGATTATTTTGGCTGGTTCTTTGCAGAAGTATAAAAATTGGTTTATCTTTCTGACGCTTTCGAGCAAAGGCAAAAACGTGGTGAAGTCTAGTGTGTTATTGAAAATTGTTTTTCTGGTAAAAAGGCACCCCTACATAAAGTCTCGGTCATTGTTTCTTTGATACTAGTGACGAGCAAGGACGCGCTTGTAACGATTAAAGAGCAAAGCTAAGAATCTTTCCCACCATAAAAAATTTATAAATATGATGAAACAAATAAAATTAAGAATTGGATTCACTAGACGGACTGCGGTTATGGGGATGAACAGCGAGACTATAAATAGCGGTGACTTGAAAATAAAATTTCTGAACTTGATGCGAGAACAGCAAAAAAAAATCATTGTACAGGGTGAGGCGCGAGAACCTTAGGGCATTTTTATACGGAGAAGTGTTAGGAGTAGAAGTCTAAAAGTTTGTACATTTATGATTTCAGTTTTGACGAGCTAAACTAAAATATTTACAACCCCTTACCATTTCCGGTTATACCGTAAGTTGCCATCAACTATCTTATTTTAAATGGGACACCCTGTATATTATTACATTTTCAGATTGCCTGAAAAATGCACTAATAATGGGGTTTACAGTTCAAAATTGTAGGGCCTACAAAAAAAATATTTTTATTATTTTTTTTTAAATGCTGATTTTTCATCACTTTTTATACAAATTTCATCAGCACCATAAGATACCACGTGAAAAGTTAAGATAGGGACATGTAAGCCGTTTTCATCTATCTTGACCCGTTTTCGACCTAAGCTGCTTTGAAAATGGAAAATTGCGATTTTCATCTGTTTATAACTCATAAACCAAAACCACTCGTTCCAATTTTTAACTACAAACACCATTTTTATTACATTTTTTCAGGCAATCTGAAAATGAAATAATATACAGGGTGTCCCATTTAAAATAAGATAGTTGAAATGGTGAGGGGTTGTAAATATTTTAGTTCAGCTCCTCAAAATCGAAATTATACACGTACACATTTTTAGACTTCTACTCCCAGGACTTCTCCATATAAAAATGCCCTAAGGTTCTCACGCCTCACCCTGTATATTGTGCTATTGAGGTTTGATTCGAGAATATTGGCACAATTCAAAAATACACCTTAACACCTTTTCAGATTTAATTAGTTCTGATTGATTTAATCAAAAACTTCTAACAGATTGGTAGACGATATAACTGAAGAATAAAACTAAGAGACAGTTAAAAGGGTTGCAATAATTTATTAAAAAACTCCCACTCCACGAGAATTATGTAACAAAATAAACGACCCACTTTCACTAACTTATTCAATTTTCGGTTTTGTTTATTTTTGTGCGCCTTCATTGAATAATAGCCTTGCTTAAGAGCAGTGTATGCAGAATTACTGAATCCAATCTGAAAGTAAAACACAATTCAATGCTTTCACGCATGTATTTAACTCAAAAATTATTCCAAGTCTCCAATCAAGAAATATAATTAATTAACTACACATTTACTTTTAGGAGTTAAACAAAAGTTTGATCCAGATTCGTGACGGTTATGTTTAGTTTGGACTTAATTATTCATTAAAGTTGATCGACCTAGCTTTTTCAGGTCTGAAAATAACTCTTGTATAAGTAGGTACATATACACTACTTACAGAAATCCATTATTAAAGTTATTTTACGGCTATTAAACAGAAAATCAAACTTACATTTATATGCTTCTCGTCCTAAATAAACGAATTGTGATTGAAATTTTCCAGGCATAAAAAGTTTGAGCAGACATGAGTGATTGAGTGCAATGATTTTGAATTCATTTGAAAAGCAATGAAGCTGTATTGCCTCCATAAACTCTAAATTTGATGTATGTGCAAATATTGCCCCAAGTTCTCGAGGAGTCTTTTCGTAAACTCGAGTTTTTGTGAAGATTTTCGGTAAACATAGTTCAGAGAGGCAAGGTCACTTCTCTTTTACATCAATTGCCAAGTTTAAGAAATCAATAGTAAGACGACAAAATGTCTACACTCCAAGATAGGGATAAAGCTCTGTCAGCTACGTGTTTTTTTAATACCAAGTGCTACAATTTAACAGTAACAGCAATAAGCAAGTCGATATCGGTATTATCTACGTAGTTAGGAACTAACTTGCGCTATTAAGTTTCCGAATTGAAACTAATGGGGGTGGATCTGAAACAAAACAAGGAAGTTTGTGTAGGTAGGTAGCTTGTTTCTTTGATATACATACATAGTACTATCCTATGAGTTATTTTGAAACTACTTCTCATTTTTGTTATTTCATCATCTTCAGAAGGACTTTCATCCATTACCTATAACTTTTAGAAAGAAAACTTAATAGAAACTATTGGTCGTAAAAATTATTTTTAAATGAATTTATATCAATCATAAAATAAAACTTTTCTTGATATAATTCATAGACTATACGTTGCAATATACAGGATGTCCCGTAATTAGCGTGCAATACTGAAACAGCAGATTCTATTTTCAAAAATATGAAAAAAAGTTCCTATAAAAATAGGTCGAGAAATGCTTCATAATGGGGCTACAGCCCCCGAAAGGGGAGCCCATCAAGATGGTTTTTATTTAATACCTCCGAACCCGTTCAAGATAGAAAAGTGAAATCTTGGGAATTTATCAAACTTTTTATGACCAATAAGATGCAATTACAAAAATTAAAAAATTTACATCAGGGGGGTCAGATAGGTGAAGAGTGAGGTTAAAATCACCCTAACTTTTTTTTTATGTACCTCGTGCCAGGATTTGAGATCAGATTATGAAATGTTGAAGTTTCTTACACAAAACAGGTAGTCTTGCTGAATTTCGATAACATGCACCGTTTTCGCTTAAAATCGACTTTAACACCGAAGTAGTGAAAACTACTTTACTAGAATACATGCTCAAACAAATTGAATTTCGCAATACAGGAATAAAAAATATTGATAGCGAAAATCTAAGCCACCTCTTATTTATAGACGATATTGTACTACCAGATCATGTTGATGATGCCAAAAGAATACTTGAAAACTAACAAAACGTCCAGTGAAATATGTTTAAGCATAAATAAACTAAAAACACAGTAAATGGCAAATCTTGTACTAAGCGAAAACTTATATGTTTAGATGGTTAGAGTATTGATAATGTAAACTCCTACAAATACCTAGCACACGAAATCCGCATTAGTAGAGATAATCAGACCTTTTAAATAAGCAGGAGAATAGGTTTAACTTGGGGGTCGCCTTCTGTAAGCTTAACCATGTCTTCAGATCTGAAATTTCTGCATGTCTGTTTAAAAAGAAAAGTGTTCGATCAGTTAACATTACCGTTATTAACCTATGGCGTCGAAACCTTATCATAGACAAAGACTGTCGTAAACAAAATTCTGGTGATGCAACGAAGAATGGAACCAGCGATGCTAGGTGGATCCTGAAGGGACAAAATACTAAATGCACCATTAGCATGTTTGAAGTGGAATTGGGCAGGCCATGTGACCAGAAGAACAGACAACAGATTATCAAAGTTCCCGGTTGGGTGACGATTGTTAGAAACCGTTCAAAGTGGCACAGATTACGGGGGGGGGCTATGTCCAGCAATATGGACGCGAATAGCTGATCATCCTGATGATGATGATAATTCCTGAACTTCTCAATTTAAATTGTCAATTATTTCTCCTTCTCAAGCAATTTGAAAATGCAATTATATAAGAGCGTTCCATTAAAAAAAAGTAATTTGATATGGAACTCTCATAAATGGGACATTCTGTATAGTTCAAAACAATTTTTAATTTCGGCCATTGTGTCCCTGTCTTTGAATTTGTAAAAAACATTTGAAAAAAAAAATCACATGGACCGACTCGAATGAGCTGGTCCCCGTATACAGTGAGCGGCTATTTTTTAGACAGGTATTTTTTATTTCGTTATTTGTCGGTTATCGCGAGCATCCGATTTTCTACAGGGTGATTATAAAAAGCTGTGCAAAGAATTTTTTAATGGAAATAGCCTGTACCTACATTTCTACAGATTTGAATAGATCGTTGTCTCCCGAAAACATATTACTGTTGATGGGTCTATCTTTAATAATAACAGAGATAAACGAAGATTTCTTAATAAATAGAAAGTAGGAAAAACGTAGAGTTTTGTTGTTTTTGTAGAGATGCAACATCTTTGTTGGTAACATAAAATGAAACTTGGGGCAAAACTATTAATATAAAAACAATTGAAAAGAATATTAATTTTATAAAATTTATGTTTTCAACCCTTACTTTCTAGAATCACCTATCAATTTTAATTTTAAGATTTTAACATTTAGCGTTGTCCAGTGAGGAACACTGTATACAGTGTTCTCTATTCTCGTGACAGTGAAATCTCAGTGGTTTGTTGTTTGTACAGAAAATATGAAACCTACTGATATCTTAGTCCAGTCAACGAATGGCCCAGCCCAAAAGGAGGGGTAAAGTATATGAGCAGGTACCTAACCGATTCCTTCAAAAACTTGTTCAGGGTGCTTAGGGTATGAATACACCAAAAGTCCCGACGTCTAGGTGGTGACCCGTAGGAAGTTTTTTTCGAATTCTCAACCATATTCCAGCTAAACGCTCTGAAAAATATAAATATTTTGGACGATATGGGGCAAGGTTGATGCTTTTTTTGCAAATTTTCCCTATGACTCATCGTGCTTGAGATATAACCGGAAACTCTAAAAGTAGGATTTTTAGCTCCCTCCTCTCGACCGGCTCATCACCTAAATGTCAGGACTTTGCCATGTTTACTCACTAAACACTTTGAAGAAATTTCGTCATCCGAACAAGTTTTCTGAACAAGAATAGAATTGTTTGGGTATCTGCTCACGCACTCTACATCTCATTCATTGACTGGACTATCTCTCACAAAATGCAACAATAATTTGGTTGAGACAGCTGAAACTTTCGTGAAAAACTCGTGTCTTGATGATTCGCTGAAGTTTTGGACAGGATAGATTATGCAAACCCTTTTTGGAAACGCAGAAGGTAACAAGGGAGATAAAAGAGTGTTGTCTAAAAAGTTTAAAAGTAAACACCGTGGCTAGCTAACGACTAACGTTTTTGCAGCAGAATTATGCATAATCACATCCTGCTCGTTGTATGACTGCAAACATGTTGATAGACAGTAACTTGAGTCTATAATTCCTTTGGAGTATTAAGATGTACTTGGTGCGAAAAGAATTCAGAGCAATGATGTGAATTATTAATTAATATAATTGACCATCACTGGCTGAAGACTACTTGTAAAACATTGTGTTTCTTCGAGTATCTAAGATATATGTTAAAAGGTAAAGGACATGCATGGACAGATGTATTCTAGCTACGTAGATTTTTTATTTTTTTTAAGAATATTTATTTAGGTTTATCATTAAATACCTTACGTAGTTCAACTTGAGCATTAAAATGACGAAATCTAGGATAGCTGTATCTAAACCACATTAGCATGGCAGGTCAAATAAAATAATGGACGTTTTAAGTCGTAATGTTTCATAACGATGAAGTGATTACCGGAATAAAAAACCCTGATTTCTATTGATAATACAACCATTAGAGTAATTTCCAAACACACCGTTGTTCGAAATTTAGGTCTCCAATCAATGTTAATGTTCCGACCGACGATGAAGAGACCCCGTCATTTCGTATCTGGAAATAGGACAAGGCATCGATGTACCCTGTTATTACCGGTCGTGGAAAATCTCACATTTAAGAAAGGACGTGGAGTTCTTGCAGACTGAATTCAACATTAATTCATCAGCTTATTAAATATTTATATGAACCTGAAATGTGCCCTGAAATTGGGTGACAATATAGTCTGCATGGATGTTACCCTAGCAAAGTATTTTACATATACAGGTTGTTAAATTAACATGGTAAATATTAAACTTTGTATATGAATATTACTTCTCGTTAAAGATACTTTTTTTATCTCTCTCGCCATATTGGGGTCTTGAAAAGTAGAAGAGATACAAGGTAGATTAAATTTATTTATTTATTTATTATTAACAAGCTATTCTACAAGAGACTAATTACAGAATGAATACATAAAAAAGGTATAAAAACACAAAGACAAAAAAAACGCAGCAAGTTAACATAACACCGGCAACAGTAAGTGTCGTGGCGCCAGGGATACTAAAGACACAGGTCTCAATCGAGGTGTGGTTCCAACTCTATGATAAGGATGGATCAAAGCTGAGGGTTTTACGTATTTTAATATCAGACTGGATAGGAGGGGGGGTGGAAGGACAGTATATCAGAGGTATAGTGTATGGTTTCAACTCCGTGAGGTGTTTGGGTCTATTTTGGAGGGGTTCAGGTATTTGATAGATGCGTACGTGAATGTCCTTTCTGAAGACGACAGATGGTGTATAGAAGGTTTGAAGAAATTGAATCTGGTATTGTAGGAATCTGGTACTATACGAAAAAGTTTATCCTGATTTTTTTGGATCAGTTTGAGTAGAGAGAAAACATACAAAGCAGGCATGGTAAGAAGTCGAAGCCGCCTGAAATGGCCTCTGTAGTACTACTGTACGGACAAGCCTGCCAGGATCCTAATCGGCTCTCTTTTGAAGAAGAACAACCCTTCGGAGGCAAGGCGACGGTACAAATGATCTGTGTGAGCCGACCAGTTTAGGTTCTGGTCGATGTGGAAGCCCAGAAACTTTACGACACCCTTCTGCTCGATTAATGGAATATTAATGGCACCGTCGGTGGGTATGAGGGGTAAAGGGGGAAGACGTGATCGGCTAGAATGAAAATCAATCATCTCAGTTTTGTCTAAGTTGAGTTTTAGTTTATTGACCCTGAGACAGAAAGATGCTCGCTTCAAAGGAAGTTAAACGGCATCCATTAGACTAGGAAGAACGCCCGGTTTTATCCTAATGATAATTATTGTTGTATCATCAGCATAGTTAACACAAAATGAATTAGGGGATGTATTTTTCGGGCCTAGGTCGTCAATGAAGATAAGGAAAAGAAGTGGACAGAGAACACTACCCTGTGACACTCCAGGGGAGATTGGAGCAAGAGGTGATCGCACAACTCGGCCATCAGACCCAGTAATCTGAACTGCCTGTGTTCTTCCCTGTAGGTAGCTGGTAAACCAAGAAAGGGGCAATCCACGAACTCCGACATTCTCCAGTTTCCGAAGGAGGCACTCGTGGCAAACACTGTCGAAGGCCTTGGAGAGATCCAAAAGTCACCCCACAGTGCGCAACTCCTTCTCCAAACCCTCAGATATTAAGTCTGTAAGCTCCACAAGAGCCGTTTGGGTAGATATGTTCCTAAGAAAACCATTCTGGGAGCGGGAAAGGATATTTGTTTTGTCTAGAAAGTCAAGAGGACGAGACGAGACAAAGGGATTCAAGAATTTAATCAAATACTGTTAGTAGACTAATATCGGTATAGTTTTCAGGGATTTTGACGTCACTCTTTTTGAAAATGGACTTAACTAATGCTGCCTTGAGATCTTCGGGGAATACATCAGTCTAAAAGGAGCTGTTATAAATTTCAGATAACGGCCGAGCAAGTTTTTTATATAGTTCCGAGTCTCCTTCTAAAAATCCGTCTTGTCAATTAGAGGTCTAGCACGTTGCGGTGAGCGACTACGGCCTTTTGCCCAGATTTGCTCAAGAGATTTCAAAAAGTATCTACAATTTGAAAGAAAATTACTAAGAGGCATCTAGGAACCCCCCCCCCCCCCCAATTGAGGGAAACATATTTACTTCTAATTTGCTCCTTGTAAAGATCTCCTCCAGGAGCTACAATGATTTTTTTTTTGCAAATGTAAACTTAAGAGTGACAGGGAAGTCAAATTGTAGATACTTTTCGTAATCACTAGGGCAAAAGGCCGTAGCCGCTCATCGCAATGCGGTAAACGCCTGCTTGACAAGAAGGGTTTTGAGAAGGGGACTCGAACTATTATTATGAAAACCTGTTTTCTTCTATTTGGGAGATGCAAGATGCAAGGCATTTTTGCTACCATCTATCTAACTATTAGCTTGTGTCAAGACGGTATTGATGTTATTGAAATCATTTAGTAGGATACATTGTTATCAATAACAGAAGACACTGATTCATAGCGTTAAAAATTGGAAAAACCATACCATTCCTTTGAAATTTAGGTTATTTAAATCTAGAGATCAAAACTATTAGCCATATTTATTAACTTGGTATAGAAAATAAAAAACTTTGAAAGAATAAAATAATTTTATTAACAATACCTACCTATTACATAATACATCTAAAACTAAATTTTATTTACAGATTTTTTTACAACACAGATGGTTCAACTTATCGCTAATATTGCACGTTAGGCCTCTACTTTTAATTGTTAAAATGTACAATTCTTAAAACTTCTAATATACGATCTTACGGAACAATAATAAAATTTTCATAAAAAAAAACAATATTAATACATTTTATACAATCTGACTTACTCTGTAATATTATAGACTCTTTGCATTATAGAAATATACCTAAATTATTATATTTACAAAACTGTGCTAGAAATTTATTATGATTAATGTGGAATTTACACAAATAATACACTTACTTATTAAAATATTTCGTGATAAAAATTGTATCACCCAGGAAGAGTCAGTTTTCATAATCTGGGACTAAAATGTATTGTTTCATCATACGATCTCTCGATAATTTATGGAGGTGTAAATTTTCATATCCCTAGATTTATTTCGTAAAGTCACACGTACTTTTAAACAAGCAGGGTTCAGTGTCCCTGCAGGACATGTCAGTTTAAACGTACGAGGTTAACGCTCCCGACAAATCCCAAAAGCCTAAAGAGATGCCTGTTATAAATTTAATGCCCATGAAATGCCCCTTAATTGACTAAGATATTCCTCCTGAGCCCACTGATGCTCCTGTTTTTGCTATAAAATTGCAATCAAAATGTTTCGAGCTTCTGTAGGTATACTACATTTTATAGGTGTTTTATTACTAGAAACTAGTGTGGATCTCATTTTGTTTACCTTTATTTAAGAATTAATTTTGTTCCAAATACATACGTAAGTCAATATGTGTGTCACAGTAACAAAAGTGGTTGCAAAAACCTAAATGGTGGCTTTTTCACAAGGGGTAGGAGATCGCATTTTTGGATTTACCCTCACCATGGACCACTTAACACCCACACAAAATTACTTTTTTTCGCTTTAATTTCATAATCAAATCCTAATTTTACTGCACTAAAAATATAGTAAGCTGTTGGACGTATTTCACGATTTACCGAAAGTTGTCGCGTTTTTGGACGAAAAGAGTTATTTCTAAGATAAAGCATTAGTCATAAAATTTGTTGCAAATTTTTTTTCCCAGAAATATAGTGAAAAGGTGCAAAAATTTCATTGCAAACCCTTCGCTGGAGCTTACTATGGGTAATATTTGTTATAACCAATCAAATATAAAAAAAAAACATTAAAGACATTAAATAAAGAGAATTAAATTCCCCACACGTTTAAAAATGAGTATTTTTGCCCAAAATTCAAAAACTACTGAGATAATGAGGAAAAACAAACTCACTTTCTAAATTCAAGATGGCCGCCAACGCCTGGGGGTAGGTAATTTATAATAATTTTGCATTTTAAGCATCTCCGATGAGAGGGGAATAAAACTGCTTTAAAAAATTTCTGCCGGCAATTAACTTTTGGGTTTGCCATTTTTTCATCTAAAATGACTGGGCTAAAACAATAATTAGAAACAAAACTGATTTTACATTACTTTGGTGGACACGAAATGTTTGCACTTTTTCACATTTGCATTGCAGTTATTAATCGACTTTATTTTTGTAATTATCATTTTTTATCTGATGATTCATATTTGCAGAAACGGACTGAACTTCGATTTTTTAAATGCGGTCCTGAACTTTTTATTGCAGAAATCGGAAGATGTTTTAATTCTGAATTTAATTTTATTCCACACATAAAATTGGTTCAAACGAATTTGGGGCTGTAGCTAGGTATTGACATTTTCAGTTTAATTACATCTAAATACGGATCTGTGTTCTTAATAAGCTTTCAAGAAGTATAAATTAAGGTGAAATTGAACTGATGTCAATGGCTATAATAGTAGGAAACACGTTTTAATAACTATGTGTGGGATATCATTAAATTCAAAATTAAAATATCTTTTAATTTTTGAAAAAAAAGATCCAGGTCCGTATTTAAAGAATCGAAGTTCAGGCCCTGCAAATATGAACCGTCAGATGAGAAAACTGACAATACAAAAAAAATCTGAGAATAACTGCAATGAAAATGTGGTTTCAGTTTATCCCAATTTTCAATAATAACGTCCGTAAGTAAAAAAACTAAAATTGAAAATTTTTGTTGTTTCAAAATAATTTGAAAATAAGAAATAATTTTTCAAATATCTTTGTGCCATTGTATTATCCTTCTCGTTGCCCAACTTTTTCCTTATTTAACCGACCCTGCATCTCCCACGGTTTACGAGATCCCTATTCTTATCTTGGACAAGTACCTAGTATGTATTATTCTGATTTTATGTTTTTCATGAATTTCTCCTTAATATCCTAAGTGGGGAATATCTGTAGAAATGATTTTTAAATATATGTTATATAAAATTTATCATTTATATGATACTTCTTATTGAGTATACAATTTAAGAGCCTCAACCGAGCGAAATCTTTAGAAATAATCATGAAAGAGGACCTCATACTCTCGACCTTTCCATCTCTAGTTAAGATCCCATCTTATAAGCATCTTAGGCTGAGATTGCTAATTAATTTTGAGGAATTAGGCAACCCTTAACTAGGCTGACCCTTCTCGAATGCTTTCTTAAGGAGAGAACCCCAACAGATTGAAGTCCTCTTTAATTCAATCGATGAGTGGAGTCAAGTTCAATTATTTAGACCCGAAAATGCGTGGAAATAACTTTGTAGTAGGTACTTGGGTATTTAATTATAAAATTTTTAATTAATCAATTAATCAATAAAGGTGTACTTACACTCATCTCTCATTTTTTATTTCTGCCATTGGCTAGTTCCTACTGTTTTATATTAATTGACTATAGACAAGACGTATCGCTTATTAATGATGTCTTATACTAGGAAATAAATATATTATGATATGAACTAGATAGTTTTCTTAACATTTTACTGTAAACTGCAGATAGATTAAACAATTCTAGTCACTTAAAATAATTATTTACAAACTTACCACTAATACAGGTAACAGTTGAAGTTAAAGATCAAACTCCTGATCACTTTAATCAAAGTCTGAATTATTCTAAAATTAAGGGGATTATTTTTGGCAATGCTTATTGGATTCCTAACTAATGTCAGTAAAAAATAGACCGAAGAGCTCTACGAGGAGTGTAAACTCTCCAACAGCTCATATAAAATTAATAAAATTTATCTAAACTCTTTAATATAAATACTTAAGGCCCGATCATTCCCGAGGCCATCATGAGCCTTTCAGTGGATCTCCTCAGATGCGAAGGACCAGGCAAGAGCATGGCTTGTGGTAAATGTCCCGACGAACGGACTCGGTGAAGATGTCCCGCCGGCCTCACTATGTCTTCGCCGATGGAGCGATTTCGGGATCGACGTCTTTGAGTATTGCGTCGCATGCTACACTCATCAGCGCCTCCTCCGCCACCACGGCTGGTGGAGAGGGTGGTAGAGGAATGGCGACGAAGAGGGTGGCCATGATGTGGAGGGATTGATTTTAATGAGTCCTCGTAACTGAAATAACATATTTATCAAGGATTAATTACTATTATTGTACATGCAGTGGTAAAAATGGTCCCCAATAAAAGATAAAATAACTTTCCATAATATCATTTAAGTACGACATGTGAAAATGTTGCATTTTCCATTATAGTACCAACCTGCGTAATGGTTTTTTATTTTAGTATCCCACAAAATGTGACTATTTAAAAATCTGAAAGCTCTTGTCGGCTGCTAAGAAGACTAGGTATATCATAAAATAGCTTACAGGGATACAGGGCTTTTCAAATATTATTTATGAGTTGTGAGAATGCTTATAAGAAAATATTCGACGTTCCGGAAATAAATCTAAATAGGGAGTGAAAAGGGAACTATAATTTCTAATGTTATCCCAGCGGTGGCATTGACCTTGAGCTCTTTAACTGTTGAGAAGTATGAACCTCGGTCGCATGTGGAATAAGATAAGGGTTGTAAACCTGGCAGACAATCCGCTTGAAGCAGAATGGGTTAAAGTCAAGTAGCGCTGAGGTGAATTGACAAACAGCTAGGTCTTAGCAGGAGGATGGTGTTTATATCTGTTCACTCGTTTTTTATGGTGTAAAATTTAACTTAGATATGTTTGTTTTAAATACTGAATTAATAGATGTTGCTACCTATATTGGCTACCTGACTATAAATTTTCTTGTTTAAGTAATATTTTTTTGATAAAACACGGAAATGATTTACATGAGCATTACAAAAAATTAAATTATTTTTATCTATGAAATAATTAAGTTATTATTTTAGTACCTCTGCAATATTTTATTATACCTAATGTTTATATATTTTGCAACGTTTTACCTTCCAAAATTTAAGCGTATTAAATTCGCTTCAAAATTTTATATTATTCACATTTTGCGTAGGTATGCGTAAAATTATTATAAAATAAATTAAAAAAAACAAAAAAGTCAAGTTTGCATAAAATTTTTTTGGGGAGTTTAACACAGAAAAAAATTAAATTTTTGTATTTATTAATGTAATAATTTACCATTTTGCAGAGAATTTAATAGGTTTGTATTTTGGAAAGTATAAACTTTCCTGTAGGACGAATCGTCTTCGATTGCACCAAAAAATTAAGAAAGGGAGCTTTTAACATCCATCTTGCTTGTTATCGATTGGACTATTAGACGTTTTTCATGGAACCAATGTGTGGAAAAAATGTGCGGTGATTTTCCTGAAACTCCTAGAGCTACAGGATTTATTGTAGCAAAACCAACCTTTTTGTTCTAATTTGACTGGACACATTTAAAAGTTGACACACGGCATATTGTTGTTTAAATAAATTATATTTAAAAATAAATGGGAATAAGGAACAAAAATACTTACTCACTGCTATCGTCCCCGGAACCACCACTCTCTCTTCCGCATTGGCACTGCAAAGCATCGACGATTCCCGAATCGTGACCGCTGGAGTGCAAGGAGGCGATGCTCTTATCAACGCCCCCAGTACTCCTGGTTCTCTCCCTCGTGCCAGGCGCTGTTCGCCTAGAAGTCGACCGCTGGCATGTACTATCATGGTGATGGTGTATACCAGACATGGGACCTTCGCCATAGTTGAGACCCTCGGGGAATGCGGCTGGAAAGAGGGAGGTTTTCCCCATCAAGCCACTCAGAGCCGGGGATGAAAATGGATAGGTAAATGGTTTTGTGAAAGTTGTTGTTAATCTGTTTGAAAAATAAATAATATATGAAAAAAAACGAATGTTTAGAAGGAAATGCAATTATTCGATTTTATAGCTCTTCCAGACTCTGATTGCTGTCAGTAATATTTTTTTACCTTTTTTTGCGTCTTCTAAAACACAGCACACAAATTGCTGTAGAGAGTGCACCCGCAAACACGATACATCCAAGGACTATAATACCGACTTCCAAGGATGATAGTAAAATTCTTTGGCTTCTGTTTGGAACTCGACTGGAGACTCCACTTGCTATGGCTAGAACTTTTGGTCCCTCCAGCATATCTTCAATATCCAAGTGTTTTTCTTGCAGGACACTTAAAAAAATGGATAAAATTAATAGTTATGAAAAAATATATCTTATGACTTACTTCTGAAGATGATCCATGTCAATGACGACGTTAAGGAGAGGATCGACAGCATAAAGATACATATCAGTCCTGTAAATAAACATTAATAACATAACTATTTTGTCTCTCCTTTACTCAATATCCATATTTGATAACTGTGTAAAGACCCGACATAATTATTTATGATTAATATAAAAAGATTATTGTGAACACTAAAGTATTTTGTTGCAGAGTAACTATTAGGATGGGCTAGAATTAAATTTCCTAATAATTTTGGGAGTTGTGGGTGAGATACGACTGCAGAAATATTGGCGTCTTAAATAAAAGGAATCAGAGCTGCCTAAACGTACAGACCTACACGTACTGACTGACGTAGTGCCATGCTGTACAGGCACTACGTCAGTACATTCAACACAATGTTAGGACATTAATTCCAAAGTTTCTAATGAAAACATTTAAACAAAATTTCATGCATATTTAATGATAGGTTCAATATCCCTACTCCAAATAATTTATTGCGATTTTTACAACATAATTATCATAGTTAAGATATAACATCAAAATCAAATTGTTGATTAAAAACATAGGTACTTAATAACTTTTAAAAATTTAGGTTGTCAAATGTAGTTCAAAGCTCAGCATTCTAAAGGGTACTTATCAACAAATACTCAACCAACAATACAGAATACTCCCTTAAATAGAACGACATAGGGTAAATGTATTAACGACCATTTAGTAAGGCTGTCTGGGGTGTATCCTATGGCGCAAGCCTAACCCACCGTGCCTTTTTATTTTATTTTTATTTTTATTTCCTTTAGTAAGGGTCAGTGTCGGTAATACAGGTACCCTATTAGAACGACCAGTTTTACAACGCTCTCATGCGCCCATGCAGTCGCCAACGATTGAAATTATCCTAAATTTTCTTTCAGATTCTTAATAAGTGGAAAATCCTGATCTGCTTTGTCATTTAATCATTAATTAACTGTTGCAGTTTCCGAGATCCCGAGCCTGTATGTGAAAGTGAAAGTAGAGAGGGTCTAACTTTCGCACCGCCTTGGACTCGAGAATTTTGTTTTATTTTTATTTTTTCATAAAGTTGGACCCCCTCTTCATTTTGGTGGCATTTTCAAAAATTTAATCGACGCCCTGGCGGAGAAATGTGCATGCGAAGACATCGGCAATGGGTTTTTTGCACATAACTCGCTTAATAGTAAGTTCTCTGAGCATAGTAAATAATCGGTCCAAATCGGTCAAACGGTTCTCGAGATATCGCATTTTCAATTTTAAGGCCCTTTCTTCAGGGTTCCGCCGCGGTGCGAATACACCGCCGTCCGTGTTCGCGTGTTTTGCATGGAAAAAATCGACTTAGGGACTTAATTTTTTTTCATCGACAGACAGCAGTGTCCTCAATGATGCCTGAAATTTTGAAGTCGCTATCTCGATTAGAGGGGGAGGGGGAGGGGAAATCATAATTAAAATTCAAATTGCTATAACTTTCGCTAATATTGGGGCCTCGGGCCCAACCAATGGGAGATGACACTTTGGAATGCCTACTTTAAAATGTTTTTTTTTTATTCGATTCCGCCAATATTGGCAAGATGCCCGCAGAAAAACCGATTTCCCTCCCCCCTTTTTTTTCTTAAAACTGTTTTTTTTCCATGAAAAAAGGGGGTGGGGGTAAAAGTTTGTTCGTCATCAGACGGGAATTTTTTTATCTTTGATTTGTGTCCCAGTAGACCTCGATCGGACCATTATTATGGTCACAGGGTCACCAAACGCGTTTGGTCCTGTAGAATGGCCAGGATTAGGGTTAGCGGGTTCCGCTACCCGGCATTTTTTAGGGCTAAGTGTCCCCTTTCAAGATTTTCTTACCTCATGTCGCTATCTCAATTAGGACCTGCACGCGGACGTGATATGTAAACCAATTAATCTAGCCGCGGAGCAGCGAGAGCCGGGAGCGGAGCCTAGCGCTCCCTCACCTTTCTCTCTTCTCTCACAGACACACATGCTAGATTAATTGGTTTACATATCACGTCCGCGTGCAGGCCCTAATTGAGATAGCGACATGGGGTAAGAAAATCTTGAAAGGGGACACTTAGCCCTAAAAAATGCCGGGTAGCGGAACCCGCTAACCCTAATCCTTGCCATTCTACAGGACCAAACGCGTTTGGTGACCCTGTGACCTTAATAATGGTCCGATCGAGGTCAACTGGTGCTCAAATCAAAGATAAAAAAAATTCCCGTCTGATGACGAAAAATTTTTTACTCCCAACCCCTTCTTTCATGGATAAAAACCAGTTTTAAGAAAAAAAGGGGGGAGGGAAATCAGTTTTTCTGCGGACATCTTGCCAATATTGGCGGAATCGAAAAAAAAAAACATTTTAAAGTAGGCATTCCAAAGTGTCATCTCCCATTGGTTGGGCCCGAGGCCCCAATATTAGCGAAAGTTATAGCAATTTGAATTTTAATTATGATTTCCCCTCCCCCTTCCCCCTCTAATCGAGATAGCGACTTCAAAATTTCAGGCATCATTGAGGACACTGCTGTCTGTCGATGAAAAAAAAAATTAGGTTCCTAAGTCGATTTTTTCCATGCAAAACACGCGAACACGGACGGCGGTGTATTCGCACCGCGGCGGAACCCTGAAGAAAGGGCCTTAAAATTGAAAATGCGATATCTCGAGAACCGTTTGACCGATTTGGACCAGTCAAAGTTCAAATTACGCGTCTTCGAGAGCTCTTCATTTTTTGACAGGATATTTACTATGCTCAGAGTTGAATTAAGCGAGTTATGTGCAAAAAACCCATTGCCGATGTCTTCGCATGCACATTTCTCCGCCAGGGCGTTGATTAAATTTTTGAAAATGCCACGAAAATGAAGAGGGGGTTCAACTTTATGAAAAAAAATCAAAGAAAATTCTCGAGTCCAAGGCGGATGGAGCCTTTTTTTTGACAGACCCTCTCCACTAAAGGTGAATACTAATTTTTCGTAATTTTCTGCGGGCAGATTCAAATTTACAGTCCTTCTGAACATCCTCTACAACACCCTGTATACCGGCGTGTCCGCCATTTCGGGATCACTACGTTTAAAGTCTGTTCTGTAGTAGTAATAAGTCTGTACTTTAGAGAAAATCGGGAAAAAGTTTTAAATTTTAACGTCACTTTCGTCACAGCCTTTATTGTTATTAATTTGTAACGAAAATAACTCACAACTGAAAACTTTTTCCCAATTTTCTAGAAAGTAACACAACAGACTAAAAATTAACTATGTAAATTAGTGAAGAAGACAAATTTGGTGTGGAGCCTAAATTTTTTCAATATTTAATTAAAATATATATTCCAAGAAAGTTGTACCATCCAGGAAATAGAAATGTGGGACAAACTCAGCTCCAAGAAAGTTACTCCTATCAATCGGTTATTCACCGCTGGTCTGTTGTGAAAAGTCCGAGTGTGAATAAGAGTGCGTCCCTGCACAATGGCTTATATTTCCTGCCTTTTACTTTGGCCATTTCAAGGATGACTTTATCCTGCAACAATACTTCTAAAAACTTATTATTAGGTTAATGAAAAAGTTTCTCTCCCGCTTGAACCGCTCCATTATTCCTGTTTGAACTGACTGTACTGGGGATTCTTATTATGCCACTTGCGTTTTCCTTTTTTTCCTAACGATTAATTTTCATTAAATAGGGTTAGGTCAAAGCCCTACGTCAATTAACAATTAAACACCCCAACGTTTGTGGCAATAATAAAATAATAAAATAAAAAAAATAAAAAAAAAACATTCCTGCTTAAAAGCTCGCCTGTGTGGTAATGTTAGCTGTACTTAATAGTGTAGTTAAGTTCCAAGGGAATCTAATCTCGCATTTAAATAAATTATCTACAGTCAGGCTCAATGGTGCTGGGGTGCAATATCTCACGTGAATAACTTACGCGCTATTATCCACTTGGTCGCGTTCAGAATGCGGCTCCAATTTACGAACGCGTACGTCAAACCCAGTAGCGTTGTACAAGGCCCTGTGGAAAGTTACTTGATAAATAATATTAGCCCTCGATTTCAAGGTCGAATTTAACACTTACTCCGTTATGTTATCCATGCTGCTTTCCACCTCGCTGGGTTTCATGCCCATCACCATTACCAGCTGCTTGTGCTCGTCCAATATGTAAACCTGTGAAATTTAATGATGTGATTTATGTTCAAAAATTTTGCTTTTAAAATATTATTCGTAATAAGTTTTCAATATAAGCAAACATTCTTCAGAGTAACTACCTTATTAGGTTACTGCTAGCGGAATAATTTCGACTGATAATAAATGTATCATTCTCAAATCGGAATCTGGTATGATATTCACTTATCAGAGGTTCCGTTTAAATTCTCTTCAAAATACAAGACAATAGAGAGTTCCTGAGAAATCTTCATAAGCAGCGACACACTTTTGTGACACTGTTCCAGTTAAAAAACTGGAAAGAGATAATATAGTCATATCATATATAGAATGACTCCGCCAAATCATCTTTCAAAGGAATTGTTTTAGATAATAGACACGGTTCATTGAGATTAAAACATCACATGTTACTCAGTCATCCATCAGCCGCATCAAACAATAACTCTGAGATTGGACAAGACCTGTCAGAGTACCAAATTATCGGACTAAGCTAGAATACGTAAGCGGACTCAGTAGAGGCCCACTGCCTCGATATTGAAAGAAACGATCAAAGAGGGAGCGAAAGTTCTAGAGATAGTCTTCTTCTGAAATAAGTAAATCTCTCTGAAAATGATCAAGATTCGAAGAGATATAATGGCGAGAACAGTGATCTTTCATCAGCACATATTGCAATCCCAGTAGAAAGAAGAATTAGTTCCACAGATGATCATCCTAAGAAAAACTTGGTGAACCACTTGTGAAATAGTCATCCGATATGTGAGCTTAGCAATGGAATGGAGAAAACAGCAGAGGTAGTTCATATCAGAAATAAATAAATGGAGAATCTCAATCGAAAAATTGAGACTTGAAATCTTGGGATAATATTCTTCGTTGTGAGACGTTCAAAATGATGCATCGTATGACCATACTTTCCATTAAAAAAATCCAAGGCTGCTCCCCAACTCCATATCGATTTTGCTAGATCAGCAGATATTATTAGGCAGATAAGCCTCCCAAACAGCAATGTGTAGTTCCCCGAAACACTCGGTCAAGATGGATGAGATATTACACCCGGATGGGGTAAGTACGTGGTACATAAAAACCGAAAGGCAAAAGACGCCATTAGGTGATCCTGATCTTCAACTTCATGGAGTGGGGAGGTACACTAATCAACTAACAGTGATACAAACTTCAGAAAGGTCACAAAAATCTGCCCGTTAGCTTAATGGGTCTTTATAACACTCACTGTAAGTAACTTTTTATTGGTTATTTAACTGGATTTTTAGACACGTACCTACACACTACAACATCGACAAAAATGTTTGAAGGTCATCAAAGGAAGCAACCAAACCGCAGGTATCCATTTAAAGATAATTTGTGGCGCTTCAGTGCGAGGCAGCTAGTGCAGCAACATTGGAAAAGTCTGTGTCAAGTTATGATGATGATGTCAGATGATGTCAGACTTCATCAGTTGAAATTTCCAAGAAATGCCACCTTCCCAAAAAGGAACTAGGAAAAAGGCACGTGGATACGACAAAGGCTCCATTGACGAACGTTTCAAAACTACAAGACTTATTAGACCTGTATAGGTTGGTCCAGTTTTTTAAGCATTAATTTCAGAGAACGACAGTGAATCGAAAATAGATGAGTTCGCTTTGTGAACTATATTCGGGAAATGCTTCTTTACAGAGTGTTACAGAGTATTAAAGTTTTAAGAAATAAAACGTATTTTCAAAATATTACATGATGTGATACCCCAATGAAAGATTATTTAATCCAGTGGCGGATATTTGGTATGTTCATGTTTAGTATGTCGTTGCCTTTTTTTAAATAATTTCTACGCGTATCTGTAAAGAATTATGGTGGTTCAAATTGGTGGAGACAAGTCATATAGTGGAAAATAGATCCAAGGTTTCTCAGTAGTGGATGTTAAATTGAAATTGCAAGTTAAGTGATAAAAAAAACTATTAAACTTAAAGGTGGCCATGGACGCACTCCTCAGTGTCTAGTGGATTATTTAATTCAAATTAGGCATAAAGGGGTCCATACACTCCTCATTATGGTGATCAAATGTGTGTCCTGCACCAATACCATTGATAGACATGAAGACTATCTTGACTGTTCTGCAGGCTGTCAGAAGAGTATTCATATTGCGTGTGCTGGTATAGCTGAGGGTAAATTTGTGGAAATGAAAAAGTCCGGTGCTTTGAAGAAGTGGAAATGTGATGGTTGTATCACGTCTAACAAACCTGGATCTTCTAAGGTGGCTGATGCTAATTTGTGTAATGCTGGAGGTGGTTTTCGTAACCGGGTCTCCTCACTGAGTTCTGATTTTGGTCTTCCCTGTGGTAAATGTAAAGAAATTGTGAATTACTTTTCAAATGTTATCGAGGAAATGGAGAGGACACTAACTGCGGAGATGACTTCTTTCAAGCAACAACTGATCTCTCTATAACAGACTCTATATCTGGACTCTATAACAGATTGTTGCACACTGATTGGAGCTTTCTTGATTCATTTGAGGAAATCAATGCAGCTTGTTCTAGCTTTTATGAAGCGTTGTATGGAATACTGGATTCCCATGTTCCTAAAACGTCACCAGCCAGGAGTGGGAAATATCCTGTGTGGCTTGGACCTTCGATAATTCGTGATATTAAGCATAAAGCTACATTGTGGCGTTTATATAGAACTACTAAAAGTCCTGAAACATACAGATAATTTTCTGTATTGAGAAAGAAGATCAAGCTTAGTATTACCGAATCTTATAAGGTGTGATAAGAATCGTCTGGTTGTCAATTTTGACAAAACACAGTGCATTTCCTTTAGAAATAGATTGAGTGATGTTGCTCGTGGTGACATTGGAATTGACCATTCTGTTTTTAAGTTTGCTGACAAGGTGCGGTTTCTTGGAGTAGTGGTGGACAGTTGCCTCATCTGGAAACAACATATCGAATATGCTGCAAAAAAGATAAATAGTGCCTATTACGCAATTGCTTCCCTAGGTGAGAGACTTGATAGGAGAACTCTGTTAACAGTTTACTACGCTCTTGCATACCCTTACCTGTCGTATGCCGTCGCCGTCTGGGGGGATTCGGTCGACAGCGGTCGCCTGTTTGTTCTACAGAAGCGCATTGTGCGTCGAATATTCGGTCTAGGATTTTGCACATCGTGGAGGGAAACTTTTAGATCTCAAAATATCTTGACAATGACTTCAATTTACTTATACAAAACTTTATGTTGTGTCCATAAACAACGTAGTCAATTTATGACTCACTCTGATGGACACAATTATGACACACGGGGCAAATTAAATTTGTACCCAGTTAAGTATTACCATGTTTATTATAGAAGGTCTCCACTGTATGCCGGAGTGTATTTTTATAATATGCTACCGATCAGCATCCGCACCGGAAATGTTGAGTTGGATGCATTTAAGAAAAAATTGAAAAAATTATTGATCGATGGATGCTATTATGATGTTGGCGAGTTCGTCAGTGATATGCTTAAAACTTAATGTAAATTTGATTCTATGTTGTGTTTGATATTTTGTTGTTATACATCTGTGTAAGTTGAGGACTCTGTAAATGTAATTTTTACAACCTATTGAATGTCTTTACTATAAGTAGACTGTCACATATTTCAGTTGGATTGCTTTTTTTTGACGTGGCTTGGACAATGTTACTTTGTAAAAAGGCTCAATAAATATTATGATTATGATTATAAAAGACATGTTTCTGCCGTCGAAAGATCCTTCCGAAATTGTCCATCAAAATTTTGGGCTTTCATTAAAAATAAAAAAGCCGCGTCATCCGTGGGGAACAATGTGCATTACAACGGTGGGTAGATGGCTCGTCCCTCGGAGATTCTGGATGCATTTGCCAGGTTTTACAGTGGGGCCTTTTCTGTCCCATCTCATTCGTCTTATTGTGACAACAATGCACGTAATGCGGGCAACAAATTTAGTGTTCAGCCATTCTCTGAAGACGAGGTATTGAAGGGTCTAAAGAGACTCAAAAATAAAATGATAGTTGGTCCAGACGAAACTCCAGCTTTTTTCTTGAAGGATTGTGCGAACTGTTTTGCGCGACCATTGGCAATCTTGTTTAACCTGAGCTTACGTACACAGACAGTTCCTGACATCTGGAAGAGATCCAAAATTTGCCCCGATCATAAGAAGGGTGACAGGACAGATGTAACTAATTTCAGACCCATTAGTGTTATCTGCAATTTCAGCAAAGTCTTTGAGATACTGTTATATAATAGCTTGTATTCTGAGGTTCATGTGATGTTGTCCGTATCGCAGCATGGCTTTGTCAAGGGGAGATCTGTTGTAACCAATCTGGCATGTATGACCCAATATTTGGCCAAGGCTGTTGATGGCGGTCTGCAGGTGGATGTTATATACACCGACCTGTCTGAGGCCTTTGACAGGCTGGACCATGGCATTTTGTTGCGTAAGTTGACTTTTCTTGGTTTTTCCGAATCTGTTGTATCATTGATGCGGTCATATCTGACTGACCGTATGCAATATGTGGAACTGAATGGTTTCAGGTCTGTCGAGTCCGGGGTGCCGTCTGGTGTTCCTCAGGGATCCGTATTGGGACCCTTACTGTTTATAATATATAGATGAATGATATTGTTGAATGTCTCACGATTGACTGCTTGATGTATGCAGACGACATTAATAAGATTTTCAGTATCGTTAGAGATGTAAGTGACTACCAGAGATTGTAGGAGAATCTTCACAAAATCTCATTCTGGTGTATGAGGAATAATATGCCGTTAAACGTTGGAAAATGCAGCACGCTCACTTTTACTTTGAAGCAGTCACCAGTTATACTTGACTATCAAATTTTAGACAGAATTTTGCATCGGTCAAACACATTTCGAGATCTCGGTGTTGTTTTCGACAGCAAGCTCACATTTTCAAGACACATCGAAGCTATTGTTGGCGAATCACTTAGGACCTATGGATTTGTACTTAGAAGCAGCAGAGATATCGTTAGTGAAGACGTTCTCAAGTTACTTTTTAATGCTTTTGTAAGGTCAAAATTAGAGTATGCGTCGCTTATTTGCTCTCCGTCATATGCTTCTCACATGAACTTATTAGAATTTGTTCAGTGGCGGTTTTTGAAACTTTCAACATACAGGGCGAGTGGCGTTTATCCCGAAACAGGAATACCAAATGCTGTCCTCTGGGAGCGATTTTCGATGTCGGCTCTTGAGAAGAGGCGACACTATCAGTCTCTTATATTTTTATATAAACTGGTAAATGGTGTCATTAATTGTCCTGCTTTATATGGCATGCTAAATTTTAATTTACCTAGGGAGGGTCTCGACAGGGACACGCATTTTTACAATAATATGTGTAAACACTAAGACCCAAGGTTTTGCAGCCCAAGCTATCTTAAGTCCGTAGTTTGGCATAGCATCAATGTTTGAAATAATTATTATTGTTGTTCAAGTTTTCTTGTTTTCTGTCATTGCTGTCATTGCTGCGGTTATTATTATTGTTATTATGTATTGCCTATATGTTAATTTGTGGATTTACCTATTATATTTTTATATCGTTAAGCTTTCTGTAATTTCCTGCTCTGTAGTTGGGTATACAGGGTGGGCCATCGAAAAGGTAACAAGTCTAATAGCTTGGAAAGTGAAGATGTACGCGAAAAACGCCGAAACATGTCGATTTTGTTATTGAGGGGGACATATGTTCGTGACAAATTTAACTACCCAAGTTCACCCCCTTGGCAGGGGTAGCTACCCCTTTGCTTATCATCATAGGGAACAGCTATCAAGTGATACATCATTTGAAAGCTACTTGAATTCTCTTTACAACGATATCCAACATTTTGGGTTTTGCCCATATACAGGATGGCCCAACGAAAACGTAACTCGCCTTAATCACTTGTATGTAGGGCACCCTGTATGTAAGCGAAACCCAAAATGTTGGATTTCGTTGTAAAGATAATTCAAGTATCTTTCAAATGATGTATCACTTTCGCTTACATACAGGCTGGCCCAACGAACACGTAACTTGCCTTAATCATTTGTAGTAAGCCACCCTGTATGTGAGCGAAAATCAAAATGTTGGATATCATTGTAAAGAGAATTCAACTAGCTTTCAAATGATGTATCACTCGATAGCTGTTCTCTATGATGATAAGCAAAGGGGTAGCTACCCCTGCCAAAGGGGTGAACTTGCGTATTTATAATTGTCACAAAAATATGCCTACTTTGATAACAAAATCGACCTGTTTCGGCGTTTTTCGCGTACATGGTCAGTTTCCAAGTTATTAGGGCTGATTACGTTTTCGTTGGGCCACCCTGTATGTACACGAAACCCAAAATGTTGGATATCGTTGAAAAGAGAATTCAAGTTGCTTTCACATGATGTATCACTCGATAGCTGTTCCCTATGATGATAAGCAAAAGGGGTAACTACCCCTGCCAAGGAGGTGAACTTGGGTAGTTGAATTTGTCACGAAAATATGTCCCCCTCGATAACAAAATCGACCTGTTTCGGCGTTTTTCGCATAACTCTTCACTTTCCAAATTATTAGGCTTGTTACCTTTTCGATGGCCCACCCTGTATACCTGTAGAGCAGTGTAACTATAAATAAATAAATAAATAAATAAATAAATAAATAAATAAATAAATATGGCGCTGCATGACGTACCCGTCATAGCAGCGGGATGCGTCGTGTCAAAATTTTGTTAATGAGAATGCTTCCACAGAGTCCGGTGCAGCAAAACGATGGATTCCCATTAGACGCAATGATGAGACGCATCCCGCTGGTTCCATCATGCAGCACCGTATCTGGTGGAATGTCGCCATTACAGTCAAGTCGTTATACAAAAATTACAGATACCTACAGGGGTTAGCATCAGCCTTAAATGATAACTTGGAAAAATCAATTTCAAAGCACCGTGCATATATTTAGTATTTAGTGATACGCTAGCGATATTCGCTCCAGCACCTAGCTACGCAGAAAATCATAAATTTTCAACATTAAAAACATCTAAAAAAAATCACTTCAATCCGTTACCCGCCAGACTGAATAACGTTACCTCTCACACACATCAACCCTCCCAGTCATCCTTTAACGCCCCCCATTTACAACCCGAATCCCTTCAAACCCTATTTGATCCCCAATACCGGGAACTCCCCATCCAATCCACTTACGAAGACGTTAGCGATGGCAGAGCGTCCGTCGTCGGCGCCCCGTCTATCTGTAGCTTTCACGTCGAACCCGTAGACTCGACCGGCCTCTTTGGTGAAGCTCGCTGTCGCCCTCACCTGCCCGCTAACCGGGTCGATTCCGAAACGGCGAGTCGCTTCTTCTTCGGAACGGGAGAGGATTTGATAGCGGAGCTCACCGTTGAAACCCAAGTCGAGATCTTTTGCCTGGAATAATCGTTAGCATTTTTTTTTAATGTTAATAGATAATGATGAAATTTGTTGATTTACTTGATATAGTGAAAATTCGTAAAATTTTTAAAATACCTAATTAGTTATAATTAGTAATTTTAATACTGTATGTTCATAAAAGGCTTTCGATTCGATGTTTCGACTAAAGGCCGGTTCTCACTTGTACGACACCCGACGACAGCGACAACGTGACAACACGATAAAATTGCGGGGGGATTTCCCGACGTGTCATGTCGTCGGGTGTCGTACAAGTGGGAACCAGACTTACAGCCAATATTATAAAGGCTCATTAGGTTAACGGGCAGATTTCTGTGCTCGTTTTTGAAGCTAATATCGACCCCAAATTATTTTTATTAACATTTTTAAAATTACTTTCATATCAAGAGTAGATAAACTCAAAAAATTTCCACTTAGACTCGATACCTTCTTCAGAAATGGCCACAGAAATCTACCCGTTAACTTAATGAGCCTTAATACCCGCTGTCAGGGTGAAATCCCCCCGCAATTTTATCGTGTTGTCGCGTTGTCGCTGTCGTCGGGTGTCGTACAAGTGAGAACCGGCCTTAAAGCGTTATCATAATTATTATTATTCAGTGTGTGTTTTTCTTAATTATTGTAGCTTAATCATGCTGCCATAGGAGAAACTGCCAGGGTGTTAGTAGGTACCTAATATGAGCATTAATAGTTAAGAGTAAAATAATTTTTATAGAATATAATTTACCTGAAGTTTAATAACATGGAATCCATAGTTTGCTGAAGTTGGAATAGCGGCAATATAAGGTCTACCGCCAGTCTGTGTGAACTTTGGAGAATTATCATTAACATCCGTTACTCTGACAATAACCTTAACTTCATTCAGGCCTAGAATGACACAGAGAAACTTTAACATCCCATTCCGACCATAATCAAGCAAATTTTCGACTTACCCAGACTCCCCAGTCGCTCATTTGTAACCGGATAGATCATCACAGTCATATCTCTCGCGACCTTGTATCGATCGAGCCGAATTATCATCTCATACAGAGCCTTGCTTTCCCTGTCAGGGCTTTGAATTATGTAGAGGGACCCATTATCTGGATCTATCTCGAATACCTTCTTAATATCGTCATTGTTGTCATCGGCAATGCTGTACCTCAATCGATGATGACGATAGGGCTCTGTTACGTTGAGGGTTAGTAATTTCAATGGAACCGGGACGTTTTCCTCCACTTCAACTTCGTAGTAACGATGAGCGAATACGGGCTTTTCAATACTCTTTATATCTTCCGGAACATCGATTACTGTGATTACTAATAAAGCCGTCGAGCTTAGACTAGGGGAGCCTAAATCGGAAGCAACTATGGTAACATTGTGGGTCCTCGCGCTTTCATAATCTAATTTCGCTATTGTTGTTATAACTCCCTCTTTTGAATCAATAGCGAATAAAGTCGCCTTGTTCATCCTGTAAGGCATATCGAAGAGAAGCAACCCGTTCCCGTTACCAATGTAATCACTATCGTTAGCAAATACTTTCGTTATAGGAGTACCGATGGGACTATTCTCAGCAACTGTAGCATAATAAACTGGTAAATTCTGCACGTAGTGGTGGTTTAAGTATGTGTTACTTTCGTTGCTAGGAATTAAATCATCATACCCATAAAAAACTGGTGCGTTATCGTTAATATCCAGTACATTAATCTCTACATTAACAGAACTACTTAGACTCCTGCCGGTTACTGGATTATCTTTGGCGACCACTATGAAATTATACTTATCTCTAGTTTCCCTATCTAGTAAACCATCAACACTCAGTATACCACTTTTAGATTTAATACTGAAAGGAACATCAAAGCCTCTCTGTTCGATATAATAAGATACGTTAGCGTTATAACCGAAATCAGCGTCAGTGGCTTCGATTCGTCCTAGAGTTGATTTGGAGTATGAGGCTTCCTGAGCGTCATAGTGATACCAAGATTTCTTAAAAACAGGAGAGTGATCATTTACATCTTTTATTAAAATCCTGACGAGGATATGATCTTTCAAACCTCCCTTATCAGAAGCTGAGATATTTAGTCTAAACTCTGATTCTGGAGGCAAAGTCCTAGCAACTGCGACTTCACCATTTGTAGGATGGACCATGAAGTATTGAGATAAATGAAACGGTTCAGATGATAACTCGTTAGGAATATAAGTCTCAGAAACCATCTCGTATTTAATTATCGCATTGTCTCTGCTATCGCGATCTTCAGCCACGAGTCTAATGAAAGAAGCTCCAACAACTATGTCTTCAAGTAGGGAAACTAGAGGTGCTATTTTATCTTTAGCTCTTTTCGCTCGTAAATAAGCTGCCGTTAGGACATAAACTCCACCGGTGGTATTATTGAGTCTCTCAAAATGACCAACTCGGTTACCTAGAGGGTCATAATCGAGAACTTCGACGCCTTTAAAGGGAAGTATAATAAATTGAACGAATTTGGGACTGTTATCGTTTTCGTCCTCAACGTAGATTGTTAAATTAGCTTCACTAAACATACCTCCCTTGTCTTTAGCTAACAATTTCAAATAGAACACAGAGGTTTTTTCACGATCCAATCCATCCTCTCCACTGCTGAAATACACTTTACCGGAGCTCTTGTCCAGTCGGAACATTTCGCTTCCATCTCCGTAAATATTGACAGAGAACCGACCATTCTCATCGGTGTCTTTATCGCTGACATGAACCAAATAATTGAGATCGACTTCAGAATTTGAGGGCGAGTTTTCCATAATTCTGCCTTCATAAAAATCTCTTTCGAATATTGGACTGTTATCGTTTTCATCGTCCACGAAGACTGTTACTTGGTAAATACCAGTCCCGGTTTTTGAACCTTTGATGTAATCAGCTAGGATGGTTAATCTATAAGTATCTCTGGATTCTCTATCGAGGGCACTTAGGGTATATAAAGTACCATCTGAAGTTATAGAAATGTGATCAGTGACGTCTTTCTGATTCGCTATTGAAAACTTCATTGTTTCCGTTGATGAATTCTTAAATCCAAGTTTTCCTATTACCACATTGGCTTGGTTTTCTTTAACGTGGAATTCCATGGGTGCTAGTCCAGTTCTGAAAAAAGTACATAATCATTGTATGTAAGAATTCTACTAGATGGCGACACTTACTTTAGAAGAATAGTTTTTTCATCTTTAGGATCCACGACGTGAATGGTAACATTAGTTAGTAAAGATAAGTCTCGATTGTTACTAACAACTGCTTCGAAATCGTAGTCCAGTCTATTAAACTTATCAAGTTCATCAATGACAGTGATTGTTCCCGATCTCTCTTCAACAGCGAATGGAACTAGAATAAAGAATATGTATAGATAAAGTTAGACCGAATATTAAGACCACAATACCTCCTTCGTGGTAACTATGAAGTAAATCATATACAAGTCTTCTCTTATCAGGAACATTTGCAACCCTAACTTGTCCAACACTAGTGCCAATCCCTACGTTGCTACCCACCCAAAACTCATAAGGTGCCCCAATAAAATCTGGCAGTCCTTTATGTGCAATTTCTGTAAAGAATGATAAATATTATTTGAGTTTGACACAATTACTGAGACTTACCTTTGAGGCCTGGTACTTTTACGTTAACAGCGACTACAGCAAGAGCGGATCGTTTTTCACTTGGATTGATGGGTTGGTCAGACGCTTCAACGAAAAGCAAGTGTCTCCCAACGTGAAGAGGGGAGTTTGTGACGAATATTTGACCAGATTTTGCTTCAATCTTGAAAGGTACCGAGTTGTTTGGCGCTTTCTGAATTGTGTACACAACTTGTCCGTTTCTCCCCATATCGGGATCTATTGCATGGATCTGTCGAAATAAATTGAATGATATTATTTCTGTACTAAGTCAACACAAATTCACTCATTTCGATTCATGCATTTCCTGCACAATTATTACGTCCTGCACTCGGAATGTTCCGGTCCCACTCTCGCAGTCGTGCGTTAGTCTGTAAACACCTTAACACGTCTTTCGCTACTTTTGAAGTATAGCATCTTCAGATGTATACTTACAATGCTCTGGCAGAAAGTTGTAAATATATGAGAACAGACCAACGCGGGAGTGAGTAGCGAGAAATGTCTGAAGACGTTTCGATTCATGCATTTCGCTACGATTACGTCCCGTGCTCTGATCGCTCTGCTTTCGTTCCCTCAGTCACGAGTTCGTCTGTGAACTCCTTTAGATCGTAAATTTATCAATATACAGTATGACCCATTTGTTATTGAGTATTTGTTAAGTGATTTTAACTGATTTTTTTATTGCAGAGCTTGATGAACTGTATTTTTGAAGCAAAAAGCACCACATTCCAACCAATTCCAAGGTCTACTAGATCAGTGCGTAATAGTAAAATTTCAAAAATCATATTAGCGATATGTTTAGGAAAATCTGGCCATGACTATGAACTTACTACCTCTCGAAAGGATACCATACTAAATGTTTATCCAAATCTGTCAAGCATTACAGATCTTAGAGCCAAAATAAAATTTGAAGATTAATTCTTAGGAGCAGGCGTTAGTGAAGCGGCTTAGTGATTGCGACTGGACGCTGAAGCTGCCACGGTACCAATGATTTTTTTAAGAGGGAAGACTGGTCATAATTGTGTGAATAAGATAATATAGTCACTTTACTCTCAATTTTGCGTTCAAGAACTACTACGAGTAGCTCATATAACTATAGCCACACAAAAATTTTGAATTTATAAATACAAGGTGAGGCAGCATTTAACTTCGCTTTTTTGAAAGTCACGATTTAGAGGTCGTGACGGGGTGGGCGTGGTCCCATTGGGCAGGCATAGTTCTAAAGTTTTGTTTGCTTCCAGGTCTGCCGCCATCATGCGTTGAAAGCAGCGAGCACTGTGCGTTTGCCGTCGAGCTAACTTTTCGAACGGATGCTCTCTGAGATCGAAACCCCGTTGGGCCCCGGATCGAAAACCAATTGTAAAATTGGTCAGTACGTTCAGCCAAACCACGAGTGTGACAAGACGAAGAACTGGAGTTCCTCTACCCATCAGATCACCTGAGAACATCGAGGCAGTGAGAGCTTTTTTATTGTGATCCCAACAAACATGCGTCTGTGCATGTCATGACCATTATGTAGAAACAGAAACCCTCCAAACGCGACTTCAATTCTCGGAGAAACTCATAAAAAGCGCTTCTTGAAAACGTGCCGGAGGAAGCAATTGTTTTTTTTTCAGTGATGAAGTCCATTTTTACTTGAGCGGATGCGTCAACAAGCAGAACGTGCTCTACTGAGCTGACACCAATCCCCGAGAATTGCATCAAAGGCCTTTTGCATTCACCTAAAGTCAATTGTTGGTGTTTAGTTTTTTGGAGACAATGATATCACAGTGATAGTGGATTCACACCCGTATGTTGGAGTAATTTTATCCCACTACTTGATGAATTGAACTTGGGGAACATTTGGTTCCAACGGGACGGGGCAATATACACTTCAATATCATCGATGGCTGCTTTCAACACTTTCCGAAGGGCCTCAAATCAATAAGTGATGATTTTGACTGGTCAGCCCGAGCCCACTCCCCCGATTTGACCCCTTTCGATTTGTTTTTTGTGTTTTTTTTTTTTAATGTAAAACGTCCAAAGACCCTAAAAGGTCTGAAGGCCAACATTCTGGTGGAAATTGCCCACATACCCGCTGCTATGCTGGTAAAGGTAATTTTTTTAAGGAAAGTAGCCCCAAAAAATCGTTGGAAATTGTTTTGAGTTTATAAAATGCCCGTCAGGGGGTGTAGCCAGTCATTACCAAATGAAAAAACAGAAATTTCTCGTTATTTTTCAGAATTAGAGTATATTAAAAATATCATGAGTGTAATGCTTTAATAACTCCTATTCTTTTTTGTTCCAGTAAAAAAGAGGAAGAAGAAAAAAAAATTTAGAACAAGCAAAAATAAATTTGATTTGAAAAATTTGAAAAATTGTATTGTTTCCCATAAAGTATTAATGCTCTAAAACGCTTCATTTTTGAGATACAAGGGCGTTGAACTTTTATTAAAAAATCCGTCTTTTTCGAAAATAGCTTGAATGTACGTTACCCAATATTGTTGAAACTCGGCAGTTTCATTTGCTGTAGTAAGGGACTAATTTATTCCTGAATATTAAAAAAAATATATTAATTCCAGTGACGTCCCGGTAAGAACCTCAACGAATATTATTTTGAAAACACTCGTTCGTCAATGACTTTTTAAAATTTTATTTTACTTTTCAGATCAAGCAACTAAAGTAAAACTTTCACGACTTTTGACTTTTCTTTGTATCTTGATTGGTTTTCGAAATAAAAAGTAGAATTCACTTAATGCAAACCCGTGGACCAACCAAGAAATATGGGAAAAAATGAAAAAAATAAATTCCATAGTTTGGATGTTAAGAAATTTATCTAATTTTTTGTTGTTTTAATTTGATAATTTGTTGCTACATATTATTTGGAAAAATTATAAAAAAATTGTATTTTCAAAAAAAAAATTTCTCCGTGTTTCTTGTGTGGTCCAGGGATATGCATTTAAGTGGATTCTATTTTTTATTTTTAAAACGAAGCAAGATACAAAAAAAATCTAAAAGAAAAAGTTTAACCTGTAATTGCTTAATCTTACAAGAAAATTAAAAAAGCCTTTGACGTACGTGTTTTCAAAGGTTTTTCAAAATAACACTCATTGAGGTGCTTATCAAGACGCCACTGGACTCAATAATTTTAATATATTTAGGGCTAAATAAGCCCCTTACTACAGTAAATAGTTCTGCCAAATTTCAACAATATTGGGTAAAGTATATCTAATTGATATTTCGAAAAAGACGAATTTTTAATAAAAGTTTAACTAAAAAATAAAGAGTTTTAGAGCAAAACTTTAAAGCAAAAAATACAATTAGTTTTACGTGTTATGGAACACCATATACAGGGTGTTTCAAAACATGTATCGGAAAATAACAGGTGTGATTCCCTGGCTCATTGTAAGAATAAAAGTTCTTTGTCAACGAGGGTCCGCAAACGCACTGCTTTCGCGATACAGGGTGTCAAAAACAAAAATTTTTTTGAGCCATTTTAAATACGGAAACTCATCTTCTCTAGTCATCTTATTGAGCATCTTATCATTTGGTATAAGCTAATTAACATGTTGCCACTTTTATGTTTTTCATCATAAAATGCTGGTTTTCTTGAAAACAGTTCACATTAAAGCTTTTGACCGAAGCCACCTTTTTTATGTAGAAAATATTCAAGGTTAAAAATGTGCCAATTTTCTCAGTGTCGTAGAAATCTTGGACGAAAAAATTTCAAACAACCCTAAAATCTCCAACACTGCCAAATGAAAATAAATTTAAGTAGAGTTCATAAAGAAAATGCTAGTAGGTAATGATAATTTGTACTAATTTGTAAAACTTCAGCTTTATATCTCAAACGGTTCTTGAGATATCGTCCGATAACTGAAGAATTTTTTTTTGACACTCTGTATCTCGAAAACGTTACATTTGCAGACCCATGTTTACAGGAAGTTTTTTTCTCAAAACGTTGTTAATGAAACACCCTGTATGTACTTAAAAAAATAAATTTCAATTGAATTTAATTCCTGAAATCAATTTTATTGCGAAAAATGGAAGTTATGCTTCCGCACTTTGTAGTTAAATACACCAACAAAAACATCCATGGCGAGACTGGGATTCGAACCCATACTGTGGCAGGCCCAAAGACTTGGTCGCACTAGCTAAGCTTCTCCATATTAAACCGATCTACACTACAATTTAGAGCCAAGTCGTTACGCTACCAACTACTCCGATGAATTACCGTTTGAAAATCTCTCCAGTTGCAAATTGAAAAAATCCAGTGGCATACTCAGATTTTTTTCTAAAGAAATCGGTAATATGAATTCCTGAAATTTTAATTTTGCTCTAACATCGTTGATACATAACAGGTTTCGACAAAATTTAGTATACTATAACGTTTTGAGAGGTGCTTAATCCAGTGGCGTGCCCAGGTTCTTTCTAAAAAACTGCAAATATGAATTCTTTCAATTTTGCTATTAAGCACTGATCTAGTATGTCACGGGTTGTTGTCATCTTTCAGTAATTAATTGAGCAGAAAGTTATTTCGAAAATTTTTCACCATAAATCCAATGGAGTGGGATAAATTTTTCCATACATATAATTTGATTGAAATTAAAACATGATTTTATTTAGGCTTTTGAAAAAGTGGTAGAAATTTATTTAAAAAAATAAATTAAAAATTAAAAAAAAATCATTGACAAATTTACCAAAACAAACAATGGTTAGTGTTATTTTATTACCTGTCCGACTAGGTCGCCTTTTTTTGCTTCCGAAGTAATTATGAAGTCATAAAGATTGTTCGGAATAAACGTCGGATTATTATCATTAGCATCCAGCAAGGTCACTTCTATATCTACCGAAGACGTCCCTTGTCTATCAGTGACGCTCTTGACTTTTTCCTTCGCATAGACCTGCATGTTCAGCGAACCTCTCTTCTCACGGTCTAGAATTGTCTGGTCTCGAACCTGAGAAGAAGAAACACGTTGGAGGATTATTATATTAGTTAAAAGTGCAAGTAGGTGTTATTAGTCGGTTGTTTATTCTTCCTGTTACTTTCTTGTAAATGTCGTTCGGTAAATGAATGCGAATATAAGTTGCTAATTGCCGCTTTTAGGTCGCACAATAAACAATTGCTATTGTTGGTAATGAAAGCTGTTAAAACACTTGGATGTTTCGAAATTCTTTGAATAAAATCGACGTTATTAATATCGGTCTTACCGTTAACCAACCAGTTCTGGAGTCCAGAGCAAAAGCCCCGCTTTTATCCTGCAATTGATAAGTGAACTCAGCGTTGTCTCCTTGATCCTGATCGACAGCTACAATTTGAAGCACACTAAAACCATTAGGCAGATTCTCCACGATGCTTATATTATACAAATCGACCTCAAATTCGGGTAAATTATCGTTTAGATCCATTACTTCAACTTCAATACGAGCCACTCCCGTTTTACTGGGGTTGTTGATTTGGGAAGCTTGAATCTGCAGTACAAAAGTATTTCCCGGAAGGGCTCGCTCAGTATCCAGATCAATTTCCTTTTCCAGGTAGAGGGTTCCATTTGTATGGTCTAAGGAGAAGAGGCGTCGATCATTACCCGCGATGATATCATACCGAATTGGAGCGTCTATCGCAATGTCCTGGTCGAAAGCGAAGATTGGAGGAGTTATGTCAAGACGTTTGTGGATTCTTTCACCCTGTAATATAATAAATACTTTTTTAAATATACTTTTTTAGGTCGTCAATAATTATTGACGTGAAATATACTACACTGATAAAAATTTTAAAAATAATTTAAAAAATGAATTTTTTCTAATGCATAAAAAATGTGTAGTTGGTGCAGGCTCTAATGCATAAACCATCATCTAGAAATTTACAGGATAATATTTATAGCATTGAAATGTAATTATTTTCTGAATATAATATACTCACGAAAGAATAGTGTTTTTTTATTTTATTAGATGATTCCACCCGCGAATATTATGTGATCAAATCTGTGCTGTATGTTGGTAAGATACATTCTGCTGATGAGCCCCAAGTAGGACGAAATACGTGTTGACAATTACCAGCTCTACTCATAGAGCACAATATCTATTAAGGGCATGCTGTTTTACAACATGTCATTCATATCTTGCCCGTATTTATATTAAGATTTTCTCTTTAACGAAAAAAAAAATAAATATGAGCACACAAACAAGCAAGCGGAAAATTGAGAGAAAGTTATACGTAGCTTTAAATGGAATATCTGTCTCATTTGACTGGGAATGTTTCTAAATATTCTTATCACTTCCAGCCTTTAAGCTACTATATCCATCATTTTTGATGAATCAGTTTTGGCATGAAGATCTACAGTAGTCATCTCTCAACATCATGAGCAAGATTCAGTTTGAATTTACCTTGAAAATATGAAAAAGTGGAATATTGAAAGTAGATATTGTGGTAAGAAGAGATAACTTATTAGGAGTAATCGCTCTTTCTGTCAGATAAACCGGAATAAGGTAAGCATTCGGTGAATATATCTGTTATCGTTCACCGAAATTGCTGGATTTCGAAGAAATGTCGTGAAAATTTGGGGCTGTTCTAGAATAACCACTTACATTGGTGGAAATTTTTTGAAACTATTTTACCATAAAAATTAATATAAATTTACCGAAATTAGGATGATCATCATTGAGCAGAGCATCTGCAGATTTCTTGAAAAATGTGCTCAATCATACGCAGTAAAAATGTTAGAGGTCCCAGATGAGAGCCCTGTGGCACCACTATGTGTATTTGGGGTGTAAAGTTAGTTCGCCTCCACGTGGTGCACCCTGGGTAATGCTAAATGAACTAACACAAGACGCGCCAGACAATACTTTGACAGTCCTTAGATAATCCTGAGATCTCCTGGCAAGAGAATCACAGGCGCAAGGGAAGAAAGTCAAGAAAATCGACAAAAAATGACACCATCAACAAATGGTTCTTATAAGGACCAATTGACTAGGGAACCCAGACCTAGTACACGACGGACATAGTATACCTCAAGCAGAGCTAATGCCAGATTCTGCATAGATTTTTAAAATAAAACGATGTTGACCTGGTCGAAATTCAAGGAACGCACACTGAAGATGAAGCTCAACTGAACTCAAGAGGATCCCAGGCCTTGACCTATTGGACGTTTCCTATGATGGAGTCTATGGTGTGGTAACATATGTACGCACAAACATTGAAAATGCATCCTTGCTCTCCATTTCTACCATGGACAACATCCATGAGGTGACCGTGAAAATTGGAGATACCTCAAACCAAATTTACAAACCACCAGCTGTCACCTGACTTGCCCATGTACTTACACTCCACGAACATCCAGACATATATGTAAGGCATTTTAACAGCCATCATGAGATGTGGAAGTGCCGCGACAATGGCATAAATGGCACGGCCCTTCTGAAATGGTCATAGGAACATGGTATCCACCTCCTGTTCGACGCCAAGGACAGAGGTACTTTTCGATCTGCAGCCTGGAGAAGGGAATATAACTCAGACCTTTGTTTTGTTACCACTGACAACAAGGGCCAACCTTTACCAGCATAGAGAAAGGTCATGCTCGACTTTCCTCGTAGTCAACACCGCCCTATGCTGATAGAAATCGGCATTAGTATCCTAGTTATAAGATAGGTTCCACACCCCAGATGAAACTTCAGGAAAGCTAACTGGCCTGCTTTCTCTGATAATCTCGACAAATGCTTAAGATGAATTTCACCAAAGAGTGTAAACTATGAGAGATTAACGGGGGCAATAGTGATTGCGGCAAAAGCATCAATACCTAGAGGTTACCGGAAAGAGTATATACCTGGATGGACTGAAGAGAGCGAAAAACTGTATGGAGAATTTTGTGAAGGTGCGAAGCGGAAAATTGCATCAAGTGGCGTCCCACATAATATCCACCTCAAGAGCACCCAAAAAAGGTCTCTATTCCGTAAAGTACTAGTGGATTTCACTAGTACGCTTGAAACTGAATATTCTAGCCCCTTCACCTGTGAAGAAATCACGGAAGCCCCGAAAGAAATGGAAATGGGAAAAGCCTCTGGTTTCGATGGCATCTATGCTGAATTTCTGAAGCACAACGGCAGATTTACCCAACAGTGGCTTGCAACACTTTTACGAACATCCTCCATGCAGGATGTTGTATGTACCTCCATCAACTTAAGGGGACAAAGATAGTCGCCATTCTGAAACCAGGAAAAGCTAATGATACACCGAAAAACTATTATATTTGACACTGTGTGGCGACAAGGAGTAATATATAAACTAACGCGAGCTATCCCATGCAGAAAGACTGCCGATGTTATCAATGCCATGCTATTCAACCGTTGATGTTTCCAAGTCATCCTGGGCGACAAGGCCAGCTCTCAAATGAAACACAACAATGGTCTTCCACAAGGATCGCTACTGGCTCCCCTGCTCTTTAGTCTCTACATAGCAGACATGCTTGAATCAAAGAAGTTCGAATACGCAAACGACTGGGCGCCTGCTGCAAGCCATAAAGAAGTAGAGAATACTGAGAAAATCCTGAAAAATGACTTAGCTACCCTCGGTGCATATTTCCGCGACTGGAAATTGCAGTCCAGTGCCGCAAAGACGGACGTTTCTTGCGTTCACCTAAGCAACAGGACTGCCAAATACAAAACTCTATAGAACGCTCTGCTTCATATCAGAGAACATATTACGAAGGCAGCTGCAAAACTCAGAACCAGAAATAATATCCTGCAAAAGCTATGCGGCACCACATGGGGTTCCACAGCATCCACACTCGACTGCACTAGGTTTGATGTACCCCGTGGCCGAATACTGCACACCGGTGTGGATCAATAGCCCACACACCAAAGCGTTGAAGTCCAAATCGACAAAGCTATGCGCACTATATCGGGAATAATCAAGGCTACGCCCACTTATTGGCTTCCCACACTAAGCCACATAGCTCCTCCACGAAATCGTCGAGAACATGCTCTAGTCAGGGAGTATTGGAAAATTAACGCCGATCCTGAGCTCCGCTCACACGTTGGAATTACCGACAGGAATATAAATAGGCTACGCTAAAGAAACCCTCCTCTAAAAACTGCAAAAGCTTTTACCGAATAAAAGTTTAAGCGCTGGAGAGAGGACTGGGAGAAGAATGCAACACCTGCAAAGCTGGAGAGGCCATGTGCGTTACAAGCAAGCCAGAGGGTTTCGACCAACCAAAATGAATATGGACAACATTTAACAGAATAAGGACGAGTTGCGACAGGTGCTCCGATTCACTTTCTAGGTGAGGAAAACTATCCTCTTCAAATTGTGATTGAGGTGCTGAAAAACAGACTATTAGACACCTGGTGGAAGAATGCCCAACTGGATCCCACAGTGGAAGCCCATCCGATTTCTTGGTTGCGACAAAAGAGTCGATTGAATATATTTGTGACCTTGTTGTTTGTTCGTAAAGATTTAATTATTGTTACTTATCTACTTACCTGTAATGTAGCCATACGCTAAATAAATAAATAGATTCTTTGTTTCTAAAAGGTATTTGTAAGTAACAGTTATGCTATTGCTAGAGATTGGTATAATCTTACAAGATCATTTAATGATCTTGATCCACTCCAATTTTTAAAGATCTAAAATTTATAGCCCACAAAACGATTAAAAAACTCATCAAAACTGTTGAAATGCTGGCCAAAGCTAGATCAATAATTATTATTGATCATACACTCAGAAGAGACCTTTGCAAAATCATCGACAATCCCTAAAACCAATTTTTTTACTAGATTAAAAGATTTACAAGATTTTTTCCAAATAGTCAGCTGATTGAAAGCCTGGAAGGTTGTTAGGTTTATTGAAGTTTTAAATTTTTTTTTCTTTGAATTGCTTTGAATTATGTTGAGTTATGCCTGAGAAGCTGTATGTTGAAACTGTTGATTTTGTGTTAAAAAATTTGTAAAAATAAAATGTTGACTAATTCTATGGCTATAATTTTATTATCATAGAAGCACATAAATAATAATTCCAGGTAGGTAAGCAGTATCAAAAATAATATCTCTCAGAAACGGGTAGCAGCTGCGAGTCCTTGCAAAGCGACCATGCGATGCAATTACAATTTTTGAATACATCACATTAATAATTCATCACAGATATTCTCAATGATATGCGTTTATCTTACTTCTACAAAAATATAGGTAGCGCTAGCTGCTCGAAAAATTCGATATTAATATCCAACATTTCTACTTTATTTGCATATTATGATATATTAGTTTATCGTGACTACAAGCAAGCTTACTTGATATATTCACTCTTTGAGATGCAAAGCTGACTTAACTAAGCAGGGTATAAATTTCTCGCCAGTATCATGCATTTATGATTTATGCGACTAAGATTATATGGATACTGAGGAAAGACATTAAAATAAGTAATTGATTGTAATTATTTACATCTTTATCCTATTTAGTATCTTCGCTGGTGATACTTAATGAGGATGTGTTAACTAGTTTACATGGAAGTTATAATAATTGAATTAACTCTGAATATTAAATATAGCTAGGTTAGTAAAACACACAAATTTCAGTGATGAAGAAGGCCGCGAAGCGGAATCGTTTGCGATTAGCTACGGTTTTACCAGCTCGTTGACGAACCAACCTACATTCCCGATCGCGAGGGAGGATTCGTTAGCTTCTGGATCACTTTTTGACCACGAACCCTCGAGCACAAGAGACAGCCAAACATGTCCTATGCGAATGCGAAGGTCTGGCAAAGAAGCAAGTAAACTTCGTATAGTCTGGCCCTATAGATCGTCCAAACGGGAAGAACCCTGCGAACATTATCGAGATTTTCCATGGCGGAGCGTTTTTTTCGGTTGTAATGATCGATCTGTTTGTGCTAAATAAGTTGCTCAAGTCATACTAACTGGCATGCTAACCTACATTTCTTTTGCAAGAAAATGAAGCTCAAACAGCAAAAATTGGTTCAACAAACGATGCAGGGAAGCTGTTGCATCGAAAAAAACTTGCTTAGTGGCGAGGAATCTTCGAAGGCACAAATCACCACAATTATTTCATCCCTGATCGAAACAGATGCAAAGAAATAATAGACCAAACCAAGGTGCTGATAACCAAAGAATTAGGAGCAAACTTCTCTCCTGGTCTAACACTAGAAATCTTTTTGGTTATTAAGGAATTAAATAAGTCAGAGAGAATTCCACCAAATCCATAATTCCACCACTTACACGGATTAACGGGACGCCTACTGAGAAGGCGAACCTTTTGGCGGGAGTTTTTTCTTCATACTGATCCGTCAATTTTTCAAGTTCTGATCCAGATGACTTACCTGTTATCGGACGAGTACTTAAAAAATGCGCCACTGAGCTGTCACTTGATTTCTGTCAACTCTTCAACATGTCTTATAGAAAGGAAATATTTCCTTCCTGCTGGAGATGCGCACGGGTCTATCCTGTTCCCAAGAAAAGCAACCGACAGTTTTATTAGTTGTTTAATTAATTAATTAATTTTTTTTGAAGATGCACATGCACTGCAGGGAAATTCCTATGACTCTCTAGGAGCGGTGCATGAGCGAAGATTTCGTTTTGCGTTGACTTTGAATCGTTGCAGGTTATAGTCCGCGTAATAACAGTAGGATACCTACTAGATTGTATTACAAAATATTTAGTTTCTGCAACTTAATTGTGTTAAATAATAAACTATGTGAATAAATACAAAATAAATACTAAATGATAGACAAGTGCCTACAAGGTTTCCGTGATTTTTTATCTTTAAAATTAATTCTTCCTGATGTTATTAGCTTCCCCTATTGTTCTTTTATAATTACCAGTGTTTACAGCTTAAGATGACCATAGATAACCACGTATCATTGTATTCTAAGCAGTTCAACCTTATTCTTATTTATATTCTTGATTTAAAGTGACTGCAAGAACACACTTCGCCGCTAAATTCAATTGTTTATTTGACATATCTTATGATTTAACGCACCCAACTAAACAATCAGAAGTCATTGCTTCACACCTGACTTTCTATGAGAAAGACTCACACATAAGTAATCATAACATACAATAATATTAAAATGAATGACAAACAATAATTATTCAAAGTTTTAGATAATAACCTTATGAAAATTTTGTTGTTTGCGAAAAAAGGAAAAGGGAATTTTGATGGGCATAAGTCTGAATAGGGTCGCTTTGGGAGCAAAAGCTTCAAGGTAATTAATTAATAATTAATTGAATGTTTCGTTAAATCCAAAACAAAATTTTGAAATAGAGTAACGAGTCTTATGTTTCATACTTTTTCAGGGAAAGCAACAATAGATATCTGAATAATTTTATAGAATTTTCATGCAACAAACATGTACTTATGAGCTTTCAGAAGTATCTCGTATGATAATACAAACAGAGAAGTTATCCATGTGCTGAAAACTTTTGTTAAATTATTTTTTTGCAACTGTCAACTCTTTATACCCCAAAACCGTGGATATAATAAACACAGCATCATGAGAATTACTCTACCTTCGCTGTTTCTCAACATAAAAGGAAGACATCCAAGCAAAGTTCACATATGCTGCTAATTACACAGCTTGTTACACATATTTATTAATTAATCTAACCAAGTTAATTAAGAGCTCTTATATGAGATCGTACCAAATGGTATCAACAAATATTAAACTGTAAATGAACCCTTATTTATAATCTCAGTCTAATTTATAATTCACCACAAAATGTAACAGACATACCCTTATCTTCCTTAACCCTTAGTTGGTAACATACTTTTTTTCACTTTATAAGTAACATCCGTCTCTCAGTCGGTGATCATATTACAGTTCCAGCGTTATAGGTAACATCCGTCGCTCAGTCGGAATAGGTATTATAATAATATGTATAATTACATAGTTATTCGAATGTATTCTAGTAAACACAAATATATTTTATTAAAACAAGACTTATTTCATTTTTATACATTTTTTTATATATTATACCTTTAAATTCACCATACTTTCGACCAACAGCCGACTGAGAGATGGACTGAAATATATCGTTCTGAGTAACACCCGTCTCACAGACGTATTTTCGCGAAGGCGGCTATGGACTTTTTGGCAACCAACTAGAACATACCTAATACGAAATTTTTGTACATTCATTCGTTTGGATTCAGCGCAGCATCAAAACTTGGCATCCGCCTCAGAGTCGGATGTTACCAACTAAGGGTTAAAGGTAGATCTCGAATAATTGTGCATGACGTAGAAATTAAACTAGATAATGTAGCTACCTACATATTTGGTTTTGTTCTAGAAATTATATAGGTACGCTTGAATTGATTGAAAAATACACGCACTTGTGAACTAAAAAATAAAGCACCCTAAATTTTCAGATGCATTCAAAGTGTGGGTAAAGTCCAGAAAGAAGACTTATTTAAAAAAAAAATAGCTCCCTGTTCATGAAAACATTGTTGGAATTTTTCCAACTGCTTCAGGGAGATTATTGCACTTATCGCTAGAAACTGTTTTGGAGATACTGACCTATCTTTCGTAACTACAGAGTGATCACGAAAAAACTTTTTGTTCATGCAATTTTAATTTTTTTCTTTGTTCACAATTTAAAAATCTGCGGTGATGTTGCAGCCAAAACGGATTATAGCGCGTTTGAAATTTCAAAATGCTTCGAATTCAAAAGTTGCTCAGAATTACTAGTCCTGTACAAGCATTATCTTCAGTTATAGAGGGTATGCCAAAAGTTGCTAACAGCAGTCAACTGTTTCACTTAGACTGAAAAAGCCTGTAAAATTGTTACACTCTCATATACTTCCAAGGATGCAAAGGATGGTGGGGCAGGTGGGCCCGGTCCACCTCAGAATTCTCCTGGCTCACCCCTCATAAAATTTATTTTAAAATCGAAACCCGAGTTCACGGAATTTCGAAGTAACCGGCGAACTTCAAAAATATGAGAGTATGATTGTCTTTAAAAGTACCTATAGGTATGGCCTAGTTGTACGGGGTGTCCCAACACTAGTGTCCACCCCCTAAATAGAGCTTAATTTTGAAGATAAAAAATTGAAACTTTGAGGATTTGTGTACTTGATAGAGGACCACGGAATGGCATAATCAGTTTCATTAAAAAAAATTTAGTTCGGGCTCCAGCGATAAAAAACTGTAAGATGGTGGTAAATTGTCGAAAAAAAAAATTGATTTTTTTTCCAATACATACGTAGAAATCGATTAATAAAATCAATATCGCTTAAAAGAAATGTGAAAAAACTAATTATAAGGCTTTAATTAAATAAAATATAATTATATAGCAATGACAGGTAGACAATATAATCTGAACAATATGATCAATATAATCTGAAAACGGTAGGTGCATAAAGTTTTATGACAAAGTAAATGAGGCCCAAATAAATAGAAGGACGGCTCTTGCTGGGCTAGCCGGCACAATGAACCTGCACTGGACAGTGTCGTAGTATGGATTCATGAAAAAGGTGATTATTAAAAAGATATTAAAAATGTTTTTTAATTAAACTAATTATGCCATTCCGTGGTCCTATATCAAGTACACAAATCCTCAAAGTTTCAATTTTTTATCTTTAAAATTAAGCTCGATTTAGGGGGTGGACACTAGTGTTGGGACACCCGGTACATAAGTACTTTAAATTACAGAGTTTAGATTTGGCTGGCTTTATCGGTAGCGGTGGTTGAAAATCTTGCTCACGGTGCTTATTTGTGCGTTCGTAGCAAATTGTTATTATTATTTCCAATGCCCGATTCTGTTTTTTTTTCATTAGAAACTCTTTTTTGAGGTGAAATGATGACAGTAAGAGAGAATTTTTGAATTGTCCACAATCGACAGTCTTATTAGATATAAAATAAATGTACCTTTGTAATTAGGGTAAAAATGAATTTTTATTAGGGAGGTAACTAGCAATTTGTTTCTTATTTCATAATGATAGTATTTATTCAAGTGCTGGGAAATTGCGTGACCTTGAATAAGAAAAAAAATTCGCCTTTTGCGCTGTTTTGGGAAGGCTTCCCATTCTCAAGTACTGGGAAATTACACAATCTTGAAGATTAAAAGAATGCGCCTAAGAGAATCCCCCTTTTTTTACATTCACCTCTTTTTTAAGATCCGCTTTGCTTACTTATGCTATAATGGCCCGAGCCACGACTGACCCTCCCCTAGAAAAACCGTTACTACGCCTTTGTATATTTCCTGTGAAAATTTGATATAGTCCAATAAAGTCTAAAAAGTCATACGTATCGATTAAGAATACACATCCTTTTGATAGTTCGATTTATTTTGTTTCATATACGTGGTTTTTATAGTAACCGTCCAGTTCGTCTAAACACTCCATCCTGCATAAATAAGTATACGTCAACATTGGTTTTGAATGAGAATTAAATGCACAACACAGAGGATAGAATGTCATTACGTGAATAAATTTTATGTAGTTGTCAGTGGCTCTCAAACTGACCTAAGCGGTTCAATTCATTGTTTGAATGATTCCTTCAATAATTTACGCTCGTTCACAACTTGACATTTAACTGTTTGACATTTTCTGGTGAAATTAAAAATATTAATTCGGACGGTTAGTGTGACGTCACATCTGACTTTTTAAAGTTAATCCTACTATAACAATGGTTTTCACATATTTAGCTTATAACGAGTGATTTATAAACAACTAGTTATAAACAAATGAAATTCGCAAGGTTTCACTTTTAAAGCAGTGTAAATCGGAAATGGCTCCAAATATCGGAAAACGGTTTACATGTTCTTTTCTTTACTTTTCATTTGTCATTTGTTACACATTTGGAAATCTCAAAGTTTATGAGTTATATTCTGATGCTGGAGTTGTGGGCTACTATGTACACCCAGTTTATTCACAAATAACACAATAACAGTATTACCCTCTTTCACCTTATAATAGTTTGGCATGCAGTTGGACATTAATCTTCAAGGATTATCAATGATCTCAAGCAAGGAGGTCTAAACTAGAGGAGCCGTTGATTTGCCGGGAGACGCTAGTAGCTTTTTCCTTGTCGCACATCTCAAATCCTCTGTTTTCCGTACTCTGCGGAGAGTGACAATCAGAGAATGAATGTGTGAAAAAGACAAGGCCACTAGCTATGTCCACTGCTTATTTGTCTCCTCTAGTTATAGAACTATTTGTTCTAAAAGTGAAGTCTTCTTCTGTGAAATTAGCTCTGAGATGGCATCGACAACTTTAGCTCTTGTTCATATTCTCCTCTTGAGTTCATCTCAAAAATGTTGAATCGGATTAAAATCTGGGCTGCATGGTGGCTGCCTCCTAATCCTGATAGCAACTTTATCCAGGTACTCTAACAATACTTGCTGCTTGTGACCGCACATTATCATGTCATGTACACAAAATTATCAACCACAAGGGCAGCACAAGGTACCACATTGGGTGCCAGAGCCTCTTCGATATACCTAAGGGCTATCAAATCAATGCCAATAAGATTACACCCACAACCTACCCCAACGATGATGAGGATTGGTTCAGTATGTGGTTCAAATGAAATTTTAACAGAATCACCGCCAAATGCGACTCGTTCATCAATATAGCATTGAAATCATTATGCTTTGAAATCAAAAGCCGGGTCGACGAGACCGGCTTTTTTACATAATTGCTGAAAAATCACAGTCTGGTTTTATCGGAAAACACAACCAACCGTCATTCGTTAAAAATCAAATTTGAATGCTCCTCAAAAGTCGATACCAACGTACTTGTAGAAATAGGGCTGCCGCCAATTTTTTACCAGTGGCACGTTTATGAGAAGTCAAATTCCTTTCCCCCAGTCTCAGACATACTGTAAACTCATCCATAGCTACTCCTCGGATCTTGCGGAGGCACCTTTGAAGCTTGACTCTATTTAGACGACTGTTTCTCAGGGTTGTAGATCTCAAAGGACACTGCCACCTAAGAGTACACTTACATAAGCTGGGGATATACACATAAGAACCAGTTTGTAGACTCTGCAATGAAGAAGATGAGACAGCTTCTCATGTGACATTCGAGTATCCAGCACTCGCAAGAACGCGCTATGCGGTCCTGGGATTTCTCGGCCCCGGGAGCCTGCTGACAGAAAATACCTTGGTTAGCGGACTGCTGAACCTTGTCAAAGGAACGGAGCTCTTCTAACCAAGGAAAATCTAAATGTGAGAAATATAATAAACCCGCTGGCGTCAGTGTTTGGGACCACAAAAACCATCTCTCACATTGAGTTAAAATACCAATACCAATACCAGGGTTGTAGACCCACGCTGTTGTGGATTGTTTTCTCCTTGACCTTGGTCACCATCTATAATAAGAGTTTCTTCCTGTTTTTTCAAAACGTCGAACGACTCAACGAAAAGTAAAACGGCTTGTATTCAAAACTTGGACCACGTTTCTTTCACTCTGGCCGCGTTGAATAAAGCTACGGCTTGAGAAGCGCATTCTGGAACATTTTACATTTGAAAAAGCACGTTTGTAAAATCTTATCAAATTTAATAACGCCAAAGTCAGTCTTGACTTCTGAGTGAGTGTTGTCAAAGGACAATGTTGAAATAACTGGATGGTGATTCGAGAACTAGCATCCGATATTACGTTTTGTTTAATTCTTGCACCTTAAGAAAAGTTTCTTGACAAGAGAAGTTTCTTCAAAAGGTACTTTGGACTAGTAAGTTCATTTCACAGACTAGACGAAAATCTGTTTACTAAAGAAATAACTGCATGAGAGGACCAAAAAGTTTTTTTTTAATGATCACTCCTAAATTGAGATCTCCCTTAGACACCTTGTATAACAGACAGGCAGGCGAAATGTTTCCGTTTTTCCATTTCAAGACACCTGCAAAATTAACATGTTTTCCACTATTTCTGTCCAAAAATTCCGTGCTATTTGCGCAGACACTACTTTTGTTTACCATTCCTCCATTACTAAGGCAGCGGGCTCTTTGCTAGTGAGATATTTACTATTAAAATTTTTATCCCATCGTGATCGATAGGTACTTCAAATCGCTTGTTTTCTCATCAAACATTCCAGAATCAGAAGCTGCTGCTGCCGCTATAGTAATTACCTGTTCATTTAAAAGCAGTCTTAAAATATTGACTACAACCTCTTTCTCTTACGGACACTGCATTTCAACTTGTAGGTAAGTACTTCTTGTTAGCTGGATATTTTATGCCAGTCGGTTTAAGAGTTATCCCTACAGAATTACGGCCTTTACGAGTTTAGTGTTTACTCTTTAATTGTAGAATAAAGCTTTGAAAGTCCACTAGACATGTGCCATTCATGGTAGTTTGAAATTACAACTGGTTTATCTACGGCATGGGAAATAATTTACACATTCCTTGAAGTGAATTTATCAACCATCTGGAGACGGTATCGGGTATAACTGCGCGTCCAGTAAACATAGTAATTATTGCTGCTGTTATAAAGATGCATAAAATGTGAAAAATTAACAAAGATGCGTATGCAAATGTTAATATTCTATGCGGATATTTGTTGAGCTCTGTTAGTAGGATTTGGGACTCTACATATATGATTAAATATAAATATTGTTCTCTCTTCATTTTTTATGTTAAATAAAAAATAAAGCAGCGACTATGAGGTATGGATCATCGTGGCTTCAGCAGGTAGGTGTATAAAATCACTCCTTAAAATCTTTGAAGTATACAGTTTTTTTAAAACTTAAAGGGCGTGTAGGAAATGCAAAAAATAGGCTTAAAATTTCCTGTAGACTGACTGACTGATCTACAAACTGACTGATCAGAATGACTCGAAATTTTCGACAATAATTATTGTTGTATTAATTGAATTACATGATTTAATACTACCAACAAAAAATGTTAATCCACTGGCGGAGATTTGAGTATGATGTTACCTTTTTTTTTTTTAATAATTTATACGTCTCAGATTTTATTGGAAATGTGACATTTTTGATAGATACTCGTGTTGTTTAGAGGAGATAAGTCACCTGAATTTTTTGCCATATGACGCATTGTTTCCAAGATACTTCACAATTTACGAAGCCGTACAAGGTAAAATAATATAATAATAAATCAATGATAATGAGTAGGTACTACCAGAAATAATAATAATTATTAAACAATGCGCCATACGGCAAAAAAGTATAGTGACTTTTTCCCTCTAAACAACCCGAGGTATTATCAAAAATGTCACATTTCAAAGTCAGTGGCGTAATAATTATTGTAAAAAAGGTAACGAAATTATACCCAGATCACCGCCAGTGGAGAAAATTTTTTGTTGGGAGGAACAAACCATGCACTTTAATTATTAGTACAACAACTGTCAAAAATTTCGAGTTACACTGATCAGCCAGTTTGTAGGTTTTCAAAAAATATTAAATTTTTCGAAAAACTTTTCAACCTACACGCCCTTTGAGTTTTGAAAAATTACCCTTTCACTTTCACGATTTTGAGGAAGGATTTGATACACCTCCTTCAGCTGTTACCTGCCAAAACCACGATGATTCAAACTTCATATAAGTGCGCACAAAAATGTTCACGTTTTATAAAGTAACGAAGGTCTAGGAGTCGCGGGCTCTTAGCCTAATATGATAAAAGATAATAATTCTTCTTATCCTTTATACAGGGTGAGTCTTTAATGGCGGATTTCCTCAATGAAGCATTGCAGCACAGGAAAAACAGTAAAACAAATAGTTCTTGTAAATTGACCGAGGTTAATGAAGAGGTAAGTTGAGAACTCAACTTCTTTAATATTGATAGTTTTTAATTTAAGAAATTTTCCCTTAAAATAGAGACTACGGCTTCTGCTTTCAAATATCATAGACATTTTTTTTTAAACACTTTTTATATTTTTATATGAATGAAATTAAATTCAGTTTTTTTTCATTATGTACTAGGATAGGTACTTACCAGAAAACTGAAATTAATTGCGTTTCATATAAATTTAAATCGTGATTTTGTGGAATGTTCGTGGAATGTCAGAACTTTGGACCCATAGTTCTGAATATTAAATTTTGTTTCATAAGAAACAAAAACTGTTGTGACAGAATAGAGAGCGAAGTAAGTTGATATAGTGGCAGCAGTTTTCTAAATTGTCTCCTAAGCGGGGTAGCTACCCAACTCCAAAATTTCAAATTGTAACTCCTAGCGTGCTTTCAATTTATGTTGTTAATCCCCGAACATTAAAATTATTAGATTATAGTCCTCGAAATGAAATATTGAAAGATCTTTTTCAATCCTTGACGTGTAAAACATGTAGGTAGGTACTAATAGATAATAATTATTAGTACAACACTAGTAGGACTACTAGTAATATTAGCAGAAAAAAGAACTTACTGTTATTGGATAAAATTCTGTGATTTTGGTCCTGTAGACTCCTTTGGTAAATTTGGGACTAAGATCGTCATTATCATTAACTCTGATCATTACTGTTGCGTTGGTGCTTCTTGCTGGTGATCCACGATCCTGTAATAGAAATTCTTTTAATAAATTTAAAAAACGGCGATTTCAAAGGAATATTATACGACCTTATAAAAACTACTTATTCTAGTTATACCTAGTAATGACAAGTCCAATAGCGTGTTGTATGATCTATTTCCTTAATTAATTATAATTAATTTTAATAATTAATTACGTTACAAGGAATTTCCTATTCGACTTTGTTGACTGAAGAACTTGAATTGCATAACGAGATTAATGAAAGAAAAAATATCCACAATAATTATTATTGCATCCATAAATTAATGCAACAACGACTGCAGAAAGTGTAAAATCATTAGCATGGAGCATGGTATATCATAATAACCGAATATAGATGACTTAGACATCACCATTATATAAGGGTTAATCATAATAGTAATTAAAACAGTAAGTACTTCTTCTTGCTTTCTAAATTATAAAAATGACTTCGAGTTACGTTCTGGAAGAATAAATCTCTGTCTTGAGGCTATCTATATTCACTCATAATATTTCGTTCAAGCCAGACTGTATTTCTTTAAATATAAGAGACAGTGTCTAAGCAGCCGGTGTGTGTATTTAATTTTATAATTTTTTTATCACTTTCGCTGAAACTGATGTGGAATACCACCCTTATTAGGTCTGCGATATTTATTCCTAAACCAATTATTCATTGACTTGAATATTAATACTTATAAAGGGTGGCTGACTTCATATTTCAGAAAATATAAGCTGGACATTGAAAAGCCAGCCATCCTGTAGATACCAGCAACATAATAGACTTTTAAGCCCAAAATTACCCGTAGTTTGCAATTTTTTTTCCAAAATTTGATCAATCCTAACAGTAGAATTTATTAAAAACTTACCGAAGCAGTCACAGTAAGCAGAAACTCTCGGTCTCCGGAATCATAGTCTAGTGCTTTTTTCAATATAAGGAACGCTTGATGGCTGCTATCGAGGGCGAATTTTCCTCTTTCATTTCCTGCGACGATCGCGTACTGAACATCTGAGTTTGGTGTGTTGGGTTTATCTCGATCTGTTGCCCTTATACCTCTGAATATAGTAAGACCTGTGAAATAGAATTTAGTTAAACATTTTCGCAATATCTCTCCTTGGCTGCACTTAGTGCACACTCTAATTATTATTGTGAAGACATAAATGCGGGTCTATTTTAAGTGCCTACAGCTAATTTGGCTTAGAAATGTATTGAACTTAGAGAGATAACATACATAATAGCACAAACCGGACCGTACACCAAAGTACGTTTAATACAAACAAAAAAAGCTATAGAAATGGGACTTTTTCCCAGCACAGAGCGGAATCTTGTTTTGTTGTTTTTCGTCCAACCATCGACTTGTTAAAACATGAGCGAAAGCAGTGCTCTGGACATTAAACAGGCAGCTATTTTGTGACTAAATTTTTTTTTTTTGGTGGTCGTTCTTGGGTTTTCCTTTCAATGCAGCTGATTATCCCAATCAATAAGGCATCATACATTTTGATTTTGTACAATTACGAATTATATCATAGATAATTGCCTTCATCCTTCTATAGCTAGTTTAGCAAAGAATCGAAGAATCGTATCGTCATCTTTATGATTTCTTTAGATATCATGAAGTCAGAACTGTGACTGAAACAAGATCCTAAGCCACAAGATGGAAAAGAAATAGCTAGTAGTTAATTTTTTCCTTTTCAGCATGCCAGGTCCAGTTTTTCCCAAAAAAAACTGCAGAAATCTGACTTCTCTGACGAGCTACTTCACTGGACCACCCAAGTCAGGTCGTTTGGTTGATCCTTGCCGGAAGTTACTAAATCCAAAGTAACATGGTCACACTAAAGCAAAATTAACAAGCCCAGTAGTGCAACGTTCACAGAACCACAAAACTAATTCTGCAGGGACATTCGGCAATCACTGGAGGAGGAATTTGAAAAAATGGAGCACAGAAGACATGGAGCTTAGTGTTCATATAAGAAATGAAGACAAACCAGATGCATAATATCAGGTCCATGGGTATAGTAATGTTTAACATGGGAATGAGTTTTCCCTTCAAGGAACTAACAAACAGGAGCCCCTCTTCGCACTTCTACTATTCTAAAATTCCTACTAAACATTTTTTTTAAGACGGAAAGTCTTTTCATGAGATTAGTTCCATTTCTTCCTCTATACGTATCCAAGATCCAATAAGGATGTTGAGTATCTGCCTACTATAATATCCCTCGTATATATGATGAGTGGAATGTCTCTATGTCTCCTTCCGTAAGGACCTGTGATCTAGGATGTTGAGTATGTGTTTTAGGGTTTTAAGGTCTTTCCATTATAAGCGTTCCAATTCTTCTTTCATGTCTTCTTCATCTTCCAAGAGAAGAGTTTTATTAAGGAGTCCTCGTTGTCTTTTTCATGTATAGGGAAGACTTGTTATTGGTCCCATATAAGTTGTAAGCGCATGTTCAAACTACTGAGACCAGTGACCATTGCAAATAGTAGAGTAGGCTACCTCTTATCAATTCGCCACCATGTTTTTGTCTTGACCATTTGTACAGTCTAGCCTATCTACAGCCTGGGACTGCTACTCAATACTTCTCTGAACTATTTCTTGCCGATTCCTCAACATTCTCGATTGGAAGATTATTTTAAGAGACCAACTACTGGCTACAGTTCAAAATAATTTTTTTAGTCGAACATTGTATTTGCATCTCCCAGCTGGTTACCGGGACTCCAGAATCCCTAACAGTCATCCATTTTCACCCTGTTCTTGTTGGTCAATCTCCCTAGCGCTTCGGCACACGCTGATCACTGGCGAGCTAAACCTATGACAGCCGCCGTTTTGGTGGGAGCGTGTATAATTTCTGACCCGTGGCCTCGATTACTTCTTCCATCTAGCTGCTTGCAGGATATCGTGTACCTCTCGGTGTAACCGTGGTGGCCGACTCCAAGGGAAATCATTTGCCCAGCTTTCATCTTGCTAGGTATTGTCCTACTCCAATGTAATAATTCTCATTCCCAAAACCGTCCGTAAAAGAGAGGCACTCTTTTGTTTTAAGTAAGCTTTTCTGAAAGTTTGAGATATGGATATTTTCATAAATTTCATGAATTTCATAAACTGGAAAACATATTTCGATGCAGTGAGATTTTGATCGAAAATGATGAGCATAATCAAAGACAGTCATCTTTTTATCTCAACAAGTCAAATAAGAAGGAGTGTAAGATATGGTTAGTTGAATTTGTCCTAGAAGGAAAACATGAGTTCATGACACAATCATGATGAATCCATGTGGTGCTGATACGTGGAATTGAAGAAAAATTAGTAACATGTCTTCGGGTTAGAGGAAGTTGTAACGAAGTCCTTAAAATCTATTTCAGCTGATCGCTGGCATATTTTCGTATTTCTATTCAGCTACCTTAGGGACAGTGAGATTAAGGATACCTATCATACCAGTACCATCTATGTGACTTATGTCGTTGGGGAAGTTATCATAATTAACATCCTACAAAGGAACGCTACAGGGTTAAATTGAGAAATAACTTTTACAATCTACAAAAAAACTCGACGAAATCCGGTCCAGAATATTTATAAATAATATTGTGTCACTAAAACTTAAGATATTTCTCCATTTTACTGAGAAACCATAAGTAGAAAATATTCCAAATTTCTGACGGTTTTAAAGATAATAGGAGTAAAACTTTGTAGAATCAGATAGAGTTAATGTAATTTTCGGGACGGTTTTGGCAGGTTGCGTTCTAACAGCTGGCTAGTGGGCTGCATAGCTTACTGATGGTTATATTATCATGACCACGCAAGAATTCTTAACTAAGAAGAATAAAGCATTCACGCAAGCAAACACGATACAAGGCTTAAGCTTCCTTGTTCATATTTTCACCAAGCTTTCAACTTCAAAAATACAAGATCCTTTTATCCTTACAGGAAATTCCACCAGTCAGGTTAAAGATAATTCACTCAGTGAGAAATAAACAAGTTGTAATGAAGTATCAGCTTGTCATTCCATCGGCAGCACGAAAATAAGATAATGGTAAGTAATATTGTAAATCGAGACGAGGAATCTTCGCGCATCCTTTGTGTCTTCGACAGGTAACGGTTTCAATCCTTTATATGGTTTTATCAATGGCATTTGAAACAAGAATTTTATTTCTGTTTCTAATGATATGTTAATCACTCTAATTTGGTTGAGACTTTCTTTCAACTACCGATTAGGAAAGTGTTGTTCTGGGTGTCAGCCAAAAAAATAGGCGTTTATTTTTTAGTACTTACCTACAGGTGTGAGTTCGTCGACGACCAACTGGTAGGGTGCCTTTAGGAAGACGGGAGCATGGTCGTTAACGTCCTCCACGTAGACCGTGACCGAGAGAGACGATGTAATCTGCATATACATAAAACCATAGAATTACTTACAACAATAATACACTTGCTACTTTTAATCTGGTCATGCCATCATCACACAATGCATTTATCTTAGAGTATTTATTAGACGAAAATTATATTATGCACTGTCTGAAGGTGTTTTATTATTTAAGGAGAATATTTTATGCCACTTTAGGTCTAGGTCTTTGTTTGAAGGTTATCTATTTTAATTCATTTCACATTTGGGAGATCCCATTTTCATTGCTATTTTAATAGGTAAAACATAAATAGAGTGAAATTTATATTTTAGTGAGGAGTAGCAGCATCACTTTCGGTGTCAAGTGTAAGATTTAGAGCTTAGATAAATAAATTATAGACGAGTCATTAATTTCTAACTAGCCGTGCTGCCCTGCTTCGCCTGCTAAAAAATGTCGTTTGGATCTTTGTGCTGAATATGTAGATATACGTTTATACTATTATAGAAATGTTCATATTCCGATAATATTGATCTTGCTATAATTAAATAAATGTTGTCCCTATTTAATTTAACAACTTAGAAAAGTTGACACCCCACATACAATTGACATAAAGAAATTTTCCTCAAGATATGCAAATGATGTTTCTTTTGCGCAATTGTACTCAAAAATGAGATAAATGACAATTAAAAGCAAGTTTTACAAGTTTTCATGAAGATTCATGTACATGACTGTCGCTTTGACAATCTAAAATAGCAATCTCTAGAGTTCACAAATTTATATTTCTTGACGACTTGGAATTTAAAAATTGTTGTTTCTTGGTGCTGTAACAAAAAATCTTGTGGGACACACGTTGCAGAAGGAGTGCTTAAGCTCTTTGATAATTTTCGTCTGTGCTTAAAACACTCCCCTCAAATTTTGATTTTTTAAAAACACTATAACTCTCTCCCACGTTTTCCCTGGATTTTACCTTGGATTATCAATTATTGACCTTTACGTCTCTTGATTGTGTTAACAATCTCTCTTTCCCTTCCCAATGCGTCTGGGAACCTCTGTATTCGTTATTCTATAATATGTCCATGGAATTCTCAGGATCCTTCTATATACCCACATTTCAAAGGCTTCAATCTTTCTAAACACTGAGGTATTCAAAGTTCAGACTTCCGCTCCGTACAGGAGAATGGAGAAGACGTAACATTTCCCTAAGCGATGTCTCAATGCAATACTACTTAAATTCCTGCTACGAAACACTTTGTTCATCTTTATAAAAGTTTGCTCGCGCCTCTCTATTCTGATTCTTATTTCTTTGGTGTATTCGGTTGTGCAGTTCATCATTACTACGAGGTGAGTATACTGGCTCTACTCTTTCTATGTTTCTGCTTCTATAGTTTGACTATAGTCTAACGTTTACTGGGTTGTTCTTTGAAATCACCATAAATATCGTCTTCTTTGTGTTTAGCGATAGCCCATACTTCTCACTACGTGCAGAAAGTCTGTTCACTAGCCTCTGTAGATCTTCGATACTCTCCGCCAAGATCCCTTCACCCGCGTTCCAGCAACCATTATGCTGCTTTCTTCGTTTTCCGTGGTTTCCCTAAGTATTTCCTCAGCTATGTACTGAAAAGTATCGGTGATAAAATCTATCCTTGCCTTACCCCCCTTTGGGTTTCGATTTTTTTCGATCGTTGGTTGTCAATGCATATTGTAGCTTTTTGGTTATAGTACAGATTAGAGAGACTCTATCGATCTCTACTATCTAGGTGTTTTGTTTTGGGGATGCTTATTAGCTGATCGTGGCGGATCTTGTCAAAGGCTTTATTATAATCTATGAAACACGCATAAACTTCCTTGTTAACGTCGAGACATCTCTGGACCAGCACACTTAATGCGAAGAGGGCCTCACGGATTCCCAATAACCCTTTTCTGAATCCAAACTGAGTGTCGCCTATATCGAGGTCAAGTTTCTGGTATATGAGGCTATCAGGTCCGGGGATTCTCCTTTTTTTCATATTCTTCAATGCATAATTTACCTCTTCTTTAGTGATATCTGTCTGGACTGGACCTATCTCTTTGTGGTAATTATTCATTTCTTCTGGGTCCGTTCTATTATCCATAAACAACTCTTCCATGCCCTCTTCCCATCTTTGTAGTTTGTTTGCTGTTCTCATTAGGATTTTACCCTCTTTGTTCATGCAAACCCTTTCACTTTCTTGTGCAAATTGAACATATCGCATCTTCTGTCCAGGTTCTTGATTTCTTTACATCCGTCTTCGTGTTTTCAAACTGACTTATTGACATTAATTCTAAATAAAAATTGTAACTAAAGTATTCTAAAAACAAATCAACAAACTCTGATGTATTTCTAAACAATCCCTCTGTAGTTGCTTGTATTTTTGGTTATTCTGGCGTTTTATACATATATTCTTCTCTCGTTCACCATATCATATATTTCCTCAGTTACCCACTCTTTCCCGTTTTTGTTTTTGTCGTCTTCAGTTAGAAATTCTTTTCGCTGGGATTAATAATAATTATACTACCCTTTATGTCCTCCCATTCTTCGTCTATGTTTCCGTGATCTGTTTGCATTGAATCTAAGTTTTCGTAGATTCTGTTTTGGACTTGTTCTCTTATGCTTGGCTCTTGTTGTTTCGTTGACTTAATTCTTGGTGGGTTAAATCTGGGGGGTGTGGGGTAAAAATTACCCCAATTTTTTTGTATCAATAGTTTTTTCAATTTTGATGTGAAATTATGGAATATTGAAGCTTTCTGCGTAAAAAAGTCACTCTTGTTCAACTTCGATAAGATGCACCGTTTTCGAGAAAAATCCATTTCAAAATTGTTTATTTTGCTTATCTTGAACCGAAAATGAATTTGCTTTCAATGACAAGGGGGCAGAAATTGGCGTTCTTCAATACTTACATTTCAGAGCCATGCAATGAAATTTTGAAATTGATTTTCCTCGAAAACGGTGTGTCTTATCGAAGTTGAACAAGAGTGACTTTTTTAAGCAGAAAGCTTCAATATTCCACAATTTCACATCAAAATTGAAAAAACTATTGATATAAAAAAGTTGGCTAATTTTTACCCCACACCCCCCAGATAAAAATTTCATCTTATTAGTCATAAAAACATTGGTGGATGTGGTAAATTACGTCATCTTCTGTTGAACGGTGTCGGAGATAATAAATAAAAACCTTCGTCAGGGTCCCAACCCAACTTTAGGGGGCTATAACGCAGCGGGTAAGCATTTTCGGACCCATGTTCATATGAACTTTTTTTCTTAAAATTATCTCAGGAATCACCCCCTGAAATCTTTCGCAGTAGGTCCTTATGTAACACCCGGTATAATATCAGTAATGTTTTATTTTCATGAAATAAACCTTGAACAGTTAGTACGGGACATGTAAACGATGCTGCTGGATCTTCAACCACTTTCTTGTAATACTCCAGATGAATGCCAGAAAACGCGTTGTGGAAAAATTTTCCACAATATTTTACAGAATTCATTTTCCTTTCGTTTGGTGTTACTTGCACACCTTTAGGTCACAGTGGAAAGCAACAATCTTCAAAAGTCTGGTTTCCCATGCTTGAATAATTATTCTATGGTCAGTTTTGAAAGTGGTGACCTTTTTTTTTGACGAACACTCTTTTTTGTGACGTCGCAGCTCAACACCACAATAATTATAGCTCTCGCTGCTAGCTGTCGGTTTTGCAATCGTTCCTCGTTCCTCATCCAAGTTTTCTAATTTTCTCAAAAATAATTTCCCATTCCTTTATAATTGAGGTCGACAATCGATTTTAACATCCAATCCCAAAATGTTTTACTGCAGGTACAGGCTGAGTTTTAATACAGGCTGAGTCCCCTAAGATGGAAAGCTCGATTACGCCTATACCATTAAAGATATCGAAATGAACCAAAAAGTGCTGTAAATGGGAGGGTAAAGTGCAGTTTGTAAAATTATTTTATTTTTATTGAAATTTATTTATTTTATTTACTTTAGAGACTATACTTTTATTTGTTAACCCATTATGAAAAATTATCTTCACTCCCCAATTTCAGGGGAGTAAACAACAGTTTGTTTAACTGAGCTGGTTTTTTAGCTTATCCGCTCTGAGCTTATATACAGGGTGATTGATTGAAACGCCACATTAGAAAAAGTTCGACTTTCAAATGATCTAGGAATCTGAAATTTGGAACTTAGGCAACATACCTATTCACGAGTCAAAATAAAATATTATCAAGATGGCAGAACATTTAAAAATGGAGAAAGCAATGGCCATCTTTTTTTTAAATGGGACACCCCATATATTATTACATTTTCAGATTGTCTGAGAAAATGTAATACAATGGTGCTTATAGTTGTATTTTAAATTGAGTAGGCCATGAGTTATAAACAAGTGAAAATCGTGATTTTACAACTTTATTGACATTTACCACGAAAACGACTCAAGATATCAGAAAACGGCTTACATGTCCCTATCTTAACTTTTCTTCTAGTATCCTACTGCAGAGTTGAAATTTTTATACAGGGTGATGAAAAATCTGACAATTTTCACCACCTTGTATAAATATTTCAACTGCATAATTGGATGCCTTATAAAAAGTTATAAGATAGGGACATGTAAGCTGTTTTCTGATATCTTGAGCCGTTTTCGTGGTAAATGTCTTTAAAATTGGAAAATCACGATTTTCACTTGTTTATAACTCATGGCCTACTCAATTTAAAATACAACTATAAGCACCATTGTTATTACATTTTCTCAGACAATCTGAAAATGCAATAACATATGGGGTGTCCCATTTAAAAAAAACAAAGATGGCCATTGCTTTCGCCATTTTTAAATGTTCTGTCATCTTGGTAATATTTCATTTTGACTCGTTATTAGGTATGTTGCATAAGTTCCAAATTTAATATTCCTAGATCATTTGGAAGTCGAACTTTTTCTAATGTGGCGTTTCAATCAATCACCCTGTATACGTATAAGTACCAGAATAGAGTAGGTATAAATTGTATTTTGGTAATATTATTTCCTTTTATTAGTCTCTGAATTTTCTGTAAAATACAGCGTATTTTCGGGACGCTGGGGGCCGAATTGGAATCCGTTCTAGTGAAAATTTGCACTTCTTAATTGGGCACTTTTTTAAATTCAAAATCCCTTGTTCTAACAATTATTATTAAGTGAGTTCTAAAACTCACTTTAACGGAATTGCGTGATTTCTCCAGGCTTTTGCAACCAGAAAAAATTATATCGCCAATATTTAGGAAACAGACCTAAACTTGCAACCTAGACTTGTTGCCTATAGAATTTTCATCAATTGCAACTTTAACAATATAAATCTCGCCTTCAAAGGTCGCCTCCGTCGAGTCTTCTATAGCTGAAGATTCCTGTTATTCAACATCTCACGGACCATCTGACTATGCCATTGAAATAAAATAAGGCACGTCGGTAATGCTGCATAATTTTCTACCATAAAATATAACAAGCGGATAACTTCCAATGCTGTGCTTGGATCACCTGAACAATTTCCTTATTCAATAAGCGATGATTTTCTTGCGCACTGGGATGTTTATTTGGATTCAGGATTCGATTCGGTTCAGATGTTTGTGTCGTAGCTAATCCTGCATGAAACTTTACCGACATCATCTAATAATGTATTTAAAAATGTATTTGGTTCCTAATACAGAAAAACAAACAGTTATATAAAATCATCCATAAACTGAGTCAAAAATTTTAAGAATTCGATTTAAACATAACTTCAAGTAATTCATTCAAGTAAGTAAATAAATTTTACTCTCCAAGAGCCACTAAGCTACTAAGTAACTAAGTTAATCCTCTTATTTGTTATTACATACTGTCGATATAAAATACATGAAAACCTAAGCATGTTTAAATAATTATTTAAATATTGAGGTAATAAATTTAGTAATAATAATAATGATAAAAACAGCGATACGCTGATATACTCTTCCTTATTATTAGTGGAAGAGTTCAATACATTATTATAAAGTAGAACATGCCGAGCATATCAGGTAAAAAGGTTTCCTGTTCAATAAAACGCTTCAAACTCACACTAATTTGATTTCTATACTGAATTGCTCAGAGAAGTTCTCATCTGTGACTAATCGCAAAAAACGTTTCAGATAAATATCAAACATTTTTTTGCAATGAAAACATAATTTAAAAGTACCCTCACAATCGAAGTTACCCCGATCCCTCGCAAGGAGTGAGGAGGGCTGGGCGGTTTTGTGTTCAAACGATGTCTCCACTGAACAAAACTGAAAATGATTCGGTACCGAAGCAAGAAAATATTAGTGAAACTTTTCCGTCACTTCTTCCAAAGAAAACTTTGATGCCAAAAAAATTCCAGCTTCTACATGCCACAGCAAAATATTATGATATAAGATCAAGGATTAGAAGATATGGTTTGTTCAGTGAGTGTTGTCCGTTGTGATGACACACTGATCCTGACTAAACAATTTCATTTAATTCGATTTGATTCGCACACTTATTTCTAAGCCGAACCAGATGTGGTACCTATCGCAGTTCGCGTCAGTGGCGTGTGTTGAGGAATAATGAATACCCTAAAAATAGGTATAGGTAATATTTTGTAATGTACATTTGATATTTACTAGCTAAATGCCAGCGACCCGGGGACAACGCGTTGCGCGCGTCGCATGTGTGAGTGATGATGGTGGCTTTTAGTTCGGTCGGTCGACGGTGGTGCAAGCTGCTGGCTGGAGGCCTCGAGTTTCGCCGACCTCGACTGTCGAGTTTCGATCCGGTACGCCGATACCTGAGATTTCATTCCCCCTTTCTCTCCTGGAGTTCGCTGAAAGAAGATCGTTTCCGCAAAACACCTGCAATTTTTACCGAAATGGCGTCGTGAATAATTCACGTAAAATACCTCAGACATCCTACACGTTTTTGGTTTGGTAAGTGATCTAAAATGGTTCCTTTATTTCTACTTAAATTAGGCAGATCATATTTCCTTTAATGCAATATGCTACTTTAATTATTTTTAATCCGATCGAGTTTCGCTCAATGGCTACCCTCATGTAAAAATTTGTTGGTCACGTTTTTGATCCTAATTCTCTTGAGGATGGGACGTAATTTTATGTACCCTTGGTAGGCCAGACTCGATCGGACCGTGAATTTAATTTAGAGTGTGTCTGATACGTACTGAAGCTTTCCCTACGGGGCACATTTTTTTCGAACAACCAGGATCATCCTTCCGACCAGCCAGGATCGTTTTTAGAACAACCAGGATCATTCGTCCGACCAGCCAGGATCATTCCTACAGAAGCTGACTTCTCCAGCCCTCGTCAGAATCGCCCAGATAAGTGCCTCGCTGACCATATTTATCAGACCGCTTCATTCTGCGCAAACTTAACACTCTTGTTTATAATGAATTGTTAACCACGCTCAAGAGCTTCACTGCATAATAATAATTGTGATTTTTTTTTAATAAAGAGTACCTGTTGTTCTGCTGACCTGCGTGTTATTGTTGACCCTCTTAGATTAGAAACTCAACCCCCGACTCTTGTTGTCTTTTATTTGTCTCATGCTCTCAACGGTTATTTTTCGCCTCTAGGGTAAAATAATTCGTTTCAAGTGGCGCCCAACGTCAATAGTTCGTTTCAATTTCGACGAGTTATTGACGAAGTAGAGCCTTGAAACTGTTTGATAACAAAAATATATAATGCAAGTAAGTTAGAATGATAATAAATTGTTATAATCATGATTAGAAATATCATGCATTAGCATACCTCCTGAGTGGCGTTTAAAGAAAGCATACGACATCCGTTTAATTTTTCTGCAGTAAAATATTCTAGCAATTTTCCAGGCCTTTTGTGTAATTTTTTGTGGTTCGTTGCGAAAATATACCTTGTCCGTTTTTTTAAACGTTCGAAGAAGATTTTGCAATAGGCATTCACGCAATTAATAAGTTACTCGTAGTTTATTTCACAAAAATATCACGGAGGTAATTCTGCTGATTTCGTATTAAAAACGTTTCAAATCACAAACATTAATTAGTAGGGATATTCAGCGCGTCACTGTCACTGCTCCGATCAGCTGGACGACAACCTTGTCACATCACATAATTTCTGATTTTGAACTAACTAAGCGTATCAAGACGCGAGTCGTACTTCCGTCTACTCTCGCTCATATTTTTAGAATTGCTGACGATTTAAACGTTTTTCTGACAATAAGTCCCAAGTTAACTCGATTGATTATGCAATGCAATAGAAGGAGTAAGAAATATAACGCGATGATGTATCCTTAGTTATCACAATAACGGACAACACTCACTGGACAAACCATACCTATGTTAACTTGGACTCTAAACAATACAGAAAGCAAAGAAGCAATAAGATGCGTTCAATGGACAGAGATGACGTCAAACTAGTGCAATTAAAAGAATCCTTAAAAAAAGTAAAGAGACAATCAGGGAAACAGAAGGTAATATCGGGAAAAAAACTATTACATATAAAATAAATAGACGTAACTACCACAATTGAAGACATTAAACAAGTACCTATTGAATATTATAGGTGTTGATAGAAAAGATTTCAAAATTAGTAAGCTGAGACCTATGAGAAGTAACAAGCAAGAGGTAACCATCTCAATTAGCGGAAAATTTGCAGACAGACTGATCGACATGAAGCAAATAAAAATCGGACTAGCCAGAGCAAGAATCGAGGGATAGAAGGTAGTAATACAGTGCTTTCACTGCTGGGAATACGGGCACACAATCGATGCCACATGCATCGACAGAGACAGGAGCATAGAATGCTTTAAGTGCGTAGGAAGGGGGCATAATGCAAATGAATGCCTCAAAGAAGAAATATATCCAATCTGCAACGAAAGAAGGGCCTACAAAAGGAAGTGACAAAAATATAGGAAATTAAAGAATGAACTACCGAGATTTAAAAAAGTGAGTCAAAGCCAAGCAATCAAGAAAAAGTAGAGTAGACAGAACACCGATGCACGCATTGCATCACAGCTAACATTAAGACCAGCATAAAGGCAAGTTACAGAGACAATCAGAAAATGTCTACAAGTTGGTCTAAACTGTTCAGGTGCCACAATGGATCTAATGTATAAAAATATGAAAAAAATATAAATAGATATTGCGATAATAGAGGAGCCAAATTAGAAAGCAGCCAGCCACAGATTTTACTGGGACCTAATTTATAGCGACGTTGCTACACAGGGTTATTTACGGTATAAGGGACGGACGATTATAGCTATGTCACTTGATTTTGATGATTTTTGATGACCCGTTGAAGGGACATTTTAAAATAATATTCATAATGTACAGTGTCCCAAAAATATGAAAACATATCAAAGTTTTTTTTAATAGCATGCTCCTGTATGTTATACTTTTATGTAATAATTTTTACATTTGATGTTTAAATTGAGCGGTTTTTGAGTTATTAACAAGTGAAAATCGCAATTTTCGAACTTCATTCATAATTCTATAAGCAGCACCAACATGGCTGAAGGTGTGGAGGGAGACAAAATATTGAAATATGCTAGAGAGAACAAACAGAAAACTGGTAGATTTGCCGAACCATACCGGACAGTTCGTGTAATAGCCAGAATGCCATCTCTGGAATTACTGGCATTATGGAAAGAGAAGAGTGGCAACATTGGTGGGACAGAGAGGAGGATTTCTGAACCCAACTGGTCATACCAGACGTTTGATTGTTGAGATTATGATGGGGAAGAGAGACAGAGACCCCATGGAGGAGACAGGAAAATAGAACACGGGCAGCAATAGATAGGTACCATGGTGTAAGATATATAAGGTAAGTGAACGAAATATGTATTTCAACAGTAATGCGAAGGGATGGAAGCGTCATAGTCAATGTACCTATAAGAGACTCTTGCCAGCTGGGCTCTGACAGAGACCTCTTGCTGTTACACGTGCAAATTGCCACTATCAGGATGTCATGCTACTCTAGTTTATTTTTTTCTGAATGAGTTATAAGCAAAAATGGACAGAAAGTGTGTTGTGCATAATTTTAGAAGTTGATGCGATGAAACTACCACGGGTATTTCTTCGAGTGACATCCAAACATTTAAATAATAATAAAATTAGAACACAAGAGCACGCGTTTATCAGTGAATATACATGAACCATTTTATGCTAGCGCTTTCCCGAGTGAAGGCTCGACAGAACTAAAATTGCGAGCGAGAGAAACAGCACAAGTGGGTCAACTTAAGGTAATGTGACGATATCCGCTCGCACTGAGTGATCTCGTCCCAACACCTTATTTATCTGACACAGTGGTAGGTACTAAGAAAGGCTTCCCGAATACGCTATGAAATTTCGAGACACGGTACAGCTAACGTAGAGAGGAGAGAGCAGTTTTAGCCGGTAGGAGTCCGGCACCACCATGGGAGAGGAATCATGGCCAGGATGCCCATGATGTATTTCCCTTCTCCGTGGGTACTTAGAAAAAAAGGCATGCTAACTGTTATATGCTTCATAACTCTATCGTTTACGGACTCTTCTTTTCTATATTTTAAAATTCAGGTCAGGTCCTGTGAGGTCAGTCAGGAATATCAAAAAATTCAAGTATTGCAACTATGAATGATAATGTAATTTGCAGCAAGACCTCTCTGTCATCTTCATGTTAAGGGAAGATTTTTTAGTAATTTTAGTTACATTTTATAAACTGTTTAGTCTTAATTTATCTGAGTTTAATGGCTGTAGAGTTTTAAACCTTGGAGGTTGGTAAGCTTGAGGGTTTTCAGGTGTGACTCCTCTCAAACTGAGGAAAAAGAGTAGGTATTAAAAAAGCCACTATAGAAGTTAAAGCTTCCAAAAAAATTCTTGAAAAAAAAAGTTTTCTTTCGTTTTTTCGGCAGGATTTAATCAGATACCTACGAACGATTGAGTAATAATACATTCAGAGTGTTTGATAGCTTTCCAGAAGACGCTATTTAACTTTTTGCTATGAAATTTTTGTTTCTTTATTACGATACTTCTATCAAATAATCCTTGCCTAAGTTGAGCGGATTATAGGATGAATAATTATTGTTTATTGCACCTCTTTAATTAAATGAAATTCTTCTGTCATTTCTTTCTTTAGAGGAACAATAAGGAGTTAATCGACTATGATAGGCACCAATAAAACAGGGGTTTATGTGATTTCGACTACCGCGCCTTGTATCTAAAAATAGCGATCGATTTGCAATTACTTCATTACCTGGAGATCAAAAATTCTTCGATACACTCCTATGTAGATACAAATAACCAGCGTTGACAACTCATAATGGAATAAATGACATACATTACGTTTTCTTGCGCCAATTAAAATAATCGTTGCTTCCGATTCTGTAGTCACTTTCTATGCAGACGATTCTAGATGTAATGTGGTTTATTTTTATCTACAAGATACTTACAAATTCAGTAAAATGTCCGTTGTTGTCCAGAGGCTGGGTACATAAACGAGAGAAATCAGATTAAATTGTCTGTAGCATTCTGAGATTAAGGATATCCTCGACGAATCATTGTACAGTAAATTTCATTTATCTTGAGACTAAAACGTCATTGAGCTGAATTGTTCTGTCTTTAATGTACCTCTAGAGAGTATTGCAATTTTTTTTTCAAAAAAATTCCTCTCCCAATTCTGGGTAATACGAGAAGAAGAGTAATTGATTTTATAAGATAATAATAAATTATAAGAGATCGAGAGAACTCTTGAAGTTTACCTCCAGAAAAATAGGATATAGGCAGGTCAGGCATATCAAACAATAAAAGAGCCAAGCGAATTCTAAATCAGTGAACGTATCTAAGATTCATCTTATTTGTCAATAGCAGCTGCTGCAACAAAAGATAACAAAAACATTGTTGTTCAATTTAAATGCAATATTCAAGACAATTTAGTAACTATGTGGCAACATCCGAGAAAAAATGAGCGAATAAACGCTACTATCCTGCAATTAGAGGAAGCACAATTTTCTAAGCCAGTGGTGTTAATCATTTACAGTTTACAAATTATCACTTGATCTTAGTTTTTTAACAACTCAGCGTTATTACTTAATTATAATCTTTTGTCAGGGTTTCATTTTGCATTTAAATTCCAATTAACAAGCTTTAAAACTTACCCAATTCTTTAGTTACTTAGGTGTTTTAAATAAATATATAAGCGAGAATCTTACAATAATTAACTGAGAAAGGTTTATTTAATTACATACAATGAGGGTGGGTTTTATCACAACCAAAAGAAGACATAATAAAAAAATATTGAATAAACTGACCAGATTTATCTGGAAAGACTTAACATACAGGGTGTTACAAAAAAGGAGGTCAAGCTCTTGGCCACAGATTGTTGGGCCAAAAATAATGACACTTTCCTTATGCCATTTTTCACATAGGCGTCCCATTTTCAAGATACAGGGTGTCAAACTTTAAATAAATAAAAAAGTTTTTTATCAATAACTCCGTTATTTTTTAAGATACTCACTTGAAAATTTGCATAGCCTTCTTTCTTATGCAGACACACATTTTTAGGAAAAAAAAAATCAAAGGAAATCCAAACGCGAGCGCACGAAAGGGGGTTTATGGCAGACCTTGGCCCCCCAACATTTTTCTGCGTACGCCTATGGCTCTGATGTATGGTTTCTTTGATTGAGCGTTTATTTGTTTTACTATCCTCACTCTTATATCATTTTGATTTAGGCCTTCGTTTACGAGATATATCAACATGTTTGGGTGTGTGTCATTGATCAACTTACTGATATTTAAATTTAAATAGTACTGGGCCTTAGGGTTATGGTTGAGTTCGTTAAGGGGGTAAGGGGGGGCATGAGGCAAGTAGTGTTAAAGTTTGGCGGGGGGTAACGGGGCGAAAAAAAAATTTCAAAAGTTGCGTGAATAGTGAAAACTTTTATAAATAAATAATTTTTTTTATAAATAAATCGTTGTGTATGAATAGTATTATTTATTTATTTTTTTAAATAAGTATTTTATCCTTTTAGTTTTACTTTACTTCGGTTGTTTAAATAAATAATATCGAAAGCAGGGAAAGGAAAAGGTGGAGGGGGAGCAGAGAAAGAAGATTAATTTAATGAAAAAGGGAAAGGAAAAATGTAAAAAAGGTGATTGAAAAAAAAAGAGTAAAAAAAAAGAGAGTTGAGCAGTGCGAAAAAAAAATAGTGAACGAACGTGGGGTCGTGCAGCCTGGGCCGCTAACGCGGCGGGAGAAAGAGAAAGATAGAGAAGGGGGAGAGGGAGGGAAGCACTGCGACTAAAAAAGAGTGAACAAACGTGGGGTCGCGGAGCCTGAGTCGCTAACGCGGCGGGCATGTGTGTGACTCAAAAAATTTTGTGAACGTGTGGTCACGGATTTAATGTGTTCATTCTGAATACCTCCCACAATTAAATTCACTTCATCAGAGCCGGAAATATTTAAATTCATTTTTCTTATTAACACTAATTCATTAAAACAATATTCGAACAGGTTTTCTTTAGGACGCAGACATGAGCCAATATAGTAACCATTAAAGAATGTACCTAAGTCTCGTGTCGAGGGAAAAGTTTTTATCAATAACTGGGTCCATATTCGGCCCATGTACGCGGCACTACCGGGAGTGTCTTATACAGGGTGTTACAAAAAAGGAGGTCAAGCTCTTGGCCACAGATTGTTGGGCCAAAAATAATGACACTTTCCTTATGCCATTTTTCCCATAGGCGTCCCATGACACACACCCAAACATGTTGATATATCTCGTAAACGAAGGCCTAAATCAAAATGATATATGAGTGAGGATAGTAAAACAAATAAACGCTCAATCAAAAAAATCATACATCAGAGCCATAGGCGTACGCAGAAAAATGTTGGGGGGCCAAGGTCTGCCATAAACCCCCTTCGTGCGCTCGCGCTTGGATGTTCTATTATTTTTTTTCCTAAAAATGTGTGTCTGCATAAGAAAGAAGGCCATGCAAATTTTCAAGTGAGTATCTTAAAAAATAACGGAGTTATTGATAAAAAACTTTTTTTTTTATTTAAAGTTTGACACCCTGTATCTTGAAAATGTGACGCCTATGTGAAAAATGGCATAAGGAAAGTGTCATTATTTTTGGCCCAACAATCTGTGGCCAAGAGCTTGACCTCCTTTTTTGTAACACCCTGTATATAACTTTGAAGAGCTTTTATTAGATTAATATCTTGAAAATTATTTCTCTTATTTCAATATTATAAATCTCTGCTAGAATAGATCTGCATATTATAATAGGTTTAACCAACACAAGCATCTTCCCATTTTTAAGACCATCCTAAATTAATAAATTTTCTAACTAGAGTGACTGCTTGAGAAAGGTGAAAAAAAGCTCGAAAAATTTTTTTATGGACAAAACGGGAATATCGTCGAACTCATACAAATATGTTATTGGCTTAAACTTTGATATCATACTGAAACCTGCTTCATTAAGGATGGATTTTTGTAATTTTATTCTTCTGAGATATCGTAAAGTCAGGCTAATTTTCAATGACCCGAGCTTTCAAATCGTAAATTCCTCAAAAAATAAAAAAAACTCTCACTGGATTGAGTATAAGAAAATAGGAAAGTATAAAATTATGGCATTAGTTTTTCCATGATACTTAATTATGAAATATAAAATCAAAGAGAGAAATTATTATATCACCGTTAACATACAAGGACACGGGAAATTATTATTTATCGTGTTTAAGAAATAAGTATGAATATTAACGTATATAATTTCCGTGTAATTATTATTCTAGAGCAGAAGAATATTCTACATCTAAATCATCGATTTACGAACTATTACGCAATACGAGCCTTACAGTTTCTGTTACTGTACTTATAATTTCCACAAAGCAAATGTCACGTTATCCGTCAGCTGTTTAGTAAACAACAATCCAAGTTACTGGACAGGTAATATATCCCAAGTTATACGGGGTCACTGCTTTCAAACTGGTCATATGACATAATGCATTGTGATGGGTGATAAATAAAACACTAATGTTTAAAAAAAATCTACTATAGCAGAATCAGTATGTAGTATGCAGAGAAAGAGAGAGAGTATTGCAGAGATTCTACAAAATAAGGGTTGAAAACATAAAAAATAATACATTGGAAAATTTTTTGCAGACTGGTGCTTCCCACTCTTATCTAGAGGGCTGAAAATGGTAGCAAATAAAAGATACAAACATTTTACAAATCATGATACCTGTGATTAATATTTTTCAGAAACCATTGTGAATATTTATTAAAAATAATGCATCCCACTTAAGATCACACCACGTTTTTTAAGACTCATTTGAGTATACCTAATTAGAAAAAGGTTGAAGATGTGCAAGCAGGTAAACGGCATACCTACTTACCTACCTATTTACATGTTTCTCGGGTTCTATTTTGTGTAATAGATTACTAATACATAGTGTTCAAAAATTCGAATCCAGATAATTATTATAGTAGCAGTACTATAATCTATTATAAAGACAGAATGTTTGTAATGATTTTAAATTCATCCATATGGATTGACACTTCTCTACAATGGTAAGGAATTTTAATAGAATTAATATTATATGAGCTATGGTATTTATTGACACCCCTGTATAATAGCAGTCAACTTTAACGCCTATTTTATGCTCAAACATTAGAATTACTGTACGTGCTATTCTCTTCTTTTAAGCCAGTATTCAAATAGTCCTACGTTCCCATATGCTACGCTACGTATGGAAATGAGGCATTATTCTTGCCAATTATTTGAAAAATCCCGTTTAGGAAACAAAGGGAGGAGAATTTCTATACAAAGCAAATCTCAGACCTATAAGAACAAGAACCTCCCATATCAGATTTGTCTATGTCAAGGTATTATGTAAGTATAAAGCTATCGTATAAATTTAAACTATACATATAATGTCTATATAAGGTCCATGGAGATTTGCTCCGAATGTTTCGTTTACAATTCCTTCCAAACTCCTCGTGCTCACTGACAATTGGTCGGACTTTAGTCGTTTGGCAACATGGAGAAAAGGCCCTGAAAGAATTTATTCACCATACCTTCGCATTCAGTTCACGTTGGAAAAAGAAAAGGATAGAAAACTACCATTCCTTGATGTTAACAGGAATGAAAATTGTACCTGGGGGACAGGGTTTACTGACAACACACCCAAATCGGTATTTACACAAGAATGAATCATCCTTAATGAAGAGATGTTGCTGAGTTTTGCAGGAACAGAAAACAGCAGTTGAGCACTGTTTGAGATGCGATCTCAAACAGTTCCTGAGATAATGTCAAAAAAACTGAAAATAATGATTTATGTATCTAGTACGAGAAATTGAACTTAGCTCTTGATCATGAGGGTAAAAATCATCCTGCAAAGCACCATAATTTTGCGACAGAGACGTATACAACATTTTTTAGACAGTTATATTTAAATAAGCGAAAAAATCGAAATAAAAATCATAACAATGGCGCAAGGAAATTTTTTATTTATTTCAAACAAATATAAGATTTCTATACAGTGCAAGAAATGATTGTCAAAAAACACTTCGAGCACGCTGCCGAGTAGACAACAACAATTAGCCATTTTTCGTCAATACTCCAATGAAAAATGGCAGATTATTGTCATCTACTCGGCAGCGTGCGCGAAGTATTTCGCTTATTTCGCGCACAAAAGAGAATTATTTTTCATGCACGGTAGTAGAAATCTTACATTTGTTTTCCTTAGCAACTTTACACTAAATTAAAAATTTCCTTGCGTCATTTTTATGATTTTTATTTAGATTTATTTTTATGATTTATATTTATTTTTGTTCTATTTGTATTTATTTGATTTGTATTTATGATTTACTTCGTTTATCTCTTTCGAATAAATTTTTGTCTAAGCTCTCACATCGACAAAAAAGCTCTCATTCTCAAGCACCAACGTTCAATTTCGCGCGCTAGATACATAAATACACAGATACAAAATAATTTTCTGTACTTTTAGAAAGAAAACTCCAATATGGCGTCCATAAGAAAACCAAAAGTTAACTATCATATTTTCGAAACTATTGGGGTGAAACCAATCAAGTATACAGGTAGATATGGCACAAATAAAATCAGAATGTAAAGCAATGTCAACAGCTACATCAACTTTCAAATTTAAACTTAAAATTATAAAGGATTATAATGAGAAAATAGAAAATTGGAGTTTTTCAGTTTTTTTTTTCAGGATATTTCAGGACCGTTCACAGATATCTATTCATAGATTCGAGATGGCCACAAAATAGCGGATCTTTTTTGTAATTCAATAAACTTAATATCTCTTAGCGTTTACGAGATAGGCGCCCATGGTAAGCTCTAAAAAAGAGAACACCCTGCTTACGACCTGGAATTTAAAAGAAACCTAATTTTCGATTTATTTCCTACGTAACTGAAATAAGGGTATTTATTTATCTTTGATTCCTAAATTACTATTCCTAAATATACCCACATTTTTGAAAATCAACACAGATACAAAAATTCACACAGTGCGCGAGAAAAGTAAGGAATAAATTCGATAAAACGGAAAGCACTGTTTTTTTGAATAAATAAAAAAACAATCGATTTTGTTTTTGAGTTCTTGAACTTTTGACATAATATTGAGGTATACAAGGTGATGCGCGAAAAAGTGGTTACGTCATCGGTAGTTTTTTTAAATGACAACCCTTATTATTTATTCCATTTTTTGATACTTCATTCAATTGCCAATACGGTAGTGTAATCATTTTGTAACCTTAAACGACGAAATTTCTGTGAAAATAACTTAATTTGGAGAGATTCAATTTAATAGACAGATTTAACAGATTTAATTTAATAGACTTAATTTAATAGAGAGATCTTATAAAATTACCATGCAAACAGTCATTTTTATTTGTTTTTTTTTTAATTTTTATTGTTAATGTTCCGATTTTCACATCAGTAAAAAGTGCAAAATTTCGACTCACAAGCTGTTTTCTCAGAAATTCCCTTATTTAAGGTTTCAAATTTATTACATTACCATACTGGCAATTAAATTAAGGGTCAAAAAATGGAATAAAAAATAAGGGTTGCTATTTAAAAATAATGCCGATGACGTCATCACTTTTTCGCGCATCGCCCTGTATACCCGAATATTATGTCAAAAGTTGAACAACTCAAAAACAAAATCGACCTGTTTTTTTATTTATTCAAAAAACAGCGCTTTTCGTTTTATCGAATTTATTTCTTACTTTTCACGTTTAATAATAAATATAATATAGTATAATAATAATTAAGGTTTATTAAAGCCTTACCGTATCCACTCCATCATCATAATCACAAGACACCTTAAATTTGAGCACGTTCCTCGGATTATCACTATCAACTAAATCTTCAAGCGATCTAGTGAGAAGCAAGGATACAGTCGTCCTGTTGATATTTCTGTATGTGAAATAATGCACATCTTCCTCCTGAAAGAAAAAGATAAATAGATAAAAAGAGGTAGGTACCTTTTATTTACAATCCGTTTACGTGTGAGTCGTGTGACAGTACCACATTTAGATCTCAATCTTACACCGGTACACCAAACATAGATGAAAGAGTTGTGTCATTAGATCTCTCATCAACAAGAAGAAATTATTTTATTTAACGGTGTATGTGAGTTCAAAACATGGGAGTTGACATGAAAATAAATCTGCTACAAGTTTTTGTTTTTTGTGAGAGGTAATTTATCCGGAATGGTTCACTTGACATATTACAAATTTTACAAGACGAGGAAGAAAAAGTAATTGAAACAAACTTCGTATGCTATTTTTATTCAAATTTTCAAACAGGAGGAATCAAATCTAGTTCAAGTAGGTGGGTATAGTTGATATAATGATTTTATTAATAACTTACATTTATAGTGAAAGTTGTTTGCATAGTTATGCATTCTACGAGTATAAAATTGCAGGATATAGGTAAGGCGTCAAAGAACTAATGCAACTAATATGATGTTGATCACATGTAAAATTATACTGCTCAATAAACGTCAATAAAATTGCATATTAGTTTTGGTAATAACCGAAGATATTGCAAGCAGGAATTAAAAGATGATCGAAGAAACTAAGATGATGGCTTGTATCACATTTTTACTTTTACTGAAGAATCCCTTAAATAAATTATTGCTAAAAAACTAATTTCATACTAAAGGGCCATTAATAAATGACTGTTAAAACAATAAAATATGAGATCCAATTTTATGCCTAATTTTTGTAGACCTTATCTAAAAAGTATCAATAAGTGGATTTATAAATTAAACCACGTCAAACACTCACCTTGTCAACAGGTTGAAGGACAAGGTTATTTCTAGGATGCACCTCCAATTTAAGAATCTCTTGACCAACCCTGAAGTTTTCGGGAACGCGCACAAATCTGAGGTATTCTCCTGGTGGGTAGAATTGACATTCTGTAAAAAAATATAATTATTATTTATTTATCAACAATAATAATTATTATTATAATTACTTATTCAAACAATTCAAAAATTATTATGGCTTATGCAACATGTACCAAGGGCGTTACTTGGATGATAATGCCCGGAGGTCGACGTGATCCAGGATGTCGACCGATGGGAATTATCATTCAGTAATGCCAGTGATCCATAGAAGATTTTTATTTTTGAACCGCCTAGCGAAAATAAAAATGCAATGATTTTTATATAATTTATTATTGCATAGTAGCCCATCAGTCATTATGTGCTCTTAACTTGAGTAAAATTCCGTTGTAGATCTTTTTTGAAATGCAAAAATTCAAAATGGCGACCATAAAATAAATAAATATAAATATCTTATGGCTGTGGTAATAATACCACTAATACCATATGGTGCATCGATGCGCCATTTTGAATTTTATGAAAATATGCTTTGGTTGAAAAACTCAGCCATGATGAATTTTACTGATAAAAATGACAGAAACACATCTTTTAGGAAATTGAATTTCCTAAAACTTCGTTTATTACAGTTTTTGTCTCTACGATCGATATTTTTTAATAAACCTGAATACATCGAGAAGTAGTCTACCGTACCTACATCGATTTTTTTTTTCAAAATTTTACACCCTGTATCTAGAAAACGAAGCAAGTTAGGACATACGATTATATGAATAAAACTTCTTATTTTTGGCTGGTAAATAAGCCCTTAAAATATTTGCACTCAATTTTGAATCACCCTATACAGGGTGTCCGGTAAGTACCTCCTAATCTCTCGGGAGCATACAGGGGAGGTCAAAAAAACCTAGTCTGTCATAAAAAAAAAATTCGTAAAGTGTCCCCAAACGGAGATATGGAGCCCTAAAAGGGTACCCCGCAATTTACTTTTTTGGCTCTAACTTTTGAACCGACCTGTATAATTGGATGAAATTTAAATACTTTATAGAGGCCACAAAGAGCCATCAGACCATATTAAAGTCGATGTTTGTCGTCGTCAGGGAAGTCAGGAACGGACTTACCATCATACTCGTTGAGTCAAAATTTTGACAGGTGTCACTTTACAGAGCTAAAAACTATTTTTTTGAATAGTCTAATACTTCATCTTTAAAAAAAGTGCTCTTAATTTATTTCGGTAAAACTGACGGTTTTCGAGATAAATCGGTTTTTAGGTATGCAAAACACTCAAAAGTTACTAATGCTAAACACAAACAGGTAAAGATCAGGTTTTGTTGATAAACGTACCTACATAATAATGGATTGCTATCGACGAAACTTGATCAAAATTCGCATAAGAGTCGATATATCTTGAGAACCGCTAGTTTTATCGAAATAAATTAAGAGTACCTTTTGTGAAGATGAATGACCAGTGTATTTAAAAAATAAGTTTCCAGCTCTGTAAAATGACACCTGTCAAAACTTTGACACAATGAGTGTGGTGGTAAGTCCGTTCCTGACTTCCTTGAGGACGTCAAACATCTACTCTGATATGGCTTAATGAGTCTTTATGGCCTCTATAATAAATAAAAATTTCATCAAAATACACAGGTCGGTTCAAAAGTTAGAGCCAAAAAAGTAAATTGCGGGGCACCCTTTTAGGGCTCCATATCTCCGTTTGGGGACACTTTAGGAATTTTTTTTTATGACAGACTAGGTTTTTTTTGACCTCCCCTGTATGCTCCCGAGAGATTAGGAGGTACTTACCGGACACCCTGTATAATAAAGCACATAAAGTGCAATTACTAGCCTGTTAGATGGGGTCGGAGAATTCCTCCATCGCCCTAACAGTTGTCATGATGGCATCACACGGAGATCCGTGTTAATTCTTGGCTTAAGACAAGCCAACTTCCCTTCATCCAGCAGCATCCTTCCGGATACTCCAGATGCAGCACACTGAAGAGCTCCAGTAGAGCGAAACACGTGTCTGTGCTTGTTCTGGTACTCTGGCTGGCTCTGCTGTTGGATGTGGAAGCTCTATACGTTGGAGTTTCGGGCACTGCCATCATGACAACTGTTAGGGCGATGGAGGAATTCTCCGACCCCATCTAACAGGCTAGTAATTGCACTTTATGTGCTTTATTATACGTGTGTCCCCGGATCGACTTTAAAAGAGGAAAAACTTTTTTGTTTTTGATTTCTCAGAAAATTTCACTCTTGATGATCTGGCCTGCTTGATTTCAAATCCCCAAAACAAAAGTTACTTTTTAGGTAACTCGAACGGTTCTTGAGATAATATAATTTTTCTTCAATAATTGGACTTAAATTTTTTTTCGTAATTTTTAGACGTAATAAGCTTGGTAAGATGATTTCATTGAAAAACAACACTGACAGCAGTTGTCAAATCTAACAAATCAATTGAACTGCAAATTAATCTACTGTATGCTATAATGTTGACTTTACAACAAAGAATTTATCTAATTCAATGTTACGGAACTGGGAAAGCTCGCATTGAAATCTGTGCAGAAAAAGGAGGAGCATTATTCGAATGGAAAATTAATAGTTGTCCTTTTTGAGAATTTCATTTCATGTTACGATTATTTGAATTTCTTCAGAAAAAATTAAATTACATTATGAAAAAAATTCCAATTATTAAAGAAAAATTATATTATCTCAAGAACCGCTCGAGTTACCTAAAAAGTAACTTTTGCTATGGGGATTTGAAATCAAGCATGCCTGATCATGAAGAGTGAAATTTTCTGAGAAATCAAAAACAAAAAAGTTTTTCCTCTTTTAAAGTCGATCCGGGGACACACGGTATACTCATTCGATCTACTCGTTATTTTATTTATTAATGAAAATTGTTGTTCTACTACTTTTTAGAAACTCTGCTAAAATATCGCATACTTTTTTTCACTCATGCTCAGGAGAGACAGTAATTTAGTTGTTTGTTTATTGTTTGTTTATTGTCTACCAGATAGCTTACATTACATGTACCATTACAAATACTACATAAAGTGAAAAATGCGTCGTCAGCAAGTAAACCTTACAGATGTAAACGCAGTTACCTGAACGTAGGACAGGTGCGTAATTGGGAGTGGCATACTTAATTTTATTAATTCTTGCAACATTATTGTTATATTTTTCTTTTTTCTATTTGCACTATAATATAATTTGGTTCAGATCAGATGATTGGCCAAGTATTCACAGCTTGGGATATGGATGATTCCATGTAATTTTGTGTAGATGCGGGGAAATTTTCCGTGATTTATTTCCAGCCTGGAGATGGTGGAGAATACTATGCGAATAGTCTAGTTTGGTCGCACTTTTTGTAGTAGAATCAACGATCTCGTTTCTTTCTATACCAATCCTTCTATTCCAAACAAAAGCTACCCGACAATCGATTCTTGAGATCTCCTTAATGTTGATGAAAATTCGCGCTTTTCGATTAAGGCGTTATGGAAATATTTTTTGAATTTAACGCTTTCTAGCAGTGTAAAAGTAAAGCGACGTAAGAAACCTTTTTTCTAACGAAAATTCGAAGACCTTCATAATTTCTACAAGATTGCAAAATTTTGTGCACTAATCTCAAAAAAGTAAGCTAAACGGCGTTTTGACAATAGATTTATTATTAATAGATGATGCACCAAAGGAATTTTTATAAATTGTAAGTAAATTGGAGCAAGGTGTCTGATGATACTTCGGTGCATCATCTATAAAAAGAAGACGTTTATCTCGTTAACGGCGGTTCACTCTATCGGAATATATCAAGATATTTATGTCTGTATGTTAGGAACATCAAACAAAAAGAAAATTAGGAAAATAATAAATGAATAATAATTAGCTATTTTGGTATTTTTCTTTCACGTGAATGTTTGGGTTCTTCAATCCCGAGGTGATATTGAAAAACACTGTTCTGAATAGAAAAAATAATGTAAAACTAAACCAAAATTTATCGTTTGACTAATAGAAAATCGTTTGACTAATAAAAAGTTGTTGCAAAAAATTGACCTAAGCTTTAAGAGATAGTACGTTTGTAGGGGTGCCTCGGGGGGAAACATTTTTATAAGTATTTTTCAAATTTTTTCCTAAATAGACCCAAATATGGGAAGATTGCCCACATATTATGGGATAAATATGTTGCCTGATATGTACCTGTATAATTGATTATTGTTGCCTCTTAATACCAAAATGAGCCAATGCAATAATAATTATTATTGGTATCCATATAAAAAATAAGTCATTTCATGATGAATAAATAATAAATAACATTTTAAATAACATTACATAGGCCTAGTAATAATAATAATTATCATACGATGATGATTGTATCAAATATTATTCATCTTCTCAAGAAGATTTCACTTTTGTGCGGCACATAAATAATAATTACTATTTTTGAATCATCAGTTTATTTAATTACAATGTAGCGTACAGTTTGTTCTTGGCGGAAACTTGTAGAAAGTATGAATTTCAGGAATTGAAGACCCAAACACCGTAAATTGTTGCTTAACATCGACTTTTGTATCATATCGGAGATGTTTACATTCATACGTGAACCTACTTAATTCATTATTTGTTATCTTTCAAGAAAGATTCATATAGCTTTTCTGCCTTCTTGTAATTGATGCTTTTAGTTCCATACGGTTTTCTTGTAACTGTAGCACTTTTGAGTCTTTTAGTAAACCTTATCGAATAATTTATACCCCTTTTATTATTATTTGCCTATCGATATGGTTTACACGAGTTTTAGCTAATCGGAGATTTCAATACAGTTGCTTGTAGTTTATGCGCTTCTTTGTAAGCTTTCCTGTTGTTCTTGTTATATTAAGATAAAGACTATAATAAATGACTGAAGTATAAAATTTTTCTCAGTGTTGATTGCTGATGAGCATTCTTTGACTCGGTCTTTTTGCCTTAATAATAAATCTGCTCTGAAATTAACCAATTATGAAATAATTCTTCTTATAACTGATACTTTTAATCAGAGCAGTGACCTATGTTCATCAAATAATTTACAACTTTTTAAAACTGCGTGAGAAGTTTCGAGGCTGTTTAAAATTAGTTTTAAAACGAACTAAGGAGTAGAGCTAAATTGGAACTTTAATGAGTTGTGTTTCAAAAATGTGGTTCAAATTATTTCATGATCTCTTTCTTTGTTTGAAATATTTTCTTACGAAACGCTTAATAACAAACCCCTGACACGTAATCAAACAGTAAATATGAGATCTACAATTGGTAGTATGTTACAGGTCGATTAAAGCTGTAATTTCTCAACAAATTTAATTATACTCCGTTCGTGTAATTAAGTTCGCCAAGGAGAGTTAAGCTATGGTTTGTTAGGACTGTAGGCGACGCAAAGCAGACAGTCGGTTGTGCGCCTCGGACTTCTGTTGAAATTTAGAACGCAAGAAGACGCGGAGCCGGTTTGTTAGAATCTGCGCAGATAGACTCACTTAAAGCTACGGTTTATTAGAACTGTCCGTTAACGGAAGGCGTACGCGTACGACAGAATCTGCAGCGTACAACTTTATCGGTTTTGAAGAGAGGGTGGTTTGTTAGAAATGGATTAGTACGTGATTGTATGCTGATATGCACATACAACAAATAAGTATTTATTATTAATTTTGGCAAATCTTTATATGATAACAATGGCTGAATATTTTTTGCTGGCAATACTTATTGCGAAAGAAGAACATGAAGATCTTCTTTAGAGTTTAATTAGTTGTCGTCGCCAGAATGAATGTGAAGATGGAATGTTTTCTAATATAAGTTTGGAAGGAGCTTATAAATAACAGTTTTTGACTGTGCATAATGGGATGTTCTCGTACGAGGTCTATCAATTTGTCGTCTTCCTCTGCTGAAAAGTTGGATACCATTTTCAAATTTTCAAATAACGCCTTTTTACTACTGTTTCAACACTGTCAGCTGTATGCTCAGCTGAACGACTGCGTCGAAATCAAATCGAGTTTGATTCCGACCGAAACAACGACGCAGATAATTTTACGCCTACCGTGAGTCTATCTGCGCAGATTCTAACAAACCGGCTCCGCGTCTTCTTGAGTTCTAGATTTCAACAGAAGTTCGAGGCGCACAACCGACTGTCTGCTTTGCGTCGCCTACAGTCCTAACAAACCATAGCTTTTCTTCTGATAATCATTCAATCAATTCGCTACTATTATAATGCAGATGGCTATTAATATCGTAGTTATTGGTTTTATTAAAAAATCCCATTTCAATTATAAAAATGATAAAGAGCCTGGTTAACAAATAAACGAAAGTGAACGGTGAACTCCATAGATTTATGGATAATTGTAGAATGTAGATCAACGCGCCGTGCTTAGCAAATATCACTTTTACTATCATTATTCTTGTGCGTCTTGTTTCGTCACACTTGCTTAACGTCCGATTCCGTTCCTCTGTTTAGAATCTGAGCCGCAGATTAATGATTTTGCTTGGTAGAGAATTCCAAACACGCAGTTTCATTGCACAAATAAAAAGGTCACACACGGTTTTATTGTTATAACACTTTGATTGTAAGATACCGTTTTCAAGTTGAATCTGGAAGTAATTTCCTGTTCAAAATTCCACAATTTTCTCGAATTTGTATATAAGTTTTGACCAGATTTACCGCACATATGTGTAAAACTTTACAAGACGCGACAAAACATCGCGTCTTTAAGATATTCGTAATATTTATGATTAGATAGGTTCGATTTGTAATCAAGCTACAAAGAGTTGTTAAAAAAAAATAGATAAAGTTACATTTAAGCTTCCATATTTTGTGGTGTATTGAAAATTTAATAAAGTGAATTATTTAAACCTGTCCTTGAAGAAATGTTGAAGTTTACTGAAGTTTACTGAGCTCAGGGGTGGTACTTTACACCATGTCGAAAGAGTTTTACATTTTTTACGTAAAAACCTGTAAAAAACTGTAAAATGTTAAATATTTTATGTAAAAAAAATGTAAAATTCTTAAAAATTAGGTTCAAACTGAACTTTTCATCTGGCTGAATAGGCCAAGAGCTTCGTCAGCTCTAGTAGCCATCTTCACAGAGCGAAGAGATAAGAAAAAGAAGAGAATTGAGGTTACCTAAAATTATTAGAATTTGAAAAGGATAATGGATCACTGATTTCGAATTGTACCACTTCTAATTACTTGCTACTGTAATTTTCGTAGAGACATAGAGACATAGAAAGCTTAAGAGAAACGGTTGTTTGGTGAAGGCCTCGACGGCAGTATTATGCAACACTAGGATTTGAATACACCCAACAAGGAAAAACTTTTTTTTCCTTATCAAATTATATTCTTCGGCTATTTTTGTTATTTTGTGAACTGTCATTATTTTGATACCTAAATCAATGTCTGTAAATAGTTGTGGTTTTGAATAAAAGAACAATAAACTTCGTCTCCGATATAATTTTACATTTCTTACGTTTTTTACATTTTGACACCCTTTTGCTTATGTAAAGCACTGGAATTTCTTACCTGTGAAAAACGTGTAAATTACTCCCTCCATGTAAATTACTCTGCCAACCCTGACTGAGCTACTGTTACCAAAAATTTAAAAAAAATAATCAGGTGAACCAATAATCCGCAAAGCTTATCTGGAGAACTTTGGCCATTTTTATTTTCAATACGGAGGCCTGACAAATCGTTTTCTGATGATACTGCAATTTTAGTCATAACCAGAGGTTGAATCCAAGAGGCTCTGATTAGATGTCACGATGAGTAGAATAGTCGTTTCGATAATATTATACCTACGAGTCAGTCGTAACGAAAAGTGGAATTTATTGGTGATTAGAGAAAGCTTCAAAATAAATGTAGAAAAGAATTTCTATGCTTCAATTTATAAAAAAAAAGATATTGCCTTTTGATTTCATGGTGAAATTGTAACAATAAGTAATCTGAGTGACTAACACATAATAAGATATCATGTCGTTATGGATGATAGTTTTGCTATTTCGCGACTATGCACAAAGTGTTCAATTTTGCCAAAAAAAGCTGGGTAAATATTAGAAGAAACCCAGACTTTCTAGATAATCCATAAAAGTGGCCATGGTATACTCAAAAATTCAATAAAACAACAATCAGTAGGTCAATGAGTATATATTTTCTTTCAAAAATTAGGAATATCTGGTCGACCGGTTTCGGGTGTTAACCCATCTTCAGGACAATTGTCAGTTTACAAGAGTCGCGGTCCATACATAAAGGGTATGCAATTCATGTTTAAAAAATAGGCCCAGGCCTGATGTAAAAATGTAGAAACACGTGGTCATAAGATCAGAAATTCTCTAAGGTACTTCCAAAGAACAAACACACATATAGATAAAATCAAAAGTTAAAATTATGTCATTACAGACTTGTTTAAACCCTTCCCGAGTGGAAGTGTTTGTTCTTTGGAAATACCTTAGAGAATTTCTGATCTTATGACCACGTGTTTCTACATTTTTACATCAGGCCTGGGCCTATTTTTTAAACATGAATTGTATACCCTTTATGTGTGGACCGCGACTCTTGTAAACTGACAATTGTCCTGAATTCGTTAACACCCGAAACCGGTCGACAAGATATTCCTAATTTTTGAAAGAAAATATATACTCATTGACCTACTGATTGTTGTTTTATTTCTAGATAATGTTTTATGGGCAGATAAAAGAAGATTCAAAATCATACATGCATAAAAACATATCACGATTTTTTTGAACATGAGCTGCCAAATTTCTGGAAGATGTTCCTTTGGTTACATGCTGGACAATATGGTTCCAAAATTACTGTTGTCCAGCTCATTAAGAACGATCAGTAAGGAATTAATTAAACCAAACTTATCCAAAGAGATGGATCCCTGGTCTCCAGATTTAAATCCACTAGATTTTTATTATAATGGGTGTCTCAAGGATTAATAAGTCTATTCAACATCAATAAATGATGAAGCCCAATAATTGATACGTATTATTGAGGCTGCACAAAAAATGAATGTCGCTAGAAGTGCAAAACAGATTAAAATATTTAAAAAAAGCAACGCTTGCATTTGATTTCGTGACAGGCAATTTGAACAAATCCTTTGATTTTCATTTGTGTTTTGTACGTAGGTACTTTGGAAACATTTCAACATTTCATCAAGGATAATTTCTAACACCACTACATTTAATATTTCATTTAAATCTTTTATGAGCAATGGTTCTATATTGCTGAATGCAAAAGAAAAAGTTATTTAAATTACAAAAACCTGGAATTTATCGATTAAACTGTTCTCATTGTACGTCAGTTTATATAGGACAAACTTGTTGAAACCTAGAAATTCGATACAACGAACACCTAAACTCTTACAGACTCAAACATCCTGAAAGATAAATTTTGCAACTTGTTTTATGATCACTTCGATTACCATACTGTTGCTATGTTACTATATCAATAATTTTATTCATTAATTTACATATGTCTGAAGATGCTATTTTAAAAGTAGCGAAATACGTGTAACATTGATAATATCCATCATTATACAGTAGAATTTTTTTAAAACAATAGTGTTTTATTTATCATTCAACAGTAGCTATATTAAGTAGTTGTGATAACTTCTGTATAATAGTTATGGAACTGATTCAATCAATGAGAGAAGTTGTCGAGAAGATGTTCCTGAAGTAGAACTTGACCAAATAAGCTCAAGCTTAAAAGTGGGAAGACTGTCGGACTTAGAAATTAACATTTATATAAGAGAATGCATAAAAAATAACAGTCATTAGCTTAAATGACATCAGGCATCGGTAGTATTATTAACATAAATATACGATCTTCATGCCAACCCCAATACAAAGTGATTTGAAATTACAATAGATTACTAATAATATTCGAATGTTTACGTTTGTAGCCGTAATTTTCTCATCATTCCAATGTTTCTTTATCATTGAAGGTAACCGCCAGGAGTTGAATTTTCTATCTTTACAGCAAAACGGAATGATTATACCAGCCATTACTTATTATTATTATTATTATTATTACATTACAAGCAATTTCGAAATCATTGGCAGTGTAATTTGCCTAACTGTACGTATGAATCCTGTAAGCTTCTATAGTGGTAGCTGTTAATATTTTTGAGTTTTTCAAATAGTAATCAACACGTAGGTAATTTTAACTTTTTTTTTTCTTCTATCAATTCGTATTTACGTGTATCGTAGATAACTTGGTAATTTTGGATTTTCATGTGTTGAAACTGTAGAAATAATATCCAATGAATAATTAAGAATTTTCCAAATATAATTGACAAAGTAGTAGTTTGTCTAACAGTATTCGGTGTTGGTTTTAATTAGACATTCTGGTCGAGTCGTATCGCCAACTGTTATGTAACACTAGATTAGTAATGGTAAATATGCAGCTGTCGTTCAATTACTCGTACCTTCCCATTTCAAAGCAAATATTGTAATAGTACAAGGTTACTACACCATAGAACCGATCGCAACTACATGGCAATTTTGTCAAATTTAGAAACCCATACACGTTTCGATGTGTGTGCAATGCTCCGAAAGAGAACGTTTTAGTGAAATAATTGACTCCAAAATAAGAAACATTCCATGATCTTGATGTGGGATTTCTCATGCATTTCTTCTTTATTTGGAGAATTATGTGGGGCCTGATAATAGTTACGATTTTACTACAATTTGATTTGTTTTTCGACATAAAAATTGATTTTGCTTGTATTAGGTAGAACAATAATTACAATAATGGTTGGAAATTTCTATTAGGTAACAGATTAACAATTTTCTTAGCTTATAGGAGTGCCATCCTACTTAAAATCGTGAGAGCCTTATGTTAATTATTGCATCACTAAGGAATATCTATATTACCTCGAAAACATACACACGCTGAGAAAGATCGAATATTTGGAGACGGTAAAAAATCTTGATAAACACAAACAATTTCATTTCCCTTTTGCGGTATCAATATGGTCATATTTGCGAGTTGAATACATTATATCAATTAATTACCTACTGTTTGAAAAATTGGATCTTTCTAGTACGGCAATCAGTAAGTACGGCAATAGTGTGCAGTAACTAACGTTACTTTTTAGTAGTAAGAAACGCTATTTCGGAGAAGCGGTAAGCAGGAAATTGTGCTCTAAGCATAGGTTTTTGCATGCCACTTCTCAGAAATTGCAAAGTCCTTGAAAAGTTCTTCTTTCCGAACATCTAGCTTGAACTTAAAGGATCCTTTTCAAACAACCCCTGTTAGGTGATGCAGTTTTTTGCATTTACAGTCTCCTCAGAAAGTCAGATCTTCGGCTAGGCCATAATGCAAAAAACTGAATCAACGCACATGTCATACGGGAGCTGTTGTAGAAGGATGAATATTGATCTGCCTAGGGTGGGAGGAGGTAATTTTGGAGTGTTAAAAGAGGAACCCTTTTTTGTTGTTGCAGATTCGGATTTTTTTTGGAACAAAGCCGGTGAAAAATTCGTGTGTCGCGAGAAATACACACCACACCAGGTGTGTATTTCTAATAAAAGCAGGTGTCCGCGACACTTTTGACCTCCCTCTTCTCCTAGCGGTAGGAGAGAGAATTGTGTCCAAATATTCAAGGGAAAACGTATTTTTTATAGCAAATTTTTTCAGGATATTTCAGCAATGACTGAAGTTATCCGAAAAAAAATTTTCAGATTTTTTTAAGCATAAAATTGTGCAACCTTTCTCCATTTCAACCGATTCTGTATCTCCTATTGTTTGTCACTAAAGTGTCTACCCTGTATACATAAGTAGGGATTAAAATATGATCGCTTACAGAGCGATTACGTAAATGGTGTTAATTTTACGCCACGTTAGAATTCGTGGCTAAGAAATCGTTGCTAACTTCACACAAACCAAAATTGGTATAGGTACCATTGAGGTAAAACTCTACCTCAATAGTTGGTACCTACCTTATCTATTTCTGGTATAATCAAAAGGGTTACCTACCATTTTATAAATATTTACCATAATTTGAGAACTCTAGCTTTGTTCTCCATAATATACCTACGACTAAAAGAAAGATCACCCCCGCATTGGGCCATGCAAGAATATAATGATTTAGGAATATCATTGCATGTTTTATATGGGATAAGCTAGAATTAGCTACTGATAACATTGTCTGAGAAAACATTATTCAAGGAAGCTGGGCTTCAATACAGCATTAAAAAAGCCAATACCGGCAATTTCCTTTAACGGTAAGGTCATTGTCGTATAATTATTAATTACAATCTAAAACGAGCTAAAATACCTAACAACCGATTGCCGATCTCGAACAACAGGTTAATCTTCAAGACAATAGATACGTTTTATGGGGAAAATAAAAGAGATCTATTAGACTAGACCGGCAGCCAGCTTCTTGAAATGATGGTATTATTCAAGAGCAATTTATCTCAAGCATGTCATCATACACCAGCAGCTACTACACCATAAGTCATTTGCCGCTTTACAGGATATAATAACGATGCATGCATCTTTTTATATCATGCTCCTCTTTTTTCTACATGTTCTCTAATGACAATAAACATATCCTGTGTGAAATTTTAATCAGTGTTTGTTTTATAAAGTTTACTTTCTCCAGATACAATGTCGTTACCGATATACCTAATTATTCTTAGTTGATGCTTTGAAATGGATAGGTGGATAGTCGGAAAATGTGTATAATTATGACTGCTGACTGTTTATGATAAACAATAGCTTGTTGATCTGCATGCTACCATTAAGAAGCGACCTATTAAAAGAAAAACAGTAGGTATGTCTATTGTTTGCTTTATAGAATTATCCAAGGCTTACTTTTTCAAGCTTAGGTATGAGTACTTACCTAAATAGCAGAAACTCAAGTTCCCTTTCTAATCGTGCATTGAAGTCTCCATTGAAATCACCTTTGAAATGGCGAGTTGAATATTTTTTAAGAGCACTAAGGCTTCGTGATATCAGACTTAAACAGAATTTTTTTTTTTTTAAATCATCCGAATTTCTTGACTGATGTTGTTAATTTTATTTCAATGGACAGTTTAAAAAAAGTCAAGATTCCAGGACGAAACAGGGTGGCAGTTTTTAGAGAAATTGCATAGATTAAAAAGTAATAATAAACCAAGACGAAGACTTGACGTACGTAATGATAATTATTATTGCTCATCCAACAATTTTTTAATGATTTTACACGTAATTACTTTCTGATCCCCGCTATTTTACTTGAATTAAAACCTACCTGAATATAAGAAGAAATTTAACAATTGGCGCCATATAAGAGGAACGATATAATCATTATTAAAGAAGAAAAAAGAAAATCAAATGTGTTGATTAATATCCAGCAAGATCTTGATTACACACAGATTCTCTTGTGTTCTCTGTATGCTTCACAAGTGAAAATTAATTATAAAGAAGCAGAGAAACGGTACAGTGCATTAGACGAAATTGGCCTGGGAGAGGAATCTAATATAATAAACCTTTTGATCATTCAACTTATCCTTATAACCAAACCATTACACATGGTAGTAAATAATAATTGAATTTTCGTAACATTATGTTCGTAACATGCGTGATTTTTTTAATGTCCTTCTTTAACACATTTTTCACGCAAAGAAAAATTTATATTGCTTCTGTAGACTAGAAAATCTATTTCTCATAAAAGATCACTTAAAAATCTGTGCAACTGTATTTCAAATTTGTCTGGCATCCATTGAAGGGTTTACCACAGGACTGAAAAAACCTCCAGGAAAAGGGAGAAGACTAATCATATTCCATGTAGGATGTGAATCAGGTTTTGTGGAAGATTCACTCTTGATTTTTCAAGGGAAATAGGTGGAGCTTATCAGCTTCAGTAGTACCTACCTGTCTGTTGCAATAAAAACTTTATATTTTATTATAAAGTAAATAAAATAAATGTATTATGTTAACATAATAAATAACATATAAATGTATGATGTTATTTGTATATAAAATGTATGTATATGTTACACTTACCAAGCATTGCCTAAAATAAAGTACTTTCAATCAATTTAATATGGGTGTTATTGATAGATGAGAGATTCTACAAAGTAAGGGTTGAAAACATAAATTTTGTGGTGTTTTTAATTATCACCATTACTCTTAATATTTTAGGAGACATCTAGAAATTATGAACACAAGAGAAAAGGCAACTCAACGATTAATAAATAAAGCAATGAGTGTAGGTCGTATGAGTATAAAGCACATAAAGTGCAATTACTACCCTGTTAAACGGGGTCGGAGTATTCCTCCATCGCCCATAACAGTTGTCATACTGGCAGTGCTTGAAACTCAATCAAGAGAGCTTCCATCCAAACAACAACAGAGCCATCAGAGTACAAAAACAAGCACAGACACGTGTTTCGCCCTATTGGGACTCATCAGTGTATTGGGGCTGCATCTGGAGTATCCGGAGGATGTTGTCGATTGTCTGAAAATGGGGTGTATACAGGGTTATTCACGGTATACGCCACGGAAGTTTATGGCCGTGTCTCTGGATTTAAGGATCTTTTTATTTTTGGAGTGGATAGGGATCCGGCAGAGGTACGTTTTAAAATTATATTCATAATGTACAGGCTGTCCCAAAAGCATGAAACATATCAAAGTTATGTTTTTTTAAATGGAATGCCCCTATGTTATTGCATTTTTAGATTGTCTGAGAAGAGAAAATAAGATTGGCTTTTACAGTTGGTGCTTAAATTCAGAAGTTTTTGAGTTATAAACAAGTGAAAATCGTCATTTTTCAAATTCAAGGCCCTGTACAACGAAAACGGCTGAAGATAGAGAAAAACGGCTTACATGTCCCTATTTTAACTTTTCACGTACTATCCTACGATGTAGATGAAATGTTTATACAGGGTGATAAAAAATTTGAAAAATTCTGAGATTTCTCCACGCGTCGCCAAATAAAAAAATCAAAGAAAGCACAAATGTTTCTATACCATAGGATAGTACATAAAAAGTTAAAATAGGGACATGTAAGCCGTTTTTCTCTATCTTGAACCGTTTTTGTTGTACAGGGCCTTGAACTTGAAAAATGACGATTTTCACTTGTTTATAACTCAAAAACGTCTGAATTTAAACACCAACTGTAAAAGCCAATCTTATTTTCTCTTCTCAGACAATCTAAAAATGCAATAACATAGGAGCATTCCATTTAAAAAAACATAACTTTGATATGTTTCATAATTTTGGGACACCCTGTACAGTATGAATATAATTTTAAAACGTACCTCTGCCGGGTCTCTATCCGCTTCAAAAATAAAATGATCCTAAAATTCAGAGACACGGCCATAAACTTCCGTGGCGTATACCGTGAATAACCCTGTATGTGTTACTAGGATATTTTTTGAATAAAATATTTCAGTTTTAGAAATTTTTTCTATTATTCCACCAGTGCCGTCCCAAAAAAGATGCCTGACATAAAAAAAGGTATACGCCACTGACATTTTGCCATGCGGATATTTTTTATTGTTAGTCTAATCAATTTGCATTCATCAAAACACCCTGTAGAAAAAAAATTAAAACGTTGCGGACATAATGTTCATATTAACTTTCCTTCCTAAAATGACCCGAGAAATCACATTCGTATTAGCATTTTATTAGAAACACCCTGTATAGCGAAACGAAATTATTGCTTTAAAGTCATAAAATTTGTCTGTTTAACAATTAAATCATTGGTTATAATTCTTGGTCGACTATTATAACACTGCATGCAATTTCTATACCGAGGTGCTGGTATCGGTAATATGGGATAATTCGGGACGCAGCGGGGGTGATTTGAGACATTGTTGATTATTTAAAAAGCCTACCATTTGCACGCTATCGTACATACTGTCAACTATCTGGTCGCGGCGACCAGCAGAGGTCGTGGCGGCCAACAAGGGACAAATTATGTTAGATTTAAATTTTTGACAAGTCGGTACAGAATTTATTTGTAAACGTCGTCGACAAAAAAAAAATTCAAAATTGAAAACTAAATAATTTTTTGTGTAGATAATAATTATTGAAGTACCAAAATGAGGTCTCACACGCGCCCCCTCTTTGTCCCTCAAAATTTTGAAGTTTATAGCGACTGCAACGTCATCTTTGACATTTGACATATCAGTTTTATGTCAAAAGTAATAAAATGCCTGACCTTCGATTCAATTTTTTTTGCCAAAGTTCTAAAAAAAAGTTCTTCAAAGAGGGAAGGGCACTATAAACGTCCTCACTGAACAAAGACCGTCAAAACTGCAACAAACAAATTTTTTGTGCGAATAATTGAAATACATTTGAAATGAGGTCTCTCATGACGCCCCCTCTATTTATAAAATTGAAGTTGACAGCGACTGCAACGTCATCTTTGACATTTGAAAGATTTGACAAATTAAAAAAAATGTATGTGGTAGTGAAACAAATCATAAAAAAATATGAAAAATAAGTGATATTTTTGTCCACAACAAAACATTTTGCCACAGCATCATAAAATGCTGTTTTTCTCGAAAACAACTCACATTAGAGTATTTGACCAAGAGTACCTATTTTATGTAGAAAACATTGACAGTTTAAAATGTGCTATTCACTTGACAATTTTTGTAGTGTTGTAGAAATTATAAGGGGCAAAAAATTCAAGCAAAAGTTAATAATAATAATGATAAGATGTGTACAAAAATTCAGTTTTATATCTGAAAGAGTTCCTGAGAAATTGTCAAGAAACTGAAAAATATTTTTTTGACACCCTGTATCTTGAAAATGGTAGGTTTGCGAACCCATGTTAATAGGAACTTTTTTTCATATTTCTTGAACGAGCTATCACATCCTGAAGTCCTGCGCACATATTATGAATCACCCTTCATAATAAGTACCCATTCTGAACTTCGTAAAATTTATATATTCTGAACCCACACTTTGTAAAATTTCTGCATATTGATGATACATAAAACAATACAGTCATTTTCTCTTGGTTTTCGTCTTTTGTCAATTGCTTTTTCTAATTTGTCAAATGATTTTCTCATTTATTAAACGTCAGTTTGATTTTTCAATTGAAATTCCTCTTTTGTCCTATTAGATTCCTTTTATATCAAATGCTTTTCCAATAGAAAATAGCAATTTAAATTTAGAAAGCAATATGTAAAAATGGCTTACATGCCTCTATTTTAACTTTTAAAGTGTCATCGTATAGTATACTTGAAATTTTTATACAGGGTGACGAAAATTATCCGATTTTTCATCACCCTGTAAAAAAAAATTTCGTCTACATCATCGGAGAGAGAGTACATAAAAAGGTAAAAAAGGGACATGTAAGCCGTTTTTTAATATTTAAAGCTGTTTCCGATGCACACTGCTTTCAAAATTGAAAATTGCGATTTTCATTTGTTTATAACTCATAACCTGATCAATTTAAAGCAACTGTAAAAACCATAAAAACCAGACTTCATCAGACAATCTCAAAATGTAATAATATACAGGGTATCCTATTTAAGAAAATGAACAACGTTGTCATTACTGAGCCAAGGAAAACTATCTATAAAATTTTTTTACATCCATAGAAAGTAAACACAATTAGTCAAATTACTTGACCGTTTTCGGGTTATTCATCTTCAGATCACATGATGGGGGGTTACAAGTTTTTAAAAAATCACCTGGTATAGTACATTTCTTTATTATTTATCGCACATTTTTAAATCAATCGTTAGGTAATTAAATCCAAAACAATCACTTAGATTCAACAGGGTGCACCATGTATCTTTCTCTATATTGCTATCTCCTGAACGCTAAGAGATACAGGGTCGGTTAAATTAGAGAAAAGATGCGCAGTTTTGTGGCCATCTCGAATTCGTCAAAACATGCAAGATATCTGTGACCGTTCCTGAAATATTCTGAAAAAACTGAAAAATCGAGATTTCTTATTTTCCTCATAATATTTTTTTTATTATTGGAAATTAATAAATAATTTTTTGTAGGCTTACATAAGCCGTTAAGAGCTATCCATCTGACATTTCAAAAATTTTCAAGGCCTACTAGATCCAAGAGTTTTCACAGTCAAGTTTCGTTTTTCTTATGGCCGCCATATTATTTTTTTATGTCGTTCGATATGAAAATAATAATGGAAACCAAAAATAATAAACTTAAAAAAAAAAACTTTAAAATTTTTATCCTTAATTTTTCAAAGAAAAACCTAATAAAAAATCGTCGAAAAACGTCAACATTTGTAAAATACGCCGAAATAGTGCTTGCCATATGGTTTTTTAATTTATCTATGAAATTCGGTCTAAAAATGTGTCTTTTTTGTAAAGAAAAAAGAAGAATAAAAAAAATTTTAATTTATTTTTTGAAGTTTGACAATTTTTTGTTTTTATATTTTTTTTATACCGAACAACATAAAAAAACACTATGGTGGCCATAAGAAAAACGAAAGTTGACTATGAAAATTCTGGGATCTAGTCGGCTTTGAAACTTTTGAAATGTCAGATGGGTAGCTCTTGACGACTTATGTAAGCTCACAAAAAATTATTCATTAATGTCCAATAATAAAAAAGATATGGAAAAAATAAGAAATCTCGATTTTTCAGTTTTTCAGGATATTTCAGGAACGGTCACAGATATCTTGTATGTCTCGACGGAATCGAGATGGCCACAAAATTGCGCTCCTTTGAACTTGTTTAACCGACCCTGTATCCGTTAGCGTTAGGAGATAGCAATATAGAGAAGGAAACATGGTGCACCCAGTATACAAAAAAAAAAAAATTTTGTTTGAAGAATTTTCCGTTATCCTGAAGCAGTGTTTAGATCTAATAATAATAATAATATAGTAATAATATAAATACATCCTGATCCAACAGACAAATTTCAAAGCCAAATTAAAGTAAAATAATGCAGCGGCTTTTTAAATATTACACGGAATTTGGAGATATAATATACGAGTACATTATATTCATACAGCATAATATGTATATCCTATATAAATCATTACATGCGCTACAAAAATAATAATAGAAACTAAAATATTAGAGATAAAAAAACTCTCATCATATAACTGTGTATAACAATAAAAGGAAGTGCTAGTATTTTTGTTTCCGAAATGAAAGCTTCCAACAAAAATATGGATCATTTTATACTTATACATGATGTGTGTTAATTAACATCAGATGGCCGATCTTAACGGAAGCAGTAGGTCGTGAGAATTTATATCAAGACTAACGTGAGTGATATTTGTAACGAAAAAGTATTTTTTTATTATTATTACCTAAAGAGGAAAGAAAGTGATGTGTAATGAAAACATTAGAGTAGAGTGCATTCGGCGGCGTGTATTACAAAATGCTCGTTGTTACTTAACTGGTATGTGTAAAATTTCAAATATTTATGTTTTAAATTACCAAGTAATCAATTTTGTTCTTGAAAATTTTGAAAATCAAATTTTTTTGTTTTCCATTTTTTTGAAATTTTTTTTGTCATAAGCCTATGCTTTTTAAAAGATTAAATTTGAACACACTTAATCCATGGTGTGAATTTTAGTTCTAGAGAAAATGTCGTTTTTCAAAGCTCTAAAATCAGAAAAAATATGATATTTCGAAAATTAAAAGTGTTTTGGGTTAAATTTTGGCAAAATTAGTTAGAAATTCACCAAATGTAATGTCAGTTATGAGAAAAATTATTATTTTTTTTATACACATCCAAAAATTCGCAACTTGAAATTTCAAATATTTGCTCATTTTTCTCAGGATAATTTTTTATTTGAAATGTGTTGATTTCTGTATTAAGTAGTTGGTTTTGATTACAATAATTATAAAAATCAAGAGGAGTACCTAATAGAAACTAATATCAGAAGCGAAATTTTTTTAATTAGAAAAAAATTCTGTCACATGTTTTTGGTGCAAACTTGTATTTAACAGGAAGAAAGAATAACAAGTTCAAGTTTATTTTCAAGTTTTTTCAAGTTCAAGTGTCATAAAACATGCGAATGTTTGCGAATGTAAATTAGCTTTGAATTCAATTGGACTTCAAAGATGTTTATTTGTGAATTGGGATGTCTTATTATTTTTTCCGGTGGTCAAAAAAACCTATTTTTTTTTTTTGAAACACAGTTTTATCAACTTGAAGAGAACTATTATTATTGCGTATTAGTAGAGAGGGTCTAACTTTCGAACCGCCTTGGACTCAAGAATTTTTTTTTATTTTTTTTTTCATAAAGTTGGACCCCCTCTTCATTTTGGTGGCATTTTCAAAAATTTAATCGACGCCCTGGCGGAGAAATGTGAATGCGAAGACATCGGCAATGGGTTTTTTGCACATAACTCGCTTAATTCAACTCTGAGCATAGTAAATATCCTGTCGAAAAATGAATAATCTAGCGTGTGTGTCTGTGAGAGAAGAGAGAAAGGAGAGGGAGCGCTAGGCTTGGCCCCCGGCTCTCGCTGCTCCGCGGCTAGATTAATTGGTTTACATATCACGTCCGCATGCAGGCCCTAATTGAGATAGCGACGTGGGGTAAGAAAATCTTGAAAGGGGACACTTAGCCCTAAAAAATGCCGGGTAGCGGAACCCCCTAACCCTAATCCTTGCCATTCTACAGGACCAAACGCGTTTGGTGACCCTGTGACCTTAATAATGGTCCGATCGAGGTCTACTGGGGCTCAAATCAAAGATTCCCGTCTGATGACGAAAAAAATTTTACCCCCACCCCCTTATTTCATGACAAAAAACCAGTTTTAAGAAAAAAAAAGGGGGGAGGGAAATCGGTTTTTCTGCGGGCATCTTACCAATATTGGCGGAATCGAAAAAAAAAACATTTTAAAGTAGGCATTCCAAAGTGTCATCTCCCATTGGTTGGGCCCGAGGCCTCAATATTAGCGAAAGTTATAGCAATTTGAATTTTAATTATGATTTCCCCTCCCCCTCCCCCTCTAATCGAGATAGCGACTTCAAAATTTCAGGCATCATTGAGGACACTGCTGTCTATCGATGAAAAAAAAAATTAAGTCCCTAAGTCGATTTTTTCCATGCAAAACACGCGAACACGGACGGCGGTGTATTCAAAAAAAAGTTTTTTTTCAAAAAAGATGGAAAACAAAAAAAAATTCCTATACCTATAGTGCGAACTTTTTGGCGGGCACTCAATAGTTTTACCCTATGGTTTGCTTGCAGACTTAAGTACCTACGAAAAACTTATGAGTTGATTAAAACTACTTATGGACTTATAAACTATTGATTTTATTGTATAAGTGCCACAACAATTTTATAGTCAAAAGTATTAAAAGAAAATCATTGATTTCTTACCATAATTCTTCTAATTTAAACTATCGGCTACGTTAACCCACGGCCTAGCACCGGGCACCGAGTTGAGTCATTTTGAAACCGAGAAGACGACAGTTATACCAACCCACATAGTTTGTAGTGATTTTTAAAAGGAAGAGAAAATAGTTGACGATTCATTAGAAGAAGATCTCGAAAAGGCAACGTTTGAATTATTGTTTTGTTTAAAATGCTACTAGTTTTCGACTTAAATTTAACCACCACTGGGAAAATTTTCATTTCTTATTCAGGAGATTCCACGAGCTACTGCGAAGAACACCAACTCGATATCGATATTCCAGGATAGTTATATCAAATTGTTCTTGTCAACCGGATTTTGTAAATTTGGTGGGTTCACAAATGTGATAAGTTTTATGTGACAGACTTACACAAGTAGTGATACTATCACTCGTTGCTGTTAAACTGGCACTGGAATAGGATTCAAAAATCATGGACAGTCTTACTTGTTTTTTTTTTAATGTTTTATATGAATATTTTATGATTTTCTTCTTCTCAATTCTGTTTTAAGAGAAAAATTATATAACTGCCTCTTTTAAAATGTGATGAGGATCAAGAGCCTTCAAGAAGAAACGGCCCGAAAACCGTGATGAAAAGATTGCTTCGGATGTTCAATCAGAATCGAGTTGCTTCCTGTAATTATATTTTTCCGCATAGAAAGCAATAACCTGTGCATGAGCGTCAAGTATTTTTGTATCGTTTTCTCTGAAGTTGTTAATTAATAAAACTATTTTTGATCAAGCCAGATTTTTTTTTAGTTTAAGAGTAATTCCTTCTGACACTATAATACTAATATGCAGGTATGAATGATGATGAGATTTCCATATGCGGATAGTAATTTGCATGATACAGGATCTTGAGCAAATTTAATCCTATATTAGCCTCGGATGGGGTCGTCACCAGCCGAGCAGAAGAGAGCATATCATCCTTTTGACGCCCATGGTTCCTTCAACGTTTACGGTTCGACTAGTTTTATAATTTCGATAGAATTTTCTAAAATTGTTGGATAACAATCTGACACAAAATGGATATTTTGTGTCAGTAGCCCAGCGACACGGGGCTCTTTCGAGCTGCAGCAGCTATAGGTGGGTAGGTACACGTTGTCATGATTATCGTAAAGCGGAAATTTTTAGATACAGCAAATTTTAAGAAACAGCAAAAATACAAGAAGGAACTTTGACCGATTTCAGATTTTTTGTTTATCAGGCATATCCATATCTGCCAAGGCGAGAATAAATATAGCTACTGTTGATTCCTGCAACAGTGACGATTAAAGTAATAGAAGTAACTTTATAAGATTAAATAAGTAACAGTGAACTTTTGACATGTTATTGCACAAAAGTAAGCACACTTTTGAATAGATCTGCTGTCTCGATTCTCTTTCTATCCGGGTTCAAATCTCGTCATTCTTCCTAGTCTTGTATAGTGGAAATTATTATTGAAAAAGGATTCTAATTTTGACAAGAAGAAATGAATTTCATTAGACTTTTTCAAGTACCGATTCGGAGAAATATTGATTAAAAATTCCATTAAGCCATCAATCAAAGCTAATCACTGTGTATATTAGTGTCATTTACCTCCTCATTGTAAATAATAATAATATGAAAATACCCACGCAATCATATTAATCATACACAATAGCGAAATACCTGTTAAATTTGCATAAAACTTTGAATGGCTTCGCCTCGCTCAAATACTTTCATCCATTCCGCATGCATATTAACAGATACCTACTATAAAAACTAGGAAGCACATAATATTATGAAATGTTAAAAAATCGCATATAAATGTCTTATTCACAAATTTAAGTATCCACCTGTTAATATTTATCAAAACTACTAATGTAATCTTGTCAGCTGTCATTAATCCTTACTACGCCATGCTGTTAACAACTTGAAGATTCCATAAATTATAAATTTAAAGAAGATTGAATAAAAAATTACACACAAGAGCAAGTTCAATGTCTTCAAGCAATTCGTCAAATATTATAAATCATCTAATGACAAATTAGAAAGTGTGAAATATGGCTGCAATAATTTTAGGATTATTTTACTTTTATTTTCATCCGATGTAATGATACCGAGCATGACTTTAATGCTTGCACTGACACTGAACTGAAAGATATCATGGTAAGTAATCATTTTAACGATAAACACTTTGAAGTATTTTTAATAATTATTAAATTCACTAACTTATAGATTATTATGGATTAATAAAATGGTGTAAGTGGTTATAATTGCACTCTTCCTGTAATTAATAAGTGTAATGAGTAGGTACTTATAACTTTCCAGATTCCGCGAGTAGAAATTATATGGATTTATAATTATGTTACATTAATAACTCATTTAATCATTACATAAATGGATGCTTAATGAGTCTTTAATTTTTTGTATCAAAATATGAGCAAATGAACAGCCTCGTATGTCTTATGATGCATAATATGCTGACTCATGTGAAGCTTTACGATTTTTACTTACATGAGTCAGTAGTCAGATACACACTGGGGCCACATGAACGCCTCTGTCTATGTAGTCAAAAAACCATGCTCAATTTAAAAAAAAATAACTTTTTAATACAGGACCCTGCAACAGTACGTCGCAGGCATTCCTAGCGGCCTTACCGTTCGAGATGTGAAAGAAAAACTGCATGGTTCGAAGAGTTTCTATGAAGTTCGAAGAATTTCTATGTAATATGAAATTATTTCCAGCTGTACAGGGTTTTTAAATAGGACACCCTGTACATTATTACAATTAGGGTTGTCTGAGAAAATTCAGTAAGAATGGTTTTCTCAGTTAGAGTTTAATCCCAGTAACTTATGAGTTTGTTGTAAACAAGTGAAAATCCCCATTTTCAATTTTCAAAGCAGTTTACAAAAAAAACTGCTACTTTCCAAATAAGGGAAAACGGTTTACATGTCACTATTTATCAGATTTTTCATTACCCTGTATAACAATTTCATCCACACAATAGGATGCCACATGGAAAGTTAAGATAGGGACCATTGTCTGATATCTTGAGCCGTTTTCAATGTGAAATGTTCGGAAAATGGAAAAAGGCTATTTTCACTTGTTTGTAAGTCATAATCTATTCAGTTTAAAATCTAACTGTGAAAACCATTCTTATTGAATTTTCTCATTCAATCTGAAAATGTAATAAATGCAGGGTGTCCTATTAAAAATAACAAAGTTGTGTGGGGTACAGCGATATTGAGCCATTCTGCAGAGCTGAAGATAATTTTAGAATACAGGTCTTTTGAACATGCAACTTTTCTCTCACATCTTCTTTCTATCTCGAATAGTCTAGCCGCTATGAAAATCCTACATACTATATTATTGAACATGCACATGATTTTCAGGGAAATCCCTATAACCCTCTATTGGAGATGGTTATGTAAGCGGAAACATCGATTCATGTTGACTTTGAATCGTTGCATTCCCCAGAAAATACAGCCTATGGAATGTTATGCAAAGTGATGCCGTTCTATTATGAAAGAAATCTGAAATAAGGTGGTACGATGAGTAAGGAGCTGAAACTGATAAGGGATGAACTACTGCGGCTCGACGGGTAGGTGCCCGGTCTTGTTCTAGGTGGAATCAAACGGGCATCGTCTTTTGAACACTTCCCATAAAAATATCTGCAAAACAGGCTCAGGTCAGCTACTTTTCTCCGATGTTCATGAAGACTCGGATCAAAATTTTTGTCAAATCCGGATCTCCGATCATGGCGTTTTTTTCTGCATGGAGTCAAGTAGTCTCAGTGTATGTTTAGGAGCTGATCAAAGCATATCAATGTAAAAGCCTTTCGCATGCCTGTTAAGATGACTTGAGCAGCTTCCCCAGCACAAACAGAATGATCCTTAGAGTCAAAACAAACATTCCACCTTGGAAAGGCTCAATAATGTTATCCACTTAGACGAGCTGTAGTCTGTAGTGCCAAATTGTTCGCAGTATTTCTTGTACGCTCAGATCTGTACGCGATTCGACAAAAAAAAAATGATTTTAGGTAATTCGTATCATAAATTTCATATTTTGATTGTTATTTCAATTTTAAAATATTTTTTTTACGCACTAGTGCTTGAAAGTATGTGCTTTTACACGCTAGTGTCAAAAAGAGAAAAAATGCCAAAGGAAATCAAGTTTCTATGAGGCCTGTCCTTTGAGAATATCAAATATCAATTTTTGGAATTCCTACTTAGTTGTTTTTTGCGACTGGGAATTCATAAATTGTAGTTACTTGGCAACTTAACAAAAAATCTTCTGTAACACGCATTCCAAACTCGGCCTTCAGCCTCGTTTGACGATTTTCGTCGCGTGCTTAAAACACTCCATTTATTGAAACTTATTGTCCAGAACTCAAACTTATTGTTATATCATAATGGTATTGATATGCACTTCGGTCCTATGAGAGGTAGAACAGGTAGAATTACTAGCTCGGACCCACGACTTCGTTCGTGTTAATAATGATTTGGAAAACTCATTCCTTACATGAGTTAGCTTTATACCAATTTGTATAATAGTATAGATTCCTCATTGAAAGACAGCGGCTTTATTTATTTATAGCCAGCAATATACAGGGTGGTCCAACTTAAAACGTCAGGACTTTACCAAACGATAGATAACGCTAAAATAACGCCAGTTTCTCTAATACACTTGTAGCCGGGAAAGCTTCCCTTTCAAGATACAGGGTTTTGAAGTTTTGGGAAAAAAATCATGTTTTGTGAATATTGTCAAAACGGCTGCTTTAAAAAAATTGAAATTTGGCACGCAGCATGAGCTATAAGTATCTTTCATGATTTACGGCTTATGGAGATAAATTGCGAAAACCAGCGGCGGAGATATGGGTGTGTCATCGCCCCTTAAAAAAAAAAAATTGACGCCACTGACTCTATGGTTACTGACAATTGTTACATTAGTTAGGTGTTGTTTATTTCTGTTATTTAATTATTTAAGTAAAAGTTATTTGATTAGAATTTGTCTGTTATTCTTAAAATGGCTACGGATATTACCTAAGAAAACCTGAATTATCTCGAAAACGGTGCGCCTTGTGAAAAAATTAGAGAGTACTTTTTTGTTCTAAAAAGCATGGGGCATTGAATAGTATTATTAAATTTACCATAGAGTCAGTGGCGTCAATTTTTTTTTTGAAAAGGGGCGATGGCACACCCATATCTCCGCCGCTGGTTTTCGCAATTTATCACCATAGGCCGTAAATCATGAAAGATACTTAGCTCATGCTGCATGCCAAATTTCTTTAAAGCAGCTGTTTTGACAATATTCACAAAACATGATTTTTTTCCCAAAACTTCAACGCCCTGTATCTTGAAAAGGAAGCTTTCCCGGCTATAAGTGTATTAGAGAAACTGGCATTATTTTAACGTTATCTATCGTTTGGTAAAGTCCTGACGTTTTAAGTTGGACCACCCTGTATAAGTTTTTTCTAATCAACCACTTGAAAATGAGACCAAAATTGTTAATGTAAAATATAGGACTCCTCTACTGACCTGCGTACTCTTTGGATTTAATATAATGGTGTCTATAATAGGGATATCGCTTACTGCAAGGACCGTTTTAGTCATACTGGGCGATTTTTTCTGTTACTTACCTACCACAAGGCCCATTTATTAAAGTCTAACAGAAAATATCATATTAGCTGTACACTCTACAATCCTTAATAAAAATCGAGATATGACTTCAAAGTTGATTTTAGTGATCAACTCAAAGTCGCTTTAGATTATACAGCTACTTTAAACAACACAGTGGTGACAGCGGACGATAGATGGATAAGCTCTCTGTCTTTCTGTCATGTAGTGCCGATAATTTCGATGCAATTTTTCGGTTAGACAGTGGTAACAATAGATGTGCTCTCTCTGCTATAAATCGTCGATAATTTCAATGGAACATATGTTAGGCAGAAGAGGTTTTAGGTAAGTTTTTTATTGTCATCACTGTGTCATCACAAATCTTTCGGTTGATGGCGCATAAGCTCTTTAGATATCAGAGATGTTACTGCATGGTTGAAGTCTGAAATACAATCGGTCCCCGATTTGACTGGTAGCTTACATTAATTAATAATTCTGAAGTTTCTTTATTGAATTCGTTTACGTTATATTGGCCTCGCACCATTTGGAGAGACTGGCATCGTCCGTCGGCAAATTTCTGCGCTTCTCCGCAGGTAATCGTTTGAGGGAGATACGAACGGACACAACAGAGATGAGCCCTGCATGGAATGGCGTAGCGAATATTCGATATATAGCATAACGAATTTTAAAAAGTATGTTTCACTTTGTAACATGAAATACAGAATGTCCCAAAAATAGAGAGATTATGGTTCTTTTTTTTCAAATGTCTAATATGAAAATTGTGTTTAAAAGACATATGCAGGGTGTCGCTAAAAGGTACCACCAACACACAAACAAAAACACGTTTTCCAGGATAAGTCAAAAATGGATTACCTCAAAAACTTCAAAATTGCACCGCCTCACTATTATTGTTAAAAGCGGTAAACCTAGTTTTACAAACATTGACATAGGGTATTCCTGTTTTTGAGGTCACAACTCACTTTTTACTCCAGAAAATTTTTATTCGCAAGCCACTGATTGATTCTGTAATTTTTATCCAAAGCCTAAAGTATTACTAAACTTTTCTCTCTTTTATAAAAGTTTAGTATTTTGCATCGTTTTTCCGTAATAATTTTTTTATGATGAACCTCACTATTGAAAACGTATTTTTGTGAAAATCTTTTTTTTTTAGTTTAAAAATTAATTTAAACAACAACGTTCCCCACAGATTCCTAGCTTACGAATAACGATTTAACCGGAATTATTTACGTCTTAAATTTCCCCCTTTTCAAGATACAGTCCTTTAAAGGGGGTCGACTGAATACACATTTTCCAAAATAAGTAAAAAATGAAAAACTTCAGGTGTACCGCCTGCTAAGATTTTATTTCAAGGCCAATAAGTGTGAATAGAAACTTTTCTGTGGAATAAAAATTATTATTTTAATTAAAATGAGATTTTCACGAATACGTTTTCGTAGTGTTGAGTCCATCAATAAAAATTAATTCTGAGAAAATCATGCAAGAAATCAAACTTTTATAAAAGAGCGAAAAGTTTGGTTATACTTAAGCTTTTGAATAAAAAATACAGATCAATCAGTGGCGTGCGGATTAAAAAGTTCTGGAGTAAAAACTCAGGCATGAAATCAAAAACAGGAACACCCTACCCTGTATGTCAATGTTTGTAAAATTAAGTCAGTCTATTGCTCTTAACAATGGTAGTAGGCGGTGCAATTTTGAAGTTTCTCAGTTAATCCACTTTTGACTTATTCTGGAAAACGTGTTTTTGTTTGACCCCATTTTAAAGGCCGATCGAGTCTTGAAAAAGGTGCCTGTTTTTGGACATAACTAATTTCAGTTAAATCGGCATATTTTGTACTCGGGAATCTGTGGTAGAGCGTTGGTGAGACCTTTTAACGACACCCTGTATAGTTTATAGTTTGTAGAGTAAAATAATTTCCGTTTTCTCGTATCTTGAGTGAATATGATGGTAACACTGTGCCAATTGTATCTGAAAATCTAATAAATTCAGACAATAACGAAAATTAAATGTACCTATAATATTTTAGATTTATAATTATTTTTATTGAACCACTTATTTGATTATATAATATATTTGATGAATTTTATTGGGAATTAGGTTCTAATTTAAATTTGCCACTAAAGATTCTTTACAGAACAAATTAGAAAAACTTTCGTGCAGCATGCGAGGAGAAGACTGAAGACATGGACGGTACCGTTTCGTCCTTATTATGGACTCATCAGCATATCATATCAGTCAGCTCTAAACCACACATGCTATACGAAATTTGTAAGTTCTATGTATTCTAACTGGTGTTTTCGTTTTGTAGTGGCTTTTAATTTACGTTATATTTACGAGATAACGACTCTTGTGTTGTTTAGAGACGCCGTGGATTTGACTCCAACACAGAGAAACACTGGATGCCTATTAATCATTAAAAATTACAGGGCACTACAATAATTATCGAACATCAATATTTGTTCTAAGATTTCGCATAGTATGTGTAGTGTGTTCCTGACTGATGTGACATACTGATGAGTCCAAATAAGGACGAAACGGTACCGTCTATGTCTTCAGTTTCACCTCACATATAGCGGTAACCTATGGTGGCAATTAGCATATAGTAAACTAACACTTGATTTTTTTTTCACTAGCCAAAGGTTACTAAAGGACCTGAATTTATTGATGCAATGTCCAATTTTTATAGGAAGTCGAGAGACTGCGTGAAATGCGCATCATGCGAGCTTTATAAGTGTTCCACCGCATCAAACTAGAAATTACATCAGTAGCGCAGTGCACGTAATACTAATAATGTTAAATGATAAGTAATTAATGTAATTATTGATGTCAGTAATAAAATAAATGATAAGATAATTTCAAATAAATACTATACGAGTTAATGGAACACCACCACTCAGCATTCACATGTTCGATGAATGGCGGAGATACTCTTATCAGCCTTGTCTGATTGGTTGTTTTCTCTAAGTTGGTCGGAAATGGTAACTATAAACGTATCTGCGCACTAACCAATTATTCTCGTCAAACTCTCGCCTTCCTATAAAATTATACTGTACATACTTAGGTATAATTAAAATTATTTATTACGATCCGGACCTCATCATTCCCAACAGCAAAAAACAGCAAAACGCAAAAATCAACTGCAGTCAGATATATCTTATTACCTATACCCTATTTTGTGTAAAAAAATTTAATTTATTTTTTAGATAGCTAGTAGGTGCCTATTAAAAAAAAATATTAAAAATTGTTATATTTTAAAATTAACTCAAATATAGCGAAAATATTCGAGGACTCTGAACAAATTTGAGTAACTTTGCCATGTAAAAATGGCACCTATGAATAGGTAAGCTCGCTGGGACCTAATTAAAGGAGTTTAAAAGATATTTTATTTAAAATGGGCGCAAGAATCTTCAATATTCTAGCTGTATTCTCTTAATCAAGAAAACATGTTTCGCAAACAATAATGTATGCATTGATTAGATCTCAGTTGGGAAGAAAATGCTCAGTAACAACTAAAGCAATGAGCTCCGAAACATTGCAGCATTCTTAGCAAGATTCGTTTCTTAATATCGTCATAAAAATTTGATTTCAATTTACAGTTACAACAGCGAAATAACCAAAATCCTTACCATCAGAACGGACAACCAAATAAGCAATCACCAGCCACGTGATGCATTTCCACCACATCTTTCCAGTTGCATCTGCGAGATTTACGACTTAACTCCCGGACATGTTTTCCTGAAAGAATAATAACTCATTAGCACAGCCCATACAACATGTAAAGTAGGAAATTAAATATTCACTATCGTGTGAAACATCCCAAGAAGTGTCGGAGTCATGTTCAAGGACGTGTAGGCAGCGAGGACTAGGGAAAGGATCAATCAACTTGCTTTAACATCGTTACTACTTATTCTTATTTGCATAGTGTAATTAAATTGGAGATACCTATCTATATTTATATGTGGAAAGATAACTATAAAATCTTTCAATATGATAAATAAATAATAATAGTTACCTAGAATAAGAAGAATATCGTGCAAATGCGAAACAGTGTCTTGCAATAATTATAAGGCAATGATTTACTTTCTTCTCGTCGTAGGTGTAGTCGGTGCAGTTTTCTAGAGAAAATCTCCGTTCAAGCTCATGGTCATGACATTGTTAAGAAATATCGGATCGTGTTGTTCGAGTTAACTATTGATTTATTTCTATAAAATGAATAGCGTTTTTTACAGCACTTGAGACTAACGAAACCAAAAGCATCACCACGACATTTTTTAATTAAGATGAAACCTTTTTTTAGGTACTCTACCTATTATCATGAAATAAACTACGCTATTCGAATGTGCCCTCGCAATATTAATTATAACGGATTTTAGTAAATAAACCAATTCCAAATATATTTATTTTTTTTATTTAGTACCTAAGTACTGATAATAATTATTAAATTGTGGGAAATTTTTATACTACCCACCATTGGGATCTCGTAAATGGTATGAGATACAGTGATACAGAGTCAGTTTAATTTGAAGAAATTTGTCATAGTTTGTCTTCAGTAAGGCGACCCAGACTATTGGATTTGTGGAAAAAAGATGCATAATTTCGATGGAGATAACATAGATAAGCTAAGGCATAACATAGACAAGCAGTAGAAGTAAAAAACATTTCCGAGCTCATACGAGTATTTTGGACCAAACCATGGCCAAAGAACAAAACCGTTTTGTTTTTAACCGATTTTTACCTTGAAAAATCATCAAAACGAAAAACTGTACGGCACAAAAAGTTGAGTGACTTATGTCCGTATTCATCAAACTTCAAAATATATCTCTGGGGTTATATTTTGAATTCTCTGACAGATGATTGGTCTAATGGTCAAACCCTACGAACGCTACGAATATTGAACCAATGAAATGTTCCAAAATATAACCCCAGGGGTTATATTTTGGAACATGTCATTGGTTTAAAATTCGTAGCGTTCGTAGGGTTTGAGCATTAAACCAATCAGCTGTCAGAAAATTCAAAATATAACCCCAGAGTTATATTTTGAAGTTTGATGAATACGGACATTAGTGGTGCATTTTTTAAAAAGGCACACGCTATACAGGGTGTCCGGTAAGTACCTCCTAATCTCTCGGTAGCATACAGGGGAGGTCAAAATAAACCTAGTCTGTCATAAAAAAAACATTCCTAAAGTGTCCCTAAACGGAGATACAGAGCCCCAAAATGGTACCCTAAGATTTACTTTTTTGGCTCTAACTTTTGAACCGACCTGTATAATTTGATGAAACTTAATTTTTTTATAGAGGCCATAAAGACTCATTAAGCCATATCAGAGTGGATGTTTGACGTCCTAAAGGAAGTCAGGAACGGACTTACCACCACACTCATTGTGTCAAAGTTTTGACAGATGTCATTTTACAGAGCTGAAAACTTATTTTTTAAATACGCTGGTCATTTATCTTCACAAAAGGTACTCTTAATTTATTTCGATAAAACTAGCGGTTCTCAAGATAAATCGACTTTTATGCGAATTTTGATCAAGTTCCGTCAATAGCAATCCATTATGTAGGTAGGTTTATCAATAAGAACCTGATTGTTACCTGTTTGTGTTTAGCATTAGTAAATTTTGAGTGTTTCGCATACCTAAAAACCGATTTATCTCGAAAACCGTCAGTTTTACCGAAATAGATTAAGAGCACCTTTTTTAAAGATGAAGTATTAGACTATTCAAAAAAAAAATTTAGCTCTGTAAAGTGACACCTGTCAAAATTTTGACTCAACGAGTATGACGGTAAGTCCGTTCCTGACTTCCCTGACGACGTCACACATTGACTTTATTATGGTCTGACGACTCTCTGTGGCCTCTATAAAGTGTTTAAATTCCATCCAATTATACAGGTCGGTTCAAAAGTTAGAGCCAAAATAGTAAATTGCGGGTCACCCTATTAGGGCTTCATATCTCCGTTTGGGGACACTTTAGGAATTTTTTTTTATGACAGACTAGGTTTTTTTTGACCTCCCCTGTATGCTCCCGAGAGATTAGGAGGTACTTACCGGACACCTGTATACAGGTTGTCCAAGGTTGTCCAGGTATGAGTGTAAAAGCTACACGTGGCGACCTTCCTTGGACTATTTTGAGTAAAAAATTTTTATACAATAATGCTCTAAACCTCTTCACGGTGACAGACGAGGTCATCAAAGCTAGAAATTCTGGGTCACAAATATGCATATTATTGAACTTCTATTTCCTTTTGCAGTTACGGTTAACATTTTCAAAGACTTTTGCAAAGTCTTATTTCATTTTCGTAACAGTGCAATTATTAACTTTTTTAACATTTCTTAAAGTGCTCTTTTTTAATTTTTACATTTGTCAACAGTGCCAAATTTCACAGAAAATTTTGTTAAGTTTGAATTGTCACGCGAATTGTCAGTAATAATTAGTATCGCACTTTCATAAATCCGTAATTTATTTGTAAATCGTTATCATATTACTGTTTTTATAATAATTATTCTTGTGTTATCGTTTTCTTATCGTTATTATCGTTTGTATTCTTGTATAGTCCAATAAAGTCTAAAAAGTCATACGTATCGATTAAGAATACACATCCTTTTGATAGTTCGATTTATTTTGTTTCATATACGTGGTTTTTATAGTAACCGTCCAGTTTGTCTAAACACTCCATCCCGCATAAATAAGTATACGTCAACATTGGTTTTGAATGAGAATTAAATGCAAAACACAGAGGATAGAGTGTCATTACGTGGATAAATTTTCTGTAGTTGTTATAGTGGCTCTCAAACTGACGTAAGCGCTTCAATTCATTGTTTGAATGATTCCTTCAAAAATTTACGCTCGTTCACAACTTGACAATTAACTGTTTGACATTTTCTGGTGAAATTAAAAACATTAATTCGGACGGTTAGTGTGACGTCACATCTGACTTTTTAAAGTTAATCCTACTATATCGTTCTTGTTTTTCGGTTTCTTTATTGATCACGCGTTTTTTCGTTGAAGTATAATTATGGATTTCAGTACAATTGAATATGCTGATATGTATTTTGTGTATGGTTTTTGCAATGGGAATGCTACTGAAGCGGCCGAGGAGTATGGCAGAAGGTTCCCCAATCGGCGCCAGCCTTGCGCTAATACCATCAGAAGATTGGATCTTTGTCTCCGTGAGACCGGTATGCTTCTCCCGCAACATTTAAATGCTGGTAGAGAGAGAAACCGGCGTACTGTTGAATTGGAGGAAGCAATTTCGGATGCCGTGCATGAAGATCCGTCCAGTAGCACTAGGGAAATTGCACGACATTTAAATGTCCCAAGTCAACAAACTGTACATTGTGTATTGCAAGAAAACGTTTTGAGGCCATACCACCTGAGAAGAAAAGTGCAAGCATTATATGAAAACGATGACTATTGCAGGATCAACTACTGCAATACCATGATAAACATCCTGAATTTTACACGACGAGTCTTGTGGAGCGATGAATGTACCTTTACTAGAGATGGCATTTTTAATTGCCATAATATGCACAACTGGGCGGATGAAAATCCCAGGCAATACCGTGAATTTGGACATCAGTGGAGGTTTTCGGTTAATGTTTGGTTGGGAATTCTCAATTTACGAGTAATTGGACCTATTTTTCTACCCGCTAGACTGAATGCAGAAGCGTACATAAACCTCCTCGAAGAATTGTTGGAAATTGTGCCTTTGGGAGCCCGGCATAATATGTACTACATGCATGATGGTGCTCCCGCACACAATTCACGAATTTTCAGAGAGTGGCTAATCCAACACTCCCCGGACCATAATCCATTGGATTTTTTTGCATGGGGGTTCTTGAAAGAAAAAGTTTATGTCACTCCGCCGGTAAATAATGAAGATGTAAGGAATAGAATATTGGCTGCGGTGCAATTGATCACACCAGAGATGTTGAGAGCAGTTCAAAATGCAATACCAAGAAGACTTAATCTATGTTTACAAGCAAATGGGAGTCAATTTGAACAGATGTTGTAATCCTCGGTTTGCGCCTTAGTCTTTGGCAAATAATCCCCACATTGGTGATAACAAGATCAACAATACCTTGTTACTTTGAAAATAATAATACATTTAAGCACAACCCTGTATTTTAATCATTTAATAATAATTATTAACGTCAATTTGACATAACGATTTGCTTGCGTTCTGCTTAGCAACATGTGGTTACATGATATCTGTGTGATTCAGTATTGCCAGCAGATGTAAATTTCTTCTAATGGCTCCTGATGGTCTCTGAAGCATGGTAGAGCATTATTGTATGAAGATTTTTTACTCAAAATAGTCCAAGGAAGGTCGCCACGTGTAGCTTTTACACTCACACCTGGACACCCTGTATTATCATAAATTTGCAAATTGTCTTAGGTACAGATGATTTTCAGAATTTAATTTTTTGTTGAGTATTGGCAAGTATGCACTCGTCTACAAATCTTTTGTATGTGCTTATTTTGTTATCTAGTTTGTCTATTATTTTTGTTTCTAGTTATTTCCAAACGGCACAATCGCTTAGGGTAAAAACATAGTAGAACGACGAGGCTAGAGGCACAGCGACGAGGTAAGCGACGCGGCTTTTATTTAATCGTGTATGGTAATGAAGCCAAACATAATGAAGAGGTTGACGCAGTACTGAGCGAGGAGACAAGCGAGGCGATGCGCGTCGAGATAAAAATTAGATTTATTATCGCGTTGATACTGGACGGTTCTAGCTGCATTCTTTTTAAGTTTTGGCAATTTCCATTCTCAAATATTCAAAAAATCGGTCTGGGTGCTGCTTGATCTCAGAAAATAATGTATGGTACTGTCCAAACCGTTTGCGTACTTTATTAATAGGACGTACAGGATAAGTTCTGTTCAAACTTCCCATTTGCAATAATAATAAGCTCGCGACGCGTGGCATTATCGAATAAAATTTCATCTTCACTGTCGGAGAACATTGATCATACTGAATTGAGTTTGGAAAGTCAAAGCAGTAAATCGCAACTTCTGTCTCCTCACTATGTGCATGTCTCCTGTCTCGTCGCTTATATCGTCGCTTACCTCGTCGCTGTGCCTCTAGCCTCGTCGTTTTACTATGTTTTTACCCTAAGAAGCACTTTTTAAACTAAATAATTAATCGCCTCGTGGTGGACAGGATGTCGCTTGTCTCTCAAAACTTTGTTGTTCGCAATTTTTCGCGCGCGACAAATGGCTCGCCAGTTCGAACACTTACTTAGAATAAGTTTAGTTTAAGTACAGAAACTTCTCTGTTGCTGTTTCTTCGATAACCGTGGACTTGGATCCAGATAAAAGAATCGACACCAAATAATGTAGTCATTGGTCAGTTTTACCAGTGAGTTAATAAAAATTTGTTTCATAATGTGATTCCCTAACGTACAGGTAATACAAATTTTATAAACAATAAGGGTTGAGAGTAGAAAAATGATACCGTGGCTTTATTTTCGTAAACCGCGAATAGTAGAATGGAAAGCAGGAAGTAGCTTTTCAATCCTAGTAGTCCAACAGAGCTTCGAAATCTATTCAGAGATCGCGTTGCCGATTAGGGGAACGACTAGTACCAAAACAATATCAAAATAAAACGCAGGTTAGGCACAAGTCAATCAATCAGGCCATGTCAGCTACAAGCTCAGGATGAGTCAGTTATTCAGAGACTAATGCATAAATCATCTTAACCAACTGGTGTTTATTCAATGTAAAACGATTGTTATTTATTAAAATCGAATTTCGTGGTTTATGATGCGTTCATATTTTTTACAGAATAACGGGCCTTAAGGCCAAAACAAATAGAAAAGCAAGACAGTTAAATGAGAATAGGTACCTTTCAGTAGATTGAGTAGATATACGAAGACCAGCTATTTGATTCATCCAGCCATTGGTTGTTTTTTTTTATTTATTTTAGTTTCATATTAATAACAGTAGGTATATTAAGTATACCTAGTAATAAGGCGTTATATTCATGATTCTTGATGATTTTTGTTTTAAAATGATCTGATTGTGACTCAAAGTTAGGGAATTTGTCCCGTTTTAATGAGGTGTATAGGTATTTAAACGGTACAAAAACTATAAGTGTTGGCTATTATAATTATTGATAATACAAAAAATTTATAAATAACTCATCGTTGTCACGTACATTATTTGCCCGGTATATGTACTATAATTAATATTTCAATCATTTTCCCATAGCATTTTTTAATGCTATGAAAAAAAAAATGACTAAACGAACGTAATAACTGTATACCTACACTTCCTTCTGGCTACCTCAGTAGCTTCCATTCTATCTCATCCCAATTATTACTTCTTCTCTTCAAGCTGCTAGTATCAAAGACATATTTTTTGCAAATGAATAGCTCCATAATTGGAAGTATATATCATCTTTTTTCAATCGAAAATTTCACGCATCATAGAAAAATATTGCTTTGATGACCATAACCGACCTGCTAAAAAAAATCAAATAAAGCAAATAATGATCTCTAATTGTCCTAATTCTATTGTGAATTGTAATAGTAATTATAGTTATTGAGCGAAATGAATGCAGTGTAAATTCAGATTTAACTATCTGGTACCTGCCTACCTACCTGCCTGTCTAGCGATTGATAGAAATAATTGATATGTATATATAACTGGGTTAAACATGTCTCGTATAATAACTTACGTACATTTACAACACCTGTCGATTCTCTTTTGATTTATCTTAGACATAAGTAAGACATTTAATTTATAATTGATATAAATAATAATGGTAGGAGCGAAGGTATACAGAGGTGTACGTTGTAAGTGTAAAAATTACCTCAAGATGAAATGAATGTAAAAATAATTTATATGTCGGTACCTAAGAGGTGCCTTTTTTTTTAATTGAATCGACCTGTTTTAAGTAATTTGGAATAAACGTTTGCTAACAAAGTTACATATTTTTTGGAAAAGTTTACCGTTGTAGGTACATTTCAAAAAATATTACCTCGCTATTTTGCAAATTTAACCAAGTCAAATTCTAATTACATATAAGTATGGGATAGGACTGATTTTATTCCCATAAAATGCTTCTTCTATTGTAAATATCGAGGTAAATATAGTCAGATTTTGCAAAAATCGACACATTATTATGATATTAAATTTTATTAGGTATGTAAATTATTTTGCAACACACCACTGCAATGCTGCCAATAATACTGGTTTTAGTAGAGATAGTCCGGTCGAACTGAACCTTGAAGAGCGAATTGCTAGCAGTCATGCTCTCCTGATCCAACAAAACATAAAATTTGTCGATCATTGTTAGGATTCTTAAAAGTTCTGAATAACTCATTTAAAATTAATGAAAAATTAAACTGTGATTAAATAAATTTTTAAAACGGCCATTAATTTTTAGACCATGAAAAATATTACAAGGCAGGAAAAAACTTTTACTGATTCCAATACTAAAATGTTTAACGCATTTTTACTATAAAAATAGTTCAGAGTTGTGTTTGTGTCCTGTGTAAATAAAGGAATTTCGAAAATATAAATAATAGAAAATTAAGCTTTATTTAACTAACAACAGGCAAACATTAGTTTATATAACCTGTTACAATATTTTAAGCGTTCATCGTACCAGGAAAACATAATTTAAAATAGTAATACATAGCAACACTATTGATAAAGTTAATGCAAGAGAGCAAAACAAAGCTAAATAAAAATATAACTAGCAGTAACTCTCTCTAGATGTCTGCTATCCTGTGACTGAGCGCAAGATATGAGGAAACCTCCAAGTTCCTTTCTATCTTCACTTAGTTTTGGATGCTAGCAAAATATTTATATTTGTTAAAATTTTCTGAAGCTATATTGACACAATTGTTAGTATTTTAAAATTCATCTATGCAATTAAGACACACATTACTTACAAGAAAGATCCACAAAATTCACAAAAGTGATAAGTTACAGACGTTCAGTAGGTTTTGGTAAACACAAAGCTTTTATGTTAGAGTTAGGAACTTTTTGGGAATTTTTTTCAAATTACAAACTATTTGTGCTTTTTTATTTACCGTTGTTTCTCAGAAACTGAAGAAGCTTTTAAATTTTGAATTTTCGGTAATTAAAATCATATCTGTAAAATATTAACAATTTTTGTCTAAGATTTTAAAGTTTTACAAAAACTTATTCTTCATCAATAATTCCTGTGCCTTTAAGAATTATTTTCTATATCCGAAATATAATTCTAATTAAACGCCTTGTATACAGGGTGATTAATATTTATTTACTCTTTTATGGAATAAAATTCATAACTCGAAATCAAACTCAAATTAAATTCAAAACTGCGCGGGTTTTAATTTTCTAAACTAATAAATAAAAACCCGATTTTGGACTTAATTTAAGTTTACTTTCGAATCATGATTTTTATTCCTTAAGAGAGTTGCAGTAATATTATTAATCACTGTGTATAATTATTGAAAGTTATTAACACTCTCCCCACTTCCTCGTGCTCATGCTCAGAAATCCGAACTTTTAATTTTCACGTCAAAAACGGTTTTATTGCCATTGAAAAAAAAAGCCCAAAAGGGTGGGGGAAATATCGGCAAGGGTGAAAATTCAAAATGAAGCTGAAAAGGTATGAAAAAGTACCTCACTGCGAATAAATTTACAATTAATTATCCTTTTAAAAAACTAAAAACTATCAACTTTTACCTCACTTCCGTGTGTTCATACTCAGAAAAATCTGGACTAATTAATTAATTTCCAGCCCAAAACCGGTAAGTTGTCATAACAACAAAATACCCAAAATGGTGGTGGGAATATCGGTAATGAGAAAAATTCCAATTGAGGCTGAAAAGATGCCAAATAAAAAATTAAAATTGACATGTTTGAATTTTTTTCTCAAAAATATTTTTTATTTGAATTACAAATTTTATTCCATAAGTGGTACCTTCACACTCATAAACTACTCATTCAATCTCCAACTGTGCAAACCACCTATATACTTTCAACCGTTTTCACAGACCATTTAAGAATACAATAATATACAGGGTGTCCCCGTTAAAACAACCACTTAGGTGTCAATTTCCAGAATTTCTAGAAGCGCGCCATCTTAAAAATGTTTTCATTGAATTTCTGGTGGTCTTAAAAAAATACTTAAAAAACTTTCCTCTAGTCTGCTGGAACTCTACAATACCAGTTTCCAAGATATAATATAATAGTACCCTTAATATAATAACTGATCACCCTTATAAACATTTCTTTTTTTCAAATTTCAAGTTCTTGTGCTTGACATAACAGTTTCGTCTTTAAACACAACATGCACACAATTTATTGGTTTTTAATACATATAGGTCTGAATTTTCTGATCCTTATCTGCAAGGATTGTTCCAAATCGTTCCGTGTTATAGCCTACTTTTCTATTTGGCCACCAAACATCAAAATTATTGTTTCAAAATAAATAATAATTAGCTGTGCAATAACATTCTCAAACATGTAATTTTAAATGTCTCCATATCTCCAAAGACGTTTTTTTCATAAGTTTCCAAATTTTTATCAAAAAAATACCAAAAAACTATTTAATGATAAATTTTGTAAATCAGCTACATTCGCTGTTCAAAATTGTGGTGTGCCCTAAATTTCTTGATTCTTAATGTGTAGGTAATGTGTAACTAGTACCTAGTACTTAATTCTCACTTCTTAAGATAATACATCTTAAATTTTCGTGGAGCGAAGGCTGTACGGCTGATACAAAAATGCTTAAAAATTTCATTCCGTGCTCAAATCATCAAGACTCCTGAACGCGCTTTTCCAAGAATTTCAGTCAATTTTCCAATACAAGCAATTGACAATTTTTTTTGCATAACTAAATGTGTTTATTTGGTCGTGGCAAATTTTATCTACACTACCAGATTCCCAAGGGATTTCGATTTTGTTTTTGAATGTCAGCGGACGTATCCTTTATTTTTCTACTCTTCTGACATATTATCAAAAAAATCAACTGTTTTTGGAAATTTAACCCTCATAAGCTAAATTTAACTCTCATATTTAAGCTAACACTTCAGGAAAGAACATCCTGGGACGAAAATTGCCTCAGGACAAACATTAAAAACAAACAGATTGCAAAAAAAATTACTCAAATTTACATTTTTCTTCTCGAAACAGATTTTGGGAGGAAAACTGAATGAAAATTAACTTGTCTCCGAACTAGTCTTCATTTCTGAACAATTTAAGAATTTTATTGCAGCCACGAGATGTTAAATGTTTAAACAACAGCCAAATTACATTTACACGTTTTCAGGTGGAACCAGGGCATTTTCCTACCTGAGAATGGTTCGTAACCATCGTCACGAAAATTGTAACAATCACTATTATAGCTTATCGAACCATGAGTTCTTTCATTCGATTTTTGTCTCACACAAGCAAGAAACATCCTGAAGTGGAATCAAACGAATTTAAACTTCTTTTTATGGAGTAATAAAAAGCAGAATCGTGTAAAAGTTTATAATGGTCATAATTACCTATTCTTTAGGTACAATCGTTTGATAATAACACAAGTACAGGTGAAAATTAATAATCCAATAGTTTGTTGGCCCCTAGCTTGTATTACTATGCGTCAAGTCGTCAAGGCAACCCTGCAATTAAATTGCCGATGAACTCCTGGGGAATAGCGTCCCATCTTGCTGGACCGCAGTCATCAATTCATTCAAATTTTGCATCAGCCATTCTCCTTTCTTCAATTTCATCCTGCTCCGTATATGCTCTATCGGATTCATATCTGAGGAAAAGGTTGGCCAATCCATTCTCTCAAAAAAAAGGTTTCTCAGAAACACATTTTTGCGATTTGAGCTACATGGGGTCTAGCATTATCGTCAACAAGAATATTGTGAGGTATAGCCGAAATTTTCACCGTAAAAAACCACGACATCGTTTATACAGAAATCCCTATATCGTTTGCACCATCTCTCAAAATCATCAGTTCACTTCTCCTATTAATTGTAATTCAACCCCAGACAGCCACTCCTTCACTTACAAAAGCTACCCTTGCCACCATGTTTTGTTTCACACACCTTTCTCCGCCATAAAAATCATTCCTTTCATCCGATTTAGAAAAAATAAACCCACTTTCATCCGTAGACAAGCAACTGCTTCATTCAGATATTACCCAGGGTTGGTGATATTTATCCCATCCTTTCGAGTAGCCCTATGGAGCGATTTTTTAATTGGGAAGCAACCCGCCATCTGGCATGAAGACCTTCACTACAGTGAGTTCATTCAATACCTTCACAATAATTATTCTTATAATCCTGTCTTGGGCTGCTGCTGTTTTTCGCCGAATTCCATCTTTTGGGCTTTAGTGGATTCCTTCAATTTTCTCAGTCGGTTGACTGCTGCCTTGCAATGTTTCGAACCGAATAAGCACCCCCTTTTGCCATTCTTTGAGCGATGGTCCAATAATTGTTCGGGAGTCAAGAGTCAACTTCAAAAAACGAACTAATGAAATTGGCATAATTGGAAATTATACGTCAGACAAGCTAGCGATTGTTATAATTTTCCAACGGCAGTAGTTACGAACCACTCTTAGGTGAGAATGATTCTGATTTCATCTGAAAACGTGCAGATGTAATTTAGCTGTTCTTTCAAGATTTTTCATCTCGTGTCAGCGGGAAAATTGTAAAATTGTTCAGAAATGAGTGCTGGTTCGGAGACTAGGTAATTTCCATCCAGTTTTCTACCAAAACCTGTTTCCAGAAGAAATTTAAATTTGAGTTATTTTTTATTTTTTTGATGCAATCTTTTGCTTTTTGCTTTCAATGTTTGCTCTAAGTCAGTTATCGTCCCTAATTTTTTTTTTTTGCTTCAATATGAGGCCTAAATTTCCAAAATCGGTTGGCGAGAAAAAAAGTTATGCACTTCAAGAGCAAACAGTTGATTTTTTGAGATCACCCTGTAAATACAGGTGTTAAATCGAAAATTTGAAAACTGTTCCGAGGTGAGACATCGAGGTGAGCTTTGAAATTTGCTCATCAAAGCTCACAAGAAAAATTTATTTGGAAAACGGGGGACTAAAACTGCGGACTGATTCTGATTGCGCCATTATACGTATCACCCTAATATAGAAAATTTGTTGAGAGTGTTTTTGAGTTTAGACCCACTAAAGCAGAAAATCGTCTTTAGTTATTGAAATAAACTCTTTTGGCAGACTTCAGGTTGTTGAACTTATGCAAAAAAGTCACCGAATAACCTCGAAGAGCTGCAATTTTATTACCAATTAAAGTGAAACAATTTTTGAAATTTATAGTTCTACAGAGATATCCAGTTCATGATAAAATGATTAAATTACGACTTCTCCAGTCTAACTTGCATCACAAATAAATCTCCCATAAAGAGTGCCATTCCACAAAATTAGTGGTCTTGAAGAAAGCATCATATATTTGGCGTAACTTAAGATTCTTATGTAGGTTAATAAGCTACCATTTTCCCAAATAACTTTTGATTAAAAATTAATAATAATGCTATAAAAAAACCTTTTAATTATGTACCTATAACAAACAATGGACTTTTTGAATAATTTCATTAATTTGAATATAATTATTAACACTGAGAAGATATCTTCCCTGATGTAGGTTATGGTGATTTAGATTGATGACGTTGATATACCTACCTGAACTGTAGAATATCATTGTTTGGAATGAAGGTTATGAAAAAATATGAGATGTTATTAAAATAATATAATTTGCCTATAATGAACAATTATTAAAATTAAGTTAGGTCTCTGTACTGTAAGTACTTAGAATAATCAAAACTTACACATCTCATAACGCCGAAGAAATAATTATTTATGAAAGTACATTTTTGCATATCCAAAAAAAATCAAATTTTTATCTCATTCTCCTATCCTTCAGATCACCGACAATTCTTTGGCTCATAATGAAGATCCATGAAAACCGCGGAATCCTACAACATCCGATTTTTCGTCATATTCTCTATTAGCTCTATTCAATATCTCAAATCTATCTACAAATAGGCTGCAAATGTAATTTTCTTGATCAAAATATTTCCGAGTAATGATTCTTTAAATGTCAAAGATTTTTATATCTCTTCTGATTCTACTAACTCTGCTGAGGCCATGACTTTTATACACTTCGCCAACAAATCGGACACTAAATTTTCTGGAAATTTTACATAAAAAAAGCTTCAAGGGTATTCTAAAAATTTTCCAGCTCCCAGGTTTGGGTTTGTCTGCATTACGAAGTGATTATATTTCAAGTCATGTCACTTCGTACCAAAATCGATTTGGCACAATTTTCAATCGAAATTTTCAAACTGCCCTTATATAGCCACAGATAACAGGCTTGAATGATTAATTCAAACTTCCTGTTGAAACAGTTTGTTCTTTCTTCGAAATCCTGCAAAAACATCTACAAGAAGACTCAAGTTTGAAGAAAGTTTGAGAGTTTGTCTCATCAGCACAAGAGGTCATCTAATTGTGGTTTGTCCAAAGCATTACCAAAGCTTTTTTCCAACCTCTTCATCTGGTAGGAAATTGTTCTTACCAGAAGAAATGGTATTCAAACATATTTCTACTGGAACTTTCGGGTTCATCAATGTCTCTAGTTGCCGTTGACTCTATTCTTTGAGCTCTACCCCCCTAACAGATCTGCAACCTCTTTGTACACATTAAAGCCTTATTTTTTAAAGTACCTAAAGCAACAAATATTATTTTACAAGGAAAACTAAACGAGGATATTGATGCCTTTAAGAATTTTCAGTTCTCGGGGAATATTTTTCCGTGACTACTTCGATAAAACTTTTTGAGCGCTTCAGGCTTTCCTCTAAATTTAATCTTCATATGTATACAAGTGATCATGTTTATTAAGTAACTTCTAATTTACACCCTCCCATTTCCCAGTATACTACACGGCAATTAATGTCTTCATAACTTTTTTTCACGAATCCATCTAAGTAGTAATAATTTTTTATTATCACTATTATTATTTAATTGTTTTATTTATTAACTACAACCATAAATCACTCATTCATCCACACGTACCTTAATCTATATTTAACTGCTAATTTTTTTTATAAAATTAGCTTAACACTTGTGTCCACAAATAGATTTAAATCCTATTTGACGCCTTGTTAGCCGACCACAAGATCGTAGACAAACTCCAAAATCACAAACAGTTCGCGAGCTTTAAAAAATTATTTGCGTGTTATTGGTTGTAAACAATCACCGCACGGCGCACGTGGAACCGGCAAACTATCGAACGCGACTGGTGCCACAGATCCATCCGCAGGAAGTCTTGAAGCTATCAGAGAGAGTTGTATGTTGTATGGAAGAGTGGTCATAGAAACTGTTGCTACAACACAGAGCGACGATTAAAAAGAATAAAAAGAAATAACGTTTTTTCATGCAGATATGTATGCGGATTATCCGCAAGCAAAGACTACCGAGAACCTAACACCGCGGCAACATTGTTAATTTTATTCCTTTTTCAGTTTTATCATTTCTTCAGATGTCAGTCAGTACGATGAAAGAATAAATGATGAGCTTGATTGTAATTGACTGGTGCTATGGTACTGGTGCTGGTGTGCTGTTGCTATTAAATTTCACCCGTGATACTTTTAAGCCGGTATTGCTTTTTTTAAGGTGGATGAGGATCTATTGTTAATTGCTTGAATATAATAAAAAGACTTTAGCACGAAGATATAATTGAGAAAGAAGTCACGAAAATCCATAATTACAGTTAGATGAACCGGGTAATCACTACACTTATAATTATTGTAGATCTTTATTCTGTACGATACTGTTCTAGAACATCACTTTCTTGGCTGAACATCAGCTTCTCTTTAATATGAACTTGGACTTATCTTGAAAGAACTATGCACAAACTTCTTTATCTGCATTTTCTTTGCTATTGCTACTAGAGATGAATAAAAAGATATGAGTACCCACTCATAACAAGTAAATACTCAGAATACCCAATAGACATCAATAAGATGGTCCTTCGAGCCAGATTAATAAAAAATGCTTTGCTAGAAACCACTTGTTTCGAAAAAATCTTGCAACGCTTTATCGCGCTAGGCTTAATGTTAAAAGCGGCAAATAGTGGCTGAAGAAAATGTAAAATTTGGCATTTCTTCGCCGTATACAATTAACTGAGATTGGGATTTTTGGTGTGTTAGATGTCTGAGGAAATTTTTATTCCTTTCCATTTAAAAAGTGGACTCTTCTGAAGCCTACTCAAATTTTGTATTTTTGTTTTTATTCTGAAGCGCTGACCCATAACTTATGCACCAATAAATGTATTTTACTTAAAAAAGTTGATTATTTTCATTTCATTTAAAAACGTGCCATAAAATTGATATTTAAATTAAACACAACAAAAAAAAAATTGCACAAGTAAACAATTTTGCCCCTTTTTCTATGCACCCCACTGGCTAACTTTATTCAAAAATGCACTTTTTTACACTACCTTCAAAGTTACAGGAGGGGAATCTTGAAAATCGAAAATTCGAAATCAAAGAGAAATAAACATATCATGTAAAAAAATTCACATATCACTGACATTTTTCTTATTTTCCAATTCCAGCCCACGCCACTGGCTTATTAATAGAAATAATGCAAATTTTATTGCATAAATTTCAAATAATTTTCTTGAAATATTGTTAATTTGGTTAAAAAGTTTTTTTTTCTGTCTTGCTTATACAGGGGTTCAAAAAATAGCTATTTTTTCCAAAAATTCAAATGGCCGCTATTCCGAAACGACTTGACAGATTTTACTCAAATGTAATACCAAACCACGACTGCTTATGGATATCTTACTTCCACAACAATTCAGTCCTCTAGATTGAAAACTGCGACCTGAAATGAGATGACAAGAACCGGATTTTTCAAATTTTGATGAGACCCCTGGATATACAGTGTGTGTCACAGGCATGGTACACTCCTTTTTTTTTCTTTTTTGTTTTGGAGATAATTTTTTGAAATTTTGTACGTCGCATATTCTCGATAGAGCGCACTTTTTAGCAGAAAACTGAATTTTTTCCCACATCCGGTTTTTCCGGAAATGTTACCAACTTTTTATTTTTAAATGGGACACCCCTATATATTATTATATTTTTGGATTCTATACATTTGTACGAATCCAACAATACCACATAGGTACCATTTTAAAGGTCAAATTTGTTTTTATTTAATTTTTTATTTCTCAATTATAGTGTGCCATGACTATTTCGTTTTACTCCAATTGGATCATCTAATGCTAGAAAAATCGAATTTTTGTTAAAAGTACTAAATTAAGTGATTTATGGATAAATAATGCGCACCGAAATGATTTTTTGAGCTGAATTCATTTTTTTTAAATGGTACCATATTGGTACCGAGGTACCATCTACTAGTACTTCCAATAAGGGATATTTTGGTGTACCCATTTTGCATCTGTTACGAACATAACTGAAGTCATGGCACACTATAATTGAGAAATTTAAAATGGTACTTATGTGGTACCTATTGTTGGATTCGTACAAATGTATAGAATCCAAAAATATAATAATATACAGGGTGAGTCATTGATATGGGAAAGCTCGATTACACCTATACCATTAAAGATATCGAAATGAACCAAAACGTGCTGTAAATGGGGGGGTAAAGTGCAGTTTGTAAAATTATTTTCACATACACAGGATGGCCCAATATCGCTGTACGCCATACAACTTTGTTATTTTAAATAGGACACCCTCTATATTATTACATTTTCATATTGTTTGAGAAAAGTCAAAAAGAATGGTTTGTAAAGTTGAAGTTTGTAATGAGCAATTTATGAGTTATAAACAAATGAAAATCGCGATTTTCCATTTTCAAACCAGCTTATATTGAAAACGGCTCGAGATATGGAAAAACGGTTTACATGTCCCTATCTCAATTTTTAATTTGGTATCCTATCATGTAGCTGAAATTTTTATACCGGGTGATGAAAATAATCAAATTTTTTACCACTCTGTATAAAAATTTCATCCATCCAATAGGATACCGCTTGAAAAGTTAAGATATAGGAACATGTAAACCGTTTTTCCATATCTCGAGCCGTTTTCAATATAAGCTGCTTTGAAAATGAAAAATCGCGATTTTCATTTGTTTATAACTCATAAATCGCTCATTACAAACTTCAACTTTACAAACCATTCTTTTTTACTTTTCTCAAATAATCTGAAAATGTAATAATATAGAGGGTGTTCTATTTAAAATAACAAAGTTGTATGGCGTACAGCGATATTGGGCAATATTGGTATCTGAAAATAATTTTACAAACTGCACTTTACCCTCCCATTTACAGCACTTTTTGGTTCATTTCGATATCTTTAATGGTATAGGTGTAATCGAGCTTTCCCATATCAATGACTTACCCTGTATAGGGTGTGCCATTTAAAAATAAAAAGTTGGTAACATTTCCGGAAAAACCGGATGTGGGAAAAAATTTAATTTTCTGCTAAAAAGTGCGCTCTATAGAGAATATGCGACGTACCAAATTTAAAAAAAATTATCTCAAAAAAAAAAGAAAAAAAAGGGGTGTACCATGCCTGTGAAGCACACTTGTATATCGTGGGCAAGTGAATTTGGGAAAACTACTTTTTCGTGATCTGGGGGTCAAGATCGGTGGACATTTTATGAGTTTGGGTGATTTTCGTGAAGTGATGTCATCCTCAATTATTTTAATACACTAAAATTGACTACCAAAGCCGGCTACACTTGCAGGTTCGCAGAGCGCCCGCCAGTTAGCGCGCCAATCGACTGGAGCGTAATTATTCCTGGCAAAAGCATTGCTGAATTAGGGAACAGGATGTCTCGTCACCCACAAACTCGTGCGAATTACAAAAATCTTGTGTGATACACATTGAAAAGGAGTGTTTAAGCACTTTGACGATTGTAAAACTCGGCCTCGTTTGGAAATTTTCGTCGCGTGCTTAAAACACTCGCATTTTGGAACTTGTATCACAAAATCCTATTTAAGCACTGAGGCACTGAGACTAAAAGAATGTCATTTTGAAACTGATATGACAATCAAAATGGCAACTTTAGGAAACGATTTGACAAAAATTTCTTTTAGTACTTACGCCTTATTATAAAAGTAATATATTTTTTTAAATACCTCAGCTTATTTTCGAGGCCAAACTCTTTAAGCGTAGATGGAATCTAGTTTATTTAAATAGTTAACACATAAAATTTCTAATTATTTATGAAATGTTGCTTCAGAAACGTGATAATTTTTTAAGAGTGTTTGCTAAACCATTGCAGATGAGTTCAATCGGACCAAAGGCTTGATCTGCTGTGCGAGCACATAACAGAACACTTTTTTTGCAAGCTGAAAAGTTACTGTTGTGAATTCTAATGAAAATTGATTACTCGACAGTGGTCATAAGAATTATGCAGAAGTTACTTATTCCATTCTTTATACCATTCTAAGTTCTGCGAATTCCAACAGATTTGCACAAAAAAAATTAATGTTTCTAGTTATGGCTGATTTAAACGACCCAAACTTATTATGTCCTGTAGGCTAGAATTAATCAATTTTTAATTTCAATTCATTTTAAACACGTAGTCTTTGATGTCTATTAAAATATCACATCTGTAGCATATATCGCCGCAAATTTGAGATATTTTAAAATAGTATTAATCAAGTTTCGATCGAGTATACTATTTGCAATGAACAATAAATAGAATAACGGGTACCATAAATTTATAAGAAGGAAATTGAGAAGGTGTAAGCTGAATGGTACAAGTAGAATGACAAATGATGCAAAGATCGCGCTGTTCAAAAATGTATTTCACATCATCTTTAGGTTGAAAGTCCACTATATAATATTAATTAATGTAATAAATTAATAGTTTTCTACTGACGAAACTACATTTATTTATAGACTGTTCCGCCAGAGCTCATTCAAATAAACTTTTTTACAACTTGAGTTCTGGAGTCTCATTAGTAAGATATGTGGTTTATAAAAGCTTCTCTATGTTTCACATTTAAATAAATGAGTTGAGTGACTTAACTATTATTTTATAGATTCAAACATCTTTCTTTAATTTGTTCTTATGATTAAAGCTTTTTATTATAAAGATAGGATTCAATTTATTTTGTTATTTTTTTTAACGAATTGTAGCTTTGGTCAAAAGACGGGTAAGCCAGGCTAATTTGTTTATTTGTAGGTTCAAACCCTAAATCTCCCTTCTAAATTTTAAGCAAATCCTTTATTAGTTGCTGCCCTTATTTTTGCGCCACTTTTACGCCCCTCAGATACAATAAATTACTACTTAGTTATTATTTACTTGACAATAAGTGATTGTTAGTAGACATGTTAGTAGACAGGTATTGTTTTGGTTTTTCCTTTCCACTGTTTTTTTTTTTAATTATGTTTGTTGACTTATTTTTTATCCCTTTATTCATCTTTCTGTTGTTTACTTGAATTTTTTATTGCCAGTGGAGTATTTTATATGTATACATACATAACATAACTCCCAGTACCGATTACCGACTGCGAACGCGTGGATTCTGAGAAATACCAGTTATCGTTCCTATTCACAGCTTTGCTCTGTTTATCAATTTTACAGCTTTTGATTGGTCCACGAGCGGGTATTATGAACTGTAATTCAATACCTACGAATAATAACCTTCATAATTCATCCAAAATGCTCTTAGCAAGTCAACTCAAAGGTATAGATTCTGCGCTTTGAAAAACTTATGCATAAGTTTGTATAGATTCTTGTATCATTACTGGACTAGGAGGCTGTCCGCTGTCCAGATTAAATGGTGGGAAATTTTAAACTGGCGATTTCGCAGTTTAGCAGCCGGTGACGAGGTGCATCGGCTTTTCTTCGAAATCTGCCGACGCCGTTTCTTTTATGCCCAACTTCCTCAGGTATTCCTTGAGCTTACAATGTCCCATCAGGAATCACGTCAGTGTTTTGAAACGTTCCTTACTAAGGCTGAAGACTCTATCTTCATTCTCTATTGGTTGAAATTTCCGTGAAATTCATTCTTTGGCTCGTCTCAACCCTGAGAGGTTCCTTCAATGGTATTTTTTTAAATACATCTTCCTCTTTGGAGTTCTGCCTTAGATAATGTGTCTTAGAAGCCACAGTATGCATGGTTCTGGTCCTTATAAAGGATGTTGATGCACTTTTTTCTTGCCAATGAGTGGGCACGTTCATTTTCCTCAGTTCCAGTATGACCTGGTATCCATTTGAGGCGGTTTTATTTTTCTTGCATAATTCGTTGAGTTTTCCTAGGCACTTCCAAGCCATTTTGAAGCTGATGATGGTCGAAGAGCTCAGCGTCTTTATGGCTGCTTGTATCCATCAATAGCTTAATTTCTCTGTTTTCGTAGTTTCTGTCGAGGTTTATGTGGACACTTTATTCTACTGCGTGTAGTTTCGCTTGGTCGGGGATGTTCCAATCGGTTTGAAGTAATGGTGTGCCCATAGACTGCTGTCTGGGCTCCCTCAACGGTTCTGGAGCTGTTTAATCGTATACCTACCTTCTTTGAGAGTGCAGTTGGACGTGTTATTCCATAGTTTTGTCTTTTGGAATTCTTTCACTCTTGTGGTAGTTCGCTTCCCTAATTCTAAGAGTAGATACATTTTCGTGTATTGAGAGCGTCTCTGAAAACTTAATTTATGGAAAGAAGCAATTTAGTTAAACCTACTACTGAGATACTTTTAGACAGCCAAAGGGTGAGACGCCACTAACCCGCAGCCAATAATATCTCCGTGATTTAAATCGAAAAATGTATTCCTTTTTCAAAGTAATTCTTTAAAATACTTCATGTCGATTGTGAATAATAATCAACAGATTTATTAGAAAATTTTAATGAAAGGGAAAACGTTTTACAAATCATAATTTATACATGTATAATGTGTATAGAAATATTTTCTTTTCACTCGAGGGTTTTCTTAATTGTTTAGCGTAAAATTTGTAACACATCCTGCAAATTCTTCTATAGGTATGTATTAATTAGTTATATAAAGTTACCTATGATTTATAGAGTCAGTGATATTTCTATACTAAGAAATTCCTACTACAAGTAAAAATACTGTAAAAATGATTTACTATAATATGCATGATTTATATGAACATGCTGAACATGCAAAGGAAATTTCGTAACACCAATCTATAGGAACGTATAATTCAGGAAGGTGTTTGTGTTTGTTGGTTGTAATATTTATTAGTTTAAATTTAAAATTTTAATTCATCCAATATAATATAATGTTTCTTATAAATTAAAGCAGATATAGTAATAAAAACACTGAATATTTATGCATACGTATAATTTGTTTAATTACAAATTGTAGATTTCAAATATTTCGAAATCCTTCCGGCATTCCCATTCAAATGTTCAGAGTTATAGGTTTGCTTTGAGTTTCGTAAAAAGTTACTAAAACTTCCCCTTCGTAAAAAGCTAATGCGAGGAAAAAGTCTATCAATTGAATTTTTTTAAATAAATAAACGGTGCTCTCGGTCAATAAACGGTCAAGATTTTTTGACTTGGGACAATTTGCCAACAACGAACGGAAAGTACCACAATTGGCGTTGCAAGTAAATCTGAGCCGTGCCGAGTTGTGCGCCCCGTCATCATACACACTACGCGGCACTTGCCAAGTATTCACAAGCACTTGTCAAGTACTCTGCGAAGCTGGCTACTCACTACGCGTTACAAGTGAGTTATTTGGAATAGTTGGCGAGTACTTATGAGCACTTGTGCAATGAAAAGTCAAACCTAACAAATTACTTCCGATTAGCAGAGCGGAAGTAGTTTGTATGGCACAGCTTGTATAGTAACTAGTATGGTGCGGCCTTGCGAACGCTTTTCAAGTTACGATCTTTGACTTGGAATAGCTTACCGATAACGAACGGGAAGTAAAAGTAATAGCGTGGAAGAAAATCTGAGTTTCACACCGCGTCGTAATACACACTACTCGGCACTTTCCATAACTATTCACAAGAACTTGCCAAGTACTGTGTAATGAGTAGCCGGCTTAACGAAATGAAGAATAATAATAATTATAATTAGGCAGAAAAAAAAGAAGTACAAATAACTTGGAAGGTAGTGATATTATTGGGAGAATTTGAAGAACAAACAGGATGATCCCGAAATGGAAGACACAGTATAGCAGGGTGTTGTAGAGGATGTTCAGAAAGACTGTAAAGTTAAAACAAAAATGGTTTCCTCGGCTTCGCTACCGAGATATAGAGTGCCCTTTTTCTAAAATTTCAAGTCAAGTCAAGTCAAGTTTAAATAATCTCCACTGGCAAAACACATGATTTCATATAGCTATAACGATAGTGCTTTGCTTTTTATTTTTTTTATTATCGGGAACGGAATTATAGGCAATCAAAGTCTACCTATTCCTTGAGTTCATATCCCCGCAACGATAATTGTTTGAAACTTTGTTGGACTTGTAAATTCATATGTTTCCATGGTAACATCTTGTTGGGTATTGTAGCCTTATACACTATACTTTTCTGCCTGAAGAAGGCTATCCAGTGCAGTGTTGTGACTTTTTTCCACACAAGTGGTCATATCTTCTTAATGGTCATTAAGAGCTTTCTTAAGAATCTTCTTGAACCATACTAGAGAAAAAACTAAATTAACTTAAATCCTTTATTCACAATGGATGCTGTGGTACTGTCCATGTCCGCCATTTCGGGATCATCGTGTATATTGTTACGAGATAACAATGATATTACTTATCACTCAAGAATGATTCTGTGACTGGACGTTAGGAACATCGAAATCTGTCCTTCTTGTTTATCTAGATTCCGGCATATAGGCATGAGAATGAGTGCTCGTATAAATAGCTGATCGAAAAAGTTGATTTGTCGGTCATATTCCAGAAAAGTTCCATATCCAACTAAGACTCTCTCACGCACCTACTGTACTGTGTAGAACATGTGAACTAATGACATGTGATACTCGGGAACGTCACCGTTCGGGAATGTCCATTCGTTGTTTGTGGCGATTTTCTGATGGAACTGATCCAGATTAAATCTGCCGGCATCTCGTACACTGTAAATCCTAACAGTTCATGTTGAAGATTACGACAAACATAATCACTTGGTTTAAAATGTTCCGAACCCACTCTGGCATTTGTTGTATTTATTTTGTTTTGACAAGAGCACGCATGCTGCCATGCCTTTGATGGCATGGATCACTCTGGATCGACACTGGATTATTCGAAAAATGAAAAAACATTACATCACATTATTGATGTTAAATTTCGTTGTGCTATCGCCAATACAATTGTACAAGGTGTCTCATATAACTTGTCCCTGTACTTTAATAAAGAACCTGAAGGTGCTGATAAAAAATGGAGTTAACTACTTCTTTTAAAATACAAAGGCCCATATATTTGTGCATTTTCTGAGGTTTCGAATTTTATAGGCCTCTTCAGTGAAAAATAGGTCAACTTTGAAGCACCAGATATTGAATAGCTGACATTTTTGAACGCTGTTTTCTGCAAAAGATTTTAACATTATTTTGTCTTCTTTAAGTTTTTTTTTAATAAAAATGTGACACTTACTATCACAAAACAGTACTGCCACGTTTTAAAAAGTGCTGATTTTCTTCATTTTTACAAATTGGAGGCCCTGTATTACCTGGACTCGTGCGGAAGTACTTTTAAAACACGAATTCAACGAGATGTTACAACATACGATTGAATTCAGTGGTTTTCATTCAATTTGTGTTTTTTGTAAAATTATTAAAAATGTATTTATTAGAATCAATTATGGTTTTCAAGACAAGGAGACGAGTGACATAAGGGTTTAACAATAAAACAAGAAACCATTGGCCGTTTATAATAAATACGTCAGACTACTTTATATCTTCACATATTTCTTCCAAAGAAAAAAAAAGGAATTGAATGAAAACAAGTGAATTTAATTCTATGTTGTGACATGTCATTGGATTCGTCTTTTAAAGTACTTTCGAGTTCATGTAATATAGGTTCTGAGTTTGAAAAAATGAATAAAACCAGCACTTTGCAAAACGTGGCAACACTGCTTTGTAATTGAACATTTTACATTTTCAGTTTATATTGAAATGAAGAAGACAAATGCCAAAATCTTTTGGTGAAACCCAAAAAGTGATATATCATTGTAAAGAGAATTTAAGTAGCTTTCAAGTTATGTATCACTTGATGTAAGTGTTCTGTTCCTTTCATGATATAAGCGAAGGAGTAGCTACCCCTACCAAGGTAATGAACTTGGGTAGTTAAACTTGTCACGAAAATAATGTCCCCCTCGATAAAAAAAATTGACCTGTTTCGGCGGTTTTAGCGTACATCTTCAGTTTCCAAGTTATTAGGGCTAATACGTTTTCGTGTGCCATTCTGTCACAACATATCAAAAAATCAGAAAACTTGACCTTTTGCACGCAAGGTGGAAAATCTCTATTTCCTGGACACTAGTCTGTGGGTATAAATACTAATTTTATAGAATCCGATGAAAATAGCACTTCAAATCTGACCATCACATCTAATGAAAAGATGCCGTGTTAATATAAACTATTAAACAAAAGTAAAATAGAGACGACATGATAACACTCTGGTGCTTTATTCCACGTACCAAACATTATTATTACTGTTTTGGGTAAAAAAATTTCAACTCAAATAGCATCGACGTCAATCTACCAAGAAATACGAGTATTCTATAAATGATTTGCCTCATTTAATTGATCGAATAGACTCATAAAACCATATAGGAGTGTACGGGAGAGGCTGTACAGTTCGATGTTCTTTTCACCTTGCGCTTAAGCGCTAGGCCAAAGCTTCAGCAATGCAATAATGCAAACCCACCATTGCGGGAAAACACAATAGAAAGTAAAACCAAGAATAACGAAGAAGACTTTAAACATCCGTTTGTGGATTTTAATTAATAATTTATATTTTTGCAAGGCACGCAAGCTAAGGGAAGCTCATATCGTGTAAGTAAGTACCTACTAGTACGTAATTATTAGGGAAATTGTAGCATCATCACGTAATGGGAAGAATAGCATTACATTTTCATTTATGCGTTCCAAGCTATTTTGCATACATAAATAAATGTTTCATCAAGTGTGTATTATTATTCTTATTTATACATTCCTTGGTAATTTTATTAACAGGGAAAGATGCTATTATTTAAATTAGCTATAGAAAGGCTCCAGTTAGTTCCTTTAGATTTTGAGCTGAATAGGATGTATTTAATGATAATAGTTGCAATATAAGTTCTAATAATAGCTAAAATTTAGATATAAACTAATAATTAAACCACCGCTACCGTGTACAACAGTCCAATTCAAAGGTGTGTCAATGAATCCAAAAAATAATTTATTACCTAAGAGATTAGCGTTTCAGAAAGCTTTTGTAAATTCAGGATAATTTCAGGATAATTGAAACTATATGTAATTTGAAAATTAAGATTTTACTTTTTGATCACTCATCAACTATACTCAATTTAAACTCCAACTGCGATCACCATATAATTTTTAATAATAATAAAAATATCCAATTCATATACTGTCGGCTGTTTTAACTTCACCATCAGCGCCGGGGCCCTGATATCGACGGTCTCTGACTTGCATCCTCCCTCGACGATCGAAATCTCCACTCTCCAGTATTTCATGGGTGGAAATCCACCCTATGACAAGTATAAAACACACGCATGCTAACATTGGATTGATATCCCCTCTTCAGCTCTAGAATCAAATAAAGGTTATTTATTTGTCAAGTCTACTGATTTATTTAGCTCTAATTACCCAGGTCAAGATTAGATTGGAATGGCCAACACCGACGCCAGTCAATTTCCGAGTTTTTCTGTTCAAATCACTCTCTGCCCATTTCTAAACTTTACAAGAGTGTGATTGTAACGTTTCTTTCCCAACCAATATCACAATACTCCCAGCTACTCAGGAAAAAAATTCTCGATGCCTTGGTCAGCTGTCTGCGGAAAGCTATAGCATTCCCGTCTCATTACGTTCGTCCTCGTGTACAAAAATCTGTGGCAAATGGTAATTTCCCATGCCAACCCAATTCAATTCAACCACCCATGTCAAAGGACCATAGTCTCTAAAGGACTAAGATCATCCGAGGGCTCAAAGCACCAATCGAAGGGGTTTAAAACTGAGGTTGACTCAGCTCGTCAGACAACTAGGGAGGGCTCGAGTCATCATAACAGAGTCTGAGAGAAATGTGACTTGAACCAATCAGCTCTCGATCGTACAGGGAAAGAGACACGATATTTCTGATTGATGGTGCTCTCCGGCCTCGTGTTTATAATAAGCCGGCGAACAATGCTCCTATGCCATGTAGGTAGGTATCTAATTATTATATAATCATGGAAATTTAAATATTTTTACTGGCTTTTTATGTGGTCCGTTTTCTTCGTATATTATTTCCATGTTTTAGTGTATTTTTTAATAAAAAAATACACTATTGAGGACGACATCACTTTTCGAAAATTACCCAAACTCATCAAATGTCCACCGATCATGACCCCCAGGTCACGAAAAAGTGGTTTTCCAAAATTCACCTGCCCACGATATATATATATATAGATCTTTATATCCTTCCTGAGCCATTCGAAATTTCATACCATCCTGAACCATGGCTTAAATAAGCAGTTGGAGCCCGTCTCTCGGCGTATATTTACTTGTCATTATTCGAATATCATATTTTTGAACATATACATCACGAAAAAAGAGATTTATTTTTTATCATTTTATACAAAAAAAACCGTACCATCCTGAACCATCATACTTGTGCTGACCTGAACCACTGTATATATTTTAGATGGTTCATACAATTCTGAACCACGTCTTTTCTCACAACTGCCTATTCACTTTTTTTGTAAAACGCAGGTTCATGTCGCTCGAAAAACTACTTACCCCATTTTAAAAATTAAAAAAGGTAAATATTTACATCCACGTATCCTAAGCTTCATCAATTTTTTCGGGATCGAGGAGCGAAATAGGGGTGCTGAGTGGGTAAGAAGCTAAAAACCACTATTGCAAAATTAAGGTCACAACTAAGGCCTCTTTGACTATATTTCTATTTTTTCTTCATTTTCAGGGCAAGGAATATCTTCGAGATTAACAGTAGCACGATTATTATTTTGAATTTTGCATTTATTTTTCATTTGACTTCCAAAAAGCGTGGCATTAATCCCTGTATTCTGGATACGATATGAGAAAGCGGATATAATGCAGGTCCTGCTCCGTACGCTTCGAAGCGGTTCGCATTGTCGTCAAGTTGTTACTTCCGAGACTCGGCGTAGTTATTCGCAATTCTCGCCATGACCGTACTCTGAAAACCTATTTTTAGTGCCGTTTTTGTTTTGCTAACCATGCATTTGCAAAGCAAATGAATACCTTCCTGGTGTTACTATAGATATATTCTCCACCCCTAAAATAGATATAAATAAAGGAGCACAAACCATCGAGTTTGGCACTTAATTAGCAGATAATAAGCAGATAATTCTGGTGCAGTTCATTTTTAATATTCCCGGAGTGGGGGGGGGGGGGGGGCGGGAGTGCAGCTCAACGCAGCTAACAAACTGAGCTATCTGAACTCAAAAAGTGTTTCCCAACACGGCTCATTTGAAATTGTTTTTTCAAAGAAAGTGTTCTAACCTGACCAGAACCTGACCGGTCAGATCATTGTCGGGTTAAATATCTTTCCTTTGAAAAAATATTATCTAAGTAGACCATATAATGCAGTTACCTACTCGTATAAAATAATACGCCAAAATTAATGCCGCGGTTTTTTGATTTAAATAATTTTATTGCTCTGAGACGTTTGTAACTGACATTAGAAGTAACAGGAAATTTAAGATATTCTGGTCACTGGGTTTTTAAATGGCTTCTAATAAAATTTGGTGACCATTGTTCAACTAAGTAAAATATGTTATGAATACAATGAGAATTCTTATTTTGATGTTTTGTTTAATAAATTTAATGGAAATTTAGGGCGCATTTTTAAAATATAATTCAACAATCTGATAGGGTGACTAAATAGAGCAGTAAATAACAAACAGATTCATAGTTTTAAATCTTCAGAAATACCAATATGTAATACCTAATAGCATCAAGAGGGTAGGTATGAGGATGCCACTATTGCCACTAGCCAACTAAAAGGAAAGCAATAAATTAATCCCGGGAGCTGACAGCTATTGATCATAAAATACCACCCGTTATCCATTCATTTTTTTTTCATTCATAATATTTATGTTGTATTGTACGTTAATGAGTAAATTAAGAAACAGGACTTGAGAAACTTCATTTTAAAAAATTGTTTTTGCTGGTTGATAATAATAATGAATCGAATTTTTTTTTGTTAATTCCTGTAGCTGATTGACTACAAAAATTGGTTTTATTTTTTTTATTTTAAGATTGAATAAATTTTCAACTACTGGAAAATTTTTGAAAACCTTGAACTTTCAACCATTTTCGCCTGCGGCGCTTCCCCTCCCCCCTCTCCTACGAGGCTATTTTCACAATTTATTATGTTATATGTACATACCTACATTCATTTAATTAATAAATAAATGATTAAAGTATGTTAATAAGTGTTAATAAGTGTAGAAGTGTATAAAATTCACAGAATTTTTATCACCCTGTAGAAAAATCTAAACTACATAATAGAATACCTTGTAAAAAGTTAAGATAGGGACATGTAAGCCGTTTTTAAATATCTTGAGCAGTTTTCAATGTGAGATGCTTTGAAAATTGAAAATTGCGATTTTCACGTGTTTATAACTCAAAAACTACTCAACCTAAATTCCAATTGTGAAAACCACCTGTATTCGATTTTGCCAGGCAATTTAAAAATGCAATAATATAAAGGGTGTCCCCGTTGAAATAACGAAGTAGGTGTCAACTTCCGGTATTTCCGGAAGTGCGACAAACCTTGAAAATATTTTCATTGAGTTTCGCATAGTCACTTATGTCTGAAAAATTTTTTTTTTGAAACTGTAGGATCAATATTTCCCAAGATATGGCCGCTGTTCATTCTTAGATGCCCACCCGGTACTTATTAAATTTCGATAGGACTCAATAAAATTGTCTTCAATAAAAACTCAAATGTAGCGCTCTTAACTTTTTATTTACATTTTTTATCCTTATTATTTTTAGTTAATAGTTAAACATAAATACCATATAAATTGAAGAGCTGCAGATGAAGCTAAAATGTTAAGAAATTATTATTTTTTTCCGAAAATGTTTTTTACCCGAGATAGACGTTGTGTAAGTGTCATTTACAAAACAGGTTTTTCAACATCCTGTATCTCAATTAAGAAACATTTTCGAAAAATAATTCCTTTGCGTTTACTTCAGCTTTTTTAGCATTTTAATATGACATTCAAAAACGCATTAAAAAAAAATGGTTCAGAATTTTTTTATGAGAAAAAAAGGTGTCATGGGACCCCAGATTCTACGCCACTGGGTTCTTCGATTTCACCCAGAATTTTTCTAGGTTATTTTTTATTTACAGGTTATTAAATAGAAAGCCTTATACAAAAATTCAGAATTATTGGTCCACTCTGTAGAAAGATATATATAATAAAAACCAGTTTATTAAATCGAAACTTAAACACCCCGTATCTTGTTCAAAAAACGTTTTCGGAAAAGAAAACTATTGGAATTTTCTTAATATTCAAGCTTCCACACACCCTCCAACTTATGGAACTGCATTTAGAAGCACCTAGTATAATAAGAATGTTATATCAATATAAAGAAATTCGCGAAATTAAGTTTATGTCAAATATCTATAGGAACCCAGAGATTAAAAAAAAGTTGCTTCAATTTAGCTCATAAAACTGCATTACTTCCCCATTTAACCGTTCCTCTAACAGAAGTATAGTTTACTTGTAGTACTAGACATTGAAAACACTTACCACGTATATGTTTTTTAATTTTTTGCATGTGAGGTGTGGCTTGACGTCGAGCTACACCCCCCCCCCCCCCCCACCAACCAAATTTCACCGAAATGAGTTTTAGCATAATAATGTGCTCCAAGATTTTTTCAAAATAATTTTGCTCTAACGTAAAAACTAAAAAAGATACTAGACTTTAAAATTCATCCAATGATGCACGGTGCCGCAATATTAGTATTCTCTATTTAATAAAAAAAATTTAATGTTAAATAGTAAAATCTATTATATTTTCGGGTCTGCTATCATTGTTGTAACATCGAGAGTTGGTAAGTTATGTGAGTCGGCCTTTTGAAAATCTTCTTCCACATTCGTGTAATTTTATATTTTGTATTAAACTTTTAAATTTCTTAGCAATAATGTGCGCACTTAACGTAAACCCTCTCACACGACACCGAAGCGGAATGCCTGGTTTACGGCGTTATGCATGAGAACTGTGGGGCGCGGGTCCACCAGATTCAGACAGAGGTAGTGACGTCAAGCTAATAGTAGAGCGTTCCGCCGAATCAAATTATGTACTAGGATACTTACTTTTAAAGGGCTGTATCTCGCAAACGGGTAAAGATAGAATTAAAATTCTTGCGCACATATAATGCTATTATTATTCTTAAGTGTTTAATAGTATATTATGCAACGAGCTTATAATGAAGGCTATTAATACGCGAGTATGATGGTTAAGATACGAGCCGTAGGCGAGTGTCTTAACCATCATAAGAGCGTATTAATAGCCATTATCTGCGAGTTCCATACACTATTTTTTCTACGACCCTTTTTTATTTCATACAAAAGATTGAAAAATTATATATTTTAACAATGACCCGTGTACAATACCGTATCATTGAGGTTAAAATAGGTTGCTTACGCATATTAGGTACCAAATTTTCTTTTCGTCGCTAAGATTATTCTGCTGAGACATGTTTTAGTATCAAGTGTAAGGGCACTACTCACTACTGCGTAATTTTTATTATGCGAAGTTCGAATTCCGAATTTTACGCTTTGATTTTCAGTAATAATTTTAATAACATTGTCAGCCATTAATTACGATATTGCTTACATGCGCACGCGACGGTCACGGTCGCAGCGTTGCCGCTTTGAATACTATATCACGGACCGCTACGAATGATATAATACTTTATCTTCCTATCTTTTACACGATATACCTAACTATCAAATTAATTAAGGTAACATAAAATCTTGATAAATTTTCTTTGAATGTTACTTATGTTCTAAATTAAATAAACGTTCAGATTTTTTTTTCAGAAATACAGAACTTATATCACAAGGCAATTTTTGTCGTGAGTATGACAACTCTGTGACTTCGGTTGGCTTGCCGACCCGATTGTGAGTGAAAACGAACCGATTCGATTGCAAATGCTCCTCTGCCATTGGATAGCTTGACCAGTGCTTTAATGAAAATTTGTATCTTAATGAGACCCATTAAAGCACTGGTGATTCATACTTAATATGCAGATTAAAGGTTGGGAGTAGAAAATAGTTATTTATTATACAAGAGAAAAAAGTGATAGATTTTAGCTCGAGATGTGATTTCGTCCCCGACGCGTTTAGCGGAGGGGACAAACACATCGAGAGCTAACATCGCACTTTTTTCTTGTGTGTAATATACAATTTTTTTCTGCGAGAAGAAATATCAGTGTTAGACTGTCGAAAAACGTAGTTAGATAACTGAAAATTATGTCGGGAAAATGATTTATGTTAAACTTGGATTTTCAAACTGTCTTTCATCGTAATCGACGTTGCCTGGTAACGAAACGATTTAATTCGATAAACGTCATAATTTAATTAAAATTTTAGATAGTTTTGCAAAGATTCTTGTAAGGTCTCAATGAGTGAATTTATTAATATGGATAGTGATTGTTATGAAAATTCCCTTAATAATTGCCATTTGGATAATAAGGTAAATTTCCTTTACGTATATTTGATATAAATTTAATGATATCTGAGTGTTAATAGTAGCTATACCTAAGCCGCCATTTCGGGGAAATAAGTACTCATTTATTTCCCTGCTAATTCATTTTTTTCCCCGATAAGATGCAGCTCATATAATGAGGCATTTTTCTACCTGTCAACGGGGAAAAAAGGTCAAACTTTTAGCCCGTCGCAGAAAGAATAATATTATTTTTGTTTTGTTAATTCAATATAAACAATACAAACATATTCTTCTCATCCTTGAAAGCAATAATACACAACCTCAACTTGTTTATTATCCTATAAGTCCTATTTTCCCGCTGTTATAATAATTCTTCCCGCACTTTGTCCTGATTACTAACCGCCAATGTATTATTGCCATACCAGTTTATTATCGGGACTGACAAGAAGTGCCAGAGGAATTAAATAAATACTAGTCAGTAAAATTTAAAAAGAAATAATCCCTGCCAGGGTGAGAAATGGTATCTTATAAAGACACTCCACCAACTGTCAATTAAATATCACTGTCATTATTTAAATCTTGGTGTCCTACAGTTTCACTATGGCACTTACCTATTCTAAGTGTGAAGGACGTACCTATAGTAACACCAGGAAGGTATTCATTTGCTTTGCAAATGCATGGTTAGCAAAAAAAGCACTAAAAATCGGTCTAGGGAGTCCGGTCCTGGTTAGCACCGCATATACAGGGTGTTTTCTAATTGAATGTCAATATTTAAGGGGGTGATTTTTGAGTCCATTTTAACAAGAAAACTTCATAAGAACGTATGTCCTAAAAGTCTTAACTTTTGAGATACAGGGTGGTAATAGTTTTTAAAAATAAATAATTTTTTCATAATATCTGTTATACCGCTCTGGATATTTTAATGAAATTTAATAGACAGGTATTACTCATCAAGAGGCATTTTTTCATGTACCACATTTCGTTTTATCTCCACTAGTGACGATCGTGCAGAATTTTACCTGCATATTTTTATATTTTTTCAGTGTCGTACCATCAATGTCTCCTAAAATGTGCCGGTAAAATTCTGCACGATCGTGCACCATCGTCACTAGTGGAAATAAAATGAAACGCGGTACATGAAAAAATGCCCCTTGATGCGTAATACCTGTATACGAAATTTCATTAAAATATCCAGAGCGATGTATTACAGATATTACGAAAAAATGATTTATTTTAATAAAATTTTACCGCCCTGTATCTCAAAAGTTAAGACTCTTAGGACATACGTTATTATGAAGTTTTCTTCTTAAAATAGACCCAAAAATCACCCCCTTAAATATTAACATTCAATTACATAACACCCTGTATACTGTAATGAAAAATTGGGTTCAGCTGTAAGAAACCGGTGATTTCAAGTTTTTGATCTAATTTGAATATTATGACAATTAAATTTATGACTTGTAACAAATAAAAATTATTAGTAATTAATAATAATTATTATAAACGTAAAAAATAAATATATTTGAATTGTTTAAAAAATGAGTGCATAAAAAAGTGAAGGGGAAGGATGTTGATAGCAACGGGGATAATAATAATTAATGAATAAGAAATTTTGAAGAGTATCTGTCGAGGAAAAAGTAAAAGAATGAAAGAAATTATTTTGCAAGAACAAAAGGAAGCAGGAAAATAGAGGAGAAAAGAGATGTTTTAAACCAAGGAATAATATAAGCAACGAAAAGAAAATTTTGAAATTAAAGGAGCAGGTGAAAGAATCTTGACGAGTAAAAAATAGAAGAACACGTAAAATCATATTGGGAAAAGGAATTCTTCAGGAAACTAGAAATTGGAAAAGGAGCTGGTAGCTGTTGCTGTTATAGAAGAAGAGAAGAAGTAAGGTTTTTTGATAAATAATAAAGAAGATATAGATACTACGAGCGTTGAAAAGAAGACATAATAAGTAGAAATTATATAGAAAATTAGAAGCTATACAACAAGAGCTGGTTAGAGAATAGAAGGAGAATTGGAGTAAATTTCCTGGAGAAAGGTGCAAGGAAGTTTGATGGTGGTAGATAACACAAAATTGAATGTTATTTAATTCAAATTATTTATAGTTATTGATTTAAATTATTAGATAGAAAATAGTCAGATTCAGAGCTCTAGGTAGGTTAGATTTTCATTTATTTTGAAAAACAGTTTGTAAGTTACAAGTTATAAAAAAATAATTTTATTTTATTTATTTTTATTTTATTTTATTTTACACTGTATAAACAGGCGAAGCCCTTTACTATACAGGGACAATAACAGAAAAATTTCCATATAATACAATCATCCAAATCTAAAATGTGTAACAAATTTACAGTTTTTGGACCAAGGCATCTACAAAGAAAAAGGAGAAAGCAAATTAATGTTTAACGCTACTCCTCAAGTCGCCAAGGCTGCTAGAAAAAATGTCAAAGCTAAATTGACCACCGTTATAATTGCCACACATCGTGTAAATCGGCGAAAACTTTAAGACGTTGGTATGATGAGACTGAAGATAAAACGTCTCATTCTGTCGAGAGCCCACCCTTGGTACACGAAATCGCAACCTCTCTAGAATTGGTGGGCAGTCAATTGCATTACCAAGCAACTTAACCAGGAACACCAAAGAGGCATAGCATCGTCGGTTCTCCAAAGAAGTAAAAGAAAATGTGTCCAACAATATTTGATGAGGATAGCCGATTACAGGATAAACACCATAAGCTTTATAATGCATATATTTCAAGAATCTACGCTGAATAGACTCAATTCCATCAATATAAATCTGATAGCCTGGGGACCACACAACAGACGCATACTCGAGCTTAGAGCGAACGAATGAAGCGTAAAGTACTTTTAAAGTATTTAAGTTGCAGTGACGGCTCGTGCTTCAAAAAATTGGGTCGGCCAGCCAATGGTGGAAATAAAATGTACGACGTTATATGTGGGGGGGGGGGGGTCCGGGGACAAGGCCCCCGCGGAAAATGCAATGCAGGCGATTTTTTTTACGGTTCAAGGTCACGCGAATTCCCTTAAGTTCAAAATTTACTTATATGTAAAAATAGGAAAAATCGTCGAATAGGAAAAATTGATGAAGAAAGTAATAAAATAAAAATGTGCTTTTGCTTGAGTCACTGAATGAATGCAATATTATGCTATGCATGCATTGACACCATATGGATGGATAACACGCGCGGTACGGCTAGCCGACCCTGGCCCTGCATGGCTACTAACTGGCGCTGGTTGGTAGGTATAAGGATAAAGAAGTACAGGCATTGAAGATTTCATTATTATTTTCCGTTCTAGGAATTTATATCTATTGAATCCCTTCCGTAAAACGGTATTTTTAGTTAATTTTTTATTCAAAAAATATTAATGAAAGTGTAGTAGGTGCGCAGTTGACTTGACAATATCGGTAGTTTGCGAATTCTAATACCTAGTTATTTTTTTTTAATTGCATAAAATAGGTAAACAAACTCGCACACTGAGATTAAATAAATAAATTAATAAATTCTTAAATAATTAATTAATAAATAATAAGTCTACTAAATTAATTAAATAAATCTCTAAAAAGCAATATTTGGCAAGCAAGAAACACATTTTTTGTTTCTGTTACTACAAACTACAAGTTGCATTTTCTTAAAAAAATATTAATAAAAATGCGTTCGACACCATCCCAATAATGCAGCGAGGATCACCCAAGAGAAGAGCGCCTGATAGATAGAGACCCAAGTACGGCCAGGAGGCTCTCGGCCGTGCCTGTGTGGAATACGCTACGCCGGCCGTGCACTGTAACTCTGCGGTTTGGAAGCGACACAGTTTGTGTGCCGTATGTCTTCGATTAACCAGCACTCTCGCGCCCAGCATCGGCCAGCCGACCTTACCATTTATTTTCAACTTATGGATTCACTATAATAGCTCTACACTACACTTTTGCTTTTTGCTTAGATTTTTAGGCAAGAAAAAACATTAAAGGGTATTATTGCAAAGCTCTCAGAAATTAAAATCAAGTTTATTTTATTATTTTCTAAAAAATAATGTTATTTTACTGGTGCAGTGGTTTGGGTCGGCCGGGCCGACCTTGCCGTCCCTGACGAGCCGTCACTGTTAAGTTGATAAAATCCCTAGTGTTTCGAATGACAAAACCAAGTGCCCTCGATGCCTCTGCAAGAATCCTCTCAATGTGAGAGGAGAACGACAGCTTTCTGTCAAATAACACCCCCAGATCGCGAACATGTTCAGGCCTACACAGCACCTGATCATTAAGAGAATAATCATGAAAAATTCCACCGGATTGTTTTACGGTGAATGACAGAACATTGCACTTGCTAACATTAATTTCTAGGTTATTATTATTAAGCCAGACAGAGATCCTCTCAAGGTTCTGCCGCAGGTGCAAGCAGTCCTCAATGCATTTGATAGTCCTGAATATCTTGAGGTCGTCGGCATAAAGCAGAAAGTCCACACTCAACCCATGAGTGATGTCATCAATGAACAGGACAAAGAGCAGGGGACCCAGTACAGAACCCTGGGGGACACCAGATGTCGCTTCATAGGAGGTTGATTGAAACCCATTCAAAACCACAAAGTAAGAACGCTTTGACAGGTAGCTCGACAATAACTTAACAAGCGATTTGTGAAAACCAAAATTTTCAAGTTTTCTTAAAAGGATACCGTGATCTAGTCTGTCAAAGGCCTTAGATATGTCGGTGTATATAACGTCGACTTGATGTCCAGTGTCCAGGGATTCTGCAATGAACTGTGTTTTCTGGATAAGATTAGTAACGGTTGACCTTCCCTTAACAATAATAATAATTTCAAACTAATTCTTCTATATTTTATTTTGATTCAAACTTGTAAAATAATACTGAAATATCTATCTGAACCCACCTGCGAAAGAGAGTTCCCTCATAGAATAATTCAAATTTTTTGTTTATGGTATTACATTTAAAAAAATAGAATTAATAATAATAAATAAGATAAAGGAGGAAAAAGGAATACCATAGGTAACAATACATATATAAACATGCAAGGCCGCGGCAGATTCATCATCTGAACGCTCCAGTACCGGCATAAGTTCCCAAGCTCACTCATACATAACGTATCCAGACTATAATAATAGTGATCAAATGTCACGCTTTTTGGAATGCAAATGCAAAATAAATGCAAATGAAAAATAATAATCGTGCTACTGTTGATCTCGAAGATTTTCCTTGCCCTGAATGTGAAGAAAAAATAGCAATTCGACCGTAGTGTCAAAGAGGCCTTAGTTCTGACCTTAATATTAGTTTGAAATGGCTATTATTTTAGATTATTACCCACCCAGCACCCCTATTTCGCTCCTCGGTCCCGAAAAAATTGATGGAACTTAGGACACGCGGATGTAAATAATTACCTACCTTGTTTTTTATGTCGTTCGGTATGAAAAAATAATGGAAAACAAAAACTAATAAACTTCAAAAAATAAATGTAAAAATTTTTTGTTCTTCTTTTAAAAGCAAAGACAACTTTTTGGACCGAATATCATAGAGAAATTAAAAAAACTAAGGCAAGCAGTAAGTATGATTTCATATTGACCTATTTCAGCGAAAAATTTTCTGTTTTTCTTTGAAAAAAATTAGAGTAAAAATTTTGGAAGTTTATTAATTTTTGGTTTCAATTATTTTTTTCATATCGAACGACATAAAAAATAATATGGCTGAATATAAGAAATTATGATATGTCAAAAACTAGATTTCTAGAGTTTTCAGTTTTTTCAGGATATTTCCGAAAATACTGGGGATAGTATTTCAACATTTTTTTCGTAAAATACTCATCTAAAAATAGCGCAACTTTTCTGTAATTTAACCGAACTCGTATCTTTAATGGTTTATGATATCCCTGTAGTGGTCCTTTAAATATTTCTAACCCTGATGTATACCAATATCACTAACTGGATTGCATATTTTTAAGCAAAAACATGTAGGGTGATTTATAATAATTAAAATTAGGTAGGTATGTAATAAATTTATACAAGTGTTCAGAATGCCATTTGAGATAAAGAATTTAGTTTTTGGTTTTCTGTATCCAATTAAAATACTATACATAAGAAGTAAACATTTTTTTGTAAATAACTTTGTAAGGAAGCTAATGAAATAAAAAATGTAGGTATACCAGTTTTCTGTTTCAAATGTCATACTGAATACTGATACTGAATAGGTACTTGTGTAATTTTTTTCTTGATTATAAATCACCCTGATGTATAGCACCTAGACCTGTCCTGATTGAAATCAAAATCCGTACTAAATAAAATACAAAATTTAAACTGTCATGAAGATAAACGCAAAAGTCAGTAGGTAGGTAAGTATAAAATGAACAAAAAGTAAAAAATACAGTCTTAAAAAAAATTGGTTATTTAGGAAGAACGAGCGGGAAGGACTTGAGGTTGCGTTGGAGAACTATTACAGTATAATAATGATGCTCTTTCAAATGTGGAACCCTTAAAATATGGAATTATTATGTTGTAAACAGAAGTGCTGGGTTATTCTGAAGTGCTAGACCGGTTCGTCCGCCGTGGCTGCAACACTTCTCTAGTTTAATTATTATTATTATAATGTTTACAATGTTTGTGTCTTTCAGAAAAAATCCTACCGCCAGTGCGCCAGTATTCGACATCAAATCACACCCTGGATCCCAATAATAATTTACGATACATAAATAGACTGGCGCTCCATACTTACATACAAAAGAATAATAAAAAATACCTACCTTTACTAATAAGAGAAAATTATAATTTTAAAAAACATTTTTCCGATTTAAAAATACATTATTTATAATTAAAAATAGTTAAAGAGGTAGGCAGTTACTTCACATCACTTCATATAAAAGCCGCCACTGCGGCAGGGATTGTTTCTTTTTATTTAAACTGTTATGGAATATTCATTTGATTTATCAGACACTTCTGTGGCAATGAGCAATAAACGCGGGAAAATAGGAATAAGAAAAACAAGATTCAATAGTGAATTGGTTTTTTAACCCCAACCCCAGTTCGGTTAGAGCTGATGGATGAGCCGACGAGTTACTTTTCTATTATAGTATTATTAGCCCAGTCGGTAAAGTAAAAAATGTACCAAAAGTTCATAAAAAATATTATCTAAGATTTTCCTTCAATAACTGTTAGTGAAGAGGTTATAGAACATAAGTCCACAAAAATCAGTTCTGAGAGTGCAGAGCGTCCCTCCCCCCCCCCTCGAAAAAAGCTTTAGTAAAAAAATATTTTTTGCTAATAACTGGTTATCCGTAGAGTCCCTCGAGTTATCCGTAGGTATATCATAAAATACAATATATCATATTATCATAAATGGATTAGTAGTTTAATTTCGACTATCCAGTTTACGTATAATGATATTAAGAATTATTTGGGATTGCAGTCAATTAAATTAAAGAAAACTCTTTTTTCTCTGTCAAGCTTTCGAATTAATTGTTAGCGCCCAGTCTCTATAGAAAAAATTAAATTACTCGAAAACCAAACAACCTACGAAGAAAAATCAAAATAGGTTTTGAATTGTGCAACATTTTTTTGCCAAACTCACTGATTATGAATAATTTTTAGTAAGTATTTATTTATATACTTACAGAGTGAATTATAAAAAACGCCTCAAGCGATAACTCCGTTAATTTTGAAGATATGACAAAACTTTTTGAAACAAAGTGGCGTAGCTTATCATCATCTATATGTTGAGATAAACGCTCGATCAACACAACTTCCTGTTTAACCGGAAGTAACATCAACTTCGGGTTTTTAAATAGAACACCCTGTAAAACTTTATATTTTTTAAATGTCTGAAGAAATCTAATACAGGTGGTTTTCACCATTGGAATTTAGATTGAGCGGTTTATGAGTTATAAACAAGTGAAGATCGAAAATTTTCAACTTCAAAGCAGTGTAGAACTAGAACGGCTCAAGATTTCTAAAAACGGTTTACATGTCCCTATCCTAACTTTTCACATAGTATCCTACTATGCGGAGTAAATTTTAATGCAGGGTGATGAAAATTATCCGATTTTTCATCACCCTGTAGTGGATTGTGGCCGCTCACAATTTTAATTTTGGAAATGTTTAAGTTCTTCTGTCATCATAAACAAACTGTTAATTATTAAGTATTTGGTATATCAGCATGCTCAGAAAACAATTCTCTTTCGATAGACACCATTACCGTTCTTATAGATAAAAGTGTTGAGAAATAAACTGCAAATATGTGATTTACCATGCTATTCGCCTATGTTCTGCTTTGAAACTTGTCACACGGTATAAGAATGTGTGTAATAATCAAAATACCTTCAATGATATTATTTAATAATCTAACGGATAACAGCATTAAACCTCAATAATTAAGAAATCAGATTTATTTTGAAAGCAAACGAGTTTTGGACAAATATGTATAAGGTATTTTCAAAACAGTTCAAGGATTTGGAGGATTTTAAAAAAAGGACCTTATTAAGACTATGGCTGTCGAGTCAAGGGACTCAAGGGACACCCTGCATATTTAACTTTTTTGATGTAATAAAACTTCCGGTTAGTCAAATATTGTCTCTAAATTATGAACCATAAAGGAGATAATATCGTAATTTTTGTAGCCAAGTAAAAAGCAAAAAAAAAAAAGGTAAAAAAAAAGTAAAATAGATGAAAAGAAAGGCTCTTACAAAAGGACTCCGCAGAATCCTTATGGGAACTGGCTCCCGGTTAAATTTGTTGCAACTTTGGTGATCGCTAGTATTCAATGAGTTGATCAGAAGTCTCCATGGGCTTAGTCCTCCAAAAAGTTCTGTTTTCGAGATATTCACCCCTGAAGATGGATTTTTTCCTATCATGACAGTCACGCATATATTTTAAAGTGTTGACCGTCCTACTTGTTGTAGAGAGATCATTTGTTACGATTAAAAAGCTGTCTATGTTTCAGTAGTTACATTTTCGGTATGTTGAGTCATTTTCGAGAAAAACAGAAAAGTTTTCATTTTGCCTTATCATTTTCGTAATTTTAACAATAAAAACTACAACAAACAAAAGCGCAAAAAAATCCAGTTTGAAAGTTACAGTCACAGCCAAGGCTATTGGTAAGGCTATGATATAACATAAAATTAAAACTCTTTCCCGTTGTTCTCGAAAATTACTTTACAGACCTCAAATGTAACCACTGATACAGAAGCAGCTTTTCAATCTTAACAAATGAACTAGGTATCTAAGATTTCTCGCGTTTAAACCTTTAATACGGCCGTTTACAAGTTTATTTCATTAAACGCAATTTTTCATCCTGAAAAAATTAATCTTTAGACTTTTATCTCGAGAACAAGACTTTTTGGGAAGCTAGGCTCATGGAGACATCTGAGCTACTCATTGAATACTACCGATCATCATAGTTACATCAAATTTAACAGGGAGCCAATTTCCATAAGGATTATGAGGGGTCCTTTGGGCTGTATGTAGCAAAAATCTCAAAAAACGCAAATAATATTTTATCATGCCATTTAAAAATAAGCGCAAGTTGATGTCTGCAAAAGATCAACGAAACGAAACACAATAAAAAGACTCAGCCTTACAACAACACTACTTTACAAAAGTTGTTTTGTATCCTTTTAAATCATCGCTTTAAAAAAGTTGTATTCAAAGTCCTAAACAATTTGTGACTTTTTTTGCGAAATTTGGAAATGACTATATCATAAATCTTTCTAAGTCTTCATTTTTCGTGTTTTATTTTTATTATCCGTATAACGGAAAGTTTCCTGTTTCTCAAAATGTTTAAAATTATAAAAAGAATTATTAGACTGATTCATTGGTGGGAATGTTCTACTGTAATAATTATTGTAATCAAAAACATTAACGCTTTACCAAGAAATTTCATGTCGGCAATGTTTCAATTTGATAAAAAAAATATATAGCACACGTCATATTTTGTTTTTATCTTGTCATTATTTTTATTTTTTATTATATTATGCTAAAATTTTGCAATTTTTTTTATGTGGTTAAAAAGTGAGAAAAAGTGAAATAATTCCGAAAAATACCTCAAATCGTCTTGTGAATACCTAAGGAGATAACAATAGGTAGGTATAAGTACATTATTTTGATAAAAAATTGAACAACAATCTTAGATGAACAGGACAACAAATGAAATCATAATCTTGAGTATCATGGCCTCTTGCTGAAATCTGACACCATTCCATTCAATTCGTGAACAAAAGAGTTTATACAGGGAACGCTTAGCTTAGACTATTAAATAAATATTAATAGTCTAAGAGGGAACGGGTTTGGCCATCCTGAGCCATGCGGCGAAGACTCGAGCCGAGCTGTCGCCGGTCGCCCTGGCATTCTCGCATGATTCAGGATTGTCCCCCATACGCAAACATATACATGTATACATGAACGACGCGATTGCAGCGCCATCATCACAAAATGCGGAAATAGGCTGAACTAAAGTTTGGAGTTTCATACCATCCTGAACCATTTTCATATTCATACTACGCTATCTAGAGGTCACTCTAAGTCGTTTAACAAGGGTCTGCAATCCTGAACCACATATATGGTTCAGGTTTGTTCGACTGGTTCAGGATTAACCGTACGAAAGCATACATTTGGTTCAGGATGGTACTATAGCGCTATATATATATTTATATATATATATATATATTTATATATATATTTCTCCAAAATCACGATTTTTCGATTTTAAAAACGCTCCTGTAGCTTTATCTTTCAAGATTAGTGAACGAAATTTTGGATTCTTGTAAAGCTTGGGAATGACTTTAGATTTTCGTTGAAAAAAATTCCAAAAGTCACGTTACTTCTACAGGGTGTCCTTTCAAAGTTCCCCAAATCCGGACTTTGAGGCACGGTTTCTGGCCGCAGTTTTCAATCTAGGGGGCTGAAATTTTTGTGAGAGTAAGATGTCTACAAGGAGTGGTCTGGTATTGCACTTGAGCAAAATCGGCCGAGCCGTTTCAAAATGGCTGCCATTTTAATTTTTGGAAAAAGGACTATTTTTTGAACCCCTGTATAAGCTAGATAGAAAAAGAGTTTTATATCAAATTTACAAGATTGGAAGTAAATGACTTGAAATTTAATTTAGTGTAATAAAATTTGCATTTTTTTTATTAATAAGCCAGTGACGTGGGTAGAAAAAGGGTAAAAATGGCTAAATTTCTCCAACAATTTATGAGCACATTTATAAAGTAATTAAACTGAAATTTTTACAGTAGACAACTATACTAATAGGCTTCAACCCTTGAGAATTTCACGAAGTAACTAAAAAAAATGGCGGAGATATTCGATTTTTTTTTTACATGATGTTTATTTCTCTAAAATTTTAAACACGCTCCTGTAGCTTCATCTTTCAAGATTAATGAACGAAATTTTTTACTCTCATAAACCTCAGGGCTGACGTTTAATTTTCGTAAAAAACATTTTCCTAGAGTTGCGTTACTTCTACAGAATGTCCCTCCGAATTTAAAAAAAAAAACCGTCCGTGAGGCACAGGTTCTGGTCGAAGTTTTCAATCTAGAGCGCTGAAATTTTTCTGGTAGTAAGATAACCTCAAGTAGTCGTCTGGTACTGTATTTGAGTAAAATAGGTAAAGACGTTCCAAAATGGCGACCATTTGAATTTTCGGAAAATTTACTATTTTTTGAACCCCTGTATGAGCAAGATGGTAAAATAACTTTTAAATAAAATTAACAGGATTGGAAAAAAATTATTTAAAATTTGAGTTAATGCAATAAAATTTGCATTATTTCTATTAATAAGCCAGTGGCGTGGGTAGGAAAAGGGTAAAAATGGGTAAATTTCTATAACCGTTTTTGAGCACATTTTTGAAGGAATTGAACTAAATTTTTTACAGTAGACAACTATACTAATACTCTTTAATCTTAAAAAATTTCAAGGATCAAATAAAAGAAATGGCGGAGATATTCGAATTTATTTTACATGATGTTAATTTCTCTAAAATTTTAAAAACCTTCTAGTAGCTTCATCTTTCAAGATTAGTGAAAGAAATTTTTTACTCTTGTGAAACTTTGGGATGACGTTAAATTTTCGTTGAAAAAAATTTTCAAAAGTCGCGTTACTTCTACAGGGTGTCCTTTAAAATTTCGGAAAATCCGGTCCATGTGGCATGGTTTTCGCCTAACAAAATAATGAGAATGGCAACTAAAGGCTTGTCTAATAACTTAACGATTGAATGTTCATTATTAGAATAATATAAAAATGAGGAAAAGCCCATCAGCGATGCGTCGTGTACCCACCAGCACCAGCGCACCGTTTTCATCGCGCTCGGCTCGGGCGCGATCACCCATGCAGATATGCCTGCTCCTGCCAACCCCAATTGCAGAAAATAAAAACTCCTACACATCTGAATTAAGAAGATTGGATTAAAATGATTTGAAATTTGAATTAATGCAATAAAATTTTAATTATTTTTAATAATAAGCTAGTGGCGTGGGTAAGAAAATGGTAAAAATGGCTAAATTTCTTTAACTGATTATGAGCACATTTTTGAGAGAATTTACCTACCTGAAATTTTCAGAGTAGACAACTACACTAATAAACTTTAACTCTCCAAAATTTCAAGAAGCAAATAAGAGAAATGGCGGAGTTATTCGATTTTTTTACATGATGTTTATTTCTCTAAAATTTCAAATGTTCGATTTTCAGAACTCGCCTGTAACTTTTTAAAGTTAGTCAGTGGCGGGTATAGGAAAAGGGACGAAATTGTTCAATTTTGTAAATTTTTTTTTGGTTTATTATGTGTAAAAATCTATTTTATGGCACGCTTTCAAACGAAATGAAATGAATTTTCACATCAGTAAACCTCTACGAAAATTCGACCTGACTATGGAAAAATTCAGAAAGCCAATTTAAAAGGCGGCAAAAATTTTCATAATTGAATCGCATAAAAATACACTATTTCTGCGATTGATGCGCAAGAAGGTTTTTGAATATCTCTTTGGAGCATTTTGGGCATCTTGAAGGTGTGCTATTAATATGGCCTGTCGTTACAAGTTATTGCGGGTACTCTTAGCGACTAAGTATGGGGATTTTTGAAAAAAAATCGTAAAGAATTTGAAACATTTGAATATACGAATTGTTGAAGGGAGGGATTTAAAGCAAGGGGATGAAAGTCTGATCTATAACGACGCAAATTGTTGACATCATTAAAAACTTTTTCCTTACTTTAGAATAAACGAACATAGATAGGACTTCGTTTCTGTTGAACTCTCTATCTGTATTAATACAAATAGAAGAAAAAATAAAATCCACTTCATTGCTAGATTTACTGATATTAGTGTTATAATAAATAGCCGCTACTTTTATTTATATCATTGCATTTTCTTGTATTTAAAGTTATATTATGCTACTTGGCCAATACGTATGACCAATACCATATGCTTTTTCTAACTGATTGTCTAACCATGTTGCCAGTATCGCAATTCGTTAACGACAGCAGGAATATAATTCGATTATTGAAGTTTTAATAATTTATGCACTAATAATAAATAAACATTTAAACTGAAGAATTATTCTACAAATTAAGAGTTAAAAGCTTTAAAAATCTATTTATTGAAATCTACACAGATAATTTACAAATCATACCTACCATTAATATTTCGCGACAAGTGTTTCATTGTCAGCGACAAATTTAAAATATCAAATTTGTCATCGATCGATACATTATCGATTATAATAATGGTAACTAATAGAAACAGCTACAGGATTGCATTAGATGCATTTGGTGTAACAAAATTTAGGTAATATTTGTTTCCATACCATTTCATATCCTTCTTTTTAGGAAAACTTCATCAAATTCTCAAGACATGACTAATTTTAGTGTATTTTTTAATAAAAAAATACACTATTGAGGACGACATCACTTTCCAAAAATCACCCAAACTCATCAAATGTCCACCGATCATGACCTCCAGATTACGAAAAAGTGGTTTTCCAAAATTCACCTGCCCACGATATATACAGTGCTTCCCAAAAGTAACGGATAAATTCGATAAAACGGAGAGGGCTGTTTTTTTGAAAAAATAAAAAAACAGGTCGATTTTGTTTTTGAGTTGTTCAACTTTTGACATAATATTTGGGTATACAGGGTGATGCACGAAAAAGTGGTGACGTCATCGGCATTTTTTTAAATGGCAACCCTTATTTTTTATTAAATTTTTTGATACTTCATCCAATTGCCAATACGGTAATGTCATCATTTTGTAACGTTTATAAAGGAAATTTCGGAGAAAATAACTTAATTTCCACAGATTTAATAGATTTAATTTAATTTAATTTAACAGATTCAATTTGATAGACTTAATTTAATAGACAGATCTTATAAAATTACCATGGAAACAGTAATTTTTATTTGATATTTTTTTATTTTTATCGCTAATGTTCCGATTTTCACATCAGTAAAAAGTGCACAATTTCGACTCACAAGCTGTTTCTCAGAAATTTCCTTATTTAAGGTTACAAATTGATTACATTACCATACTGGCAATTAAATGAAGTATCAAAAAATGGAATAAAAAATAAGGGTTGCCATTTAAAAAAATGCCGATGACGTCACCACTTTTTCGCGCATCACCCTGTATACCCAAATATTATGTCAAAAGTTGAACAACTCAAAAACAAAATCGACCTGTTTTTTTATTTTTTCAAAAAAACAGCCCTCTCCGTTTTATCGAATTTATCCGTTACTTTTGGGAAGCACTGTATATATTAATATATTTATATATATATATATTTATATATTTATATAAATATATATTTCTCCAAAATCACGATTTTTCGATTTTAAAAACGCTCCTGTAGCTTTATCTTTCAAGATTAGTGAACGAAATTTTGGATTCTTGTAAAGCTTTGGAATGACTTTAGATTTTTGTTGAAAAAATTTCCAAAAGTCACGTTACTTCTACATGTAGTGTCCTTTCAAAGTTCCACAAATCCGGACTTTGAGGCACGGTTTCTGGCCGCAGTTTTCAATCTAGGGGGCTGAAATTTTTGTGAGAGTAAGATGTCCACAAGGAGTGGTCTGGTATTGCACTTGAGCAAAATCGGCCGAGCCGTTTAAAAATGGCGACCATTTGAATTTTCGGAAAATTTACTATTTTTTGTATTCTGTATGAGCAAGATGGTAAAATAACTTTGAAATAAAATTAACAGGATTGCAAGAAAATTATTTGAAATTTGAGTTAATGCAATAAAATTTGCATTATTTCTATTAATAAGCCAGTGGCTTGGGTAGGAAAAAGGTAAAAATGTCTAAATTTCTATAACCGTTTTTGAGCACATTTTTGAAGGAATTGAACTAAATTTTTTACAGTGGACAACTATACTAATACTCTTTAATCTTCAAAAATTTCAAGGATCAAATAAAAGAAATGGCGGAGATATTCGAATTTATTTTACATGATGTTAATTTCTCTAAAATTTTAAAAACGTTCTAGTAGCTTCATCTTTCAAGATTAGTGAAAGAAATTTTTTACTCTTGTGAACGTTGGGATGACGTTAAATTTTCGTTGAAAAAAATTTTCAAAAGTCGCGTTACTTCTACAGGGTGTCCTTTAAAATTTCGAAAAATCCGGTCCATGTGGCATGGTTTTCGCCGAACAAAATAATGAGAGTGGCAACTAAAGGCTTGTCTAATAACTTAACGATTGAATGTTCATTATTAGTATAATATAAAAATGAGGAAAAGCCCATCAGCGATGCGTCGTGTACCCACCAGCACCAGCACCAGCGCCGTTTTCATCGCGCTCGGCTCGGGTGGGACCACCCATGCAGATATGCCTGCTCCTGCCAACCCCAATTGCAGAAAATAAAAACTCCTACACACCTATATTAACAAGATTGGATTAAAATGATTTGAAATTTGAATTAATGCAATAAAAATTTATTGATTATGAATAAAACACTAATGTTTTATAAAATTCTACTGTATATTGATCGATGATAGAAACGTTACACGTGTTTCGCTACTTTTCATGTAGCATCTTATACAGTAGAATTTTATAAAACATTAGTGTTTTATTCATAATCAATAAATATGCAGAGATTCTACGAAGTGAAGGTTGAAAACATAAATTTTTTTTTTAATAAAAATTTAATTATTTTTAATAATAAGCTAGTGGCGTGGGTAAGAAAATGGTAAAAATGGTTAAATTTCTTTAACTGATTATGAGCACATTTTTGAGAGAATTTACCTGAAATTTTCAGAGTAGACAACTACACTAATAAACTTTAACTCTCCAAAATTTCAAGAAGCAAATAAGAGAAATGGCGGAGTTATTCGAATTTTTTACATGATGTTTATTTCTCTAAAATTTCAAATGTTCGATTTTCAGAACTCGCCTGTAACTTTTTAAAGTTAGTCAGTGGCGGGTATAGTAAAAGGGACGAAATTGTTCAATTTTGGAAATTTTTTTTGGTTTATTATGTGTAAAAATCTATTTTATGGCACGCTTTCAAACGAAATGAAATGAATTTTCACATCACTCTAAGCAAATTCGACCTGACTATGGAAAAATTCAGAAAGCCAATTTAAAAGGCGGCAAAAATTTTCATAATTGAATCGCATAAAAATACACTATTTCTGCGATTGATGCGCAAGAAGGTTTTTGTTTTATAAACATTTGAGAGATTGAATAACTATGCTTACTGTTGGCAACACTGGATCGCGGATAACTTGTCACATCAGAGAGATCAATTTACAGGACTATCTATTTAACGGATCAAAGCTTGGATGGCGACTGTTGATGAAGGAAAAGGAACTGGAATCGAATTCACGGTAACAGCTCGCTTCACAGTGACCATTCTACCGTGAAATAGTCCACTAGTAGCATAGAGAAGATTACATCGATGTCGGCAGAAAAAAAAAATAGGAATTATGAATTTATTTTATTAACTATTTAATCGTATTGCCGGTAGACTACTGGGCAAGGCATTACATTTTTTTTCTACGACGGGAAAAAAGTATGACATTTTAATTGATTTTATTCATTTTTAGCAGGTATAAAATGACTCTCTATATGAACTGCTTTTTATTGGGGAAAAAAGTAAATTAGCAGGGAATAAAATGAGTAATTTTTTCCCAAGATGGCTGCTTAGGTATAGCTGCTTGGTGTAACTCTCAGATATCATCAAATTTATATAAGTACAACACGAAAACGAAAGTTACACATTATTATCCTTAATGTCCAAATGACAATTAATTATTAGGGAAATTTTAGAATATTCACTATCCATCCATATTATTAAATTCACTCCTCTAAAACTCAAAAGCGTCTTTGCAAAACTTTTAAAATTCTATTTTAACATAATAGATCAACGTTCCGACATTATTTTCAGCAATGTTGATCCCCTCCAACTTTGTTCAGCTTACGCTTCTGGTTTGAAGGGATTGTTTTTTAAATCTTGTTCATTTCTATTATTTTTGACAATCATTGGATTATGTACTGCATCCCTTAATGTTGAACTTAGGTTTGTAATTTAATCAGTATTATAGATATTGCTATCGTTATCATAAGACATTGCCTGATGTAAGTAGGTATGATGTTTTGTGAATTTTCTAATTTGTTGTTTGGGATTTAGGTTCCAATTTTTTTTTAAGTCAATTCTTTACCACGAACTTAAATTCCAAACAACAAACAACAAAATTCAAAATTTCAAAGGAAGGTTCAATAAAAACGTATCCAATATAATGATTTTTTTTTTATATGAGCTCTGGAAGAAATTTATTAAAACTATTTTATTCAGAAAAGTTTCCATTTGTTTTTCTTTAAGTTTAGGCAAGTTTTACACATTTTTTATTATTGTTATCTATTACATCTTTAATGTGTGTAAGCAATAAAAACGTTATTTGCGTTCTTTATAGTGGTTTTTCAAAGAGGAAGAGTAAGACTACAATCTTTTAAATTTCTTTTGACAAAATTCAGAAAATGCAATAATGGTGAATTATGAAACTCCAGGTGACTAAACAAGCTTTGAGTATAATTTTCAGCGCTTTTCTATATCGGTTCATCAGTTTTTAAAGATGTTTAGCTGCTACTGTTTGCAAAATTAAATAGGTGGGTAAACAAAAGTGAACACCTTGCAAGTAGTTTTACTCTTATTAAGCTGTATCATAAAGCTGGTGACTAATTTGATGATCATTTGCATTCGTGCGCATTGCCGAAGAAATTTCGCCTTTGAGGTAGTGAGTTTTCACTCCTCGAGTGGTTGCCCTTGATTTTCCTAGGGCTCTTGTATCTGGTAAGTATGATGGATTTTTAGATGTAACTTTCAGAAAATGGTGTAGATATGATCATAATATTTAAGAGAACGGAATAATACTGTCTAAATATTTTTCAGCGGGAAATTATTCTCTAAAAGTCTACTTAATATGAACAATAAAAAAAATCTGAAAACAAAAATCTTAATTCTTTATTTTTTTTTCTTAATTTTGAAAGGATATTATGTACCTACTAGAAATTATTGTACAATAGCTAAGAAGTAAAATTTGTAGCTTTAATTCAATTTGGACTTGAATTATCGTCAACTGAAATAATTGATTCAACATTGATTTAATGCAAACATTGCGAGAAAATATTCTAGGAATAAGGAAAAAATGTGAAATTACTGTTAGTAATAGATTTGCATATTAAAAAGACTTTTGAATTAATGATTTCTTAAACTGGAGATACATTACCGAGAATGAAAAAAACCATTTACTCAATAATCTTGCTAAAGCCTTTTAATTACTAATCTCTTTGTAAGACTTCTTGTATTTGTAAATTACTTACATATTACATTACGGTATACAAGTTTACTAAAATCTTTTAACGAATATTTACCGAAAGAAGCTGCAATTTAATTTCAGACCTAAATACGACCTAAAGTGTAATTAATATTATAACTAAACGTTTTGAAATCTTTTTTTACAAAATTCGAAATTACAATATACGCGATCATCTAGCTATTCCAGATTCCTTACCAAATCGTATTTCGTACGAATATTTCTAAACGTGTCTGAAATCTGAATCAATGTAGTTTTTGTCAGCTAATTAAAGAATTGAAGAAACCGGTGAATAGTTAATTTGTGTCTATTCTTGAATACCTAACTTATTGACAAGTGAATTATTTTCTCTTTTTATTAATGGAATGATCCATGGTCCTTGGAGTATAGGTAGGTATGTGCATTCATCTTAAGTTTCTATTTGGCCGAGTTAATTGATGTCGATAAATTACTAAATCAATTTATTGATTATTTGCTGATCCCAACAATTATTTAAAGCTAAATATGGTGACAATGATAAAAAGTGCTTACCCTTCCGGTCTATTACGGTGTTAGTGTTATGGTGTTATAGTAGATAATTCTTTGGAAATACCACATCGGGTTCAATTCCTTCCTTACCATAGATATTTGTGTTATCAATATTTTCGATTAAAATGAAAATACAAAAGTATACAGGGTGTCCCATTTAAGAAACAAAAGAAGCGATGTCGTCATTGCTCAGCCAAGAAACGAGTATAGAGGAATGTTACGTTTGGAATGTAAATTGACCTGCATTGCATTTTTTCAAACCCAATATTTAAGGATTTATTTATATACCAAGACTTTTTAAAAATTCGATATGTTGACAACATATTATGCTATGAAGCTATAATAATAGTAGATATAATATCTATACCTAGATAGCGCTAGACCTTTCCACCTCCTATCATGTTGTAACGTGAATACGTCACCTGTTGTCCTTTTTGCAAAGCTCCCCTCGTTTTAAAGAGAATTGTAAAATTACAGTTCCCTACAACTCCCTATAATATAGATCGCATCTTTGAACTGACTACCCACACCATATTCTGGCGCTGGTACTGTCTGGATAATTCACTACTAGATGGCATTGCACGTTTCGTTTCACTAGGATTTTGAGTTCCTTTCAGGAACCAAATAAGTTGTCGTTTCAGTCCGATCCTGAGTTCCTTTCAGGAACCAAATAAGTTGTCGTTTCAGTCCGATCCTGAGTTCCTTTCAGGAACCAAATAAGTTGTCAACTGTCAATCAGATTTCAGTATCTGCCCGTGACATTTCTCCTTTCACCAACCGAAGGCGGATTTCCTCTCCAGTTCACGGAACTGAATTCACTTCCTTTTTATCTGTCCATCAAGAAAGTTGATTCTCTTGATCGTTCCCATCGAAGCCTGTTGTTCAGGGTAAGTCGCCATTACAGATATTTTTGAAGAGAAGCTCTAATTTGACTATTACTTATTTTTAGCTTCTGGGATTTCCTTCAATCCTTCGGGGATTCTATCTCAACGTTACCTTATACCTTATCTTTACCTTTATCTCTGGTAAATACTTTGTCTTCTCCGGTATTTACTAATTATCTGGATTAATTGCCTATTGCGACCGAGGAAGCCATCTTGAACTAAGAAACAAAGGGAGCATGGCCCATTTTTATTCTCCAACTATCTAATTCATCCTTCCACCGTTTTCATTCATCCAAGGTGAAATAAATCAACATTTCGAAGATCTCCAATAACAACAGAACATTTTCCCGGTGCTAGTGCTGTTTACGACCTTTCAACCCCAGGAGCCTCGTCAGGGCGCGGTCCCTACACCTGCTGGTTTTCTTCTGGAGATTTCAATGCCTGATTAAGCACCACACCTAGTAAAGTCCAGGAGTTATTAATATCCTTTTTACTGTCAAAATAAAGACAGTTTTTACCTCAATCAGCTTCATCCCGGAAACTGTAAGTGTTGTCTTTTATTTTATTTCACCGATCATGACGAAGAAGGACTAGAAGATCAGTGCTAACTTAGTAAATTAATTAATTATCACTCACGAACTTTATCTTTCCCGATATAAATGATATCGGAAGTATCTTATTCTTTTGTACACAGCTGTGCAAGATAAAGGATCCTTTATTTTTTTAAACAAACTGGTTGTTTAAACTTATATCAATTTTAAAGCTTTTAAAATAAGACAGGATAATTATTTGATTTTAATTAAACAGGAAATGTAAACCATAATTTGCTCATTAAACATCTGTCCATTTTAACTTATTCTTTGAAAATCACATTAACATCTTTATAACCCTAAATCTACTTTTTATTAGTTCTTCATAGAGTTTAGGTAGCACAATAAAAATAAGAACTCGAGCAAATCGAGTTAATAAGAACTGAAGAACTCTTTGGCATCCCTAATCTACCTTAGATACCTATATATATAGGGTGTACCTTTTAAATAATTAAAGCAGCAGAATAACTAGCACTCTGATAGTATTTGATTCAGTTTTCAAGTTATTCAACTTCATTATCTTCAGAGAAATTTGTCGTGAAAGTTTCTTTTGCAGTATTATCGTTTTGCCGAAACAACATTTTGCCCTTCGCTTGCACTGCAAGCTCTCGTTACTGCTACTTTCGACATTCCCTGAATTATAATCAGTTATTTTGCTCACGCTGCAATTGGCATTTCCCCGGCGGGAATCGAATTCACCCTCAAACTTTGGATTAGAAACTACCTTAATTAAATAAAAGCACTTGATCTCTTCCTAGTTCCCATTATAAATGGAAAATTGATATTAACGTCATAAATTACTTTGTTCAGATGTATCGTACAGTTATCTTACTTTTTTTAATGCATGATTATTATAGTTGCATGAACTCGCATGTTAGTCTAAGAATGTCTTAGTTAGTTATTGTTTTTTTACTGCTGGTGAATAATAGTGTCGTGACGCGAAAATACCTTATCTTCTTACCGCTACACTGCCGCTAAAGGGTAACCTTGCAAAAGGAGCTTTACGGAGTGGTTGTTAATACTGTCGCGAAGGTCTCGAGTAAGCTTTGGGAGAAGTTTGACTCCGTGCAAAGAGGATACTCTTAAGAGAGCTCTGCGATCAAACTGTCTTTGAAAGTTACATCCAAACATTTCCTTCATTAACATTATCCCATACCTTCGCTCATGAATTTTAGGTTAAATTCGAAATATCTGAATTATCGATCAGCTGTTCCAACTGGTGTCCCTCAGTCATTGTCATACGCTGACAGACTGCTAAAGCAACGACAATTCTTTACGTCTAACGTAGAAAGTGAATTCTTTACGTGTAAAGATACGTCATGGTGACATGTACTTCTTCCGATCCCTACCTTACCGACTCTAGAGAATATCTGTACTTACCGACATACCTATGCATATTTAAATATTGCCTTATCTTATCTTAGTATCTCTCTAGATTACCTTTATCTCTCTCTCTACTAAGAAATTATATCTTATATCGGTATTTTAGTTTTTTTGAATTACCGTGACCTATTTTTTTCGTTTTAAAACGAAGGGAATTCTTTTGAATTTAAATCTCTCTCTCTCTCACTTGTACTGGTGACGCGACGTCACAGCCAAGTCAAGTAGGCCAGGTTTATTCTTTCTTTATATAGGCCAGGTTCATTCTTTCCTTATTTAGGCCAGGTACACTAGGTGCTACGTTGCCTACCTGTGCTGATAATACTACTGTCTTCTCTCTAGAATAAAATAAAAAATTTTATTCTCATCTATCTATACTATATTATAGTACCTACATTTTTCTAAAATGAATCCCGCTTCAGCCCTGCTCAGCGATGAGCTTACCTATGAGATTGCGTTGAGGAACCAAACACCTCAAAGTACGCAAGACAAGCGAAGGAAACAATTCCGAGCGCTTATTAATAGGGAAGATTCTACGGTAGCGTTAGAGTCACCCTACGATTTTGATAAGGATCTTTCTGAAATCAAAGCAACTTTGCTAGATTTAAAGAAAAAGATTCCTGAAGCTTCTGGATTGTTCACTGATCTTGCAAGCAGACGTATCCCTTTTCGAGTGGATCACGTTATCGCTCGAATAAACAGATTAAATGTTGAAGCTGATGCTTCTAAGAAATTTCATAGAGATGAGGCTTATGGAGAAGCACTCCAGTTGGAGGGAGAATGGCTTCTGAAGTTGGATGAGAATGAACCAGTCGTTCCTCCTGTTTCTGATATCTCGCAATCATCCACCTCAACAGCTAGTACCAAGTACAGTGTCCCTGTACATAAGTGGAACCTAAGGTTTTCAGGCTCTAATAAAGACAACCTGATTTATTTCCTAGAAAGGGTTCGTGAATTGCAAATCTCGCGGAATGTTTCCGATGAAAATCTTTTTACTTCAGCAGTTGACTTATTTGAGGATAAGGCCCTCACCTGGTATCGCAGTGTTGCCGGTTCGTTAAAATCTTGGCAGGAAATTAAGTTAAAGTTGAAGGAAACTTTCTTACCCCTATCTTACGATGATGATCTTCTCAATGAGATAAATCATCGCACTCAAGGAGAAGAGGAGCTAGTAGCCCTGTATGTAGCCTCCATGAAAGAACTTTTCAAAAGACTTTCAATTATTCCCTCAGAGGAGGAACAGTTTAAGATCATAAAGCGGAATCTACACCCCTACTTCTTGAACCATTTAGCTCTGGTTGAAGTGTCAACTGCCAATGAGATTATCTCTATATGCAAGAAGCTAGAAGACAATAGGGCCATGATTTCTAAATATCGACCCCCTCCCTCAAAGAAGGTGCATAGTCTCCTTAGTTCAGACCTGGCATGTCCAGATGAGGCCATTCTAACATCGGCAAAACATTCCTTTGTCCCTTCAAGGTCAACTTCTCGTCTTTCAGGAAAACGTGATGCAGGTCACGACCAAGCTTCTTTACCTTTCTGTTGGAATTGTTCTAACCAGGGTCATCTCTACCCAAAATGTCGAAAACCCAGAACTATTTTCTGCTATGGTTGTGGAAAGAAAGATGTTTTTAAACCAAAATGTCCCTCTTGCTCACCGAACTATTCTCGCCCAAAAAAAGAGAAGACTGCGCGTCAGGGTGCAACGCAGCAGGAGTCAAGACACCCAAAAGTATCTCTCCCTTCGAAGAGGCCCGTGGATACAAACCACGCAAGCCCCTCCGAAAACCAAAAGTAAATATCTTTACGACTGCGGACCTCCACCATCAAAGGAATATGTGGAAGGTCTGGTTAAATAGAGTCTCTGATTTCTATCGGACTCCAATTGTCATCCCTAAAAATAAACCTAGTAGGTCTACGACCCCTGAAATGATACCCCCAATCGTGTCTCAAATTCTACAACCCGATCCAGTAGATAACCGTCCCTATATCTCGGTGGATATGCAAGGAAAGCGTTTCACTGCTCTTTTTGACACCGGAGCGAATATTTCGGTTTGTGATGTTGAAGTCATAAAAGAAATTTTCGGCAGAACCCATGATTCCTCTGGAAATTCAGATCTCTTATGTTCCCTTCGAAATGCAGATGGTTCACCATTACCTGTCACTTCAATCTTGGACCTTACCTTAACTATTGATGACGTCACTAAAGTTGTTCGTTTTCATGTTGTACCTTCTATCTTGCCCGAGATTATCTTAGGTATGAACGTGGCCATAGCTTTCAATATCTCTATTGATTTTTCCAGAGATTCATTTGAGGTTAGAGACCGAGTGGATCCTCCCTCTTGTTTTGAAGAACCCCAGGTTAGCACCATAAGTAGAATCCATGATTTTTCTACTCTTCCTCCTGAAGATGTCGTGAAATTGAACCCGATTATCGAAAAATTTCAAATTTTATCTCCTATCGATGTGCTGCCCGAAACTTCCGTTCTCTGTCATTCTATAGAGACCCCGAATGCCAAACCTTTTAGACAAAGGCAGTATCCCTTGTCTCCGGCAGTTCAAAAATTTCTAAATGAGGAAATTGATAAGCTTTTGAAACTTAACATCATAGAGAAAAGTAATTCCCCCTGGTGTTCGCCAGTCCTTTTAGTGAAGAAAAAGGATAATACCTATCGCATGTGCTTTGATGGGAGAAAACTAAACGAAGTTACCACCCATGATGCATACCCTCTACCTAGGATTGATTCCATTCTCTGTAAACTGCGAGACGCAAATTTTCTTTCCTCTATAGATTTAAAGCAAGCCTTTTTCCAAGTACCTCTAGACGCTGATTCACGTCCAAAGACAGCTTTCATAGTACCCGGAAGGGGTTTATACCAGTTCCGGCGTATGCCTTTTGGTTTGCGGAACAGCGCGCAAACGCAACAACGTCTCATGGACAGGATCATTGGACCTGACCTCGAGCCGTTCGTTTTTGTTTATCTGGATGACATAATTGTTGTCACTCATACCTTTGAGAAACATCTTGAAGTTCTAAACGAAGTCTATGAAAGGTTACGTAAGGCCAACCTCACTGTGAATTTTAAGAAGTGTCAATTTTGTCGTGACTCTCTTTCTTTCCTTGGATTTATTGTAGACAAACACGGTCTCCGTGTTTGTGAAGACAAAGTAAAGTCAATCACAGAAGCTCCCATTCCTCGCAACACCACAGGTGTCAGGCACATTCTAGGCATTTTGCAATACTATCGTAGATTCGTCAAAGACTTTTCCACTATTAGTGCCCCTATCTCTGCACTTTTGCACAATAGAAAGAAGGGACAGTCTATTACTTGGACTTCAGAAGCTGACCAAGCCTTTAAACTTCTTAAAGAACGCCTAACATCGGCCCCTGTCTTGGCTAGCCCTGATTTTTCCAAGCCTTTCTGCATACAAACTGATGCGAGTGACTATGGAATCGGCGCAGTTCTGTATCAAGAAGACGAAGGTTTCGAACACCCAATAGCCTACGCTAGTCGCACTCTCTCTAAGGCAGAGAGGAAATACTATGCTACCGAAAAAGAATGTCTCGGAGTCCTTTTCGGCATAGAGCATTTTCGTCCCTATGTTGAAGGCACCAAATTCACGGTCTATACCGACCATGCCTCTCTTCTCTGGCTTAAAAATTTTAAGGAGCCCACAGGTCGTTTAGCTAGGTGGTGTGTACGACTTAGCCAGTTCAATTACGAGATGAAACATCGCAAGGGATCTTGTAATGTTCCAGCAGATTTCCTTTCCCGAAATATCTCTCTCTTAACCGCGAATGATCTTACACCAGATGAGTGGTATAGGAAAATGGTGGAAAACGTCACGGGAAATCCAGATAGTTACCCAAATTTCACGGTTGAAAACGGTCTTCTTCTCAAACATCTGAAGCCGAACCATTCTTTATCGTCAAATCTCTCCAATTGGAAAATAGTCATACCTACACCAAATAGGGATGATGTTGTTGCGTCTTTTCATAATCCCCCTACTTCGGCCCATTTCGGCGTAAGAAAAACCAAGGCACGAATATCGGAATTCTACTATTGGCCCAAAATGGACCTAACGGTAAAGAAATTCATACGAAATTGTCAAGTTTGCGGTGCTCACAAATCGACTAATGTCGCTCGTGCTGGTTTAATGGGTGGTTACAAAAGCATAAGCTTCCCTTTCCAATTTATCTCCATAGATTTTATGGGTCCCTTTCCTAGGTCGAAGGCCAGGAATACACAACTTCTCGTGGTCACAGATTGGTTCTCTAAGTTCGTACTGGTAAAGCCCATGCCGAACGCAACCGCAGCTGCAGTTGTAAAATACCTCGAAAATCAAGTTTTCTTGATCTTTGGTGTCCCTCAAATTGTTCTCTGCGACAATGCTCAGATTTTTAAGAGTACTCAGTTCACCAAGTTATTGGAAGAGTACCAAGTTAATTTGTGGTATAGTGCTAGGCACTTGTCACAGGTCAACCCTACCGAGAGAACCAATCGAACTTTGCTTACCGCTATCTCGTCTTATGTGAAAGATAATCACAAAGACTGGGATAAAAATGTCTACAAGGTGGCCCAGGCAATTAATTTGTCTGTGAACGAAGTCACCAAACATTTTCCTGCTTTTCTTGTTTTCGCACGAAACATACCTATTGACGGAACCTTTTATGGTCCTGTCGAAAATAACTACCTTGCCCTACCAGAAGATCTTTCTTATGTGCATAGGGAAAATGATATCTCCAGATTACCTCCTATCTTTGAAGACGTCAGAGTCAAATTAAAAAAGGCTTATGACGTAAATAAGAAGTATTATGATCTGCGTAAGCGCCCAGATGTTTTCCAGGAAGGAGAGTTAGTATGGAAACATACTTACCCCCTTTCGAATGCTGCAAAGAACTTTGCTGCTAAACTGGCCCCCAAATTCGTACTTTGCCGAATTTCCAAGGCAATATCTAAATTAGTGTACGAACTACAGGATCAGGAAGGCAACCCGCTAGGTCGCTGGCATGTGAAGGACTTAAAGGCGTATGGAGGCAAAGATCCGCCACAAATTGATGAATAGTTCACTTCCTTCTCTCTCCAGAAATCTTATTTCTACCTAATTTCTATCTTCTCTACAGCATATACAAACTCCTGTTTGGAATGAGGTTTGACAATACGCGAATTGAGAATGCTATGTCTTTAGTCGTATCTAGAATGAATGAAGAATGTATGCAGAATGAGCACCGTATCTTTCAAGGCATTTCTCAAGGATCTCGAAACTAGTAGTGTGAATGTGGATCCAAAGTGAAAATGTTGCTAATTTTGGGATCAGTATCTGTTATCCTCAGTCTCTTATCTTGTACTATCGCTCAAATTTTGAGAACCCATAATTTTTCTGGTTATCTAAACTATTACCTTAAGAAGAAGCTATTCATCTATCTTATCTGGCTAACGTTTACGAGTCAAATGTTATCTCTTAAGTTTTCTTGTGTTCATTGAACCAAAGGAAAACACTATCTTACCGTTGTATCTACCTTATCTTGTCTTTTACCGTTATCTTATCTTATCTATACCTATTAGTACCATAACAAAATGGTGACTAATGCTTATCTTAGATATTCTTTTCAAAGAAGGAAAGAAATTATCTTATCTTACCTTACCTTATCTATTAGCACCACAGTAAAATGGTGGCTAATGCCTATCTTAGATATTCTTTTCAATGAAGGAAAGAAATTATCTTACCTTACCTTATCTATTAGTACCATAATAAAATGGTGGCTAATGCTTATCTTAGATATTCTTTTCAATGAAGAAAAGAAATTATCTTATCTTACCTTAATACCTTTACCTATTAGCATCATAATGAAATGATAGCTAATCATTATCTTCTCTGCGAATATTTTCCCAGATGGAAAATATAAATCTACGTGAATTCGAGTTCAGAATTTGCAAAGGAGGCTCTAGATACTCAGTGATGATGTAAAGGAATCTGAACACTGGTGTCGAAGACCCCTTATCTCCATGATGAAAACGACTTTCCCATTCTTCTTATCTTTCCGAACTATCTTACTGTGTCTTTGATGAATATCTAGTAATCCAGGCGATTATTGATGATTTCTTGAAGCGATTATTGGAAGTATCCAAGTAATTTGTTCCGTATGACCTTTGAGATTTATCTGACAAGGACACGTAAAGTGACTTTCAATGACCAGTTATCTTAGTTTTATCCCTTTGTAACTAGTAGTAGTTAGAACAACTACTTATCTATTTCGAAACTTTCCCATAAAGGAGTAGAATTATCTACATTTCGTTTTTCTTACATTTATATCTCCCCCTATCTATTTTCATTGTAAGGAATGAAAATTATGTACATTATCTCTTACCATTTGCATATGTTTGCGAATACCTTTCGAGTTATCTGTATATATGTCCAATTATATCTATCCCGCTACCTTGACTTTTTATGATGAAGTCAGAATTTCTGGATTTGTTTAGTTGTCCATTCTATCGGGTAGCAGCCCTGTTTCCGAGAGTTTTGGTTTGTGTGAAAACTCCCATAGCAATTTTCTTAGTCCTTCAGTGTTGGCGGTTTTTGAAACCCCAGGCTGAAGTAGTGTTCAAAACTATGGGTGGTTGAACATCAAACAAAACAGTGCAGCTCTATTAACAGCGAGCCTGTTATACCGAAATGTTATAACTTAATTTTAATTCTTGTATATACAATATCTAATTATAAGTGTTTATAATAATAATCAACTTAGTAGCATGTTATCTAGAAAGAATGCATGTACATTTTCTTTTATCTACTTAGCATTAAGGTTTTGTAATTATAAATTTAATCTGCACGAGCGAATTAAATATTTCTTTTTATATTGTATAGCTAGTTAAAATGACTGACTGTGCGATATTATCTGAACGAATAGTAAACATGGTAGAAAACTTTTACAAAGTCTGTTTTTGTAGAACACTATTCTCTCTCTTTTTCGATTTGTGTTGTCCTTGTTGGTCATCCACAATCATACCTTCATGTATACCCTTCTACGGGTATAGAAAGAACTAGAATTTTCTTCTAGTTTTTGAATTTTCTCTTGCATCGGTAAGGGGAGGTGTGTAACGTGAATACGTCACCTGTTGTCCTTTTTGCAAAGCTCCCCTCGTTTTAAAGAGAATTGTAAAATTACAGTTCCCTACAACTCCCTATAATATAGATCGCATCTTTGAACTGACTACCCACACCATATTCTGGCGCTGGTACTGTCTGGATAATTCACTACTAGATGGCATTGCACGTTTCGTTTCACTAGGATTTTGAGTTCCTTTCAGGAACCAAATAAGTTGTCGTTTCAGTCCGATCCTGAGTTCCTTTCAGGAACCAAATAAGTTGTCGTTTCAGTCCGATCCTGAGTTCCTTTCAGGAACCAAATAAGTTGTCAACTGTCAATCAGATTTCAGTATCTGCCCGTGACATTTCTCCTTTCACCAACCGAAGGCGGATTTCCTCTCCAGTTCACGGAACTGAATTCACTTCCTTTTTATCTGTCCATCAAGAAAGTTGATTCTCTTGATCGTTCCCATCGAAGCCTGTTGTTCAGGGTAAGTCGCCATTACAGATATTTTTGAAGAGAAGCTCTAATTTGACTATTACTTATTTTTAGCTTCTGGGATTTCCTTCAATCCTTCGGGGATTCTATCTCAACGTTACCTTATACCTTATCTTTACCTTTATCTCTGGTAAATACTTTGTCTTCTCCGGTATTTACTAATTATCTGGATTAATTGCCTATTGCGACCGAGGAAGCCATCTTGAACTAAGAAACAAAGGGAGCATGGCCCATTTTTATTCTCCAACTATCTAATTCATCCTTCCACCGTTTTCATTCATCCAAGGTGAAATAAATCAACATTTCGAAGATCTCCAATAACAACAGAACATTTTCCCGGTGCTAGTGCTGTTTACGACCTTTCAACCCCAGGAGCCTCGTCAGGGCGCGGTCCCTACACCTGCTGGTTTTCTTCTGGAGATTTCAATGCCTGATTAAGCACCACACCTAGTAAAGTCCAGGAGTTATTAATATCCTTTTTACTGTCAAAATAAAGACAGTTTTTACCTCAATCAGCTTCATCCCGGAAACTGTAAGTGTTGTCTTTTATTTTATTTCACCGATCATGACGAAGAAGGACTAGAAGATCAGTGCTAACTTAGTAAATTAATTAATTATCACTCACGAACTTTATCTTTCCCGATATAAATGATATCGGAAGTATCTTATTCTTTTGTACACAGCTGTGCAAGATAAAGGATCCTTTATTTTTTTAAACAAACTGGTTGTTTAAACTTATATCAATTTTAAAGCTTTTAAAATAAGACAGGATAATTATTTGATTTTAATTAAACAGGAAATGTAAACCATAATTTGCTCATTAAACATCTGTCCATTTTAACTTATTCTTTGAAAATCACATTAACATCTTTATAACCCTAAATCTACTTTTTATTAGTTCTTCATAGAGTTTAGGTAGCACAATAAAAATAAGAACTCGAGCAAATCGAGTTAATAAGAACTGAAGAACTCTTTGGCATCCCTAATCTACCTTAGATACCTATATATATAGGGTGTACCTTTTAAATAATTAAAGCAGCAGAATAACTAGCACTCTGATAGTATTTGATTCAGTTTTCAAGTTATTCAACTTCATTATCTTCAGAGAAATTTGTCGTGAAAGTTTCTTTTGCAGTATTATCGTTTTGCCGAAACAACATTTTGCCCTTCGCTTGCACTGCAAGCTCTCGTTACTGCTACTTTCGACATTCCCTGAATTATAATCAGTTATTTTGCTCACGCTGCAATGTTACACAAATAAAGACCTACTCGCGAGATCTAGTTTTGTCTTTCTCAGATCTCTATTAATTTTGTCTCCTTATTTTTCTTATGTTGTGGCTCTACCTCACAGAAAGTCAAAGTGCTCCTTGGTACTTTAGAAATTCGTTTATTAAGTTGTAAAAAAACAAAGTAACTGCCAAAATCAATTGTGAAGCTCTCCCAATTATTGATTTCACCATACACAATGGAATGGTATTACACTCAAGCCTCATTGAAAGTGCTGCACATACACAGCTTAATTAACAGCATCTGCCAACTTGACGGCCAACCACACCAACTAGGTACCCGAAGTTGATCTCAGTGAATCATCAAGAACCATGGAAAGAATTCATTTGGAGATCTTGTACTTCAACGAACTAACGCATGCCAAGCACAAATTCCAACAATGTGACGAAAATATCAAAAAATCGATCAATCAACCCTCCATAATCCGGCATCACAGATGGCACAACATCTTCGCTGGAATAATTTTACTCCTTATCAGACTCTGCTGTGCTTATTATTGTCCGTCATGCCGTCCCTTTTTTTGGAATATCATCAAATGGTAATCTACAAGGTCACCAGTCAAAAAAAAATTTCACAACTTTGCGTCAACAGTCACAATATCATTCCCAACAGCGCCCTGAAATTGAGACACTTCTACCCGACGAATGTGAACCGATTCCAAGATCTTTCAGAACGTCTCTTCATACAGTCTGCACCCTCGATCGTCAACCTTCGTGAATCTGTCCCTTACTTCAAGAAAACTTGAATTAGCTCACAAAAAAGATGCAAGATCTAATTTTCCGTTTTGACCTTCCTCGTCAAATGAAAGCTCGAAACGCAAAAAGGGGGTAAGTGTCATGGTTCCACATTTCCATCTGGTTACTTGCCTTGACTTACCTGTAGAATACCACATTCCACGGAACATCATTATCTGCCTCAGAAGAGCCCCAGCTACATGACGTCACCTGTTTCTTCTCCTTATTACACTTACTGACATTTCTTGTCATTTAAATGACATAATTTTTCACTCTGTTATTACCTCAAACGGAGGTAATAACTTATTTTTGGAATCAATTATTATGGACATCTTTTACGCTTAACCCAAAGATAATTATCTGTGGTAACAGTCCATTGAAAATTAATTAATTTTGACGCCCAAATGGACTTTTTCGCAGAAGTTATCACTTTTATAAGGATTCGAAGCATTTCGAATAATGAGAAAGAGTCGAGTCAACAGAGTTCAGAAAAGAGAGAGAGAGAACTACAAGCTAGCCAAGATCGAGGAACGTCAAGATCTCAAGAGTGAAGAATAGTGTTGCAAAATCAAATTTTAACAGTAGAAATTGAATTACTTTGTCTGTAGATTTTCCAAGTGATTAAAGGAATTTCTAATTTACCACGGAGCATTTTGTCCTTGATAGAACCGCAACATAAGAAAAATAAGGAGATAAAATTACCTGAGTTCTGAGAAAGTCATAAAAATGCATCCTAGCGAGTAGATAGTACTATAGAAATTACTATCACCAGTGCTCAACCCCTGTCAAAAATTATCTTTAGAAATCCTTAAGAAACCCAAAATCGACTTCTGCGATGGAAAATCAGACTCGATGAGTATACGAATTTGAAATTCAGTACAAGTCCGCGAAGGTAAATTCAAATGTTGATGCCTTATCACAATATCCTGTTAATGTTGCTTTCATAGGTAACGAACCCTATTCGAGCTTCATTAAATTCCATTACATGAAACAAATTGAATAATAATAAATTATTATATCAATTACAGCAATCCGATTGTTGAAAAACAATAATGCTTTCTGAATAATAATAATAATAATAATAATTCTGAATAATAATTCTTTTTGTGGCTAGCTCCATCTCTGATTGGTTTACTGAGATTCGCAAGGTAATTGGTTTTTCAGTGAACTGTCAGCGTTGGTAGTGAAAAATTGCAGATTTCTCTGGGAGAATCTCTGATTGACACATTGAAAGTTGTACTTTTCAGTCATCAGATGGCATTTGCCATGCAAGTCACTATGTTTCCGACAAATCATTTTGCTTAAAGCTTTTGATTTTCTTTCTGATCGGCACACTTCTCTAGTGGTGGTGATGTGACAGACTGATGAGATGGAAATAACCATTGAAACATGTCTCTGTCTTCACCATACCGTTGGAGTAAGTGTGTCGTTCAGAAAGCATTATTGTTTTCCATTACATGAACCGAGAATACCTTGGAATAGAAATACTGAAGGGAAAACTAATGACCAAATTCTCCATACCTTTATCCACAAACAATAAAGAAACCTCTATATTAATTGGTAAAGTAAATTAACATATCTAGACTTGTTCTATTCCTTTCGAAATCTGCCAGAACTTCCAAAATACAAAGGTCATGCATCATCAGTTATACCCCCTCCAAAATGAACCCATGGTCATCCAACGTATTCATTTCCTTTTTTCCAAAACTAAAGTTATTTCAGTTAATAATCCAACCGCACTCTAGTCTCTCTCACCGTCAAATATAAATGGAGTCTTAGAAAGGTCACATGCCACCCTTAAGGACTACCTAAAGCACTACATTCGCGAGTAACATAATTTGGCTCCTTTACCATTTGTTGCTAACAATACCCACCCACGTACATCAATCCACGAAATTGACCCATTTTGAACTAATTTTAGGTCATAAGGTGTCCATCCCAAACTCCTTGACATGCCATCCAGAGTTTAAATATACTTACGATGACTACTGTTCAAATCTAAAACTAGGTACGGCTAAATAATTAGAACTAACGTATACCGGCTTACTTAAAGGTTTTTGGAGTAGTCCGGAGATTGGTAATATACCTTCTTGTGACTTAAGGAAATCAGCACCTGAAAGATCATCACATTTGAATGTGGCATTTCTAATTACATGAAACTTAACATGTATTGCCTCAGTGAAAAACAGTAGATCAAGGGTTATAGGTCCGACTGACGATACTTGGACACCGCGGCTGCGAACACTAAGTCTTAAAATCTCATCTGGCTGTGAGCTCTACCCATTTGGCTTGGCGTTGAGGTTCACAAGACTAATATTAGCTCCTGTGTCTATTAAGAAGCGGAGTTCGAATCCTAGACAACTAAAGGTGACATAGGGCACATTTGAAAGAGTTATCAGCAAAACAGACACTAGACATCGGGCTAGAATGTAAATTTATTGAGTCAGAGGTTGGGCTAGAATGTAAGAACGAATCGAAATGCACACGAGCTTGGATTTGGATACAGCGAGATGTGTGAATTGGATCTAGCACAATGATTTACCTTAAAATTATAATTTGCAATGATTTTTTGAGAATGGTCAGGGTGTTTGATAATAAGAATTGGCTTTAAGAAAAGAAGTGTTGCCTTTATTAACGCCGATTTGATTTGATCCGGAAAAAGTTATCGTGTTAGAGTGAGGGCCGGTTGTTCAAACGTTAATTAAAAATTTTCAGATAATTACTGATTTTAAAATGCCCTGTATTATCGAACCATTGGTCTGATATTGCTGAAAATGGATTCTGCTCCCTTTAAGAAGAGTTAATTATTGATTAAAAATACAAGATCATTAATTATATTCGCCGTATTTTCAAAATTTGCAATTTAAAATCAGTAATTATCTCAAAATTTTTAATTGACGTTTGAACAACCGGCCCTGAGGCTTAGAACTAGAATCTTGAGTAGATGAGGAGGTACACGTAATAGATACGGATTAAAGACGCCTAGAATTGCCATACTTCCGTTTCCCGCATTCATTTATTAAGTGTCCCTTATTTTTGCAATAATACCGACAAAATTTTTCGATAGAGAAACCCGGCAAATATTTATATGAGAGTCTTGGAAAGCTAGAGGGAAAATTCGACCCTGATGACTGTCTCAATTCGACAACATTTACATGACTATGCCAGGCTTGGGGAAAGAGTCTGATCTTCGTGAGTTTATTGGGTTTTGGTCTTTGCATCTGCAAAAGCCCTTCCCTCCTCTTGAGCTAAAGATAATGTTGTAAGCTGTTTGCCTCGCAAAAAGCGGGAAATATCCGGCCACGAGTGATACCTAAGACGTTGAAGAGCGAGTTCTTTTATGGTTGAGATTCGATCATCTCTCTCAGCGCTATTAGTATCGTGAATTGAATTTAGCAGGTCGTGAGGTTATCAAGGCGATTACGGAATTGAATAATCGGTTCGTTGTAGTAACCTTGTTTGATTGTATTTAATTCTTTCATTAATTGGGTGCAATGTTTATGATCTGAATATAATTACCTATTGAACAAGAGTTGTTTTTAAATCATCCCAATTATCGAAATCCTTGTTGCGGAGTTGTGCTTTCGCGATGCCGGTGAGCCGTGAAATTATAAAGGCGAGAGTAGGGCATCGTTTATGAGAGAATCGTGAGCTATTCGAATGACTTTTTGACAATTCCCTACAAACTCATGTAATTGTCGGTCACCACTACGCCTTTTCTGATTACTGTTGTTATGTGAGCAAAGGAAGGGAAATTTATAACACGGGATTTCCATATTGCTATCAGTTTGGGAGGTTCGAGGTTTTTCGCTCTCTGGCAAATTTAAAATTTTTTTCCGGGTCCACAGATTTTTTCCGAGGTAACTGGGAACATAAAATTGTATTTATGTGAATCCCAGAAATAAATGCGTAAACTTTACAGAATCCCTATATAAAGTTCAAGACAGTTTAAAAAAACGGGGTAGAATTTTCGAAAGCAAAATCGAATAAATTAATAAACAAGAAGCACGGGAATAGACAGTCCTGATTAATAGAGGAGTAAAAGGAAGCAGGTACTCACAAAGCTAAATCCTTTCTATTATTTTCTTTCACCCACAATGATTTAGATTGAAGAAATTGCACTGGACTAGGAACTCCTTCTCTTTTCCCTTAAATTTTCGTCGTTGCAACTCTTGCATGGGGGATCCTGTTCGCAGCGCCAAGTATGTTGTGGTAGTACATACTTTACAGAAGGACATTGTGTTCTGTGATAGCTTAGAAATTCATTTATTGAGTGGAAAATCTATAAATAAAGTAATAATGTAGAATCTAACACTTTACTTCTTCAATTTGGTTTTGCAGTACTTGACACGTTTCTCGGTCTTGTCTAGCTTCCGGTTCTGACTCTCTTACGTGAACTTTTTTGACTCGACTCGACTCGTTTCTATTCTTGACAATCGCTTGGATCCTAATATTTGTATAGGAATACTCCTACAAAACAAGTCTATTTGGGAAAGTTTGGTAACAACTGGTGTAAACATGAGTGAGGCCGGAGGCGTCGTAATCATAATTATTAATTATCAGTGAAGTATGACTACAGACAATTATTTTACAGTGGAGCGTAGAAGATGCGCCATAATTGATTCCAAAAATAAGTGTTTGGGGTAATTAAGGAGCGAAAAATTCTTTCATGTGAATGATAAGAAATCTTAGTATGCGCAAACAAGTGTAATGAAGAGAATAAACAGGATGATATGTTATGTAGCTGTGCATGGCTCTTCTTAGGCAGGTAATAAAGTTATATAATGGAATGTGGCACTATACAGGTAAGTCAAGGTTGGTGGGAATGTGGGACTAAACAATTACTTCATACTTCAAAATTGCCTACGACATCGCTGTTCTGGTCCTCCACCTAATACCAGTATGTACTTAATTGTAGTGCCTTAAAATATTAGAATATTAAACTTTTCATCTGCTTTTGTATATATGACTTTTAAGGACCTTTGAGGCATGCGTTGATAACTGTTTGTCATTTTAGGCGCAGTCAATAAATAAAAACAAATTCAAAAAAACGTAGGTTTAAAAAAAACACTTAAATTAGGTCGAGTGAGTCATGTTTGGGTGCCGCCATCTGTGTGACAGTGTAATGAATGAAAGTCTCGGCTTTGAGTTCACAGATTGAAGTACAGTGTACGGAGGAGAAATCAATAGAGTGTCCATCTGTGTTCAAGAGGTCCAACCAACTAGGTAAGTATATTATGATAGTTTAGCAGGTTAGTACAGTTAACGCTGAATTCCTTTAGTAAAATCAGTATTCTGTAAATTATCACTAAAATCAACTTCATGACTTGATTGGACCTGTTATGCGGCTTGTGCGTGTAGATGACACCACTCACCTGCAATGAAATAATTTTTATTTTCAAATTTCACGTAGGTAATCATATTATTATCCAGGTTTTTCATTAAAACTTTAACGGGTGATGGTATGGACAGGACAGTCTTTAGATATTCGGCGTCCCCGGGCTGCTAAAAATAATGCGCTCCTCTTTGTAAGACAATACACACCATAGCTGGCTGGAGCGAGGCAATGGCGATTCTTGAATAATTGTAAAAATTAGTGCAGTGTAAATTTCACAATAATAATACTTCAAGGGGGGGGGGGGGGGGGTCTGATATGCAGAAATGGGCTGCAGGCAAAAACAAATTCAATGTTGAAGGTCACCCAGTGTCCTAGCAACTAGTTGAAAATTCACTCAGATGCTAGAAATAATAACTAAATGATAGCAAAAAAAAAAACTACTTAGTACTAGAAAACGTGTCAGAATTGAAAAAAACTAAACAAAATATAACATAACATTCACACATAAAAACAAAAAATAGAATTCCCTAAAATTGGAGAAAAATATGTGCCCTATGTTTGTTCTGGTACTCTGGCTGACTCTGCTGTTGAATGTGGAAGCTCTCTATGTTGGAATTTCGGGCACTGCCATCATGAAAACTGTTATGGGCGATGGAGGAATGCTCCCACCCCACCTAACAGGCATGGTAATTGCACTTTATGTGCTTTATACTTATACTCATATGACTTACGTTCGTTATTTTATTTATTAATTAATCGTTGAGTATAACTTGCCTTATTTTTCTAATTCATGATTGTCAATCGTCTGGCATTGTTGTCGCCTGAAACTGCAATAAACGTAGAGTGAACTCACAGTTAGTTCTTCAGACTGACCGCTAGATGTCGCTCTATTTTACACCACACGGAGATCCGTGTTAATTGCTACCTTAAGGTTGGCCAACTTCCATTCATCCAACACCATCCTTCCGGATACTCCAGATGCAGCACACTGAAGAGCCCCAGTAGGGCGAAACACGTGTCTGTGCTTGTTCTGGTACTCTGGCTGGCTCTGCTGTTGGATGTGGAAGCTCTATATGTTGGAGTTTCGGGCACTGCCATGCCATCATGTCAACTGTTTTGGGCGATGGAGGAATGCTCCGACCCCACCTAACAGGCTAGTAATTGCACTTAATGTGCTTGATACTTATTTTTTTTATTTATTTTTTCAATCCATTATGGATACCCACGCGTTGGGTTATGTGGGACTGTGGGAGTCCCACCCAGTAAACCCCCCTCCTTTCGAGGGCCGTCTGATTCTTAGTCATCGGAAACACCTCAGCCTCATGGGCTTATTGTGCACTTTATTGTGCTTTATACTTATACTCATATGACCTACCTTCGTTCTTTTACTCATTAATTAAAGGTTGAGTATTACTTCTCTTAAAAATATATTTTCCCGCTGAAAAAAATGTGCAGAGCTGTTGCACATTAGGAAACAAAAATTCAATTTTCGAGTCGATTATTATTCTTAACCTTTTAGGATTTTGAGAGGAGAATGAAAAGATTTTGAATTGTAAACTATTTACGCCCCTGAAATGCTTACGCCTCTGGGATATAGCCCTGTTAGCCTAATGGTTAAGACGACCCTGGGTGCACATGGAAACTCGATGCGCGCGTCCAATTTGCAGTTGCCGTTTTTAAAAAATACTTACCAATCTTAGCAGAAGATTTGGAGAGGGTCGTGAGGAACCCCATACCACTTAATATGTGAATGCCCAGCCCTTGGAGAAGCTAGATCTTTAATATTTTGGGACCAAAACAGCAGAACCAAAAGAAATAGCCAAGCATCCATTAGACTTGTGCTGGACTGCTTTTGCGACATGAGCGGTCTATATGAGGTAAAATCATAGGGGAACTATACCTAAGGGCGAGCTTCAGGCCATGTACCCTCGAACCTATACCCTAGAAGGAATAATTATAATAATAATAATATTAATAGTAATAACTATTATAAAAATATAATAATAATAAAAGGAGGAATAAAAGAAGGAGTTGCGGAGTTGAGGACGATGAAGGTCGAGGATACCACAGGGACACACATGAGACAACTGCTTGCAAAATCAGAAACGCTCGAAGCTTACAAAATTTCACTTTAAGAAGGAAATAAATCAGATCATAGAATTGGTTAATCAAGTTATAAAAGCACCTATTTGGGACTCCTAGAAGCAACTAACGCAATCCTATACTCTGCTGCTGCAATCGCGATACTAGCAAACAACCAGAAACTCTTCTCACTACAGAAACAAGACTTCCACAACATAAGCAGAAACAACTAGCCTGGCAAACAAGGATTAAAATCAAAATAACACAACTCAGAGCGAATATAGGACGAGTAACTTAAAACTCGCGTGGTAATAGAAGAATGAGGACAATAAAACAAGCCCAGAACATTACACACAACAACAAATCCACACAACAGTAAGTCACAACACATCTAGATACTCTTAAACAAACATTAGCCGTACAAGCAGCAAGATTACGAATATATGAGAACGCATTGCAAAGGAGAAAACAGAGCCGCCGTTTTCTCACAGTGAAAAAGAGTTCTACAGAAGCTTAAATAATCAACCAACAAATATAGGTACCAACCTGCCAATAGAAGAACAAATAAAACATTTCAGGGCCAATATCTGGGTAAGCTCCACACAGCATGTAGACAATGAACAATGGCTTCTCGATTAACAGAAAGCATACGAGCAGATACAACCAGAAAAAAACCTTACCATAATAAAACAAGATATAACAGAGGCAACAAAGAGAACTCTAAACTGTAATGCGGCAGGCATTGATGGAATACGAGAAACTTCTGGCTTAAGAAACTCAGATCAGCACATGAAAAAATAGCGCAGCAAATGACGAAAATACCACATAATCCAGAAAAACTACCACACTTCTTAACCACAAGCATCACATACATAACACCCAAAAGTCAGTAAACCCAGCAAATTATAGACCCATACTTACATTATACAAGATATTCACATCTATTATCCCACAGAAACTAGAACACCACATCAATACTCACTCCATTCTTATAGAGGAGAAGAAAGGATGCAGAAGAAACAGCCGTGGTTGTAAGGAACAAATAATTCTCATTGATACAGTAAGTGGTGACTCGTCTAGCTAAAACACTACCTATCTCAGAACTTGTGAAGAACATTCATAGACTACGGAAAGGCGTTCGACTCAATACCTCACCGCTGGCTCATCAAAAGAATGGAAATATATAAAGTTAGCCCTACATTGATAAACTTTCTCAACAATATGCAGAATTGGAAAACTACCATATACCTCAAAACGGAAACAACGCATATCCAAACCGAAGAAATGAACATATTCCAGGGTGACAGTCTAAGTGCAATCTGGTTTTGTCTGTGCCTTAACCGACTCTCCAAAGCTCCTAATAAAGCACAGCAAGGATATCAAATTAAACACAGCAATAGAAGCAACCACAAAATCAACCATCTATTTTATGTAGACCACCTGAAGATCTACCCTTCAACTAAGTCACTTATCACCGACCTCATTAGCATCACGGAGCCATCAAGAAACAACAGTAAAATACAGTTCATGAGTAAGGGCAAATAGTGCGCCACGGACATCAGACAAACACTCATACAGGATACGATAAAAAATATGGCACATGATCAGACCTATAAATACCTTGGATTCTTACAGAAAACTACACTAGAACACAAGAAAATTGAACAAGATGTTACTCAACTCAATGAACCTAACAAAGGCCATGGACACTTTCGCAATCCCTGCACTTACCACGAATCTTTTTTCACCAAAGGTGAGGCTTTTTTGGTGAGGGGGGGGAAGCGCTGCACCCCCAGAACTGATTTTATAGATTTATGTTCTATAAAGCCTCTTCAATAACACTTACTGAAGGAAAATCTTAGATAAGATTTTTTATTATTTTGGCACATGTCCTACTTTACCGACTGGATCAAGGTAACTTGGTAAAAATAGGAAAAGTGCACCGCCTACTGCTATTTTCAAGTTTAATTAACCTGTCTACTTAACTATCTTGAAAATGATTATGAGATATATTATTTTTGGTTAAATCGACATATTTTTAATTCAGGAATGTGTATGGTAGAACGTGGGTGGCACCTTTTGGAGACACCTGCGTATTAAAAGGTTTTTTTTTAAGTAAATTTTTCATCATTTAAGTAGCCACGTACCTAAAGGAGGTGTTATTACTTTACATCTTCTTATTCTTAAGAAGAAAATAAGAACACATTCTTATTTTCTAGAACTGATAGGAGTTGTTGGCCACGTTTGCAGCGATTAAATTTCTAGGGCAAAATCTTTTATGAGTATCATATTATCCTAGGTCTGCAGTCTGCTTCAACCTGTATAGCATAAGAAGCTCAGCAACATTTTATTTTTTTAAAGGTGATAATTATAATAATTAATATCAGCGGTATTAACGTTCTTAGTTCGTTTGTTTTTATTTTTTATCCGTTTGGTCAAATTACTGACCTGGGCTAAGAATCAGAATCACACACCTACGAACGTAGGTAGCTAATAAAAATAAGAAATTTCGAGTCGCTTGGTTTAACCGTCTATTAAAGGAGTCTTATGACAAATTACGAAAACTATTCCTAACTTTAGATTCGGCCAGTCAAATGATCGGCTAAAATTTCTCAAGATGCAGTCTCTTTTACATCAAAATTCGCATAAATCCCCAAACTTCCCATATAGCAGTAAATTATTTTCATGCACTTGTAGACAATAACCGTAAATCACGATAACATGTAAAGTTTTAGTACTGACTAGCAGCATTAGAGAGTCTATACTAAATTCTGTAAGTGCTCTTCGTAAAGTTTGGAACATGGGTATCCAGCAAATGCAATTCAGCTCATTTTACATACCTACACTACATACATACAAAGCTATGCACATACCAAGTTATAAACCGAAGGAGCATCGAGTTCTACTTCCAATAAACTAAAGATATGCCTCCCCTGGGAGAGATGAGCGTTGTCTTGGAGTATTGACATAAGTTATACACTGCAAGATCCTATTACGAGAAAAAGGAATTTCGAACACTAAGGAAGCATGTCTATCAACGAGAGATAAATTTAATTATCTTAATCCATATCCATTAGTATATAATATGTCATTTATTTTATGGGATATTATTTGCCTGTTAGAATACCAGAAAAATATTTGCAATGACTATTTAGATATTGGGACGGGTTTACGACAGATTTAGCTGAACATATTCTAAAAATTGAAAATGAAGTTTGAAGTTTAAAGATGAAAAAATAACTTTCAGGCTCAATACCTGAATTCCCCTTGGTTAAAAGTCGTTATTTGGTATCAGCATTATCTCTTTGATAACCATTCAAAAATATTATGGACTTGATGGCTTCATTAGTTTCTCCACTGAGAGTTACCTACGACGAATGCAGAGAAAAGTCTGACCATTATAATCTCTAGCGGGAACATAACGTCGTCCTCTTGATACGAAATCAAACTCAGGTATAATCCTGCACATTGGTTTGAAGTATACACAACACAACCACACATACATTTACGTATTTTCGATTCTATTTCGCTGCGAAATATTCGAATCAGTTAGCGAACCTCATTGCTTTTTATGGCAAAATTAAATCAGATTTATTATCTATTTCCTGTCCACGCTGAGGGTTCCTAGCAAAAAAATTGTCCTCCAACAAGCAGGACAAGAGGGGGATTGGAAAATCGGCAAAATACTTCGATTAGAAAACTCAACCGCGAACAGAGGAATAATCATTTACCTACATGAAATAATATTTCTGTTGCTTTTCGCTAGAATGCTATTTTAATCTGCTGTTATCAATCTCCTCTCATCAAGTTTTTTATCATTTATATGTACCGGGTGGGCATTTAAGAATGGACAGCGGCCATATCTTGAGAAATATTGATCCTACAGTTTCAAAATGAAAATTTTCCAGACATAAGTGACTATGCGAAATGCAATGAAAATATTTTCAAGATGGTCGCACTTCCGGAAATACCGGAAGTTGACACCTGCTTCGTTATTTTAACGGGGACACCCTTTATATTATTGCATTTTTAAATTGCCTGGCAAAATCGAATACAGGTGGTTTTCACAATTGGAATTTAGGTTGAGCAGTTTATGAGTTATAAACAAGTGAAAATCGCAATTTTCAATTTTCAAAGCATCTCACATTGAAAACGGCTCAAGAGATTTTAAAAACGGCTTACATGTCCCTATCTTAACTTTTTATAAGGTATCCTACCATGTTGTTTAAATTTTTATACAGGGTGATGAAAATTAAGAGATTTTTCATCACCCTGTAGAAAAATCTAAACTACATAATAGAATTGTAAAAAGTTAAAATGTGGACATGTAAGCCGTTTTTAAATATCTTGAGCCGTTTTCAATGTGAGATGCTTTGAAAATTGAAAATTGCTATTTTCACTTGTTTATAACTCATAAACTACTCAACCTAAATTCCAATTGTGAAAACCACCTGTATTCGATTTTGCCAGGCGATTTAAAAATGCAATAATATAAAGGGTGTCCCCGTTAAAATAACGAAGCAGGTGTCAACTTCCGGTATTTCCGGAAGTGCGACCATCTTGAAAATATTTTCATTGCATTTCGCATAGTCACTTATGTCTGGAAAATTTTAATTTTGAAACTGTAGGATCAATATTTCCCAAGATATGGCTGCTGTCCATTCTTAAATACCCACCCGGTACTTAATTTTATTCGTTATACTTTTTGAGAAAAGTTTTCTGAAAAAATATTATTTCTGAATTTTTTACTTTCTGAAGACGCAATTACTCTAATGTAACAAAAATTAAGAAACCTTACAAGTAAATGTATTGCTTTAAATGTCCTTTCTGCTCAGCTTAAAATTTCCATCTTAAGTATAAAATCTTCATCTTTTTCATGAGTTGAAATTCTTCCAGTTGCTTGCTCTCTTGTGCATTGAACATTTTACTTCGCATTGCTTAAGGTCAAGCGTCTCTTTACATGGTTCAAAGACTCGACTGACGAAGATTCTCACCCGAGATATTTCTGTAATGTTCTTAAGTTAAAGAGTTACTCCCATTTGATAATAAATATCTTAGTAAACACCCATCTTCAGCAAGTCTTCAGCAGTACTGGGCCGAAATCATTGTGAGTTTTCTGTTGTTATGTTACATGAACACGGTTCTGAATGTCGGTTGCCTTAGGAACTGTGGGGGTGAGTTTGAAGGATTCTTATAAGATTTTTAGAATGTTTTGAGTGACTGTCAAAAATAGAAAACTGTTTTTATTCACTGGTAGATTTCTGGTGATGTAAAAAGTACTCCAAAGGCATAGGGATATAATCCATATCCGTAGAGTGATAGGGAAGACTCATAGGTATTGTCACCCAAAATTTCTCTGGGGAATGCTCTAGTACGACCAAAGTTATGCTATGCCTCACTTGTCTGGTGGCCTAAAACATATACAGTTCAATACAAATCAATTTTTCAATACTTCAATAGTTGAAATAGGCATAATAAAATTTTTTCGAGTTTATTAAACAGACTTTATAATAACACAAGAGTTCTAGGATTCCCTTGTCCATAGGTGAGGAATTTCTGGAATCCTCACAGTTCTCCCACTCTATCCCATACTCTACACTGATGGCTTTAAAACAAAAATTGGAAACGCTGCAGGTATTTATTCATGGGAACTAGGTCTAGAAATTAGTATGCCTCTGGGAAATACATCCTTTTTCAAGCGAAGTAATCTCAGTTTTCAATATAGGAGTATAGAGTGGCTATTGAATAATTTTCAAGAATATTTAATATAGGAAAAAACAAATTCTAGCGACGGTACAGATGTGCTGTCAGCTCTAATAATTAGGCACAGGATTTCTTCTGGCCCAATGATAGGGTTCTCAGTTTTTTCCTCCAAAAGGAAAAAGAAAAACTGAGAGAAACCCATTGGAGAAACCACTCAGGGTTGAGACAAGCCAAATAACTTCTCGGGAATTTTAACCGAGAGAAGTCGAAGATACTCTTAGTAAGGAACGTCTCAGAAAACTGACGGGACATTGCAAGCTCAAAGAACACCTGAGGGTTAGGCATAGAAGAGAAAGGGGACGAGACACCACGTCACCTGCTGCTCAACTGTGATGCGATAGAACTGAAAAAAAGTAATGCTCTGGGCCACCACCAGCTAGAAGCAGGGAACTTACAAAATCCTGAAGTTTCTCAAGGAAACGGACTTGGAGAGGGTGCTAAAGGGACTCGACACTTTTTATTGAGAATGGGAACTATGCCGATATTTATGTAGAGTCACAAAGGAAAACTGCAGAAAACCTTCGTTAGCTTAGCCGATTCGAAAATACCTCGAATCTCCCGGTCGCGTTAGACGCCTTAAATAATTATAATAATAATTATACAACAATCAGAAAGCCAATGCGAAGCGCTCACCCATCCAAGTACAGATCAGCCGAGACGTTGCTGTACCAGAACTAGCGACCAGCCACGCACCCAACCACACTGCTACGATTCCGGTACTTAGCGCCTTTTTTAATAGAGGAATAACATAATATGAGCATGAGCTCTTCCAGACATCGGGAAAAACACTGGTTTGAAGAGACTGGTTTGAAAAGAAAATAAAATAGCTAATGGGTCCAACAGTCGAGTTTGGTTTGACTCTGCAAAGACATACATATAGAAATGTCTTCTTATGATATTGGTAGTATGTCAAACACATTGTCAGTCCTATCTGACATGACATAAGTATTGTTTGATGATTGAAAGAAATATTTTTCAAAGAATGATGAAAAGGCATCAACAATATTCTTGGGATCAAAGAATTTTTGACCCTCATATGACATATTAGATGTAATAGCTGGTTTTTTATTTCAGTTCACAAAATGCCAAAATTTTTTGGTGTCTAACAGAATGTACCGTTCTCTGGGAATGCTCTGGAAAAGATGCTGCTGTACCTATTTTAAGTTTGCGTCGAACGGCAAAAAAAGCTTCGCAGTAGACTCAAAGTCCTGATGTTTTGTATTTTCGCCAGATCCGGTGCTTATGCCTCTTCGAGCTCACCATATCAGGGGAAAAAACTTGACGATTCTATTCTTAGTCGTGGAACACTTATTTAGTCTGAAGTCTGAAGTCACAGCCTTGAAAAAATGTTGTATTTTGTGAGATAGTGGATAAAGTGTAAGAGGAGAGCATGTTTTCATCGACCAGGATAGAGACAGCACTCTCGACCTGACACTCGACCTGAGAAAGCAGTCCAGTGGTCTTTCGTTGTGATTTCATAAAAAGTTAAACTGTTTAAACTGAAAGGCATGGATAAGAGTTAGCGAATTGTTTACCCTACCAGACAAACGCCCACTACTAACATACTCTGTATATTCTGGAGTAAAGTCGCCAACTAACAGAAAATAATCATGAAGATAACCAAGGACAACCAGACAGTCAAAGATACGGAGTAAAATTCAGGAACTCAAGTTGCTGAAAAGCAACATCAACACGCTTCTCCGTAACAACTCCAAGACCCCCACCCACAGCCAGCAAAATACCACAGCCATTCGTCACCTTCATGGCCGACACGTTCCTGTCTAACCTAAAACCAAAAACTCAGACCCGAACACCCCGGTGCTACAGAGATCAGAACCAATGTCGGTTTCAGTAAAGGCAATTAAAGCGAAAGAACAAATCTGAACAGTATTGAATGTTGAAACGGTTTTATTTCGAAGTCCACGAACGTTTTGGTAATAGATCGACAGTGAATCTGGACAAGATGAGTGACCCATTACAGCCTCATCCCACTCTAATTGCTAAGCGCTAATATCAAACACATCCTTCTTTAATTTGATGACCAGTGCATGCTTTACAAGAGTGCACCTATCCACATCCCATGCTGCATGATCAACCGTAATCTCAGACTTAGTGCTCCCATTCAAATTACAGCAGTTTACGCACATTAAAGCAGTTTAAATCAACCAGTTTACACGACGCAAGTTGAGTGAGGCCACTCTCGTGAGGGCAACTAACACGTTAGACTATCATCATGAAAACGGGTCTTATTGGGAAACTTAATTTTAGATTACTGCGAAATTGAAAGATTACTTCTTTTAGCACCTAGTACCAATTGTTGATGATTAGAGCATTGTATCGACCATTTTATCTGTTAATAGCTAACTGGGTTACCTTGCAATTGGATTTTGGATTCGTTGATTCGACTACCTAGCGGCAGACTGTTTATAATATTTTTATGATTTTTTTTTAATTAATTACAAACCTTGTTAATTATTTTGGTATCATTATTAAGAAGCCTTTATAGCATTAAGCTCTAGGTGAGAGACAATTTGACAAGATAATAATGGTATTTTTGAATTAAGTACTCGGTATTATTGAAAACTGGAATATATTAGGTGAGTCCAAACAGCTGGCCCGGGAGCCAGAGGGCAAGCAAGCCATCATCGACGACAAGACATGGAAGAGGTAACACACCGCTCATTCCCTTTGTTAAAAGGACAATGCCTCGAAACCTAAGTATTCTTTTGTGATGCTAAATAATATCAAATGGTGTTCTATTGTCGCACATAAAGCAGCCTTTATCAGGTCATATCAGCGCCGAGCATTGTCCGTAATGCCTTATTTCCGTATTTCATTCCCCATTAATTAGATAGAATCACAGGCAGTCACACCGCGACACAACTTATCTCACTGTTAATTTATTTCAATAACACTACATAACGACGTCTTCCATAACAAACAAATAGATACTTTTATGGTTTATTTTTATCAACAAGAATATTTATTGCATTCCTTCTATCATCTCGTGTGACACAATTAGATATAAGCTGCACAGATCTCCTATTAAACGAACATGATAACGTAAAATTTATGAAATTGTCTTATTAGCCATAGTGCTAGAGCAGGTCATTATAGATAACGTTAACCGATCCAGAAATCTGCTCTATTTCTGAAGTTACACAACTTTAAATACAAATGGTAGTCAAAAACAACTTAAAAACGATATCTTCATTTTCTAATGGTTATACACTTCATACAAAACCGTCGTACGTGGGTACCAGTAAATTTTATTAGTTATTTAACTGATAATACAAAAAAAAGTTACTAAAAAAATTCAATCTTGAATATGCTTTACTAACTTATGTAAAAAAGTTAATTACTGCTCAAAAAGGAGATAATACGTCAAAGACATAAAAAAAAAATGACTTCCTGCTATCGCGAGAACGTTATTATACGTTTGTAGACCCAAGTAAATATACACTGCGTTCAAGATAAGAATGAACTCGGAGATACAACGTCGAATAAATAGGGAAAAATTGGGACACCAGAAGAACAATGCAATGGCAGAAAGAGATTTCAAAAATTATTTTATTAAATTATTTCTTATTTATTGACGTTAATATTGAAGATTGGGAAAAACTGATACCTCATTTTCATTCCCATTCCAGTTATTGACCAGCTTTATTTTTGCGATATCAGTTTTTTTTTATCTGACGATTCATATTTGCAGGGCCGGACTGAACTTTTTTTTTAACCACGGCCCTAGATTTTTTATTGCAAAAATTGAAACATATTTCAATTCTGACTTTAATGATATGCCACACATTAGTGATTCAAGCGTATGTCGGATGATGCAGCTATTGACATCATCAGTTTAATTTCACCTTAATACGGATCTGTGCTCTCATTAAACTTCCTGGACTTGTATTACATATCGTCATCACAATCCGACAAGTCCAAAAAGTTTTATACGAGCACAGATCCATATTAAGCTGAAATTATACTGATGATGACAATAGCTATATTCCGAAACAGGTTTGAACCATAATGTGTGACATATCATTAAATTCAGAAAAATTTCTTTCATTTTTTTCAATAAAAAAATCCACGTCCTTATTTAAAAAATCAAAGTTCAGTCCAGCCCTGCAAATATGAATTTTCAGATGAAAAACTGACACTGCAAAAATGAAATTGTTCAATACCTAACTGCAATTAATTTTCATTGCATGCAACTGAAACCATATTTATGGTTTCAAGTTATTCCCAAGATTCAATAATAATGTCCATAAATACGAAAAACTAAAGTTGAAAATTTTGTTTTTTTTTCAAAATAATTCTTGAAAGGCCTTTCTGCTATTGAATTGCCCTTCTGGTTACCCAATTTTTCCCCAATTTAACCGACCATGTACCTATGTATCTCCCACGGTTTCCGAGATCCCCATGCTGTACATTCTTATCTTGGACACAGTGTATAGTAGAGCCCATTTGCCGATAAAAATTGTCTAGAAATGATTTTCGTTTGCACTAAAAGATTAAAAGCTGGAAACAATTTCAAATGACCTTCATCGTAAAAAACTGCCAAAATTTTGAAAGCGTCAAAAGTAGTCCTCTACGGGAGGAGGGTAGGAAACGTAAGAACTACCCCAAAAAAAATTTGTAACATTTTAAAGTACCTTACAAGAAAAACCTCACATTTTGGAATATGGACGAACTGCTTCAGGTTAATAGAAGTGTTTTTTTTTTATTATTGAAAATTCCTTAATGCATGTAGTTAAATGGGAGATTGTACGCTAAAAAGTGCGCTCCTAAAAAGTGACTTAATATTTTAGACATGCGGTCCGGTACATCTAATCTACTGTAATTTTTGTGTATAAAATCTAATAAAAAAATACTAGGTATGTGCATAAACTCTTATAGATCTGTGTAGAGTGTCCGGATTATGGAACATACAGGGTGTTTCATTAAGGTAGGTAAGCGGCTATATCTCGGAAACTAATGGGCCTATTTAATTTATATAACTTTTTTCGTAATATTTTTTTCGGAGTTTTGAAGAAACACAATAATTGAAGAACATGAAGAAATATTTGGGAAAGGTATCTTTGTCTATCACGATAAAATGACCTGTTTTCGAGTGAAAATTTATTTATTTTTCCGATTTAAAAATTTGCTTCCACTAAAATTGATCACCATAAATTCTGCAACAACACCAAATCATGCTTTGGAAACAGTTGCAGGGTTGCCTAGGAAACAAGACGTTTGCTTTGGATTTCATTATGACAGCAATTTTTTTTATATGTATATTAAAATTGTTTGATTATTTTATTAAAAAAAATAATTATTTTTTTTTTAATTTTATCATTTCCAAGTCTATTTATACACGAATGTGTTGTTGCAGAATGATCATAATTTATGGTGATCAATTTTAGTGCAAGAAAATGTTTAAAACAGTTTTACTCGGAAACAGGCCATTTTATCGTGATAGACAAAGAGGACCTTTTCCAAATATTTCTTCATGTTCTTCAATTGTGCGTCTTCAAAACTCCGAAAAAAATATTACGAAAAAAGTTATAGGCCTTTTTTGGAGGTCAATGGCACATAAGGCGCCTCTTGATTTAGAGGGATGCAAGTCTAATTTGGACCAAGGATACAAAGCAGCATCAGTGACAAGTGTGTAAAATCCGTTTAAAAAAAGTTAAGAAAATCCGTACACTAAAAAAAATTATAAGAAAATATTGATTTAAAAAAATCAACTTTGAAGGCTCATAACTTTCTTATTTGTGAGTTTTCGAAAAAAAATTATAGATACTTTTGGCAATATTTTTTCAAGTAGAATCACCCCCTTAATTTTTTGCGCATAATTTTCGGACACCCTATGTGCTGGAGAATAAAAGAACTTTGAAAGACTTAAATTCGATTTTAATAAAGTGTACCAGTAACAATATAATCTATAAAAGTATAATTCCGCTTCAAGCAAACCTATGCTGAAATCATTCATTAATAGAAAATCATAAGCATTAATGAGGATCATAAATCAACGATGTTCTGTACGTTAAACATTGTCGTAACGTAAACAAATGGTCGACGGAAAACCAATTAAAACTAGTGCCAGACATTACACGGAAGGAGATATCACAAATATCGTTTCTTAACAGCATGTATTATCAAAAACTTACACAAAATTATACACGGCATGTATATGTTCTATATTATGTAAAAGCAAATACCTTAAACTATAATACAGAAAGCTCTTACTGAAATATATGCATTTGAAGAAAACAGAAGGCAAGTATACTCAACGATTAATTCATAAAAATAGTGAATTGTAGGTCAATGAGTATAAGCACACAGAGTGCAATTGCTAGCCTGTTAGGTGGGTTCGGAGAAATCCTCCATCGCCCATAACATTTGTCATGCTGGCAGTGCCCGAAACTTTAACCAGAGAGTTTGCTTCCGCATCCAACAGCAGAGCCTTCCAGAGTACCAAATCAAGCACAGACACGTGTTTCGTTCTACTGGAACTCATCAGTGTGCTGCATTCGGAGTATCTGGAGGATGCTGTCGGATGAACGGAAACCGGGGCCTCTTAAGCCACGAATTAACACGGAACTCCGTGTGGTGTAAAATAGAGCGACATTTAGCGGTCAGTTCAAGGAACTAACCGTGAGTTCACTATAAATTGATTGAAGTTCCAGACACTACCAATAAAGCCGGTCGATGACAACGAATAATGAAGAAAACAGAAGGCAAGTATACTCAACGATTAATTCATAAAAATAGTGAATTGTAGGTCAATGAGTATAAGCACACAGAGTGCAATTGCTAGCCTGTTAGGTGGGTTCGGAGAAATCCTCCATCGCCCATAACATTTGTCATGCTGGCAGTGCCCGAAACTTTAACCAGAGAGTTTGCTTCCGCATCCAACAGCAGAGCCTTCCAGAGTACCAAATCAAGCACAGACACGTGTTTCGTTCTACTGGAACTCATCAGTGTGCTGCATTCGGAGTATCTGGAGGATGCTGTCGGATGAACGGAAACCGGGGCCTCTTAAGCCACGAATTAACACGGAACTCCGTGTGGTGTAAAATAGAGCGACATTTAGCGGTCAGTTCAAGGAACTAACCGTGAGTTCACTATAAATTGATTGAAGTTCCAGACACTACCAATAAAGCCGGTCGATGACAACGAATAATGAAGAAAACAGAAGGCAAGTATACTCAACGATTAATTCATAAAAATAGTGAATTGTAGGTCAATGAGTATAAGCACACAGAGTGCAACTGCTAGCCTGTTAGGTGGGTTCGGAGAAATCCTCCATCGCCCATAACATTTGTCATGCTGGCAGTGCCCGAAACTCTGTGGTAGTGTCTGGAACTTCAATCAATTTAGAGTGAACTCACGGTTAGTTCCTTGAACTGACCGCTAGATGTCGCTCTATTTTACACCACACGGAGATCCGCGTTAATTGCTACCTTAAGATTGGCCAACTTCCATTCATCCAAAAATCTGAAAATTTTCATCACCCTGTATAACAATTTCATCCACATCATAGGATACCTTGTAAAAAGTTAAGATAGGGACATGTAAACCTTTTTCTGCTGTCTTGAGTCGTTTTCATTGTAAGCTGCTTTGAAAATGGAAAATGGCAATTTTCACTTGTTTATAACTCAAAAACTATTCACATTATACTGAAACTGTGAAAACCATTCTTAATGATTTTTTTCAGATAATCTGAAAATGTAATAATATATATAGGGTGTCCTATTTAAAATAACAAAGTTGTAAGGCGTACAGCGATATTGGGCCACCTGTGTAGCTGAAAATTATTTTAGGTTGAAGGTCTTTTCAAACCATACAATTTTTCTCCCTCATCTTTTTTTATAGCTTCAAAAGTGAAGCTACCAGAGAAGAATCCCGCACTAATGGGACACCCGGTATAATTTGAAAGCTTATGTAAGTAAATAGGTACAAAATATCATTTAATATAATATTAAAGTTCGAAATAATTTAAATCTTATAATAAATACATCAGACTTAACTAAAAAATAATAAATAAGCAAAACTAATTGAATGAAAACCAAAATGATTTCAATCCTATGTTGTTACATGCCATTGAATTCGTCATTTAGAAAAGTACTTTCGAATGAGCCGATAAAGGTAAAACAGGACCTGCCTGTCATTTATAAATCAGCACTTTTCAAAACGCTGCATCACTGCTAGCTTTACAGTTTATCTTTTTTTAGTCTAAAAAATTAAAGAAAACTAATTTCACAGTCTTTTGCTAAAAACAACCGTCAAGTATGTCAAATAGGTAGGTCAAATAATCGATTGAGCTATTTTTCGCTGAAGAGGCTTGAGATTGACGATCACTGTAATTTTTTTAACGGTCAAAAAGTTAAGTCTTCATTTACTTAACACCATCAACATGACTTATGTGGCGTCTTCTACGAAAGAAATTGGAACGGACATCGAAATCCGATTTCTCATATCGTGAAATGTCCATCCCAACTTTTCACGAACGTAACGTTTACAATCTTTGAAATTATTGACATAAATAAATTTTTTAATCTCAACTTGGCCACCTTGTATTTTTTTTATTATCAATTATTGGTTAGAGCAAGCTGTGTCAGAAAGTGATGGTCCATTTTACCATGGACCATCACTTCCGTGACATTATATTTATAAAAATGTAGCAAAATTATTCTAAGCTATATCCTAGAACTCGATCTGGAAAGAAGAGTCCAACACTTCACCCATCTATATCTTCGTAGACCTTATAAGCCCCGAATGGCTTATTGTTGTGATAGTTATTCACGGCGACGTATCCATAAATCCCTTTCTGCACTCCTGGAACTGCTACATATTTTCCAAAATGGGACAGCAGCAGCGCCAGGTACGGATTTACTGGTAAGTGGTCGGGGTGGTTAAAGCGTCTGTTCTGGTTCGAGAGGCCCAAAGAGCTGCTTAACAGTAAAGCAGCGAGTAGGGGATCCACTTTTTGTAGCGTTGGAGGTAAGTGAGCTTCTAATTGAGGTTCGGGGTGACCTAGTGAAAAAAAATAGTTAAAAGTATAAAATGTAAAGTCGAAATTTCTTATATTTTTCTGTGATTTGATTAGATAAAAAAGTACCGATTGGTTCAAAAGATCTCCAGAATTTTAAAGGCATGTTCAGAGAGACAAAAATTCTCTTCAGAAAAATATCAATTTTTTTCTAGTTTAAGGTAAATTAATATACCTACTTTAATGATTAATCCTATCATTATGGTTAAGTGATCAAATTGTGCTGTTTCAGTAAGATACATGTACTGAATTGTACTGATGAGTCCCAATTAGGACGAAATGCGTGTCTGCAATTTCCACCTCTATTCACAGCACAGTATGGAATGAATGGCATACTGTTTTAAAACATGTCATTTCATCTCTTGTCGAAATGAATATACTGAATTTTTAATTTTTGGTTAATTGGTTTATTAATTACTAGCAAACAAAGATCTAAAAAAGTGACAGCAAATAATAAAACAATGTAGCTTGACACAAAAAGTTATATCAAATGTTCAATAAGTACTTATAGGCTAGTAAAAGTTTCCCGAGTAACTTTAAAAAAATATATTTCATGACGCTCTCATTAACTCTGATTGCCACTAACTACCTACCATCATTTATACATTTGAATACATTTTTATAAACTCCATAGGTATGAAGATTTTTCACCGAATAAACTTTTTTGGGACAAATTTTTCAATTGAAATAGGTATAAAAGAATTATTTGGAGATATACTGGATAACATTTTTGCTAAATTGTCGATATTTTTATTATATTTTAACTTCATAATTTCCATTACTTTATATGGAATTAGCTGCTATTTCGTTCAATTTCTCAGACATCGCCTTTCTAGTGTAAACTAGAGGAAATTATTTGTGACGGTTTTCCGGCTATTAACCTAAAATTTTGTCAAAATATTCTTGCGACTAATGAGGAACTAATATACACGAAGATGTGATTTTAAATGGAAAAATTGGCAACAGTACAGCGCCCTCCTCCAATCGACAGGAACTAACTACCATTCTGGCATTTATGGTTGCCATGGATAAATTACTGTAACGAACAATACAGTCTCTTGTGGTTTTCGTCTTTTGTGAATTGTGTTTCTAAATTTGTCAAATGATTTTCCCATTTATGGAACGTCAGTGTGAATTTAAAATTTTTAAATTCCTCTTTTGTCAAATTAGATTCCTTCTATACCAAATGCTTTTCCAATTTTTATAATGCGTATATAAGAAAATATATAGAGTGGAACCCATTTGACATAAAGGGAAAGTGATTGATAGATCAATGACTATTATTATAGTCATTAATATATCTACATATAGAAAAATAGGATAATCTATAGACATACAGTTAAAAGCAACTGACAAAAGAGGGAAACCCAGAGAAAAAGACTGTAATACACAACTATCAAAAGTTAAACATATATAATTTAATTCAGGTTTTTCATACCAAGCCTAGCAGAAGAAGAAGGGTTTCAGAGCTTAATATGTAAAAGCGTGAACTAACGTGAGAACTGCAGCCAGTTTATATCATTCAGATCTCATCAATGATCTTTCCAGGTTGGAGGAGGGCGCTATCTTGTTGACAATTTTTTGCTACAGTTTAACCCCTCTACTCTATTTAGTTCCTTATAGGATAGAGGAACATTAATTACTGTGGTAAAAAATCTAAATTTAATACGTGTTTCGGAACAATTATGCTTTCATAGTGACCATTAAATAAATCAAACTGCAACAGTGTTATGGTAAATATTGTATAATACATGGTGTCGCTAAAAAAATTTTATTTCCGAGTAAAAAATATGATGATTTAACCGAAGTTATCTGTGTCCAAAAACTGTCACTTTTTAAGATACAACCCTTGAAAACGGGTCAACCAAAAACATGTGTTCCAGAATAAGTCAAAGATGGATTAGCTGAGAAACTTAAAAATTTTATCGCCTACTACTATTATTCTAACAGCGGGTATTATAAAGACTCATTAAGTTAACGGGCAGATTTCTGTGGCCATTTCTGAAGAAGGTATCGAGTCTAAGTGGAATTTTTTTTAAATTTATCTATTCTTGACATGAAAGTAATTACCTACAAATAAACTGCCATAGCTTTACAAACATAGACATCCTGAGTATTCCTGTTTTTGATGTCACGTTTCACTTTTTACCCCAGAATTTTTTCATCTGCGCGCCACTGATTGATTTTTTTATAGTTTGGTATCTTTCATGATTTTACAATAATCAATTTTTTAAATGAACTTACACCACTTAAACGTATTTATGTAAATCTAATTTTATTTAAAATAATAATTTTTTATTTCAAAGAAACGATTTTATACACATTTATTGGTCTAAAAAATAATAGCAGTAGGCGGTGTAATGAAGTCGTGAATTTTTGACTTCATTTTAGTCAACTGACTCTAGTAATATTTGTCATTAATTTTAAAATCATCAGCAGGATCAATTTATGCATTCCATAAATAGTAGAATTATAATAATTATTAAACTTTCTCAAACGCATTTATTTCCGATTACTTTTCAAATCTTTTATCGGTTTTTTATGAACAGACCAAGTTTTAAGCGAGCTGAATCGAGGCAGTTGACTACAAATTCGGAAGCCACATCGCTGATACCAGCGCTATCACCGTAGGTAAAAACTGAATAAACCTTTTTTATACCTCGCGTCCCAACTGAAAAACGGTAGATAGTCAATCCAGAAAATATGGCAAAAATATAAAATCACGGGCATTTGGCTTAAAATTTACTTCCGATCCGGTGTTCTTACGACGAGTAGTAGTGTAGAGACTTCCGAGCGAGTGTTATCAGAGTTATAGTAGTAGTGAGATAATAACAATAGCAAATTTGAACCGATTCATAGACCGGCTGTCCGTGTTCCGCGTTCCGGGATAGTTGTTTTGAACGTTGGAAACCCATCCAGACACCGAGTTCGCGCCGTTCCCGTTTTTCCACGACTAGAGTCGACCACCCTTCAACTCCGTGTCAAGGTAGGTGGTAATTCATACCAGCCGTAGTTTTTCTCTTGTATTTGGTTGTGTCACGATCACCCCTGACAATCCTTCAACCATCCTTTCTCTTTGTTCACCCCTGGACCCCGCTGTAGCAAGAAGGGCCCCGTTCTTGTCATGAGATTTTTTACCCGGCGTCGCAGGGGGTAATGTCACGGTGGCGGCATGGTCTGGTACTCGTCCAAACAGCACGCCGATCCTCAGCTCCTCCAGTATGACGCGACACACAGCGGCTTCACCGCGACGACCCGATTTCGACCCTCGCACATGAAATAGGTACTAACTCTCATACCTACCGGAGAGTCATTTTTTAATTATTGAAATTTAAACCGCCTCCCTTGACCGCACCTCACTTCCTGTCGCTTTGCTTCACAACCCATAGTTAAACGACCGCTAAAGTCAATCATTTTGCATTTGTTCATTTATTTAAGTTTTGAGATATCCTCGTTCATTTTCATTCGAGTATAAATAGTTATTTTTAATAATAATAAACCTACTAATAATCTAGTCCACGATTCTCATTTTTACCAACACTGACCGTGAACCTCAAGCTACTCGAAAAACTTGGCTCAACGGGCGCGCCACAGAAAACGCGGGGAGCGCCTAAAGACCGCTCCTCCGCGTCCGTTTTTTCGTGATAACCTCATCTGACCCCTCGCATTCTCCGTCTTCTCCATTGAGTTGCCCTGGGACAAGGGTACGATTAACGTACCAACTGTGTTTTAACTCAGGTAATTGGGAAAAGATGGCAAGTTCATTTTCCCGGGGGAGTAAACCCTCTGCAAAAATCTGGCGCCCGAGAAATCCGTCCGAATCCAGCCAGCTCCGATTCCAGCCAGTTTCCCGGATAGCCGGGGTTGTCATCACAGCGGTTAAATCAAATCTTCTCAAATGAATTCATATTTTAATTATCTTGGAAAATTTGTATTCAGTCGCTCCTCTTTAAATGGACGTATCTTGAAAAGGGGCCGTTTAGACATAAACAATTGTGGTTGTAATCTGCACATTTTTAATTCGGGAATCTGTGGTGGAACGTTGTTTAAAAGAGATTATTATGAAAGAGATTATATAATATCTTTTATATAATCATAAAAAAATATACATATTATATAAGTAATATCATAAAAAAGTATTTACGGGAAAACGATGCAAGTTACTGAGCTTTTATAAAAGGACAAAAAGTTTAGTAATACTTTAGACTTTAGATAAAAAATACAGAATCAATCAGTGGTGTGCGGACTAGAAAGTTCTGGAGTAAAACGTAAGGCGTGACATCAAAAACAGGAATACCCTGTATGTCAGTGTTTGTAAAACTATGCAAGTTTATTGGTTTTAACTCAAAAAGTGCATGGGAGATGAAATTTTGAAGTGTCTTAGAATCCATTTTTGGCTTTGTCTTGAATACCTAAGTGTTTTTGGTGAAACCTCTTTTAAGGTCTATATCTTGAAGAGGGTGCAATTTTGGACATAAACTTTCGGTTTGGACATTTCTGTTAAATAATCATATTTTTACTCGCGAAACTGTGGTAGAGCATTTCTTGTGGTATCTTTTAGCGGCAACTGTAATATTTTACCCAATATTATTTGAAGTCTGTCTGTAATAATCTTGGAATATTGTGAACACTAACCCAGTGGCGCAAGACCTATGATAAGGGTTGGTAGGTAGTTGAATTTTTATAGAGTAGCAGACTAAGAAGACTAGTCACCAGATTAAATTCATTCATTCCAAATATCGATCTCTAAAAGCTTCTGAAAGTTTGTAACATTGCTTTGACCCAAATTCCTATAAAAAGAATCCCATATAATAGTCTTACCATAATCGGATTTGCTTTGTCCGTCGTATTTAAAATTTGATGGACTGTTTGCATTGTGAAGTAAAGCCAGCGGCGGTATTAGATATTGATTGAACGTGTCTCTGTATGCAAGTTCCATTTCCCGTCGGCTTGCATAAGGGATTGCCTCGATTCCTTCAGTAAACACTAGAACGCATCCCAACAGCAGGACAGGGAGAGAAATCTGCAATATAAGGAAGCATCAAGGCAACAGAGTAACTGCGCTGCTATCAGGACGAAATTGAAAAATCCTGGAAAGTGCCTCGAGACGAACGACAATGTCATTCGTGTTGACCTCTTGTGGTGACCTGTGATGAGATTCTTTGTGTTGGTGCAAATTCGATTTGCTTAGAGATGCAGGTGAAATAAGATAAAGGCTGAAGATGACTATAATAGGAGTGTCTACGTTGCCGATTTATTTTATTTAATTTTATAGCCTTGTTTAAAAATATAGGCGAAGTATTCATTTTAGTCAATATTTATTTGGAGTAAATAAAGATCAAGTAACTAATATACAATTACGTATTCTCCTTGGTAAATACCAAACATATTTATTTTATTTGTGATATATTTTGACTGCTTCGACATAACATGATCTTCATTGATTTTACCATAGAATTTCAAACATCTGGAATGAGTTATTGTTGGAATTGGCCGTTCTGGTGAACATGAAGGAAACCGCCATTTTGACCCCTAAAATACATGGTAATTGTTGTTTAGACCTTGATGCAGTTTCATTCTTAATACGACATATCCAAGCCCCTTTCTAGCGGTCGCGGCCGTTTCGAAGCTGTACTTGTTTCGGGTTGCTTTATTAAATTCTATGGATTTTACACTTATTTTACATAAATACTTACGTAAGAGGCAACGTAGACACTCCGCGAATACTTCCTTGCCAACAGAGAGCTAATAGGTATTTACACTTACTTGTTCCGCGCAGTTTTCTTTTTTAAAAGGGAAATTCTGTAATTAGATTTCATTGAAGATAAATTTCCAAGAGGTACACTAGTCACAATCAGCCACCTTCTGGAGTGATTATGTTCCAAGGATAAACGTAAGTAATTTAAAAGAGCAGTGATTTGCAAACACGAAATAAGGAAACCATTTATTTGATTATTTAGACTATTTAAAAACGAGATTTTGAGGTGTACTTTGAGAAAATAGTCTTCCTTTGTAGTAGGTACCTACTAAGTTACATTTAAAATACTATTTTTTGAGCAAATATGAAGCAATGAAATACTATACAGTGCTTCCCAAAAGTAACGGATAAATTCAATAAAATCGTATGAAGACGTTTTCTTTTGTTTTGCTCGGACACGTCAATCGTTATTTTTGATTTGCCATCCACGCATGTCTTTTTCGACCCCCCACCCTTAATCTCCCAAGGGGTAGCTACCCCAATTTTAAAAATTCAAATGGCAAGGTACCCCTTGCGATACCTTGATTGATAGGTTTTTTCATCCTGAATATAACAAGAAAATTTTTTTCAAATCGGTTCATAATTAACGAAAATATTCAGCAAAATGTCATCGAATAAGGCAATAAATAAGCGTATTAAAATTTAAACAAGTATTTGAGAAATTACACAAGAAAAGAAAATCATTTAAATTAAATGTTCAAAATGTTGTCCATTAACAGCAAGACAATGCCCTAATCTTGCGCTAAAGGCTTGTTGGACATTATGCATCATCTCTGGGGTGATTGAGCCGATTTCTTGACGAATTCTTTCCTGTAACGCCTCAATATTTGTAGGTCTGTTAACATAAACTTTAGATTTTAAGTAACCCCATAGGAAATAATCCAACGGGGTTAAATCTGGAGATCTTGCTGGCCATTCTATTGGTCCCCGTCTACCAATCCACCGATGAGGAAATACTTGATCGAGGTATTCCCGAACCAAACGCGCATAATGTGGAGGCGCACCGTCTTGTTGATACCAAATTCTGTGATCCGGTAAACGAGGATCTTCTCTGCTAGGAAACAATACCGCTAAGTCGGGAATTAGTTCATCTCGAAGGAAGTTCAGGTACCGCTCACCATTCAGCGTTCCATTGAAGAAGTATGGTCCAATAATTTGCGAACCTACTATGCCAGCCCATACATTAACCTTTTGGGGATACTGTGTATTCACCTCCATCATCCAATGCGGATTCTCATTTGCCCAGTAACGGCAATTTTGCTTATTAACGGCGCCATTCAAACAAAATGTTGCCTCGTCGGAAAATACAATATTGCCAATTAATAATGGATTTGCATTGGAGAGCTCCATCAATGTCTCACAAAATTGTACCCGATGATCAAAGTCAGCATCGGACAATTCCTGTACAAATTGCATTTTGTATGGGTGATAATTACACTTATGAAGAAGTCTTGAAACTGTATTTTTCGACGTATCTACCCGTGAAGCAGCTTCCGTGAGGGAAACATGCGGATTCTCCTGCACCGTCAAAAGGGTGTCTAATCTTCTGTTTTCATCTAAGGCTGGCGAACGTCCGACTCTTGATTTATCTCGTACATGTCCAAGTTCGCGAAATTTACTTTCAATTCGACTTACTGTTGATTGCGATATAGGAGGACGATTTGCGTGAGTTTCATTGAACAAAATACGAACTTCTTCATGCTTCCGACTTCTATCTCCAAAGCCAATCATCATTAAAACTTCAATTCTTTCGGTCTCAGTTAATCTCATTTTGCTATTAGTTTTTAAATCGCCTAAGGCACAGCTCAACAAAACCACTTGTTTGACAAGTAAAAATTTGCAACTGATATGCCCGTATTCACAAACGATAATTTCCTAAATAATTACGTAATTATTTAAAAGAGCGAGATGGAGATATGCAGTTTTTTTGCAATAGAATGAGATGGGGATAATTGATTACGTAATTATTTAGGAAATTATCGTTTGTGAATACGGGCATTAATGTGTCAGATAAGATTTCTCCAGTCATTGATAAGCCTACCCCACAGATTACAGAGAGAAAGATAGGAAAAAATTTTAATTAAATTTTAATTTAATTTTAATACGCTTATTTATTGCCTTATTCGATGACATTTTGCTGAATATTTTCGTTAATTATGAACCGATTTGAAAAAAATTTTCTTGTTATATTCAGGATGAAAAAACCTATCAATCAAGGTATCGCAAGGGGTACCTTGCCATTTGAATTTTTAAAATTGGGGTAGCTACCCCTTGGGAGATTAAGGGTGGGGGGTCGAAAAAGACATGCGTGGATGGCAAATCAAAAATCACGATTGACGTGTCCGAGCAAAACAAAAGAAAACGTCTTCATACGATTTTATTGAATTTATCCGTTACTTTTGGGAAGCACTGTATATTTGAACATACTTGAAAACACAATCATGAGAAAAATTAACATGCAGAGCTTTTGTTTTCATCTTCATCATGTCATTCAAATACAAATACTCCAAAATATACCTAACTGCCACTTTTAAATTTATGATTAGTCAGGTGAAAATACCACCGGTTTTATTGTCTAACGGTAGAAATTGTCAGATCATAATATTTTTAATAGGTAGAGAAATTATTATGAATGTCCTTCTTCGTTTTGGGTTTTAGGCTCTCGAAAAAGGTATTATTTTTTTTTATATTTAAAACTATTATGATAAAACGAATTGATATGATTTGAGAACGATAGATACTATAGGAACGATGGGAAAGTCGTTTACTGTTTTACTGTCATCGATGTCAATCCTGTCTTTACCAATCTAGACCTTCTGCGGTTGAATCGTTCAGATAACTAGATTTTTGCTTTTCTTCTAAAACTTCTGAAAAACAACCTTCAAAATATTTTTATTTTGATTTGAATTTTTTTCAGTCTAAATAATCAAGCCAGTTATTTGCAATTGTCTTTTATCTAATTTTATAATTTATACAAAATTAAATTATTACAGGGTGGCTCACCATTGGGATCTCCTAAACCATACGATATACTTCAGTCGGTTAATTTAGGGAAAATTTGCACAATTTTATTTTTTAATAAAAATCTGAAAAAAAACTTAGGTTTTTTCATGTTCCAAGATATTTCAGTCGTTGCTGAAATATCCTGAAAAAACTGAAAAATCGAGATTTCATATTTTGGACATTTTTATTCTATTTGTGAAAATTAATAAACTTTTTTTTGTAGGTTTTACATAAGTCGTTCGTCAAAAGCTATCCATTCGACATCACAAAGATGTTCAAAGCCCACTAGATCCCAGATTATTCAGTCAACTTTTGTTTTTCAAACCAGGTTTGCAAGACCTGTTTTACCTTCATTGTTTATTCGTACCTCAGGTTTGTGAGACGTGAGACCTGTTTACCTTAATTGTTTATTCGTGCCTCAGGTTTGTGAGACCTGTTTACCTTAATTGTTTATTTGTACCTCAGGTTTGTGAGACCTGTTTACCTTAATTGTTTGTTCGTAGCTATACTCTGAATTTGCATTTTTCGAGGATAGTTATGTTTCATTACCTCACGGCAATATTCAGGTCTGTTATAGTCCTTGGACTAGAAGTTTTGGTTTGTTAATGAAAAATTCCCTGTTAATGGGATATTTTTCTTTCTGCGATATTGAACACATCTCTCGAGCTTTTTCGACATTATTAACAGAATCATGATCACCTCTGATCGAATTACAGACCCCATTCCTTTATTATTGCTCAGACGCAACAATAAGAGTGTTGGAAAATTGGGCTAACCTACTCATATAATCAGCATATTCGGGCGTAGCTTCTGAAACAATTGACCAACAGCACTTCCCAGCTGTATTATAGAGAATTACCTAACAAAAGAAATCAAGATAACCCAATCAGTTTAGTGATTATGTTTCTCGTTAATGCGTCGTTGTTTGTGATTTGCACTTAAAAAAAAAAGCCTGAGCGCTGCTAGGACCACGCTATCGTTTTATTTATGGTTGTTGAGCTTTTCGCATCAAACTTTAGTTTCCACGCAATTTTCGTGAACTTGTGGTTTGCTTTGACTATTTGGCATACTCTAATCTACAACTAAGGGTGCTTTATTGCCCCTTTGCTTGCTACGATTTCCACTTTAAGGAGTCATGCTCTTTTACCGGTTATCCGAGGTCTTCATCTGGACATCGAGATGAAACCCTCCCCCAACGTGTGGTAATCGAGTACCTATTATAAATCCTAATCGAATATTGTAATGTACTTGGTTTTTCCTGATAATGTAGATGTGAGTAGCAGGTGCTACATCTGACAACGTTGCCTTGTTGCCTACGTTACTTTTCTCCAAATTTTTCTACACTTTTTTGACTCTGTATTTCCTATGGTTTAGGAGATCCCAATGGTGAGCCAGTTGAAAGTGACCAACCTGTATATTCGAAAATTTATTATTTTCCTTGCTAGAACTATGAAAAAATGAATTAAAACTCCCCAAGACCTTAATTTCACCCACACTCCGTTCCAAGGTTACACTTGCCTATAGTTCTTTTATGGGCTACAAATAGACCAATTTTGGATATAAAAACTGTGTTCTTATAAAGGGGGTAAGTCCAAAGAGGTATACACATCAACATCACTTTATTAAGCAAATGAGATTAAAAAAAGTAATCCAGTGAATCCACATACGTACTACACTGTAACCAATTATTAGTATGAAGTCTTGATTCATTAATTTTATGAAAAAAAATGAATCAATAAAGCACCATTGTCATTGTGGTGAAAAAGTGATAATTTTATTATACAGGGTGTTTCAAAACATGTGAAGAAAAATGAAAGGTATTAAGACCTATTAAAAAAAAAACCTATTAACATGGGTTTGCAAACCTGCCATTTTCGAGAGGCAGGTGTCAAAATATATATTTTTTTTTTAGTTTTTTGACGATATCTCAGGAACCGTTTCAGATATAAAATTGAATTTTTGTTCAAATCTTACTATTAAATATTATTTACTTTTCGAGACAGTTAAATTTCTTTCATATGGCAGTTTTATTTTGAGTTTGATTGATTTATTTACCCCTCATTTCTACGACACTGAGAAAATTGGCATTATGAAAGCACATTTTAGACAGTCAATGTTTTCTACATAAAAAGGGTACTGTTGGTCATAATAGAACAATAATAATAATGTTTATTTCCTTTTTAAGTAAATTTTACAATACATTTAGAAAATAAAATAAATTTTTAAAAACAGTAACATTAATATCAAAATGATAAATTATAAATTATTATAACATTGATATTATACTTAATCTCTCTTTTGTGAACTTTTTTCGAGACAAACATAAAAGTAGAATGAAGATAAAATGAAACATAAATGAACATTTACATCACTGGCTTTAATATTTTTTTATGATTTGTTTCAATGCCAGTATTCACGTAAAAATAGTAATGTGTCCTTTTGAAGTAGGTAGGTACAGGTCGACACATTTAAGGTGGCCGCTGAGAGGCGCAGATCGAGAAGCGAGAGGTTTTTAGAAAGAAAGCGACATATTCAAACCACGCCTGTGGTCGGTACACTGAGTATCAAAGTTCTTGGCTAAAAATGAATTTTCTGTAATTATTAATGTTAAAATACGGAATTTTATTACTTTAGTAACGACTTTTGTATCACGACTTTGGCCAAAAGGTATTTTATTTTTAATATATGAAGATGCGGTCACCATAATTCACAACTCACGAGCACGAGGTTTAGCTCAATATTTTTGAACCACGCTGCACTATTTGAATAGAGAAATGCTGGGTTGTCAAGTTGACAGTACGGTCCGATTTTACATTTAAATAAAACCAAAAAGATAACAAAATTATTATCGAACGCTCCCTTCGCTCTCTTCGCTAGTCCACATTGACTTGACGAGTACTGACATACCTATTTAATTAATAAACAAGCGGATTGGAAAAGACGGCGATTTAAATTATTTGATTGACTTACCGAATTAATGACTCAAAAATACCTCTATTAATGAATTTATAAACAATACGTTTTTTATATGCTGATAAGATAAGACAGTACCGAAATTACTATTATCTGGTGCTTTTTAGTTTTTTTGTCATTTCAATTGACTTTGCATAAAGTCTTAACCTGTCTGCATGGATAGTAAAATTCGTTAAATCTGACAAACTTGAAAATTAAGCCACTCCCCAAAGGCTACTACGCCACTGGCCACCTTACGTGTGTCAAGCTGTATATAATATTAATGAAAAGATATTATACAAAAACTGGGTTTTTCTACTCCCAACCTTTAATCTGCATATTAAGTATGAATCACCAGTGCTTTAATGGGTCTCATTAAGATACAAATTTTCATTAAAGCACTGGTCAAGCTATCCAATGACAGAGGAGCATTTGCAGTTGAATCGGTTCCCTTTCGCTCACAATCGGGTCGACAAACCAACCGAAGTCACAGAGTTGTCATACTCACGACAAAAATTGCCTTGTGATATAAGTTCTGTATTTCTGAAAATAAATTCTGAACGTTTATTTAATTTAGAACATAAGTAACATTCAAAGAAAATTTATCAAGATTTTATGTTACCTTAATTAATTTGATAAGTAGGTATATCGTGTAAAAGATAGGAAGATAAAGTATTATATCATTCGTAGCGCTCCGTGATAGTTCAAAGCGGCACCGCTGCGACCGTCGCGTGCGCAGGCAAACATATCGTAATTAATGGCAGTCAATGTTATTAAAATTATTAATTAATCTGAAAATCAAAGCGTAAAATTCGGAATTCGAACTTCGCATAATAAAAATTACGCAGTAGTGAGTAGTGCCCTTAAACTTGATACTAAAACATGTCTCAGCAGAATCTTAGCGACGAAGAGAAAATTTGGTACCTAATATGCGTAAGCAAATAGCAACCTATCTTAACCTCAATGATCCGCAATTGTACACGGGTCATTGTTAAAATATATAATTTTTCAATCTTTTGTATGAAATAAAAAAGGGTCGTAGAAAAAATAGTGTATGGAACTCGCAGATAATGGCTATTAATACGCTCTTATGATGGTTAAGACACTCGCCTACGGCTCGTATCTTAACCATCATACTCGCGTATTAATAGCCTTCATTATAAGCTCGTTGCATAATATACTATTTGTATCTCAAACAGTTCCTAAAATATCGTCAAAAAACTGAAAAAAAAATTATTTTTACTCGGAAACGTTTTTTTTTTTTTAACTCGAAGTATATCGAAAGCGATACGTTTTTTGCGGACCAATGTTAATTTTTAATGTAAATTTTTTTTCTTAGAACGAATCAAGGAAACATAATTTATTTTTCGAGACATGTTTTAAAAACTGTATTTTTTTATTAATAGCTATTTATGTAAACAAGTAAGTGTTTAACGAGTGGAACGTTTTCGAGACGAACGAAGGGAACGAGACAGTTCCCAAAAAATTACTCTAATTTTACAAGTATTTATACGAGATTTTTTAATTAATTTTGAAAAAGCTTCGAAATTTTTCACAAAAGACACTGACTTTTCATAGTCAACTTGTGTTTTTGTTATCACTAACATTCGCTCACCGGCTGCAATAGTGGCACAACTCAAAAATAGTAATATTGGAGATATTTGAGTTTAAAGATTTATAAATAAATAAATTTATATCGAATAATAAAACTCGTACTAAACCGGCACAAATCAAAAGTGTCACTATTGTACGTACACAACAAGACATCCTCCTATAAAGTCAGTGGCATACTGAAAATGTGCATTAGAAAACGGACTTAGAAGCACAAATTGTTATAATGCTTTAGTGACAAATTTGCCATATCGGGAAATCTATGGTACCTAATGTTGTGCCAGTCTTGTTGCAAGGAAGAGTATTAAATTTAACATTTGATGCAACAGTTAGTGCGATTTTAAGGATTTTTGAGTTGTAGCCACTATTGCAGCCGGCGAGCGTTGTGGTTTTATGTCATTCGGTACAAGAAAAATCAAGTAAACAACAAACTGGCCATTTCGAATAAAATATTTAAAAAAAAAGCTCTAAAACCATGAGGCAATAAGCAATATGACTGCTAGTGATGTCATTCGGTGAAAATATATCTTTTTCTATCAAAAAAAGAAGAATCCTTTAATGTTATTGATTTTTGGTTTCCTGTTTTTTCATACCGAATATAAAAAAACAATATGGCGGTTATAAGAAAACCAAAACTACAAAACCTTAATTTTCGGATTGTCAATTGTTAACTCTTGACGATTTGTGTCAACCTATCAAAAATAATTCATTTTGTTTATAATAATAAAAAAAGATATGATGAAAATAAGAAATCTCGATTTTTCAGTTTTTTTCAGTATATTTTTGCAAACGACTGAAGTTAGCTTAAAAAAAACGACTTATTATATTATATTGAAACATTGCACTATCAGAGATAGGTACCTACCAAAAAAATTTATAAGCATTAGTATAAGCATTATTTTCATTATTTTTTAATTTACTATTAGGTAATATAGCATACCTATAAATTTTTAGGTGGTTAAGAACCAGTTAAAGCATTATGCTGCACAACAACATTTTGCAACGCAACTAGGCTGCAAAATAAGAAAAATTCTACTAACGCGATGAGAAATCGTGTGGATATGGGCGTTGATTATTAAGAATCCAATATAAAATGATCATTCCTACTAAGACAAAAATAGTTTCATTTTTTTAATCTAGGAGCCAGGTAACGTAATTACGAAAATATAGAACGAATATCTAAAATCAGTTAAAGGTTAACTCCTTAAATTACTATTTTGCTGGCAAGGGTTTAAAAAAAATATATGACCTTTAGATGTAGATAGAGAGAGAGAGAGAGACCGAGACTATGTGAAGTCTATCGTTTGTTTAATCAGTCATTTCACGGTTGAACGAGCAGATCTATCCGACCCTTTCCTAGCGATAATTTGAATAATTATTAATAACCCGTGTCGGAGTTGGCGGTCCGGAAGGATGTGAGCCCAGATTCGACTCTTTGACATTGACTAATCGAGAGTATAGTATCCATGATATATGGTAGCATCAGAGATCGCTTATCACAGAATAATGCTTTCTCCTTTTTGTATATTCAGGGGATTACTGGATGAGTTATTTCCTCCTAACTTTCTATCTTTAATTTTCTACCTTTTTATTTTCAGATATCCTTAGATTTGTATTTTTTACGAGAAAAACACTCCTAGAATGCAATATTATTACTTTTTATCTCTCTGATGACGACGAAAGAGATTCCGAAGTATGACACTAAATTCCAGTTAAGCTTTTTATAGTTCTTGGACTTCTTGGAAATTTCATACGAGTAAATAAACCCATGCAATAGTTTTAATAAATAAATATGTAAAAAAAATAAAATAATGGAACAGTTACCTTTTCCATAATCTGTCGCACACAAGGCATCACACAATACTGGATCATGCATTCTTCTCTCGTTTTCTCGTAGGAATTACTCGCCAATTCCGTTGCAGTTCAATTTTATCGCAGAAGGCTAAGTGAAAAACAGTGTCAATAGGTGAAAGATTGCGGGTTTAAACCTCAATCTCGTGTTTTCAGCATTAACTTTCGTTTTCCCTTATCGTAAAGCTCAGAATTACACAAAGTAATCTAAAGCGAAATGTATTCTTCATTCAATTCGATTAAATCTTGAGAAACGTAATAAAATTGGGCATATAATACCAATTAGCTTTCACTGGAGATCAGACGACGGCTATTAACCTACTAATAGGTTTTTCAGTCAAATGATAGGGAAGAAAAGTCGTTCCTAATTTTAAAAAGTCTCTTTTAAAAATTTTGCTTTAAAAAGTCTATGTTTCTTATAACCTTATCGATTTCCGAAATACTATTAAATTACAAAGAAAAATAAAGTTCTGAATTCAATAAATTTATACCAGAAGAACTTACAAGCAACGTTTTTGACATAGGTATATGATCACATTCCTCTTTTTCTTTCAAATTCAAATAGACCAAATATCTAAAAGAGATCCCCTAGATCGAACTTGAAGTTGTATGAAACCAATTTGCAAGATAATCTAGTACACATCGAAACACATCGATGCCCCCAAACACAAATCGGGAACGGCAGAAGCCCTTGTAAAGGTGAATGGAGCAATCATAGGTGATTATGGAGCAAATAACAAATATAAAAGTGAAAATTTGAAGTGCGAAAGCTTCTTAATAGCGCAAGGAATAACTGAGATTGAAAAAGCTAATTGACCAACGATAATGAAGAAGTTAAGAGTAATAATATCATATTGCTTCCCAACTCCATAAAGATATATCCGAAAACAAGGTGGAGATCCAAATATCAATAAAGGGACCCAATAGTAGCTTGACGAAAGGTGAGAAGCACAGGCCTCTTTTGCTGCTTGAAACGCAAGTTAGGGGTGCATGCATGACAAGTTCAAGTGAAGCAAGATAAGGAATCCTAAGTAGGCGAGGAAATGTTGACTGGAAAACAGATAGAAAAATCTTCACTACAGCAATCTTAGGTTGGAAAGTCATCGCCTTGCAACCACACAAAGTCACCAGGTGTGGACCAGGAATTCCCTTTTTTCTTTCATACATGTCAAAGGGTGATTATGCCGCACACTTGGTTATAAATGCAACAAGCAGTTCAGCGCCGGGTTGAAATGAAATTGAGAAAGCCTAACATTGAACAACTAATTGAAAACTTCTTCAATTATCTGGTCGGCCCGGTGATTAATAATAAACTTTGTTTCTGTGGACAGTTGACCTTATAAATCGCCACAGTTTGCGTGAATCGCCGCCGTCGAGTACTTAAAGACTGAAAGGGAGTAGGATCGCCTTGTTTAGTCACTTTTTTCATATTAGAAAGCCAGTATGGACCGAAAATGTCGAACTATAAACTGACCATTCTGTACAATTCTTCATTCAATGAAAATGCCGAGCTTTGAGTTGCTCATACCCGTGTGTGATTTTTGATTCTACATACCTTGTTAGAACGTACGTCATTCCTTAAGTAAAATCAGCAACACAATTTAACGTTTTATTATACAGGGTGTTGGTTAAGTACGGGGCCAAACTCCAAGGGGTGCTTCCTTGAGTGATTTTAAGAAGAAAAGTTCAAATAAACATGGGTCCGAAAATGCATATTTTTCAAGATACAGGGTGTCAAACTTTTTTTTTTTTTTCTCGAAAACAAAGCAAGATATGAAAAAAAACTTAAGAGATAAAATAGTTGTATTTCTAGTTGCTTAATTCGAAAAAAATACAAAATTAAAAAAAAAGTCAGTGGCGCCCAATTTTTTAATCAAAAATATTAGTTAGACTGTCTTCCGGGACGCCACTGGAATTAATAATTTTAATCTAATTAGGGCTAAATTACCCTCTTGTTATTACAAACAGAACTGCCAAATTTCAACAAAATTGATTGAAAGAGTTTAGAGATATTCACGAACATTCGAATTTTTTTTTAAGTTTGACACCCTGTATCTTGAAAAATATGCATTTTCGGACCCATGTTTATTTGAACTTTTCTTCTTAAAATCACTCAAGGAAGCACCCCTTGGAGTTTGGCCCCGTACTTAACTAACACCCTGTATAGTCGTAGAGGAAATAATAAAGGTCTATTTACATCTAACGGCACGGACACGGGCCGGGTGTTCAACGCGGACGTGCATTTATACTAATAAATGAGTTTTGAATAATTTACATCTAACAGGGACATTTATATGTATCATACAGGGGCGGGTTGACAACCCGCCCGTCCCCTTTAAATGTAAATTCACCCATTCAAAATCCATTTATTATTAAAAATGCACGTCCACCGTGCCGGTAGATGTAAATAGACCTTAATCGGGTTTACACAGCTTGCAGATTACAGTCTGGCAAATAGGATACACAGACGTGCTCGGACTACATACTGCTTTACATGCAAGCATAATTATGCATAATAAAGCAGCATAATGTAGACGATGCCATGTTCTAATTACAAATTACAGTGAGGCATACGTAGTGTGGCTGCTCTCTTTTATGTTTTATTTCTTCCTCGATTTTTGGAATAATTAGATAAGGAAAATGTTAATCGGCTGCTCTTAATGGTGATGTTACCGATTAAAATAGACGTAAGTTGAAACTAAGTCGAGTATCTTTAATGACTATTAATGACTAAATCAGAATAGAACTCGTCTCATAAAAGCACTTCCTTTTTAATAATTATAAAAATCATCATTTCATCTCAATCTTAATTACGTTAAATGCAGTCTCCAGTAACTAACTAAAGTAAGAGATCTATAAAATAATATTTGTGACCCTATAAAATCTACTTTTAACTCCAGTGTTCCTCCTGCATCAGCATGGAGGACTAGCACTAACATTTAATACCGGTGTTAAGTGCATGTTGTAATATTTATATCGTCCAAGTTAAGCCTCTTAGATGGAACTCACCATGACGTTAATCTCGTTTAAGAAGATTTGGCTGTGGGAATTAACCAACAAAATATTTTTACTTCCAAACTCACGTCGAGCATTAACTCAGCGAGCAATATCATGTTCGTGATTTACATTTTATACGACTTACATTAGGTTGGGAGTTTGGGACTCCGAGTTGCTTTCATACAGATTTTTCCTCTTATATTTATTTGCTTGTAAGTAGAGGTTTTTCGTGCGCATTTTCCGGATTATGTGGGACATAAAGAGGGTCAAATAATGGTTCCGGGCTGATTAGGTTTTAAAAATAGATAACCTTTGAATTTTCTTTTAAAGCCTGAAACTTATATTTCTTGAACGTCAAATCGAAGAGTTTCTAAAATGACAGAACAGTTAGCAATGAAACGTTGAAGTCATAATATGAAACTGTTCTAAAAAAATCTCTCTGAAGAAATCACATTTTTCACTAATAATTGAATGTAACGTTATTTATTATCCTGCGAGTTTAGTTTCATAATGACGTAGATTCCTCATGCGGTAAGATAATAGGCGTACGCTCAAGCAGCTAGGTCAGTCACTGCTTAGTCGCCGGTGAAATAATAATAAAAAAATCACTACTTAGAGCCAATAACAACTCCGGAGATACAATAAATCACATTCATAGCACTGACAAGTGACAAAACACATATAAGATGTTAACGACACGAACATCTTTGAAAAGCAAACGACACAGCTGATTGCGCTTTATTGTAGTCTTGTTTTTACTTTTTTGGTACAGTTGATAACTCCTCTGTACTGCGTCCCCGCAAACCAGAGGGACCCTTGAGGAACTTCTAGCCGATCTGAGCCCTAGAGGAGCCCAGGAAGCAACAACATATCAGGCAAAGTGGGTTTAGAGGCGCTTTGCCTATGCCTATATTTTCGAAGCTGCAGGAATGATGATATTTCCATAAAATCGTAGAGAAAATAGCGTCTTCATCTCGCGGCGAACGGCCATTATCTAATTCAATTAACACCCCTAAGTGCGAACTTTTATAACATGGAAACGACATTCTTTTGTCCTCGTTTGTCCAACGAAAATTTTCGTTTTTTCACCATTAAAAAAAAATATGGGAAAATAAAAATAATACTTTTTTTAAGGTGGATGAACGATAATTTTGGTCGTCAAACTTGGGCAAATCATGGACAAACGAATGCCGTGTCCATTTTATAATTTTTTTATTTTAATTTATTTTTAGTTTATTGTAAGAACTTTCAAAAACTTAGGGTAACAGTGACCAGAAACGTCACTTGATTCCATTCTGTAATTTAGTGGACCCGGTTCCCCTCGTCTTTCGCGAAAAGCCACTGTGATCGTCTATTTACCTCTGGGTTTCCCCTAATAGGACCGCTGTGTTTTCCTACGTTGTGTTTACCGTTGTCGGAAATGTGGTTGCATTGATATCTGCCCTAACTAATTTCTCAAGGGGTTTTTCCTGGGTTTAGGAAGGACAATTCGGCTGGAGTTCACACAAGGTCGTCTCTGACCGAACTGCTGGTTAAGAATTGTGCTTAGATGTTTGTTTGGGGTGCGATTTGACCCTAACTAAATTGGCAATGGAAATTCTCAGGTTGAAGAGGCACAATTCGGCTGGAGTTCACATAAAGTCATCTCTGGCCGGGTTGTTGGTTAAGAATTGTGATTAGAAGTTTGTTCGGGTGCGATTTGACCCTAACTAAATTGGCACTGGAAATTCTCAGGTTGAAGAAGGACAATTCGGCTGGAGTTCACATAAAGTAGTCTCTGGCCGAGTTGTTGGTTAAGAAGGAGTCGTTGCCTGGAGTTCACAATATGCCATCTCTGGACAACGACTAAAGGGTTAAGGAGTCAGATGCGACCTGCTTGGAAGCTGATCTTCATCTGTCTGGTGCTGCTGTAAGACGTCTGCTTTTATAGAAGCAGTCGCACGCTTTCTAAACACGACACGTAACAATGCAACTTCTTGGCACTGCCTTATACCGTGATTTTATGTGTTTTATTCCTTATCATATTTCCCTTATCTTAAGACTTGGCGAGTTGACCTCGCGGCTATCTTACTGAATTGTCCTAAACCTGAACTACCTAAATTTTCCTTAAAATCGGCCGACGCTTTCTGTACCTTTCCATTGTGCCTAGCTATTATAATTACACCGGCTTAACTTTCATCTCGAATTTCCACCTGCTTGCTATTTCGGGATCGCGATGTATTTCCGGCTACCTTCATTTATTTTTTCGCTTTATCGATTGGTGTAATTTTCATTTTCGTGGGTGAAATATCTAGCGACTTACTCTTGTCTTTGGAAGGGGTTATTGTTTGATTCTGATTTCACAAATCTTTCCACCCGGTCTGTTTCTAGGTCATCCTGTCTTTTCAATCGGTGCTAGGCGCTTTTATAAAGGCATCTGGCAATATTTATTTACCCTTGCGGTGGCCGCTCTCTTGCTGTTCCGTGCTGGAATGTGACCAGCTAGTGCTAGAGCGATTTCTATTTTTCTGAATATTTAATGTGCTGGCAGGGATCGTTTACTTGATGTAACGGCGGGTGGCTGCGTTTTAATTTCCTAACAATTTTACTTTCAGGTATTTACGTACCTATTCTTGCACTATTTGCTTTTTCGATTTGGGCTGATTTAACGAGGGCGATGGAAATAATTTCCTTATCATCCTACCTAGGTGCGATCCATTTCAATTCACTTTATTCCATATACACAGAGGTGCCAAATTTCCGCATATCATAACTTCTTTATGGTTCCTTTTTTTAATCTCGAAACAGCTCAATTTTAGTTGAAAAAAAGACATGTATCAACATGAGAATAATTTTTTCGGACCACAATTTTGAGCTGTTACGTTATCACATTTTTTAAAAAATAACAACCCTTCCTTTTTCATCAGAAACCGTTTATCGTCTTCTTCATGAATACAATGATACCACACGCTAGCGGTTTATTGCTAACCGTTGACAAGATACAGATTTTGTTAAAAATATTGATAAATAGCCCCTCGCCGCTAAGCCTGAGTTTTCTGAGGTTTCTACTTCTGGGAGTCCCTCGCATGTTGTTTTATTTACTTTGGTTCCCATTTATGGTCCAATGAGTAATGGAGGAAGTAAACAATACTGTAGCATAATCCCCTGTGACACAGCAAGCTACATACAACATGGTACGCCAGGAGCCCCGAGGTTAAGTGCAATGGGGCTGGTATTATATCAATACCAGCGTCATTGCATCAATATTGCATCTTATCACCGTGGACCTTCACTTTAGGATTTAGGTTTGCGAAGTTGTCTCCTCATGGTTTAGGCGACTTACTCCAGACCCCCATACTAGTGGATTCTGTGAGTCGGGCGAATGTGCTCGGATTTCAGAGTCTAACGAGATTAGCCCTCCCTCCGTTTTCGAGGATGCTGAATACGATGGTGGTGGTTTAAATTCTTCTCGAGTTGACCGCACCCCCTAAAACGGCCAAAAACCATCCATATGAAGGGTAAATCACAGAACTTCTTTCTCTTGGCGACCAAACTTGTGTCACCCCCCGTTTTCGAGGTCGCTGAACGCGATGCTGACGTCGAGGTCGGTTCTCGACGCCCGCCAGCCCCTCTACGTGGCCAAGAACAGCCCCCGGAAGGAGTGAAAAATTAACATGAGAACTTTTTATAAAAATAAAACAATCATGAGTAAGGGTGTCAAATACAGGTGTTTTTTATTAACAAATAAAATATAAAGAGGGGTGGGCAGAGCGTGCTCTGATTTACGTACGGCTGAGGGGTTGGCGGGCGTCAAGGGCCGACCTCGACGTCAGCATCGCGTTCAGCATCCTCGGAAACAGGCGGGGACGCATTTTGGTCGATTTCACGTGGCGAGTTCCCGTTTCACCCCTTCCGGGGGTTGTTCTTGGCCGCGTAGAGGGGTTAGCGGGCATAGAGGACCGACCTCGACGTCTGCATCGCGTTCAGAGACCTCTAAAATGAGCGAGGACGGATTTTCGTCGATTTCACGCGGCGAGTTCCCGTTTCACTCCTTCCGGGGGCTGTTCTTGGCCGCGTAGAGGGGCTGGCGGGCGTCGAGAACTGACCTCGACGTCAGCATCACGTTCAGCGACCTCGAAAACGGGGGAGACACAAGTTTGGCCGCCAAGAGAAAGAAGTTCCGTGATTTACCCTTCATAGGGGTGGTTTTTGGTCGTTTTAGGGGGTGCGGTCAACTCGAGAAGAGTTTAAACCACCACCATGGTATTCAGCATCCTCGAAAACGGGGGGTAGGGCTAGTGTCGTTAGGCTCTGAAATCCGAGGACTTTTCGGGTTTTTTTCCGACCACAGAATCCACTATACCTCTCTGTCTGCGTGACATGCCCACCTGAGTGATACGGTTTATCGGGAGAGTCCACAGTCGAGTGTACTCTGGAAACGTTACTTCTAGTGCAAAGACCTTAAATCACTACAAGACAACTAGATTAGGAAAGACGGTTCGCAAGAGAGTTACAACAAAAGTTTTACAGCTCTGACTTTTTTCCATAGTGAAATTGTTTGCATTTAAACGGGTGTCCTTTTTTTCAAGCTGGCGGTTTCTTTTTTTTTGCGTCGCTTCATCTTCTATCCATACATCAGGATTATATTCTTCTCTTTTAAAAGTGATGTTTATCAACTTATTTCTTGGACACTATGATCAAAGACATGTACGCTATTTGTCTTCTCTCTCTTTCCCAAACCGAATCCTCAGCTATGACTGAATCATCATAGAAACATCACGTGGTCATTCAATCACATCTTTACTCTCTCAAACAGAAATCTCAGCCACAAATATGAATCACACAAAAAAACTATTCGTCCTTCAACTGTAACTTATGTCCCTTGAATCCTTGAGTAATCTAACAGTCGCTATCAGTGGAATGAACAGGATCCTACTGTTCCCTTTCTGCTTGTTCTCTGCTAAAATTCCATTTTAAAGGTAAACTTGGAATAATATTCTAAAAAATTCGAATAATAAAATAGTTTCTATGATAAGTAAACTAGGAACAACGAAGAAAATAAACAATCATAAAATGAATATCGGACGTTTCCCGCTAAATTTATTAAATCGCACGAAGTTCTTGTCTCTACAATACCAACAACCGAAACTTATTTATATAAAAATTAATACAAAAAAAAAATAAAAGCGAAAAACTTTATTTTTAACAGGGGAATCCTCTTTTCACTGGGGATACTGTCATGCAAGCCATAATAGGTTCGTAATTTTAAAAATGTAATTCCTTGCTGCAGGGTTATAAATTATGAAGATGAAAAATTTGAAATTTGATTCCTCTCCCTTTGCTCCGTATTAACGTTCAAACAACTGTGAAATACATTTTCTCTGTTGGGAAATTAGCCGTTGTATTTCTACGAGAAAATTGGACACATAACTCCAAGATTACGCATGTTACATGATTCAAGACGTCGTATTTCGTCGTTCCCAAATGTACACGACTTCGCTACAGAGTTTGGAGTTTCTGTATCTAAGTTGTTAATTAACGGAAACACGATTCCCATTTTATTAGTACAGGGAGGATTATTTCCTTTTGTTCCCATTTTCAGACATTGCATCGATAAAGAGTGTTGTTTCCAAGTAGTTAATTTCTTGATGTTATGAATATGCAAGGGAAACTTCGTCACAGTTTATAAAGTTATGGATTTCTCTTATTATTTCTGCAAGGAAACTTAAAGTTCACCCTAACTTTTACAATGCTCAGGAAATCTTTGTGCTCAGAACAAAACTTAATCCAAAAATTAATACCCGTCTTGATTTCCTCAAACAATTAGAGTTGACTTGAAGAGGAAGGCGGCTTGTCCTTAAGTTTATAAACGTTATAGTGACTGTGAAGCTTTTATTGAGTTTAGACACTTCAGATCATCTTTCAAACGTGATTTAGCTCAGACAATAGAGCTTTAATCCTGGAAGTTTATGTTTTTTTTCGACAACGTTTGAGGCTCTTCTATATAATCTCTCAAATAGGGTAGGACACAATCAACGTGTAATTACTGATATTTCCAATGATACTCCTTCAATCAGTCCTTTATAATTTCTTGTGCTGCCGATTTATTCTCTTTCATAATCTTACTTTGCGTTCTTATCTCATCGTCTCATCCTTCTGTGAAGATAAAATCTGAAAGGTTTTTTAAATATGAATGAAAGAAACCCTTAAACACTCTTGTTTTTATATGTTTTTTTCACTGTCATCGCAGTTTGGTACTGGTTTCATTATTGGAATTATAGTAATTGAACTGCACGCACCATAGGTATTTCAATGGTAAAAACTTAGGATTGACTTATTGGCCTCCCTATATGTTTTGAGTTGAAGGCTAAATCAATAATTTGTTTAGATTGAAAAGCGTATCTCTTGCTGTAGTTACAATTGAGGATGTTAAGCCATTTTCGAGGAATTTCGAGAAAACCGGGACATGAAAGATATGTGATAGTTTACAGTTTGAGTTTTTGACCTTTTTTCGATTTTTTTTCGAAAATGGCTAAACAGCAGCTTTTCGATCTTAACAATTCATAGAATACCATTCACAAGAGAAATTGTCGCGTGTGCGAGATAGACAAGTCAGCTGTCGGTATGCTTCAGGATGACCACGCCACATGTACGAGAATACGAAAATCCTGGCAACACCTCCACACTACTAAAACCCGATTACATCGTGTATTTCCAAACATCCAAATAATTTCAACAGGCTGGAGGAAGGAATGAAAGCACGGAGGATTTGGTTTTCGGCGTTACATCAGACCCGAATCAGTATCATCTAATTCCGCAATCTTTGACATAATCGGAGAGACCGGCCGTTGATAGGGTGGAGATAGATACGGATGATAGTCACCGGACCATCAATCTATAAATAGGAGCGCTTTTATCTGCATCGAGGTGACGAAGTGAGAGTGCAATGTGTGAAGCCGCAATGGTGAACGATACGGGTATTCATGCCAGAGAAGAGGACCAGGGCAGCAAAGTAGTGCAAGGTAGGCTCCTTCACAGCTTACCTAATACAGACACGCCCACATTTTGGACACAGAACACATAGCCAACATACCTCTCAATCTAGCCGAGATCGAAGATCTGGATACACTGAGAACCATTCTTGTGCACGTCAGGGAAAATCTGAGAGAACTTGAAGAGACAGACCAAGGGATTCAAACAAAACGAGAAGATGATGAGGCCGATTTTAAAAGCCCCTGAAAACACGTCAAAATCACCCGACCAGACGAAAATGATGACAGACGTGATCGCACCCAAATAAAACTGAACACAAATTGACCAGAAAATCACCCACAGCAAGCCCGACGAGAAAACACCACCGGTAGTTATCAGAGAGACTCAAAAATGTCTTGAAAATAGTAATCAAGCGAGTTCCGACGCACTTGGCAATCGACAAGAACAAATAAGACCTGACAGAGAAAGACTACCTACCTAAGGCAGTCTCCCAAGTGAAGGGAAGAGACGGCAATCACTTACAAATGGTACTCGTTGAGATGGACCAAGAGTACAACAAATCACCTTACACATTTATTGAACTCTTGTGACATTAACTAATTAATTAAACTTTGTGGGAAGTTTCAACGTGTGTTGGATTAGGAGAAACTGGATTTCGCTAGGCCGATCGTGCAGGTATGATGGTATACTTCATAGAAGGATTTAATTTATTGCGACAGGCGCTTTGTGTCAGTCGTAACTTTCTTAGTCTCCGACTGCGGGTTACATATGTTCTCTTTTGCAGGATGTTCGTACATGGTGTTTTCTGGTTCGTGTTTGTTTAGTACGTGGGTTTAGTACGTGTGTTTATTTCAAGTGCGAGGTCAGCACGTTCCCTTGGTGAAACTTAAGTCTCGGGTGTCGGTGGGTTGTGCGGGCGTCTGAGGTAGCTGTCGTTCGACTTTGGACCGCCTTCATTGATTTATTTTGCGGCACGGAGTCGCCAGTGTTTGAGTCTGCACATTGTCTTGCCGACCACCAGCTGTCTCCGCTTCACCAAGTCTGATGGTGAGCGCAAATCGGCCTGCACAGGTATTTACCATTTGTCCAATTACCTTCACTGCCTCAGAAGCCCCATTGGCACTGAGTTCAGGATTTTCACCTTTCACGGAACAATATTTCAATATTTCAAGGACCTTACCCATTTCGGGCAACATGAAACCACCCCTCATAGGCAGAAAACCTTGTGGCAGTGTTTGCAACCCAGAACAAACTTCTATTTGAACCATTGTTTTGCAATTCGGTACCCATTTGCTTTGATTTTGATTATAATAATTAAATAACAATATTACTTTTTTTAATTAATTCATACACTCGACAAAAGTGTGACACGAATTATTGGCAGATAGACACGTTGGGCGCCACTTGAAACGAACTATTTGACCCCTAGAGGGGAAAAATAGCCGTTGAGAGCATGAGACAGTAAAAGACAACAAGGGTCGTAGGTTGAGTCGCTAGTCTAAGAGGGTCAGCAATAACAAGCAGGTCAGCAGAACAACAGGTACTCTTTATTAAAATAAAATCACAGCTATTATCACAGAATCTTGACTTGAGCACGGTTAACAACAATAAGGAACAAGAGCGTGTAGTATATCCGAATGAACTGATCGGTTAAAACTTGGTAGGCAAAGGCACTTAGCTTCGTAGGGTCTCCGGAGCGAGGGTGGAAGTTTAGCTGGTGGTAAACTTGGTCTCAGGTACAACCAATGTGCTGCCTTCTTGTTTGAAGAGAAAACTTGCTTCCAGGAAAACTTGCGTCCATACGAAGAAGTGGATTCCGTCAAAGAGTTGACTCCGGGGGAAAAATTGAGTCCAGGAGAAAAAGTTGCCACCCAGGAAAAAGAATTGCCTCCAGGAAAAAGCTGCAATTTCATAGGTATCAGAGACACTCTTGTATTAATGAACGGTCCGATCGAGTCTGCTTGCCAAGGGTACATAAAATTTTGTCCCGTCCTCAAGATAGGTTGAGATCAAAAATGTGATTGACAAAATTTTACAGGCGAAGCGAAACTCGATCAGATTTAAAAGCTGCACAAATTCCAGCACAATCAATAAAATCATTTTACGACACTCACCAAGCCAAAAACGTGGGTGATGTTTATAATAATTTACGTGAAAGTTCACGACGCCATTTCGCCAAAAATTCCCTGTGTTTGCGGAAACGATCTTCCTCTAGCGAATTCCAGGAGAGAAAAGAAAGGTGAGAACGCAGGCATCTGCGTACCGGATCGGAACTCGACAGTCGAGGTCGACGAGACTCGACAGTCAAAGTCGACGAACTCGAGGCCTCCAGCCGGCCGTGTTTGCGTCGCACTAAAACCCACCATCACTCACTTACCGCGCGCGCCCGCCGTTGTCTCCGTGTCACTGGCATTCAGCCGGTACGTACAAAACGTACGTTGGATTGGCAAGCGACAACTCGCTCTCTCCTAGCCGACGTTTAGGAAATGAACGAAAGTAACTAATTAGAACTCTAGCTCGCGATTCCATGTGGCACTCTCTAGACTGATAATTAAAACAGAATCTTACAAATATAGACAAGAAAACGGACAATGTAACAGATGCCAAAGATTCCGATACGCTTTAATAAATTTAAAAGCAGACTACAAGTGCCTCAAATGGGCGGGAAGTACCCGGGGGACCACTACACCCACTTGTGTATTAAGCCAAGAACGACCAACGCCAAACGCGTCAACTGCGCTGGCAAACACCCAGCATTTTGGAGAAGGTTCCCAAATAACCTAACTGACAACACTGACAACCCATACTTTCCTTTCTCCGACAAGTTACATCACTACGTAACACCACAGCCGCACAGAAAGACATCAATAAATTCACAAACACAAAAGGAGGCATAAACACACATCAACACGCCGCAAAAAAAGGCAAGACCACCCACGCATACGCCGCAAAAAAAGGCAGCACACACATACCGTAAAACAAGTAACACACACGTTGTTACAAAAAAAAGCACACATACAAACCACGCACGATGAAGGAGCAAAGAGTAAAGAGACCGCGGAGTTCGGTCTCATCACCCAATCAGCCATGACAGAGCATGAGGTCTATCTTAATTGTAGACAAAACATTCGGAATAAGTCTCCATGGACCACAACAAACCAACTAGGCAAATATGATCTTACGTTTTTTTTTTTTGCTCAACGATAAAAGATGCATAAACATTTTGTGACTTGTATTGAAGGTATTGAAGGCTTTCTTTGCTGATGAATTAGGTATATGAGTTTAGCATTCTTACAAAAGTTACGTTACATGAAAATAACATCTATCTTTGTGGAAGGAATATGTCTTATTCATATATTCATTCAAATCTATTTCGGCAGATTACAGGTTTATGGGGCGAGAAAATACGACAGAACAGATGGCGAAATATTGTTTCAGAACGAGTAATATTTTTAGTTTTCAGCACATATCATGTACCTTAAAGGAAAATATATGGCATGTACTTCGAACTTCAAGGTAGATGGAAAACGAAAGATGTACGCCAGTATTCAAACCCTTGTTGACAGCATAGAAAATAAAAATACAAAATGTCAAACTTATATGCACTCACAACAAATTGAAACTCCAGGTGCGAATAAAAATTCTCCATTCTACCATAACTCCAGCTATAGAACGTACGAGTAGGTACTCCACGTCTGCAATTCCTACGAAACAAAAATGAGAATTTTAGATTCCTTGCGATGAAACACGATATGATGCTCTCATACCACGAAAACAGCATTCCGTAGAATCGTTTCGGTTGTGATGAGCTGGACTTTATTTGCTTTTCCCTGGAACGACATGAAATATTAATCTTTCGCCGCACATTTAAAAGAATTCTCTTTGGATGCCACAACGTGTATCATTGTTATAAAAAACTCTTTAAAAATCTAAGTATTTAATGATAAACCAACGTTATACTAATCGAGAACAGGGATGACATAAAATAGGAAGAAGAAGAAAAAGTTGAATGATGGATCAATGTCACAAGTCTATCTCTGGATTTTAAATACCGTCGTCTCCCTAGTTCCGTCCTGATATCAAAGACATAATTAAGCTTCTCTTTCCCGGCAGGCAAATCCTGGTTGATCCTTAGGTAACGAGTGTGCCGATCAAACGAACTCTGACCTCGACAGGACAACCAAGCTCATACATCAGCTCTAATTAGGTGGATTTGTTATAGGCCATCAGAGCTGGACATTCAGCCTGGTCTAATAATACTCCTGTTTGATCGAGTAGTTGCTCTGAACAATCCCATGTTTGCTCATTTGTGGCCCCTTTTCTCATATAATAATAATATTGTATAAACCACCCTGGGTGATTAATCCTTACTTAGTAAATATTTGAATGTGAAATAATCTGTATATAAATAGTACAGAATATGTCAATATTTACCTCCTATTATTTCTCTATAGCTTTATACCTACATCGACGCTTAGAGGTTCAACCTCAATCGCCCCCTCACTCCGATCCATTTTACATGCAGATGTTCCTATATAGGAATTCCGGGCGACAGTGACAACTTTTCCCGTCGATCTATCGCGTTCTTTGCGCCGACAGTTGCACAGATAACGTCACTCCGGGATGCATTCAAAGCCCGTGTAGCGTAATGATCGTGCCGTCGCTGGAGATGGGGAGCAGCAGATTTTAGCAGCAATTTATTCCATAAACAGGACAGCAGGACATTGTGGCCAATGATTCGTGAGAAAACGGAGAAGTTATTAAAAGATAACGGTGTGTGAACAAGGGAGAAAAATAAATCAACTATCGGAACCTTACTGGACGTGCCTTAATTGAAAAAGGAAAACTAGAGGGATGGTGATTTTTTTGCGGCGGTTTCCCTTGTTGCAGGAAAATAATTTGAACAGTTTCAGTCTACAAGGAGCAATTATCTTTCCTTTGCAGCCAAGTTTTTCAAATCTCTCTTCCGTTTGAAGTTTTAGAATCATCTCTCATCTAGGATTAAAACTTATTAGTGTATTTTTTAACAAAAAAATACACTATTGAGGACGACATCACTTTTCGAAAATCACCCAAACTCATCAAATGTCCACCGATCATGACCCCCAGATCACGAAAAAGTGGTTTTCCAAAATTCACCTGCCCACGATATATATATATATATATATATATATTTATATATATATTTATATATTTATATATTTATATATTTCTCCAAAATCGCGAAATTTCGATTTTCAAAACGCTCCTGTAGCTTTATCTTTCAAGATTAGTGAATGAAATTTTGTATCCTTGTAAAGCTTTGGAACGACGTTAGATTTTCGTTGAAAAAAATTCCTAAAGTCGCGTTACTTCTACAGGGTGTCCTTTCAAAATTCCCCAAATCCCGTTTTTGTCATCTCATTTCAGGTCGCAGTTTTCAATCTAGGGGACTGAAATTTTTGTGGGAGTAAGATATCTATAAGAACTGGTCTGGTATTGTGTACTTGAGCAAAATCGGCCGAGCCGTTTCAAAATGGCGGCCATTTGAATTTTTGGAAAAATTGCTTTTTTTTGAACCCCTGTATGAGTAAGATGGAAAAATAACTTTGAAACTAAATCAACATGATTGGAGGAAAATTAATTGAAATTTGATTTAATGTTATAAAATTTGTATTACTTTTATTAATAAGCCAGTGGCGTGGGTAGGAAAAGGGTAAAAATATCTAAATTTCTCTAACAATTTATGAGCACATTTTTGAAGGAATTAAATTGAAATTTTCACAGTAGGCAACTATACTAATAGCCTCTAGCCCTTAAAAATTTCAAGAAGTAAATAACAAAAATGGCGGAGTTATTTGAATTTTTTTTACATGATGTTTATTTCTCTAAAATTTTAAAAACTCTCCTGTAGCTTCACCTTTCAAGATTAATGAACGAAATTTTTTACTCTTTTGAAACTTAGAGATGACGTTTGATTTTCATAAAAATAATTTTTCTAAAGTTTTGTTACTTTTACAGGGTGTCCCTCCAAATTTCCAAAAAAAAACCGGTCATGAGGCACGGTTTCTGGTCGCAGTTTTCAATTTAGGGGGCTGAAATTTTTTTTGTAATAATATAACTGCAAGTAGTCGGTCTTGAGTAAAATCGGAATAGCCGTTCCAAAATGGCTGCCTTTTAAATTTTAGGAAAAATTGATAGATTTTGAACCTCTAAATAAGCAAGTTAGAAACAAAAACTTTTAAGCAAAATTAGCATTATTGGAAGAATAGTTATTGAAATTTGAGTTATTGCAATAAAATTTGCATTTTTTTATTATTAAGCCAGTGGCATGGGTAGGAAAAGGGTAAAAAAGGCTAAACTTCTATAGCCGTTTATTCTATTTTTCTATTTTTGTACGAATCGAACTGAAATTTTTCCAGTAGATAACTATACTAATAACCCTTAATTCTAAAATTTTCAAGAAGCAAATAAGAAAAATGGCGGAGATATTCGAATATTTTTAAATTAGGTTTATTCCTCCAAAATTTAAAATTTTCAGTTTTCAAAGCTCCCTTTTCACTTTTTCAGTTCTATTGAAGGTAGTGTAAAAAATAGTATTTTTTAGGTAAAGTCAGCCAGTGGCCGGCAAAGGAAAAGGGGCAAAATTGTTCAATTTTACCATTTATTTTGGTTTTGTTAAATTTAAAAATCCATTCTAAGGCACGTTTTCAAACGAAGTGAAATGCAATTTTCACAGTTAACCACTACGCTAATATGACCTGACTAGGGAAATTTTCAGAAAGCCAATTGAAAAAGCGGTGAAAATATTCATAAATTGGATCGCTTAAAAATACACTATTTATGCGATTGATGCGCAAGAAGGTTTTTTCTATATGATCTATCATTTGGAGTTAACCGTCTGTGATCTGGAAATTTAACTCTTTCTTTTTTTATTTAACTCTCAAATATTTTGATTGTTTGACATAAGAGTACCTACCTAAGTAAAAAAAAACAATTATTTATCGTCTAAAATTTAACAGATTTCAACTCGAATATTATTTAAAGCTACTACATATTGTTAAAATCTTAAGCTGAGATAACTCCCTCTTGCTTTTGATATTTTCTTATACTGCGTTTGATAAATAAATAGCAGAGGTTTGTAAATATTATTTTATTTCCAAAACAATGAAAACACTTTTATACGATTTTGTATCTAGAGCTTCTTATTCAAGAATTTAGGCAGCTACTAACGGTTCCTTTAACACTTTTCCAGTACCCGTTACAGATCTTTACCTTTTTATCTCATTAATAATTTTTGTAACGATTGTATTGATTTCACCGTATACTGATTTTGTAGAATAGGTACTCTATACAACGTCGGCTGCATTGCGCGACGTCGGCGGTATTGTTCATAAGTATTCTACTACGACTATATCGGCCATGATCGGTTCCCGTTTACTTCCGATCGTGGTACCGGAAGCTTTAAAAACTCAGACAGTTTAGGATAAAAATTAGATCCGCTCTTTAGAACTCAAAAAACAAAATACAAATTTATTTTATATGTTTCCTTTTTATTTAATCAAGTAATCTGAATGCACACCAGCTAATAAATTCATCACTAATTCAGTGAGGTAAGTATAGTTATCTTTTTATTGATTATGCTTTGATTATCAGCAGCACCTGTGGATCGGGTGTTGACGAAATCAAGATGGCTGGATTCATGTCTCTTTATAATATTTCATTATTTCGTTAATTCTTTTATTATACATTTATTTTTCATCATCGCTATTATCTTATTTATTTTACCATTATTTTACTATTATCGGTATTGGTGGTGAAATTTTTGAAAGTCATATAGGTCATGAGTACACCTATTATATTTTAATCAACTTTCCACGTAAAAAACTTTGATAAATTTGACGACATCATTCGTTTCTTTGTTTCAAAGGAGTTCGCTTTTTTTGGATGCTTTACAACCGGAGTTCTTCTCCATCCATCACGAAGAACCGGCTATAAGAGTTGACACATAATCAGCATTCTATTAATTTTCAATCTTTGCTTATCTAATTTTCTTTCGGTAAATAAATTTTTTAGCATCGCCCCTCACACGTCTTCAATTTAGTAGACATTGGAATCTCTAGATTGGCCATCGTGTGAGTTTCAATGTGTGTTTTATTTTACGCGTAACTATTATATTTTCATGCTTAATTTTACATCAGAATATTCATCATTTTATATTTATTCTATTTTTATTATTATTCATTATATTTATTATATTATTGCAATTATTTCTATTTATTATAATTATGTAATGGTTTATTCTCTTTATAGAAAAAAATGTTATGAATTTTTTGTGATGTTCTTCATGTGTGTGCATTGCCAAAGTAATAAGTTAATTACACTTTTGAGCTAGCTGCCTAGTAAATAACATTCTTTACCTCCCCCAAACTTGTTCAGTGGTGGAATTGAACGTTATACTACCGTTCATTTTGAGTTAAAAACAATCTATAATACCATCCATTCTTTTTATTTATTACAAAAAAGGACAAATTGAATTGAGTAAAATTTTGCTTTTATTATTTAGAGTTGGCTTGATTCATTTAAAAGTTTAGACTGTCGCAATAGTTCTAGTGTATTTTAGAGTTAAGTCTTCAGGTACCAAATCTTGATTTCTAGATGAAGGACCTCGCAGAATCCTTATGAAAATTGAATCCCGGTCACTTTCCACAAAGATTCTGCGAGGTCATTTCTCTATTTTACCTAAAGTTACCAATTTTTTGTTCGACAATAATCAAACGTTGACTATATTTTCAATAGGTGCGTTCAGGCTAAACCTCCACAGTCGATACACAGGCGTCTATACTACAGGGTTACTGGTAACTGGTTACATTCCTTTGGTGATCTGATAAAACAAGAGGTAAGAAGTAAATTAACCTCAACATGCACTATACAAAACTCAATAGATTTTGAGATATTTCGATTTTCAACTTTTCTTAAAAAAATGGTTTCAAATGTCTTGAAATGTAATTTTCAAAAAATCTACTTTAACTTTTTGATTTTTTTTTTGCTGGAATACTTGTTCAATACTATGCTTCCTTCTGGAATAAAAAATATCCTGAGGTATTTCGATCGTGTGAAAATTTCAAAGAAAAACTTTCACAAACTATTTTTTTTAAATAAGATTTAAAAGTTTTTACAAGTTATTTTCGCAAAATTGTCAAGGCAACTTGCGTACAAATTATTTTAAAAACTTCCCTAGTGTAGTAGCTATCTAACAAGGTACGAATCTTGTACAAGAATAACAGAATCTCCCCGCTCCCGCTAGGTACCGTTACCGAGGAACAAATCCTTAAGTCGGGACGTTTTAAAAAAAATACGGCCCTGAACGGGGGTCTTAAAATTCTCGGATCCGGCCCATCTTCAACGGGTCGTATTTGGGGGTCCCGAGCTTTGTCCCTACCAAGTTTCGTCCCGATCGGTAAAAACTTTTAAATCTTATTTAAAAAAAATAGTTTGTGAAAGTTTTTCTTTGAAATTTTCACACGATCGAAATACCTCAGGATATTTTTTAATCCAGAAGGAAGCATAGTATTGGACAAGTATTCCAGCAAAAAAAAAAATCAAAAAGTTAAAGTAGATTTTTTGAAAATTACATTTCAAGACATCTGAAACCATTTTTTTAAGAAAAGTTGAAAATCGAAATATCTCAAAATCTATTGAGTTTTGTATAGTGCATGTTGGGGTTAATTTACTCCTTACCTCTTGTTTTATCAGATCACCAAAGGAATGTATCCAGTTACCAGTAACCCTGTATACATTAGTATGTAAATTGTGTACAGTAACTGACAGTACTAAAAAAGCAATTTCGGAGAAGCGGCAAGCGGAAAATTTTTCTCGCAACGAAAGTTTCTGCTTGCCGCTTCTCTGAAATTACTTTTTTGGAAATGTCAGTTACTGTACACAATTTCCGTACCGATGTATAGAAGTGTTGTCATTAGACTCATTTTTATCATAATACGCGTATATACCTAGTGGCTGCTCATTTTATCTGGAGACATTTAAATATGGGGTGTTCCAAATTTTATTAATCAAGAGATATCTGCCTTATTACAAAACAGAAAGAAATGAAATTTGGGAATCTTCAAATATACCCCTAAGGCTTTACGACTGCATCCTCAATACACATTTCAACGTCTTTCAACTGACCATCAAGTAACCATCTCCTACTGGTTTTTTCCAAATTAAACCCCTGATTGTTTGCTCAGTAGTATTTCTGACATTGTTCTGAATACAGTGACATGTGATATTTATATTATACTTAAGATTTTCAAAAATTGTATGTCACTGTATTCAGAACGAAGTCAGTAATCCTACTGAGCAAAAAAAAAATTAGGAGTGTCATTTTTAAAGAACCAGTATAGGGGATGGTTACTTGGGGGTTGAAAGGCATAAATGCGTTTTGAGGGTGCAGCCGTAAAGCATGTTTCTGTTTTGAAGCACCGCATATATCTTTTGATTAAGAAAATTTGGGACACTCTGTATATCAAAAACCTGGAGACAATAAATAGAGTTAAACAGACTACTAAATAGACTGACATTAAATATAATAGACTATAATCCACTATCAAAATTGTTGGCAGTAACTGACATTACTAAAAAAGTCATTTCGGAGAAGCGATCGACAAGCAGAAAATTTTCCTCGAACCAGAAATTTCAGCTTCCCGCTTCTCCGAAATGCCTTTTTTAGTAATGTCAGTTACTGCCAACAATTTTTTTTCTCATATTTTATACATATAGTTGTGAATAATATTTTTCACGGCACTAGGGTACATTTCAAGAATAGATAGTGATTGTTAGTAATTTCTCTAAAATTCGAATTTATCTCATATCTATCTGTTGACAGTGTTTCAATTTTTACTGCTACTGGCCTCCAACAACTCTCATTAATTTCTATCCATATCTGTTAATTCCCAAATATTCCTATTAATTCCGATAGATTCCCAAAAACTCCTATATCCATTCTCATCAATTTACGTTAATTTCCAAATATTTTCATTAGTTGTCATAGATTTTTGATGATTTCGATAGATTCTCGTAAACTCCAGAATCAACTTCTTTTTATTCCCACCAATTCCCGGAAATTTTGATAAATTCGTACAGATTCTGAAGTAGTCTCATTATTTCTCATCAATTTTCATTAATCCCCATGTGCAACTATAAATCCCCATAGATTCTAAGAAGTCCCATCACTTCCTATCAATGTTTATCAATCTCCATGTGCAGCTATTAATTCCTATAGATTTAAAAAAAATCTATATATTGACATTTTTAAGATTTTTTTTTTTTTTTTTTAAGAAGACGTTTTTATCGATTTCATTCATTTCCCATGTGGAAATCAATTTCCATCGATTTCCAACAATCCCTACGAATTTCCAATTTTTTCCGTTGATTCCCAAATATTTACATTCATTCTCATGGATTCTCATTATTTTCTATAGGTTCCCATTGACTCCAGAATCAACTTCTATTAATTCCCATCGATTCCCGTGAATTCCCGAAAATTTATATGAATTCTCATAGATTTTCGAGGAGTCCTAAAGATTCTCATTCAATTCTGTAGATTTCCATAGACTTTTACATCGATTTTTTTCATTCTCATACAGTGCTATCAATTCCCATCGATTTCTATCAGTTTCCATAAATTCTTATCAATTTGTAATTTTTAGCCGGAGGAGCTGCAATCCAACTTCCTCATCGACATCCGACTTACCAAGGGTGCTGCGATCATCCCCGTCTTTTGATTTTCAACGCCTGTGTCTCTTTTATGGGGAAATCGTCGACGACGCAATTCACAGCAGCGCGCGACTTGATGACTTCGACGCAGTACTGCGCAACAATAATTGGTCCGATTAATAAGATATTTCTATGTAAATGTTCGTAATTGTAAGTGCTACAAGTTTTGTGGGAACATTTTTTTGATTGCCATTGAAAAAAAGGAGTTATTCCGAAAATACCAATTTTTCATCCCCCTTGCTCTTAATTAATCACCTGTAGGTCATTAAATATTGCAAATACGAAAAAATGTTACATATTATGCAAATTTGTGGAGAATGTTTTTCTGAATAAAGTAAGTAATGACACTTTTTTCGGTAAAATGCGAATTAACGTCGTAAAGTGCAAAAAAAACATTCATCCCTTAAAACCAATATGGCGGCTTATTCACAAGGGGTAGGAGGTCGCATTTTTGGATTTAGACTCTCCATTGACCACCCAACCCCCACACAAAATATTTTCTTTTCCGGATGAATTGCACAATTAAAACCTACTTTGACTGGACTAGTAGTAAATTATTGCTGCCCCTCCACCCTCCATGCAGGTAAGGTGGGGAGCAAATTTGAAATTTTGGTTAGAAACTATTATTTTAGTGTATTTTTTAATAAAAAAATACACTATTGAGGACGACATCACTTTTCGAAAATCACCCAAACTCATCAAATGTCCACCGATCATGACCCCCAGATCACGAAAAAGTGGTTTTCCAAAATTCACCTGCCCACGATATATATATATTTATATATATATTTATATATTTCTCCAAAAACGCGAAATTTCGATTTTCAAAACGCTCCTGTAGCTTTATCTTTAAAGATTAGTGAACGAAATTTTGGATCCTTTCAAAACGTTGGAATGATGTTAGATTTTCGTTGAAAAAATTTCCAAAAGTCGAGTCACTTCTACAGGGTGTCCCTTCAAAATTCCCGCAAGCCGGTTCTTGTGGTATCATTTCAGGTCGCAGTTTTCAATCTAGGAGGCTGAAATTTTTGTGGGAGTAAGATATCCACAAGGAGTGGTCTGGTATTGCACTTGAGCAAAATCGGCCAAGCCGTTTCAAAATGGCAGCCATTTGAATTTTTTGAAAATTTGCTATTTTTTGAGCCCCTGTATGAGCAAGATGGCAATAAAACTTTGAAATAAAATTAACAAGATTGGAAGAAAACTATTTGAAATTTGAATTAAAGCAATAAAATTGGCATTATTTATATTAATAAGCCAGTGGCGTGGGTAGGAAAAGGGTAAAAATGTCTAAATTTCTATAACCGTTTATGAGTTCATTTTTAAAGAAATTGAACTGAAATTTTCACAGTAGGTAAGTACACTAATATCCTTTAACCCTTAAAAGTTTCAAGAAGTAAATAAGAAAAATGACGGAGATATAAATATTTTTTTTCATATGATGTTTATTTCTTTAAAATTTTAAAACCGCTGCTGTAGCATCATATTTAAGGATTAGTGAACGAAATTTTTTACCCTTGTGAAACTTCGAAATGACATTTGATTTTCGTAAAAAAATTTTCCTAAAGCTGCGTTACTTCTACAGGGTGTCCCTCCAAATTAAAAACAAAAACCGTCTATGAGGCACGGTTTCTGATCGCAGTTTTCAATCTAGGGGGCTGAAATTTTTTTATGAGATAGCCGCAAGGAGCGTCTGGTTCTGTATTTGAGTAAAATCGAGCCGTTTCAAAATGGCGGCCTTTTCAATTTTAGAAAAAATTGCCAAAATTTGAACCCCTATACCTACCTACCTATAAGCAAGTTAGAAAAACAAATTAACACGATTGGAAGAAAATTATTTTAAATTTGAGTTAATGCAGTAAAATTTGCATATTTTTCATTAATAAGCCAGTGGCGTGGGTAGGAAAAGGGTAAAAATGGCTAAATTTCTATAACCGTTTATTAGCCTTTTTTGAAGGAGTTGAGCTGAAGTTTTTCCAGTAGACAGTTTTAACATGATGTTTATTCCTCTAAAATTTCAAATTTTCGGTTTTCAAAATTCCCCTTTCACTTTTTGCGAATTTATTAAAGGCAGTGTAAAGAATAGTATTTTTTAAGTAAAGTTAGCCAGTGGCGGACACAGGAAAAGGAAAAAAAATTAAATTTGCCAATTTTTTTTTATTTTGTTAAATTTAAAAATCCATTCTAAGGGACGTTTTCAAACTAAATGAAATGAAATTTTCTCAGTAAACCACTACGCTAATATGACCTGACTATGGAAAATTTCAGAAATCCCATTTAAAAAGCGGTGAAAATATTCATAATTGAATCGCATAAAAATACACTATTTCTGCGATTGATGCGCAAGAAGGTTTTTTTTATTGCAGATTCAGAATTTGTGGCTAAAAATACGAAGGATTTGTGTTAAGCATTTTTCTCGTTTAATGGATCTTCTTGACTCAATTTCAGTATTAAAACAAATCGAAAAAAAATTTGGTAATTTTGTGTATTACAGCGTCATCTATCATGAATCGAGAAAAATATTCCAGACAAATCCTTCGTATTTTGGGTCGTAAAACCTTAATCTGCAAAAAAACGTGGGTTCTCATTTAGGATTTCAAAGATGCTGCCCTCTATCCCTAGGGGGTCGGGTAGGCTGGCCGAGTTTGGTATCATTGGAGATCCCTTGGAGATAGTTTTGAATATATTTGATTGTCTCCAGATAAAATGAGCACTCCGTAAATGTCAAATTATTATAGAATAACACAAATATCAATGGCGAGACTAGAACTCGAACCTACACTTTAGTATTTTTGTAGCGATTTAGTCGAAAAAAAAAACAGCGGTAACCGACGCTGAACCGACCGATCCCTTTAAAAATAATAAGAATTTGGTCCTATTAATTACTCTTTAGCAAAACTAATAGAGATATTGCTACTATGACTCTTCTATAATTTAAATGAGTCTGTGTGAGTCTGTGAGTCTGTGAACATAGCTTATCCTCAGAATTTTTACAATTCTTGCCCATAATATTTTTCCGAAAATTTCCATTCGGACATAATTAATTATTACTTATCTAATTAAACGAAATATTCCCAGTAACATAACACTTTCGGTCATACCAAAATTCAATACCAGCTTTGTTTAGAATTTGACGTCCTGTATAATAGTATATACTATATGTATAGTATTACATTTTCTTTTCATATTTTCAGAAAAAATCCAATACACAAATAATTCAAGAAGCAGATTGTAATTTCTTGTCCTAAGGTTCCGTACATACGAGACACTCTCTAGCCTAAAGTTTCATCCTAAAACATTCTTGTTTGATTTTTTTCTTTCTTTTGAAAGTTATCGAAGTTTATTTACAAAAATTCCCTAATAGATAATTAGATATACAGGGTGATTGATTGAAACGCCACATTAGAAAAAATTCGACTTCCAAATGATCTAGGAATCTGAAATTTGGAACTTAGGCAACATACCTAATAACGAGTCAAAATGAAATATTACCAAGATGGCAGCACATTTAAAAATGGCGAAAGCAATGGCCATCTTTGTTTTTTTAAATGGGACAACCTATATTTTATTGCATTTTCAGATTGTCTGAGAAAATGTAATAACAATAATGTTTATAGTTGCATTTTAAATTGAGTAGGCTATGAGTTATAAACAAGTGAAAATCGCAATTTTCCAACTTTAAACCCATTTACCACGAAAACGGCTCAAGATATCAGAAAACGGCTTACATGTCCCTATCTTAAATTTTTATCTGGTATCCTACTGTATAGTTTAAATGTTTATGCAGGGTGATGGAAAATCTGATAATTTTCAGCACCTTGTATAAACATTTCAACTGCATAATTGGATGCCTTATAAAAAGTTAAGATAGGAACATGTAAGCCGTTTTTTGATATTATGGGCCGTTTTTGTGGTAAATGGGTTTAAAGTTGGAAAATTGCGATTTTCACTTGTTTATAACTCATAGCCTACTCAATTTAAAATGCAACTATAAACATTATTGTTATTACATTTTCTCAGACGATCTGAAAATGCAATAATATATGGGGTGTCCCATTTAAAAAAACAAAGATGGCCAGTGCTTTCGCCATTTTTAAATGTGCTGCCATCTTGGTAATATTTCATTTTGACTCGCTATTAGGTATGTTGCCTAAGTTCCAAATTTCAGATTCCTAGATCATTTGGAAGTCGAATTTTTTCTAATGTGGCGTTTCAATCAATCACCCTGTATAGCTAAAGCTAACCCTCTGTTGTAAAAAGAATTGAAATTCATAGTACTAAAAGACGAAACTCTAGTCCTGATTGCCATCTGGTTTCTATTTTCCCATGAAAGAAACATCAAACAATCATTATTATTATCCAGGACGTAATAGAGAGAGAAATAAAAAATTACGATTAAAATAAAAAGGATCATTTCTAACAGGATGTTATCCTTATTCAAACTCTAACTGAAGTTCCAAAAGCTACAATAGAATCTTTTATTAGGGTTGATAACGCTAATAATGAATTCTGTCGTGGTGATTTGGCAGGACTCTAACTATGCAATTCCAAGTCAAAGGTCGATATTCCACCTCCAATTTTTAATCAAAGCGTATAATAAAACTTTAATTTATGAAGTATTCTCGATTTGTTTATATAAAAACTTTTATATGTTTACCTTTTGACTGTACTTATTTTGGCGATTAAGTGAACTGAATAATAAAGACTTTTCTATTACTCCTACACTTTTGACTTCGGTGGAATATTCTCCAGGGAGACTCTTCCTCTGGCTCGATCTATCCTATCTATTCAATGGATCACAACAAGAAATCGTTGCTTACTTGTAGCTTATGTTCCTTGAAGTGTAAGCATCCAGTTGGCCCGCGTTATCTATCCCTTATACTCCCTATTTCACCAATTATTTCAGCCCCAGAAAATAGAACGAGACAAGGAATTACTTTGGAATTGTATATAAGCCAGACGCATCCTCCTGTTCTTATCAATCTTCTTTGTTGTTTTCCACCCACGATTTATCTCGTTCTCTCTCTCTCGATTCAGACGTTGTCAATAGTTCAGGGCTTACAATTTTATTTCATTGTGTTTTTTTTTACAGTATCTCGCGACTCTTATTCGACGACATATGGAGACTTAAAAGGGATTTGAGAGTTCCCTGTGATCTTACTACGCTTACTCGTTTTGTTGAATCAATTATTTACAGAGACCGCTTCTATATTTTTGTACTTTCTAAGCAATTGTGTGAAGTCTGAATTTATCGGCTGTATAACGAAAAATGTAAGAAATTTTTCGATAATAATGTCTTCCATGATTATTAAATTTATTGTGGTGTTGCTCGTTACTTGATGAAATATGAAATTAATTGTTTCTCAATTATTCTATTAAATTAAATACCTATAATAACTCACCAATTGAGGTCAAAAAATAAAAAAATTATACCATGCTAGAAATTATTTTCAAATCTCTAGTTTGACATAATGCAAATAGAAATTAGAAATGACCCTTAGAATTTTAAAAGAACAAAAATCTCTAAAAAATTAGACCACATACTAGGGATTTATTAGGTACTATTATTCGCTGACAAGATCCAATCAATCAAACTAAAAAATTAGTTTCTTAAATAACATTAAATCCGAATCGAAATGATTATCTTAAAATTTATCGTTACCAATACTGCCGTGCTACGGAAGAAGAACGTATGCGCATTTTTTTCAAAATTCGAATTTTTGGTGTTTTGGATGTTTCATGGTTAGTTCAATCAAATAAAAAATAAATGAAGAAAACATTTTCGAAAATGACCGAACAAATCATTTTTGAATTTTGACGGTTTGTAATTTTCTGTTCACATTCAGCAATTTACTACGCAATAGAAACGTATGTGTATGAATTTCTTCCCATTTTTACCGCATGTGGAAATAATTGGATAAAGCGTTTAGAAATACTACACATCAACACCGTATGTGGTTAAATACGGCGTTTATAATATGTACAATGGTTTATTAATTTTCTCAAAATCAGCTTAATGGAAACAACGTATGTGTATAGTATGTATATGAAATTACATTGGGTGGTCACTTACGTTTCTTATGTCTAGTAAGTAAGTAGATGATAGTCTGTGAAAACGCCATATGTGAACATTTTTGACTAAAAATAATATAACGGTGTATTGTACTTTTACAAAAAAAAATTCATATCAAATACGGTACACTAGTAAATGAATAAAAAATATCAGAACAAAATTGAATAATTAATTTTGAAAAGACAGGCGTTTAAAAATGTTGAAACTTTGAAGGCCGATTTCTCGAAACTACCTCAACTGCACATACGGCGTTTTTCCGTCGCACGGCAGAATAGATTTAAGGTGGAAAACACACTGAAATGTCAGTTCTGCTTGAACGTGATCATTAAAACTGTTCTAACAGTATTTTTTTAATCACTGTAGAAATTTAAAAAACGCTCGTTTAACGGAAAAAGAAAGAATTGACGTTTTGATGATGATTTGATGATTCGGATATCGATTAAGATCTCACGCTCAAGCTTCTGATTTATTCAATGAAGAACATCCAGATAGGCCGCCTATTAGTACGTCGACAGCAAGTAGAATAGTATAACGAGACCACTCTGGAAGAGTTCTACTAGTTGCGAGACTAGTTGTTTTCTTTAACATTCTAGTCCACCATTTTGTTTGTTTACATTCTTTTTTTTTATATGGGTTGGTCAATGACACGTTCGCGACAATTCCAGTCGCATGTCTCTGGAATGACGTTGACGGCCGATGGGATTTCTGCAATCTACGTTGGGGGGAAATGCGTTGGGGGGATTCTATAAGGGCCGCCGTGCGGCTGCGTGCGGCAGTAGTATCTTGGAAGTAACTATATAGTGAAAGCTGAAGTATAGACAGAGCAGTAGTGAAGTGAAGTGTGAAGTAAGGAAGCCAGTAGTGACAGTATAGGGAATTATAAAGAATAGACAAGTTGGTGTAGTATCTGTGAGTAGAGATAAGAGACCAGCTGTGTTTGATTATTTTAGAATTAGAGGTTGTAACTTGGGTTAGTCAATAAAGGAATTTGCAGACTTTTAGTGGTGGATTTATTATTGTGCATGAGACCCGTAACAATAGTTTCAAAATTCACTGAAACGGGAAGCGTGAAAGACTTACGTCGGCAAAGTCGGCCTAAAATGCCAGATGATAAAAAATTGAATGTACTACTTGAAGTTGAAGATAATCCACACACTTTTACAAGTTAAACACGTTAAACTGTCGTTAAACTACTGAGAAAATAAAAATTTAATCCCTGCAAACCATTAATTATTGATCCATGAATTAAATGAAAAATTCCTGTTGAGATAAGACGAAAATACTAACTTTTAAAATAATATTATTGTCTGGGACGACGCGACTATTTGTTTGAATGGGCCACAGGAAAATCCTCACTGGCCCAAGAGTCTGACACGCGGAGACAAGCATAAATAAACGTGTGGGCTGCAATAATTGGATATCGGCTTCGAGGAAAATTTGACTGCTATAAGCAGTAGGTATTTACATTTTTTTGGGAAGAACTCCTTTCATCCTTATAGCACTTGCTGTTCCTAACGGTGCCAATAATACCTAATATGTCGCACGAAAGAATCTGGCTTCAACAGGATGGAGCTCCTCCTCATTTTGGTATTAATGTTAGGCTATTTCTCAACAACGTATTTCCTAGCAGGTGGATGGATGGGGCGTCGAGGATAGATAGAATGGCCTGAACGCTCACCCTACTTGACACCTCTAGATTTTTTCTCTGGGAGTATTTAAAATCACGGATTTACATCAATAGGCCCAACAATTTAGAAGATCTACAGCATCGAATTCGCATAGAAACGGAAAGTAAGGCCCGGATGACAGACAGCTTGTAATACAAAGCGTTTACATTCGTTCCGGACAGTGTCAGGAAGTGCTTGGGGCCGACAATTTGAACAATTTCGATATTGGTAATAAACTCAATTCAGTCACTATTTTGAGCTAAAACCTTTTTTTCACTATAAGTACATTTTAATATTGTAAATATTGCATTATTTCGGAATAATTAGGGGGAGGGTGGATTTTTGAAAAAAATTGAATTCGATGTTTATATTCGAGTTACAGAATTCCCTCATCCAAGTTTGAAGCTAACTATTTTAATGAGCACGATGAAATTAAACGAATATTATAATAGTCTCTATAAGTCTCTGAATCAAAAACTACATGATTAATTTTTTTCTTCCACAAAATCTCTATTAGAAGAGGTTCTGAAAAAGAATGAATTTTGGCAACCGCTCAAACTCACTGTTTGGGCGGTTTTGATTTAATTATTATTAAGAATGAACGCGGCAACAAGGCATCTCCGTGGTAGGCACCCGGCGGAAGAAAGCGAGATTGATAAGCGGATTTTGCATTTTGAAAAACTTCTCGAATACGTCGGAAAAAGGTGCAATCAATTCGTGACGAGCATAAAGGCGGTTTAAATTATTGTTTTATATAGAATAATCCTAGTTGTGACCGGCGGGTTGGTCCTTCGAGGCGGTGGCCGTTTTTTTGGGTGGTTGTAGCAATTGCACTTATCCTAGTTCTTCCTTCTTCTCCCCTTCCCCGTCATTACCAGAGTGCAGGAACAAGAGCAACTACGGGAGAACCGGGACTTCTAAAGGAAAACGTGAGTACCTAATTCATGCAATTAAATTTCCTTATTAAATAACAGATGGTAATCTCCTCAAATTATAATCGGAGGAAACACTCACTTTACAATATAAAATGTCAAAATTCATTCATTGCCACGGAAAAAATGGGACATCCTGTATGACCGAAAATAATATTAATCGTAGACATTGTGACCCTATGGGTGAATTTGTAAAATAAAATTGAAAAAATCCATCGTTTGGCCCACAGAGACTGGACCTGATATTTGATTTTTCATATTATTTAGATTAGTGAGACTCTGAAGATAGAAAAAATAATCTCCAAAATACACCTAAGTCAGTAAAAAAGGATCAAACTCTTTTAATTGTCCAAGTTTATTAAAATGACTTGTCACTCTTGATTTTATTCAACTGTTCTTATTGTGTATTTAAATACATAACACAATAGAAATAATCTAAATGATGAATATAAGACATACATAAGAAACCTACGAAGGTAACATAAAGTCTTTTGAAATAATATTATTAAAACCAATTACATGAGCAGACTCAATATTCTAAAAACCCTGTCACACTTTCAGTGGGGGGGTCGATGAGGAGGATGTCCTGTTGAGAATATACAGGTCCCTCATACGCTCAAGACTTGATTATGGCAGCTTCATATATATGTCATCTACAGAATCCGGCCTAAAATCTCTCAATACAGTCTAAAACACAGCACTGCGAATCTGTCTAAGAGCCTACCGTTCCAGCCCTGCCGAAAGTTTGCTGTGAGGCCAATGAACCACCTTTATGGTTGAGACGTCAGCAAATTCTACTGTTATACTTTGCGAGAATATCTAATAATCAACAAAATCCTGCTTCACTACTAATAAACTTCCCTCACAACCGCTACCGCAAATTCTCTCTCCCCTTCTTCGCAACATAGACCTTACCCAGTAAACCTTAAAACTTATTTCCCCTGTTTCAGCCTGGAACAAGACACTGCCAAAAATCAACACCTCATTCACAAGATATAAGAAACTTGAGACTCCATATGAAGTAATAAAACAAGCCTTCCTAACCCTAATCAACTCGTTCCATTTTGACAAAATCCTGTACACGGATGCTTCCACATCTGAATCTGGCGTAGGCTGTGCAGTGACCTCTACTGACCGAGCCATCATAACAAGTCTTCTACTATCTTTCTTCAGCATCCACACAGGTGAAGTTTATGCTATCCAGCAAGTCTTGCACTCACTAACTTCCGACCACAAGCAAGTAGCCTTGTGCACAGATTCACTTGCCGCCATCCAGTCTATTAACAACATTTATACAGACCATACCCTCGTATTAGCCATCCACGACTCCTCCAATCAACTTGCCTCCCTTGGAGTGGCCATCACTATAATCTGGATTCCATATGACATGTCGGCGTATCAAACAAACCACATCATCAAACGCTCAATAGTTCAAATCCACACCGATCTCAAAGCCCACTTCAAACGCTCCACGAGAATCTCTTGGCAAATCCACTGGAATACAATTCCCTCGAAGCTGCAGGAAATCCATCCCTCAGTGAAACCCGTTGACCTACCTCCTATGAGCAGAAGAGAAAAAATTGTCATCAGAAGTCTGCGAATCGGCCACACTCGGATAACACACAAACACCTAATGGCTACCAAGGACCCACCTGTATGCCGAAAATGTTCCCACCCTCTTACCGTTAAAGACATAATTATAGACTTCCCTCACTATGAAATAGGCCGGCAAAGCAAACGCCTATCACAGTGAATACGGAAAATCCTCAGTTCTCCCAGCCAGATACCACGTCTCATTGAATACTTGCAAGACATAGACCTCTACCATGAAATATAAGAAATGGATCCAAGTCTTAATACACCCCTGGATACCTGTAACAGATTATCCCCAGTCAATATAATTATGCTTTCTGGTTTCACCCCTAGTACAAATGCTCCACTCATAATGATAAATAGAGCAATGAAGTTTTCAAAATATCCTTGCCATCGACCATCGACTATAATACACTATTCCATTAGTTTTGTATGTCACTCATGTCTTTGAAAATTGGCTAATAGCCGAAACAGGTCAGTTTTAAAATCAAGTCATTAAATTAAAGAAAATTGGTAAAAGCTTTTTGCATTTTTGACTGACTGAATCGAAAACTGCACAAGAATCAAGGAAAGTTTCACACCTGTCGATTCGGATGCGAGATCAACCCTCCGCGCTTTATTTATATTAGAGATTTGCCTAATAAAATCCTAAGGTTAGTCTCTTCATCTGAATATCTTATTATCGCGTGCTTTCTCTAGTTCCGTATTTCGGATTTCACTTTATTTGAACCCTCATCTAACCGTCCAAGTTGACTCACCCCGATAATATCGAATTGTCTAAATTTTATTCCTCGAACTGTAATAATATCTATTTCCAACCCGCAGTTTCTAAATGGCTATCTTTAATTTACACTTTTTTCGTTTCAATACCTATTTGATGTTCATAGATTAGTTCAAAATAATTGAAGTGGGCCATTAAAATCAGGATTTGATCTCGGAATGTCAGGAAGTAAGCTGCAAATTTCTATAAACGTTTGGCTATAGGCATTCTAAAGAGTGCGATAAAAATCTCATATAACCTCGTACTTATACCTACGTAACAAAATTTTAAAGACTAAAAAAAATTTATACCGGAGTGCAAATATTTTTAACAAACAACGAAATCAAACTGAGGACATTAAACTTTATATTTTGTGAATGGAAAAAGTCTTTAAGGTCAAAACTTTGGAGACCAAAGTAGTCGGGAATAATAATAATTATTTACGTTCAAAGAATTTTACGAAACAAAACTCGTCAAAGTGGCCGAGCCAACAAATTGATGTTTCTTGTGTGCTTTGAAGATATATTATTCCTAATAAGTAAATAAATATCGTATGGCTGTGGTAAAGCCCAAGTGTCAGAAGTTTTCAAGTAGCCTCAAGGGCCTCTGACATAACTTAACGACTGCTGTGAAGCAGCCGGGACCCCCTTTTTAACGTACCTCCCGGAGCACGGGAGGTACGTTATTATTCCTATGCTTCATGTAGGTAAGGTTTTAAAAAGAAAGTAAACAATGCTATTGAAATATTAAGAAGTACCTAACTCCATCTCATCTGCCATTAATCAAAAGTTACTTTTTCTTATGGACTAATTTAAGTGATCATCTCTCCGCGAAAGTCCTTTTATAAATTTTATCTAGTTAATTTCCTGGCGGAACTTTAAAGGACTTCTTTGTTGATTTCGATTTTAATGTAAAAAGTTATATCTAATAAACTTCGTATTCCATGTGAGCGCACACGGGTTGAAAGACCATTACACCATCTTTGATATGCTGACAGTAATCTCCTTCAAACTGCGGAAAGGACTCTGAATTGATTGAATGTACGTTCTTTCAAGTTTCTGCTTAAAAGAATGCTCAAACTTTGCGAATATTCCAACATCACGCTTTGAATTTGATAGCAGCCAGTGTGGTATTGCAGTTATAACGATTGAAAGACCATTTTGTGGCGGCAGATGTATATTACTCTCTATGTCGGAAGGAACACTTTGTCATATGGAATTTTTCCAAACGTATCAACTTTGAATGAGTTCTAAACTTTATTTGATAATAAAAATTGTCTACATTTTGTCCGCAATTGAGTCTGAATATAGAGAATAAGGATATTACTCCTAAAATATACTGCACACAGAACTTATGGACTTTTTCATAAAAACCTTCTCATGTATTATTATCCGGCATTATGACACTTTTCACATATTACCTACCATCAGATGCTGGCAATAACCTTTTTATGATTCTCATATGGGGCTTTAAGAATATGAGAATAGTAACTTTCCTCGACGGTGTAATCGTGGTCGGCATCTGTTTGATGTGGGCGTTTCAGCTGCTCCCTTCAGCGCCTTCAGTCACACGGAATAATTCCCGGACTGGATTTTTTCAGGCGCATTTCAGCTGGGAACAATACATGAAATGCGTTTAATCTTCATAATATGGCGCGGGCTGCTTCTGCGGTCTGTAATGTTTGGATCCGCAATGCGGTTGACTGAATTATTCAGTATCGAATACAAAACAAGTTTCAGATACGCGAGCACACGTTCCTTTAATAAAAACAACAAGAATGATACATGGAATCAAAACACTTCTTCGAGTCATGCTAGTTATTTGAGTTTTGATTATTGTTCCATATACAACGTCAAAACAATTCCTACACTGGTAATAATTCGCTCTGAGTTAGCTTTGAATTTTCAAGTGGGAGGAGTGAGCTTGCGAACGCGAACTGTTTCAATTCAAACCTTTCGTTTTAATAAACATTTGCCAACTGGTAACAATATACTTGCTGAAACGGTAAACAACTTCGTAAATATCGTTCCTAACACTCCTCCAGCTATTGTTTAACAATCGTTGCTCTCGGCTGGCAAATTTTATGCAACATCTACGCACTGCAATGCATTACTTCTTAAATTGCAACCTAATTAAGCCATTCGGCCCTATAAATTTTACCTATTGAAGTTCAGTCTGAAAGTTGCTGTTTTGTTAACTTTTTTATTTCATATTTTTGAGTACGCTTAATAGGTAATTAAAGTTTGACCACTCCACATCACTTCGTCAGTGGTTCTTAGTGAACCATGCCTGTATTACGCCTGTATGACGACTGAATTAGGTATTGATGGATATCAATAATGCAATTGCTCTGTTTTCGTAGTTTCTGTTGAGGCTTATTTGGACACTTTATACTTCTATTGCGTGTAGTTCCGCTTGAAGTATGGTTGGGGATGTTCCCATGGGTTTGGAGTACTTGGTGCGTGGCCCATAGACTCCTGCCCCTGTTCCCCCGGTTCCCCCGGCGTGGTTTTGGAGCCGTCTGTGCACCATTTCTTCACCTTCTTTGAGAGTTCAGTAGAAAGTTTTGTTACATTCTTTTTTCATAGACAATTCGGTGATGAAGTTCCTATCGGGATTGAATTTATTTCATTTATTTCTGTCTTTTGGCAGTCTCAAAAGCTTCTCGCATCCACTTAAGGGTTCATCCTGAATGGCTCACTGTCTACTTCTGATTCCTGCTCTTGACATTCTAAGGTGAGCTTCTCCAACTTTTCTCGGTATCATCAAATGTAGTGGTGTCAGATACAAGATTACTTCCAGCGCCATAGTGTGACACGGTTCTCATTGCTCAACTGGTGCAAAGAGATGTGAGCCTCTGGATTTTCTCGAGTTTTCCTTGCTGTTACTAGCTTCGCCCTCTTGTACCAGGCAACCGTTCCATATGTCTCACTAGCATGGTATACATGCAGCACAGAATATACGAATTACAACCCCATGTTCTGACCGCCATTTAGCTATGCACGATGAGTACGGTTGTGGCTTTATTTACTGTTTTATTCAAGTGCTTTGGAGGTATCACAATAATTTTTGGACTAGTGTTATTCCTAGAAATTTAGCTCTTTCCTTACATTCTAAATCAACTCCGCCTCAGTCAACAAGTAGATCAAGCGGGTGGTCTTGATTTCTGAAAGCTTGATCCTTTCTGTGAATGTTACAACTGTTGTTTTTGTAGGATTTATTTTTAGTCCTACTTCCTGGAACTCTGACCAGGGTCATTTTTAGCCCTGTCTCTATAATGTCATGTCACAGATTGTTCCTTCAAATTTGCCCTTGTCCGTTATGATGATGTCATCATCATATCCAATGCAGTGAATAGGTAAGGTGAGTAGCCCGGGGAGTTTGTCAACCACCACACTCAACAAAAGGGGGGACAACACTATTCCTTGTGAACATACTTTAGTTGTAGTTTGCTGAATGGTATTCTTGCCCACATTGGTTTCAACTATTCTTATAGACAGCATGTTCTGAATCCATTTGGATGTTTTCTTGTCTACTGCCCTTTCAACTGTACGCAATTAAAGAAGTTGGACTTAAAATGATAAAATGGCCTGAGAGATAACACTCTGAAATATTAGCACGTCATTGAGAAAGACCCTGCTTGAAGATCGACGTCTAAATATTGTCTCTTAAAAGTTTTATTTTTCCTGTTTTTATGACATTTTGAATTATATTATTTAGCTTATATTATGAAGCTCATTTATATTCTGGAGCTCCCAGCAGCTGTTGAGCTGGTGGGCATGAGACTGGCCGTCAATGTTTTGTCTTTCACTTGAGCCACTGGGGCAGGAACGGTGTGGGTGGTGGCAGCGACTGTAGTGACGCTGTCCATCAGCTCATCGGCGGCGGTGGCGAGCTCTTCCAGGTCGGTTGATTTGAATACCTTGAGCAAGCGCCGGGTGGTTGGCGGCAAGAGATCGAGCCACTTGACTCGGAGCACGTCCTCACTGGCCCTATTGTTCGCCAGCAGGCGCATCTGGTGCAGTAGCTGGTAGGGTTTCTTGTCCCCCAAGTCGAGTTGAGTTAGCAATGTATGCAGCTGTGTATCAGCCGAGTCAGTCATGCGGCTCAGAATAGCGTTCTTGAGGGCTTCATACCTGTCAGTGGACCACGTCGGCGACCTCGAGGATGGTACCGGCGTCGAGGGCCATGATGATCGTGTTAAATTTAACCTCGTCGGATCGTACTCTGTGGAGCTGGAACGTGGCTTCGACTTGGCAGAACCACAGGTCAGGGTTCGCTTGCCAGAATGCAGGCAAACGGCAGTTAACAGCGTCGACGGTAGACGAGGCAGCTTGCTGGGCCTGGCCGTTTGTGTTATTTCCGGGGGCTGTGACTTCACCGGTGGGGGGGGGGGGTCAGGCATGGTTGAATTACTCACTTATTTTGGAGCTAGCACGGAGAAGGAAAGGGCGAATGCGCGTCCCACTGTTACGTTTTATGATGCAGGTTGGCCCCTTGTGAGTGTGATTGTTTACTATCCCGAATTACGTCGGGGTCACTACCATTGGAGATTATTGCTCCAAATTCAGGTACCGGGATGGCGAGAGAGTGGGACTTTTCTAAAACTAACATTTTTGGCAGAATGATGATGATGATGCTGATAATAAATTCCTCTTGTCAGCCCCGGTCAGTTGTCAAGGAGCTGACGTTGACGTGTGTGTCGAGTCTAATAATAAATAGATAGTGCGGAGCACTAGACATTGCTTGCGCTTGCTGGCGCAAGGAGCGGCGGCCCCTGCAGAGGGCGCCACACAGCAACTACCTTTAAGCTAAAAAGCAATTTTGGATAAGTGGCAAGCAGAAAGTATTTCTTGAAACGTAAGTTTATGCATTTCCGAATTCCCGAAAGTTCTTTTTAGTAATGTCGTCGTTACTAAAGTTATTCCACACAATTTCCGTGCGGGGTGGGTTTTTTCAAAGTTTAATACTACAGGTTAAATGAACGGTTAAATGGGGAAAGTATAGTACAGTTTTATCAGCTAAATTCGAATCAGCTTTTATTTATTATTATTTTTTTTTATCTGTGAACGTGTGGAATATGCAGAATAGTAACTGATATTAGTAAACAAGAAATTTGGAAGTAGCGGCAAATCAAGAAATATTTTTGCTTGCCACCAAAATTGTTCTTTTACTACACAAAATTTCCGGGCTGATAAAGCTTCATTCTTTAAAAAAAAATACATGTCAAAGTGCTGTCAAAGTCAAAATCTGCTACAGACTATTCCAACTCTATTCGGACCACGCAAGGCCATGAAAAATCACCTTTTGAAAGCAAAGTTTTTGTCAGTGACTGTCCATTTTAACTTGCTTTTCACGAATTCGATCTGTCGTGTCAAGTTACCACTTTATTTATTTTTTAATAATTTATAATGTGATAAATTATTATACCTAACTGGTGAAAATTTCAAAACTATTGACTAAAGAAACTTAAATTATTTCGTTACTTGAAACGATTGTATGATCGTGGTATGATATTGTTCTCTATCCCAATTGACTGAATTGGATTAAATCAAGAAACTTTTAAAGCACAATAAGGGCTCAATTTTATTGCTATAAAATCTGCAATAAACTTTGGAGTCTTCATTTTTGTTTGCAATCAATTTTAGCTTTCAGAAAGAAAAACATAATCAAATTAGTGACTGTTTGAATCTCCAAACATGTGTTGACTACCTGTTTGATGTAACTTTGAATGCACGTTTATACCCACTTCCATCCGCAACGTAAAGCTGAAAAATTGCTTCATCCCCCTGTTGTTCACGCTAGCGCAAAAAGAATTATAGCATTCACTGGGATTTACTCCTGCGAATACTTAAAAACGTTCACTAGAGCCTAAAAAGCAATATTTATGCGTTTTATTATCTCCTGAACAACATTTAAGCTTATTTAAAGTACGCGAAGCATGCATGCGGACACTTCCGAGTCGGCCTCGAAGCGCGCAACCCTAAAACTAATTTTAATATAAATGAAACGTTCATTTTATTCAGTTTAACCACGTTTTAATTGCGCTCATGTTTGTTTTTAATTCCGTGTAATTTCAGTTTAATTACTGCGATCGTGCATGTCGCTCCTGCTAGTTGCTCGTTTTTGCCTGCCAGGCAACCGGGGATGGAAAAAAAAAACTGAAAATGAGGAGGATATTACGGAAAAGCAATTTCTTCACTGAGATCTTGCCCTCTGGAATAAATTTCATTTAATTTAGGAGTTTTTGCACTGAAAAGGCTTACGGTATTATATTATGTAAGTTTATACTTCTATCAAATAGTAATTTTGAAATTTTGATATTAATTTTTTATACAGGATTAACGATTTCACAGCTTTACCACTTAAATATTACCTTCCCTTTCTATTTCCATCCCTTCCCTGTCTAGAATCCATTCATTGTTGGACAACCGTTGTTAGTGTGGCGAAGAGATCAACAAAACACGATAGCAGCATTGGGATCCTACGCATTAAATACTGAAAAGTAATTGAAACGTAAAATACTAAAGCCCGGTCAAATATGTTAAACTAACAATGCCTGACACTCTTACTTAAATCAAGCTACAAGTTTCATAACACCACCGTCTACTTCATTTAAGAGCTTTTCTTTTCAATGTTGATATTTAAACCCCCCCAGCATATTTCACCCTTCTAAGCTTGGCGGAGTTGTTGCAGTTGTCTCAAATCAACACAAAGGATTTACGTGCAGCACTGGTGTTGATGGAACGTACTAACTCGTTATTTTGTTTGGGGCTAGTGGTTATTTTTTCTCCTTATCTACCTATTTCATTATTACATTAGAATGCTTGAACGATGCAATAATTTTTTTCCAAATGTTGATCCAGCAGTTCCAAAACCAATTGTTTGATTACCAATAGAAAATATTCACTGATATTTGAACGTGCTATAGCTCATAAATTTATGCAGTTCAGTCTTGCGCCAAGGGCATATATCACGATAAGAAGAAAATAACTATGATCAAGCAAACGGAAATGCAGTTTCAGCAAAGTAGGGAAATCCATGAAGGTGATCGTCAACATAAGCCAGCAAAGTCATCCTGTGATATTCATGCTGATAGTTTTCCACTGCTTTCAGAGCGTGTTACTCAAGTATTCAATGACAGCTGATGATTGAAGACACAAGTGGATAAAGGGTCTATGTAACACTTTTTTAAAAAACGATGTTTTTCCATAAATGAAGGGCCTATATACCTAAAATTCGTTTAAAATATCTTCCGTTGCAATACATCATGAAATAAAGTAGTTATAAGTGGATAAAGTACCCATAGATTCTTCATCCACTTGCGTCTTCGATTGTGAACCTATTAGATAGTAGGTCTTTGGTTTTAGATATTCCTCTTCAACAAAAAAAAAACATTTCCCACCAAAGAAATCAAACGCTAAGAAGTCGAATTAATAAATACTTTTCCAAAACAAAAAAACAAATTTTGGAGATCGGTGGTGTTTTCTGACGAGACAACGTTTCAATTTTGCTATAACGGAAGGTTACGATCCTAATGTACTATAAGTCGTGGATATGGACTTCAACGTTCTTTGGGAACGATATATTCATCTAGTAACAAATTGAGGACAATTTGCGGCAAACATTTGGTGGAAAAATTGAAAATATGAGATAATTTGGGCATCTCTCACACATGTGATTTCAGGCCCTCATGCTGAAGAATTTCAACAAGCTATTATAAATGCTTCCGAAAGTCTTGAAGAGGATTTTGGGCTGAAGAATCTAATTCAGTCCATGAGGAAAATGTCACATTATTATTTCATTATTATTATATACTTGTAGGTAGATAATATCCTTTTTTACTCTAGATTATAGCAAAAACTCTTTGGGTATGTAGGTAATCATTGTTTGGTAGATAATAGTACATTCGTCCACAAGTGAAAAATAATGTGCATTTACTCACGAGCATGAAACTTTCAACACGAGCCATGCTGGAGCGACCAGGTGAATAATGGCCATCCTCCGCGAGAAGAAGACGCTAGTTTCTCTACAATTTTATGCGAAAATTATCATACCTACAGCTTTAAAAGTATTATATTATTCAACAACGGACCATGTTATTAATTCATGGATGTCTAGACCCATTTCAGTCATATAGCTGCAGTTGTTCTGGTCGTCCTACGCCTGTTCGGCGCTCTGCAGCTATATGAGCTGTCTTACACTGGTTCAGCACCCAGTAAAGGGAGGTGTATGCACGTAAGTTAAACTGAAACTGCATTGTGGTGCGATCGTGCTATTTCGTTTGCTGTTGGAAATTGTTCGTGTCAATATAACGCTTCCAATTTTTTGAGTCTACTATATTTTTCAAGAAAACACGTAATTTGTTACAGCAGCAATGATGGTGATCTATTTTTATAAGCAATGGTAAGTTGCAACACATACCTAAGTGTTACACTTTTTAATAGAATATTACGGAGAGCAAAACAATATTTGGAACCGATCTTACACCTCTATTGTTACTATGTACTTACAGGGTGAGGCGCGAGAACCTTAGGGTATTTTTATATGGAGAAGTGCTAAGAGTAGAAGTCTAAAAATTTGTACGTGTATGATTTTAATTTTGACGAGCTAAACTAAAATATTTACAACCCCTCACCATTTCCAGTTTTACCGGAAGTTGCAATCAACTTTCTTATTTTAAATGGGATACCCTGCATATTATTACATTTTCAGATTTCCAGAAAAAAAGTAATAAGAATGATGTTTACAGTTCAAATTTCTAACGACCAATTAATGAGTTATAAACAAATGAAAATTGCAATTATCCATTTTCAAAGCAGCTTAGCTTGAAAACGGGTCAAGATATCGGAAAACGGCTTACATGTCCCTATCCTAACTTTTTATATACTACGCTATAGTACTTAGAAAAAAAAAATTATTGTTTTTTGAAAATCGCTGATTTTTCATCACTTTGTATACAAATTTCATCCGCACCATAAGATACTACGTGAAAAGTTAATATGGGGACATGTAAGCCGTTTTAATCTATTTTGACCCGTTTTCGACCTAAGCTGCTTTGAAATGGAAAATTGCGATTTTCATTTGTTTATAACTCATATAAACCACTCGGTTCAATTTTGAACTGTAAACCCCATATTAGTGCATTTTTTCAGGCAATCTGAAAATGTAATAATATACAGAGTGTCCCATTTAAAATAAGAAAGTTGATGGCAACTTCCGGTATAACCGGAAATGGTGAGGGGTTGTAAATATTTTAGTTCAGCTCGTCAAAATCGAAATTATACACGTACCTACATATTTTTAGACTTCTACTCCCAGGACTTCTCCATATAAAAATGCCCTAAGGTTCTCGCGCCTCACCCTGTATAATTATTTAGAATTTAAAATTTTTTATTCTCCCGATAAACGCTAGTAATTCCTGATGCTCTATCCAGAAACTTCTCAGAAGGATGGGTGGATAACGATGAGGAGGCAAACGCTTATGTCAATTAAGTAATAGGTTCCTTGCAAATTAAGACAGGTTTTTTGAAAGCAATTAGAAAAGAACAAGGAAGGAGATTCAATTTGTAAGAAAATTAGGGCGCACACGTTGCCTCAGGATGGCTCGATAAAAGTCTTAAATAAGATGAGGACTTTCATTCAAATTTCCAATATCGGTGGAAATTTTTATATTCAAGAGAATTCTTAATAAAAAATACTGGATTATTTTAAACTAATTCTGAAATCCTTGTATTTAACTTCTTTATAATTTATTTACATAAATATCTCGATAAAAACTTTTTAAAACATTTCTTTTGAAAACATTTAAAATTTTAGAATAAATCTTAGAGGAAATTTTTTAAAGGAATTATTTCTAGACCTACCATGGGAGAGAGCAACTACTGTGATTCAAGTCTGATTCTTGATAGGACAATAATTATTAATAGTGATCATCGACTTTTGGGAAATTGTCATTGATTCATGTGTTTTTGAGATATTCAACTAGAATGATTATTACAGAAAGCATAATTTCGACTTTTTAGCACACATGTGCAGAGACAGAAGAAGAGGAGGAAGAAGAAGAAGATTCCATGGTATTGCTATTATTAAATAATTATAGACTGTGAAATTGATATTGCGAATACCTACCTGTATAGCTAAGTATTATAAAGTGAAAATCTTTACAATATAATACTATAGTATCTCTCAGAGATCCATTAATTGGTTGCCGCTTTTGATATAATAATAATAATAAATTTGGTAAGTCAAGAATCCAATTCTTCACCCTATCGTGTTGCTGAAAGGTATAACGAGTTTCCGCTAAAATGTAGGGACGTGATTGAAATTGAAGTAGGCAGAAGAGCAGGAGGATTTCGTAAAAAAAATAATGAGTTTTAATTGAAAAGTTTTCACGAAACGTATCAAAAGAGTTTGTTAACTTCAAAAGCCTTGTTAGCACCACGATTAAACACAGTTTACTCCCCTGATGGACGTCACTTTTCCTTTCTAAATCAAAAGCATAAGTATCATAATTTAGATGTTTGTCGGCTTTGCTTGCGTCGATGACGATAATCAGCGATGAAGGGCCTTAATCTCGTTTACTTGTTTATAAATTGTGCGGGGAAAGAAGGAAGGTCGCCTTGAGTTTGCAATTACGTGATTGTAATCAGCGCTGTCGTTGATTGCGTATTCAGCCTCACCCACCGTGACCGTAACGAGGGGGACTCCGGGGGACTCTATAATAGCGAGTCGACATCGGTTTCCTTCCTCTATTGAAAACCAGAAGATTTATGTTTAGTATCCTGGATCGATAATATGTTATTTTTTTTTAGTTGAATGTAGGTATTATTTTTTGAATTATTCCCTTCTGGTGCAACTACAAAAAAAAAATACCAAGAATGATTCCAACCATTCGATTGATTACTTTTTTATATGCCAATAGTTTGAATCTATAAAGTGAAGTTACTATAAGCAACTCATCAAAATCTCAGCTTATTTAAAATGAAAGAGTTGTAACAAATTTTATCCGTTTCCTCGAATAACAAAATGAACTAGGTAACAGAAAACATCCAGAATATTAAATCACTATGCAGTCCTAAGAAAACATGACAAGAAGAGTTATGATTCCACCACAACCCTTGACATGCGACAAGAATTTGTTAGGAAAACTCACGCCTCCGTTCGTCTCCAAAAAGGATTTCCCAGGTCTAGATAGGTGAGCATCAGACAATTTTCCTTTTTTATTCATTTCTCTCTATTTTTCTGGATGTTACCGTGATAGTCAGTTCTATCTTTACTCCGAATTTAAAATTCCCCTCAATTTCCTTGTATCAGGATGCTATTCTGCAAAAAAGGACATGATTAATAAAACTATACTACAGCTTAATGATTCAATTTTTGCTTTTATTGGCGATTCTAAAATTATTATTATACAGGGTGTAACTAAATAAGTGTAAAACATTTAAGGGGGTGATTCCTCATCGAAAAAAAGATAGGCTCTTTCATATAAAGAAACTTCATTGGAGCATCCCTTGTTAAGATACAGTCCCTTAAAGAGGGTACATAAAATTTGTTTAACAATTTTTTTCACAAGCACTGAAAAAGTTACAATATTGAAACTAACCTGACATTTTCTACTACCAAAAAGACACTTAACCAGTAATTTATTTGGATTACCCCATGGCTGTAAGGGGTGGAAAACGCAACCCCTAAAATTTATTTCCAATACAACTTTTTGTCTTATCATTTGTTTACCATTTAAAAATGTATTTCCGATAGCCTGTTTTATTCTAAACAAAAAATGTCTCCTGAATTTATTGCACAAAATAAACCAGTTCGCAGCAAAAAATTATTTTACGAACAACTACAGAGATACATCGTCATAAATGCGAACTGGGTTTATTGTTATTTTGTAGTTACTACCTGCATTAAATGATTAGAGGGGAATAAACAAAACTAATTTATTAATAACAAAACATACAACACGTATAAATCATAGTAAATGTTCAACATGTCTACCTTCAGACATTACGCATGCGTCTAGTTTCGTATTTTCGTTTTATGGCGATATGTATCTTGGTCATAAAATAATTTTTTGCTGCGAATTGGTTTATTTTGTGCAATAAATTCAAGAGACATTTTTTGTTTAGAATGAAACAGGCTATCGGAAATAAATTTTTAAATGGTAAATAAATAATAAGACAAAAAGTTGCATTGGAAATAAATTTTAGGGGTTGCGTTTTTCACCCCTTACAACCATGGGGTAAACCAAATAAATTACTGGCTAAGTGTCTTTTTGGTAGTAGAAAATGTCAGGTTAGTTTCAATATTGTAAGTTTTTCAGTGCTTGTGAAAAAAATTGTTAAACAAATTTTATGTACCCCCTTTAAGGGGCTGTATCTTAACAAGGGATGCTCCAATGAAGTTTCTTTATATGAAAGATCCTATCTTTTTTTCGATGAGGAATCACCCCCTTAAATGTTTTACACTTATTTAGTTACACCCTGTATAAACCTTAATAAGTACTTAGGTACTTATTAAGGTACATTTACATCTAACGGGACGAACATGAGGCGAGCGTTCAACATGAATGAGGATGAGCAATTTTATTGATAAATGAATGGATTTTGAATGACACCATTTACATCTGACGGTGACGTGCCGCTTGTCAGCCCGTCCCCGTTAGATGTGAAGGTAGCCCTTCAAATTCCATTCAAAATTCCAAGACCAGTTTCGACTGTTGATGCTGCTTTAAATTAGATTAGATTGATCGCGAAAGGACCATTGTGACACCTCCACTGCGACCGTGGGTTTATTGTGGCTCACATCTAGTCGTACTACATTAACCCCATCAGGTCAGCCTCTTTAAGGAAGCTAACTATCTTGACTGTTGCAAATGTATCCAGGTCCTCCGGTGTGAGAAAGTCTCTCCCGAAAGTTTTTACTCTGGTTACTCGTCTTCTTTTTTCTCAGGAGAGATTTTTTTCTCCTATTGGTCCAGCGGAATCGAGCTGTTTCTTGGAATAGGATTAGAACCGATCTCCAGAGTCGCATTAGAACTGATCTCCACAGCTTACGAAGCATATTTATTTTACACACTCCATGGATGTCCCAGAGTGGCTGGGAAAGGTTGGTCCACTCCCCGCAGAGCCCGCATGCGAGGAGTAAAGCTCAATACAGCGGAGTGCGGCCTGTGCCCCGAGGTTATGTGTGCCGCTAAGACTGAGCTAACCACAGTCATGATTCTTTCGGCGCGCAATACCTTGAGATTGGGAAGGATTTTATAGTGGTGCCTCATCCACGCAATCCGGACGGTTAATCAAGATAACCACATATCTCCCTGTGCGCGAGACATGATCACGACACAGAGTGATATACAGTTTGACGGAGAGCCCACACTCGGACATTCTGCGGCGCCGTTGTCGCTGGTGAAGACCTTAAGTCACGACAAGACAACAGCTAGAATATCCTAGTAATATATTGATATACCAAGAAAAGAATGAACAGTATGGGGATCTCGGAAACCGTGGGAGATACAGGGTCGGTTATGTGGGGAAAAAGTTGGGCAAGCAGAGGGAGAATGAATAAGCAGAAGCAGAAAGAGATCTCAAAAATTTATTTTTGATTTTCAAATTAATTTGAAAAAACCCAAACTATTAATTTTACTTTTTCCTATTTATTTACGTCATGGGGAAAAACTGAAACCACACTTTCATTTCAAATATTGACCAGATTTATTTATTCGATGTCAGTTTTTGTTTATCTGACTCTTCATATTTGCAGGGCCGGACTGAACTTCGATTTTTCAAATACGGACCTGGATTTTGTATTACAAAAATTGGAATATATTTTAATTCTGAATTTAATGATATGCCAATTAGTGATTCAAACGTGTTTCGGATTCGGACTATAGTTAGTGACATCATCAGTTTAATTTCCCCTTAATACGTATCTATGCTGTGACGGTACAGAATTCAGCCCAATACTCGAGATTTCTCACATAGCTCGATGTATTTAGTTTTTGAGTAACAATATCTATCAAAATTGAATATTGAGTTAACAAATATTTATCACAAATCAAATTGCAATCAAGTTGTATGAATATTCACTAAATTTCTGTATCTTTTCCATGTGCCAGGAAAACCCCTCGGAAAAAACTCGCTCATCTATGAAATTACTAAAGACGATGGCCAATTTTAGTTTAAGGATGCGCGGTCCATTTTTCTGCTGTATCTCTGATAGTTATGGAGATTCCCTATTAAAACATCGAAATTAAGCCACCTTGTACATACCCACTTTATTGACATTTTTATAAAAAAAGTAAATAAAATCAATTAATTAATTTAAGAGGTGAGTGAAGTGCCCTCCACCATCCTGGACACGATTTAATACACGGTTCTCACTGCACTAAGGACACTCTGTAACAGTTCAGGTGTATTGTTTATCTTGATGAACTTTCCTAGATTCTCTGTCGTTCAGTAATTGATGTCATGAATCTTGACTTTTTGATAAAAGGTCATAAACTCTCATGGTGTGAGGTCGCAGAATCAGGCTGGCTATGTTATGGCTGCATTATTACTGACAAGTCAATCGTCAAAATACTCAGTAAATCGTGCGATTTTATATGTTGAAATCCTCCATCGTCCTGCTAAAAATTTCCTTCGATCAGTTCGTCGACATGCAGCTGGTTTATAAATGGCTGAACAATTTCCTCCATGTACCGCACAGAAAAAAAATTGGCCCACTTAGCAGCCGAGCATTTATTGTCTGCCCAGACATCAACTTTCTCAGGCTGAAGTGACATTTCAACAATGTGAATTTTCAGCAAACGCATATAATATATTATTGGTTTATATTATAATGGTTTTGTAATATTGGGAATTACTGAATCATGAGCTTTGAAAACAGGATCAGTTATAAAATCTCGCTGAAAACTTCTTAATTTTCTTGCAAGTACTGGAAAAACCATCGTCAAAAATTTAACCTCCCAGGAATGTCTCAAAGTAACAACTCTTGCACCACCGTCACTCAATAAAGTTACTTTGAAGTAGCTTATGGCAGGTTCCTACAGAAATGTCAATTTGTTGAGCTAGCTGTGGAACTGAGGTGTGAGGATCATTTGACACAATATTGCGAACAATTTCTACCTCTTCTTCAGTACGTCTCTTTAGTCTGCCAATTACTGTTTGGGGAACATTTCCTGTCTTTCGAAAATTTGCAATATATCGCTAAGCCTTAGTAGCTTCTCTAAAATTCTGATATGGGGGGCCACCGCAACAGAATTTTAGAGAAGCTGCTAAGGTGTGAGGGCCACCACAACACCAGGTAATGTATTTCTCATCCTCTTTGAACTCAAATAGGCAGGTGTCTAGGAAGTACACCGAAGATCCATCAGTTTTATCCCTACGTTTTATTCAATAGTTGTAGAGAAAACTAAATATTTGCTACTATTAGTACTTACTTACTTTTCAATTAGCTATGAAGTGCTTAAATGCTTTGAATACGCAGTATTCAATATACAAGGTCTATATGCACCTTTGTTGATACCTGAAGACAAATTAATGTTTTTTGATAGTAGTAGCATAATATGAAAATACGTAAATCATTTTCCACAGATTTGCGTCACGAGTTATCGCGTTTGGTCTGAAAACGTTTTTATATTTCAAGCCCTATAAAGTTTATAGCTTGTCATCTGCAGGTTTGATATTGAAACATTTTTCTATTGGCTTATCTCGAGTTCAAAATAGACTTTTAATCTCGTTTATTAATAAAGAATGATTGCCTTGAACATGAATTTATTATTTTGTTAGAGAGTTTTAAAACTGATCAGGCGTTTTAATTCGATTCTCATACTGTCGAATAATTCGCTCCAACTTCATTAACCCAGATGCCAGAAGTTGATAGAATTTAAAACAAACCAGGCTGCGACTGCGAGTGCGACAGTTTGTTGTAGAGCTGCAGGAAGCGGTTCGTATAGACGACACAGGCAGGGCAATGATGAACTTCCTGCGTCCTCGCAATGTGAGTAAATGCCGACATTACGTAACACAGTCATTCAAGCCTGGAACTCCTGCAGGTCAACAAACCCCAATCCTGTTGCACCCAAAAAACTTCGCCAGTCGTTTTATAAGGACCAATTCGCTTGGAGTGTATAGGTAACCGTTGCTGCTACTCTCTCGTTCAATTTCACTCAAAGAATAAGGAGTTCGAGTTAGCAGGATGTAATCGCCAAAATGAAATGAAAATAAAGCTCCCAAGTAAATTCAGCAGTGAAGTTGAGTTTTCCTTTCTAATAAACAGTCATGTATACCGGGTATATCTAGAGAGTAAACTGTTTAATGTGTTATTACTGAATTTCCAGATCAGTGTTACATATAAATGTTGAAAAGCATTTGGTGGCACAGAGTTTCGTAGTCTCCCTATTGGATACTGATATGCATTGAGAGAACTGGAGAATGAGAAGAATGAAAGAAAACTTAATGATGAAATGATAGAAGAATAGAATACATCGATTGGACTTTCTATGAAAGAGTGACTACAGTGAGAGTGACTATATGCTAAAGTTGATGCATGTAGAATCAGTTTTATTCGCACCGAGTCAAAGGAATTTTTTCCATTAAGGGTTGAAGAACCTGCAGTACCTCATCGATGATAACAGCTATTATACCCCGGTTATATCTGGGTAGCACCATCCATAAGGCAATATAATAGTTTTTCCAATGAGCTCTGACGACTTTGAGGGCAAGGGAGCACCATTGCACAGGCTTTTATAGACCAAAAAAAAAATGAATTGTGATATTTTTTAAGAGAATCAAAATTCAAGAGAAAGCTCAAATTCCTAATTAGTGATATAATTTCACAATGGCCTCATTTTTCAGTCAAATATCTTTTTTTTTTCTGAAGTAAAACACAGAAAATATTACACCATTACAGAAACTAGATCAAATGAGCCATTTTTAGTTCACGGGTTTTTCATGTATAAAGTTCCAAAGTTAGGTCATGACAATTTTTTTTGTCATGACCTAACTATGAAAAAATAAATATTTCCCCAATGGTATGCCACCAGAATATTTCTTCGGCACTTAGTCAATAGCAGGGCTATGCAGCATTGCGCTACCAAATTTAGAATATAAGAATATGAAATTTTGAAACTGTGGCACTCGAAAAACTGATCGAAAGTATCGATTATTGTCACACAATTCATAAAAGCACCATCACCTTGAAAATAAAGAATTTTCTACAATACCTCATGACCTAGTTAACGTACAGTAACTGACGTTTAAAAAAATCAATTTTTTAAGAAACGGCAAGCAGCAACTTACTTTATGGAAGAACATTTCTCCTTGACGCTTCTCCGTCAGTTAAAATATTCCTCCAAACGTAAGTTTCTGATTGCTGCTTCTCCGAAATTCCGTTTTAAGTAATGTGAGTTACTGCACGTTATTTCGGCCATGAGGTATAAAATCATGTTAGTGTATTTTTTAACAAAAAAATACACTATTGAGGACGACATCACTTTCCAAAAATCACCCAAACTCATCAAATGTCCACCGATCATGACCCCCAGATTACGAAAAAGTGGTTTTCCAAAATTCACCTGCCCACGATAAATATATATATATTGATACGTGTTAAGCTGTGACTTCCGTTATGTTGAGAGGGCGACCTGACTTCCGTAGTAACCGATGATATATAAACAAAAATTTTTGCATATATGGAATGAGGGGAAGCTGAATAACAATAATATCAAAAGAGGGGTAACGATTTTTCAAAAAAAAAATTTCGTATATAAGCTGTTCACGCAAAATACGAACTGGCTTCCAGACAATTTTATAGCCTAGTTTGATGACAGATACGTAGTGGCGTCCAGAAGTGTTGCCAAATATCCGGAAGTCACATAGGCGAATGTATACCACTTTATATGAATAATTTAAAGTATAGCTGTGTATGTTATGTACCTACCTATCTTGTTTCGAATACACGACCTTAAATGATTCGAGATGGAGATGAGTAAAGTCATACGGATTTGTCAATGGATAAATATTTTATGAACTGAATGTTTTTAGTAGTGCCGAACCGATCAATTTTTTTTTTCAGTAGAGTAAAGGCTTAAGTAAAAAAACATACATCGTTTCAGAATAATTAGCAAAAGAACGGGCCTTTGAAAAACTTTTGAAATCACTTTGATATCTAATAGAAAGCATTATACATATAAAAAATAATTCAAAAGCATTTTAACTAAAAATTATATTAAAGTGTTTGTGAGATAGCTGATCAAAAATAAAATGTTATAAAAATAGAGTTCCAGAATGACTGATCAAATATGGCCGGATCAAAAACCTGATTTATTAAAAACGGCTATACTAATAATAATAGAACAAAAAAAAAAATCAATCTCGATATAAAAGCTATAAATCCCGAGCCCCTGCTCAATATGCTCACATGCTCTAGGTATCTCTCTCTAACTTTCAAACAAATTTTTTCTAATTCATGATTATAAGCTACATCATAGCTAAATTTTAGCTTGAGAATATATTTCAAAAATACATTTTCCATAGATTTACTGAAAAACGATACTTTTATGCAAATTACACTTAAAATAAAATCAAAAAAATACTCGTATATATTTTTCACTGAATGTACTGTTTTGAGGTCCTATTATAAAAATATAATTATGAGTTAGACAAAGCAATTTTTTTTGTTGTTTTTGTTAAAGCTATCTAAGTTTATTTAGCAATGAATTTCATGTAATTCGGACTAAAAGAAATTTGATTTTTGTTTAAAAAATAGAAAAATATATCTATTCAACTTTTTCAATAAAACTAAACAGATCATTTTAAAGTAAAAGTTTCAAGCTTAACAAACTGTACCTGTAAAGTTTCACCATCACATTTTTTAACTAAAATTATCGGTCTTTGTAAATGACCAACAAAATCAAATTTGTCACTTTTGTAAGTTTGAAATAATTTTTTGCTCTGTATTTTTCAAACTAAAACTTGAAGATTTTTTTTATATCGCTCACATCTGTTAATGTCATTTCAATAGTGAAGTGTGAAAGTTTCAGATATTTATTGTAAGAATTTAAAAAATGGCGTATGTTTAATTGATTTTGTTAAAAATTTTACTTTGTATACATACATACTATTCTTGTAAATATTTTTTTCAAACTTGAAAACAAATTGTTAGGTGCAAGATTGTTCTCTCATTTAAATTTTTGCTACCTAGCTCAATTTGTAAGTATTTGTAAGTGAAAATCGAAAATTTTCAACTTCAAAGCAGTGTAGAACTAGAACGGCTCAAGATATCTAAAAACCGTTTACGTGTCCCTATCTTAGCTTTTCACATAGTATCCTATACTATGTGGTTTAAAATTTAATACAGGGTGATGAAAAAACGGATAATTTTCATCACCCTGTATTAAAATTTACTCCGCATAATGGGATAGAACATGAAAAGCTAGGATAGAGACATGAACCGTTTTTAGATATCTTGAGTCGTTCTAGTTCTATACTGCTTTGAAGTTGAAAATTTTCGATTTTCACTTGTTTATAACTCATAAACCGCTCAATCTAAATTCCAATGATGAAAACCACCTGTATTAGATTTCTTCAGACATTTGAAAAATTAAATATTTTACAGGGTGTTCCCGTTAAAATAACGGAGTAGGTGTCAACTTCCGGTATTTCCGGAAGTGCGGCCATCTAAAATATTTTCATTGAATTTCTCGTGATCACTTATGTCTGGAAATTTTTTATTTTGAGGTTATAGGCCCATTAGTTTCCGAGATACGGTCGCTTACCTACCTTAATGAAACACCCTGTATACAGTGCATTTATTTTAATCGTTGCCATAGGGAATTTCATGTTAAAGTTACAATTCCACCCTATGTTAACTTATGTTGCCTGGCAGCTTAGAAATCGTTTTTATTTTTCAATAATAGTCCATGTCATCTACTTCACAATATGTATAGCCTGTTAGAAAAACCGACTTTTGTTTAATATAATTATACAGGGTTGTATAACTATTTCGTGGCTTACTACAGGGTCAAAGATATCGGAACCGGCTACAGGGCCGTTTAAATTGTGCACAATTTTATAGTTACTTCGAATCTGAAACAGAATTTCATAATTGCAGATGTGCAAAAAAAAATTCAAAATTTTATTCTTCTTTTTCCGTAAGAAATTTTTTTTCACAGATAGTTCGCTTTGTGGTTTTTTATATTATTTCGGCGAATATAATTTTTTTTTCTAAAAAACTAGAATAAAAAAATCTAGATTAGAGTTTTCGTTTCCCTAATTTTTATTAGACCGAACGACATGAAAAACAATAGATATCGCATCCGCTATAGGAAAAACAAAAGTAGACTATGGAAACTCTTGAATCTAGTCGACTTTGAAAATTTTTGAAATGTCAAATGGATACGCCAAATAACGACTTGTGTGAACCTACAAAAATATTCAGTTCATTTTCAACAGCAATAAATAAGAAATTTCGATATTTTAGTTTCGAAATAGTTATGACTCTATTATTAAATACCTAATGTATGAGTATACAGTGTGTCCAGTGGAAGCGGCAGTACATGGGGATCTTGGAAACGGCAAGAGATACAGAGAGGCTCTGTTAAATTAGAGAAAAGTTGCACAATTTGATGCTTAATAAGATTTTTTCGAATATTTTCAGTCATTGGTGAAATATCCTGAAAAAACTGAAAAATCAAAATTTCTTATTTTAGCCATATCTTTTTTATTATTGAGAAGTAATTAATTATTTTTTGTAGGCTTACATAAGTCGTCAAAAGCTATCCATTTGACATTACAAAAATTTTCAAAGCCGACTAGATCCCAAAGTTTTCATAGCCAACTTTTATTTTTCTTTTGGCCGCCATATTGATTTTGTATGTCGTTCGGTGTAAAATAAATCAAGGAAACCAAAAATTAATAACATGAAATAAAATTAAAAAATTTTATTATTCTTTTTTCAAAAAATAGTTATTTATTATACAAGAGAAAAAAGTGATAGATTTTAGCTCGAGATGTGATTTCGTCCCTGACGCGTTTAGCGGAGGGGACAAACACATCGAGAGCCAACATCGCACTTTTTTCTTGTGTGTAATATACAATTTTTATCTGCGAGAAGAAATATCAGTGTCAGAATGTCGAAAAACGTAGTTAGATAACTGAAAATTATGCCGGAAAAATGATTTATGTTAAACTTGGATTTTCAAACTGTCTTTTATCGTAATTGACGTTGCCTGGGTAACGAAACGATTTAATTACATAAACGTCATATTATTGTAGTTAAAATTGAAGACAGTTTTGCAAAGATTCTTGTTAGTTGTTTTCGATGAGTGAATTTAATAATATGGATAGTGATTGTTATGAAAATTCCCTTAATAATTGCCATTTGGATTATAAGGTAACTTTCCTTTACGTATATTTGATATAAATTTAATGATATCTGAGTGTTAATAGTAGCTATACCTAAGCCGCCATTTCGGGGAAATAAGTACTCATTTATTTCCCTGCTAATTCATTTATTTCCCCGATAAGATGCAGCTCATATAATGAGGCATTTTTCTACCTGTCAACGGGGAAAAAAGGTCAAACTTATAGCCCGTCGCAGAAAAAAAAACATTTTTTCACCCAATCACATTAATATGAAGTCATATTACTTGCTTTATGTTTTTTTACTTTTTATATGATATTCGGTATGAAGATTTATTTTTTTTTGGAAAAAAGAATAAAATTCTTGACATTTTTGTTATCGAATGTTATTACAAACAATAAATAGGTATATAATATAATAATATAATATATAATACAATAAATTTTCACAGCCGACTAGATCCCAGAGTTTTCATAGTCAACTTTCGTTTTTCTTATGGCCGCCATATTATTTTTTTATGTCGTTCGATAAGAAAAAAATAATGTAAACCAAAAATTCATAAATTTTAGAAAAAAAAAATTGGAAAATTTTTATTCTTCTTTTTTCAAAGAAAAACAGATAGTTCTTAACTGAAATAGGCCAATATGAAGTCATACTGCTTGCCTTATAGGTTGTTAATTTCTCTATGATATTCGATCTAAAAAGTTGTCTTTTTTTAGAAAAAAAAAGAACAAAAATTTTTGAAAGTTATTTTTTGAAGTTTATTAGTTTTTGGTTTCCATTATTTTTTTCTTATCGAACGACATAAAAAAATAATATGGCGGCCATAAGAAAAACGAAAGTTGACTATGAAAACTCTGGGATCTATAGTCGGCTGTGAAAATTTTTGAAACGTCAGATAAATAGCTTATAACGGCTTATATAAGGCTACAAAAAAATATTTATTAATTTTCAATGGTAAGAAAGATATTCCAAAAATAAGATTTCTCGATTTTTCAGTTTTTTCAGGATATTTCAGGAACGGTCACAGATATCTTGCATGTTTTGACGGATTCGAGATGGCCATAAAATAGCGCAACTTTTCTCTAATTTAAGCAACCCTGTATCTCTTATGGTTTAGGATATCCCAATACTGGCACCATGAAATTTGCATAACCCTGTATAAGCCTGCAAAAAATTATTCATTATTAGTTTCCAATAATAAAAAAGATATGGCTAAAATAAGAAATTTAGATTTTTCAGTTTTTTCAGGATATTTCAACAACGACTGAAAATATTCAAAAGAAAAAAAATCAGTTTCTTATTAAGCATCAAATTGTGCAACTTTTCTCTAATTTAACCGACCCTGTATTTCATGCCGTTTCCAAGATCCCCATGTACTGTGAAGTATAATTAAATTAAACAGAGTCCGATTGTTCTGACAGGTTTTATTGTGAAGTAGATAACACGCGCCTCGCTGATTGCACGATTATTGAAAGCTAAAAACGACTTCTAAGTTGCAAGATAACAGAAGTTAACATGGGGTGTGATTTTTACATGCAAAGTAGGTGGTAATTACAAAATTAGCTAATTAAATCCTAATGGCGAAGGTAGGTTCAGGGGCCTGTTTCACAAAACACTATTAACTATTTATTATTAATAGTAATAGAGCTGATAATATAAGGGATTTTCAATAGTTTTTCTCAAAATAATGGTAATAGTCTATTAAGTAATAGCTTATTAATGAACTATTATTTATAGTTTATTTCAATTATATTAGTCGGTCAGTGTTTCACAAAAATTGATATGACAAAAATAGAGACTATTATTAATAACTCATATTTTTGTGAAACAGGCTCCTGGTCGGTAGGTAGGATATCAATATATTCACCAGGATAAAATATGTAATTGGCTTCCGAGTCCAAGTAAGAATCTTGGAACTTGTTTTCATGCAGACTTTACCAGTGAATGGAAAATGAATTTAACAACGAAACGAGGTCAAATTTATTGCTTTACGGCGTTGCCAAAATTGGATGTCACATCGTGTGTCCTATTGTACATAAATGGTCATTTATATAGCATATATGATGGAAGTGAGAACGTTCAGGCCGTAACTGCAGTAAAACGCGATGCTAGCGTCAGCGGATTATTGTGGAACTAAAATGTTATCTTGAGGGTACCAGGGGGTCCAAATCACTTCCACAAAAATTTTTGCATATGGACTGCTGACGCCATCTTGAAGCTATATATGCACTCAATTAGGCGAAACGTTGTGACTTCCGAAATCGGAAGCCACAACGTCATATATGAAGTGACAACGAATTATGCGTATCTGATTTTGAAGTCACATAGTACCTTCTATCAATATATATATATATATATATATATTTATATATATATATATTTATTTCTCCAAAATCACGATTTTTCGAGTTTCAAAACGCTCCTGTAGCTTTATCTTTCAAGATTAGTGAACGAAATTTTGGATTCTTGTAAAGCTGAGGAATGACTTTAGATTTTCGTTGAAAAAATTTCCAAAAGTCACGTTACTTCTACAGGGTGTCCTTTCAAAGTTCCCCAAATCCGGACTTTGAGGCACGGTTTCTGGCCGCAGTTTTCAATCTAGGAGGCTGAAATTTTTGTGAGAGTAAGATGTCCACAAGGAGTGGTCTGGTATTGTACTTGAGCAAAATCTGCCGAGCCATTTCAAAATGGCGGTTATTTGAATTTGCTGAAAATTTACTATTTTTTGAATCCCTGTATGAGCAAGATGGCAAAAAAACTTTCACATCAAGTTAACAGGATTGAAAGAAAATTAATTGAAATTTGAGATAATGCAAAAAAATTTGAATTTTTTCCATTAATAAGCCAGTGGCGTGGGTAGGAAAAGAGTGAAAATGGCTTAATTTCTATAACAGTTTTTGAGCACATTTTTGAAGGAATTGAACTAAAATTTTTACAGTTTACAACTATACTAATACTCTTTAATCTTCAAAAATTTCAAGGATCAAATAAAAAAAATGGCGGAGATATTTAAATTTATTTTACATGATGTAAATATCTCTAAAATTTTAAAAATGCTCTAGTAGCTTCATCTTTCAAGATTAGTGGAAGAAATTTTTTACTCTTGTGAAACTTTGGGATGACGTTAAATTTTCGTTGAAAAATTTTTCAAAAGTCGCGTTACTTCTACAGGGTGTCCTTTAAAATTTCGAAACATCCGGTCCTGTGGCACGGTTTTCTGGTAGCAGTTTTCAATCTAGGAGGCTGAAATTTTTATGGGAGGAAGATAATATTATCCACAAGTAGTGGTCTGGTATTGCATTTTTGAGCAAAATCGATCGAGCCGTTTCAAAATGGCGGCTTTTTGAATTTTAGGGAAAAAGGCTATTTTTTAGTCCCTGTATAAGCAATATAGAAAGAAAACTTTTCACAACAAAATAATGAGGATGACAATTAAAGGCTTGTTTAATAACTTAACGATTGAATGTAATATTCAGACCCGGGACTGCTTGATTTAAAACCAGCACCAGCACCAGACCAGCGCACCGTTTTCATCGCGCTCGGCTCGGGCGGGACCACCCATGCAGATATGACTGCTCCTGCCAACCCCAATTGCAGAAAATAAAAACTCCTACAAACCTGTATTAACAAGATTGGATTAAAATGATTTGAAATTTGAATTAATGCAATAAAATTTTTATTATTTTCATTAGTAAGCTAGTGGCGTGGGTAAGAAAATGGTAAAAATGGCTAAATTTCTTTAATTGATTATGAGCACATTTTTGAGGGAATTTACCTGAAATTTTCGGAGTAGACAACTACACTAATAGCTTGTAACTCTCCAAAATTTAAAGAAGCAAATAAGAGAAATGGCGGAGTTTTTCGATTTTTTTTACATGATGTTTATTTTTCTAAAATTTCAAATGTTCGGTTTTCAGAACTCGCCTGTAACTTTTTAAAGTTAGTCAGTGGCGGGTATATAGGACAAGAGACGAAATTGTTAAATTTTGCCAATTTTTTTTTTTGTTTATTATAATATGTAAAAATCTATTTTATGGCACGCTTTCAAACGAAATGAAATGAAATTTTCACAGTAAACCACTACGTAAATTCGACCTGACTATTGAAAAATTCAGAAAGCCAATTTAAAAGGCGGCAAAAATTTCATAGTTGAATCGCATAAAAATACACTGTTTCTGCGATTGATGCGCAAGAAGGTTTTTATGATATTCTGGTTGGTCATGAGTTGACCTATTAGCCCTTCAAGGGATGACGTGGAGTTTTGGGATCCCCTGAATGTTGTAATAAATGGATATAGAAATTTAGCGACTTTTCCTTTTTTTTTGATAATTTAATTTTAAAATTTTTTCCCATCTTCCATACACATGGGTTCAAAAAATACAATTTTTTGCCAAAATACAACTGACAGGCTAGAATATTTTAAACTCCTGGGAAATTGCGTGACCCCTAATATTGATTAATATTGACAAGAAGACAAAAGCATCGTATTCACCCTCGTTTACGTCTTTAAATTTATTTTTATAAATGCAGAACCACATGTCAAAACTTGACAAGCCACCAGAGTGAGAGAGGGCCCTGTAAGATGTCTATGGGCGAAAAAATATCACAATCCGGCCCTGAGACTAAACTTAAGGTTAAGCAACCCTATGTTGGTAAAATATGGAAAATTCTCTTTGAAAATGCAAGTAGGATTGGTGGAATGTAATGTCTACAATATAAGGGAAATTCGTAAGGATTGTTGCACTGGATTATTTAGCAGTTTGCACTCTAGTTAAAGAAAAGCCATGCATGTCTTAGACTTGAGGATGTCCTAGAGTTTGGAGGGAAGCTATATTCTAGCAGTTTCACAACGCTAAGGAAAGTATCTTTTTCTATACAGTGCGTGCAGATTAAAGTGCACATGGTGATCTTGGAAACTATTTGAGATACTGTTATAGATAATCGGGGGACTACAAAAAAGCTGTACAATTCTATACATTTTAAGAAACTTAAAAAAAATAGGATTGACCTGAACTGCAGTAACTGCTCAAATATGCTGAAAAAAACTGAAAAATTTTTTTGTTTTAGCCATATCTTTTTTATCATTGAAAACAAATTATTTCTTTTTGTAGGTTTACATAAAACGTCAACAGTCATCCATTTGACATTACAAAATTTTCAAATCCGACTTTTATTTTTCTCATAGCCGTCATATAGTTTTTTCTTGGTATTTGGTAAAAAAAATATAGGAACTTGAACGTGACACGTCGTCCACGTGTGCTATTTTCTCTTTCGTAATGACCAGTGAAATTATCCTGGGTGAGTAATATTTTTCTAATAAATAATTCCAAAATCCTAATTCGATTTTATCAATTATTGTTCCAGTCATTGGGAACTATCTTTTATCTTAAAGTGCAAAAGAACCCAAAAGCTTGTTTATCTAACCTGGCATGTATTTTTGAGAACATTTGAGTCACCACCCAAAATTACCTCCACAATTTCATCCGTTACCAAACGAAGAGCAGAAACTAATAGTTCCATGAAGATATTTTGCTGCATTCCCGAAGAAATCATCATTTCTCCAAGCCCTGACCCAGAAGCACCTGTTGGCACCTCCACTGATGTTTAGCACCCTTTTAAAATTGTTTCAGTATCGCCCGTGAGAAAGTTCTGTTGCCCTGTGTCTTTTAGAATCTAGAAGATTAAATATCTCTGAGTATTTGTAAGTTACTTTATTCGTTTCTATTTTGAAGATATTAAGACCCAAAGAAGCGAATTATTTCTTCTCAGTGATTAACCTTACGGTCTAACATTATAGAATACCATACCTTAAAGAGTACTTTTCATAATTTTTAATTTGCTTGTAGGAATTACCTAATAAATACCTACTACTTAATAAATGTTAAAAAGTTTGTGAGAGAAGAAGATATTTTTCTTATCCTTTATTAAGTTGTTTCCATAAGATGTTTATGTTATGATTTTTACTGGTTACTGATACAAAACTGGGTAATAAAAAAAATGGGAATTAGTTTCACGAATCAAATACAATAATAGACATCTGAATTTTTATAATAGTAAATTTTGATCAGTCATGTTAGTAAGTAAAATTACTGCTACTAGTGCTACTCCAAATTTAATTACCAGCCTTTTCACCCCTTGCATTGTTTTTGGTTTTGGAGAGAACATTTATTTTTTAAAGCAATAAAAACCCCGGGCGTCCCATAATCTTATCTTTTATACAGGGTGTTAATTAAGTATGTATACAATAAATCTAACAGTTGATTATTTGAATGATTTTAAAACTAAAAGCTCATATAAACATGGGTCGGCAAATGCTTCGTTTTCAAGACACCTTCATGAGCTTTAAAGCTCTTCTGCCGATATCGTTGAAATTTGGCAGTGTTATTTTTAGTAATTAGGCGCTCCTTTAAACCCCAAAAGATTAAAATTATCAAGTTCAGTGGCGTTCAGGAGGATACCCTCACTAATATTATGGCAAAGAACAATGTACGCCACTTACTTTTTTAAATTTAATATTTTTTTTAGATTAAGCAATATTAATACATTTTTTCTTCAATTTTTTTGAATCTATCTTTTGAAATTTTTTAACAAAGCAGAATCTACTTACTTGCACTTGCAAATCCCTGGACCACATATCGTCAAGAAACATGATGGGTAAAAGTAAGAACAACAACAACAAAACACTAAATTAAATACGTTTCTTGACATCTAAACTAAAAAAAAATATTTTTTAATTTTTCCTCGTGTTTCTTGGTTGGTTCAGGGATATGCAATTATTGTGGATTCTATTTTTTTAAGGAACCAAGATACGAAAAAAATTACAGATAGAAAAAATTTGTTTTCTAAATAGTAAAAATAGTTGCTTAGCCTGAAAAATATATCAAAATTTTACAAAAGTCAGTGGCGTATATTTCTCTTTGCAATTTCTAGTGGCGTGGGTAGGAAAACGGTAAAAATTGCTAAATTTCTATAACCGTTTATGAGAACATTTTTGAAGGCATTGAACTGAAGTTTTTACAGTAGACAACCATAGATAACTATTCGAATTTTTTACATGATGTTTATTTCTCTCAAATTTAATTTTTTTCCAAACTCCGCTGTATTTTTTTTCGAATTTATTAAAAGTTGTGTAAAAAATGGCGTTTTTTAAGCAAAGTTAGTCAGTGGCGGGCATAATTTAAAAATCCATTTTATGTCACAACGAAATGAAATTAAATTTTCAGTCACTACGCTAATATGACCTGACAATGGAAAATTTCAGAAAGTCAATTTAAAAAACCGCGAAAATATTCATAATTGAATGAACGCATAAAAATAAACTATTTATGCGATTGATGCGCAAGAAGGTTTTTTAACATATGCTAGTGAAGAGAAGGGTTAAACAATAACCAATTTATCATAGAAAGATTACCGAGAATCTATTATAAAACAAATAAAAGTTGACTATGAATACTCTGGGCTCTAGTCAGATTTGAAAATTTGGATTCCTCATGACGTGTTATGTAATCCTAAAAAAAGAAATCATTTACTTTTAATATAATAAAAACGATTTGACAAAATAAAGGAATCTCTATTCTTCAGGTTTTGCAGAATGTGTCAACAACGACTGAAGAAACGATTTATTGTAATTTTTTCAGTTCAATAAAGTAAAAAATAAAGTAAATAAGAATAAAATTGTGGACATTTTTTGGTAATATCTATCTCTAATAGTTTCCAAGATCCCCAAGATGTACTGCCTTTTAACCTGGATTCACTCTATAATGGACCGACATGCAATTTGAGATTCGGAATACAATGCCTCATTCATTATAAATTTCTGGTTATAACTTTTGTGTTTGAAACTTGGAAGGTATGTCTTAGAGCAGTTATTTAAAAGAATGTCCCAAGAGAAAATAGAGCAATCTATGAGAATTACCAATTAGAACAAAATAAAAAAAAAAAGTTAAAGATAGGTCGAGTTTCATCATGAATGCACCGATTTATATACTAATCAGACAAGGATTTGCTCAAGCCATTAAAATATGTGTTAATTTTTATATGAAGTTGATTTAATGGTCGCAAATTTAGACGTCAGAGTTAGGAGAAAATTTAATATAAAATTTGCACATTTGACGAGTTTTTCAATTGCATTTGAAAAAGACACATACAGGGTGGCCAATTAGTGCGACAAAGGTCAATATCTCCTGTACCATTGAAGATAGCGGAAAACTTTTTCCAAGAAAGTTATTAAGGGTTAAGAGATGCATCTTTTAAAATTATTTTCGACTATACAGGGTGCTCCATAAAGGCGGGACGGTAAAAAGTTCATGTTTTTTAAATGGGACGCCCTATATTTTATTGCATTTTCAGATTGTCTGAGAAAATGTAATAACAATAATGTTTATAGTTGCATTTTAAATTGAGTAGGCTATGAGTTATAAACAAGTGAAAATCGCAATTTTCCAACTTTAAACCCATTTACCAGTTTCAGTTGGCATTTCGTGAAGTGCGGACGCGATATCGGATTAGTGATAAGCATCGTAAATCGTTGAATGAAATTGAATATTTAAAAGCAATTTTCGCTTGAAATAAATAAACAATAACTAAAAGTTAGGTTCCTACCTACTTTACATTAACAATAATAGTGGATGAGTAATCCACAAAATAATGAGCCCCCTGATAAGGGGGGTCAAATCTCAGGAGATGGAATGGATTGGTTCTCAGATGATCAGGGCGTTGAATTAGGGAAAAATTACAGGGAAGCAGACTTGGGTAAGCAAAAGGAAGAAAATATAAGAAATATTGGGAAACTGGTAAGTACAAATGTTAATTTAGTGCATGAAAATTCAAGGGCTAACGAAAGGACGCAAACAAATTATAGAAACTTATCATCGATATTCGATGTAAAAGCAATGTTAGCGAATGCTCCGAGAAATACTGGTAACAATAGCGAAAATAAACAGCCAGACAAATTCCTAGTTAAAGAGTATGATAATGATGATTCAGGTCCATTTGTAGTATATATCCAAAGTAAAAATGAAAACATAGGTAGGGCTCATCGTATAGGTACTGCCAGATTGATAATGAACAGTGTACCGGAAGTTAGAGATAATATATTAGACATAACAAGTATAGGTGTTAATAGAATTAAAGTTACTTTAAATTCGTCGGTAAGCGCAAACAAACTTGTGAATTCGGTTAACCTGGCAGGAAAAAATTACGAAGTTTATATACCGCAGTATCTAACAAGAAGACAAGGTGTGATAAGAGGAGTAGATGTAGATATAACGGAGGAAGAGCTGAAGCAGCTAATCCAACCAGTGTGGGGCTCTGGTAACATTAGAGTGCTAAAAGTAATAAGACTTAAGCGTCGAGTATATAAAGAAAATAAAGAGGTAGACTACCTCCCTACGCAATCAATTTTGGTCTCCTTTAAAGGTCAACTACTCCCCCAGAAAGTATCAATCGAGAAAATAGTATTTGAGGTAGAGCCTTATATACAGAGAGTTGTTCAATGTCTCAAATGTTTAAGGTACGGGCACATAAGCTCCCTTTGTAAAGGTAAGGAAAGATGCAAGCAATGTGGAAAAGAACACAGTAGCGATTCATGTACGGTAAATAAAGATGACCCTTTTTGCATAGTTTGTCAGGGAAAGCATAATGCTACGGATAGGCAATTGTGCCCAGAATTTCAAAAACAGAAACAAATTAAAACCATAATGGCACTAGAAAATGTTTCATACAGAGATGCCAAAAATAAGGCTAACACCAGTTACTCAGATGCTGCTAAATCAAGTTCTCTTAATTTAGCACAACCCTTTGCATATAATAAAGCAGTCCAGAAAACCCCAATAGTTGGTACTTTATTCTCTCAGCCAGGAAGTTTGCAAAACAAAAATAAAATAGGTGATGGCGTAAAACGAAAGCGGGCCGAAAAACATGATATTGAACTACAAAAATCACATTATGAGATAATAAAAAATCCCCCTCCAACAAAACTAGGCCCTATTGTTAATCCTTATCGTCCAAACAACGAAGCATGCAATGATAAAGGTGGAAATTCAGTCTGTGATTTAATAATAAATTTAGTAAAACAAATAGTATTGAGTGAAAATATAGGTTCATTTAGTGAGGAAACAATGTCTACTCTGAAGGGAAATATTAGTCAAATATTGTCATCACATTCATCAATATAGTACAGTGGAACGCGAGGTCTATAGTACATAAAAAAGGTAGTCTAGAAAAATACTTGTTTGATAATAATGTTCATATTGCGCTCATAAGTGAAACATGGCTGAAAAGAGACTCAAATATTAGATTTGCATCCTACAGTTTAATTCGTAAAGATCGAGAAGATGGATACGGTGGAGTTGCCATATTGGCAAAAAACAATCTTAAATACAAAGTAATAGATAACATTCATAATTCAAAAGACATTTTTACCGTAGGAATACAGATAAAGACAGTCGAAACCCCAACTGTAAATATATATTCGGTATACTCACATCCAGGTGTGAATATATCAGTTACCAAGTGGCAAAATTTGATAAAGTCATTCCAAAAACCTTTCATAGTAGGCGGAGACTTTAATGTACATCATCTAGCATGGGGCAGTACATGGACAGATCTTAGAGGATCTAATTTGATGACGGTAGTTGATGAATAATTTTTAACTGTTTTAAACACAGGAGTCCCGACACTCCTACCCAAACCGGGGAGCACGAGTAGATCCGCGATAGATCTGACCATGTGTTCACCACAAATCGTACAACAGTTGTCATGGAGAGTGGCCGACGAAACTTTAGGATCGAATCATTTTGTCATAGAAATTACAACTAATTTTAAACAAGTAAGTATGGGCAATGAGTGTGATGAACCAGTGACGAAAAAAGGTTGGAATTTGAATAAAGCAGATTGGATGCTTTTCTCCCAAATCATGGCAGGAGAAATACCTCATTTGATTGGCACATATAATTACTCTCATTTTGTAAATATTATTCATCATGCATGCGAAGCAGCCATAGGGAGGAAGAGAAAGGCAGCCAATCGCAAATTCTCGAAATTTTGGTGGAATAGTGAATGTGACCTAGCGATAAAAAAACAAAAACAAGCATTACTTTTGTATAAAAATAATTCAACATACGCCAATTACATAAATTATAGCGAGAGAGCTGCGATCGCTAAAAGAACAATTCTGCAAAGTAAAAGGAAGTCCTGGGCTGAGTTTTGTAATCAACTAAATCGAAATACTCCAATTAAGAACATATGGTTGCAAGTAAAGAAAATAAAAAATTCACTGACCACTCCACGAAGAGTTGCCTCCAGCTATGATTGGGTTGACGAATTCTTCTCAATAATATGTCCTCCATCAGCCTCTAATAATTGGTATCACAATCAATCTACTAGCGAGACTCACCAGACACCAGATAATGCAGATCATCTTTCCCAGGAATTTAATATGCAAGAACTAGAATTAAGCCTCAAAAGAAATGCTAACTCCTCACCAGGGCTAGACGAACTACACTATATAATGCTATATCACTTGCCTCATTCATGCAAAGAATACCTCCTAGGCATCTTCAATCGTATTTGGCACTCAAACATAGACATACCGGACGCATGGAAGACCTATGAGACAGTTGCTATATTGAAACCACACAAAAACCCTGATTCCTGCAAATCTTACAGAGCCATTTCACTAGCATCTTGTGCACAGAAAACTTTCGAAAGAATGATCAAACATCGTCTTGAAAAATGGTTAGAAATTAACAAAAAAATATCCACTTCACAATTTGGATTTAGAAAAGGATATTCCACTACAGAAAATCTGGCGATGCTAATAACGGATATTAACATTGCATTTAGTAAGAAAAATTCAGTAATTTCAGCCTTTATAGATATACAGGGAGCTTTTGATAATGTGGACCTAGAAATTCTGTCCCATAAAATGCTTAAAATGGGAATACCAAGTAAATTCACTAACCAAATTGTTAATATGTACATAAACAGGAAAATTTATCTACGAGTTGGTAAGTCAGAATATGGACCACGATACACTAGTAAAGGTCTACCCCAAGGAGGAATTCTAAGTCCGGTCTTATATTTAATCTATACAGCAGATCTTGAGGAAAATATAAAGGACTGCCAAATTCTACAATTTGCAGATGACATTTGTATTTATGTGACAGATCCCAATACAAACAATGGATTTAATAGATTAAATTCTGCGATTAAGTCGTTAAATGATTGGACAAGTAAAAATTCTCTTGAAATTTCACCTTCTAAATCTAAAATCTGTGTCTTCACGAGGAAAAGAGAAATTCTGCCCCTCCATATCAACTTGGCTAATTTAAGTTTTCCAATATCAGAATCAGTTCTATATTTAGGCATGAAACTAGACAAAAAACTGCTATGGAAAGATCACATAGAATATTCTATATCAAAAGCTGAAAAAAGTGTAAATATACTGCGCACTGTCTGTAGAATTAAATGGGGAGCCGATCCAAGTATCTCTCTCCTACTTTACAGGGCAATTACTCGATCAATTATAGACTACGGGTGCATATTCTATGAGCAAGCAGCGGCCACACATCTTCAGAAGCTGAATGTTTTACAGAATAAGTGCTTAAGATTGTGCATAGGAGCCTTGAAAAGTACCCCGGTACCCGTATTATTAGCAGAGTGCTGTGAGCTTCCACTTGAGTTTAGAAGAAAAATCCTGTCATTCAGATTTGTCTGCCGAATACTCAGTAGGAGTTCCATTCTCACACCAAAATTACATGAGCTTTTTATAAGTGACCTCACTCACAGCTATTGGAGCCGCAAAAGATCTCCATGCCTAACCGAGGCATATGGTGACTTAACAGAATTCAAAGAAATAATACAAGTCTCTGATGTGAACCCAGTATACTCAATCAACTTTTCCCAACTTAACATCAAGACACTCTATCTTCGAGACTACTCCAACTACCCGATTCAGCTGAGGAACATCCTCTTCTCTGACGATATGAACCGTATATGCCCAGGCTATTATCAAATTTATACAGACGGATCCAAGAATGAAACTTCCACAGGATGTGCCTTCTACGATCCACAAGACAATACCACCAGAAAATGGAAACTAACTCGCCAATTCTCCATATATTCAGCAGAAATAGTGGCAATTTTCGAAGCTTTAATATATTTGGAGAACGTAGATAAACAGTCGATGGTGATACTAACAGATAGCAAGAGCTTTATTGATAAGATCAAGCATATAACCCCCTCTTCAAAGTGCACATACCTCATCCAGGGAGTTCTTGAAAAATTGTCCTATCTACAGGCAAAAGGAAAGCAAATCGTATTTGCATGGATCAAGGGGCACTCTGGCATCAGAGGCAATGAAGTAGCAGATGAAACAGCAAAATCCGCTCTACAAGACGAAGACATCGCCAAATACCAGCTCACCCTTGAGGATGTAATTACAATTGGAGACAAACGTTATACCAAAAAATGGAGTGAACGTTTTCAACAGCAACAAAAGGGGCAGTATTATAAAATGATTCAACCTGATTTACCAGTCAAGTCTTGGTTCTCTCGTTGTAATTATGATAGAGTTGTGATTGTCCGAATTTGCAGACTTAGATCGGGTCACGCATTAGTTCCATCTTATCTACATAAAATTAATCTAAAAGACAACCCAAACTGTGAATGTGGTGGATTTGGAGATGCCTCTCACAAGTTGCTATCCTGTCCATTACAATCAAACTTGATAGACACTTTCTTTAAAAACCTCCCAAATATGCAACATCCCACAAATCTACCACATATGCTTTCTAAAACATCATGTCCCGACCTATACATTTACATAAGTCAACATATTGATAAATTAGGTTTAAGAATATAAATTGTAAGGTCACTAACGACCAGGGGCCAGCGCCATGCACGCTGCATAATAGAATAAATGTAACTACCTATATGAAAAATATGAAAAAAAAAAAAAAAAAAAAAAAAAAAATTATAATAAAAAAAAGTAACACAAATAAAAGAAAAAAAAAAGGAAAAAATAAAAATAAATATATATTATAACAACTATAATAAAAAAAAAATAAATAAAAAAAAATAATAAAATAAAATAAATGAATAAATAAATAAAAGAAAAAAATGGAATAAAAAGGGCTAAAAGAAGATGTTAACAACTACATGTAATCACACACTCGTTGACATGTATACTTACTTGTAATATCGGGATAAACTGTGCGAATGGCGGAAGCCGTAGCCACTAATCTGAGTAACTAACTAACTAAACCCATTTACCACAAAAACGGCCCATAATATCAAAAAACGGCTTACATGTTCCTATCTTAACTTTTTATAAGGCATCCAATTATGCAGTTGAAATGTTTATACAAGGTGGTGAAAATTATCAGATTTTCCATCACCCTGCATAAACATTTAAACTGCATAATTGGATGCCTTATAAAAAGTTAAGATAGGAACATGTAAGCCGTTTTCTGATATCTTGAGCCGTTTTTGTGGTAAATGGGTTTAAAGTTGGAAAATTGCGATTTTCACTTGTTTATAACTCATAGCCTACTCAATTTAAAATGCAACTATAAACATTATTGTTAGTGACTTGAGTGGCCTAGTGGTACTCCGCTGGCTCACGAAGCCATAGATCGCGGGTTCGAACCTCACCTCGGCCCGCTTTACTTTTCGGATTCATTTTCGAATGTTTGTGAAAAGTAAAACAAGCGATCGAATGTTTAAATGGCAAATATATTTAAAAGTGTGTGTGGCTAAAGAGTTCGCGCTCAAAGCCAATTTACCAGAGTGGAGCGACTATGTCTTACCTACACAGTTAAGACCGATGCTCCCTCTTTTTAAAAAAAAAAAAAAAAAAAAACATTATTGTTATTACATTTTCTCAGACAATCTGAAAATGCAATAAAATATAGGGCGTCCCATTTAAAAAACATGAACTTTTTACCGTCCCGCCTTTATGGAGCACCCTGTATAGTCGAAAATAATTTTAAAAGATGCATCTCTTAACCCTTAATAACTTTCTTGAAAAAAGTTTTCCGCTATCTTCAATGGTACAGGAGATATTGACCTTTGTCGCACTAATTGGCCACCCTGTATATTAAAAAACTTGTATAAAACTTCTTTGCTACATTTTATATTTGATATATTTCCAGCCCTTAGCAATGAATGTTTCCAATTCAACTTGTCTACAAGGTATAAGACATGCTACCTAAAAATCTAATACAAGTCACTTACAAACACCGTGGATAGATGTTCTTTTTCCTCTTTCTGATTTGCGAGACAAGGCATTGTACTAATAACGCACGTCTATATAAATGTACATGCACTTATTTTTCCTCCTACACGAAGTCTCGTGTTTCAGTTACCTACTATTATACGAATTCCTTGTGTAATTGTCCAACCACATTTACATTCATTATCACGTATAGACAATTTACTCATAGACATAGAAACGGTTTTGATTAAGTTTTCATCTCGCTTTGTAAATTACATTTTCCTGTAAAGGCAGAAATAATACAGACATGTGTTATCTCTGCTAGACTCTATTATTATCTTCCTACGAGAGCAGGATCACCTACAACCTACTGCTATATTTGGTAGTTTATAATAATGAGCTTTAGTTTAACAATACGTTGTTTTATTATAATTATGGTTTATGATATAACGTAACAGTGTTACCAGATAACTGGTGAGGATACGGTATGAAGAGGGTGCTTTTCGATCCAGGAAATCACACCCATTCAAGATTAGCGACTCATTTATTCCATCAATTTTTCATTAATATTTGTTAAAAAAAATATCTCGAGTTACTAAGGACGCGAGAAGGTTATATCAGCTTTTATTTTTTATACAGGGTGCATCTAAATAACACCGAAACAAATTAGGGGGTGATTCTGTGATGAAAATTAAGGGGGTATTTTGTATAGAATTTTTCGAAAAAATTCTCCCCGAAAAAGTTACACCCCTCCGAAGAATAAAAAAAAATGTTTTCTATTTTTTATTTTCCCTATATATTAAGCTAAAGAGACGAAAATTGTTAAATATTAATTGTCAATGAAACTACATATTTTGAATTTTTTTCAACCCTGCATGAAGTATGCTTAGAAGGGATTGAAATAGTCAACCCCTAAGATATTTTACCTTACAATTTTCTTTAGATTAAATTTTTTCTTTAAAAAAACACGGCTGAATAATAGCTCAATTAATCTACAAACTTTTTTATCTCTATAAGTTTTTTCTGAAACTTGCGCACTTAAGAGAAAAAAATAAATGTATTGCAAGCTCATGTTATAAATAGTGTTTTATTGAACAATAGCCAACCAAAAAATTAGGCAAAGATTCTTACAACTAAAACAATAGTAAACAAAGAATGAAAAAAGAAACTGTCGAAGGTCAACAATACAATAATACTGCTATCAGTATTATTGTTTTTATGAATGTCACTGCAAAGCACAGACCACTAGACCTTAAGGCAAAATATCCTCGCGTTAGCTCATCTTTGTGAAAATGCATTTCATTTATTTTTTTCCTCGTAAATGCTTAAGTTTTCGAAACAACTTGTGGAGATAAAAAAGTTTGTAGATTCAGTGAGCTATTCATCCGTGTTTTTTTTAGAGAAAATTTTTAATCTAAAAAAAAAATTGTACCTATGGTAAAATATCTTAGGGGTTGACTATTTCAATCCCTTCTAAGCATACTTCAGGGTTGAAAAAAATTCAAAATATGTAGTTTCATTGACAATTAATATTTACCAATTTTCGTGTCTTTAGCTCAATATACAGGGAAAATAAAAAATAAAAACCATTTTTTTTTTAATTCTTCGGAGGGGTGTAACTTTTTCGGGGAGAGTTTTTTCGAAAAATTCTATACCAAATACCCCCCTTAATTTTCATCACAGAATCACCCCTTAATTTTTTTCGGTGTTATTTAGATACACCCTGTATTTTAAATTTTAACGATCCAGCGTTTACAAAAGCTTCTCATGAAAATTTCTCCACCCGTCTTTCATTTTTCTACATCTAAGCATAAAAGCTCGCCTTACAAAGTTTGTATTTAAAAAATTTTTAATAGAAAAGCTCTATAAATTTTTAATTGTGTTGTTAATTAAAAAAAAAAGCTTCAAGGAGCCTTCTTCGCCTCCTGCTATTCCCATCCTTATAATATTAAGTTCTTCCAGGAGGTAAAGTTCTGAGTAATAAGTGAAGTTTTTATAAAGTTAGTACAAGTTTTCAATGTAATATCTTTATACAATTAATTTGAGACTAAAGAAGTTATATAATATACAGGGAGCTTCACGGAATTTCTTGCAATTTTACTGACCTTTATTTATACTTACTGAGCAGGTACATTGCAGCTTATATTCAATTCTTAGAGGAACTAATAAAAGGTTTTAGAGAGGGTTTTGCGTTTTGTAGACTTGGAGATTGGCAACTAAAATCTGGTCGCCTATAGGACTGAGTCAAGTGGATTATTTTAGCATATTCCTTTTGAAAACTTATATTCACCTTTTTCTATGCTCGCTATGTCAGTTCGTCCTCACTATAATACTATGTATATGTCAGTTACTTTACTCTTGTGGTAATTCAAGTTAGCCAATATACGTTAAGGGTAAAGCTTGTCAGTTCGAACCTATATTCTCGCATATTTGAAGTGGCCTGGTTGATCGCATTGTACTGACATATTTGAATTTTGATTGAAATTAGAGTTTGTAGCTTTTTATTTACAAAAAATCTAAATCATCGACAGGTTTTTGTTACAAAAGAATTGAGTTGCAAAGCTGGTATCTCAAACGATTGATGGAAAAAGAAATCTAAATCGGTAAAACCTACAAATTGAAAATACATTCTGAATTTATAGTGCTTTTGATCACTGGAATCAAGTTAACAAAATTATAAACCTGAGAGGAAATCAAATACGGAATTCAGTGACGTGTCAATTTATTTTCCAGTGAATTTCCATCCAACAATTCACTAAAACAACCTGAAAAATCATAATGGAGGAGTGTTTATGTGTTTATAATATGAATATTACGAGTGCAGCACGACATACAATCATAGTTTGTGCATGATTCATTTGGGGCTGACTAAGTAAACTCGAGCCCTTGCTTTTATCGATCACTTTTGCTGAAAAATTTAATTAAAACTGCTACGGCTCATAAAACCCTTAATCGATTACCCTGCATGAAATTTAATCATTCTATATTACCGTCTAATTTTATTATAACACTAATTGCGTCTCATAACTTATTAGTTTAGCATGAAAATTCACAAGTATAGCCGACTAAGGATGATATACTGGCAGTTATTATTATGCATGGACCGATGAAAATGAAAAATTCTATTTATTTTGTATTATGAAAAATATGAGGGCTGCTACTTCTACCCATTTCTTCGTTGAGGCTGATATACTGTGGAGGGAGACCGCAGCTTAATAAAATTTTACTTCAGGTTCGTGCGATTTTCATTTTGTTCTTGAAGGGAACTTCTATGCGTTGTAACTGGAAAAAAAACTAAATTATCTTATTCTATAAAAAATATATTTTACTATAGATACCATCCTAACTGACTTCTTCTTAGGCCAATTTTTGCTTAATTAATATATTGGATTAAAAGATGTGTTTCAAGTCTATGTAAAAAAAATATTTTTAATAAAAGATAAATATTCTGAAACATCGATTGGCACAAGCGCATAGTTACAGATACGTCCTTTCTATTCTGTTAATTTTATTGAAAAATCACGTTTACTTTTGCATAGGTATGTTAAAAAAAATAGTTTTTACGAAAGTTCAAACGACTTAAGTGATATTGCTCGAATTAAATATCCGACAACTCTTTCTATACATCTACTATATTATAGTAGTATTTGAGAATTTTGGGATTTAGGTTCTAATTCAATTGCGCTATAGTTTACTTTTACAGAACGAATTAGAAAACTTTCGCACAGACTGTGAGGTAAAACTGAAGACATGGACAGTACTGTTTCGTCCTTATTATAGACTCATCAGCATGTCACATGAGTCAGGCACACACTACACTCATACTTTGCGAAGTTTGGAAATAATATTTAATCGTAATTGGTGTTGGATCGTTGTAGTGACTTGTAAATTCAATGATTGGTAGGCAGCCAGGGAAACAGAGCTGCAAACATCTGTTGTATTGTCTAGAGACGCCACGGGTATTATGTGGCTTTGATTCCAGAGAACTATACTGAGCTCACTCTGATCCCTATAAGTGTACCTATACGTACCGGGTGGGCATTTAAGAATGGACAGCGGCCATATCTTGGGAAATATTGATCCTGCACTTCCAAAATGAAAATTTTACAGACAAGTGACTATGCGAAATGCAATGAAAATATTTTCAAGATGGTCGCACTTCCGGAAATACCGGATTTACACCTACTTCGTTATTTTAACGGGGACACCCGTTATATTATTGTATTTTTAAATTGCCTGGCAAAATCGAATACAGGTGGTTTTTACAATAATTGGAATTTAGGCTGAGTAGTTTATGAGTTTATAAACAAGTGAAAATTGCAATTTTCAATTTTCAAAGCATCTCACATTGAAAACGGCTCAAGATATTTAAAAATGGCTTATATGTCCCAAAAATTTAAACCACATGGTAGGATACCTTGTAAAAAGTTAAGATAGGGACATGTAAGCCGTTTTTAAATATCTTTAGCCGTTTCAATGCGAGATGCTTTGAAAATTGAAAATTGCAATTTTCACTTGTTTATAACTCAAAAACTACTCAACTTAAATTCCAATTGTGAAAACCACCTGTATTCGATTTTGCCAGGCAATTTAAAAATACAATAATATAAAAGATCTCCCCGTTAAAATAACGAAGAAGGTGTCAACTTCCGGTATTTCCGGAAGTGCGACCATCTTGAAAATATTTTCATTGCATTTCGCATAGTCACTTTTGTCTGGAAAATTTTCATTTTGAAACTGTAGGATCAATATTTCCCAAGATATGGCCGCTGTCCATTCTTAAATGCCCACCTGGTACAGTTATTATTTAAACCTGTTTAGACCGCTGTTTACCAGCAGCTTTCGGAAATGCTGAGCGGTAAATTTTACAAATGTCAAGAAAGCTGTTCATCTAATTTTCAATGTATTAACAATACGTGAAAACAAAAATTGAGGTGCTCATTTTTTCACCCTGGCCTTTATATTTATAATATTTATACTTGAGCCACTTTGATTATATAATATTCGAGAAATTTTGAGATTTAGGTTCTAATTCAATTGCCATAATAGGTTCCTTTAACAGAACGAATTATCAAACTTTTGCACAATATGTGAGGTGCAATTGAAGACATGGACGGAATCGTTTTGTCTTTATCATGGACTCATCAGCATGTCACATCAGTCAGGCACACACCACACTCACAAATTTCTGTTTCTTGGATTGAAATACCTGTAATCCAGTGATAACAATGGAATTTTGCAAAATTTGAATATACAAACACGTTTTGTAAAAAAGTTATTCAACAAAAAAACGCAATTCTCGACAAGTTTATTAAGCGTTAAAAATTTAGTTTCCAAATTTTGAAAGGTAATGCTACAGGAGCGTTCTGAAACCAAAAATTTGAAATTTTGGAGAAGAAAACCAGCCCGAAAAACAAGTTCATTCACAAGTATGTCGCTTTCTCAGGTAAAAAGTGGCATCGCCATCCAGAAATTTAGGTACAGTTTGAGTCTCCCCCTCCCAAATAAAAACGTAAACAACCTCCACAGGGACAAAAATCCATTTATTTTGGGCGTTTTATTTTGCAATCTTTCTATATTATTGTTAGGAGGTCTCCCTTACAGGAGGAATAAGATAAAAAAATCCGACTTCAATTCATCGATTTGAAGCGGATCCTCAAGCTTTGTGACCTTGCGTCAATAAGATAATTTGACGTAAATGCAAACAGGAAACAGATATTTAGTTTGGACATTTATATTGTATGGAAGCGGGGTTACACAAACTTCTTTGGAGATTCAACTTGTTCAATGAAGACTACAAACTGTACAATGTACATGCACTCTAATGCCCCAATAACCTACAGATATTCCAGGGGGCGACGGCTGGATCCAAGCCAATTAAGCACAATCTCTGTACGAGTATGATGAACTTAAAAGTGATTAGAATCATAATATCAAACTGGTTCGAAGTCCAATGATACCTAGTATCATATTTTTATTGTCAGGATACCATCTCTTCCTCATTAAGTAACTTTATTATGCCTATACTGGTGGTGGAAATTCCTTGTCGAATTTTTACGATTACACTCAAGCTTTACTTTACACCGAGCTTTACACGTATAATTTTCATTCATTTCAAAGGTGTATGCCGTCAACAGTTTGCATTTTACATTTAAAGTCACAAAAGCTGGAACGAGAGTTTCGTCACTCGGGAACAAATGGTTTTCTCTTTTCTCAAGTCAAGAAAGCGTATGATGGAAAAATACGTACTTTCTATTTTATTCACAATCCATGCATGGCACACATTTATCGAACAAGATCATTTAACAGTAAGAAACACATATTCTCGGAAAACTCTCATCAAAGAGTTTTTAATTCTTTAATAAGTTAAAAACTCTTTAATTTAAAAGTTTTTTAATTGTGAGTTTGATGGTCTGCGAAGACATAAAATCCTCCGCTGTTGCGGGCAGACTGCATAGAGCCATGGCCAGGGACAGGGTGGAGACCCAATTAATCGTCATGAAAGAAACACAATGGTAGCTTCACGGAAGGTGAGGAGCAAAGAGCTCTTGTATTGCTCGGAACACACTTCCCGGGGAGCATGACAAGATCAAGTGTCATAAGTATGCCAGGAAGTATAGATCGACTAGAAACAGCTTCAAATGTGTTCTCGGCAGCTTTGCGTTGGGCAATCAACTTCCGATAGTACAAGTTACCAGGTGCTTTGCTCCAAAAGGAGCAGGAGGTGATTATGTCACACTTAATTAATATCACAAGAACCAGTAAGGGCTCGGTTATATGCGGAAGTATTGGAGAAGGGCTAAAATTATTTTCATTCCAACAGTATGAAAGAAGGACAAACAAAATACTTCAGACCAATCAGTCTAAAATCGTGTATATAAAAAACTATTTAGAAGTTTTAGATAACTACTTAAGAACAGAAGTACTAGAGAGGGCTCCATTGCACTCAAACCAACACACATAAATCTACGGAGATCGCCCTGGCATCAGTTCACAAGAAAACTGGAGGTAACAGAAACAAAACTTTGCGCCTTTGTGGATATAGAAGAGCTTTTGATAGCATTCCTCACGAAGTAGTCAAAAGCTCTCTAATCAAAAGAGGAGCAAACAACACAGTGTCCAAATAGATATGTGAGATGTTAAGAACAAGAAGAGCTGAAACAAAGATGGGACTAAACACCATTCAGATCAACGCAACTAGAAAGCTGCGTATACAGGGTGATTCATGAGTGACCTTACATAGACCAATGGTGATAAGCGGACTTCAAGGCGGGTCGAAAACCACAAAAGAAATTTTTTTTTTTTTATTGGTTATGAAGTTACAGGGTGTTTTATGTCTCAGGTACAAAACTTTGATAGGCGATATTTCTGAAACGGCTGGAGATATTTTGTCGAAATTTACTAGGAATGGTGCATTCCGGAAACTCATCAAAACCGCATTCTGAGTTAATTAAAACTCCAGGACCGGACTTGAAAATTTTTTGCCCCCATGGTCTTTGTTGAAAAAGTTAATTTTCTGACGATGTTTCTGAAAAACTGTCATCGAATTTGAAAAGATAAGAAAAAACTCTATAGAAATCATTCCTCAATTTGAACGGCACACCCAAACCGTCTCGGAAAAAAAATGTCAAAGTAAAACTTCTCAGTAAATTATCGTTTTCGAGCAGACATATTTTACTTAATGTTCGTCTGAATTCCTTCAAATTTATTTTTTGACTGGTTTCTGTGGGAAAAATGTTGGACAGAAGGCCAAGCTTTATTACTGGGAAATCAGGTGTCAACTACAAAATTTTCAGATTTTACTAATAATCACAAATCATTTCACTAATAACGAATCCGCAGATATTATGTTTGTGTATGGTTTCTGCAATGGAAATTCAAGAGCAGCTGCGAGAGAATACCATAGAAGATCACAGTCGAAGAACACCGGCCCATGTAACGTTTCGCGTCTGTTTTCCAATTTTCTCGAAACCACGGCATATTTCCCTGAGTTCAAAGGAATGCTGAACCTCAATTGGAAAATCTGAACCATCAAAACATCGTGGAGATGGTGGCAGTAAATTCAAGTACAACTACGCGAAGAATTGGGCAAGCACTGGGCATTTCTCAATCAAGAGTATCGGGAACCTTGAAAAAAAAGAAGAGCGCGGATGCATCCCTGTCACGTACAAAGCGTACAGAGGCTTCAACCATTCAATGAAGTTCTATTGAATGGACTGCGTAGAACTTTGTTTACTGATGAAGCTCAGTTCACGCGGGATGGTGTAACGAATAAAAAAACTCCCACCTATGGCCATATTATGAAAATCCGCGCTCTGTTGTTCAGAAGAACTCGCAACAGATTTTCTATAAATGTGTAGTGTGGCATTGCAAATTATACCCTAATAGGACCCCATTTTTTTGCTGGGCGGCTCACGGGGGAAATTTATTTACTTTTCCTACAAGTCATTTTGCCCGGCTTGTTTGCAGAGGCGAACGTGAACAGGCGTGTTCTTTCCTTCTAGCAAGATAGGGCACCACCACATTTTCTCGACAAGTCAGAGAGCATCTCCACAATGAGTACCCCAATCGTTGGTTCGGGCGCGGCGGCCCTCATTCCTGACCACCTAGGTCCCCCAACCTCACTGTTTTAGACTATTACCTATGGGGCCATATAAAGCAGGAAGTCTAAAAAACGGAAGTAAGTACCAGAGAGGAGCTCAGGACGCGAATACTGGTAGTTGCTGATGAAATTAGAAGCAACAGGCAAATAATTCAAAAAGCAAACAAAAATTTATGGAAACGCTGCAGGAAATGTATTGAAGTTGGTAAAGGACATTTTGAGAACCGTTTATAACATTAATATTGATAACATTTAATTTACACTGACATTTTTCCCGCAGAAACAAGTCAAAAAATAAATTTGAAGGAATTCAGACGAACATTAAGTAAAATATGTCTGCTCGAAAACGATAATTTACTGAGAAGTTTTACTTTGACATTTTTTTTTCGAGACGGTTTGGGTGTGCCGTTCAAATTGAGGAATAATTTCTATAGAGTTTTTTCTTATCTTTTCAAATTCGATGACAGTTTTTCAGAAACATCGTCAGAAAATTAACTTTTTCAACAAAGACCATGGGGGCAAAAAATTTCAAGTCCGGTCCTGGATTTTTAATTAACTCAGAATGCGGTTTTGATGAGTTTCCGGAATGCACCATTCCTAGTAAATTTCGACAAAATATCTCCAACCGTTTCAGAAATATCACCTATCAAAGTTTTGTACCTGAGGCATAAAACACCCTGTAACTTCGTAACCAATCACGAAAAAAAAATTTCTTTTGTGGTTTTAGACCCGCCTTGAAGTCCGCTAATCACCATTGGTCTATGTAAGGTCACTCATGAATCACCCTGTATAAGGAGGAGTACCTACTATCACAAATATGACGTAGAACCAATAATAGTGATAGATGAACAAAGCTATCGAGCCAAGACATCGATTTCCAAAGTTATGCCGTTGACATAGTCGGATATCAGTAAGAGGTAAGTTCCAAGAAACTCTCTGTGGCACAAGACAAAGAAGATTAAACATCATAAGAAGATGGTGCTTGTCAGAGGGGTTGAAAATGAATCCAGCAAAAAGTACTTGTCATAGCATTACCAGGAAAAGAAATCTTCGACGGAAATCAATAAGCCAAGATGCAGTAAACATTGAATGGGAGCTATGGGTGAATATCTGGGAGTTGCAGTAAAGAGCAAGCTCCTACGGAAGAAGCATATTGAAGAGAAGAGAAGCAGAGCCACTCGAGCCGTCCGTCATGGTGTAGGTACAGGAACATTGCAGGAAAGTCCTGGTGATGTAACCCGGGTTTAATGCGATGGATACCATGATAGTGGGACCTATAGAGCAGCTAATGAAAAGTTATGTTTTCAAACGTTAAATTACACTGATGATGTCACTAGCTATTGTCCGAAACACGTTCGATTTGAACCCCATTGTGTGACATATCATTAAATTCAGAATTAAAATATCCTTCAATTTTTGCAGTCAAAATTCCAGGACCGTATTCAAAAAATCGATTCAACCCTTACTTATGGTCATAGAATCGCGGCACGTTGATGATTAATAAAACATAACTGTTATATTAATCAACAAATATGTATAACAGTTTGCATGTTTATTTATTTCAGTTAAACGTAGGCTCTAAATAATAAACCCTTAACATATCTCTGAATAATGAACCACTCAAAAGTTAAAAAAAGGTTATCCCTCCAGGAAATTAAGTTCGGAATTATTCATCTTTCTGATTATAAGATAATATTGATTTAATAAATTTTTAATTACTTCATGTCACAACCAAATTATATGAATGTTTGCAGTTTAAATCCAAGCCGCAGGACGCAAGGATTTCAAAAAACCAAGAGAAGAACCTTACCAGTGTATCTGTTTAATCGACCATACATCAGGTAATGAGTAGGTATTATGAAATAAATATAGTCTGTTCAGGAATTGAAACACCAAGATAATCAGAAATGTATTGCATCTTCTACACAAATTTCAGTTTTTTTCAGTTTTAAGTATGATTAACGAGTTTTTAATCCAGCAATGTTTATGATGCCTGAGCTGGTTTTGTTTAAGTTTTAGCCTTACAGGCCTTAATGGATTGATTTTTTTGGTCGGCGGTTGGTCGAAGTTACTTCTCTAGAACAATGCTTCCCGAGAAAACATAAATATTACTACTGAAGTAGAGGTAGGTAGGTAATTCTTTTAATAATTTCTTAAAGCCAATATCTTTTACGAATACATTGTAATGAAAATAGAAACGGGGATAGAAGGTTTTTTTTTTTAATGTCTAAATGCAGCCTCTAAGATGTACGCAAGATGAACAGGTTAAAAGACTGGAAAGATACAAAATCAACAAAATTCAATTAGGCTTCCATTGTTTCTCCAACAATAATTGAATTTTGCAGTAACTCCAGTCATTAAACGCATAGACAACTCAAAAAAAAACATAGGACATGGGACATAGGACAATGCGATAGACATACAAACGAGCATCATCGGCACACACCGACTCCGTCCTGATGCCCACGAGTTCTACCCCGAGAGAGTTGCGTTACGAAACTCGCGTCAGTTCGACTCGCGGCTTCGGTGAGAGAAGTGTTCTTGTTTCCAGCGCGCAACATTCACGCGTCTCGCTAGCGCCAATACGATCAAAGAGTAAATAAACTGTGGTCCATGAGGATGCTGCTGCTCTTTTTCTAACCACTCGCCCCTTTTTTATAATTTTTCTGATCACTCGACATACGCTCCAACCCTTCCTATTTTAATCGTTATTATACTCCCCATAAACCCCCCACTACCACCCCTCGTCAGTGGTTCTCTAATCACCATTACCAACCCTTCCTACAACACCACCAACGACCCTTTCACACCAAATGACCGCTAATTAAAGTGATTGTCTCGGGCTTTTCATCCACGTGTGACCAGACCACCGCCACCAATTGGGTGAGGGCGGCTCTTCAGAAGTGCATATCCACGTGTGCGGACTCACCCTCTCGAGTGCATAAATGGCGCAATAACGACCAGGAATGGAGCCGGACCCACCGATGACGTCCCCCAGGAAGACTAATAAGGCTAGGCCCAACGAGGGGATGAATACGGTGCTGTGTGTGCTGTGTGTGGCGTGTTTGTCGGGCGGGGTGTACAACGGGTGGCGGGAATGGTGCTTGCAGGGGCGGCTGGAAGAGCTCCAGGCCAGGGTAGAAGGTCTGGAGAGACGAGCCGTGGAGAACGTGGACGTGCTGGTGGAGAGATTCAGACGCGAGGGGGAGGATTTGGTCAGGAGGAGGGTCGCCAGGGCAGCTGAGGACTTCGGAAGGATGTCCAGGGATGCTCCAGAGTGTATATGTCCTGCAGGTAGGTGAGTCCGGTCTCGGCTAATCCTAGTCTTTGAGTTAATAAGTCTTTGTGGGATTCTCGAAGTCTTAGGTGCCCGTGGGAAATAATTCCTTAGTTTGTATTCCCATTGGAACACTGATGGGAAGTGGAGGATTACACTGGATAGTCTTGAAAATGTAGGCGCTAGAATGGCTACCTAGTAGAAATAAAATAACCGGAAAAGCTCTCCTAGAAATTTATTCAGGTGGCAGGGGATGAATTATAAACATATTATCCACAGAAGCTGCATAATTTTCAGATTGCTTTCGAAGATTTATAAATAAAAAAAAATTAAAAAAAACAAGTGTATAAAAAAAGACCATAACAAAAATAATTAAATTGGTCCTAATTAATAAATATAATTTTTTTCGCAATTCATTTTTATTTTAAATTTTAATATTTGAGCAGAAGTTGTGAAAAGGGGGAATATTTGCGATGCGAATATCAAAATCACAAAATGTAAAAGATTTCCCAACTTCGTGCAAACAAAATCAAGCTCGTCTGTTATTAAACTTTTCAATAATAATTACCTGTATTTAATTTTTTAACGAATCGAGGGTTCGTATTGAGCTGCGCCGATAATCAAGAATTTTAACAAGTTCGGGTAACTAATCGCCTCGGAATTCCTCCGTGATGAAAATTATCCAAATTTATGAGCTTATCTTGGCGACCTTTTTACGTTTAAAAAATCAGTCAGCTTACAAATTATTATACTGCGGTATAATAGGTACCACATTTTTTTCTAAATCCTGATCTAAAAATGAAAATCTAGAATTTAAAAGGAGTTATGCTCGTTTAGGTTAAAAAAAACTTCCGCTTTCGCCGAGGCGTTGCATTGAAACATTCCTTGGGATTTTGTAAGAAATTAAGCTCCGAGACATTAGTTTTATTCAATTTTTTTGTGCGATTAGTTCTACTAGTAGTATACCTATGCCTACGAGTCCTGGGACGATAACTCATAAATTTTAAATTAAATTTAACTAAATTATTACAAAAACTGTTAATTTCTTATACTGACATTTCGAAATAATAGTTATTGTAAGGTTTTGCTAAAACAATTATTGCGCTTATTCTTTTGGCATTGAAATGTCGCTGTCGAACTCCCAATGAAACAGGTGCCTTTCCAAGGTCCTTTATCCTGAACATTTAATAAATTCTGAAGAAGTCGACCCAGATCAATGATAAGTCGTTACTAATTACTGCATTATCCTGATCTTTAATAAAAAGAAAAAGAACCTCGAAAAGAACAATTATTTATTCTGAAAAAATAGGTAATAAAACTTGCTGACATATCGCTGAGTATATACAGGGTGAGTCAGTTTTTTGTAACAGGACCTCACAAGTTTATAGAAGACCTGCTTTAAGGCATGAAACTTCCCATAAACATATGTATGAAAAAACTAAAAAAAAAGATACTCACAGGGTGTTGAAATTTTTTTTTTGTTTTCGTCGCTTGACTTGGGCATTTCTAAAAAAAACTATTTTATAGTAAAAGATTTTATAAGAGAGCTTTTATAATTTAGAGCACACAAAACGAAGAAAAACACGCAGGTAATAAAATCATCAGTGGCGTAGATACAGGGTTTATTACCCCTTTTTAGCAACAGCTTCTACGCCCGTGGGCTTAGAAGATCTTACTTAAAAAACAGGCATACTTATGAATGAATATCATAAATTTCCCGTAGTTTTTAAGTAAATTTAGTCTAATTCCCCATTCATTTAGCAATAGAGAATCATAGATTTTAAAAATTATTATTTTTTATAAAAAAAATACTTAAACAAAAATTTTTACCTCGATTTTTACCTATCGAAAAAATTGGCTTATTTTTGCGGTTTGAAGTTTAAACTCAATTTCCTTAAAAACCAAGTAACGGTGAATTTAGAATAATTATACAAGGTGTCAATTTGAAAACTTGCCACTCCCGAATTCTTCCTTGAAATATTTTTTCAAAAAAATTCCGAAACAGATCAATTTTGTAATTTAATCAATGTTGTATTGACGTAAACATTTTTATACGTGGTGCTCCTTGACTGAGTAATGACGACATTCTCTATTTTTTTAAATGAGACACCCTGTATAATAATAAAATCCAGTAAGAATGGTTTTTGCAGTTGCAGCTTACATTGAGTAGGTTATGAGTTATAAACAAATGGAAATCGCAATTTTCCATTTGGAAAGCAGCGTACATAGGACACGGCTCTAAATATCAAAAAACGGCTTACATGTCCGTTTTTCTATGTAAACTTTTCAACAGCCGGGGGTCCCGGCTGCTTCACAGCAGTCGTTAAGTTACGTCAGAGGCCCTTGAGGCTACTTGAAAACTTCTGACACTTGGGCTTTACCACAGCCATAAGATATTTATTTATTTTGTAACTTTTCAACCGGTATCCTATGATATATGTAGATGAAATTTTTATACAGGAGATCAAAAGTCTGATAATTTTCGTCACCCTGTATGAAAATTTCACACAAAATACACACAATAGGATACCGCTTGAAAAGTTAAGATAGGACATGTAAGTCGTTTTCCGATATCTGTAGCCGTTGTCAAAACAAGCTCCTTTGAAAATGAAAAACTGCGATTTTCGAAAAAAAAACTCCAACTTTGAAAACCATTCTTACCGGATTTTCTCAGACAATCTGAAATTGTATTAATATAACGGTGTCCCATTCAAAAAAATAGACAATGTTGTCTTTACTGAGTCTAGGAACACCCTGTATAAATTTTTTTACGTCAATAGAACATAAATTAAATTGAAAAATTGACCTGTTTCGAGATTTCTTTGAAAAAAATTATTCAAGGAAGAATTCGGGGGTGGCAAGTTTTGACACCCTGACAAATTGACAGCCTGTATATCTTTTTTGTAAGAAATCTCCAGAAAATACGCTGATAAGTTAAGTCTTGCAAGTCCATGGGCGTAGAAGTTGTTGAGCGAAAAAGGGATCAAATACGCTGTATTTACGCCTTTGATGAATTTTGTCACCCGTGTTGTTACTCGGTTTATGTGCTCTAAATTATAATAAACAACCTCTTGGTATAAAATTAAAATATTGTGAAATGCTCAAGTTATACGGCGAAAACTAAGAAGAACTTGTTTTTTCAACATTCTGTATCTTTTTTCTAAGCTGTTCCGCACATATCTTTATAGTAACTTTTACTCCTTAGAGCAGGTCTTCTGTAAACTGATGAAGTCATGTTACAAATAACTGATTCACCCTGTATATAAAAAAAAATTTGTCACGAGAAATCATTAAATTTATAAAATCACTTTGAGGCGAGCTTTGAGGTTTTCAGTGTACTGGCATTATTTAATGTGTCTACAAAAAAAAGCAGAAAAATTTTTTCGAATTAAATTGATGGGTAATCTTCAACTTTTGAATTTTGAATAAATCCAAAAACAGGCATCAATATGATTTTTATTGACGTAAAAATTTCTTAAACAATAGTGTTCCTTGAGGTGCTTCTTAATTCTGTAATGAGGACATCGTCTATTTTATTAAAAGGCGAGGGGTAGGACACTCTGGAAATGTCTATACACAGCTTTGGAAATGTTTGGAAATGCTTGGAAATATTTGGCAATGTTTGGAAATATTTGGAAATATTTGGAAATATTTGGAAATGTTTGGCAATATTTGGCAATGTTTGGAAATGTTTGAAAATATTTGGAAATATTTCTAAATATTTGGAAATGTTTGGCAATATTTGGCAATGTTTGGGATTGGAAATATTTGGAAATATTTGTCAACGTTTGGAAATGTTTGGAAATATCTGGAAATATTTGGCAATATTTGGAAATGTTTGGCAATATTTGGAAATGTTTGGCAATATTTGGAAATATTTGGCAATGTTTTGGAAATATTTGGCAGTGTTTGGCAGTGTTGTACACATTCATTGCCAGTGTCTTACCCCTCGTTAAAAGGCAACCTCGAAGGCAACCTATACTTATAATTACCAATCTTCATGTATTGAGATTCCTCGTTTGCTCGAATCATTTGAAGTTAAAAGATATTCAGCGAAATATTGTCAAGACGTAGGTAAATGGTGGGCCAGTCGGTGAGGATCGAGGTGAGGATATCCAGGAATAAAACAAATAAGTACCGCGCGGGCGGTAGCGCTGCGGTATAGTTTCGAATCCCAGCTAACGTTTCTGTGGCTAGCTCGATCTCGAGGCAAAATTAACAGTAACGCGACTATATCTTACCTAGACAGTTAAGACCGATGTTTCCTCTTAAAAAAAAACTCGCAAAAAACAAATAGGTACCTAATTAGAAATCATGAAGTACTTTTCTTACTTACTTTTTATAGGAAATTTTTTTCCAATTTTTTTATAATGAAAGGTATCAGAAATGGTGTACCTACCTATCAAAATATAGAAGAAAAAATGCCGTCATTACTGAGCTTCATATTTTTTTTTAGTGAATGACAGTTCAATTACTTAATTTTTCCTACGACAGGAAAAAAGTATGACATTTTATCCCCTTTGGCAGGTAAAAAATGCTTATTTTTCCACGGTCGGGAGTAGAAATCAGTTCCTATGACATCAAAATTAAAACAGAAGTAGTCGATTATTCCCAAGGGAGTAAATATAAAGTATAATGCTTCCAAGGGAGTTTACCGAGGAGTTTACATTATGGAGAATTTATAGTTTATTTTATAAATTATTTATTAATTATAAATAAATTAATAAATATTTTATTTATTGTTTATTGTTTATTTATAACAATGTTTGTTTATTTTGTAGTTATGCCAATAACTCAATAGCTATACTGAATAAATGCTCAAATCCGAATACAATAATTCTGGTGCTACTTACTTCATAACGAGCTTCATAATGATAAAATATGTGTTTTTAAGTTAATGAGACCGTGGAAAAAATAGTATATACCATTCGGGAGAGATGCTATTTTGTCCTCGTGCATTGTAGCCCTCGGGCTTCAAATTGCACCTCTGCCAAAATAACGCATTTCTCGCCCTTATTATAGTATAATATACTATTATATTAACTGCCTTTTATCGGGGTAAAAAGTAAACTAGAAGTTATAAAAATAAGATCGTAATATTAAGAAAGGAAGAATCTTCCACTGCACCACGGACCATTTCTCACGGAACAGCCTGTACATTGTTTAATAAAATTCTTCTTGAACGACTGATCGGAGAATCCTCTTATTATTATTATAGTGGCATTTAATTTGATTTTGTCACTAGATGGATAATAGATATTTTTGAGTTAATCGTATTTGGGTTATTTTGTGCTGTCGCGTCCTTTAACCGAATTAAATTATAATAATCATTTTAATTAATTCATTTTTTCTATATAACTTCTTAATTATGACTGAAATTTTGGAATTATCTATAACATAGGAAACAGTTAATAAGCTAATAAAATGTAAAATTTTATTAGCTTACATATCTCATTAGAGCATTAGCGTAAGAAGGTCTAGTTTAAGAACAACTTGGTGGGTACTTAAAATTATTGTATGTTTTATTGATCAATAAAAGAGAAATCCTCTAAATAAACTACTATGAGCTGATGATATCTCACCTCTTTCATTGCTTCACTTATTCAACCTTTGATATGTCCGTTTTATTGGGTCATTATTCTATAGCAGTTAACTCTAATTAAAACTATTTAAATAGTTAAAATGTGTACTTATCATAGGAAAACTTTAGATATGCTAGATATTTTGTAATAATTGATTACCTTATTCGATTTAAAAATTCTTTACAAATAAGTTGTTTTTCCAAGAACTCATTTGATCAAATTTTGTTTTGTTAATTTGGCAGAAATCGAATTAGAAGATAGGAAAAGTCTCGGGAAAAGTATTATACAAGTATTAACTATAAAAATAAAAATGAAAGTATTGTAACGTTAATTGGTCCTACCTGGATTGCATATAAATATTCGTCAACACCATGTAAATTATTGGAACATTTGGGAACGAGTAAAAATTTACCAGACATAAAATATTGACCAGAACTGCAATAATAAACTACAATTACCGCTCTTAAATATTGCATTATCACGAATGTATTGATCGAACTCTCATTACTTTCATGGTACCGAAGCAGGTATATAAATAATTTCGACATGATTTCTTATTGAGACATTATAAAACTCATGAGCATACCTAACTCAAAACGTTATACATAATATAGAATTCGTTTGTTAAGTTTGGAATTTCACCGAAATATAATATGAAACACCGCCTTCTTTTATGTTTCATAAGAACGTGCTAAAGTGAAATTAATAGCCAAGTATATTTTAATTTTTAGCACGCAAATTTTACAACTTTGTAACGTTAAACCTTATAGGTATCAAGTTAGGTACTTTATATTACGTATTACGGTCGTTGTTGGAGCAGATATTATGTTTTGTACTAGGATTTATAATAATAGGTATCAGGTACATATTTTGAAGAAAAAATGTTAAATGTTAGCAATATCAGCTTGAATCGAGGCTCGAATGTTATGTTAGTATCAATCGAGGTATCAATTTTAAATACTATCTTGGAAAATTTTTGATCAGGCACATCTCGAGGCACATCGTCTTTATGATTATATATGCATGAGCATCGTGAAGAATCGAATATTGTCTGAAACGAAGTTGCGGTGGAGAGTTGTATGTAGATGAAATATTAAAGTATGGACACTGACAGATCCAATATTAGGTCGAATGGAAGTTTCTCTTCAAAAGTACGGTTTCGAGTTCAGATAAATAAAAGTGGGTTTACCTGAGTTAGGCGGAGTGCTAAATTAGGATGTTGAATTATGTAAATTCTTTTAATGTTGTTTTCAGAGACAAAAGTCAACTTATGAAACGAAACGAGAAACAACCGAGAAAAGAGGATAACGAACTTTGCCTCATTACTGATTCAAATTGTATGACAATGTTTCTGGTTACATGTTACATGTGTTTGAAAGCTTTTCGTTTATTATTTCTATACAATAAAAGCAGTTTCTCATAATGAATAAATCGGTAAATTATTATTCTTTCTCAAGAATTACATAAAAATACCTACCCATCAATTTTCATTGTTCATCCAAGTTTTGAAGAAATAACTGTAAATGATTCTTCAACATACAGTAGAAGCTCGATTATCCGGATCGCGATTATCCGGAATCCGTTTTATCCGGAACAAAATTGATTTTTAAAACCGCCGCTTTATCCGGAACGATCGTGGTCCGTATCCGAAATTTGAACGAAAAATCAAGTCATCCGCGTTATCCGAAACGCGCGCCTTCAAATACTCCGCATTATCCGAAATTGTAATATGTACATATATAGATATGTACACAAATATGTATGTTTTTATTTGATTACGAAGATTTATTACTATGTTGAGTTGTTTTTAACAATAAAAAGTCATGTAACTTACCTGCCTACATTATTTTATATATTCGTAAAAAACTCCGTATTATCCGAACTTTCACTTATCCGAAATGGGTTCGGTCCACATTACTTCGGATAATCGAGCTTCTACTTTAAATTTTGTAATCACCAATTATTTTTGAATTTTGATTGATCTACGTTTATCTCGGTATTATTATTCTGAAATAAACGGAACACTGCATTCTGATTCACTTCTTTTTTGTTGAAAGAACTGACATTTTTCTTAAGAAGACAGACCATCGGGAATTCAATGTTAAAATCGAGGTTAAAATCTATACGTTCTGGCTCCCCAAATAATTTTAGAGAAAGAGTGTAATAATGTTTTATGTAAAGTAAAAGGTAATATGGAATCATATAGTTTGAGAGATGGCGGCAAAAATGCCTTATATCTCCCAAATGGAAGAAAAGCAGGTTTCTATATAGTTTGAGTCCTCTTCTCAACATCCGTTTTTTCAAGTAGGGGTCTAGCGCGCTGCAGTGAGCGGTTACAACTTTTTGCCAAGATTTTCACGAGCGATTTCAAAAACTTCTACAATTTGGATTTGGAAGAAAATTAGGTACTATAGGCAACCACCGCCCAATAGAGGGAAAACTATTTTCTTCCAATTTGCTCCTTGCCGGTTTTTTTTTTTTGTATTCTCGGTCACGAGAACTTGACTTCCCTGTCAAGTTTCTAGTACAAATTTGCAAACGATTGCAAATATTTTAGTTTATTTTTATTAGGTATAAATTTTTTTTTTATTATTTGGAGCTCCCGAAGGAGATTTTTGTTGAAGAAAATATTTTTACCTCAAGTAGGGGAAGGGGGTTGCCTAGATGCCCCCCAAGAATTTTCTTTCAAATTGTAGAATTTCGTTCAGACGAATCTGGACAAAAGGCCGTACTCGGCCGTAGCCGTTCACCGTTACGCGCCAGACCACTGCTCGGCAAGAGTGATTTTGAAGAGGAAGAGGACTCAAACTATATAAAAATCTCGAGAAAATCTGCTTTGAAAGGTACAAAGCATTTTTGTCGCCATCTCTCTAACCATAATCATTACAAATTCATAAATAACTTTTTAGGCTATTTTTACGCTCTAACCTAGGGCTTCCTGAGGCAAACCAAACACACAGAGCCATCCAGTCATCTCGAAGCCGCAGACAACGCTGTTTCGATCTCTTTATGACCTCATCAGTACAGCACATCGAGAAATAACTAGAGGATGCATGCCAGATCAGTCCAGGAAGCCAACTTTTAAATGAAAAATCGACACGGAACTCCGTGACTCCAAGAATTTATTGCCATCTGCCGATGGAGACAAGAATAATGGCAATAAACTCTTGGAGTCACAGAGTTCCGTGTCGATTTTTCATTTAAGAGTTGGCTTCCTGGACTGACCTAGCATGCATCCTCTAGTTATTTCTCGATGTGCTGTACTGATGAGGTCATAAAGAGACCGAAACAGCGTTGTCTGCAGCTTCGAGATGACTGGATGGCTCTGTGTGTTTGGTCTGCCTCAGGAAGCCCTAGGTTAGAGCGTAAAAATAGCCCTGAAAAGTTATTTATGAATTTATAATTCCCCTATCTAACTGAGAAAAACAAGGTTCAACTTAATAATAGTAGTTCGCTCTTGTTTGCAAAGTGAAAGGACAAATAATTACAGTTTACCGAGCAGTTTACAGTATACTATAGTATAGCTAACTGCTGAAGAGATGGATGGACATTTCGCTCTTCTTAGAGCTTATCGGCATGTCATATCAGCAAGCTAAATTATCTACTTTTCGCTTGCTGATATGACAAGCCGATGAGCTCTAACATATCAGCAAGTGTGATTATCTACTTTTCGCTTTTGACATGCCGATGAGCTCTAACAAGGGCGAAATGGCCATCCATGTCTTCAGCACTATTTTTGTCTACCTTTTGCGTCATATCAGTTATCATGAGCCCTAAAATCCACCAAGCCTTCTTATTTTTATGTACATGGGCTTTAAAATACCTATGTGAACTTCCTGCAAAATAAAATAAAATAACGAAGAAGATGTCAACTTCTGGTATTTCTGGGAAGGTCGATATCTTAAAAATATTTTCAGTGAATTTCTCGGGGTCACTTATGTAAAAAAAATATTTGGGACTCTAGGATCAATATTTCTCAAGGTATGACTAATGGCCAACCTTGATGACACATCCTGAATAGTGAGGACATAATTTATAGTCCAACCTTCCTTTAAATTCTGAGCCAAATGATATGATAGAGCTTTGATTGAGGCTTTGATGCAACAATGCATTCATGATTTGAATTTAACTTTTTTTAGAGGTAAAACCTCGGGTAAAACTGACGGTGTCAAATGTCGAAGATGCCGCTGCACTCCATGTCAACTGTTTTGAAGGTATTTAAATGATCTACACAAAAATGAAGTTTTTTTTAAATTTTGACAGTCGTTTATAATCCCCCCCCCCCCGCTCCTTTTAATTTTGACTGGATGAAAAATAACTTTGATGCAAAAGTTAAATCCTCGGTTAAACCCTTGGGGTGAATCTAAATATACTTTTTGACACAAAACTGATACGTCAAATGTCAAAAATGACGTCACAGGCCCTGTCAGGTTCTAAGTTTCGAATGTGATGGTCATGAATGAGAGACCTGTTAGTTGCAAGCATTTAAACGATCTACACAAAACTGAAATTGTTTTTTTTTTTTTTTTAATTTTGACTGTGTATTAGTGATCACGTTTATAATCGTCCTCCTCCTTTTAATTCTTATTGGAATGAGACGGAACTTTGATGCCAAAGTTAGATTCTGTGACATGAATCTGGGTACTTTTTGACATAAAACTGATGTGTCAAATGTCAAAGATGACGTTGCATAAGTTTACTAAACACTGGCTGACTCATATATCGCCAAAATCTGGAAATAACTAATTTTTGCTTAGATAATTACAATACCTTTAAAATGAGGTATCACGATCCTTCAAAAATTTTGAATTTAACTGGGCCTGAAACGTTTTCTTTAACATATCAGTTTTACGTCAAAAGATTATAAAATTCATATTATTGGAATTAGTTTCTGTATCAAAGTTATATCGCTAATACTATGATGAGCGTCCTGAGTGCGTGTAGTGAGAATTTGCGAAAAAACGCGGGAAATAAAAATCTTGATTGTCCTCAAAATTTCTAAAGATTTCTGAAACAATTCAAATGATGTTAAGTTATTGTATGTTAACTTATAAAATTATCAAAGATAATCACTTCAACCTAATTCTACGTTATCCAGATAACTAATCAGAGATAATTCAGGCAAGAATATTTAAATTTTATCTGTCGATAAAAGATAACTCCACAAAACTGCAGCTTAAGCAATGGAAAAAGGAAACATCTACATATAGTTGAAGTTTCAACATGACATGTTATACTCGCACACAATGAAATGAAATATAATACGTAGGAATGTTAACATACATAACACCACTCACGCTTCTCAGAATACATAAATTTTTCACCGCGAATTTCCGCGGAATCATCACTTTTCAAGCTTGTTTCTAAATCAAATATTTTAACAGAAACGTAAGCTATGAGAGGAGATTCAACCGTGGCAATTCAATGGTAAACATTCCGCGGCAATTCCATCTTTACCTGGATGGACAAACATACTATGCCCGAGCATCATTCCTCAAAGCTGAAAGTGTCAACCTTCAGGTCTTTCAGCCCTCCACCATAACTCACTCTCGTATGGCCCCTCGGCTCGCCCCTTTATGTAACAACCCCTGCGGGTGAATCTTGAGGGTTGGCGCACTTTATCCAATGCGGAAACATCTTCTCAGCTGGAATATCTGATCATGTCAAAGAATTTTATATTCGCTATAACCTATTATATTAATATTTTTATATTCGAAAATTTCATATATTTTTGCTTTGAAAAATGAAACGCCCACGTAAAGGGAGGAAAATATTTTCAATAAACCAGTTGGGGATTTTTTTAATGTTGCTTAACTATTAAAATTCCATTTATTACACAACAAAAATAATCAATTTAGTCGAGACATATTCCTTTTATCCTATCCAAATACTATAGTATTTCAACCATAGAATTTTTGATTACAATTTTGTAGACTATAATCATTTTTGAACTACCAATATTGAAAATGTATTAATCAAAAATCAGAATCAATTACCTATCGGTTCATAGATAACAAAACTGGAAAAGTATTCAGTTTTTTAACGCAAACCACCTTTCATTTGAAACATGAATACTTGACAACATCGCAATATGTTTCCATTTCATGGAGTACCCACCTAAAACAGAATAACCCAAGTCAATTTGTAGCTTCAGCTCCAGACGTGATAATGACAACTAATCAGGACCAGCCAACTAATAGAATGGATATTGGTGAACTATTTCACAGAAATTTCAGTCGTCTAACCTCACCGGGGTTAGAACTTCGGATGAAGTTGTTTTGGTCAATTTCGAATCGCCAGGAAGCCAACACAGCGTCCTAATTTTGAAGAAAATTAACTTTTTATGTTCAAGCTTGGTACTTACCTAAGTATTTCTTTAAAGTGGTTTCTTTTGCTGTCTTATATATTATGTACCTAGGAAAAGTTTTGTTCATTTTTGTATAACGCTTTGATCGAAGAATCCAACTTTGCTGCTTTAAGTTTTTGATTTTGTTGTTTCAGTTGGAGAACTTAGGGGAACTCAATGCAATTATTATGAAGTAAAAATTTACTGCTGTTGAAAAATTATCGTCAATGCCTTTTTAAAGTTCTGGTCGTGTTTGTGTTTTATTTTTTTATTATTATTGCTCTTGATTCGTATCCTTTGTGGACGTATAAAAAAATATGTTGAAAAATAAATGCGTAGATTTCATTCATTCTAGTATTGAAAGGGTGATAATAATAATAATTATAGATGAGCATCATTAAAGATTAATTTTGTTGAACCTACGAAATAGAAGTAGAATGGAGACATAATGATACACTCGTCTGCACTTCTAAATCAGAACATTGTATAGGTGTGTAGGGCATCTGTATCTTACATCAATTAACATAAAGTGACTGTTAGTATTGTTACAACTGCGGCATTAAAATTGCTTTTTCAATAAAATAATTTACTTATTTACCGCTCAAAGTTAAAGAGGCAAGGAGGAGAGAAGTGTTGTTGTTTTTATAAAAAAAACTTTGTTCTCTTAAATATTTTCTTGATGCTTTGATCTGCAGGAACATTATGAAGGTAAAATCCGCTTTATACTTAAGTTTTACTAAAAGCAAGACTCGAAGTAAGACCATAATATAATAAAGTGTCGATCACCCCCTTGGAAATTTCTATCGCGTAACGAAGTTTTGAACTTAATTAAAGAAGTAGCAGTTCCAGCTATTTATAACACAACGTAAATACAAAACAACCGTATAATCTTTTATGATCTCTCTTTATGGAAGGTATACGAGTCTGAAACTTATAGAAAAGAAATCCCCTTTCAAATAACCCTCGACCACGATGAATAAAAGCCAAAGGTGATTTATTCTCTCTCAAGCTGCTGCAACTTTCAGTGCCCTGAAAGATCTGAAAGACTTCTAAAATAGACCAATGATTTTCGCTCGTGAGTCTTGACGTGGTCGATTTTTGTTATTTTAAGGATTCTGTCGTTTCATCATCCCTTAGCTGTCTCTAAAAATAAGAAAGGGTTATGTAGGGATCGATTTTCATTGCATATACAGGGTGTTTCAAAACATGTGTCAGAAAATGAAAGGCGTGATTCCTAGGCGCGTTCTGAGAAAAAAAGTTATTATTAATAGGATGCACCGTTTTCGAAATACAGGGTGTCAAAAAATATAAGTTTTTTATTTTTTTGACGATATCTTAGGAACCGTTTGAGATATAAAAATGCACCTTGATATACACGCTTCTAGTCATTAATATTAGGTATCTACTTTTTGCCGGCTAATTATTTTTTTTATGTGGCAGTGTGAAACAAACTATAAAAAAATTATCAAAAAGAAATATTTTTTCCGCAGCAAAACATGTTGGTACTTTTATGTTTTTCATCATAAAATGCTGTTTTTATCGAAAGCAGTTTACATTAATATTTTTTTATGTAGAAAACATTGACAGTTTAAAATTTGCTTCCATAAAGCCAAATTTAAGTGTCGTTAAAATTTGGGAAAAAAAATTTCAAGCAACCCTAAAATCTCCGCCACTGTCACATCGAAAGAAAATGAATTAGCGCTCAAAATCTAAATAATAATACTTATAGGATGTGTACAAAAATTCAATTTTATTTTATTCCGACACATTTTTGAAACACCCTGTATACCTACGTTATACTGATTAGTAAAATGACAGAGTATTCAGATGTGTCTAATTTGTTTTATTAAAACAAAACTGATCGTAGATATCATAAAACTAGCCTTATGGACCGGTGTAGCCAAATAAACTTTACCTACGACTATTGAATACAACGTTCATTTCATTACCCTGCTGATTTCGGTTTAATAATGACACAAGCTCAGGAAATTACGATAGCGTTCATAGCACTGGAATACCGGACGATAAATTACACATTTAAGATAATAACACGAAAATCTTGGACAGCAAACTAAGTAGCACGATCACACTCACATTTTATTAACTGCGCATGCATTCTAGATGCCGCGGCGAGCAGACATAAGAGCATCTAGTAACCGATAAGACTTGCACTCGGACATGTACCAATACAATTAGCATAATTAGTTGGAAGTGTCCTGAAAACATGGTCTGTTCTTGACTAATATACATGTAAGGAAATATTTCCCTCATTTTAGTTTGAATTTCCCGCACAAGTACGACGGGTCAATAAAGCAGCTATCAGATAAGGCAGACCAGTCGCAGATATAAAATAATAATTAAATATTAAAATTAAGAGTATGTACCTAACTACCTAATATAATAAAAATTGTTCTTTAAGTAATTGTCTCGGTAATTGTATAAACTCCTAACCGGGTGAATTAAAAACATTGAATGTTGTTTCTTTGTTTGTTTACAGAGAAACTATTCTGTCATTTATTTTAACCCGAAAGAAATTATTAAAATTGATTTCAAGGAATAACCAAGCATTATAAAACAACATTCTCGTTGAAGATTCACGATGGAAAAACTGAGATTTGATTTTGTAGTTAAAGCGGCGGCGGACGAAAAATCGAATATTATATGCATAACCTCCATAGGCACACCCGATGGTCGTGTATTCGGAATCGCAGATGAATACCAGTCAGCATCTCTACACACCGTGATAACAAAAACACCAACTTTTACTAAAATAAGAAATACGCTGAAGAAGAGGCACCAGGCAAGAAAAATCTGGATTACTATAACACCAGAATTAGCTAAGGTTTATCTAGATGATGAAAAAAATTTACAATTTGGTGATTATTTCTTGGAAGAAATTGAAGAAAAAAAGGTTGTTGCAGCTGAAGCTAGTACTTCAGACCAAGCACTTGTAAAATTATTGGAAAAATTAATTGAAAATAGTGATAAATCCGAAGTTCGAAATGTGAATAGAATAGCAGAAGAGTTCATGATTGAAAAATTTTCTAATAAAAACTCAAATGCGCACCAGTGGATAAACGAATTTGAAAAAGAGTGTGAAAGATTCGGGATAGCACAAGACAGGAAGAAAATTGAAATTTTAAAATTGTTCCTAGAAAAAGTCTGTATGGATTGGAATGACTGTATGCTGTTAAAGTTTACAATTGAATCAGAATGGCGTACATGGAAAGAAAACTTTTGTGACACATTTGCAAATAAAGGCTGGACTCCAATTAGGTATGCATTATCATTCAGATATCAAACAGGATCTTTGTTAGATTATGCAGTAAGAAAAGAGAAACTGTTATTAGAAGTGAGAAAGTCAATTGATACCGGAACTTTGATAGACCTCATTGCAACTGGTCTGCCAATTTTTGTAGCTGACAGGATTGATAGGGAAACATTGGAAGATACAAAAGATCTATATAATGAAATAGGTAAGTTGGAACATCTTGTTTACAAAAAAAATAACGAAATAAAAATAAGTAAAAACTATAACACCGAAAAAAAAATACCATGTAAAACTTGTAAAGATAAAGGCAAAGGTACACGTTTCCACCCTGAGGCTGAATGCTGGTTCAACAGCAGAGATAAAATAAAAAATGTTAACAACTCAGTATTAGAAACTGACTTGAATAACCAGCATCAAAAAAACTAGATATTACACCATTAATCAAACTTAAGATAACATTAAATGGAACATTAGAAATATTTGGAATTTATGATTCGGGCTCAAATGTTTCTTTAATTAATTCAAAAATATTGCATCTAATAATAAAGTCAAAAGATAATACCGCTATAAAAAAAGCTAATCTGAGAACGATTAATGGTGTAAACAAAACAGAAGGAATGATAACAATAAAAGCGAAAATTCTAGCTATTGAAAATGACATTGAGGTGTTCGTTGTAAATAACAGGAATTTTAACTATGATTTTTTAATCGGTCTAGACTGTATAAAAAAATTCAGGTTGATACAGAATGAAAACTTAAAAATAGAACAAAAAATTTTAGGAGATAGGAGTGAAATAAATTCACAACTTATTAATAATGAAATTCAAGAAGAGAAAAAATTATATCATATAAATTTTAATGAACATTTAAATATGAGTGATTTCGATATTTCAGTAGACCACTTGAATGATTATGAAAAATCATTAATAAATAAACTTATAGAAGAATATAACGTAATTTTTGCAAAAAATAAATATGACATTGGTACAGTGAAAGATTATGAAGCCAGAATAGATCTAATTATTGATAAATATTGCGCCAAAAGGCCATATAGATGTACAATCGAGGATAAAAAAGAGATCGAACAACAAATTTCGGAGTTATTAAAAAAGAATCTTATAGAAGAATCATACAGCCCTTTCGCGGCTCCAGTAACACTGGCATACAAAAAAGGCGAGAACAAAAAATCCAGACTATGTATAGATTTTAGAGAATTAAATAAAATAGTAATTCCTCAATCGCAACCATTTCCTTTAATTGAAGATCTGGTAGTAAAAACAAGGAATTGCAAATACTTTTCAAAACTAGACATCAATTCTGCATTTTGGTCGATTCCACTACGGGTCGAAGATAGACGAAAAACAGGGTTTGTAACACAAGATGGACACTTTCAATGGACCTGTTTGCCGTTCGGGTTAAAAACCTCCCCGGCAATTTTTCAACGAATTATGAGTAATATAATAAGAAAACACAATCTCTCAGCTTTTGCAGTAAGCTTCATCGATGACATTTTAATTTTCTCAAAAACTTTTAAGCAACATATTAATGATCTCACGCAATTACTGAACGCAATAATGAAGGAAGGGTTTAGATTGAAACTTTCAAAGTGTACATTTGCATCAAGTTCAATTAGATACTTAGGGCATGTGATAAGTTACAATTCAATTTCTCCAATGAAAGATAATTTAATCTCGATACGAAACTTCCCTGTACCAAAAACACAAAAGAATATTAGACAATTCTTGGGAAAAATTAATTTCTACAATGAATATGTACCAAATATTTCAATCTTACTCGATCCATTGCATAATTTATTGAGAAAAGGCCAGAAATTCGTCTGGTCAGAAAAATGTCAAAAAGCTTTCGATAATATGAAAAATTTTCTTTGCACTCAACCAGTTCTGACTATCTTCGATCCAGAACTACCAATCCATATCTACACAGATGCAAGTTTACAAGGTATAGGGGCCGTTCTGAAACAGCCTCAATCCAATGTAAAATCGGAAAATAAGATAGAAAAACCAGTGGCTTATTTTTCAAGAAAATTAAATGAATCACAAAAGAAAAAAAAAGCTATATACCTGGAATGCTTGGCAATAAAAGAGGCAGTGAAATACTGGCAACACTGGCTCATCGGTAGATCTTTTAAAGTCTTCTCAGATCACAAACCGTTGGAAAAAATGAACATAAAAGCAAGGACGGACGAAGAATTAGGCGATCTAACATACTACTTGTCACAATACGATTTTGAATTAATATACCATCCAGGTAAAAATAACTTAGAAGCAGACTGTTTAAGTAGAAACCCAGTGCTAGAATCAGACCAAAATGAAGCAGATAATCTGAAGATCGTAAACTTGATAACATCAGAAGAGATTATTCAGGATCAAGATAGAAACAGAGATTTAAAATGCAACGAAAATAAATTAATTTTCAAGAATAATTTTTACTATAAAAGAGTTAAGAAAAAAGAGAAAATTGTACTATCAGAAGACTACAGTAAAATGTTTTTAAGAAACATACATACAAAATTCTGCCACATAGGAATAAAACAAATGCAAAACAAAGTTATACCATACTACATAGCAAAAAATTTAACGAAAAATATAGGAGAGGTTTGTAGGAACTGCGAAATCTGCAAAAAGAATAAATCGAGAGGACAAAAAAAATTTGGCCTCATGTCTCAATTAGGTCCTGCAGAAAATCCGTTCGAAATAGTTTCTATTGACACAATTGGTGGTTTCGGTGGCTCAAGATCCACAAAAAAATACTTGCACCTTCTGGTAGATCATTTTACAAGATTCGCTTACATTTTAACTTCAAAGACGCAAAACGCAAAAGACTTCATAAACTTAATAAAGTATGTAACGAAAGACCATAATATCGGTATGATATTGACAGATCAATACCCAGGAATAAATTCCAGAGACTTTAAAAATTTCCTGGACGAGAAAGATATTCCAATTATATTTACAGCAGTAAACGCACCTTTTTCTAATGGTTTAAATGAAAGGCTAAACCAAACCCTGGTAAATAAAATCAGATGTGTAATGAATGAGAAAGAAAAGAAAATAGCATGGACAACAATAGCACATGAATGTGTCAAAAGGTATAACGAAACCGAACATACAGTCACTGGGTTCAGTCCAAAGTATTTATTAGAAGGCACAGATACCTCAATATTACCAAATGAATTAAAACAAGAAACACCAAATATGGATCTGGAAAAAGATAGAAAGACTGCCCTAGAAAATAGCATAAAATACCATAGATATAATAAACAATTATTTGACAAAAACAGAGTAGATCACGAATTCAATGTGGGAGAATTAGTGTATGTTGAAAATGGACATCGCTTAAACAGGAAAAAACTAGACGAACTAAAAATTGGACCTTATAAAATTGTAGAAAAAATATCGAACACAATATTCAAAATCGATACGGGCCACAAGAAATCAACACTAAAACTGTTCCATGTTACAAAGCTTGTTCCAATTCTCAAAGCTGCAGATCCAAATGGAAATGAAGACTAGTAGCAATTTTGGTAAACAAAATTTCTTCTTTGAGGGGGGGAGATGTAAGGAAATATTTCCCTCATTTTAGTTTGAATTTCCCGCACAAGTACGACGGGTCAATAAAGCAGCTATCAGATAAGGCAGACCAGTCGCAGATATAAAATAATAATTAAATATTAAAATTAAGAGTATGTACCTAACTACCTAATATAATAAAAATTGTTCTTTAAGTAATTGTATAAACTCCTAACCGGGTGAATTAAAAACATTGAATGTTGTTTCTTTGTTTGTTTACAGAGAAACTATTCTGTCATTTATTTTAACCCGAAAGAAATTATTAAAATTGATTTCAAGGAATAACCAAGCATTATATACATAATATTTTTAAAGTCGTGTGATGATTTCCTCATATATCGTAGAGAAAATAGCGTCTTCTTCACGCTGAGAAATCATATATACATCCAAGCAGGTATCTATATCAATTTGCAGAGTTGCAGTTGCCAACCTTACGTTGATAACACGTCAAAAATTATTGTCTTATCATCTACTTGGACTGAATTTGTGAAGAAAGAACGACTGGCCGAAAAAAATAAGTACTTAAAATTATTCCAGAGCTGCATTAGCTCAATTTCGTTATTTAAATTGAGTGGAAGATACAGATGATGGACCCTTGGATGGACCCTCGGATGGACCATTTGAAGAATTTGATGGAGAAATATTAAAGTTGGAGGTCTCAAAATTTAGTGAAGGCCATTATGGCTGGCTTCCCTAAAACGGCACAGTAGGTATTCCCTTCCGGAGGACGTACCAGAACAGCTGCCGATTTGAAAATATTTTCATCGATAGGTAGATCCTAATCTATAGTAGCGTGTGTGAGTCGGAAAAAACCCCGAAAATTGTAAATATTTTGAGCCGGAACAAGATTACTCCCCCCCCTCGTTTTCGAGGATGCTGAACACGATGCCGTTGTCAGAATTTCTCTTTGGGGTTGCGCAACCCCTCAAAACGGCCAAAAACCACCCCCTAGAGAGATAAACCGCGCTTCAATCCATTTCCCTGCAAAAAAAAAACCTTCCCCCCGTTTTCGAGGATACTGAGCACAATGGAGGTGCTGGACATCGCGTGCGACCCCGACGAACCCCTCCACCGGCCAATACTCACCCCCGAAATGGGTGAGTTTTTTTATGTATATGTAGGCCAAACGATGGACTTTTTCGAAAAACTTTTTGAAAATTCAAGTACAGAATCACAATGGCCATAATTTAAAATTATTTTGGAGTATAAAGAGTGTCCCATATGACAGTGACATATCAAAGTTATGTTTTTTTAAATGGAATGCTCCTATGTTATTGCATTTTTAGATTGTCTGAGCAGAGGAAATAAGATTGGCTTTTACAGTTGGTGTTTAAATTCAGAAGTTTTTGAGTTATAAACAAGTGAAAATCGTCATTTTTCAAGTTCAAGGCCCCCTGTACAACGAAAACGGCTGAAGATAGAGAAAAACGGCTTACATGTCCTTATTTTAACTTTTCATGTACTATCCTACGATGTAGATGAAATGTTTATACAGGGTGATAAAAAATTTGAAAAAATCTGAGATTTCTCCACGCGTTTCCAAATAAAAAAATCAAAGAAAGTACAAAATAAATGTTTCTATACCATAGGATAGTACATGAAAAGTTAAAATAGGGACATGTAAGCCGTTTTTCTCTATCTTCAGCCGTTCTCATTGTACAGGGCCTTGAACTTGAAAAATGACGATTTTCACTTGTTTATAACTCAAAAACTTCTGAATTTAAACACCAACTGTAAAAGCCAATCTTATTTCCTCTTCTCAGACAATCTAAAAATGCAATAACATAGGAGCTTTCCATTTAAAAAAAACATAACTTTGATTAAAAAAAATCACTCATTTCGGGGGTGAGTATTGGCCGGTGGAGGGGTTGGTCGGGGTCGCACGCGATGTCCAGCACCTCCATTGTGCTCAGCATCCTCGAAAACGGGGGGAAGGTTTTTTTTCGCAGGGAAATGGATTGAAGCGCGGTTTATCTCTCTAGGGGGTGGTTTTTGGCCGTTTTGAGGGGTTGCGCAACCCCAAAGAGAAATTCTGACAACGGCATCGTGTTCAGCATCCTCGAAAACGGGGGGAGGAAGTAATCTTGTTCCGGCTCAAAATATTTACATGTTCGTCCGACTCACACACGCCACTACTAGATTAGGATCTAGATCTAGGATCTAGTTTAGGATCCTAGATATCGATGGAAAATATTTTCAAATTGGCAGCTGTTCCGGTTCTCCGGAAGGCAATACTTACTGTGCTATTTTAAATGTGACACTCTATAGAAGATTGTGTATATTAAATGTGTATGGTAGATTTAGCTCATTGAATTTTACGTAAACAACTGCCCGCGCGGCTAGCGGTTTGCGTATGCGCCGCCTGACCGCGCGACTAACTGACCGCCGCTCTCAGTAGCGCCAGATGCGAGGTACAAAATTCAATACCATGTACTTTGTTGGCTGCTTGTGCACGGGAGCTGTGCATGATATAAAAATCTCTAAATGTTTGAGACGGTATAAGAATATGGAACTGGTGAAGGAACTGAGCTCGAGACTGGGCACATGCATCGAGGTACCCAGTGATGCATAAATAAAGAGGCTCCATATTTTCCTAATTTTACCGTTCATCCACCAAAAATAAAAAAATCTTCTGACTCATTTTTTTTTTATTGCTTACACATGGCGTGTATTTTGATTTTCTGAACAAAGAGAATTAACCATGTAAATATCGACTAATATATAAAAAATTCGTTTTATTGTTTTAGAGATAAATGTTAAATTATAATTTGTTTGTCAAGATTGAAAAGCTGTTGCTTCTGTTGGTGTATTTCGAGTGTATTTACATTTTAAGTCTGTTGCTCCATTTTCGAGGAAATCAAGATTTTAATGTGTTATCTAATTCTGATTGTCACATGAACTCAGTGAAACTATTACTTATCACAAATTTCTCAAGCCTGAAAGAAATTCGCCTGTACTTAAAACATATAACCAGTCTGGCAACATTGTTCAAGTTTTTCCCTATGTCTGATATTTAATCAGGGACGGATTAAGTGGGAGTAGAAGCAGGGATAGTTCCCTTCAGTTACATTATATTTTTTTCATTTGAAAAATCGAATTGAGAAAGTATGAAAAAGCTTATTTCGATTCCAATAAAATTAAATAATAATAACACTCCGTCTAGGTATGTACTCGTATACCTCCTGGGTCGCAAGGAATTCTCGTCTGCATTTTTCTCTTGTATTTATATGTAACTGACACGGAATTCTTTCGACATTTTTTAGCTTCGCTATAAAAATTTTATGATTGGTTTTAATACAGGGTGTGCGGCTGTTATTCGATTTTGTGTTTCCGTCTGCAGTAGCCGGTAGCACAAGACATATGAAGAATGACTATACGAGTTATCGTAATAATCGTATTTTATGGGTTCTTTATGTAAACCACAGAGCCATTTCGCTGGAGTTTTTATTTGAATAAATAACCCTCGAAATAACCTGTATGGGCGTGACATCTGTAGGTTATTGTTGGAGTCATTACCACTTTGTTTGCTTTAAAATTAACTTCAGAAGGAGGACATTATGGTCGTTATGATTTTCCTCTAAATCATGTGAAAAATGTTAGGTGCTCACAGACGGTAAAAACTGTGTGAATAAATATTTCCCTTATTCTTATCTTATTCACTTATTCAATAATTTTTCCAAAATATACTTAGGCCAAGTAAATAAAATATATCAACCACTATACAGGCTGAGTCATTGATATGGGAAAGGTCGATTACACCTATACCATTAAAGATATCGAAATGAACCAAAAAGTGCTGTAAATGGGAGGGTAAAGTGCAGTTTGTAAAATTATTTTCAAATGCACAGAATGGCCCAATATCGCTGTACGCCATACAACTTTGTAATTTTAAATAGGGCACCCTCTATATTATTACATCTTCAGATTGTTTGAGAAAAGTCAAAAAGAATGGTTTGTAAAGTTGAAGTTTGTAATGAGCGATTTATGAGTTATAAACAAATGAAAATCACGATTTTTCATTTTCAAAGCAGCTTATATTGAAAACGGCTCGAGATATGGAAAAACGGTTTACATATCCCTATCTTAATTTTTAATTTGGTATCCTATCATGTAGCTGAAATTTATATACCGGGTGATGAAAATAATCAAATTTTTTACCACTCTGTATAAAAATTTCATCCATCCAATAGGATACCGCTTGAAAAGTTAAGATAGGAACATGTAAACCGTTTTTCCATATCTCGAGCCGTTTTCAATATAAGCTGCTTTGAAAAAGGAAAATCGCGATTTTCATTTGTTTATAACTCATAAATCGCTCATTACAAACTTCAACTTTACAAACCATTCTTTTTGACTTTTCTCAAACAATCTGAAAATGTAATAATATAGAGGGTGTCCTATTTAAAATTACGAAGTTGTATGGCGTACAGCGATATTGGGCCATCCTGTGTATCTGAAAATAATTTTACAAACTGCACTTTACCCTCCCATTTACAGCACTTTTTGGTTCATTTCGATATCTTTAATGGTGTAGGTGCAATCGAGCTTTCCCATATCAATGACTCACCCTGTATAACCACAGTAAACACTATCACTGTGGTTATAACTCTACTTTATAACTAACTCTTTTCAACGAGTTGATTATAATAATACATAAAATTTCCCTTAATCTTTATTATACCTATACACGTCGCTATTGTGAAATTTCTGCAAAGACGTTTCTAAATATGTTTCCCTCCCTATATAGGATAAACATAATATAAACGAAGTTGATTACTAGAACGTTGTTCTAAAGCTTAATAATACTTAGTATTCAAATTTTGTGTAACGGTTAAATGGATTAATCAACACTCTGGGGTTTTGTAATCTCGTAACCTTAACAGCGTATGGCATCCAAGTTGATTATGGGAGTTAATAACGTATCTAATTGTTCGTTTTATATAATCAACCCTTGGGAATAGCTTTCGACCCTTTCTATTAACTCCTCGATTAACTCCATCGGAGAAGTTCATCCCGAAGCCGCAAAGTAACGACAAGTGCAAAGTTCCATCCAGCCACATAAGTGCACTATGAAGTTATGCATAGTTCGCCTTGAGCTCAAATTTCGCGATTATTGCCAGAACAAATTGGATTTACCTTCAAAACTCTACCCTTACTCGTTCCTTTTATCTCTTCAATTATTATAAAGGGATGTTAAGTGTGAGTAAATTATTATATATGTAAATGTGAATTAATTTTCTTAACTCAGATTCATTTTTATCTAGTCAACCTGGCAACACTGTAACCAACGAAACTTTCAAGATATCGCGAACTTATCTTCACCATCGAATACTGTTTGAATGAATCAATACCTACTTCATCAAATTTGATATTGGAGTTAAATAATTATTATAACGAATACCTACCGACAAAGCTAGGAGACATTACTATTCTTGGCGTTACAAATTAACTAGTAAAAATATGGCAAATTATTCCCAATTCTCAAGATGCTGAATATAATGTCTGTTAACGAAGCTATTATCCTTCGGAAGGCCCTATAGTTAATTGTCAACATCCCTCTTAAGTCCCCTTAATTGTCTCGAATTCCTCGTTCTCGTATACGTTGTTCTTCGGCTTACTCTGTTCCAAATTATTCAGATATGAAGGAACATTTAACACCGAGTTCGACACCGAAGATCTGCTTAGCTCAGAGCTCAGACGAATACGCGGGTTTCAGATATCAATTCCTTTTTGACACATGCCAAATCCTAAATTGATTTTTCTCCTGATTTTTAGACCTATTTCTGCATAATTTTATAAGAATGGTAATCTCTAACTCTAATCGAGTTGCATGGTGACTGGAGATGGGGAAGACAATTTAGTTTTACACAGAATCAGTTTTTTTTGTTTTGTTGTTTACGTCGATATATCGGTCAATATGTTAACCACTTAACAAGGCGGGGAGGGACAGTAATAATAACATGGGGCTCTACCTGCTGTCCCAGCCTCTAATGCTTCAACTGAGAATAATCACGCCATCATACTTCGGAATGTAAATTGGCGAAGAATTTTGAAAATTGTGATCTTAAGCGAAATTTAAGTCGCTGAAGAAATCCATAGTTTAGTGGATAACGGTATTACAAACACATGCACATACAGGGTGGCATAGTCATAGTATAAACTACAATTCATAGTACCTACCACGCGACAGTGGACCAAAAATAATAATAAAAAAGTTTCCATATACATACTAAAGTCCGCAGCTTTCTGTTTTCAAATTACAGGGTGTTAAATTTTTTTTAAACATTGAGTTTTCGTAAATATCTTCAATATTGTTTACCCAATTTTGTTGTCATTTAACAGTGTTTGTCGTAGCGTTAAGGAGCTACGTAAGCCCTAACTTACCGAGAGGAAGATTAATAGGAAGAGAAATAAGATAGTTAATAAGTATTGTCTATTCTCGTGTGTCAAAATAATAATATAATTAACAATACTATGACAACGCTAGGCCGTCGCTATGACAACGTCCGCAAAATTGAATTTTGCTGGCGTTCGCGAAGTTGCTAATGCGCCGCGTCCAACTGCACAAAAATGTATTTATTTAGTGTTTATTTGCTCTTGTTGTTACATATTATTAATTAAAAAATAATAAAAAAAGTTATAATTTCCAAACGAAAATTTTTTCCATGTTATGTGGTCTAGGGTTGTACAATTAAGTAGATTTTTTAAAACTAATCGAGATGAGATATAATTCAAGAGGCAGAAAGTTGTATTTCTAGTTACTTAATAAAAAAAAGTTCAGAAGTTCCAAGCCCACTAGGTTTTTTTTTTATATAAAAAATTACTTCATATTTTAATGGTGCCTGAAAAATCGTATTGTTGCAAGATTTCTTTATGTAAGTATATTTTTAGAACACTGCTGCTTCAACCAAGTTTCTCTTCATATTCTCAAAGTTCCATTACATTTATCAGACATTTTTCTTCTTTACTAAACTTAAATACTTACACGTACTCGTACACGCAGTTTCAACATCATGCACATTATAAATTAAAAAAGTCTGTGGCTGATGGAGCGAGAGTTATAATTCCAAAAGCTGCATACATTATAAATTAATTAGGTACCTACAAATAAATGCAACTTATAATTATCGCAATTGCTACAATCCGCAATGATCATGACTGCAACCTGCAACGTCAATACGATTATGCACTTAATTTCTCAGCTAGTTACTATGCAAGGACAGAATTGGTGCAGTCAGTTTGTGCGTAATCCTGTAATAACCTAATCCTGTTTACATTATCTCTAACCTACAGGGATATGTTTGGAAATGTAAGCTTGGAACGTCGATGAATATGAATATTTGACCAAAATTAGTTTCAACCCAAAGTGGTCTAGAGATTACTTCTTGTTGGTTTGTAGGTACACATGCAGAGAACCGACGTATGTCTTGTGACTGGATGTGTCTGGAAATGATGGATTGCCTGGATTCATTCTCGTGGTGTAATAGGTGTAAATTGTGCATCAAATAATGAAAGAATGTCTGGGCGACTAATAGCTTCATCGATTGTCTTTAATCAACGTTATGACATAAAGATAAATGTTGGAAGAGTTTGTCGTAAAAAAATCCGGTAGGTATGGAAAACTGAATTTATAAGATGCAAAGACTTGACATGCAGATCATAAAAGCTCTCCATTTTTTTTACCTGCGGTCAAAACTTAATTTTAAATAGATTGTTGGTACTGCAATATTTTATAGTGATTTTATAGCTTTTCAATCTGAGGATATTTACATGATTATTCTCGAGGGTTCAAAATATGGGAATTTAGATCAAATATGAACTGGTACAATAACCATCAACCAACGTTACTTTAAGGTCATGCATTAAAATTTGATTTGGTTTTTATTCCCCAAGTAGCTTAGATTGATTAGATTTTTTGTAAGTGGGTCATCTCCACATCTCCACACGACTAAAGGTTGTGGATCACATCTAGTCGTACTATAGTAAACCTATCTGGTCAGCCTCTATGAGAAAGCTGACCATCTTGGCTGTTGATAATAAATCCATGTCCTCCGATCCAAGGATATCTCTCCCGAAGGTTTGTAGTCTGTCCTAAAGCGGAATACTCTCATAGGATGTGTTTTGCTATTTCGTCATCCTCCAAGCACAGACAGCATTCAGCGGTGATCACTAAACCAATCCTGTGGCTTGCTTGTGGTTTGCGCTGATGGTTCAGCTTGCAGTCCCCAGTGGATAGGCCTATTAAGGCTCTCAGATCTTTTCTGTTAAGCTCCAATAACAGTTCTTTGTTTTTTTTCGACGTGCGCTGTATAAAGGCCTTCGAATGGTCGAATCTGGGTAAGTTTTGCCAGTGCCGGTTCGTTGCTATGTCAAATGCTGGTTTTAGTCCTATAAATTCGGATTCAGCACATTTTTTTGCCGGAGACTCAGCAAGTTCGTCCACTCCCACATTTAGCATGGCCCAGAATCCAGATAAGAGTCACTTCTTACTCCTTGCTAAAGGCATTCATAGATAATTGACAGTTTCAGACCAACTTGGACTTACAGTGGCTGGATCTAAGGACTTTCAGAGCCGCTTGGCTGACTGACAATATTTTTATTGATCTGCGTTTGCAGTGCATCTTTTTCTGCATATGTGCACAGATCTCTGTGGTATGGATTTCGGCCTGGAAAGCTGTTGGGTGAAGGGCTCAAGAAGACTACCTTCTTCGAGTTAGCGCTACACACCTCACTTCGAAAAAATGACAAATAATATTGGAGCTTAACAGAAAAGAACTGAAAGCTTTAATAGGCCTATGAAATAGGCACTGAAAGCTGAATCATCATCTGCACAGGATAAGTTTAGCGACCAGCGCCGAATGCCGCGTGTGATTAGAGGATGACGAAACAGCAAAAAAAATACTAAGCGAGTGAAAAAACAGATTACAAATCTTCGGGAGAGTCTTTCTCACGCCGGAAAACATAGACATTGTCAATAATAGTCAATATGGTCAGCTTCTTTAAAGAGGATCACCTGAAGGCGTTAATGCAGCACGACTAGATGTAAGCCATAATAGACTTTCGGTCGCAGTGGAGGTATCACAATGGCCCACTGACCGATAAATCTAATCTAATCTCTTAAAGCCCTGGGGATGTCTTAGAGATCCATTGATAAACCATATGAAATCTGCTGTTGTTATGAGTTCATTTCTGTTTCCACACGTCTCTTCCCATAAGAAGGGCGTGTGGAGGACAAGAGAAATTATCTGCACACGTCACAGTATGCAGACGTAAGCAAAGCTATTCATGATGGTGTTAAGCATTATTTCTGAGGTCATAACCAGTAGATTGTGACTTTCTATGTTATCTAGTAACCCGGTTTGCTCCAGGTTATAAGCCTTCGGCAAGCTTAAACTTCGGCAAGCTCGAGGGCAAGCTTCTCTCTGGCCTCTCTCTCCAAATAAATATGGAGAGGTGTCCATATTTATATTAAGTTCAGTAGGGTCGATATTCGTCGACGATGCGGTGCGAGAGGCAAACCACTGATTCATATTTTGTACACCTACTTCCTTTTTGTCAAATAATTTCTCACACTTCCTCAGTATTCCTCATACTTCCTCCATTGGTATTGGTATTTGGTATTTTAACTAAATGTGAGAGATGGTCTATGTGGTCCCAAACAGTGAAGCCAGCGGGCTTATTGTATTTCTCACATTTAGATTTTCCTTGGTTAGAAGAGCTCCGTTCCTTTGACAAGATTCAGCAGTCCGCTAACCAAGGTATTTTCCGCCAGCAGGCTCCCGGGACTGAGTGGTCCCAGGAACGCATAGCGTGTTCGTGCGAGTGCTGGACACTCGAATATCACATGAGAAGCTGTCTCATCTTCTTCATTGCAGAGTCTACAAACTGGTTCTTCTCTGTGTATCCCCAGCTTATGTAGATGCACTCTTAGGTGGCAGTGTCCTGTGATTGTGCAGCTGTCATACTCGCTGGTCTTGTAGCGCTGCTACTTCCCTGCGAGTCCGCACAGCTGTGTGTTCCTACTTGCATAGGTTCCAGGGTGGTATGACTTTGGGGCCTGCCACATCATGTGAATCTATGCTAAGTTCTGAGGTTTCTCCTTGTGGAAGTCCCTCAGTGGTTTGTTTGGTATCTTCTCTGGTTTCCATTCTGGTCCAACGAGAATTAGGGAAATAAAAATACTGCGCCATAACCCCAATGACGCAGCAGGCTACATACAACGGGGTGTGCCAGGTTCCCCGAGGTTTGTCGCTAGTTGTCGAGCTCTCCCTCGACCATGCATCCATTGGTGCACACAATACCGTGGAGTTGGGGAGGTTTTTATAGTGGTCCTCATCCACGCGGACAGGCGGTTAAGCCAAGCCCCCGTGCCCCTGGCGTCACTACCCTGAGGCAAGTCACGACAGTGATGTACCTCAGGGGTCGTTGTGCCGCCTAGCGGATTACGGTTTGTGCCATGTTTTGTCAGAGCCTTGTTAGCCGTGGTACTCAAAAGTGGTCCCACGTTGCGCGGTCCCCACGGTCTTGGACGTAAGGTTGACTTGTCCGCCACATGACTGGAATCGCCTATGCTTTGACCAGTTGTGAGTGGACCTTAAGGACCTACTTCCTCCATACTTCCTTGTACTTCCTCATACTTCCTCATACTTCCTCGTAATTCCTCGTACTTCCTCGTACTTCCTCGTACTTCCTCATACTTCTTCCGTACTTCCTCGTACTTCCTCAATACTTCCTCCTCTATGTACACCTACTTCCTCAGTGGTTTTAATAGTGTGTGTGGGGTTAATAGCACCACTACAGATCGCCAGTCAAGCTTGTCTCTGTAGGCTAGAGAGCGTTGCTTTTTAGTGTTGTAGGCCAGAGATAAATAGGTAGTAGGTACATAAGTAGGTTTAATATGCATTATAGTTAAGATTTTTGTTAAAAAAAAAAAAAATTACACATTGTTTTAAATCTAAGGATTGCTGAAGGTTAGGAGGATACTGGGCTGTAACCGTTCATATTATGTCTTATAACGTTGGTCTTAAATTTTTACCACTAACAGGAAAAAATCTCTGGGATCTTCTCAACCATTATTATAGTGATGGGAGTAGGTAATGAAAATTTATGTATCATGTCAGACTATGGTTACTGCTATTACGGCTTCTAACTCCATCATTGAAAGGTAATTTGAGAGTCAAACTGACGGCGATACCTGTGAAATTTAACGCAAGGAATTTCTCCTAAACCTTCAGAAGATCCGAATCCTGTCGATGAAATAAAAGCGATAACTATTAGAACAGGCAGTAAATTCCCGGGAGAATTTCAAAAATTCCTCTCGATGGCAATGAAAGCCCGGAGTCTTATCTCAACCACGGAAACATTTAACCTCGCATTTAACTTTAAATTGCCCGACAACTCCAGCGATGGACCAGGAATATCAATAAGCGTTCTCGCGCCATAAATTTCAACCTGCGCGGTTATTTCATTGTCTCGCGGTCTATGTCCACGGCATTTCATTAATAAATATTTTCAATTAAGGCCTATCGTCTCTTCTGTTGTCACCAGTTGGTAGGTACTGAGTTTTTAGTGTAACACTTTCTCAAAAAATACCTAATAGCTAGACATTTTTTTCATAAGTTATCCTTGATTATCGACTTAGTCGTAACTTGGAGCTATTGTATAAAATTTGGGATTACACCGAAGATGATGGTCACTTCGAGGCATGTCTATAGTTAAGTCCTAAAGAAATACCTACTGCATTAATGCGAAGGCGAATATTCAGGTCTTTACCGCAATACTGGATATTAATTAGGTTGATTAGCTAGCTGCTGATTATTCTTGCTTGTTCTAGAATAATTACGTATTGTCGAAAAGATTTGACATTGATTTTGTATAAGTTTATCATAATTCAGGTAATGAGTACAACGCGCCTATAATTTGACATCGCATAGCGTACAAGCTCATGCAATTAAGCAATAACCCAAAGTACTAGTTCAAATATTATGATTGGAGATTGAAATCAAACATTACTGCAAACAAGGAAGGAAGCATGTAAACCATATATGCCCTAATTTACTTTCCTTTGATGCTCGCTTTGGCCTTTGATACGAATCTCAATGGAGAGCCAGTGAAGACATATACCTACATGCACATATATGCTATCGAGCATAATGTAAAGCTCAAATAATTAGTACAACACAAACAACTATTTTGTATATAACGGTACCTGTCTTAGTCCATGTATAAAATATAATCAAATCTGGGAGATAGAAAACAAGGTTTCATAATAATAATTCATCTCTGTAAATGGTAAAGGATTGATGTCGTTTTCGACACATATGAATGGATGTAACTAGACGAGAGGAGCTACCAATATTATTAATTATAAGAGGCGGATGAATAGGCAATTATGGGAAATATTTACATATGTATTTGTCGAACGAGTATAAAAAATTGGATAGATCTTGTAGGTGTATCTATGAACTTTCCCACCGATAGACCTGTTTGCTTAGACGTTTATTTCGCTTTAGATTAATGATATGGGTCCTTGTGTTAATTCAATAATCGGAGACTTTACGATGTGAAACGTGGTAAACACACCAACAGCAGAAAAATCAGTCTTTGGCGATTATGACAAAAATGAGCTCTTTCATTTTTCTTCTATAATTTTTGAGCACTATATATAATCAGCTAAAGTGATGGCTGTAATTTGTAAACCGAACCTTATAACTTACAACAGAAGTGGGATTACTAGTGTATTTGGAAATATTTGGCAGTGTTTTGGTCAATGTATCTCCCCTGCATTCGACTTTTTGGAGGAGCAGCCAATAGAATCGAAACGCGGCTAGTTCGTTTATATTCTCGCGGAAGCTTTTCATTCACGTAGTAGACATTTAGTTACAATCGAGGTTATAATATGCATATTTATGTCACAGTGTAATTTAGACAAACACATGTTTTAAGTCTCTTATTAGACTGGTGCAACAGTAACAAGTAACACAAGAAGGATAATTATATTTATGATTTATTAATTATTGTCCCTCATCAAAGTTGATAATATGTAATAACGTATATGAGTGAGTTAAGACTTATTTTCCTTGTCATTATAATTATATGATTATGGCTCCCATAACACCTTATTTAACCAACTTTGATGGATTGTCTTTCCACCTCATATCATTACGATCCCTTCTTCAGATAACCGCCAGTCCCAATTAAAAAGGAGCAACATATTTAATTAAATAAGTTGATTTAAGAGTGATATCGTCACTTCATTATTTGATACCGGCATCCAACTCGTGATTACCTTTGGAGTGATAATTAAAGTGTGGATTTATAAAATGAGGCAGCGTCATTTTCCAATTAAACTTAATTAAAATGCAGTGATTTGTAGCAATATATATATCCGCATAATTTAAGTGAGATCATTTATAGTAAACGTCTGTATTAATTAACTGCTGCATACGATTGTCAGAAGCTATACCGAGGGTTATAATTTATCTTATCTTGGATTGTTTAGCACGTTATTTATGTCTCTTGAGTCGAAGAAGACAGTAGTAATAATTCCTAGTAGGTACCTATGGCTGAAAGTTCATTTATAATGTTAGCAAAGTTGCTAGGCTAGGGAAATTCTCGTAGAGTCTTGTAATGTAACGTCTTAGTGGTACGGGCTTTTGCTTGTGTTGCGATATTGTGAACAATTAAGCAAACTGCAGTTTAATTTCATATTCACGAGTTCTTGCTTGGATTACTAAATTTGCATTGCATTACCATGCAGGAATAAGTGAAATATAATTGCAGGTGATCCAAATTGCGTCAAAAGCTTAGGTAGGTACTTCGAGTATAATAAGACTAAGAACTTAAATCTTTCTAATGATAATGATTAAAAAGCCGACGCTTTTAAGTGATTAAGACACTTCGGTAAAGTTTAATTATCTGCGATTAAAAAAAAAAAAAAAAACTTAACAGTGTACTGTTGCCAACCCTGGGGAAATTTCCTATTCTATAGGAGTCAACAATAGTAACGATATTTCATTTCTGAATTGTCGGTCGTCTTCTAGCTAGTTCTGAAACACTTTTAGCCACCTCTTTAAAACATTAGCATAACAAGCTACTTATCTCAGAAAGGTACATTAAACCTGAGAGAAATATTATTATTGTTAGCCACAAGAATTTCACCCCCAAATTTTGTATTCCCCACATCGCATTATCTTAAAGGATTTAAAATTTTTCCAATTGTTTTTGATTTTTTTACATTTCGGGCCTGTCAAAAATCTTACCTTCAGCATCCTATGAGCGACTATCATAGAAAGAGTTGGAAACCGAAGTCTGCCTTTCTTAAATGAATAGTTTAGATTAGAAATAAATATAAATGGAAGCAATTTTTTCATTTCTAAAAGTAACAGCATGGTACCTTTTTTCTAAAAGTTCCATTTCATCAGGAAGTTTTGCATGGCTTAAGAATTCTATTTTCGTTGGGCCACCCTCTATGTAAGCGAAACCTAAAATGTTGGATATCGTTGTAAAGAGAATTCAAGTAGCTTTCAAATGATGTATCATTCGATATCTGTTCCCTATGATGATAAGCAATGGGGTAGCTACCCCTGCCAAGGGGATGAACTTGGGCAGTTAAATTTGTCACGCAAATATGTCCCCCTCGATAACAAAATCGACCTGTTTCGGCGTTTTTCGCATACATCTTCACTTTCCAAACTATTAGGCTTGTTACCTTTTCGATGGCCCACCCTGTATAGTGAATTGTCAACTCGGAAATTGTAAGCTGTTTCCCTGCAGAAGCGATTAAATTAAAGAGTCTTTATTTTGATACAATTTCGGATTTAGTGGCCTATTTCTGTCACTCGTATCTCAGAGAGAGGAGGGGGCAATGTGAGTCAGCGTTCATGAACTATCGTTGTTAGAGGGGTACCTAAGAACTTTTGTTTTCAAGGAAATAACTGATTAAATTTTTAACTGTAAAAAATTATTTAATTATGCACCACCCGAAATTTCCACGAAAAAAATCTAAACTGAATAAGATACAATACATGTATACCTACATTTTTGAGAGCGAAAATATTTTTTATCTACGAGTGATTCATAAAATGCACTTTTTTAGACGTTTCTTAGTTCATAAAATGTATGATTATATTGAAGAGTTAAATAAAGTAGTTTGGGTGAAATAAAGTGCCGTAGCGGTTCATTATTTAACGCTAAATCTGACAGGTTACTGCACGACGAACCAAGTACAGTACAAGTTCTAATCAGCGGAGCGGCTCGATTCGGCGATCGCTGATACACGAGACGCTGATCGCTGGATTACATTATTGCATCCCGACGCCAACCACTCCTAATGCTTGGTGCTCCGTGCTCGGCTTGTTGACACCATGCATCTATACTAGAGAAATGTAGTTTATTAGCAGAGCGCCAGATCTATGCACAATTAATATTTTGTGTTTTGTGTCGTTTAATTATACCTAAAATGGATACCATTGTAGATGATTCAATGAATGAAATATCTTCTACCCCAGAAGAAATTATTTTTCAATCAAATATGTCTGCACAAAATCTGTTAGGTACCTACCTCAAAAATCTAAAGAAGCGTATATTAAGCAATATGTCACTTTTATGAACTTATGAAAAACTTTACTTACTTACGTGATAAAAAAAGCGTTACTAGCTTCGCTTCAAAGAAACACTTACATATGATATGAATGCATTGGAAAGTTTTTTTTTTATAATAATAACTTTTCGTTCTACTTTAAGTCACTCGTAGATAAAATTTTGTATGCAACATATGCATAAAGTGCCTTTTTTCACTTCTGGGATTGCCGCATTCGCCTGCGGCTCATGCGGTCAAACTTCCCAGTCATGAAAAAAAGTACCACTTTATGCACTTGTTGCATAAATAACTATTTTGCATACCTTACGTTACCAATAATCTTCTTGGCGCTCGAAACTAATTCCCAATAGACTAGGACTCTAATAAGATTATCTAAAATTTAAATAGATTTCCCACCTCGTTTCCCACAGAATAAGCTACAATTTTCAAAATGATTCTAAATTTTAAAGTCTTCTTATCATTATTAATATCAGTTACTCCAACCCTCGGGACCTCAAACTTGAGGCAGGTTGTATCCTTGGCTCATTTTATGCATCAAAATCCAGCATATAAAGAAAGTGGTAAACTGATTGCCTATAGGTAAACTGATTTGATTTTGTACACAAAAGATTGTTTTGGAAAAAATGTAGGGGAGACTGGCCTAAAATGGCATACCTTTTTTATTTATAGAATTTATAAAAGTGTGATCTGAAGATGAAAACCCCGAAACAGGTCGATTTTATAGTTTCGTTTACTTTCTATTGATGTAAAAAAATCTCAGCGCAGAGGAATGTACGTGACCTTTTCAAGGTCGAAATTGTCTCCCCCACCCCTTCCCTTCATGCCAAAAAAACATTTTGAAAAAAAGCAAATTTTTATTTCGCGTGCCAGCGGCGAACGTTGCTTCGGAAAGGGTTCGTTGTATTCCGGGCAAAAAAGCGAACAAAACGCCGTTTGATTATTTGCGCTACGCATCTTCGTAGTCGAGTTTTCTGGGTGAGTATCTGGGTCTAATAGGAAATTTTTAACTCTCCCTCCCCTCCACTTTTTCCCACCACACCCTCTCTCCGGGCCCTTAAAAAACATAAAAATACCGTTCAAAAAAAATTAGCTGAACCCACTACATGCACTATCGACCAAGAACAAACCATTTGAAATTTTTTTTCACAATGAAAATTCGCTATATTTCGCGAACAAGTTGCCCGATCGACTTCCGCCTGGAACGAGCTTACGTGTTCTGCCAAGCTCTTCTTTTTTGGGAAGAACAATTTTTTTCGGTGGGATCAAAACTGACGAAAAACCGGTATCCCATACGTTACAATGGCCCCTCGCCCCCCTCCCGCCCCTCGGATCGGTGGAACGTGAGTGGGGAAATTGAGCTGGGACCTCACTTCACTTCAGGCTTTTTTCTTCCGATAATACCCATCTAATCACAAAATTATACTGTTATACAGGCTGTCCCCTCGGCTGTCCCATTTTAATGTCCCACCCCGGATAACTTTTGTCAGTGACCTTGAATCAAAAATTATTTGGTACAAAAGTTGTACAACTTGGTGGGGGACATTCGATGGCACTAATATCTACTTTTGACCTTGGGTACAAGGTTCAAGGTCATTCAAGGTCAACTTTGTTTTTTTTTTTAATGGAACTTCCTATTTTTGACATTGGCAATCGATTGCGCGTGGAAAAATATGAGACTTTTGTCTGAAACTTTTTTTCTCTGAAAACGCAAATTTAATCGACTTATGCAGCTGCCAAAATTAAATTTTTTAAGCTTTGTGAATTTTTAACTCGAGAATGGTAGCTTTCTAAGAAAATCCGCAAGAAACAAAAAGTGCTTGGATTTGCGCAAGAAACCGCAAATTGCGCAAGAAATAAAATTCAAAAATTTTAAAATTTTCAATTTTGAAGGCTAAATTAATTGAGAAAATTTGCGTTTTCAGAAAAAAAGTTTCAGGCAAAAGTCTCATATTTTTTCACGCGCAATCGATTGCCGATGTCAAAGATAGGAAATTCCATTTAAAAAAACAAAGTTGACCTTGAATGACCTTGAACCTTGTACCCAAGGTCAAAAGTATTAGAGCCATCGAATGTCCCCCTCCAAGTTGTACAACTTTTGTACCAAACAATTTTAACAATTTTTGATTCAAGGTCACTGACAAAAGTTATCCGGGGTGGGACATTAAAATGGTACACCCTGTATAAGCTAAACGTCAAAAAAGTTTGTGTTATTGACAAAACAACAATGTATTTAGGACATTTTCGTTTTTAAAGTAGTATAGTTTAGAGATTACATGATGTGTGAAATTGACATACACTATGATACCTAAGAGTACATCATACCCAGAATATCTTATATATCTACCTACCAAAATGTTTTTTTTTTACGTACGCCACTGAAAAACTACAAAAAATAATGCGTTACTGCAAAAAATTTACGTATATATTTTTTTGATCAAAACTAACAAAAAAAAAATGAATTTCTGAACCAAAACTCCCCTAGCAACTATACCCTATCAGATATTGGTCAGTATAATTATGAATAAATATGAAGCAAAAGCAAAAGCTTATTTTTGTCCACATATGACTCAATTTCTCGAAACTATATATATATTATAAGAAAATGACTCATTGGAAGAGTTTGGGATAGCTGGTAAGTGAATGAGAACTTAATATAAAAAGAGAAGGTAATGCTTATTATAATAAAAAGCAGTGACGTACCACCATTGCTTCTCCAAAAATATTTTTTTGAGCAAAACTCGCACAAATGCGATTGTTGAAATTGTGGTATATTAGAAAATTCCCCTTTCACGGTGGAAGGTATTTTACCTAATTTCTCAAAAATGTAGACGTTACCTACTTACTGTCAAACTCAAAATTTTCAGAAAAAAACTGAAAAGCTGAAAACGTACAAAATTACAAAGCATGTTTAAAATAATATAGATTTTCAGTCCCAAAATAAGTCAAGTAAGCACCTCCTTGTAGTGTTGACATAACATTAGGAAGAACCTTTATTATACCTACAAATTGTTTTTATCTCTCTCATCATTGAACATTTAGGTTTTAAGAAATATCAGAGATATGTACATACATTGGTAATATACCTACACCTACAGGTTCGGTTAGATTAGAGATGCGAGTTTCTCGATTTTACTTAAGTACTTATTAACAATCTGAGACAAAATTTAGGGTAACTGCGAGATTTCCAGATAATTTCGAGAACTAACAATTTTTTATTTTCCATTTTATTTTCGAAAGATTTTAATATCTTTTTTATTCTTGAAAATAAATAACCTGTTCTTAATTAATATGTAAGTACCAAAAATCTATCACATCGTTTTAATAACGTTTTTTGATGTCAATAAGACATCGTATTGCTTGCTCTCGGCTTGCCTTAGGTAAGAGTTTTTCTATGACATTCGCTGAAAAAATTTTTCATTCAAATGTTTTGAATGTGGTACATTTTTGGTTTCCTTGATTTTTTATTACCGAATAACATGAAAAGACTTTATACCGACCACGAGCAAAACAAAAGTTGATTATGAAAATTGAAACTCTATAAGATCAAAACCTTTTGATTGGACTTTTTTTTCGTAATCTGCTTGAAACGATACTAATTTTGACCTTTTTAGTAATATACTGGGTAATCTACTATTCCAGCTCTTCCTTGCTATACTAATAACATCATTAAGTATACTAATTTATTCATGTATAGATAGTAGTAGCATCATGTAGGTAGCATGGGACCTCAATAACAAATAATTGCAATTATAACTCGGAATAGCGTGTTTGCTCATCGTGTTAATGATCGCTAACCTTTGTGCCCCAGTGACATGTGTATCTGTACAATGACCACCAATACCGCTATGCTATATCCTGAATTAAATATACGCCCGTCGTGTGTAGAAAGCATAAATGGGCTTTCAGAGCTGGTATTAACTTTACGTGGATTGGACTGATATACCAAATAAACCCTTCATTTTATAAATTTTACAATTAGGTGAACGGAGCTTACTAATAATTATCTCGCTAGTTCTCTACTGTTTTTTTTTATTGTTATAAATTTAGTTAGGTACCTACTTAGATAGCCGTCAAAATTTATTGACATTTTTTCATCAATATTCGAATGAAAAATTACACATTATTATTGCCTACTCGGCAGCGTTCGGGTAGTATATTTGCGCACTAGTGTGAAAACTATTTCGTGCACGGTAGTATAAGAATCTTGTAAGTTTCCCGGAACGGGAAAAAAATTATATTTTTTTTCTGGACGTGGTCAAACAAAATTATTAGGCTATCAAGGTGGCCAAACGATGGTCAAACGAATGAGCAAAAAAACGTCACTATTTACACAGTTTGGAAATTTTGTGAAGTTGGCCAGAAGTTTTTCTTTTTGCAATCACAGAAAAACAAAAGGTGTTCAAAGGAAATTATTGAGTGGCCAAACGTGGTCAAACGATGGGCAATCGAATGCTATGCCGCTTTTCAATATCACACCAACTTTAACAATCTTTATGCAAGTTTTTGGAAAAGAAGAAGTTTTTAGAGATTGTTGAAATGTATAAAAGTTGAAAATTATACTTAAAGTTCCGCAAATACGGTAGAACAGTGCTTAAATTCATAACTGGGATTAGTAGATTTTTCGTGTAGGTAAATTCCCTTAAATTATTAAATTAACTTTTCACAAACAAGTGAGTTCAATAAGTAGGTAATAATGAGTAATAGAAAAATCGAGTAACGCTCATAACTAATAGTACCTACCTACAATGATTTATTACATAATATCCTGCTTGGACTATTTTACCGAGATTTTACATCAATAAAATCGACAAATAATGGTTTTCACTGGTTTTTAATTGTCAAAATGTCGATATAAAAGTTACATAAATAAAATTCTCACTCCATTATCTCATTTAGTGCACGTCAATAATGCACTAGCCATTAATAATCCGAATACGCTCCGGGAGCCCGGAATGTAAATTGCGGCTCTCATAAATATTGCTCCCCTTAATTGAGCTATCAGAACTTTTCCCTCGATTTCATCCCTCGATTTGTTATTAATAGGCAATGATCTATAGTTTTATCATCTTGCTTTATGCATTTCAATGCAAAAAAGCTGCCTGGGGTGATAATATTCAACGGAGCTTGAAAAAGCCCTTTCAGGTTTAGTTTTAATCAAACTCATAAATTTCGTTTTTTTTTTATTATTAATCACCCGTGCTTGATTCATTTTTGGTTATTGGTTATTACTTTTATTTAATTCAGTAAACGCCTTTTATACCTAAGTATAAAGTAGATTCTTTCATAAGGTATTCTTTTCTTGAGTTTATTTTAATAGAAGATATTCAAGCCTCTTACATTTTTTTTCCCTTATAATTTATTTTAACAAAGCTGCAGTGGAAGTTATTTAAGATCGAGCTGGATTTTGAATCTTCTAAACAACCCTGACTGGCTTGGGCTTGGAATGTTATTAAGAAGTGACAAGAGCAAAATCATACTGAAAGTGAAATGAAAACGCGGAGAGGATGTGGTGAGAGTGTGAGGTGGTGAAAAATGAAGTATTAATACATCGACGGAATTTTGAAAGCAAGCTAGTGATGGGGGTTGTTCTTACTTGTTACTGTTGAATTTATTTCGTTATTCGTTACGTTACTTTCGCAATTTTCAATATTTAAGATTATTTTATAAAGGTGATGAAAATTGTTAGATTTCTGAGACGTTTTTCGAGACGATTTCTGAGACGTAGGTACACTGCTTTAAACATGAAAAATTGCGATTTTCACTTTGTTTATAAAAATAGAATAATATACACGGACTTCCATTAACAAAAAAATTGAGAATGTTCATTACTTAGCCAAAAGGAACACGGTATAAAAAAAATACCGCGAAAAAAAAACTTTGGCCTGTTTTTACATTTTTTTTTAAACTCAAAATTTAAGGATTTATTGGACTGTACCTGGACAAAAGATAAGTTTACTCGGACTACTGTAAGATCGAGCCATCAAGGATATATTTTTTATTTTTAAAGAACAGACTGAAAGTTTCAATACACGAAGGCAATGTTGTGAGGGTGTAATAAGATAAAAAGATTAAGGGAGAAACTTATTTCAATCTACTTTTTCTAGGATTTAATTAAAACTTTTATAAGAATTATACCTACGTTATTTGTCTTGGTCTATCGGCGGCCGAAATTAATTGATTTATTTACCGATCTAGGGATTTAGATTCATCCCCTGCTACAATAAAACATATCCAAAAAGCGATCGCAATCAATGGCAGCAAAAAATTCAAATCGAGAGAATCAATTCTCTCACGTGTATTTAATGGAGATTCTTAGAAAGTCCGGAGTTGGAAGTTGTGCTCAAGTTTTCGCCATCTCTCTTCTCTTCTAGAAGGGACCGCGCTGAGACAGTAATTATGTTGCCATCCTTAGTTTCCGTTGTTTTAATTGCGACAAGGTTTTCGCCGAACGTGACTCGCCTGAGGTGGCGCTATACTTTACCCGGCCTTTCCTTGTTTTCGGCCGACTTTCCGACCGGGTAATTTAATCTCTAAGATATCGGCAAATTAATATAGTTGCCATTGTTTTGTTAGCACTTAGCCCCTCTTGATTAATTTCCTTACACGTACTTTAATAGTTTGATTAAATTTTCATGGATACGGCGTTCTCACATGTCGTCATATTTTCTTACTACCCACGCAAGAAAATTAACGTGTCGTAGATATGAGCGGAAATTATACTCTACAGGGTGTCCCAGCTTATTCGAAGCGGTCTCTGTAGGCCAAACGAAGGATTTTTTCCAAAAAATTTTTGCAAATTCAAGTACAGAATCACAATGGCCATAATTTAAAATTATTTTTGAGTATACAGGCTGTCCCATATGACAGTGGCATATCAAAGTTATGTTTTTTTAAATGGAATGCTCCTATGTTATTGCATTTTTAGATTGTCTGAGAAGAGAAAATAAGATTGGCTTTTACAGTTGGTGTTTAAATTCAGAAGTTTTTGAGTTATAAACAAGTGAAAATCGTCATTTTTCAAGTTCAAGGCCCTGTACAACGAAAACGGCTTAAGATAGAAAAAAACGGCTTACATGTCCCTATTTTAACTTTTCATGTACTATCCTATGATGTAGCTGAAATGTTTATACAGGGTGATAAAAAATTTAAAAAATTCTGAGATTTCTCCACGAGTCGCCAAATAAAAAAATCAAAGAAAGCACAAATGTTTCTATATCATAGGATAGTACATAAAAAATTAAAATAGGGACATGTAAGCCGTTTTTCTCTATCTTGAACCGTTTTCGTAGTACAGGGCTTTGAACTTGAAAAATGACGATTTTCACTTGTTTATAACTCAAAAACTTCTGAATTTAAACACCAACTGTAAAAGCCAATCTTATTTTCTCTTCTCAGACAATCTAAAATTGCAATAACATAGGAGCATTCCATTTAAAAAAACATAACTTTGATATGCCACTGTCATATGGGACACTCTGTATACTACAAAATAATTTTAGATTATGGCCATTGTGATGCTGTACTTGAATTTTTAAAAAGTTTTTTGAAAAAGTCCATCGTTTGGCCTACAGAGACCGCTTCGAATAAGCTGGGACATCCTGTATATTAAATATGGTCAGGTATATTTCACTAATTTACCTATGAAATGCGCAGGAATTTTATATAATTTATACCGTGTGTCCCCGGATAGGTGAAACGACTCTTATAAAAGACAAACATTTTTTGATTTTAATTTTCATTTTTTGGGGTTCAGCCCTGCTTGGCTAAAGAGTTTTTTCTAACCAAATTTTAGTTTTTAAAAATCAAGCATGCCTTGGAAATGAAAAAAAAAACTTTTTTCTGTGGAGTAAAGTGCCTTTTATGTGGCAAATACGAAAAAATGTTATTTGAAAAAGTTGTTAAGAATCAACATTTAGGTCCGTATACCAAATTTCAAAATCATAGGCCAACTTTGATCTTTTACATTTACTTTTATGTTTATTTCACAAATCAAAGAATTTCATTTGTAACAAAGACTGATATTGACAGATTGCTATTGCTATGGATACAATTTGGTTTTTCCATGGCAGTCTTTGTTACAAAACGAAATTCTTTGATTTGTGAAATAAAACATAAAAATAAATGTAAAAAATAAAAGTTGACCTATGATTTTCAAATTTGGTATACGAACCTAAATGTTGATTCTGAACAACTTTTTCAAATAACATTTTGTCGTATTTGCCACATAAAAGGCACTTTACTCAACAAAAAAAAAAACGGTTTCTTATGGAATTTTCTGAAAATTTCTTGTCAAATTCTTCAAATTTTTTTATTCCACTTTGTATTTCTTTTTTTAATTCTTCTATCATCTTATTTTGCTCATCTCTTCCTTCTTTAATTTCTTTCATCATCATCCTAAAATATTCATCTATCCTCTTTAACATAGCAATGTTTGTAATGTCTTGTTTGGCTTCTGGTTTTTCCATTTTATCTTGTTTCTTATTTACTTCTAATTTATTCTAATTTTGTGTTATATCTCCCTCATTTTCTTAATTATAATCTTTCCTTAGAACCATTCTATCATACTTTGTATCATATACTTCGTTTTCATATTTTATATTTTCTAATTCTTTCTTTCTTGCTTCGACATTTTCTATTTAATTTTGATGCCAAAATCTTGTAAATAATTAATAATTATTAAACTAACTACAATTAACTATTTCTATCTATATTTTAGAAAACTACTATTCAATATTCTAAATTTCTGTGATTTATATTATTTATCTAATGAACTAAATTTTTATTTTTAAATTTTGAAACCTTTGATTAATTAAAAGAGAGTATCCTTTGATTAATTAAAAGAGATTAGCCCCACATTGGGCGCCAATTGTTATGGTATTCCTTTTCCCCCTTATCTAATTTATTATTATTAATTCTATTAAAAAAATTATACCATAAACAAAAAAAATTTTAATGATTCTTTGAGGGCACTCTCTCTCTCAGTTGGGTTCAGTTGAAAAGAAAATTTTGATTTAATTTAATTTGAATTCTAATTTGAAAAATTTTTAACAAATACCTAATTTATTATTTGACAGAATATTTATTACAGAAAATTACAAAAAAAAAAACCTACCTCGAGCTCTCTGATTCTAAATTTTGTTAAAACTACACTTATAATAATTTAAAATTAATTATCACATCAACATCTTACAATATCCCTCACAATATGCGTCTCGCTGCCTCGCTTTTCCTTTTCCTGATCTACCAACTCTCTCTGTCACTCTCTTCGTCTCTCGCTGCTTCTCTTCTTCTTTCCGCTTCTCCTTCCTTTCTTAAATATAATCTTTAATTTCCTATCTTACCGACATCTTCCAGGTTTCTTCCACTTCTTTTCAAATTGATCCTTTCTATAATTTATCCCCTTCCGACTTCTTCACGTTCTCTTCGCTATCTATTTGTTCTTCTCCTTTTTCCTTCCAAATGATTATTTTTACTTTTCTTACTTTTTTCTCTAACAGTCCGCTTCCAAATTTTTTCATTATTTTCTTTTGACAACCTCTCTTCTTATAATTTATTTCTTTCTTATCCTCTTCCACTAAATATCACTTCTTCTTTTCTTTAATTCTTCTAAATAATTATTTTTTAACTTCTCTTACTCTTTTTCTGACAGTCCACTTTTTAAATTCCATTTCTCCTTCTTATCCCCGTTGCTATCAACATTCTCCTCATTCACTTTTTTTTATTTCACTATTGATTTTTTTAAACAATCCAAAATTTATTTTTGACATTTTTCTTTTAATAATTAAATACTGATAAATTCTATTTGTTAAGATCTTCAAATCAAAACCAGACTTTAAAAATTAGGTGAACCTAATTTTTCATAACAATTCCCAAGGTATGCTTGATTTTTCAAAACTAAAATTTTGTTAGAAATTACTCTTTAACCAAGCAGGGCGGAACCCCAAAAAATTTAAATTAAAATCAAAAAATTTTTGTCTTTTATAAGAGTCGTTTCACCTATCCGGGGACACACGGTGTATAAATATAAATATTTTATCTGTATAAAAATAATAGGCTCTTTCAATTTTCTCTTCAATAAATCTTTTGTATATTAACTATAATAAAATAAATGATTTTTTGTTTCAGGTAATGAACTTCATTTGAAATTATTTCATCCGAGTTTAGGGTAAGTTATGAAAACAACGCTCGGCTTCTACTGAATATAAAAATCGTTAGGGACTGTATTGTTTCCAAGATAGGACTGAAAATTCAGTCTCGTTTATCAGGATCAACAATCGTTAGTTAGCTATCAATAACAAAGCCTATAGCCTATTTGCATGCGTGATTTTAAGCTCTCTATAAATGTAAATGAGTTATTATCAACTATTACTCATTTTATAATCTTCTTTATTGCTGTTTTCTGTCGAGATTACTAGTTTAATTTATCATAAGGCAAACGATTAGTGTTGTGAGGTCTTCAATTATTATTGTGCTTAATGATCAATTAAATGATTCATTATTGCAAGGATCTGGAACGAAATTTCTTCTAGCTACCGATATTAATACTAATTTAGGTAAGTACTTACATTTTTGAAAGTAGGCGCTATGGAATTGGGTCACCTATAGGATTTTTTGAAAATCGAGTAGTTTTATTTCTTGATTTTAATCAACACTTTTTATTTTTTATTGATCCTCCTGGAAAATTACAAAAAGGTAGGTGTAAGCTCAAACCAACGTCTATCAAGTTATCGCCGACGTACTTTCTTGCATGTCATTTTATTATTGCATACATTGTGGCATTCCGCTAAAGAGCTCATGAATTGTGTTCTTCGAAATATTCCCCCATACTTCTTGAAGTGCCACACGACGTTCGTTTATTATGGTTGGTGTTGGTGGTATTGCGCGAGTTCTAACACGTCTTCTTAACATGTTCTATAGGATTTTCTCCAAGAGAACGTGCTGGTATTACCAGTGAGTTTTCGAATACCAACGTCTGCCAAGTTATCGGTGACCCATCTTTTTTCATGTTGGTTTAGTTTATTTTACTTATTTAGTGAGTGGTCGATTTCGACTCCTCTGTATAGACCTCCACTGTAATAGACTTGCAGTGAGTATTATAAAGGCTCATTAAGTTAACGGGCAGTTTTCTGTGACAGTTTTTACAGCTACTATCGACGTTCAACAATTTTTATTAACATTTTTCTGGTTATTTTCATGTCAAGAATAGACAAATTGAACAATTTTCCACCTAGACCTGATACCTTGTTCAGAAATGGCTGTGCAGAAATGGCACATAAATTTGCCCGTTAAGCTAATGGGCCTTTATAATACCCACTGTAAGTTGGTCTATCTATTGTAATACCTAAGCGTTCTACATCCATTCCAGCAGGCCACGTCTTTTTAAGAATCCGAAGGCCTTAGAGAGTGAGAATGTATTCAGATCTCTTGGAGAATTCCCTTCCGAATGTCAAGTGTCTAATAGTTCATCTCAGAGCGGGATAGTTACATAGCTCTACTGTTTCTTCATCCTGTAAGCACAGGTGAAATTCTGCGTTATCAGCTAAGCCCCAATAAACCTTCGGTCTCAGTGGAGGTGTCACAATGGTAAGTAGTGGTTCACTTTATACAGGGTCATGTGCATAGGCCTATCAGGGCTCTAAGGTCTGTCCTTTTGAACTCCAGTACTTTTTTAGCTCTGGTCTGTGATGGTCTTTCAATGAAGTCCTTAGAGAATGCGCCAATCCTGGGCAGTACTTTATTCTCTACTCTACTCAGGTGTTTATTGTTGCTTTGGCGATATTTGAAGATATTCCGCCAATTGATTCTAGTCCTATAAATTTGGATTTAGTTCCCCCTTCTGTCCAGAGAGTCGGCGATATCGTTCTCTCCAAAGCCGGAGTGACCTGAAATTCAGATCAGAGACAAGCTGTTGTTTTTATCTACTGCATTGAGTGCTGTTTCATATCAGTTTCGAGTTGCAAGGGATGGAAAGTCAAAGGAGAAGAAAGTTTTGAGACCCGCTTATTGTGTGCGCTGACTTCAAAGGTACAAGTTTCTGCCTAAAATACTGTAGCATAATGGGCCCAGGGTTGCACAGTAGTCTCTTCTCGACCCGGTGTCATATGCAGCGGATCCAGGTCCAGTTGAAGTCTTGGAGCCGTCGGTGTACCATGTGAGGTTTTATTTGAGGAGGTTGTTTGTGTCGCACTCCCATTCGTCTCTGCTAGAAAAGAGAACGTTACAAGCAGTATAGTAGTTGGTTGTGTATAGCATCATGTCTGAGAGCATACGCAGAAGACTGTGACTTAGAATACCGTCCCGTAGTCTGATCCGCTTCATGAGACAAGCCATTGGTGTGTTCGTACCACCTGTAACAGTGTGTACGTTGTCCACCTGGCCTCTTTTCCCAAGTATATTATTGTGGAGAGCAGTTAGATTTAGAAGGAATTCCGTAGCTGCCGACGGTGTGGTGCTCATTGATTTACTAATCGCTAGTCATGCTTTGACTTGCAAGTTTGAAGGCTTCATTTTGGCCAAAGCTTGTAAGACTTTGGACCACCAAGCTACACAGCCATATGTGATCATTGGTCTAATAATCAATATAACATAATTATAGCAAGCGTATTGTTGGGACCAATTCCCCAGGTTGCTTCCTACTTTTTTTTTAAAGCGACCCCTGATTTATATGTCGCAACTGCTGGAGTGCTGACTTTGTAGAGTGGTGCAGTAGCTTTCTATGTCCAAAAAACCAAGTATGATCTGAAAGTATCAGCCTTTCCAAAACTCTTGCACTTTTATGTTGCTAGGCTCTTGGAATAACAGTATAATAACTCCTCTGGGGTGCCACAGGGTAGTGTTCTAGGTCCACTTCTTTTCCTTATCTTCATTAACGACCTGGGTCCCAACATTACCTCCCCTAATTTAGTCTGTGTCAACTATATCTGATGATACGACAATTCTAGGATAAAACCAGGCGACCTTCCTAGTCTGATAGATGCAGTTCAACTTCCATTGAAAAGAGCAATTTTATGGCTCGGGGCCAATAAACTAAAACTTAACTTAGACAAAACTGAGATTATTGATTTTCACTCTAGCCGATCACGTCCTCCCCCTTTACCCTCCATACCCACCGACGGTGCCTAGATCGAGCTGAAGGGTGTCGTGAAGTTTTGGGCTTCCACATCGACCAGAACCTAAACTGATCGGCTCACACAGATCATTTGTGCCGTCTCCTTGCTACTGTCTGCTTCGTTCTCAGACGCTTTCAGCACACGATGAGGTTCTTGAGGTTCACACTTGAGGTTCTTCTCTATGCTTATTATGGGCATTTCATCATCCACGTGAATGGGCTGGCCGTCTGAGGTGGGTCTGAGAGATCTCTCCGAAGGGGTTTTCTTCTTCAAAAGAGAGCGATTAGGATCCTGACAGGCTTGTCAGTGCAGCAGCCATGCAGAGGCCATTTCAGGACATTTTCATAAACTTTTACCTTTTCGATTAACCCATCACTACAGTACAGGTTCAATTTGTTCAAACCTCCTACACACCATCTGTCGTCCTCAGAAAGGACATTCACGTACGCATCTATCAAATACCTGAACCACATCAAAATAGATCCTGAAAGTATTGGGTTCTCCCCCCAACCCTACCTGCACTCTGATATTAAAATACCTAAAACCCTCAGCCTTGATCCATCCTTATCATAGAGTTGGAACCATATCCAAATTGAGACCTGATGTCTTTAGTGTCTCTGCGCGTCCCGCCTTTCACTGTTGCCGGTGTTATGTTGACTTGCTGTGCGGTTTTATTTTTATTTGTTTGGCTTTGTGTTTTTTTTTTTATTTCTGTAATAACGCTGTTGTATTAAACAATGACAAGCAATGACTGTTGTAATTCAAGTACAATAAAGAAATATGTATTATACAGGGTGTACCAGCTCGATTTAGACAACGGTAAGGGCCGTGTAGGTCTCGTCAAGACGAAACGTTTTTTTATTTGAAGTTTTTGGATTTGGACCTTCGTTGCGGAAATATGGCCGACTTCCGGTTTTTAGTTTTTTGGCTCCAGTTTCGGCATTTTTAGGTTCTCGCCCAAACTGAAACTAGTTTTGGAAACTCCTTAGCTTCAGTTACAACTTTCATATTGAAGTCAAGGTTCTATCTCTGTTGGATTCAAAATATTAATTTTTCAATTTGATTCAATTTGAATTGATTCAAAGTCTTAAAATTTAAAGTCTTGGGCATGTCGCCATTTTGAATCCAACAGAGATAGAACCTTGACTTCAATATGAAAGTTGTAACTGAAGCTAAGGAGTTTCCAAAACTAGTTTCAGTTTGGGCGAGAACCTAAAAATGCCGAAACTGGAGCCAAAAAACTAAAAACCGGAAGTCGGCCATATTTTCGCAACGAAGGTCCAAATCCAAAAACTTCAAATAAAAAACGTTTCGTCTTGACGAGACCTACACGGCCCTTACCGTTGTCTAAATCGAGCTGGTACACCCTGTATTGTAAGCTATTTTATAAGTTGTATATCAATATCAATAAGTAACAACCAGCTACCTGCGTAACGAAACGGTGAACAATTACAGAGCACACGTATTCTGTGTGAAAAAATGAGGATAATTAATATTCTTATTATAGTCCAAGAGAAAAAAATAAAAAATTGTGAACTAAAAGTCAAAATATTTCAAAAGTGTAACCAAAATTCTGTAAAATAAAAAAAAAATATAAAAACTTTAGAATTTTTTTGCGCCGGATGAACGATAATGTGTAAAGTCACGTTTAAAGTTATGTTAGGTATAAGAGAGTGAGCACCATCTCTTGAAGAGAATTAACGTCAATATTGATAATTTTGTTGATAAACAAACTCAAATCTTCCTTCAACACCCCTGAAAAGCGTCATCACTGACACCAGGACCACCAAAACTAAAGTAATTCAAGCATAAATAGAAAGCCATGTTTCAAAGGCACTTGTAAATAGATCAACAAAAGCTCATTCTCGCTATCCCTCCGACTGTGTGCGACTTAAAATTGTAAAGTTTAAATCACAAGGATCCCAGCAACATGAAAGAGACTCATTCTGAAAGCTGCGACAAAGTGGGCACTCGTTTATGCGTGAAATTGAATTTGAATAGGAAGGAAATAATGAAAAACGTTTTTGTAACGAATCGTGGGTAGTGGATGCAGAGTGCAATTTAACTTGCACCTACATTAACTTCCAATTTCCTGTGCCTGATCTATGGAGATAGTTCTTTCTCGTCGAGAAGCTATAGCGATCGAGACTTGATGGTTTCAAGACTTCTTTGAACTAAGTATTCCTTCTAAGAGAAGTTTATTTAAACAGAACGTTTCTAGGATTCGCCGGCTTTGTAATAATAGGGATTTAAAAGCGTTCTACTTAACTTTTTTTATAATATGGCATTTTCTTAGCGCGGGTTGACAGAGTGAATATAAAACTTTAAAATTAAGGCAGTCTGCGCAATAAAATAGGAATACTTTTATTTGAAGAGCTTTCAGGCTTTTCAGGACTGTTTTTTTGGGGGATATGAACCTAATGAGACTGTGTATGGTCAACTTTTAACCTTTTTTTATTTTTATTATCGAAAATTCTATCCCCCGTTTCTCAAAAAACAAAAAAATATTTATAAAGAAATACAATTAGGCGAGCAATGCGATTAGCGATCCGGTCATGTCCCACGCCCGTGTCCCTACGTCCCTACGTGTCCCTACGTCCCGTATTTGTGCAGCGGGAAATGCATGAACACTAATTGACGCGTTACAATTCATGCATATTCCGCGTTCACATTCGCAGCCCGCCACGACAGACCGCAGTCTGTATGTCAAGCCTTTAATGGGTGTTTATATAGAGTAAACGAAACGACATCTTTTTCTTGGCCGGATACATTCTTATTATAGTGGTGAAACTGGAGGGCTGAGCTCAATAACTATAAAAAATCACAGGAACCTAATATGAAACCTAATTTATGGTGCTGGGAATAATAATAAGTGTAGCAGATTGTAGCGGTTTACTTGTTTCTCAGGAACTTTCCCAAGAGCATTAAACGATCGCAAGAAAGCTTTGATGTTTACTGAAGCTGAATGAAAAGGACCACTAAAATTAGTATCTTTTGAATGAAAATTTTATACCTACTGGCAACCTCCATATTTCTTAATATTTATGCCACATTTCTTTTAGGTCGCTGCAGAGTCTCGAGTTGCAATTGATTTCAAAAGTTCTTTGCCGCTTTGAGAGCGGAGGCATTAGGTATACAATTTTATATTTTACCGTTTTTCTTTGACAATTCACATGATCGTTATATGTTATTGAAGAAATATAATTTCCAAGTAAGGAGAAAAACATCTTTGAACTCTTTCAAGAAGAGAAAATATATTTCTTTGCTTTAGAAAGTTCAGAGTTAACAACTTCGGACTTGACGCGACAAATAAACTTTCAAGCCAGTTCAAGTTTCAGAGTTCACATATTTCAAAAAGGAGTGTAATTGCTGGAATTTTCTCGAAATACCTACCCAGTTGCCTGAATAAAGAACAACACTTAAGATATATTCACATAAAGTCCCGAGTTGTAACTTAGAATTCTGTTGGGATAAAGAAGCGACTTACAATGATGCCATTTAACCTTTTTTCTTTACATTATATGAAAAATAAAATACGCACATTAATAACACTATTTTGCTCTCGCTACTTATAGCGAAAAATATAAATATTATTATTACATAATTTATATTATGCGTTGTCACTGATGGTGCTACCCACCTAATTAATAATTATTATCCAGTATTTATTCTAAACAGCTCAAAAGGTTGTCACGTTTTCAACAAGGCAACAACTCAAAGTAGGATCAGGATATTTCATCTTTGATTAAGGTTGCGTTTAAAAAGTTATATAACCGGCTAATTAGCAACTTCGCTAATAACTAACTAGTTTCAGGACATTTTCTATCATCGTGGCAACACGGGCCATCCTCAACCGTAAATGAGACGTGATTATGATGTCCTGGAAGAACGAGCACGGGGGAGTTCCCCACCGTCCGCATCCCGGATACCGCAATCATTCACATTAGCTCGGCGTCCAGCAAACACATTGCGTCTCTTTCTAACTCACGTCTTTTCATCGACGTCCTTCTTGTTTCCCTTCTTTCGCTAATAATAATTAAGTAGACGATCTGGGGAAAGAACAAAAGACTGGCTTGGAAAAATCTTTGGCGAATTAGTTGAAGGTTGGTACACATGGGAATAAAAGAAATGCACTTCTAATCATTATTTCTTTGGAATAACTACTTTTGGTAATTAAGGTATATTCTTATATCACCTGCGCGGTTCCTCGTTTCTGTCAAATAGCATTTCCGTAGTAGAGGTAAGTCTTCCTATTTCCTAATATCAGGCAACTGGGGCGCATTTAAACTCAATAAGCAGTTGGCGGTTACATAGAGTAGGGAGTAGGCACAAACATGTTGATGGCTGAAATTTATTTTCCAAACATGTGATTTTACATGTCGAACATTTGTAAATATTTGCTCCCCTAATATTTTGCAGAAAAATGGTAATACGTACAACTTCTTGAAAAATTAATCTGTTTCTGAAGCATTAAATTGGTATTTTTCATCGATTCAGAGATTTTCGAAAATTTTTGTCGGATACATTTTAGTTTTTAACTCGATGTGATTTCGTTCCCGACGCGTTAGCGGAAGGGACAACACATCAAGAGTAATATTGCATGTTAAACTTCTTCACCCAAGAATTTTCATGTTTCACTTCATTGCAGCACTTTGCTGGATGAGATCGCCAATTTTTGCGACACTTTGTCATATCGAACAGCACTTTGCTGCGTGTCCAGCACTCTTACAGTGGTAGACCAACCTTACTGTACCTGACTTGGCTGATTTTCAACCTCGGAATCTGCATTGCTACTTCCGCTACTTTCTTTCACTTCGTAGAGCTTCATTTTATCTACGGAATAGACACACTTATACTTCTTTTTTGATCTTACTGACTCAGGCAAGTCCTCAATCAAATACCTGTCGTGGGGAAGAACTTTGGTGATGACATAAGGGTCGTTGTACTTGTGAAGGAGCTTTCTACTTTTCCCTTCGTTGTTGGCACTCGTGTATTTAATTATCACGTGATCACCGAGCTTATATTTTTTGGCTTTCAATCTTTTCAAATCGTAAGCTCTCTTTTGTTTTCTTTGTTCGGTGATCACTCTCTCTCTGCCGCGTTCTCCCGTATTTCCTGGAGATTGGAAATTATAGCGACAGGATGCACTTCTGCCGTCAAAAAACCGTCCGTTTTAGACCGGGGCACATAGCCGAACAGCATTCATGGGGCGTCTTGCCGGTAGTTTTATTGACACTACTATTCAAGGTCGAGCGTGAAGATGCAGCATTGTCATCCCAGTGTTCTTCATCTTCAGCAGTTGTAAGAAGAGTAGATAGTTCATACCTATTCGTCTGCAGTATTACAGAACTTCTTGCTCGTATAGCAACTTCCTCTATCGCAAACTAGTCTCTTGAGGACCCTGAAAGTTTCGATTGTCGCTTCCATTAAATCGATAACCGGCCCAAATTTACTACTCTGCACCGCTTTCATAAAGACATACTTCGTGAAACCGTCAACAGCAACAATAAGATAGGTATCTTTCTTTTTACTTTTCACAAACGGTCCCAGATGATCAATGTGAAGAGTTTCTAATGGTACGGATCCTTTGAGTATTGGATGTAATACCCCTCTTTCTTGCCACCTGCTTCCTTGTTAAATAAGCATTCTAAACAACAGGAGATATAGCGGTTAGTATATTTCTTCATTTGTGGGAACCAAAAATACATGAGGATATGGCGTCTAGCCCCCTTCAGTACAACCCATTTGTCACCTTCTGATGTTACACGGTATAGCCGATTTTCTTTCATATTCATTATTATATTCCTTGTGTTGAAATCCTTGGGCCAGAGGCGGCTTTAGTCGCCTTCAATCTCGGCCAACGCTACCTTTTCTACGCCCTCGTGGACGAACGCCAATCGGCACAATATTAAACACTGTATTAGTAAGGAAAAACTAGTTATCGCCTTCACTTTCATGCTTCATATAATAGCACGTTAAAGGTAATAACAAAAGTGGGAACATTGAAAGTATTTAAATAGACAAAAGGAGGCCAAAATATTTTAATCTAATCATAATGTAATATCCAGAAACTTCGTATCTAGATCTTGTGCTATGAAGCCAAAAAGTGGCAATGTAGCTCGTTTATGAATGAGATCACACGGCGGCGGTTGATCATGCCGACGACTTGGCGCCAGTGTAATAATTGTAATACCGACAAGGTGATCTGAATCCCTGGCTCGCGAATGATCGAGAAACAGAGATTGGAATGCGTTGGAAGAAATTTCGACCTACTGACCGCGCAAGATTCCAGATCTGAACAGAGAAGCATGTACGAAAACTCAAGCGAAGACCCGTAAACAAACGATCTAGAAACTACAGGAAGAGTATGTGATCAATTCTTCTAGATCTTCAAGACCCAGATATGTGTGGAAAGCTTCCTGGTCACTCACGAACTCACCACAATGTTCTGCTTTCTTCGATAGCGCTCCAGGAGTCAAAACGGCGGAATTATAGTAGAATTGTTGTTGTTTCAGTTTAGGGTATCAGTATTCGTCCATTGGAAGACTGCACCGATACGTTTGCTAAGCTTCAGTCCCACGGTCATGTCACATCTCGTTATTTTGAGGAGACGACTTCAATTATTGAGCGTGAATGAAGCAAGTCGCATTGCTTAGAAGTGATTGTTTGAAAAATTGTAAGTTCTTGAAAACTAGGGTGAAGAATTGGAAGGCTTTTTCATCTAAGGAATAGGTTGCCGGACACCATCTGTTCCGTTCCCATGTTTCCCTTTGCCATATAATTCCCTCCTTATTTTGAATTATGCACGGGGGGAGAGGAACGTGACAACATGGTGCGCAAGACCATGTCCTATGGGCATACAGCCAAAGGGTGCCTACCACTTCATCCATGATGAGAATGAGATGAATCGTCGTCGCGTTCGGTCCACGTCTGTGTATACATGAGTGTTTACATTGCAATCCAAAAGTGCTATGCGACGCGATAGTATCTTCGGCCCTGGTCGCCAAATGAAAGCTCACTAAGCTGTCTACATGGGAAATTTAAGGTAGGTGCATAATTATCATCCTAGAAATTATACCCCTTAATTGCTCCCCTAATTATTTTCCCGCTGGTCCTTCGAGTAATTAAATTAATCAAAATTCCAAACCGCGTGACTTACTATACAAATAGAACAGTTAAGTTCTTGGCAGTAAGTCTATACGCAACACCATCTTTCCTTGTGGCAGAGAATCCCACTCTTTTCGTAGGGACCAGAATTATTTAAAGCCAATATGCAAGGTTTTGTGGTTTACTTGGGAAAGCTTGGGTTTCGACTTGAAAGAGAGTCTTTCAAATGCTCTTCGACCGATCAGGATTTTGAATTTTTCAACGTACCCACTTATTTCCGTCTCAAGGGAAAACAATCTACTGATATTGTTGCTTGGATAAATAAAACATTAGGGAGTTATTAAAGACTCTGAAACCCCTCGATCCGGATGAATGTTTTGGGTGTTGCGAAGTGGGAATACGATTTATCGTGAGTGGGCCTTTGTGACACCTCCACTGTGACCGAAGGTCTATTGTGGCTCACTTCTAATCGTGCTACATTAACTCCATCAGGTCAGCCTCTTTGAGAGGCTGACCATCTTGACTATTGGTACTGTTTTCATGTCCTGCGGCATGAAAAAGTATCTCCCAAAGGTTTGTAATCTGGTTCTTTCTAAAGCGGGACACTTGCATATGATGTGTTTTCCTGTTTCGTCATTTTCCAAGCTGTGCAGATGATAGTTAAGCTTGCAGTGCCCAGTATATAGGCCTCTTAAGGCTTTCAGTTATTTCCTGTTGAGCTTCAATAGTTACTTGGCCCTTTTTTTTGCGACGTGCCCTGTATAAAGTGCCTTCGAATGGTCTAATCTTGGTCCAATCCAAGTTTTGCTAGTGCTGGAGGACTTCCCTCTCAGCCCAGTTACATATTTTTGTTTTGGAAATATACGGTGTGATATGTAAAATGCTGGTTCTAATCCAATAATTTCGGATTTGGCACCTTTTTTGGCCAGAGAGTCGGCAAGTTCATTCTATCCACATCCAGCGTGGTCCGGAATTCAGATCAGAGTTACTTCGTTGCTCCTTGCTATGGCATTCATAGTTAATTGATAGTTCCAGAACCACTTGGCTGTCTGAAAATATTGATCTGCGTTGGCAGTGCATCTTTTCCTGCATCTACGCACATAATCTCTATTACATATATTTCGGCCTGGAAAGTTGTTGCGTGAAGATCCCAGACTCTAGAAGACTCTCTCCTTGGAGCCAGCGCTACCACCCCAGCTCCACTTTCTGTGGACGTCTTAGATCCGTCGGTGAAATCTGAAATCTGCTGTTAGGAGTTCATTCAATCTCATTAATTTGAAGTTATTTTTGATGCATGGTCGGATTAGAGTAAGAGATATTCAGATGCAGAAGTGACGAATGAAGTTTCCTATAGATGCCCGAGAAAGAGAAGGATGTACCCCTTACTTATATCGGAAGACAAGTTTCAGGAGCCTTCCCCATGCCTGACAGAATGTCCAGTAGGATATTAAGGGGTGTATTGGTGAAGGTACAGATTTCCAATCGGAACTTCTAAATTTGAGGGTGGATGAATGTTAATGGAGAAAGCAGTGTAGGGGCATCGAGTCACCTGAAGGGAGAAGATTAGCTCGTGAGATGGCACGAAATTTTCAGGGACACTTATGGAAGCTTCAGTCAATTGATATATCGGACGCATAAAAATCTAACTATAAGGACTACAAGATCGAATTAATATTATACCAATGAAACATTTACATTAAAAAATGTGAAACGAACTATTTGACCCCTAGAGGGGAAAAATAGCCGTTGAGAGCATGAGACGGTAAAAGACAACAAGGGTCGTAGGTTGAGTCGCCAGTCTAAGAGAGTCAACAATAACAAGCAGGTCAGCAGAACAACAGATACTCTTTATTGAAAAATATAAAATATATCACAGTTATTAATTAAAAAAAAAAAAATCGCAGATGTTAATATCACAGACTCTTGAGCACGGTTAACAAATAATAAAGAGCAAGAGCGTGTAGTATATCCGAATGAACTGATCGATTAAACTGGGTAGGCAAAGGCACTTAGCTTCGCAGGGTCTCCGGTGTGAGGGTGGAAGTTTAGTTGGTGGTAAACTTCTCAGGTGTCTCAGATAACACCAATGGGTTGCCTTCTTGTTTGAGAGAAACTTGCTTCCAGGGAAAGAGTCGATTCCAGGTGAAGTTGATTACGGGGGAGAAGTTGCCTCCAGAAAAAAAATCAATCCATAGGAGAAAATCCGCAGGTGAAAGAATTGCCTCCAAGAAAAAGCTGCAATTTCATAGGTATCAGAGACACTCTTGTATTAATAAACGGTCCGATCGAGTCTGCTTGTCAAGGGTACATAGAATTATGTCCCGTCCTCAAGATAGGTTGAGATCAAAAAATGTGACTGACAAAATTTTACATGCGAAGCGAAACTCGATCAGATTTAAAAGTTGTAATTAAAAATAGCATATTGTATTAACAAAATATGATCTGTATAATTCCAACACAATTAATAACATCATTTTACGACACTCACCAAGCCAAAAACGTGGGCGATGTTTATAATAATTTAAGTGAAAGTTCACAACGCCATTTCGCTAAAAATTCCCTGTGTTTGCGGAAACGGTCTTCCTCTAGCGAATTCCAGGAGAGAAAAGAAAGGTGAGAACGCAGGCACCTGCGTTCCAGGTTGGAACTCGACAGTCGATGTCGACGAAACTCGAGGCCGCCAGCCGGCCGTGTTTGGGTCGCACTAAAAACCACCATCACTCACTTACTGCGCGCGCCCGCCGTTGTCTCCGTGTCGCTGGCATTTAGCCGGTACGTACAAAATGTACGTTACAAATGTATTGTGCCCCAAATATAAATGATTAGTGAGTGAGTGATCAATAATAACTTATCATTCTGAAGTCTGGGAGCAGATCTAAGCATGAATAAAATTAAGTGTGACTAAACTTGACAACTAGCAAACTTTGGTAGAGCCCAATCGATCTAATATGTCATTAGCATAACAATGTCATTGAACTTACGAAAGGGTTTTCACTAAAATCTAATTTTCTATTATATTGCCGTTGTGGTTGTGATATCACTGAGAAACTGCTTTTAACTACTCGTTTCATCCCTCCTTGAATCATTTAGTAAAAAAGTCTCCTCACCACAATACGTAATAACAAAGGACGTAAATCGTAGGTTAATACAAAACGAGTTCGTGTTATTACAAGCTGTAATTGAAAGTCTGAAGTCTGTAATTATCTCCTATTGATCCTGAAATAAATTGGAAATTTCTGAACCCAATCGCGGCTTTAAATGAATTGAGTCTACATTGAGAAGATTTCTGGGACGAGGTTTAAGAAAATTACACCCAGAAGCGAATAAAGCCTAGATAAAGGCCGATAATATAATATGAAGAGATGAAAAGGGACGAGGTGTAATTAAATTTTTCCTTTATTTTTTATTATTCCAGTTCTTGATGCAACCAACTGGGCAGGTTCCAGTTAGCAGATATACAACGCAACAATTTATTCGAGCAGGGGAAATAAATCGCAGAGACATAAAACACGAGACGGGTAAAAAATTGTGATTGAATTGGAAAGTTTGAATTGGTTACAAAATGAAATAGGTTGTAATTTTCTTCAATTTATCAAGTTGAAAATTGATAGGCCCCAACCTACCTACTTCTTACCAGTGGGAAAATATTTCAATACTAAAAAAATCCTCTTATTGATACACGCAAGTTTAAGGAACGAAATAATATGGAGAAAATTCAAACAGGCAAAATCGATTCTACTTAACTTATTGAAGAATCGTGCATGTGAATGTCAGTAACAGATTTTCATGATTAAAACGAGGAGCTGAAACCATATTTCCTGTAATCATATTAGTGATACATGCAACGTATGAAGGGTTGGGACTACTGCGTTTATAAAAATCGAAACGAAATCATGGGGCGTTAAACTCGCGTTGCTGAAATATAGGATGTCACCAATGAATAATTAACAGAATTTACATTTTAATGGTTTGACAATTTTAGATTTATCTTATCGTCTGTTTGTAGTCATGGATTGTAAATATTTACACAGGATAACATAGAGATCTGTTCCTGGCTAGAGGACAAAGATAAATGTGCGACTGAAAAGTGTCTGATTTGCTTGGCGCTTGTTGAAACACTTTCGGGATAACTTAATTATTGTGACTTTGATTTACGCATCCTTTATTTATAAACAAGCAACCTCTACTATCGACCCACGTGTCATGTACTTGTATAAAGGGGATGAAGGAGACGTTACAAATCCAAGTGACAGTTTACATATCTTACCAATTAACGCCGCCAGTATCTTTTTATCACTTTTGTTCAGATTATTGCTGACCGACGCTAATTATGTAATATTGAATGAATTGATAACAATGAGGATGAATGAGTTTCGAAGATAAACTTACAATAATTGAAATTGAAGGAGAGAAGCGCTTTTCTTTTCAAAGAATATAAAGCCCTTTATTATTGTAGAGCCTGAATCGAAGGAATTAACTAGGGTTATGCTTATTTCCTCGAACAATAACCTGGTGTTCATATCTCCGCGAGCCAGGTAGCACTAGCACCAGTCGAGTTTTCTCAACTAAACTCGATGAAAATGAGAATTTCGAACGCTAATGAAACAATGAAGTGTATTTTAGATTTCATTCATCGATTGAATTGTAGAGAACGATAAGCCCGGGAAGTTATACTCGCATAGAGCCGACAATAAGCTTCACGTCCGATTCTCCTTTATTGATTGATAATATAATATTATTATTACCTTCTTATTTCTGATTCAGTTTTCTCTTCAGAGATCGAAAATGAACATTTTCATCCAAATGGAACTTTCAATACTCTCTAATTCTTCCCAACAAATTAAAATGATTGGAGTTTGTTAAGAAGAGTTTTGATTTTAAAAGTTCCCGACGGTGATGATTCTTTTCCTATCATGCCGTAGGTATAATTATCTAATTTATATAAACCAACTTAGTCGTTATAATAATAACAATACAACTCTCAAATTATCACCTTCTTAAGAGAGAGAAGTTATCTTCAACCCTCTCCATATTTGAATGAGGGTGGTGAAGGTAAGACAACCCTTTGAAAGATGAACGAAGGGGAGAATATGCATGGCGAGGGAAGAGTTCCAGCTATACACGAGAGGCGCTACTCCTGCAGTGAGTAGTGGAGTATAATAATTAATTCAAGAGTCAAGTTGCAAATGAAGAGGTTCTCCAAAATCCCACATGGTTATTGTCTGGAGAGCAGCAAATTGTGTCAGTGAACTACTGTCTTGTGGCGAAGTTGCTGGATTAATGCAACAAGGAAATCTCGCTGCAGGAATTATAATAAATAGAAATAGACACCTAGTTATTCTGAACATGACTTGGACTCACTGGTGGTTCCTTGCAAACTTACTTGAATTTGATGTTTTATTTGTGTGTAGGATGAATTGGATGCATATCTTGCTGTGTTAGTTGCATCATAACATTATTATTATTGACGAGCAAGTTGGATGACCAAAGTGTTGACCAATAAAACATCGTCACAAGGGATGTTGAGAACGAACAATCAGCATTTGCTCATCTGCATCATCAACCTATCTGCATGACTGCAAGACCTCTAGTCTTGCTATCAACTTCTGCTACACGTTCGAGGTACCCGATTTGATCCTTTTACTTTGGATTTAAATAATTTCAAGTAATTAAACAATTACACGCATGAAATTTATCTGGGGGATGTCATCAAGGGTAAAGCCTTTTTAAAGACCCATGCAGCTACTTCGCGTACCTTTAGAGCAAAAAAGTTTATTCAAAGTTTATTAATTCAACGCAAACATTTAATAATTAATATAAAATGAAGGCAAATGAAAAATAATATTATGCACTCCCTTTATTAGCCTGAAAGCAATAAATTCACTGGCAAATAATCATAAATTTTAATCACTCACAGTATTAGGTATCATTTAAAGATCTCCATCTAAAACACAGTTATTTTATTACTGTACCTGAATTATTCTCATCGGCTTGGAGGACTATTTTGGTTAGATTTAGCACAGTAATCAATTCCAGGATTTATGCCACTCGGACATTATAGAACTGATTATGCTCGACAACAACTAATTAATTCCTTCCCTTTGGGAATTACTTCATAGACGGCAGGGTCGTTCCACCAAATGGGTATCTCTAATTATTCTAACTTGTGACTCTTCGGAAAAATAGTACGTACTATGCTCTAATTTAGACGCACTAGACACAGACTGCAAAGGTTTACGAACGGTCTATTGTATATCAATCTACAAACAGCTTCTAGACGAAATTGCTCAACTTGAAACACATATGACGGCAATTAAATCGGCAGGCTGACTTGGACCGAATAATTAGTCCACAATCTTCTCGACCGGTAGGCACTCTTGCATCCGGTCCTCTGACTCCGCCGAGGATTCCGCCCTTACAGACTGTGTGTAAATACTGATTTACTGTCCTTCCCTGTGGTTTTGCAACAAGTATCACCAGTTTTCAAAGGTCTCTCTAAAGGCCAAAAAGTATTCAATTGCAAGAAATTTGGGTTAACTATGAACAACTTTTTTTCGTGCAATTTATGGGTGGAAGTCAAATCTGATTGCAGAATTCTTACTAAGCTTCTTTCAGAAATCTGCAATGCCATTGAATATTTTAGCGCTGATCGCTGTGGACTTCTTTGAATAGTTTGTCCGACAGCGTCGATTTCATCGGGGGTTCTTAATGTCCGTACACTACCTGGAAACTTTGAGATGACATTACCTGTATTATCACAGCCTCTATCTAGCCTACCTCGTTATTGTTTTGCCAGGTTGGAACTTTCCCAAGTCTTGAAACATTCAACGACGAAAGTGCCTTTGAACTTACACAACTGATTGATAAAATTTATGTTTTCAACCCTTATTTCGTTGAATCTCTGCATACTGATGGATGAAAAATTAAACACTTATGCTTTCTTTATCATCCAAGGACTGTTTAACGTGCTATAAACCTTTTTTCCTACGACCACTACTTATACAAAACACTACTTTGCGCATCGTTTTTTGTGCGCAAACTAGCAGATTTCTCACGTATCCAAAACTGTGCGACAAAGTGACATAACGCATAGCCAAAAATCGTTTCCGTACAGTTTTAATGTAAACAATAGTGATGGGCGGTAACTGAGAACTCAACTGTTACTTATTGTTAATGGAATAACTATTCATTTAAAGCTTCAAGGTAATAAAATAAACACAAATGGGATAACATAGAACCCGACAAGACTATAAAATATACTCCTTATTCTCTTGTGGCAGTAATTATTAAAATTTACGAGTTGATCGCTAATAACAGCATTGGTAGCGTTCAAATCAAATTCACAAACGTGATCGTGAAAATAACTCGCACACCTCTAGGTAACTTCAATCGACGACGCACAGCGCCTGCGTTATGTGGAAGTTGCATATCTACCACGTCTCCACGTTCACGTCACTTATTTTTAGTTTAGATACGGAGTCTAATAATAAATAATAATAATATTGTCGGTAGAATTCAATGATTTAACAGTATATAATAGTAATATTAAAAAGTCATTGGTAGAATTGAAAATAATACCTACCTACCTAGGTAGTCTGAAAAAATAAACTTTAGCTACCTATCATTATTGTAATGGATTGTGATTCCTCTGAATCTGAAGCAGAAAATACACCACCTGCTCTGAAGTCAGAAAACAAGCAGGTTTGTGTTCTTTGAATTTGCTACCTGTAGTTTCGAGAGAAAAATACAAATCTGCTTATAAACATTTCATAAATTGGACAAAAGGTCATAAAAGCAGAGCATTGTCAGAAAAAATATTTTATGTGTTAAATTTGTTTAATAATTAATCTGTTAAATTGTGGTCGTAGGAAAAATACTGTGTGTAGCACGTCCGGAAAAGAAATTTCACACTCGTGTGAATTGTGACACTCGACTTCACATTCGTGAGAAATTTTCTCTTTTCCGCACTTGTTTCACAATGTACTATTAACCGCAAAAATGCGTTGATTAATTGAAAGCTTATCCATGACTAATTTATTAAAATGCAATTATTGACGAACTAAAACTGATAACAGTATACTGTCACCAGCGAAATATTATGGAACTATGGCCTCCTTAAAATAGAGGATACCTGTTTTGAGCTACCCATATTCTTAACGTCTGGGTTGACGTTTCTTTATGAGGTTTTTTGACATATATGAACTTAGCGAAACACTTTCAACAAATCGACGCGCGCATAGTGCCATTATTTGCCGTTTTTTTGCCGTTAATTAATTGTGCAAAAAAAAATTTGCCGCTCTTATTTTTTAAAAAATACAGGGTGTTTCGCTAACTTCACGTGAATTTAGCGAAGCACTTTCTGCAAATGAATAGCAAATCGAGGCGTGAGAGCTGAATCATTTGCCGTTTTTTTGCCGTTAATTAGTTGTGTAAACAAAAATTTTCTAGTTCTTATTAAAAAAAAAAAAAAAAGATTCATTAAAAAAAACTAAAAAAAGAGTGTTTAACTGTGGCCAAGTATGCATGGAGACAGCGAAGCATATTTATACAATGAAAACAGCAAACAGTTCTGGCCGTTAATTTCTGCCCAAACAAAAAATCACACTGCTTGATAAACGGTTTTTAGGGTGTCTCGCTAACTTTCATTGGCACTAAGCTTAAACATTGTTTTTTTTTTAATTAATGAAAATATATAGCGGCAAAATCCAAAAAGGTGTGAATAATTAAAACAGCCCTAGCGGCTAATTCCTGCACAAAAAAAATATCAAAATGTTTGATATGCAAAGGGATTTTAGGGAGTGTCTTTACTAATTTTCGTCCGCTCTGCAATTGAATGTTTTTTTTAATGAAAATATATAACGGCAAAATCCAAAAAGGTTTGAATAATTAAAACAGCCCTAGCGGCTAATTCCTGCACAAAAAAATTTCAAAATGTTTGATATACAAAGGGATTTTAGGGAGTGTCTTTACTAATTTTCGTCCGCTCTGAAATTGAATGTTTTTTTTTTTTAAATGAAAATATATAACGGCAAAATCCAAAAAGGTGCAAATAATTAAAACAGCCCTAGCGGCTAATTCCTGCACAAAAAAATTTCAAAATGTTTGATATACAAAGGGATTTTAGGGAGTGTCTTTACTAATTTTCGTCCGCTCTGAAATTGAATGTTTTTTTTTTTTAAATGAAAATATATAACGGCAAAATCCAAAAAGGTGCAAATAATTAAAACAGCCCTAGCGGCTAATTCCTGCACAAAAAAATATCAAAATGATTGATATACAAAGGGGTTTTAGGGAGTGTCTTTACTAATTTTCGTGACTAATTTTTAAATGAAAATACATATTTTCATTAAAAAAAAAGACATTCAATTTCAGAGCGGACGAAAATTAGTAAAGACACTCCCTAAAACCCCTTTGTATATCAAACATTTTGATATTTTTTTTGTGCAGGAATTAGCCGCTAGGGCTGTTTTAATTATTCACACCTTTTTGGATTTTGCCGTTATATATTTTCATTAAAAAAAAAAACATTCAATTTCAGAGCGGACGAAAATTAGTAAAGACACTCCCTAAAATCCCTTTGTATATCAAACATTTTGATATTTTTTTTGTGCAGGAATTAGCCGCTAGGGCTGTTTTAATTATTCGCACCTTTTTGGAATTTGCCGCTATATATTTTCATTAATTAAAAAAAAAACAATGTTTAAGCTTAGTGCCAATGAAAGTTAGCGAGACACCCTAAAAACCGTTTATCAAGCAGTGTGATTTTTTGTTTGGGCAGAAATTAACGGCCAGAACTGTTTGCTGTTTTCATTGTATAAATATGCTTCGCTGTCTCCATGCATACTTGGCCACAGTTAAACACTCTTTTTTTAGTTTTTTTTTAATGAATCTTTTTTTTTTTAATAAGAACTAGAAAATTTTTGTTTACACAACTAATTAACGGCAAAAAAACGGCAAATGATTTAGCTCTCACCCCTCGATTTGCTATTCATTTGCAGAAAGTGCTTCGCTAAATTCACGTGAAGTTAGCGAAACACCCTGTATTTTTTAAAAAATAAGAGCGGCAATTTTTTTTTTGCACAACTAATTAACGGCAAAAAAACGGCAAATCATTCAACTATCGCGCGGCGATTTGCAAATCATTTGCAGAAACTGCTTCGCTAACTTCACGTGAAGTTAGCGAAACACCCTGTATTTTTTAAAAAATATGAGCGGCAAATTTTTTTTTTGCACAATTAATTAACGGCAAAAAAACGGCAAATAATGGCACTATGCGCGCGTCGATTTGTTGAAAGTGTTTCGCTAAGTTCATATACGTGGTTTTTTGAAGCTTATGAAGAGTTTTGAGCTCTGCTTTATTGGCTGCATTCTAGACTAGTGTAAGGCTGAACAGACAGATGTCTTGTCGTTAAAAAATTCTAAGTTTAAGGCTGGTTGTAGCTTGCCCTGTCTCGTAGTAGTCGTAGTCTTAATACGGAGAGGAATTTTAATTTTAAGTCCATCTTTTGTTTTGGTTTATGTTTCAATTTCAATGTCAATTTCAATGAGTGAAAACGTTTTGCATTCTTTGGGCAGTCACTATAGTGCTAAAAGTGTTATTGCTTTTAGAGTAAGCTGCTGCAGAGATACTTCTACATTTGGAAACCGATTCAACAGTAATGAGAGAACCCTTGTTGGGTACCAAGTCGTGTCATACTTTTCACCTTTTCACTGTCCGGTCGATCCCTATGTCGGTGGACATTGCTAATGCTAATGCAGATTTTGCAATGTTGATTGTATTGGACCATGCTGCCTCCTTAAATAAACCTGTTAGAAACTGTAAGATGATGGGTATGGGTTATTGGTCAAGAGGATCAAGATTGTCCTCTAAACAAAGTTGTCACCGTTCTTCCATGTAGAGTTGTACTGCTTTACGGTTGATTCTGTGACAGACGAAACAAAAATCTCTATTGAATCTGGAACCTTTGTTGATTAAAGCTTTTCGGACAAAGTACCTGCCACCAGGGTAATCTTCTGTCAGAGGGAATGTGCCCTGTTGGAATGCTTTAATAAGTTTTTATGTTTTTATGTGGTGACAGAATAATTGGAGGCTTAGTTAACATGGGCATAAAAACTGGATACCATGGTTGTGTGTCCCATATTAGAACAACTATGATACCTTCAGCATTATCTAAAAATATTTTCTGCAGTACTTTTGCAATTATGACAAACGGCGTACAAGCATAGAAATGTCTTTCCAATTATTTCAATAATTGATCTCGTTTCCATGAAATAAACTTGTCACTTTTTATTAAGTCTAGAGCCGAAAAGATCAACTTCTGGGAGACCAAAAGCATAAATGATTTTTAGGAAAGTGTCATTAGATAGTGACCATTATGTTTCGGCACTTGAACTTCTTGATTCTTCATCTCCCTCTTTATTTTCTGACGACTTGATAATATATGAAGCGTAAATGAAAGTATTGCGATTCTCGCAAAACTGACATATTTCACGACAAACATTATCTAACCTGGGAAACTGTACACCTCCTTCTTTGTTTATGTAATTATGAAATGGCGCAACTCTTAGAAGAATCCAACAGTTTGAGTCTGTTCTTGCAAAACATTTAAGCCCGAATAGTGCAGTCATTAATTCCAAACTATATACACTTCCAAACAAACTCTTAACCATCTTAATAATAGACTCGTTGAGACCTAGATATCTTTTTTGTTTGTGTTTGTTTGCTTATTATTGTAAACAGTTTTAGAGAGACACCTTACCTTACTCCTCGCTATACCATAAATCTGTTCGTATCTTCATTAAGTCTGACACATGCTGTTGCAGTATTGCAGATTTTTTGCATGATGTGTCTGATCAGGTCAGGTTCATGTTCAAAAAATTTTGCCAATACGGTCTATTCGAATTTGCCATCATACAACTTACTTGCTTAAGTTACTTTTCCAGGACTGGGCTTTAATATTTCAAGCACTATTCATAGGTTTAGAATGGCAGAATCGTGACCAATTTTTTTTTTTTTTTTTGTATGAATGTAGTTTGTGGAAAGACTTTCTTTTCAATTTACATTCCAGTATTGATTCTGATACGGATAAAAAGGGAGAGCAACAGTAGCCATGATTCCGGCGTTCTGTATTGGTCGGGTCGCGCTAGTGAGTGGCGTGAGCGGCCACGCCCACAAGTGCGTGAGCTACAACGGCAGCCTAATCCCCAGCCTCCTCCACACTGATACTCTCCTGTTACCCCGACGGAAGGATCTCGCTGAAAACCACGGGAAATGAATGGAAAACTCTGGTCATTTCCTGTGGAGAAGTTCCAGAAATGGATGTTTGTGTGTCTGGGAGCCGAAGATCTAGGAAGGGAATATTCTCGAGATCTTTTTCTTGGAGGATTTGTTCGGGAAATAAAAGCGAGCCGTCCGAAAATCCTCCAGAAGCTACTTCCAGAGGTAGGGATGTCCTATAAATAGCCAGCAAGCAGGCGAACGCAGTCAGTTTTAGTCTAGCAGTGTGCGAAGGAACCAAGCGACTAGTGGCGATATAGACAGTGCGGTATTCCTAAGTGACTAGTGAAAAGTAGTAAAGTGTTATAGACCAAGTAAAGTTGTTGTGTATAAGAAGTAGGGATATTTGTAACATTGTAATCTGAAATTCTTGTGGACATTAAATAAATAAATTAAACAGTAAATCTAACATTTCCCAAGTATCCGTCGAGCCTACGGTTAGGAAATCCGTAACAATACGCTCACTGCGCTGTGATTGACCGGCCCTGGTACGTCATACCGGTCAGTAAGATCTGATTATTTTTAGGTAGTGATAAAAAGTAGAATGTGAGATCCTCAACCTGAACACCGGTTACCTGGTAACCACAACTTTATTATTTTAAATGAAAAGGCAATATTTTTACTTAATTGCATCCTATACGACGGCTTCCAATCAGTGATTTCGCTTTCGGCGATACTTACAAGCTTTTCAGTCGTGATTTATCGAACGTAATTTGCTGCTCATAACGATGTCAATGGGTTTTATCGGATAAAATCCAGCTTTCAATATCCACACAGAGTATATGGCCAGTATTATTAGATAACATAAAGGCAACTGTGCAATGTAACCAAGACGTGGTTCTGTTGAATGTCAGTAGGTAGTTATATTTGTATAAGCCAGATTTAGAAACGAATTTTGTTGCTTTTAGTAACGAGACCTTCTTTGATTGCTCGGATTACTCAAACTTCATTACTGGTGTAGAGTATCCTCGCCTGAATAAATACTTGACTTGCGTTCCTGTAATCCTTTAACATAGAAATCCAGTCATATTGTAATCGCTGCGTTTCGTTACACGAACCGGCAAATTAATACTGTTTTATGTTAGCCTACATGTTCGTTCTGAGAATAATCTGAACGCAAAGTTACCATCACCACATATGGGAAAGTCTTATGTAAGCTACTGGTAAAAAGTTGAAATTGTTACAAGAAATGCTTTTAAAAACAGAAAAACATAAAAAAATACTCCCTACGTTTATAATTACTGAACTTGGGTATGCTAAGTTGAGTATGCTGTCTAAGCTCATATCCTCTATAAAACCAAGTTCTTTTTAATAATACAAACGCCCCAGGTACTTTGCACGGGTACATTAAAGTTAAAAATAATTGATTCTGGAAAAGTTAGCGGAAATTTTTTTTTTGTCATTACCTAGCGGCACAAAAATACAATTGTGCCTGCACGACAAGAACCAGTCGTTCAATATAACATGGCAACGACTCGCTTACTAACTTGTATTTTTGAAGTTAACAAAAGGGAGAAATGTGAAATGTATCATACGAAGCTCTCAAGTTAATGAGTGGCTCTTGCAATGTCTCTTTATAATTAATTAGCTAGAGAAAACGTCGTGGACTGGGAATTACGGCTTTCATAAAAAATTCTTCTGACAACATCAACATCTCGAAGAATATTAGTCAAATGCTGTAAAATTATTTCCAAACCTAGAAGTAAATTGTTACATCTTTATTCGTAACAAATTCCTAATTTTCAATTCTATTTTCACTAAAACGTTATATAAATTTGTCTGTTATGCTTACGGTTAATCTTGCACATATGATCTGGTTGGCTGCAGCGGAAAAACGGACGACTTTACAACATTCGAACGATTCATAATTCTCGATTGTCTCTGGCGAGTTTCTGCATTTTTAGTAATTTTTTGAGAATTCCTGTTTAAAGCTGCGAGAGCGGTCATCCGAAAATGGGATACGCATGAGCAATAAGTGACGCCAAGCAAGATATAAGCAAAAGTCGCTCTTTATGCTCCTCAGTTCTTTTTTTATTGGTTTGTACAGAACATAAGTTCTTGTACTAGTAGGGACCAGACGCCTCAGCGAATCAATTACGATTGGCTATAATACATGTCTCTCCACCTATTGTCTAGCAAAAAGGTATAGAAGTGACGGTTTTACAGCTACACGTTCTCCTAGGACTGACTTTCCAGCAAACAATCACTGGTCCCATTGATCTCATCATTGACTTACTGGAAACGACGTCACCGACCCTTCTCCCTGTGGTCCAGCTTTGACTTTCTAAGAATGTAACGAAATGTTACGAACAGTAATAATTAATTGAAATTAATGATTCACAAACTGAAATTATGAAGGGAGCGACTGGCGTGTACAAAAATCAATATAAATGACATACCCGATGATATGCCTGTCCAGTATGGAGTACCACTTCAAATGCAAATTATTGAAAACTGCAAACGTTGCAAAACAAAACACTCCGAACGCACACCTTGGGTGACGCATTGACGATGTCAAGAATACAATATTTTACCCTGGATATTACATGAAAATACTTCTGAAAACTCACCAACTGCGGGACGGAAATCGGATATACTTGGACAACACAACATTCATACAAGACTCAGGAAAACTACCTCAAGATCTTATTATAGAAGATAACAACCACACCCAAGAAGCCCATCAGAATACCAGCGACAGCGATTGAACCGCAAGTATCCGAGACGGCAAGATGGACCTCTTCTGTTATTGTGTAAATAAGTGTGGAACTGGTAGTAATTTAATAAAAAAAAAGAAAGTTATAAATCGAAATGTCAATTCACCGGATCCAGTACGCATACTCATAGACTGTCGTAGTCCACGTCAGCGCAATGAGGGAAACAACTTGATCTCGCCCCGAAAACCGGAAAATCATACAGGGTGGGCCATCGAAAAGGTAACAAGCCTAATAGTTAAGAAAGTGAAGATGTATGCGAAAAACGCCAAAACAGGTTCTTTTCGATGGCCCACCCTATATAAATAAGACGCAGATATTGTGAATTCAATTCAGTACAGCAGCCTAGCCAGATGTAGAAAGAATAATACACCCAGAAAAGCTGTAGAGGCAATCTGTTCTGTTGATTTGGGACAACTGCAACAGCACCGCCAAACGTAAAAGGGTGAAACATGGCGAAAGTTTTAAATTTAATAATTTAAAAGACACACTCCTACGATTAATAAGACGGATGACTTCGGGATTAAGAAATAGTACCTACAACAATAAATAACGAACGGTTCAATATGTTTATTCACCATAGCCGCATGAGGGCGCTGTTGAACTGTCGATCGACTTAAGAAAAAGTGTCCGCTATTGTTAGCTCAATGTATTTGGTAGAATCTACCGTACCACTCATCTAGCTTTACAGAGAGGTAAGTGTCCAGACACCGTTTCAATTAATGCAGTCAGAAGAGGAATGTCAGGTTTGGAGTTATAATAACAAAATTGAACCCATGAAGCTTTGACAAAACAGCATTAGAAAAACGCTCGCACATCCTCGCACTTTAGTGGCGTGTGTGAGTCGGACGAACATGTAAATATTTTGAGCCGGAACAAGATTACCCCCCCCCCCCCCGTTTTCGAGGATGCTGAGCACAATGGAGGTGCTGGACATCGCGTGCGACTCCGACCAACCCCTCCACCGGCCAATACTCACCCCCGAAATGGGTGTTTTTTTTTGTATATGTAGGCCAAACGATGGATTTTTTCGAAAAACTTTTTGAAAATTCAAGTACAGAATCACAATGGCCATAATTTATTAAAATTATTTTGGAGTATAAAGAGTGTCCCATATGACAGTGACATATCAAATTTATGTTTTTTTTTAAATGGAATGCTCCTATGTTATTGCATTTTTAGATTGTCTGAGAAGAGGAAATAAGATTGGCTTTTACAGTTGGTGTTTAAATTCAGAAGTTTATGAGTTATAAACAAGTGAAAATCGTCATTTTGTAAGTTCAATGCCCTGTACAACGAAAACGGCTAAAGATAGAGAAAAACGGCTTACATGTCCTTAATTTAACTTTTCATGTACTATCCTATGATGTAGATGAAATGTTTATACAGGGTGATAAAGAATTTGAAAAATCTGAGATTTCTCCACGCGTCGCCAAATAAAAAAATCAAAGAAAGTACAAATGTTTCTATACCATAGGATAGTAGGTACATAAAAAGTTAAATAGGGACATGTAAGCCGTTTTTCTCTATCTTGAACCGATTTCGTTGTACAGGGCCTTGAACTCGAAAAATGACGATTTTCACTTGTTTATAACTCTAAAACTTCTGAATTTAAACATCAACTGTAAAAGCCAATCTTATTTCCTCTTCTCAGACAATCTAAAAATGCAATAACATAGGAGCATTCCATTTAAAAAAACATAACTTTGATATGCCACTGTCATATGGGGCACTGTGATTCTGTACTTGAATTTTCAAAAAGTTTTTCGAAAAAGTCCATCGTTTGCCCTACATATACATAAAAAAAATCACCCATTTCGGGGGTGAGTATTGGCCGGTGGAGGGGTTGGTCGGGGTCGCACGCGATGTCCAGCACCTCCATTGTGCTCAGCATCCTAGAAAACGGGGGGAAGGTTTTTTTTGCAGGGAAACGGATTGAAGCGCGGTTTATCTCTCTAGGGGGTGGTTTTTGGCCGTTTTGAGGGGTTGCGCAACCCCAAAGAGAAATTCTGACAACGTCATCGTGTTCAGCATCCTCTAAAACGGAGGGGGGAAGTAATCTTGTTCCGGCTCAAAATATTTACAATTTTCGGGTTTTTTTCCGACTCACACACGCTACTACTTCCTACAGAAAACACAGTGAGTTCTTGATGTTTTATTATCGGTCATACATACAGAGTTTATTATCGCAACTGGAGTTTTCCCGGACATTTGCCTGGAAGCTATTCAATCCTGTCTATACTTCCACGCTACTAAAGTGACAATTCATAACACCTGAATCCATGAAACTAAACTCCTTCACTAATCTAAGTGAGGAAACAGGTCTGTAGAAACTATGCAATATGTTGCCTGAGCATCAGCCTCGCCTCCCTAAGGGAGAAAACTAGATGGCGCCCGAGATATATAGAACTTAATAAGTTATTACTTATTACTCGTTATTATTATGTGACCAATGTAACAGCGGGAAAAGTAATCCGTGGCTTTATTTTAGTCACATATATTTTGTTCAAAAGGAGGAAAATTCACAAAGAAAGAAATATCTCATTAATGGCAACCTAAAAATAATTTCTAGCAACTTCATTAATTAAACAAATCCCATCTAGTTTGTCGTTCGTTTTTATATACTCACATGAGCAGTGCTCCAGATTTTATTCACGCGTTTTTCACACAGCCCATAAACCGGATAATTCATTTCGTACTTTGCTGTGTAATTTGTAATTTTTTTTTTATTTAAACAAAGAGAATAACGTCAACCAACTAAAAAAAGGAGGATGCATAATGATAGCATTCCTCTTGTGTGTATGTACCACAAGCACATAGTTGCATACGCGGAAGATCGTATAGCGTACTGTTTTTACTATATGCTTTTATTTCCCGAGTAATCCTTGAAAATATGCAAACGTTATTTCAGTTCTAGTTTTATTCTACTGTAAATTTCCGGTAAGTAGCAGAGAGTGTGTGTGAAAAATTCAACATTTTTTAACAACGAGCGAAAACGTTTATCAGACCATTTGCAACCGGAATTTCTCATAAATATCTTATTCTTCCTGTAATTTCAGTAATAATTCAATATTCAATACATAATTTGCTATGCGTGCATAGTCATTTTGAAAGATCAGTTCTCATTATTAATAATGAAATTTTAATAAAGAATGTTTGCGAGTTTCAGATTTTCAATGCAATTATTACTGCGCTGATTGTCAGATATATAACTCTATAGCGTAAAATGCCGTTCAGCCCCCGCATTCTATCTTGCTTTTATTCTCATTTAAATTAGCTCACCATTAAAAGCTACTATACAATATAACGTAAAACGATTCATAATTTAAATACAACCTACTTGATATTCGCATATCAAAGCAACGCTGCGAAGGATGCACTATACCTAGTAAATAAATCGGCGTCTCTAAAACTTAATAAAATTGAATACAATACTTTTCAAAATATCTCGAAATGTATATTTTTTTAATAATAATTGTAGCAAGTGTTAGTAGTATTTCAAGTTTTTTTTTAAGGTGGGTAAGAGCTGTGACAACCAATGCACATGTTTTTTACATTGTATAGCAATTAAGTTTTTGACTTCGTAAGCAACATTTTTCCATTTAGAAAAGCAACGCATAAAGTAATTTAGCCCCATGCATGAAACCTATACCCACCGAAAATCGAACTCATTTCCTGGAGAGTAATTGGTATTTTTTGAAACGAAAGAAAAATTCAAAGAACGGCAAAGCTCTTGTTTGTGACAAAACACGAAAAAGTTACTTCTGAGCTATAACCAGATGCATACCGGGTTAGAACTATTAGAGTCACTACAGGGATATCCTAAACCATTGAAGATACGAGGTCGGTTAAATTAGAGAAAAGTTGCGCTATTTTGTGGCCATCTCGAATCAGTCAAGACATACAAAATATCTGTGACCGTTTCCTGAATTATCCTGAAAAAAATTGAAAAATCGAGATTTCTTATTTTTGCCATATCTTTTTTATTATTGGAGATTAATATGGTGGACGTAGGTATATGATCTTAGCGAAACACTTTCAACAAATTGACGCGCGCATAGTGCCATTATTTGCTGTTTTTTGCCGCCAATTAGTTGTGCAAAAAAAATTTTGCCGCCCTTATTTTTTTTTAAATACAGGGTGTTTCGCTAACTTTACGTGAAGTTAACGAAGCAGTTTCTGCAAATGAATAGCAAATCGAGGCGTAATAGCTGAATCAGTTTAATGAATCTTTTTTTTTTTAATAAGAACTACAAAATTTTTGTTTACACAACTAATTGACGGCAAATGATTCAGCTATCACGCCTCGATTTGCTATTCATTTGCAGAAACTGCTTCTCTAATTTCACGTGAAGTTAGCGAAACACCCTGTATTTTTTTAAAAATAAGAGCGGCAAAATTTTTTTTTGCACAACTAATTAACTGCAAAAAAACGGCAAATAATGACACTATGCGCGCGTCATAAGAAAGTGTTTTGCTAAGATCATATACCTATCGTCCACCTTTTGTATGGGCGAGCTAGATACGTTCACACTGTGTCCAACATAGGAATGAACAACATGGGAATCTAGGAAACCGTAAGAGATACAGGGTCGGTTAAATGAGAAAAAGTTGAGCCACCAGAAGGACACTGCAATGGCAGAAATATTTTTCAAAAATTATTTATGATTTTCAAATTATTTTGAAAAAAAAATTCAATTTTAGATTTTCATATTTCCATATTTTCATTGCAGTTATTGACCAGCTTTATTTTTGCGATGTCAGTTTTTTTCGATGTCAGGGCCGGACTGAACTATGATTTTTTAAATACGGTTCTGAATTTTTTATTGCAAAAATTGAAAGATATATTAATTCGTAATTTAAATATTGTATCGTAACCACTATATGCCACACAAATTAGTGGTTCAAATGTGTTTCGGACTATAGTTAGTGACATCATCAGTTTATTTCCTTAATATGACGATGAATACTACAAGGCCAAAAAAATTAATAAAAGCACAGGTCCGTGTTAAGGTGAAATTAAACTGATGATATCAATACCTATGGTCCGAAACACGTTTGAACCACTATTATTATGTGGAATATTAATGAATTCAGAATTAAAATATCTTTAAATTTTTGCAATAAAAATCCAGGTCCGTATTATTTACAATTTTTTTCCAAATATTCAATTATAACGTCAATAAATAAAAAAAAAGATTATTGAAAATTTTGTTTTTCCCAAAATGTTTTTCAAAAATCGGTTTTTTTTTTTTGAAATCTCTTTCTCCCATTGCATTGTCCTTCTGATTGCTCAACTTTTTTCTCATTTAACCGACCCTATAAATCCCAAGGTTTTCGAAATGCACATGTTGTTCATTCTTATCTTGGACACAGTGCATGTATATATGTACCTCTTCTTGCTAATTATCATTAGTTTTGTTTCCTGGACATTTATAGGTGTTAAAACCATATTGCCAACTGCAATGCGTGATTCGGTCTATTAATCTTTGCACTCCTTCCAGACTGTCCGCTATCACCATGTTATCGTCGGCGTATCTGATATTATTGCCGATGAGACAGCCTGCATGACTCCGTTAAAAAAGACACCCTCCTCTTTTACATTAATTATCGTCCGAATTATTGGCCTCTTTCAAAATAACGAGCAATGATCATTTTATGATGTTTAACGTGATCAAAGGTTTTTTTTTTCAATCGATTAGACACGCATATACGTTACGCATGGACGCTTCTACATCTTTGGATCAGGACTTGAACTCCAAGAAGTGTGACTCTCTAGTGTTAACCGCATTTATGAACACAAATTGCGGCAAAATGGTTGTGAGATATGTGTTCTTCGCACTTGTTATGTGTATATTCTTCTGTGTATGACCTTAAGAATCATTTTAAGCATATATATGACGCATCAGACTGATGGTACGATATTTTATCACACCTCTTTGCTCCAGTTTTTTTGGGTACTGGTATAAATTCTGCTTGCAGCTTTTGTTCAGGGATGTTTCTAGAGTTTGCAGACTTTGTTGAAGATGTCTGTGCGTTCAGGCTATTCCTCCATCATGCAATGGTGTCGAAACTCAGCCTCTACGTTGAATGGTCCTATTGTTTTACTGTCTTTCATAATATGTTTAATAGCCATCTCCACCTCACGGATCAGTATATCCTGGACCTGTCGCTTTATGTGAAACTGTTTTTCATATTGATCTCCGACCTTTCGAATCCAAAAACCTCCTCTGTGTATGATTTCTATCTGATTTTCAGTTCATGCTTGTCGATGAGCTCTAAGGTGATTCAGTGGTAAATACCATAAATTGCAAGGGTTTGTAAGAAAAGCTAAAATATTTAGAAAATTTAAATAAATTTGTTCCCGAATTTTTTTTTAACAGAGAGACAGGGTGTTTAAGTGTCGCTCTGCAGAACTATTTCTTATCTTTCTACAGAGTGGACCAATAATTCTGTATTTTTGTGCGCAGGTTTTTTATTTCATAATCCGTGGAAAAATTATTGGTATAACCGAAGCACCCAGTGGCGTAGAGTCCGTGGTCTAACATGTTTATTAGGGTCATAAAAAACTCTGAATTTTTATTTGGAATTTTAGCCTAATTCATAATTATTTGTTTATTAACTAATTAATTATAAGTTAAAGCTTAAATAATTCTGAAACATTAGCAAAAAAATATTTCAATAATAACATTTTTCTTGCAAAATTGCCATAGGTACGTACCTATTAATATCAATTTTTTTCTGCTAATCTAAATTTTTTTACTAAGATAAAAGCCCATGCAAGAAGAATTACTGCTTGAACATTCAAACCTTATAATATCCAATATTATTTCAATAAGTTTGTTTTGAACAAAAATGTCTATTAAATAGAGATTTCGGAATGGTCAAAGATCACATCCTAACATCATAAATATTTCTGCAAGGTAATTTATCCAGTTCTTAATTTTATAGAAGAAATACCGACCACCCACAGTTTGCTCCTGCAAAACGATAGCTCGCGGGTGTCGTGGCCGAGCACATGAACCAGAAGCAGATGATGAAGATGAAGATTGCAACTCCATTCTCATTGCTCTTATTCAAGCTCATTATAGCCTTCAGCCGAAAGGTAAAACGTTCCTTCTTGACGATTTGTTTTGTATTAAAATTGCGTTAAAATGAAAATGTTAAAACTATACAATTATTAAATATAAACCAGAAATCAAATCGAGGACTGACAAGTCCTCGTCGCCTATAATATACCTAACCTAATGCATCATCGGCATCCAGTTTCGAAAACTAGTCCCTCTATAATATGGAACTAGAACTGATACATCAAGCTTACTTTGATAGCTTTGTTTTTATCAAAGACCGACGTAGCTTTTTTATTAATTAAAATACTCGATTATCTTTTTTTGCTTTTATGATGTTCAAGATGGGAGAGTTTTTAATTTGATTAAACTGACACTAGTGCTTTGAAATTGAAGTCAATTAGTCTGGAAGTGATTAGTGAAAAGATGCTGCAGCTCTCTTCTTGTACGAGATGCACCAGTCTTTCTGAGCTAACGATGCCTAATGTAATATAATCCGTTTAGTATTATCTTGAAATATATACCTACTAGTTTTATCAAAAGTACCGAATCCTTTTTTCAAACCATTTAAATGTCATTAGCGTAATTTCTATTATTTCATAATTAATCTCTTCTATAACGTCGTTACTAAACAGGGATGTGACTGAATCTAGGCACAAGAGTTCGAGGTTTGATTCCTAGCTTCTGAGAGATGAATTCTTCCATTCATTTCTTTGGTATCGCTGATTTGAAAATTTCAAACTACTTTTCTTACACGTTTTCTATTCAGCTTACGCGTGAAGACGTAACTACGACGTAAAGGAATAGTAACACCGACATTTAATGTAATATATTGTCTCATGCATGTACCCACCTGTCTATATAGGAAGGAATAACCAAGGAGTAGGGTCTAATATGAGAGGAAACATGGGACAAGTCATTTTTAGTACAACAATTTCACTAATATTTTACATGATATCTCATTTCTCATAATAAAAAGAGGTATTTTAGAGCTCCCGCACACAAACTCCTGGTCGCAGCGACCAACATAATGACATTGCGTTAAATTTTAGACCGCGCACTCGATGGCCATTGCGGCAAGCGGAGAGTCGTGTGGAGACCAATGAGCACCGCGATGGCGCATACGCGACCGCATAGTCGCGCGGCCAGTTTTTCATATAAAATTCAGTAAAAGACAGGTAGACCAGTACCAAACGTCATCATTTTTTCATCAGTACTGTGATACCTGCCCTACCGACTGTTTCAAAGAAAAATAAGTCCCGGTCGCGTCGATTTGACGTATGGAGTGTGCATTTTGGGTGGTCTATCGCGTGATCTATTGCGATCAGATCGAGTCGCGACTGGACTTATATTTTTTTACAGGAGCGAAAATCCATCATGGACACCCTGGCGTGATTATTCCCTACCAGGGTAGTGCCTGACTTCTACCGGCTTAAACCCTTCCGTTTTTTCCTGTATGGAGGAACACCCGATTAGGTTTACATCGCTGTCCATATTTCTGTTGCTTATCTGCTTCTTTTGCTAGTCCATCTTTTCGTATACTTTCCCCCTTATGACCTCTCGGACACGTATCGGTGGCTCTCCTCCCATTTATCTTCTGCTGACTGCATGTGCTCTACTGCGCATGTTGTCCGGCGTTTGAGTATTTCATGGGATCTGAAGCCGTCTGTGTAATTTTGCTCTGTAGTATGCCCATCTTCCTCATTATGTAGATCGTGTATTCCACGTCATACTTTTCCCCACAGTACACGCACTGCCTCCGTTTTCCCTACCTGGCCTGACCTGACCTGCCACATATTCACTGTATTGGTTACCTTTTCGGCCTTTACCCTTTCGCAAGTGGCATCCTCCCTCTTATATAATCTACATCTTTCCTATGCCACCAGTTGAAGAGGTGGCATATATTAACTGTCTTGTGTGGACAATTTTGTCACATTGATTTGTCACCGCGAGTTCAAAAGTAAAGCTGGGTCCCTTTTAACAGCTTCTTACTTTTGGGGTGTGATATCTAACTCGATATCAGTTCCATATTCAAGAGATTGTCGTAGAGGCAAGTTTCACAGTATCGTTACCGACCCTGTGGAACGAACCCCTGCAGTCATTTCTATTTCAGTTGTTTTGTCAACTTTTATTCTTCTGTGTTCTAAATAATAGTCGCTCATGTTGATTATTGCGTCGCTTATGCTTCTTTTCTCGAGTTCGTTCATAATTTGTGTCTACGAGGCCGTATTAAAAGCGTTTCATGTCTACCACGATGACTGCCATCCATTTTTCTCTTGAAGTTTTAACGAGGCTCTTGATTCTTTCGATTCATTTACCGTTGAAAGGTCTTTCCCGAAGCCGTATTGGTTGCCTCATAGGCAACCCCGTCTCGTCGATCTCGCCGCTCTCTAGTTGGACCCTTATCCCTCGTTGAGCTTGCCAGTCTTATCTAACAGGCACACAGGTCTATAAGACGCAGCCTTCTTTTTCTCTCTACGTACCCTTGTGGATCAGTACCACTGTTGCTTCCTTCCATTTCCGTGGAAAGCTGTGGTTCGCCAACAGTATACTGAAGATCTATAAAGATCTCTGGGGCCACCTTAACAGCTATTTTGAGTGCTACTGGCTGGATGTGATCATTGGGATCCGGTCCTGAGACTTTTACCCTTTTATCCTTCCTGCCGCTGCCGTGAAGTCACTTTTTTTGGCTTGCGGTCTTTTTATTACCTCCTTTGAAAAGTTGTCAGCATATTCCACCTTTTTTCTGATAGCCTACAGATATCGTGTTCCAGTTCCTCGTGTGTTCAGTTTTCGCGCTCTGAGATGTTGATTTTCTTTCTATAGTCAGTTTCTATGTTTCTTTAATAAACTAAACAACATGTTAATCGTAAGACTGCAATTTGTAATTTCAAACGAATATATATATATATATGTTTCTTTGACTATTCGATCCCTGCCATCCACCAGTAGGAAAACTCTTCCTTTCGTTGTTTCTTCCTGGTTCTTTCTTTTATTTCCTGTCTTATTATATTATTGCCCCTCTCCTGACTTGGTTTGACCTGACCCGACCCGACCTATATCTTAACATGGCATGAGGAAAGTGACATTATTTATTTTGATTTTGGATTAGAAAGGGTTGTACATAATTTGTAAAATACTCAAGGATGTTAAGTTATACAGGAGCTAGCTAATCCTGATAGTGATGCTACCTGTTATTTTATTTATTATTAGAGACTGCAAATGACCGTTTCATGATGTTTGATTCATTCACGGCCTTCTTGATATTGACGTTAGTCTATAATCTCATAAAAAATAGACACAAGTGAAGCTTGATTGATGCTTTGCCGCTTTTCTTCTCTCACCCTGTCAAGCCTTTAGCTGTTGAAACTGGTAGGTGAATGGATTATATTATAACTAGAATAGCAAAAGATTAATAGTTCTTGAGCGCAGATGTTCCAAGTTTCCATTACGTGTGGCCGGGAACTTCCCGGACTACTCAGTGTTGGATGGAAGTCGCTATCAATTAATGTTTATGTTGTTGTTTCATTGAGCCAACGCATTGTTTTCAAATCGTATGTAAATGTTCTCTTGTTTATGAATTAATGAATAGAATGTTTTCATTTATATAGCCAGCGGTGGTTTATTTGTGTTGTATGATTTTTTTATATCGACCACACAAGAAATAATGTAATATGAATACTGTATAAAGATTCATTATTGTAATTATTATTGTTTCTCTCTTAAGCTGGGAAAGAGCTACTATACACTTAGCTTAAAAGATTATTGTTTGTAGGCCATTAGTTGGTGACCCGTTCAAATATATTTCGACTTAGGAAAAATAATTGTTACTGGCCCTACTTGTTATATAAAAAAGTTGTTTCAAAGCAAAACCATTAACCTTTTCCTGATAGTGTAGGAGTAATTTTTTCCTATAGAAATACATCAATAGCATCCTTCAAATAACCGATCCAATTCTATCCGTGCCCTTTTGTTGTGGTTATTACTCTTTTTCAACACCTTTTCTTCTCCCCATCTTTTAAAACGTCTACAAAACCGAACTCCAGGCGGAGGCAATATGTTGCAAACCCTCAATACCCGAGTCGTCGTGACGCCGGTCGTCAATCAGCGACGTCGCTGTGACTGCGACGTCGGTGTCTAGCGGGGAAATAATGAGAGGACACGCGGGAATACGATCGGGGACGCGTCGAGACGCGACTCGAGGGCCTGTTGGTTATGATTGATGGCGTCAGGGCAATATCGTAGATAGGGACGCTTCATCCAACTCTATTGCCTGTCCATGACTGCCAAATGAGTGGGCTGGTTGTAATATTGAAAAGTGGTCATCAATGTCATTGATTTTTTTCGCCAATTAAAAAACCATTCCTTTCATCTATACACGTCAAAAAGAAGGGGTTTTATTTACGTAGGCATACGAGCAAACATGTTATAGATATAACAATATAAAGAACATAGTGCCTAGGTCCTAGGTAGTATAGTGAGCGTGCGGAATGTCTGAAATAAAATTATTAATAATCGATTTTTATTGAGCGTTTTGAAAAAACTTTAATAACAGCTCAATTTTATATTTATTTCATAATGGTTGGGACAAATATCACCGTATTTAGACCGTGTGTCGGCCGTCATTTCTGTGACATTAAAGGCCTAATATATTACTCTTAACGGGCATGAAATGGTGATATGTGGCTCAACACATCTAATTTCATTCAAGTGAGGGCCGTTAATACATTACGATTACGATATAGTGTGTTCCAGCCTTCATGATTTGCTGGAGTTTGAAATTGACAGGTTAAAAAATATGTCGGCTCGAATGCCTCAAGAATGAAACGTAGCCCTAAAATGTATGGGTAGTTAATAATTCAATCTTACGGCAGCATTCCACGCACTGAGATTTGATCCTGATTTGTAAACTTCCCAAGTTACCCCCCGCATGGGAATGAGAATGATCGGGGACTGGGCTCGGGTCTCGGCATTCCCGTTGGTTTTTGGAATTTTTAGAAATAACGCAGGCTTAAAATGCATGAACTTGTGATTTAACGAGCTGGCTTGACGAGCCGAGGCTCGCCAAGTTCCGCGCTGTGGGAAGCCGCCTGTATATTTTCAGAACTGGAAGCACTATACTGTATTCTGCCTGTCACCACCTGTATATTAAATTATTTATGTAGGTACTTGATACTGAAAAAAAAAAGTAGGAACTAACAAAGGCGGATTTACAAATAAATCGCCTACTGGCTGAGCCAAATCTTTGTTGTCGGTATTAATAGTATAACTACTACTCCTTCTAAATTGGAAAGTAAAATGGAGTTTTCAAAAAATTAATTTGAGCACTCCCTGATCCGGTTCAATTAAGGGGGGCCATAAAAAGAACTTTTTCCTTATTTTCTTTAATAGGAAAGTTAAAAAAACACAGTCTCTACTATCGAAACCGTACTCAATAAATTTTTTCTTGGTTTTTTCACTAAGGGATGGACAGAGCCACCCCTAAAAGTTGTTTTTCGCCTAACTTTTTTCTTATCCGTATCTTACCAATTAAAAATTAATTTACATATTATCCAAATCGTTCATGTACTTGTAATTTTTTTTTTTTCTTAGTAATTTTTAATTTTACGGAAAAATTACCAGAGAGCTTTTTATAATAATTATATCAAACTACCTGAAGAAGTGAAATTAATTTTCAATTGGTAATTTGAATAATGAAACAAAGTTACGTACAAAATATGTTTTATGGGTAACTCTTTCCATCATTACAGCCAAAGTGGAAAACTAACAGACTGATACCATAATTGATTCCGGGCTGTTTTACATGTTCATTTACGTGGAGATTTTCTCCGAACGTTTTGTCTGCAAATGCGGTAGACGTAGTTCGTAATAATCAGATACATGTGGGCCAGCGATGGTTCGAATCCTCCTGTTCACTACCAACTTCCAACAACAAAATATTAATTTAGTAGATACCTTTTCGATGGCAGATAATGTGTATTTAATGTGTGTTATTGTGTAAGATAATAATATGTAATTATTTTTGTAAATTTCTTAATACTAATTAATTAAGGAAAATTAAAATTAAATAATTAATTACTTAACAGCAGAGTTTGTTTAAAATTATGAAAGATGGTTTCAAGAAAAAACCAACCCCAGAACTTTTTCGAAGTTATTAATTTGCACCCCGTATACAGGGTCATCAAAGTTAAGTCGGCACTTTTGCTAACCTCGTTAGTAGAAGTTTTTTTCCGCTGAATAAAACGATTAAAACAGAAAAACAATTTAACATCGCGTTTTCGAGTTATGTCAAAAGTTATAATTTTTTAAATGAGACACCCGGTATATTTTTGTATTTTAATATTTCCTGTTTTTACAATTTTATAGTTAAGTACTAAGATGTAGATGAAATTTTTATACATATAGGGTGATGGAACATCTGCATCTGATAATTTTTATCATCTTGTATAAAAATTTCAAGTACGTCATAGGATTGTATGTACATAAAAAAGTTAAAATAAGGACATGTAAGCCGTTTTCCGATATAATGAGTCGTTTCCGATTTACACTGTTTTGAAAAATAAAAATTGCGTTTTTCATTTGTTTATAACTCAAAAACTAACTAATTTAAACCGCAACTGTAAATACCATTATTAGTGGATTTTATCAGGAAATACGAAAACACAAAAGTATACCGGGTGTCTCATTTAAAAAATATAACATTTGACATAACTCGAAAACGCAATGTTGAATTGTTTTTTGTTTTAATCGTTTTATTCAGCGGAAAAAATACTACTATAGTTTGCTAATTTAACCGATTTTGTAAATTCACAAATAATGAAGTTAGCAATAGTGCCGACTTATTTGATGACCCTATATTTCTCAACGCGGCTTCTCATAGACCGGAAGTCGGCTAGTCTAGTTTGTGATCCGCCAAGTCACGCGTCATAATAATGAGAAGGCTCGCCGGGGCTCGGCTCGTGGCTTGGCATCCTTTATACGTAAACCTGTGACAAGCTGGCTGCAGGGCCGAATTAAAAATATCAAAGTAAAGCTTAACCTGGAGATTTCAAAAGTTGTTAGATCCAGGGCGAGTTGTGTAACTAAAAATGTGGCAGTTCGGATATAGGGTTCAACCGAGGGGTCTGAAAAATATCCCACATCCAAATGAGGGGCAAGGGGAAGAATTTAATTTTTGGAAAGATAGTCCGAAAATTTTGACTTATTTGCATTTTCGGTGGTCTTTAAAAATTTTTTTTTTTGTTTCTCGTCAAAATTAATTAAATAATTTTTCTAAATAAAGAGGAGAAACTTTACATCTTCATTGGAGTTGTAAATTCCAGAATGTACCGGTAAGAAGTAAGCAGGTAATTTTGTTTTGCGCTTGTACACTGAATTCCTTATCAATAGATTCCTAATGCCTAACCAAGTGTACAGACATGGACCAATCACACAATTGAACATACAGGGTGTCCCAGTTTTTTCCCCGCAAAGTTTATATTCAGGTAGTAAATTTTCTTCTGGGTAAAGAGTTTTCTATAAACTTCTTTATTTTATTTTTTTCCTTTTTTATTATTTTATTTTCTGATATTTTCTATTATTTATTTTATTTTCTGTTTTCTATGATTTTTTTTTTAATTTTTAATTATTTAAAAACACCAGAGGCGTCTGTGGTGCCTGTTGAGACTCGCCCGGAGCTGGCATGGCTCGTGGCATGGCGCGCTGAATTACCACAAACGAACAGATTTATCCGCCGGATTTGCTCGTGGCTCGGCTCGTGGCGATCAAATCGGCCAGCAAATCTGTCCGTCTATGGCCACCTTTTCTTTTTCCGACGCATGTTTATAGATTGGATGATATTTTAATGATTTACATAAAATACTTGGTGTCTTCTTGAAGACTATCCACCCTGAATAACTCCGTTGGTGTTTTGTTTTGAGGAAAATACTTTCTCGGGGGACACCTTTTGACACCAAATTTAAAACAAAACACCAACGGAGTTATTCAGGGTATGGATATTTTTTTTTAAAGACACACTATATACATAGACATAGCAAAGTTATCATCTGGAGAAATCCAATTAATTAAAAAAGTTTAAAATGTCAAAATAGTCATGACTGTATGAGTCTAGTCTTAAGTTCAAGACAATAAATAAACTTTTCATTGAAAACAACTGCTGAAAAATCCATAAAAATGAGAAAAATAATTCTAATGCTTCATGAAAAAAGGAGAATAAACAAAGGGGCACCCTAGGTACACAGCAGTAATTCATAGATTATAAAGAAGGAAACAAAACAATTCACAGCGAACTGCACCGTGGAGACTCGAGAGATATTCCGACAAAGCGTGCATGGTCTTTTCCCCTCAGATCTGCCATCATCTTGATTAAGAGGGAAATAATCCATCAGCTAGTAGTGCTAGAAAGTTGTTATTTAGGGGGACTCTCTGCATCAATCTTCTAGTAGCACCTCCAGATTAAAGAAAGACGATTATTATTGGCTCTCAAGCAGGAGTTAATTACCAGGTGGAGAGATACGTGACTTCCTCAACGGCATTCCACTGATATGACCAAGGCAGTTAATGAAGATTGCTGCGGTAAGTAACAAGCGCTCATTAATTTTTCCAAGCGACTTGCTCGTATGATATCAAATTAAATTTTGTTATTAACTGGAGTAGCTGTTACTATTTTTGATATTTTCCAGGATTAGAAATAATTTTATTTCTTTATAAGTAACAATTTACGCCTCGTATTCCGTCACGCCTATATCAATTAAAATGATACAACTTTATATTATTTTATAAACAAGAAAGGACACACTGTATATAAGACAAATTTGATTCATTAAATGATGATTATGGGAGTAATATAAGTAACAGGACTCACGGATAAAAACTTGCCCTCGAAACTCATCAGCTGGAAAATTATAATAAGGGAGGCTACTGCTCTCCAGTTCCAGCCAAATCCACTCGGAGTGTTGAAAAAATTGTTTCGTTTCGGTGTCTTCTCAAACATAAAATTACTTTTTAAAATATGGATGCTTTGTTGTAATTGGAATAAGAAAAATCTAATTCCTTTTCACGATTTAGGCTCCATTGTTTTCTGTATGTTTTGTCTCACGCGTGAAGATAATTTTCTACATTATTAGATTTTGCTTCATTCTTGCTCAAATAAGAAGTGCTATACAAAGTGTTGTTAGTTTATGCCGGATGAAAAATATTCTGATAGATTTATCAGTAGACCTGTTAATTTAAAATTTTGATAATAGTCACCTGATCATGATTACTTAGTCCGCAGGTAAGGCATTCAACCGTCAAAATTTATTACTGCATAAAAGTAGATCATCCGATAATTGGATACCATTCAGCGGGTAAGCCTACGTCAAAAATCTTCATTTATTTAATTTACTTAATTTCAGAGGCCTTCTCAGATGTAATATATTGATGATAAGATGTGTAATAGCTTACGCAAACAGTTCTTGAAATATAGTCAAAAAACTGCAGAAAAATATTTTTTCTCTATTTTAACTCTACTTTACCCACCTGTAAGTAATACCCTAGGATTTAACTTATTACCTGTGAGTTATTTAGTGTTCTTATGCTGCCGATAGGCTAATAGGGTCCGAATATTTTACACATGGCAAGTATTGAACTAAATCTACATAATATAATCTGTAACATTATATGGTAGGATTGGTAGGGCTCACAAGAATTTGGCAAACCCTGACCGCATGTCGGCCAGCATCAGATATCCAAAGTTCACACAAATTTCTTCCAAGCCATCAAGTCGACAAGAGGTTAGAGAAAGTAGCTCGCTTGGAATAGCTCCAGTGGAGATGCTGTGAACAATCTTCGTAGCATCGGTGGTTCAGTGGTAGAATGCTCGCCTGCCACGCGGGCGGCCCGGGTTCGATTCCCGGCCGATGCATTTACTTTTTATACTTTTTGGATCCTTTGTTAAATCATAATCAAAAAAATGAATATGCAGCAATATTATTTTTATCAATCAGTCAATCCATCCATCATTATGAATCAAACTTCTCGCTATGTGTGCGAAAAAAATTTAAATACGGATTCTTTGGTTAAAAATAAACAAAAAAATCCCATTAACGTGTATTCGGAAATGCACCGTTTTTGAGATATTATAGGGTTTAAAAAAATTAGAACAACCCCTAAACCTATACAAACATAAATTATTCTTTTCAACATTAAAAAAGATATGGCGAAAATAAGAAATTTCGATTTTTCAGTTTTTTCTGGACATTTAAGTAGCGAGGGAAGTACTTAATCTTTTTTTTCCAGATTCTTATTAAGAAAAAATTGTGCAACTTTTCTCTTGTTTAACCGACTCTGTATGTCCTATATGGTTTAGGAGATACTCAATGGTGATTCCCCATTGGTATTTTTGGTATTTTTTGGGGGAATTTATGGTATTTTGGTGTTTTTCTCCCAAACCGTCGATTTTATCGCTGAAAGCATAATAAACAAATTTGGAGATATATTTATAGGGAACATTTTGTATTGTATACAGTGTGTGTTTCACTTTAAATTGAATCAACTCAATAGCTTATTTATTTTTTGATGAATTTGAAAAACTTCTTGTCTTTTTGTAAAGCTCCCGAAGTTTTCTTAAATGGATAAACAAAATTTTAGCCGTAGCAAATAACTAGCCTACTCTGTTATCAAAAATTAGTGCTGGAAATTGAAAAAAAAACATATTAGGCTTTTTTGGAAAATTTTATTTAAAAAAAAATCCGCAAACAATTTCAATTTTTCTCTTACAAGATTGCCATGATTTCAAACCATATAGGTAGTGGAGACATTTAATAAATTTTATGTCATGTCACTCTCTTAATAAAATAAATTATTTTTTGATTTTACTTGTTTAATAAATTGATTATGGTTGCAAGAAAGGCTTACTTAAAAATTTTTGGGTATTTTTTGATTTCAACCAAACTTGAGGAAAACCTAACTTTTGGGGGTTTGAGGTTTTTTCAAAAAACTTTTTTAAATACATAAAATTTTCCGGAAAATAAATGCCTAATAGGATTTTTCAGTGTTCAGCGCTAGTTATTTGTTTACGGCTAAAATGTTGTTGTCCTTAAGAAAGTTTCGGGAGCTTTCTTAAAGAAAAAAAGTTTATTTTTTATTTTTCAAAAAATAACAATGTTATTGAGGTGATTCCATTTAAAGTGAAACACTGTATATTTTCCTCTAAGTCGAGGGGTATAAGACACTGGCAATGATTGTGTACAACACTGCCAAACACTGCCAAATATTTCCAAAACATTGCCAAATATTTCCAAACATTGCCAAACATTTCCAAATACATATTAAGAAATATTTCCAGATATTTCAAAACATTGCCAAATATTTCCAAATATTTCCAAATATTTCCAAACATTTCCAAACATTGCCAAACATTGCCAAATATTTCAAAATATTTCCAATTCCAAACATTGCCAAACATTTCCAAACATTGCCAAATATTGCCAAACATTTCCAAATATTTCCAAAAATTACAAATACTTCCAAACATTTCCAAACATTGCCAAGTATTTCAAAATATTTCCAAATATTTCCAATTCCAAACATTGCCAAACATTTCCAAACATTGCCAAATATTTCCAAGCACTTCCAGACATTTCCAAAGCTGTGTACAGACATTTCCACAGAGTGTCCTACCCCTCGCTCTAAGTCCTCCTACATTTTGAGTTATAGCTGAAACATCAGGTTATAAGCAATTTTTTTTTTTTTGAAAAAACTGCCGCCATTTGTTTAATAAATTGATTATGGGTGCAGAAAGGCTTACTTAAAATTTTTTGTTGATTTTTTTTTTAACCAAACTTGAGGAAAACCAAACTTTTGGGGGTTTGGGTTTTTTCAAAAAACTTTTTCAGCGCTAGTTATTTGTTTACGGCTAAAATGTTGTTGTCCTTAAGAAAGCTTCGGGAGATTTACATAAAAAAAAAGTTTTTTTAAAGTTTTCAAAAAATAAAAATGCGTTATTGAGGTGATTCCATTTAAAGTGAAACACTGCATATTTTCCTCTAGTCCTCCTACATTTTGAGTTATAGCTGAAACATCAGGTTATAAGCAATTTTTTTTTGAAAAAACTGCCGCCATTTGTTTAATAAATTGATTATGGTTGCAGAAAGGCTTACTTAAAATTTTTTGTGGATTTTTTTTTTTAACCAAACTTGAGGAAAACCAAACTTTTGGGGGTTTGAGGTTTTTTCAAAAAACTTTTTTAAATAAAATTTTCCGGAAAATTAATGCCTAATAGGATTTTTCAGTGTTCAGCGCTAGTTATTTGTTTACGACTAAAATGTTGTTGTCCTTAAGAAAGCTTCGGGAGCTTTACATAAAAAAAAAGTTTTTTAAAATTTTTCAAAAAATAAAAATGTTATTGAGGTGAATCAATTTAAAGTGAAACACTGTATATTTTCCTCTAGTTCTCCTACATTTTGAGTTACAGCTGGAACATTAGGTTATAAGCAATTTTTTTAGGAAAAAATTGCCCTCATTTGTTTTATTTTTCATATATCTAGTTTGGTCCACTTTCAAAATTGTTCAAGATCATCCTACAGAACAGGTATCAAACATAATGTAGAAACTTTATCATGACTTGTAATTCCCGATTTGTTTTATATACTTATTGTAGATTTCCAGGAAGTTACATATTGGGCCGGCTTTATTTAATTTCTCAGGCCGGTTTAAGTCAGTCCATTCACCCCTGATGGTGAGCCAGTTGAAAGTACTATTTATACTGCACAAAATTAGGAGAGCACTTTTTTGTGGTTCCTTGACTGACAAACCAGTCAACAAAATTTGACATGAAATAAGCAGTCGAAGGTTCCCTCGAAGTTATCCAACACCCAGTTTTGTCTGGCTTGGAAGTGACTTGGAATGAACCCATGTACCAAAATCGACTTGACATCTTCAATTGAAATTTTGGGCTTACTCTATATCCGCCAGAAGTTCAGTCACCCTTTAGGTATCAGGCTTGCATGATTGATTCAAACTCCATGCAGACTCTCAATACAAAATGAAATTCCGATATCGTTATTTTTTGTGAAGATACATCAGTCCCCTTCTTCTAAATCCCGCAGAAACGTCCACAAGATTTTGCAAGGTGGCTCAAATATGAGACAAAATTATTTTTCTCATCACTAAAGAGATCGGCTAGTTGTGAATTGTTCAAAGCGTTTCTAAAGTCTTATAGCAATTATACAAAAAATATAAAATGCAAAGGAAATATTTTTCTATAAAAATAGATTGCGAAGATAGATTTCCCCCCCCCCCCCCGGAAATTTAACATGAACTATTTTCTGAATTCTGACCCAGGATGCATATCCTGGGTTGGAACAGATGCGAGTTAGTTTTAGGCGGGCCATCCGTATTTAATTAAAGTAAAGAAAAAATTATCCCTCCACACGGAAAGGTCGGAAAGCTTGTGTTTAAAACAGAGACAAAATTGTCGACTACACATAGCTTACTCATATTGGTTAGACCGCATCAGTTCCAGTTTGCCGTAAACTTTGAATGGCCTCTAAATCTGTTAAAAGTTCTTCTCAACCGCAGGTTCCAAAATACGAGCACGCGCCCCATTGGCCTTTTGTATCTCACTCAATGATTTATTCACTGGCTTTATCGTCTTAACGCCCACAACCTCCATATCTGTATTTAAGCGCGGGGAGATTTTATATATTCATAATACGGTGAATGCCTAAATGACGGGAAATAATGGCGCGACGAAGACATAAATTCCGGTGTTGATGGGGCGATATTGAAGTGTAAATTTCAAGAATTTTCATGGTATGCTCTCAGAATGTTTAAAACGCTGTATTACATCATTTCAATAAATCTCTTTTCTCTTTATAAGACATAATTCTTAACATGTAAGTATGAGGAAGTATCTCAAAGGTATACCTTTCAATGATTTATGTATCTACCTATGTATAAGATGATGTAGGTAAGTTTGTATGACATAATTTTAATCCAATCTGTTGGAAATATATTTTGTTTGATTAAAATTTTTGTTTATTTAGTTAGTTAAAGGTTTCTCTATGCGAAAGTGAAGCGAAATCAAAAAAGAAGAAAAATAATCGCTAGAAAGAAAAACCGTAAATTTATACACTAAAATCTAAATATATCACCCTCCAGGCAAGTATAAGTCCATTTTGTAACACTGTCTTTGTTTTCCTGATGATAATAAAACCCCTAAAAAAGCTAAAGCAATATTTATGAACAACATAAAGCATATATAATTTATTAAACCCATTTGTCTGGTAATTTCCCAAACTCATTTCCGCGAAAGAGATTTTTGTGCGGGGAAAGCTATGGAGTGGGGCGAGATAAAAGTCCTGGAAGTGAGGACCCAGGGGCAAGTTGCGTCGTTATATAATCATGAACTTGTTCTCCAGGGTCCCAGGCTAATACGAACACTACTCTAAATTGCTTAAACTATTAATATCGCTTTCTTTGTTCATACCAGGATAAGATTCCGTCGTTAATTCTTTGGAGAAATCTCCTAATCTACTTCCTTCCCGGGAGGAATTAATTCACTTCCGATTCTTTGGGGAATTACGTAGTTATGGATGGATAATGGGTGGATTAATCAGTGGGGTAGAGATAACAGAGATTTGGTTCGGGATGTATTTTTAGTCTCGTAAAATTTAATCCACATAAATCAATTTAATTTATGAATATCATATACCTACTCATCAGCACCTTATACCTATCAAATTAGGAAAGTCTCAGCTTTGCGATCTAAAAAGCAACAGAAAAAATCTTGCAGGCGTCGTTATGACTTCCAGAGAAAAATTTCACAGAAAAAAATTATTTTATAGGTACCTACTTCAACAATAATTACGGAATCTTTATTCCGATAATTTTTTCGAACCATTTTATAATACTTTTCATTTGAATTTATATTCATTTAATTAAATTTAGGTGCTTAAAGAAACCACTTGGGCGTAAACGAATTTGAATGATCCGCCAAGCTTTTGAGAGTTTCCAAACGACTAAAATTCTGCTTTGTTACGTCCTACAATAAAAAAGATCTACGGCTGTCTTCAGAATTCAGATTTGAATAAAAACAAATAGGTAATTATTAATTTCTTGTATTCTTTAATTATATTATTTTCATCACTTCCAGTAACTACATAATCTACCTTCCTACAAGGTGAGGATTTTAAAGTGTTACAATGCGATATATCGGAAACGTTTTCAAATATTTTCATGAAATTTTGAAGCCATAGTAAGTATAGGGAGGGGCATATTATTTTACGATATTTTTGACATACATATTTTCCTTCACCCCCTTTTATGGAGTGGGGTAACTTTTAGATTTTAAATAGGAACCCTTTTTTATTGCAGATTCGGATTTTATAGCTGAAAATATGTTAGGAAATTGCTCTCCCCTCCCATTCCTTGAAGGTGGGGCGGGAGGTAAATTTCAAATTTTACTGCGGAACCCTTATTGTTTATTGATTTGTCGACAAAATTTCTAATTCCTAACATTTTTAATCGACAAAACTGCTTACTTATTAAGTACTGAAATTGCACTTGCTGTACTTACTTACTTTTGTAATTGTACTTACTATAATACCCACCGTAATTTCATGAAATTGTTTGAAAGAGATATGCATTGTACCCAACGCTTTAAAATAGTCACCCTGTATATGAAAAAAATCTTAATTCTGATAGTGACTGCTTGTCTCATGATTGCTCACATCAAATAAGTGGAAACTTTTACCAAGTATCTCAAATAATAATTTTTTTTGTTAATCCTCCTAAAATCAGTACCAAAATTCTAAAGATTAAAACGTAGTGAAAAATCAATTCTTTTATCCAATGAAGCCTAATTCTCAAGATATTCCTCCTAAGCGAGGAATAAAAAGTCAATTGGGAGCTAAAATGTCACTTTTCACGGTGTCGGTTATAAAATAGTAATACTGTTACATTTCCGGCCGTGTTTCTGGTGGGTTTGATGTATGATCCTAAACAAAAACAATGCCACCGTGCGTGTGCAGACTTTATTGATGATCGCCTCTTTTGATACACCCATTGTGTCACTGTCAAATAAATCTACTTTGAAACGTCACTTGATTGATTTCACTTGTATTCTTCTCTGGAAACCAATTTCCAGCCGGTTGCCGAAAAAATGGGCTTGTTTGTCTTTGTTTGTTGTTGGTACTTTAAGTTGATGCAATTCAGCATGATAATAAGTATTCTATTAATTGATCGATTAAAAGTGACGCACAATAAACTCGAGTATTATCAAAACTAGACCAATAACAAAAAATCTACCAATTAAAGTCTTAAATAAACAGTAATTTAGATAATTTGTTCAAGGGTACAGTTTATAACAAATGTAGCGAGAATTAATGAAGCTCAAACTAATATTAGAATTTAATTGGCATTTCAGGAAACTGGGAAAGAAAATAAATTAATTTAAGCAGGGCGTCTTAAATTAGTTGAATTTATTTTATGTGTGCGAGGCTGTTCTCCAGTATGTAAGTTTATTACGCAAAACAATAACAATTATTTGTTTAAATTGTCTGAAAATGCTCGCTTTGGGAAACAGCCAAGTTTTACCGGGCTTGTATTGTTTCTGAATAGAAATTTCTTAAAGCCAACGAGTTGAAAACAATGCAATAAAAGACCAAGAATTGAAACAAATTTCTACGTTCTAAGTCGATAAAGAAAAAAATCTGTCAAGTAGAACGCCATTTTTTAACTTTCAACTTTATTACTAAAATATCTCTAGTAATAAATTAATTATAACCACTCTATTTTCTCACTCTATAATTTATAAACAGGGTAATTTTCGAATAATTTGCGGTCGTCATCCAGTTCGAATTTGGAGTTACTCTCATCATCGAGAGTTCAATTTTGGATATTTAGCAACGTAATGACTTTTTTTTTGAAATTATAAAAATGACGCTGAGTTGTCATTGAACACAAGGAGTGGGAGCATCGCTTGCGCATACGTAACTGATGACAAAATTTATATTTTCGACCCTTCTTTCGTAGAATCTCTGCTTATATTATCATTATACATTAGAATTTTTTTAAACGGTATTGTTTTATTTATCATTTATCAGTAACCGCTGATGATATCTACCTGAAATGTTCGGAGCAAATTTCCATGGACCACAGCAAATCAGCCCCGAATCAATTATAATTTCAGTTGAAGACGCCCGTGATAGCAACATATTAACTTTTATAATATTAAATATTTATGTATTGAGAAACCTAAATTAATTTTACAAATTAAGAAAGTCTACAACTTTACCACCGATAAAGATATCAAATAAATATCCAAAGCTTTGATAAAAAAATCGTTTTACTTCGCCCTAGATCGTGATCCCGAATTATCTTAATGTTTTTAAAATTTATCACTGTCGTAATATAATATTACAGTTTTTTTTAGTGTATTTTTAATAAAAATTTTCCGAAATAAATAAATTTAAAGAAATAAATAAACCCTTTTCAAAAATCAGACAAACTTATCAAATGTCCACCGATCATGACCCCCATGCACCGATCATCACGAAATAGTGGTTCTAAAAAAAAATTGACAAATCCGGTTCTTGTCATATCATTTCAGGTCGCAGTTTTCAATCCAGGGGACTGAAATTTTTGTGGGAGTAAGATTTCTACAAGGAGTGGTCTGGTATTGCATTTTAGCAAAATCGACCTGTTTTAAAATGACCGTTTCAAAATGGTGACCATTTGAATTTTCGGAAAATTGGCTATTTTTTGAACCCCTGTATGAGCAAGAGAGCAAGATGGAAAAAAACTTTGAAACCAAATCAACAGGATTAGAAGAAAACAAACTACTTTAAATTTGAGTTAATGCAACAAAATTTGAAATATTTTTATTATTAGGCCAGTAGCGTAGGTAGGAACAGGGTAAAAATGGCTAAATTTCTATAAACGTTAATGAGCCTATTTTTGAAGGAATTGAACTGAATTTTTTACAGTAGACAACGATACTAATAAAATTTAACCATAAAAAATTTCAAGAAGCAAATAAGAAAAATTGCGGACATATTCTTACATTTTTTACATAATGTTTATTTCCCATAAATTTTTAAAACTCTCTTAGCTTCAATCTTTCAAGATTAGTGAACGAATTTTTTGACTCTTGTAAAATTTTGGGTTGATGTTTGATTTTCGTAAAAAAATTTTTCCAAAGTCGCGTTACTTCTACAGGGTGTTCCTTCTAATTTCAGAAAAAACCGTCCATAAGGCACGGTTTTTGGTCGCAGTTTTGAATCTATAGGGGACTGTCATTTTTGTGGGAGTAAGATATTTACTATGAGTGGTCTTGTGTTGCATTTGAGCAAAACTGATCGTACCGTTTCAAAATCGCGGCGGTTTAATTTTTCGAAAAAATTGCTATTTTTTGAACCCCTATACCGGGTGTCCCAAATAATAGTAACTACATGGGGATTTCGGAAACGGCAAGAGATACAGGGTCGGTTAAATTAGAGAAAAGTTGCACAATTTGATGCTCAATAAGAATTTTTTTTTTTTTTATTATTTTCAGTCGTTACTGAAATATCCTGAAAAAACTGAAAAATCAAAATTTCTTATTTTACCCATGCATATCTTTTTTATTATTGGGAAATATTTTTGGTAGGCTTAGGTACATAAGTCGTCAAAAGCTACCCGTTTGACATTACAAAAATTTCCAAAGCCAACTAGATCCCAAAGTTTTCATAGCCAACTTTTGTTTTTCTTATGGCCGTCATATTGTTTTTCTATGTCATTCGGTATGAAAAAAGTGATGGAAACCAAAAACTAATAAACTTCAAAAAATAAATTTAAAAAATTTGTATTCTTCTTTTTTCGAAGAAAACCAAAAAAAAATCTGCTTGCCTCATGGTTTTTTAATTTCTCTATGATACCTATTCTATCTAAAAAGTTGTCTTTTTTTAAGGAAATTTCTATAACCGTTTATGAGCATATTTTTGAAGAAATTGAACTGAAATTTTTACAGTAAATAAACTATACTAATAACCTTCAAATTTCTGAAATTTGAAGAATTAAATAAGAAAAATGGCGGATATATTCGAATTTTTTTACCTGATGTTTATTTCTCTAAAATTTCAAAATTTAGATTTTCCAAACTCCGTAACTCCATAACGTTTTTTTTTATTTTAGGATAATGTAAAAAAGTGCATTTTTAAAATAAAGTTAGCCAGTGGCGTGCATAGGGAAAGGGGCAAAATTGTTAAATTTTGTAATTTTTTTTTGTTAGATTTAAAGATCCATTTTATGGTACGTTTCCAAAGAAATGAAATGAAATTATCACAGTAAACTACTGCGCAATTATAACTTGACTACGGAAAATTTCAGAAAGCCAATTAAAAAAAAAACACTATGCGATTGATGCTCATCAAGAAGGTTTTTTTAATACATATTTATGTAAACATGTCCTAAAATGTCCGGCTTTCAAGATACACGGCGTCAAATAAAAAAGAAAAAAAAATGTTTTTTTTTATTAATATGTATCTAAATGACTCTTTGACCGATTTTGGTGAACTTTGACAGTATTACTTGTAGAGATAAGGAGCTCCTTTATCCCCGAGTAGATTGAAACTATGAAGTCTAGTAGTGGCGTCTCTGGGGGCAGTTTAACGAATAATATTGACAAAAAAAACTACGCCACTGACTTATTTAACAAATTTTTAATTTTTGTTCTGGCTGAGCAGCTAAAACACTTTTTTTCCTGATGTATTTTATATCCTACTTCGTTCTCGTTGTATTGAAGTTTATTTTATTTATTTTTTTTTTCGAAAACAATGTAAGGTACAAAAAAATATCAAGAGACATGAACGTTGCGTTTTTATCTGTTTAACAAAAAATAAATAAATGTAAAATTTGTTAACAAGTCAGTGGCGTACATTTTTTTGGTCAATATTATCCATGAGACAGTCCTCCAGGACGCCATTGGAACTTATAGGTAATTACCACTTAGTTAGTGCTAACTTTGTGTCTTATCACAACGAACAACACTGCCAATTATGTACACCAATATGGGCAAAATGATCTTGAGATATTAATAACAAATGATTTTTTTTTAACTTTAACCATACATTTTAGGACACATTTACGTTTATAAAAAAAATTGTCATGATGTTCCCTATCATGTCTCGAAATTATGAACAGTTTTCTGGGACAGCCTGTATACCTGAAAGAAGCCTTATTGTTCGTTAACCTGTGCCTGACCTCGTCAACTAACTCAATTATCGAATAATAATTATTATTTCTCCACAACGGTATACTCTAATTTAATTCTATCAAATTAAAATGTCCTTGACTGTTATATTGATCTTGTTGATGATATAATAAGAACGAGTTCTATTTCCAAGTTTGTTTTGAATGAATTTTTTTAAGAAATATTGTCACTTATCCTGTGAGATAGTTCAACTTTAGAGTATGTTCCATGTCAAATTATAATTAATGTGAAATTTCTTTATTTGTGGGAGATAACTGGCACCATCTGAGGTTTCTCATTCCGCGTCGCGCATATTTCACAGAAGAGACAAATGTTGTGGTGACTGTTCTTATTAATTTGGAGTTGTTCGTGCAGTTCGAAATTTCGTCGACGAGTGAAATGTGCGCCTTCTGCCGACGCCTTACGTTCCACGACTTTAAATATAGCGCCGCGACGCTCAACCGACGACAGAATTTTAAAATGAGACGACGAGGACATTCTTTGTTCGCGAGTCTATTTGACGGGGTATTCAGTATCGTAACAAAACAGCAATGAGAGGCTGAATTTATTAATATTTTCTGTATTCGAGCTGAAGATGTAATAAAACGAAACGTTCAATTTTGCAAGAGAATAGTTTATTTAATAGCCAGAGAAAGGATTTCCATGAAAACTTAATCAAAGTACGGGGGGAAGAGGCAGTAAAAAATATTACGATCTAAGTTTTAAATTATTTGCTATAAAAAGTTGACTGAAAATGAAAATATACAATGTACCTACTCTTTCAACGATCTTTAGAGTGCGCAAATAAAAACAATTTCCTAGAATTTTGTTTTAATATCAGCCATAACTGTAAAGTACACCTTACAGAAATTGAGATGTGCTGAAAACTCACATCCAGGTTGTTTTTTGCACCTGACTGACATATTTAGGATGTGTTTATGGCGAAGTGCTTTTAGGATACTTTCAGCAATTTCTCTCAAAATAAATTTCTGCTTATTTTCATAACAAAAATTCTCACGTATATTTATAAATACATATACTTTTACTGCAAGCTTAAAGTTGTTTTGCTTAAGATAATACATTTTATAAATGTTTAACACAATATACAAGTTGTACTTAATTGGGCGCTATAGAAAGTCTTTAGAAGGCCTTTGCTGAAACAGCTTAACCAAGAAACTGCCAAAATTACTCTACAATGCTGAAAATTATTGGAATTATGAGGTATAACTTAAAATATTCTTTGAAAACCACTCTTAACACTACGATTTTTATAAAATAATCTTTATGCTCTCAACCTTTAATATCGGCCACGGAGTAAAATCTATAATCTGATTGATGGTAAATAAAATTCTAATGTTTAAAAATTCTACCGCGTTTCGTCACTTTCAAAGCAGCATCGTCAGACATGTAAATAATCATCGAAAATATTTTAAAACGTTATAGTGTTTGATTTATAATCAATATAAAATAATTGTAAAAAAATATGTTTTTAAATTTGGGGGGGGGGGGATTCTAGTCCCAACGTGTAATTTTAACACATTTAAAAAAGTTTATGTCATAACTTTTTCAGTTTTAACGTCAGTTGATAGTGACAGCGTAATGAGGTTTGTTATTTGAAACGTTTTTAATACGAAATTAGCAGAATTGCCTGTGATATTGTACGATGTGATAAACTACGAGTAACTTATTAATTGCGTGAATGCCTAAAAATGTATTGCCTTGTTTTAATAGGTATATTCTCGCAACGAACTACAAAAAATTACACAAAATGCCTGGGAAACGATTGAACTCCCTAGGACGTGGTTAAATTGCTAGGATATTTTACTGCAGCAAAAGAAAACGGAGGTGTTATGCTTTCTTTTAAACGTCAACCAGCAGGTAGGTGACATGCTATTTCTAATCATAATATAACAATTCACACGCCACTGACACGAACTGCGATACCACACCTGGTTCGACTTAGAAATAAGTGTATGAATCAAATCGAATTAAATGAAATTGTTTAGCCAGAATCAGTGTGGCATGACAACGGACAACACTCAGTGGACAGAGCATAACTGCTTATCATCATTCTGAAGGTTCAAAAATTGTTCAAAATAACTAATTTGTTCTTATAAAGATTTCAATTATAATATAAAACTTTTTCTGACCTCCTATAAATAATATTAACAATGAATGCTGGTCCAATCCTGCGAAATCCTCTTCTCTCTCCTTTTAACGCCCCCATAAACCTGCTTATTCATTCAGCAGAGAGTAATTATAATCAATGGTCTGAGCTTATTTAGCTCCGCATCCCCGATCCGAGAACCTGCAAAGACTAAAGACATCTTTACCCCTGGCCAGGTCGCCTTTCACCAGCCACTAAACTCAGCTATTCATGGAGTGACTCCAGGGGTTCGTTAACTTACCTCAGTGACGAATGGTTAAATTAAGGGAATTAATCCACCAGTTAACGACCGTGCAATGAAAATTAGAACACCGAATGGGATGTGAATCTGTGATATATTCGCTCGCCGCGCGGTTAGTGCACTTGATATTAGAAGGGTGCATAAATACCGGGGATGGTGATACCCTCGCTATTAAACATTATAGAGCAATTTAAATAGTTTTGGTTAGTTGGGGGAAAGTGGAGGAACGGCTGTCTCTCAGAATGATGTAGCTAGGCTACCAGACATTCAGTGCTTGCATGAGAATCTAACGTTGTTTGCACATGGTTGCCTTTCCAAAGACTTGAAATCGTGTTGTGTGAATAACTTTGTGAACATAAATAGACGACTTGACCTATCGCCACTAATATAGGAAGAAGTAACCTATATTTTGACTGAAACTCGACTAAAGAGAAATGTGATTTAATTCCTCTAACATCACTATAATAGCTGAGGTACTAAAGATGTAGGTTTAGTCTTCGAAGTTATAAGCTGCAGCATGGAATCTTAAACAGGATCTTAAGATAATACCTAATAAGACTTTATTTACATTCCCTTTTCATAATATTATCCAAGAATTCAAATATTAGTTTATTTCTTCGTTCTGTCGTGAGACATCCAGAATGAGATAAACGAAGTGACTATGCTAACTTGAAGCTGGCTATTTGCACAAGGGTGCCCAAGTCGTTTAAAAAAGAAGAAAAAGTGACTGTGCTGCTGACAATGCTGAGATGTTTGAGATAGAGTTCTTGTTCATAATCTAATAAAGGAGTAAAATCTGCAAAAACTAGACATACAGTGAGGATGTTTATTATAGCACTATTGAAATTTTGACCCGAATGAGATAAAACTTTTGTATGAAAACTAAACTCAATAACATGAATTTTACTGCTTGTTTTCAATTTTGACAGTCTGTGTGTCAGTGGGGACGTTTAACCCACCGCTTCCCCTTTACCTAGATTCTGAACAAAATGAGATTGAGATTTGCTACTAAAGGTAAATTCAATGACATCAATTTTGTTCCCTTTGACATAAAATTGATGTGTCAAATATCAAAGATGACGTTGCAGACCTACTTATAATCATTCTCACTCACACACGGGCTGTCAAAATTGAAAACTAACATAATTTCTGTGCGGATACTTAAAATTGACTTTTTACAATCACCCCAAACGCAGCGTCATGTTTGACATTTGACAAATTTGTTTTATCAAAAATCCGTAAAATTTATGTCATCGAATATAGTTTTTGTACAAAAATTCTGGCTCAGTCGGCTCTGAATTTAGAGGAGGCGGACTTAAAATATTCTACAATTAAAAATCAAGTTCATTTTTGTGTAATTAAACCATATACAGGGTGTCTCTGAAAGGTGCGGAAAAAAAGCTACCACAAATTCCTGAGGCCTAAATAAGCCGATCTAACCCAACTTATCTCTGTCCAAAAGTGGATGATTTCGGAGATACAGGGTGTCAAAAGTTCAATTTGGTTTCCGTTTTTCTTAAATAACTTCTTTAATAATTAGTATATTTTCACAATATTCGGCTGAAGGGGCTTTTGTGGGGTGAAAAATTAAAAACTGCAATCATTTTTATTGTAAAATTTAGAGGGCGCCACCTGCGGTACCTTGAACACATTCAAAGCGAACTATCTTTTTTGGGCCACTCTGTGTTTAACTTTTAAATAAAAATTCTTATTCTCCAACGTCTTTTACCAAAAAAAGGCATACGTGGTAAGAGTTGATTTGAGCAGCCGTTTCTGAGATATCTGGATTTAAGAAAATCACTACGTGCATGGCCAGGCCTAAAGTAAGTAATTGTATGAATTGAAATAAAAAAAAAAACTGTCACTGAAAGCTACAAAAAAACGACTAGGTACATAAATGTGGATTTAACTTTATAGGTATTTTAGTTAAAACAGTCAATAAGAGATTTATCAACAACAAAAATTTAGTTTAATTTAATAAAAAAAATGCTTTTATCAAATGTTCAAAATGATCTCCATTTTCGTGTATAGGTACAAAGATTTATACGCTTTAAAAAATTAAATTGAACTCTTTGGAGCATTTCGTGATCATTTTTCAAAACGTCCATTCCGGTTTCAATACATCTCCTTAATTAACCTTCTGTATCTACTATATGGCCTAGAATACACGGTTTTCAAAGTTCCCCATAAAAAGTAATCCATCGGTGTCATAGCAGGCGATCGAGCTGGCCAACTTGTGGGTGCATCATTGGCTCTACCTATCCATCTATTTGGATACTGTTCGCTCAAATAATTACGTACATTTATCGAAAAATGTGGAGGAGCACCGTCATGCATAAACCACATTCATCTTTGAAGTTCCAAGGGCAGGGGATCAAACAAGTGTGATAATTCGTTTTGCAGATGTTCCAAATAATTTTCGCCTTTAAGTTGAGGTGGTAAAATGACAGGACCAATTATTGAAAGTGTCTATGATTCCTGCCCACACATTGATCTTAAACTCATGCTGATAATGATAATGGCTTACTTTTGATAAGTAATGGCTTACTTTAATCGCATGAGGATTTTCTCCAGCATAGAAATGTTCATTGTGCAAATTAGTTATGCCACCCCGCGTGAAACAGGCTTCATCTGTGAATAAAATTCCTTGTGTAAAGTTCCTATCCTGATTCTTCTTGGAAATGAACCGGCAGAAAGCTAGACGTGGTGCATAATCATGGGGTAAAAGGTCTTATACCCGTTCAACATGAAATGGGTGCAGTAATAATTGTTCTCTGGTCACTCTGTTAACAGTATCTTTGCATACACCTAGCTCTAAGCGCAATCGTCTGGTGCTCAGTTTAGGATTTTCTTCAATCCTATTTAAAATATCTTCCTCAACCTCTGGAGTTCTTATCGTACGTGCACGACCTTAATTAATAGAAACAGGCGTAAACCTACCTGTTTCACGAAGACGTCTTTCATTAAAGGTTTGATGGTTTGGTAAACGACGATTCGGAAATCGTTCACTGATAATCTGCAAGATTCTAAACCATTTCTTTGGCAATATCCAAAAACCAATAGCATATCGTTCATTTCTCCATTAGTATACTGTACGGCCATTACTAAAGTAAATTTGAAAATTGTTTGACAATTATTCCAGTGTATGCTTGAATTGTTTTTTTAGATTCGATTTGACACCAATTACTTACTTGGTTTATAGTGACAGTGATCTCGTTGATGTAAATTCGTTAAGTGGGTCCCGTGGTGTAGTGGATAGAGCGTTCGTCCACCAGCCGGTAAACCTTGGTTCAAAACTCACCAGCAGCCGAAAAGTATTTGTTGTGCTACTCGAGCCAAAATCGGGATGCACCTTGTGGAAGGCAATGGAAAAGCACCGCATAGTACTCTGCCTCGTAATACTTCTCAAATAGTGCCTCTCGGACTCTTCCGATAAAAAGGGTGGTCCCAAAAGAGTGAACTTCAACAGTACGCGCACCACAGGCATATGTGAGAGGTAACTCACACCTGAAACCTGGTATGACACTTTAAGTAAAATAATTTTAATTCAATGCCTTTGCTTCAAATTGTGTTCAATTATTACAATTATTATTACTAATAACTACTTAAGTACTTAGGCCTGGCCATGCACGTAGTGATTTTCTTAAATCCAGATATCTCAGAAACGGCTGCTCAAATCAACTCTTACCACGTATGCCTTTTTTTGGTAAAAGACGTTGGAGAATAAGAATTTTTATTTAAAAGTTAAATACAGAGTGGCCCAAAAAAGATAGTTCGTTTTGAATGTGTTCAAGGTACCGCAGGTGGCGCCCTCTAAATTTTACAATAAAAATGATTGCAGTTTTTAATTTTTCACCCCACAAAAGCCCCTTCAGCCGAATATTGTGAAAATATACCAATTATTAAAAAAGTTATTTAAGAAAAACGGAAACCAAATTGAATTTTTGACACCCTGTATCTCCGAAATCATCCACTTTTGGACAGAGATAAGTTGGGTTAGATCGGCTTATTTAGGCCTCAGGAATTTGTGGTAGCTTTTTTTCCGCACCTTTCAGAGACACCCTGTATATATATATATATTCGTTTGAAATAAATAAATATATAAACCATGTACCTGTATAATGACATCTCACATGACCCCCTTATGCCATTTAAAATTATTAAGTAAAAAGTAGTAAAACTCATGCCATTAAATTTAGTTTTTGTAGCGAAGTTCTTCTTATTCGTACCAGAATTTAAAGGAGGGTGGGAGATTATAAGCGTCCATACTGTATAAAGGCAGCCTCTACCGACAGAAAAAGGAACCTATAAATCTGACCTGTAGGTAGGTATTAGTTATTATATTACCATCAGTGTGGAAAGACCCATTTAACACGAGTGGGAAATTGTTGTCGACGAGGCGCTAGCCGAGTGCGGCTATCCCACGATTGTGAAATTACTCTTTACACATAAGTAATGTACACTTCTTTTCCTACGACCACAGATTAATGCATAATCTCTGCTGTCGTCCATCGAGATTTACTCCGAACGTTTCGTCTACAGCTATGGTAGATATCATCGGCGGTTATCAGCGGTGTTCACTGATAACTGACCACATGGTGGAAGAGCGCCCCTATTTATATATAGGGTAACGGTCTGGTGACGGCATATCCCCTCCACTAGCTATCTCCACCTCAGCAACGACCAGTCTCTTCAATGATGTCGTAGACTACTGAGTCATACGATGACTAATTTGGGTCTAACGCAACGCCAGATACCAAATCCTCCACAGTTTCACTGCTTCCTGTTTCCTGTTGAAATTATTTGGATAAATGTAAATTTCAATTGTTTCACGATTTAAATGGACGTAATAGTATGAATTAGTTGACAGGACTTTTGTTTTTTCAGAGCATATGGCGTGATCGTCATTAAGCACGGTGTGCTCCGCGACAGCTGACGTGTCTGTTTGGCCCAGGCGGCAGTTTCTCTTGCGTTCGGTCACGCCGGTGTTGATGCTGCGTTTAGTGATTACGATCTATAAAACACCACAGGAATAAGGTAGAACAAACTCAAGCGGCAGAAAGGGGATCAATGGGGTCTTAAGCCGAGCGGAGTATCCCGCGAACCTGTTGTGTAGGTTTAAAGATGGTTTTGACGCCGTGGTGCTGCAGGAGTGTTCCGATTTGATCTGTAACGTTCTTGGGGTAAGGGAGAAATGCAAATCCCAAAAGTCTTGGTGATTGTTCGCTGGGTGTCGTGAGATGTTAGGTTCTGGGTCGTAAGGCTCTCATGACTTCTTGAGCGGTACAGCCATTCCCATGCAATAGTATTTTTTAGGTGGACGAGCTCTTCTTGGAGGTGTTGGGTCTGACCAATTCAGGATGCATGATTCACCAGAGTTTTTATTACTGTTCCTTTTTGGCCTGAATGCTGGTTGGATTTTTTGGGTGAATAAACCCACACAGATCGGTGCTTACACAAATACTCCAATCCCCATCCAGAAAGAGAAACAAGCTGTATAGAAACTCCGGCGAATCGTGCATTTCGAATTTGTCAAACCCAATTCAAAAAGTTCGCAATATTCTACTTTCGCTAAAGACCCCCATTGATCCACTTTCTACCGCCGGAGTTTATTGCTCCTGTCCTTTTACCTGCTCCTGTGGTGCTTTAAGGCCGATTTCCATTAACGCTTTGCCTCGTTTCAGTACACGGCGCTTCAAAAATAAAACACATGTACTCTTATGTACTTACCCGTTTCCAACTGAGGCATCAAACTTCATAAGAGTACATGTTAACGCGTTTTGAAGTAAAAGTACATGAAGTTTTGAAAGAGTACATTAAGCGAGGTAAAGCGCTAGTGGAACCCGGCCCCTATGCATTGGAACCATCAAACGTAGAAACTGCCGCCTGGGCCAGACAGACAAGTTAGCTGTCAGGGAGCACACCGTGCTTCAGGACAATCACGCAATATGCTTTGAAAAGATGGAAGTCCTGTCCACTAACTTCATAATATTACACTCGTACAACGTGAAGCAATTGAAATTTATAAATATGAGTCATCGTTTGACTCAGGAGCCTATGACATGATCGGAAAGACCGACCGTTGCTGAGGTGGAGATAGCTAGTGGAGGGGGTATGACGTCATCAGACCGTCATCCTGTAAGTAGGAGCGCTCATCCAGAGGGCTCGAGGAGAAAGCTAATGAAGGGGATATGACGTCATCAGACCATTATCCTATAAATAGCAGCGCTCTTCCAGATATCTGGAAGAGCGCCCCCCTTATCAGTGAACACGAGAAGGGGAAGCATCGCTAGCGCACACGTAACTGCTGAATGATGTCTACCACAGCTGCTGTAGACGAAACGTTCGGAGCAAATCTCCATGGACCAAGACGCAACAGCCCGGAATCTGTTACGATTTCAATGGAAGCCGGCCGAAAGCCTACACACATCTTCTAGCATACCTACTTACTTTACATACTAAAAACTTCTTGGTCTGGTTGAAAGAAACTGGATCTGTAGAACACCACGATGGATCTCTCCAAGTGAATGTGGTTCTAAGTGAGGAGGAGATACCACAAGATGGCTACCACAGGATACCACAAGATACCACAAAAAAGACTATAATCCCAGTGTTCAGTAGAAGCACCAAATTAATTTAACGTGTGCAATTGGAAGAATGTTTTGCTCGGCAGCTTGGGTTCGTCGAATTAATTTAAAAAATTTTTTTTTCCTCCTACAGACTTGCGTAGCTAGCGGTTCAGTTCGCTGGCTAGCGAGCCTAAGGTCGCGAGTTCAAAACTCACCGGCTCGTGTTATTTTTCGGATTCATTTTCGAATGTCTGTGAAATGTAAAAAAAGCGATCGAAGGTTTAAATTTAAATCGCATACTTGATGCTGGGCGAATGAGTAAGATGCTCGAATCCCATATTATCGGAGTGGGGCGACTTTGTTTTACCTACTTACATAGTTAAGACCGATGCTCCCTCCTATTAAAAAAAATTCCTCCTAAATATCTTTTGGATATTGATTGGAAAAAACAATTTTTTAGTAGACATTCATTGACATACGATCGATGGACGAAGGCGCGAAAAAAATACTAAATTTGCAATTGGGGGTGCCAAATTCACATTATCCAAAATATTCTAAATATTCTAAAACTGGAAACACATGGACCAACGGTCGACAAACGATCTATTTGATTCATTTTTTTTTGCAATTCAGTAGAAAAATTGTTAATTTTTTTTTTCAAACGATGTCTAGAAAGAAACTGCCTAGAAAAAACTTTCTGGTGGACAAATATGGACATAAACATCGCATTGGGGGGAGGGGGGATGGGAAAGTTCACAGACCTCTTTCTAAAAAATTTATCCTAACTATAAAGATTGATTGATTGATTGATCTCCCGTGAGAGGGCAAAGTCACGCCACACGCTACCGATTACGACACGAGATCAAACGCTAACTTATGCGTCTTAAAGTGAATATACCTCGGAACGCACCAAATCATATCCACTTTATTTAGACCATTGTCGTTTTATTGTGGCTATTTCTACATTATTTCCACTATTTCCACGTTTTTTCCACTATATCCATTTATTTTCACTTATTTACACTTATTTCCGGACTATTTCCAGTTATTTATTTCCACCATAGTGTACAGTTGTTATTATTTTCCTCGTTATTTTCATAAGGTAAGTAAAGGGGGGAAAGGTGGGGGGGAGATGATTTATTTATTGAGACATTTTTCTGTCTACCTTAGCATTTGCACATATCACCAACATAGATATTAATTTGGGTCGCGCAGAATTTACTCCTACTATAACTATACCTATAATAGTCTCTACTATCAAAACGGTTTACATTAAGTAGGTACGATATCGTGCAAATGAAAGACTCATAATATGATACTAGATAGTATAATACGACGCTGTACTTAAAATTTCTAGTTTCTTCAAAGTCTTATCCTTTTTGGTCATAACTTTCTGTACCAATAGCGATTCCATGGAACTGACCAGAAGGATTTCGCTACATTAATCAATAGCAGGAGGAGTTTTGTTATTTGTCACCAGCAGCTGGGCGTACTAGGCCAGTAAATCAAATTGTGTGCTTGTATTTAGTATTCTAAGTTTACCAATCCCAAGAATCATTATTTATTTTCTTAATGGATCCCTTTGATAGATCGAATTAGTTAAGTCTCGGTAAACTTAGGATCGATGAGAAGAATTAGAATTTCTCATTAAATTCCAAACCATTTTCTGGGTAGGCTCGTTGAGAAAGTTTGAGTAATGACGGCAATAGAATTCAAATAACAACATCTAATTAGATATCGAAGTGGAGTTGTTTGTTATGTCGAGTCGGAGGTAATGTTAAAATTTCATTCGTTTCGTTCCCGCATGCCTTCGTCCATGTTCATTAAATATGCCAGATTTGGTAGGATTTGGAGAAGTAATTTAATCCTGTAGAGATTTGTACGTACATATTTAATAGATGATATCGTGTAATTGATGATTATCTAATCTAATGTTATTGTCAACGTTCATTAAACTGATTTAAAGTTTTGAGCTCCAGATGTAAGCCGGAAGCCAATTTACATAAACATCGAGCCAAAATTTACTCGAGCGATAGTGAATCGAGCCTAAAAGTTGTTTTAGAAGCTTTAACACAAACTCAGATTTTACTGAAGCTAAATTGTTTTAGCGCTCCATTCCCGAAAACCGGTAATGAAGTAATTCAAACGGATTCAAAGGAAATTAGTTTTTTTTTGTTCTTCTACAAGCGTACGATTTTTCTTATTGAAGTCGTATTGGAAATGAAAGAAACTTTTCTCAGATCTTGCCGTTATTGGCAGGCAGCAACGTTGAACGCACAAAATGCGTGGTCATATCTTTCTACGTTACAAAACATAATAAAGCAGACACATATAGGTAGGTACAAATAATTTATCCATTCGTAATAATTTTATGTATACTTACATTCTTCGGATAGAGTCGTTTAATACCTAGTCACATAAAGCCCCCCCCTCACGAAGCATCCATTATTAATATTATCATTAAATTAGAAAGACAGATAGAGATAATTCAAGTTCGCGAGTTGTAATCCAGACGCCCTTCTAATTTACATAAACATCAGAAGCTGGGGAAGCTGCAATCCAGGCACTCCCGGCAGTACTTATTTGCATCTTACACCTGAAGCAGTGGGCGCCGTGGATCATCTCTGGAGGTCTCCGCCTTCTCGTGACGCTGCCGCCGATCTGAGGAGTTAGTTTGTAACCGAATATATATGATAATTGCCGCCTGTTGGTGCCAGATGTCTACCCCAAAAAGCTCTAGATTATGTCTTTCTTAAGACGTTTCTCATTTGACAGGACCGGGATAGGTATCTGATCTAGCTTAGGGTATGAAATAATGAGAGAAAAACTATGAGCTGAGTTGGTTTTTCTATTTTAAAAAATTCTGCAAATCCTGTGGATCTATTAACTCCGAGACTCCGAGAGCATCATGTTACTGTATTCATAGAAATAAATTACTCTTTAATAGAACTGTTTGGTGACTAAAAATGTCATGATTGTGAAATAAAGAAAGACAAAGTTTTGAATCTCTTCACCTAGCTAGAGAAATGTTTTCCATATCGAGAGTAGTAGCAAATAAGCATTTGCGGAATCTGCAATTCTTCCAACTCCAAAGCAGTCAGTGTCTTGGCGCCCTTCTCTCATATATTTATCCCAGACAGGGTTGGAGTAGCCCTGATGGGTGGTTTCCGCTTTAGAGAGATACAATAAGTGGATTTCGTGGCCATATATCCTTTTCCGAGGACTTCAGATCAAAGCTCCCCACTAGCCCCGCTTACCGCACAGAAGACTCGTATGTTAGCTCCGTACTCCGACAGCGTCGGGCCGCTTTCACAGATCGACGCACTGGTCAATGGAGCGCGACGCTGGGGCCGTCGTAGCGGTAAGGTTTATACCGTTAAGGAATATTAAGGAGTTCGGAAAGAATGTTAAGAGAGTTAAAATTGGAGTGCTTCTAGAATTCAACTATTAATTAGCGTGAAATTCGTTTCAGGATTTATTTCGAGAAATTATTTTGGTTTTCTTATTGCAGTTTTGTAAATCGTTCGTGGATCAGATATTTAGAAATCCTACTTACTTATAATTAACACATCACCTAATATAGGTCTTAGTTAAATACAGAGTGTATCTTTAATATTGCGAAAAAGTTTAAAGCAGATTCTTTGGTACAAAAATCCCTTTAAGAGCTCGTACCTGAAAAGTTGGTTGCATACAATAAGCCTAATCTTTGTGTAAAATTCAAACCAACGCAAGCAAGCAGGTGCATTTACCATCCCTCTTTCTCCTGTCACTCTCATCTCCGTTTTCACGAAGAAAATCTTACATTCGTCATTCGTCTGGACTCTGGTCACTCTGGTTGAGACACAGACGTCGCTCATTCAGGTCGGTTCCGTTACGGTCCTTCATGAATTACTAATAACTTAAAATTAAATCTAAATCTCTCTAATTAAATTAAATCTCTCAACTCATTAACCGGTAATTCAAGTGACTAGCGCCTAATTGGTTGTGACATCAGCATTCAGAGAATTCCAGCGACTGCGGCACCCTCTCTCCAAGGTGAGTGCACTAATAATTTATTTTAGATCTTTTGATCTTAAACATCAAATCACAACAGAGAGTATCAAAGAAAGATTATTTTTTCCAGTTTTTTTTTTTTTTAAGATATCCCAGGACCGTATAAGATACAGAATTCAGCTCTTGTACAGATCTTGTCATTGATGTTAGCAACTTTTTTAGTGTTACCTATTTTTTTTTCATTTTCCAGGGGTAGATATTCTAGAGTTGCGTTGAATTCCCCCCCCCCCTATATCTACGATATAGGGCAATTTGATATTTTAAAAGCGCACTTTTAACCGCCAAATTTTCTACGCAAAAAAAAAACCTTCTTGCGCATCAATCGCAGAAATAGTGTATTTTTATGCGATTCAATTATGAATATTTTCACCGCTTTTTAAATTATTGGCTTTCTGAAATTTTCCATAGTCATGTCATGTTAGCGTAGTGCTTTAATGTGAAAAATTTTCTGTGATAATTTCATTTCATTTCGTTTCAACACGTGCCTTAGAATGGATTCTTAAATTTAAAAATCAAAAAAATTGGCAAAATTTTACAATTTTGTCCCTTTTCCTATGCCCGCCACTGGCTAACTTTACTTGAAAAATACTATTTTTTACACTACCTTTAATAAATTCGGAAAAAACTGAAAGGAGAGTTTTGAAAACCGAAAGTTTGAAATTTTAGAGGAATAAACATCATTTAAAAATATTCGAATATATCTCCGCCATTTTTATATTTGCTTCTTGAAATTTTTGAAGGTTAAGTGCTATTAGTATAGTTGTCTACTATCAAAATTTCCGTTCTATTCCTTCAAAAATAAGCTCATGAATGTTTATAGAAATGTAGACATTTTTACCCTTTTCCTACCCACGCCTCTGGCTTATTAATAGAAATGATGCAAATTGTATTGCATTAGCTCAAATTTCAAATAAGTTTATTCCAATCTTGTTAATTTTGTTTAAAAGTTTTTGATCTTGCCTATTTAGGGGTTCAAAATCTAACCATTTTCCAAAAATTGAAAAGGCCGCCATTTTGGAATGTCTTTACCTATTTTACTCAAATACAGTACCAGACGACTACTTGAGGGTATCTTACTACCAAAAAAATTTCAGCGCTCTAGATTGAAAACTTCGACCAGAAACCGTGCCTCACGGACGGTTTTTTTTCTGAAATTCGGAGGGACGTCCTGTAGAAGTAACACAACTCTAGGAAAATGTACTTTACGAAAATCAAACGTCAGCCCTAAGGTTTATAAGAGTAAAAAATTTCGTTCATTAATCTTGAAAGATGAAGCTACAGGATCGTTTTTAAAAATTTAGAGAAATTAATTTAAAAAAAACATCATGTAAAAAAAAATCGAATATCCGCCATTTTTCTTATTTACTTTTTGAAATTCTCAAGGGTTGAAGTCTATTAGTATAGTTGTCTACTGTAAAAATTTCAGTTTAATTACTTCAAAAATGTGCTCATAAATTGTTGGAGAAATTTAGCCATTTTTACCCTTTTCCTACCCACGCCACTGGCTTATTAATAGAAAAAATGCAAATTTTGTTGCATGAAATTAAATTTCAAGTCATTTACTTCCAATATTGTGAATTTGATATAAAACTCTTTTTCTATCTAGCTTATACAGGGGTTCAAAAAATAGTCCTTTTTCCAAAAATTAAAATGGCCGCCATTTTGAAACGGCTCGATCGATTTTGCTCAAGTGCAATACCAGACCACTCCTTGTGGACATCTTACTCTCACAAAAATTTCAGCCCCCTAGATTGAAAACTGCGGCCAGAAACCGTGCCTCAAGGACCGGATTTGGGGAACTTTGAAAGGACACCCTGTAAAAGTAACGTGACTTGTGGATTTTTTTTCAACGAAAATCTAAAGTCATTCCCAAGCTTTACAAGAATCCAAAATTTCGTTCACTAATCTTGAAAGATAAAGCTACAGGAGCGTTTTTAAAATCGAAAAATCGTGATTTTGGAGAAATAAATAAATATATATATATATAAATATACTTCAGTCTTTTGGAAATATATATATATATATATATAAATATATATATATATATAATAAATATATATATATACACGTTTTTGTACCAAGTTGAGATCCGTTTTAAATCGAGGACAACCCGAGATCCACCAGAAGGAGCAGACTTTTTGAAGTATATTTTTTACAAATAGTTAATAAATTATATTAGCAATATAAAATTCAAGAGAGGGGAAACAATTTTTAAATTTAAATTTTTCTTCAAAAAACTTAGACTAAACGAGATCCGGTGATATAAACTAATCAAGCCGAGATCTGAAGTTGTATATGTCGATGTTTGATATGTATATGTTTATAATTTATCTATAAGATCAGATCCGACATTGTTGTCAGGTCGGTTTGGGTATGTTGGGGTGAATAGTAGTGATTTACAGGATCGTTACACGCAGACCGGATGTAAAGTCACATAAAATTATTAAATAAACACCTGCCAGCCCTTCAGGATTTCAGATTGACCAGAATCTTTCTTTACTCTTATTGCGTATTGTGTGCGAACGAGAAATTTATAAGTACCGAAGTATAAAAATCGATTAATAATAATTGTGGGTGTCGATACTTACTAGTTCTTATGAAATCTTTGTCGAGCATCAGAAACTTTATTGTATTATAAAAGATAAAAAGTTCATTATAAGAAAAAAATAAAAAAATTATTATAAAAAATTTAAAAAATGTTTGGGATCTCGGTTTTTTTATTAGGAAATTAAAGAAAGTAGGTTAAGGGTGAAATTAGCGTATTTTTGTCCCAATTTGTAATCTGAAATGGAATTTAAGCCAGATGCTAAAATATGAAATTCGAGATTTCTTATTTTATTTAGACAAAACTTTTTTTATTACAGAAAATTAGTAATGACCATTAGTAAAAATCCATATGACATTTCAAGATTTTTCAAAGTCGATTCTACGATTTTCATTTTCTTCTTTAATTTTTTTTATAGCCATATTGTTTTTTATATAATTTTTTTTTCATATTAGGTACCTCGCATATTACTTACTTCTCAGTCCACTGAAAATATAGATATAAGCAACTAGAGCTGATATGTTTGCGTATCACGCGGCGAAATCTTTTGATGATATTTTGTAAATAAGTTGAGATCCATTTTTAAAAGACGAGATCCTTCTCGCACCTCGACTTGTTTTTTCGTCATCTAAAAGTGATTACAAAAAAAAATTGTAAAAAAGTGTCCTAATGTTTCGATTAGAAACGGCTAGCTTGATTCGTCGTTAGATAAAAAAAAGTAATTTCGTATATTTTTCCAATATTTTGACAACTAATGATCAGAGCCAAGATTTTTTTTCAGATTACTAATCAGCACAAAAATACACAACTTGCCCCCATATCGTACGGCGTAGAAAAGCGAGATTCTACTTGTTCTAATGAACTACTAAGTTTATTATTTCAGTAACTGTGCATGCTTGAAAAAAATTCGGAAACAATAATTTGATTTTAGATTATCAAATGACATTCTGCGCGTATACAATTTTCATCGTTGAGTCAACTAAGACCAGTAATATGACTTTATATTTTCACGTAATTCGGTGAAAGAAGTTGTTTTGTTTTGTTAAAGTTTAGGTTTTCACGTTTTTTGTTGACCAAACGACATAAAAAAATAATATGGCGGCCTTAAGAAAAAAGTTGACTTTGAAAACTCTGGGATCTAGTCGACTTTGAAAATTTTTGAAATGTCAAATCGGTAGCTTATGACGGCTTATGTAAACCAACAAAAAATAATTAGGTAATACATTCTCAATAATAAAAAAGATATGGCTAAAATAAGAAATCTCTAATTTTCAGTTTTTCCAGGATTTTTCAGAATCCAATGAAAATATTCTAAATTTTTTCAGTTTCTTACTGAGCAGAAAATTGTGCAGTTTTATCTCTAACCGATTTCGTATAGGTATATCTTACCGTTGTTAAGACCCCCATGTAGGTACTGTCATTTAAACTGGACACTGTGTGTATACCAGTACATCATAATATTATGAGAATATTATGAGAATATTATCAGAATATTATGAGAAAGAAAAATCTTTATTATTATTTAGATTATTATAGGTTTTAGATTCTGGCTTGATAGTTTTAAGTTATTAATCAAAAGTTTCAACGTTTTGGGACTGATTAGTCCGTAGCGTAGATCACATTTATTAAGTTGGTACGAATAAAAAAATTATACAGTAAGATAAAGATTCAAATATAAAATACATAATTATATGAAATATGATCAAGGGACTAATCAGTCCCGAAACGTTGAAACTTTCGATTAATAACTTTAAAACTATCAAGTCGGAATCTAAAACCTATAATAATCTAAATAATAATATACTTCGTCGGCAATTGTTTCAATATATACAATTTTCTAATGAAAAGTCTTTATTTTTGATTTGTAAAAAAAAACTTTTGAGAGCAAAAAATCTCTGCTTAAAAAAAACTTTGTATTTTGTTCTAATCATTTATAATGATTAGGACTATACATCGGTACGGAAATTGTGTGCAGTAACTGACATTTCCAACAAAGTAATTTCAGAGAAGCAGTAAGCAGAAACTTTCGTTGCGAGAAAATTTTTCCGCTTGCCGCTTCTCCGAAATTGCTTTTTTAGTACTGTCAGTTACTGTACACATTTTCCATACTAATGTATAGGTGATTATTGTTGCCTCTACTATTGTTGCATTGAAAACTTTGTTATTTTAAGAGTTACAGATTGGCTAAATTGTCGAAGTTGTACAGAATACTTATTCCAGAATCTTGCAAAAAAAATTAGGGCAGCTGTGTATAATGTTGGAATATGCAGAAAAAAACAAAAAATCGATTTATTTATTTTAGAAATAATATCTTTTTCGATATTGAATTAATTAATTTTTTTAGGTTCATAAATCGTCATGAGCTCTGACTGATTTAAGAACTTTCAAATCCGACTAGATCCTAGAGTTTTCATAGTCAACTTTTGGTTTTCTTATGATCGCCGTACTGTTTTTGAATGTCATTCGATATAAAAAAAATCAATTTACTAAATATTTAAAAAATAAAATAAATTTAAATACTTTATTTATGAAAATTTTATTTCTTTTTGTTTTAAGAAAAGAAGAAAATATTTCCACCGAATCTTTCTTTCGCCTCACCCAGCTCTTAACGACTTTTATGAACCTACAAAAAATTGTTAACTTACTTTCGATGATAAAAATGATATTCTAGATATTATAGAGATATTTTTAAAATAAATAAATCTCGAGTTTTCAGTTTTTTTCAGGATATTTCACAAACGACTGAAGTTATCCTAAATTTTGTTTCAAATTCTTAAAAAGTATTAGCAAAATTTTGCACAACTTTGCTAATTTAACCTAATCGGTAACTCTTGAAATAAGGAAGTACAATAATAATGGTCCGGTATAAATTTTATAGTAAGGCGAGAGCTTGGCCAGAACTGGTTAGTGCGCAGACACGTTAGTTAATATACGTGTAGTGGAGCGAAATGAGACGAAAAATGTGTTGTTTTTTTTTCGGCGTATAACCAGCTGCCACTTATACGTATGGTGTATTTGACTACTTCCAACAAGAAATGGACTTTTACGACCTTTTTCCGTAGGTCACCACTTTTTAAATTCGAAAAAATTGAAAAATTAGTAATTCGGAAAAATTGCTTTTTAAAAATGTAAATTGTCATATCTTTAAAACTAATTGAGCTATCGATGAATCTATTTTTTTTTAATTGAAGTGCATACTTCAGCGCTTCTTTTGGCGGTAGGTAATCTTGTTTTTAGGACTTTTATATTTGATTGTGAAATCAAAAGGTAATTGAAACTTTACGCAAAAATGTATTGATATTTTTAGTCAGCGAGAAACTTTTTTATTTAAAAAAAATTCTTTACACATGCAGCGAAGAAATTGGAGCCAAAGTATTAAGAAAGTTTTTAAAAGATAAATTTTTGTCGCATGTTTGGTAATTATTGAATTATGAATTTTTAATTGTGATCTAATTCGCGCAATGGCTGAACGCTAAGCTTATTACGCACGGACGCATAGCCAGTCGCTTGCCTCTCTAGTATTTTTGTAGTATCATCGGGCTGAGAAGAAATATTTTTATTACTTTTATAGCTTTTTATTTTATATATCATAGCATTCCCTATGATATATAGTTAGGTAAAAACTTTCCACTTAAAATGCTTTCTTTTTTTAACATAATTCGCTTTCCGCATTCAGCTTGCCGTTTTTCCCCACAAGCAAGTAAGTAGGTAATATAATTATTAATGACAACATACCTTGTAGATATTCTTGGTTTTTGTACAACTGTTTTGTCTTCAACACTCATAGCTTTTTTACAAAAAAATCATTGAACACACGTTGTTGAATAAAACTCTAAAAGGATAAAAATATGTGTAATTGCATGGTCCAAAACTAACCAGTTAAACATTTTCAGAACCTAATTCCACTGGGAGTTTTTTTATTAAGGAGATGCTTTTTTTGACTGTTTATAAAATTGATCAAGGCAAATAACTTTTTCAAATAAGTGTTCCTAAAAAAGTAAAAAATAAATGAGATTACAGCCTTTGTAAGTTAAAAAAAAAAAGTAAAGTTCAGCCCTGTGATAAATTAATGTAACTAAACTGAAAACTGATTTCAATCAACAATCAGAAAAGCACTTCCAACACATAAGGTTACCTGGGAAACAAAACGAAAACTAACAGGAAGCAAACGAAAATAACTGAAGTAGGTAATGTTTAGGTAATTTAAATGAAAAACAAAGGCTGGAAATTTTCATTTTATTTCATTTTTATTTCCTGTTATTTTGGTTTTGTTACGTATTCAATTTTTTTTTTTGTTGAGCAAAATCAGTTTGGCAAAGTCAGTAGTTGAATTTACTATGGTAGGTCTGGATTTTAATTTTTTTACCTTCTAAAGGCTGTATCTCGTTTCTTTTTGAGTTTTTTAATTAAGAAAAGTTATTTGAAAAAGTTGTTTGCCTTGATGAATTATAATACACAGTCGAAAAAAGTATCTCCTTATAAAGACGTCCCATCCCATATTTTTTATTGGCTATTTATATCAATTCAGGTATTGATGTACTTAGTTCGTATTTTTTGTTTTATTTCACATATTTTTTCGAAGTTTATTATTCGGTATACAGTTACCATTAAATAGGTGCATGTACTACCTACCTTGCTTACTGCAGACTTCCTCATACTGACCACAAGATCATACTTAATTAAATATAATTTGGTGATAACTATAATAGTTGCTCACGTAATTCTTTGTAGTTAGCTACTGTAATTTATAAGTTTGGTGGGTTGGTAGGTGATTAAAGAAACCTACAAAGTTTTCAAAATTTATAAAAATACATAATAAAATTCCATAATATGCACAAGCTCTTTCTAGATAATTCATGTAGGTACCTACCTCTTATTTTTATAAGTTACTTTTCAGGGTGCGCTACGCAAACAATAATTATTATAAACTAAATGTTATTGAAATAAAATTTAGCTTCAAAATGAAATCAGAATTTTTATTTTATTTTTGTTCTTCTACAATTTTCAAAACGACCTGTTGATATTTTATACTTTTGATTACAGATCGATATATTGACTTTAGATGAAGAAAAAACATTTAAACATTTAGTTATATAGTTTGTTTATATAATTTATATAAACATAATTTGGATTACATATTCATTTTGATGTCCAATAACAATAATTATTAACATTAACGTACAATAATTATTATTATACCTACAATAATAATACCTACGTTCTACTTTAAATTTAATTAGTTCTTGAAGCCCAAATATTAAAAAAAAATAGTATGCTTTTTTGGGAACGTTTGAGAACTTCACGTGTATTTGCTGTATTTGCTGGTCATACTGACCAGAAACCTGGTCCAAGGACACGTGTCCAGGGCAATAATTATTTCCTACAATAATTGAAGGTAATACCTTAAATGTTTACCTGACAGGTAAAATGGGACTATATAGCTTGTGTATAAGACTGAAACAAAATATGTTTTATAGCTTATATTATACCTTGTTCCTATATTTGGATTAATGTAGGCCTTGCATTTGACTCGACGCTCTCTATGTAAGGGCTAGCGCACGATATTGGCGCGACATCACTTGAAAAAAAGGTCATAGCTACCAAACGGCAATCGCTACAAAGAATAATTTTTATACAAAAACTTCTACTATACAGGGTGATTGATTGAAACGCCACATTAGAAAAAAATAGACTTCCAAATGACCTAGGAATCTTAAATTTGGAACTTAGGCAACACACCTAATAACGAGTCAAAATGAAATATTACCAAGATGGCGGCACATTTAAAAATGGCAAAAGCAATGGCCATCTTTGTTTTTTTAAATGGGACACCCCATATATTATTGCATTTTCAGATTGTCTGAGAAAATGTAATAACAATGATGTTTATAGTTGCATTTTAAATTGAGTAGGCTATGAGTTATAAACAAGTGAAAATCGCAATTTTCCAACTTTAAACCCATTTACCATAAAAACGGCCTATAATATCAAAAAAACGGCTTACATGTTCCTATCTTAACTTTTTATAAGGCATCCAATTATGCAGTTGAAAAGTTTATACAAGGTGGTGAAAATTATCAGATTTTTCATCACCCTGTATAAACATTTAAACTATACAGTAGGATACCAGATAAAAAGTTAAGATAGGGACATGTAAGCCGTTTTTTGATATTATGGGCCGTTTTCGTGGTAAATGGGTTTAAAGTTGGAAAATTGCGATTTTCACTTCCCAAGTAGCAAAATAAGTTCCATAAAGTCTGCATAAACTGCTATACAATAAACCTTATAGGAGTCAAAAATTGTTCCAAACTCCTATAAAGTGCTTATATAATATTTATAGTACCAAAAAGGGCCCACATTTTTTGATACTATAACGCCTCTATACGGGGTATACAAATTTTATAAAACTATTTTATGCAGCACTTTAAAAGTCTTATGAAAATATTCTATACTGATGATGTATTACATTATAAAACTATAGTTAGAGAACCAAAATAAACACTAGCAAAAACGAGTTGCATAATAATACTATACTGTTATTTAAAAAATGTTTCATACTTTTAGTGCGGAATATTGGAATAAAAGAGTTTTATACTTGTCAATATTATACTGAACAGGTATGGCGATGATGATCGCTTATAAACAGTTAGGTATAGGCTACTACCCTCTCATAATATACTTTTGCACAATTTCTCGATTGTGGCGTTAGGTATAGAACAAATTTCATTGCGCCTCAAATTTTATTGATAAATTAGGTATATTTATGAGGTAAAAAACAAATGTGCCCAAGTTTTAACCACATTTGTTTAAAAATTAATAAAATATATAAATTTATATTTTTATTCAATTTTGATATATTTTCTTTTAACTGTCAATTTACAGTTTTTTATTGGATAAAATAATGTTTATTAGATAAAATAATATCTTGAAACTTGAGAAAATTAAGATAAAAGTTAAATTGTGCTCATTTTCACAAAATGGCGACAGTCCCGAATTCAACAAGCTGTGAAATAAAAATGGCGCATTATAATACAATCGTTTTATCCCGCACACAATTCTTAAACAATATTTTAGTGCAAATTATGGCTGTATAGAATACAATACTTTTATAGAGGACGGAAGTATTTTTCTACATTGAACACACTTATAAGACCATTTTACAACTACGCGTATACCAACGCTATAAAATAGTTCTGTAATTCGCATTATATATTCTTAATAGAAAACGTTTATAAAAATATTTTATAAGGGTGATATTATAAACTGTTATACAACTCTTTTACAACTTGATTATAACACCTAAAAACATACTTTTTTAAAGGTTGTGTAACGTTTTATAGGGTTTTTACAAAATTCTTAAAAACACAAGAATAATTCGTTGTATAAGAAAGGTTTTATAAGCGATTATAAATGGACTACACAAAAGAAATTTTATTTTTGAACTAAATTATCTCAAATGTATGCACTAAAAGACAAAACTGTCCCTATGACAACACTTCACGATAATTATAAAACAATTCGCTTCTTTTAACGTTCTATTTTGCTACTTGGGTTGTTTATAACTCATAGCCTACTCAATTTAAAATGCAACTATAAACACCATTGTTATTATATTTTCTCAGACAATCTGAAAATGCTATAATATATGGGGTGTCCCATTTAAAAAAACAAAGATGGCCATTGCTTTTGCCATTTTTAAATGTGCTGCCATCTTGGTAATATTTCATTTTGACTCGTTATTAGGTATGTTGCTTAAGTTCCAAATTTCAGATTCCTAGATCATTTGGAAGTCGAATTTTTTCTAATGTGGCGTTTCAATCAATCACCCTGTATCTTGGCTTCATTTTGTTCACTTCATGTGTACAAAAATTTTCATAACTAAAAAAGTTTGTCGCTTAGTGAAAATATCAATACACGTTTTGCAACATGCACCGTTTGTATTATTTTTGCAAATCAGCTATACAGGGTTATTCACGGTATACGCCACGGAAGTTTATGGCCGTGTCTCTGGATTTAAGGATCTTTTTATTTTTGGAGTGGATAGAGACCCGGCAGAGGTACGTTTTAAAATTATATTCATAATGTACAGGTTGTCCCAAAAGCATGAAACATATCAAAGTTATGTTTTTTTAAATGGCATGCTCCTATGTTATTGCATTTTTAGATTGTCTGAGAAGAGAAAATAAGATTAGCTTTTACAGTTGGTGCTAAAATTCAGAAGTTTTTGAGTTATAAACAAGTGAAAATCGTCATTTTTCAAGTTCATGGCCCTGTACAACGAAAACGGCTGCAGATAGAGAAAAACGGCTTACATGTCCCTTTTTTAACTTTTCATGTACTGTCCTATGATGTACATGAAATGTTTTTACAGGGTGATAAAAAATTTGAAAAATTCTGATATTTCTCCACGCGTCGCCAAATAAAAAAATCAAAGAAAGCGCAAATGTTTCTATACCATAGGATAGTACATAAAAAGTTAAAATAGGGACATGTAAGCCGTTTTTCTCTATCTTGAACCACTTTCGTTGTACAGGGCCTTGAACTTGAAAAATGACGATTTTCACTTGTTTATAACTCCAAAACTTCTGAATTTAAACACCAACTGTGAAAGCCAATCTTATTTTCTCTTCTCAGACAATCTAAAAATGCAATAACATAGGAGCATGCCATTTAAAAAAACATAACTTTGATATGTTTCATGCTTTTGGGACACCTATACATTATGAATATAATTTTAAAACGTACCTTTGCCGGGTCTCTATCCACTCCAAAAATAAAAAGATCCTAAAATCCAGAGACACGGCCATAAACTTCCGTGGCGTATACCGTGAATAACCCTGTATATACTTGAGGGCAGTAAGATACACGATTAGAAGCGCCCATTTGTCTGCTTTAATTTAATGAGAAAATCATTTTTATATCTTGATTACTTTTTAAGATATATTCATGTAAATGTTCAAAAGTACAATTTTTAAAAATCATAAATTTTTATGGTTTTTTGAAATATAAAAGTCCTGACCTACCCAAAAAGGTTGTAAAGAGCCGTTTTGAATGCAAAATTATGCAATGAACAAAACTTATTAGATCTGACCTGGTTATACGTCAAAAAAAAATCGATAACGGAGCGACTTTTATAACGAATTTCGCTCTACTAGAGCGGTAGTTATGTACCTAGTGGAGCGGAAAGAGGCTGAAAATATGCACAAAAAATTTTTCGGAGTAGAAAGATATGGGACCGGTACCATCATATTAAGGGATCTTTGGGGCACTAGAATCTCGTTTTACGACAAGCTCCCTTGGTGCTGACAAAAGTTACAGCCCTTTGAATATCAGATTTGTGATTTTGATTCTCAGATTCAGTGTTTTTGTCCGATTAATCACACAATTTCTGCAAAGTTCCGACTTTGAACACCTTTAAATTTTTTTTTCACGATATCGATTTCAGTTTTTTTGTTACCATCTGATAAAAATGAAGTTTTGCGAATATTTCATTTCACATAACATATAGTCGCGTTTGAAAAATAAACTTTCTAGAGCCGTTGATATGAAACCCTGAAGTTGACCAGACATGTTTAGCATAGAACGGACGGAGTGCGAGTTATAGAGCGGCGACGGCTGTTGAACAAGGAACGGCTGAGAATAAGATTGTTACTGTTATGTAGGTACCTATTCAATAATAATTTAGGGACGTTTATTTAATGTAATATTGTTTAAATAAGGCTTTGTTATTTATTAAATATTTTAACATGCTTGAAATTCATTGAAAATATTCATATTTTCAATTGGTTAATATACCTACCTAAGGGCAATAGGAAGCAAGGTATTTAAGGTATAATATCTTATCTACACGCGGTTACACCTATTTACCTAGAAATGAAGTACAATTATTGTACCTTAGTAGGTATTTCCTTCAACTGCAATTTCTTGGGGTTGTGATGAACTGGTAAAAAATAAATAAATATTTTTAAAACATTAATGTTTTATTCATCATCAATAAATAAATATCATCGTGTGGCTCTAGTAAAGCCCTGGTGAAATGCGATAATATACAAAATAATTTCAGTTTAAGGGTGTAAGCCGAACACACGCGTGCGAGGTTTATTTCTTATCTATAGGCGGTGTTTAATATCATATGTTTAATTGTGTCATTAGTATTAATTTTAATCAACATTGATAGTGTTAGTATCAACACTCAACAATGTTTAATTTTGATGCCAACGTGAAATTCAGGTAAGGAAGGATTTTGAATATATTTTCTAATAATTAGTCTAATACAGTCGAATTTGCTAGAGAAATTTTACAACTTACACACAGTTATTGTATTAGGTATAGAGGGTGTAACAAAGTGGTGACTTTAAATTAGAATGGCGATTCCTTTTATTTTTTAGTAGAAAATACTCAAATAAGCATGTGTCGTTATTTGCATAATTTTCAAGAAAGATAATTTTAGAAAAGAGGTCAAAGTTTTATTAAAAAATTTATTTTTCATTAATTATTTTTTTTCTTTCTTTCATTTCAAGTTCAGATTTTATAATAATGAAAAATATACACCCCGATATTGTATGTATATTATGACCAATAATTCAATATTTATTCCTCCTCAACAGGAGAAAAAGTAACATGAATTTGAATCATTGCATAATTTGTGACGGAAGTCTCGATGATTTGTCAAGAACAGTTATTCAGACGCCCACGACCCACGAGTAGAGGAATCTCAGCCATTCTTAACGCGTCAGAAAAAAGACATGACAATCTTTGGACAAGACTCGAACCTCACAAAAAAGTTTTGGAATCAATGAAGTATGATTATAAGTATCATCACGAATATTACAAGCGTTATACTAGTTACCAAAATACCGAATACCAACGGCAGATACAAAGCAAATCCCAAAATAATAGTGGAGCGGAAAGAGGCTGAAAATATGCACAAAAAATTTTTCGGAGTAGAAAGATATGGGACCGGTACCATCATGTTAAGACTGAGACCATACCTTGCTTTCTATTGCCCTTTAGGTGAATAAATTTCAAGCGTGTTAAAATATTTAATAAATAACAAAGCCTTATTTAAACAATATTACAATAAATAAACGTCCCTAAATTATTATTGAATAGGTAACATAACAGTAACACTCGCAGTAACAATCTTATCCTCAGCCGTTCCTTGTTCAACAGCCGTCGCCGCGCTATAACTCGCACTCCGTCCGTTCTATGCTAAACATATCTGTTCAACTTCAGGGTTTCATATAAACGGCTCTAGAAAGTTTATTTTTGAAACGCGACTACATGTTATACGAAATAAAATGTTCACTAAGCTTCATTTTATCAGATGGTAACAAAAAAACTGAAATCGATATCGTGAAAAAAAAATTTAAAGGTGTTCAAAGTCGGAACTTTGCAGAAATTGTGTGTTTAATCGGTCAAAAACACTGAATATTTTGAAAATTGAACAAACTTCTTGCATTTCAAATACGTCATTTCGTTTACTGATCATAACTATAAAGGAAAAACAAAACTAGAGTCCCCAATGTCAACCGGTGACGGAGAAAAAAAATACTTTGCGAAGCTTTTACTTGTGAAAAAAAATCACAAATCTGAGATTCAAAGGGCTGTAACTTTTGTCAGCACCAAGGGAGCTTGTCGTAAAAGGAGATTCTAGTGCCCCAAAGATCCCTTAATATGATGGTACCGGTCCCATATCTTTCTACTCCGAAAAATTTTTCTACCTGAAATAAGCGAGATAGCGGGCTCTTTCCGCTCCACTATAATGAGCGCACTGCAAATAAGGGACGAATCAAAATAAATTTTGATATTAGAAAGATGTGCTTCATTTGCAACAAAGATGGCAGAAAAAAAAAGAAGAAACTCATTTCTATTAGCACAGGCACTGGTGAGAATACTAGAAAAAAAGTTTCAAATGCAGTCAATTTAAAGATTATGCCTAGATGTGGAAATGTTGTCTAAATCATCAGCTGTATCAGATTTTTGCAATCACTGAAAATATTTTTGAAGATAAACTAAACAGCAATTTTTCCGAGGAAGAAGAAGTAAAAGAGTTGCTGTATTAATGAGCGTAAGCCTGAGTAAGTATCTCACATGCATAATGATGATATTATTGAGATTATGTATACCTACCTATTATGTATAAAATATAGTTTTTTAACCTATGTACTTATGTAATTGAAAATATGAATATTTCCAAAATATCAAATCCTTATTTAAACAATATTACATTAAATAAACGTCCCTAAATTATTATTGAATAGGTTACATAACAGTAACAATCTAATTCTCAGCCGTTCCTTGTTCAACAGCCGTCGCCGCGCTATAACACGCACTCTGTCCGTTCTATGCTAAACATATCTGTTCAACTTCAGGGTTTCATATCAACGGCTCTAGAAAGTTTATTTTTGAAACGCGACTATATGTTATGCGGAATAAAATGTTCACAAAACTTCATTTTATCAGATGGTAACAAAAAAACTGAAATCGATATCGTGAAAAAAAAATTAAAGGTGTTCAAAGTCGGAACTTTGCAGAAACTGTGTGATTAATTGGACAAAAACACTGAATATTTTAAAAAATTGAACAAACTTCTTGCATTTTAAATACGTCATTTCATTCACTAATCATAACTATAATGGAAAAACAAAACTAGAGTCCCCAATGTCAACCGGTGACGGAGAAAAAAATATTTTGCGAAGCTCTTACTCGTGAAAAAATAATCACAAATCTGAGATTCAAAGGCCTGTAACTTTTGTCAGCCCTTGGTCAGCCCTTCCGGTTACACCGGAAGTTGCCATATTTTTCTTGTTTTTTTTAATGGTACACCCTGTATATTATTACATTTTCAGATTGCCTGAAAAACAGTAATAAAAATGATGTTTACAGTTCAAATTTGTAACGACCAATTAATGAGTTATAAACAAATAAAAATTGCAATTTTCCATTTCAAAGCAGCTTAGCTTGAAAACGGGTCAAGATATCGGAAAACGGCTTACATGTCCCTATCCTAACTTTTTGTATACTATTATGCTGGAGTACCTACCTAAAAAAAAAAAATATTTTTTATTAATTTTCTTTTTGAAAACGCTGATTTTTCATCACTTTGTATACAAATTTCATCAGCACCATAGGATACTACGTGAAAAGTTAAGATAGGGACATGTAAGCCGTTTTCATCTATCTTGACCCGTTTTCGACCTAAGCTGCTTTGAAAATGAAAAATTGCGATTTTCATTTGTTTATAACTCATAAACCAGTCGTTCCAATTTTGAACTACAAACACCATTTTTATTATATTTTTTCAGGCAATCTGAAAATGTAATAATATACAACTTGTCCCGTTTAAAATAAGATAGTTGATGGCTACAATAGGACCAGAATAACTTGGCCTCTGGTTCTGAGAATTACTGTTGAAGACGGGTTATATTAGAAATGCACTGTATTGGTCATTGCAGATTTCAGGCGTGGCTATTGCAGGGTATAGTCGGGTTAATAATTTTTTAAAGTTTTCCAGATATTGTAGAATTTTAAAAGGTAAAATATTCAGTCTATTGAAATACTTCTTTCTATACTGACTGCCTAATTTTAACTTGCAAATTGTTTGTGCAAATATTACAAATTTTGTACTCCGTTAAACAAGTTTTTTAAAATTATGGCAAATTTTAATACAAAAGTGGCTCATAAAACACTTTCCGGACAAAGCCGTGAAATTATTAATAATGTTTGTCAATATTTTCGCGACGAATATGACAAGGGTGGGCCTATTGTGGCAATCAATCAAATTCAAAAACGAGTTGCGGCTGCAACAGGTATAAGTGAAAGAACTGTAAGGCGGATAGTGGCAGAGAGAAAAAGCGTCGTCGGCGGTCAAGCTAGTCAATTTAGTTCTCCTGGTAAAAAGAGAACTAAATTAGCATCAAAAACGAATTTAGATGACTTTGATCAATGTTTGGTGCGTCGGATAATTCATAATTTTCACGTGACGGAAAGGCTAACTCCCACTCTAAAGAAAATCACAGCAAAATTTAGAGAAGATAATGGATACACTGGAGGAAGAGAAAGCTTAAGGAAGGTGGTCCATAAACTAGGGTTTCGGTGGCGAAAAACAAATTCCAACAGAAAAATCTTGATGGAAAGGCAGGATATACGCTACTTGCGTCTTCAGTTTCTGAGGAGAATGAGGGATTTTAGAGCCGAAGGCAAAAATATAGTGTACATGGATGAAACATATATTCATTCTTCTCATGTTCATCAAAAAAGTTGGAGCGATGCTAGTGGAGAAGGACTGACGCAACCTATCTCCAAAGGACAAAGGATGGTCATCATACATGCCGGTGGAGAAAATGGCTTTATTCCAAATTCGTACGTGCGATTCAAGTCGAAGACGAAGAGTGGTGATTATCACGATGATATGAATTACGCAAATTATAAAAAATGGATGGAAACGAAACTGATCCCTAATTTGCCGCCTCACAGCGTACTTGTGATTGATAACGCCCCATACCATAATGTCCAGTTAAATAAACCACCGACTTCTGCTTCAAAGAAAGCGGACATGCAGCAATGGTTGCAACAAAGACAAATTCCATTTCATGCGGACTTTTATAAACCAGAGCTGTATAATCTCATCAAGTTGAATAAGCCAAACTTCAAGACATATGAAATAGATGAAATTATGCGAAGACACGGCCATGATGTTTTGAGACTGCCGCCTTATCACCCAGATCTCAATCCGATCGAGTTAGTTTGGGCTGATATGAAACGCTATGTTGCAGATAGGAATGTTTCCCAAAAATTTGAAAATGTCCAGATTTTATGTGACCAGTTTTTTGAATCATATACTGCTGAGCAATGGAATGCAAGATGTGACTATTCCAAAAAATTCGAGAAAGAGTTCATGGCCAGAGAAGGAGCTATGGATATTGTAGTCGAGGACCTAATTATTGAACTGGGAGGGATTAATGACGACGAAGATAACGATAGTGATATGGATTATGATTCTGATAGCGATACTGACAACGAGCCCTTATCAAATGACACGATGCTGGGTGAAGAATCTGTCTCATAAAAAATGTAAGTTGGTATTTTCCTAATACTCGTGCTTTTTTGATACCTTTTTACCCTTTTTTTTCAACACAAAATGAAATTCAAACATCCGTAATTTAAAATATTTTCTGTCCTCGAAGTTTATATAATTCTGCAAAGGCAAAGACGTCTTGTTTACTATATTATAGGTACCTAAAATAAATACCCTCACTAATTCTCGGCAAAAAGCGAACACGACTTTTTCGTAATCATAAGTCATTGGCAACGGGTTTTTCAACCGAACCACGGCCTAACTGTGTGCATCGAGTTCATTTTATTTCAGCACCCTTCACTTTCCTAGAATTGCAGCATTATTTGTTATTGAAGGATTGTGATACTTACTTGGCGATTCGCAAAACACGTAAAAATAATACAGCAGTCTAAAACTTATGCCATGGAATGTACTTAGAACCGGTTAGGTGGGCTGATCTAATAGCATTTGCGCTCCCTTTAGAGACCTTGCACTCCCTCATCAAACGGCCAACTTATTCTGGTCCTATTGTACTTCGGTATAACCGGAAATGGTGAGGGGTTGTGAATATTTTAATTCAGCTCGTCAAAACCAAAATTATACACGTACAAATTTTTAGACTTCTACTCCTTGGACTTCTCCATATAAAAATGCCCTAAGGTTCTCGCGCCGCACCCTGTATATAATAAATGTTTTATTGAACGCTCAAATTCGAGCAAAAAATTGATAAATGAAGCGCGATGCAGATAAGAAGACGCATTTTCCGGGTGATTCGGATAAAACTATTAAATTTAATGAGTTTAGAACATAAGTACAATGTTATTATGGTAATGTAATCAATTTATAACCTTAAATATAAGGAAATTTCTGAGAAAACAGCTTGTGAAGTCGAGAGTGTGCACTTTTTGTTAGTGATGTGAAAATCGGAACATTAACGAAAAAAATTAAAACCATATCAAACAAAAATAACAGTTTCCATGGCAATTTTATAAGATCTGTCTATTAAATTAACAGTGGGTATTATAAAGGCCAATTAAGTTAACGGGCAGATTTTTGTGACCGTTTTCAAAGTGAATATCGACGTCAAATTACTTTTATTAACATTTTTGTAATCCCTGTCCGGCCAAGAATCACTGAATTGCTATATTTTCCACCCAGAGTCGATACATATTTTCTAGAAACGGCCCCCGAAATCTGTACGTTAACCTAATGAGCCTTTATAATATCTACTGTAAGTCTATTGAATTAAATCTGTTAAATTAAATTAAATTAATCTATTAAATCTGTCTAAGTTAAGTTCATTTTCTCAAAAATTTGCTCATTTAAGGTTACAAATTGATTACATCACCGTATTGGCAATAGAATAAAGTATCAAAAAATGGAATAAAAAGTAAGGGTTTTCTATTAAAAAAAAAAATGCCGATGACGTCACAATTTTTTCACGTATCAGCTTATACCCGAATATTATTTCAAAAGTTGAACAGCTTAAAAGAAAAATCGGCCTGTTTTTTATTTCATAAAAAAAACAACGTTTTCCGTTTTATCGAATTTATTTCTTACTTTTGGCGCTCACTGTATGTACCTACATCATTGGATTTCATTTGAATCTTCAATTATTCAATCTTCAATTATCTTATTGATAAAAATGCAGTTAATTTAACACAAATAGGTACGGCAATAATAATATGGATTTGCTAATTAACTTTGATGTTTCTTTAGAAAATTTATTAGGGACCCATGTTCAATTGTTTTTTAATGCATTTCCGTGAGGGAGCTATCTCAAAGCGGCAAGGCAAGAGTTAGGAATACGAATTTTATTCTACAGTCGAGATAACCATCAATTTAAGTGCCAAATGTAACCTGATCTGCTTTGCAGTAGTGCCACATTTACCGGATCTCGAGTTGTACAGAAATAATAATATACACGACCACAACTCTAGCGCCCTCTTAAGCGTGAACAGTTGAACTATTTCTGTATAAAAATTGATAAAAAATGGTCAAAATGAGATCCAGACGAAAATTTGCCACCACCCCCCCCTGACCCCTCCTATGTGAAAAAAGTTGATATACACATAGATACAAGTCGAGATCCGAAAAGGATCTCGTCTTGTAAAAATGGATCTCAGCTTGTCTACAAAATGTAACCAAAAGATCTCACCTTGATACAAAAACATCTCTATATATATATATAAATATATATATATATATATATCGTGGGCAGGTGAATTTTGGAAAACCACTTTTTCGTGATCTGGGGGTCATGATCGGTGGACATTTGATGAGTCTGGGTGATTTTCGAAAAGTGATGTCGTCCTCAATAGTGTATTTTTTTGTTAAAAAATACACTAATAGCCCCGGTCATAACTGCTAACGTGAGCTGTTTACCATATCTCAAACGGATCCCCAGAAATCCTCAAAAAAACTGGAAAAAATAATCTTTTTTGACACCTCGTACCCTCGTACATACAAGGTGTTTCTAAATGGAGTACCATAAATTGGAGGACTTGTAGATAAAGTTAAAAAAATACGAAAATGTAGGAAATTTTTTTTTCGAAAAGGCTTTATTGATGAGATACAGGGTGTTAAAGAGTCGACCGACAGACCACTCTTTTGTTAATATTTGTTGAAACAATAACCCAACTGAGACAATTTTTTGTGTGTAACAACAAGTTATAAAGAGAAATAATCAGACAAATTTTCGGTTTATTTCAATAAGCCAGTGGCGTAGAAACAGGGGTCGTTTGACACTTTTCACTCTTTAAAAAAGTAAGGGCTAGGTTTTTTGATGTCTTATTACTTTTTTCTGAATCAACGGTCTTTTTACAATAAAAAAGCCATACTTGTTTAATTTGCCCAGAGGCGTCCGTTTTTGAGATATTTGCAATTTTGTGTAAAAAAAAAAAAAAATGCATTTGAAAATTGTGAAGGTAGCTTTGAAATTTAAATAAACTAATTTTTGGACTTACTTGTCAGTTTGACATTTCATATCCGAAGTGAAAATTAAATAATATTTATTGTCAAGAAAACTATTCAACACATAACAAAACATAAGTAATTTGAACAAAACATAGGTACCTAACATAAAATTACCTAATGATTATCTAATATTGCTCGAAGTGTCCTCCGTTTGCACGTACACATGCATTTAAACGCTTCTCCAACGAAAACATTATTTTTGGTTGATTTGATAATCGTTCAAATGGATTTTTTTTTTTACACAAAATTGCAAATATCTCAAAAACGGACGCCTCTGGGCAAATTAAACAAGTATGGCTTTTTTATTGTAAAAAGACCGTTGAGTCAGAAAAAAGTAATAAGACATCAAAAAACCTAGCCCTTACTTTTTTAAAGAGTGAAAAGTGTCAAACGACCCCTGTTTCTACGCCACTGGCTTATTGAAATAAACCGAAAATTTGTCTGATTATTGCTCTTTATAACTTGTTGTTACACACAAAAAATTGTCTCAGTTGGGTTATTGTTTCAACAAATATTAACAAAAGAGTGGTCTGTCGGTCGACTCTTTAACACCCTGTATCTCATCAATAAAGCCTTTTCGAAAAAAAATTTTCCTACATTTTTGTATTTTTTTAACTTTATCTACAAGTCCTCCAATTTATGGTACTCCATTTAGAAACACCTTGTATATCAAAAACGGTGCATTTCCGGACACATGTTAATAGAAAATTTCTTGTTTATATCTAACCAAAGAATCTATCATCAATTTTTTTCACGATATTAAAGATACACCCTGTATACGTACCTGTATACGTACCTCTTTTCGCCCTCGCAACGGCTGGTCATTTAGATGATGTCGTTAACTCTTGATTCAGATGATTCACAGCGATTCGGGCTTATTCGAGTTATTACTCTGCAATTTCCTGGCTTTTCCCTTCCAATTTTTTTTTTTAATTTAGATTTCTTCGCGATGTAAACTGCTGGAATCTCGGCTGGAATAGTATGACATGATGGACAGGATTCCAGTCCTTTTGTAGCATATGGAGTGATCATCCTGAAATTACAGAAAAAGCATGTGATTTTTCTTTTGTCGACACTGCGTTTGGTTGCCTGCACTTATACAACACTTCAGGAACAGGGTATTCTATCACGGTATCAGAAGAAAGTGGATCAACAAGGTATTTGGCTGAATGAAGAATATTACGAACTTGTTAAGTAGGCTTAATGATAGTTTCGACACCGTGGCGCTGCAGTACGTTACCAATTCAATCGGCGGTGTTCCTGAGGAAAAACGATAAAAATTCAGTTGTTTGCTGGGTACCGTCGATGTTCTGTAAGTACTAGATCGTAACGCTTTCCTGAATAATTTCTTGAACGGTGTAACCATTAAGCACAATATACTTATTTAACTTCTTGTGTACGTCCACTATTATAACTTCTTAACCTGTACATCTTGTGGTCAAATACAGTTACTACTATTTACAGCAGTGGTGATTATCTCGGAATACTATATAACAATAGATTCTTGGGAGAGCAAATGAGGGTAATTTTATAGATACCGAGGAATTACACGCGTCGGTTATAAGGAAACTTCTTAATGCATTAGGAATATAAATTCTGCAACTAGATCTTATCCAAACTATTCTGTATAAAGTAATTCGTCTCCCTCGAACTTCATGCCTGCTGAGTCTAATAACAAATCATTTTTATCAATGAATTTTTTTAACATTCATCTAAGAAAAGTTCCTTATCAGTGCAGGTAACCTCACGAAGAAAGTCTCCTGTTAAATCTTTCTTGATATTCAACTTTAAACCACCTCATAACGCCAAGAACAAAGCGCTAGCGCAAGATTTAATAGCTGATGGGAGCGACGTGACGAAGGGCTTGCGAAGCCCTCAGGTGACGACGGCTGGAGTCCTGAAAGGCCACTTGGGGCTCAAGGACTCCACTGCAGCCGTTACATGTGGGAACTGAAGGACGCCCTGCCCGTAGTGCTTTATTACGGCATTTAGGCGGTATCTGAAAAGGCGTGAAATTGCTTCTGTTTACTGAATTCCGGTTAGCTGGAGTCGTTCATACAGTGTTATGAGTGTTTCGGGGGAGAAATGGGAAATGGAAATGAAATAGCAGAATGGTATAGGCATAATATACCACAGAACTCGCGTGAATAATAATTATGTTTTATGAGCTGTTCAAGGGTACGAATTGTTCAGGTGCTTGTAACATGAAGATATCATTCAATAAAATGAAAGGATTTGAATTTTACAATAGGCAATTTGAATTTATATCATTTTGTTGGTAGCGTGTCTAATTGTTTAAAGAGACAATAGAAAAACGAAACGTGAAACTGCATTAATAAATAAATAGTTATAAAAGAAACTTTGTGAAAACTGACGTTTAGTTTTCTTTTGCAAGGACGTAAGAAAAAAAAAAGAAAAAAAGGAGTAGGGAAGTCTAAAGAAATATAGGGGGGGGGGGGAGCAGAGTGGCCAGAATCTTCCTTGAGGACTCACGCAGAAACAGGCTGGCCTAGATGATCACTTATAACTTATGGAGTCGAGGGGGGCGGTATCCAGTCTGCTCGAAATGTGAGACAGATGACGAGGTCTATACTATATCACTATACTGTATAGGCGTGTATGTGAGGTGTATAGTGGTTTGATGCTCGACATCCTTGAGTCATAAGCCACTTACGCCCTAATAGAGGAAGAAATGTGACCCCTCTAATATGATAAGACCTCCTGGTTGTCGGGTAGTGAAGGTTTGAGTTGGAGTCCCACCTCAAAGTGGAGAAGCTCGGGACCAGGGAAACCTTTTGTGGACCAGAGCCTGTACTGGGTCTGACCAAAAATCTTCTCAAAGAATCTATAAAAGAATGGACTCGCAAGGGTTTAGAGAACCACTGGGAAACAGCACCAGGATGCAGACAGGCCAGGCTGTTTCTGGCCGGTCCGATCGGAAACAGATGGACCAGCATGTCCAGAATGAACCGGAAAGAACTCAGACTACTAGTCGGGGTTCTCACCGGTCACAGCAGTCTGAACAGACACCTACAAGTTATGGGGATCACTCGGGACCCGATCTTTCCTAAATGTGGAATGGATGACGAAGACTCCTGCCATTATATAGGCGTATGCGAAATATATAGCAGCCTCAGGCTCAATATCTTTTGGATCTGAGGAGCTATAAGAGGAAGAAATGAAACTCCTCTCATACAACAACCTTCTGGCCTTTATTAAAAAGTCGGGGAGGTTCGAGTAGGAGTTTCACCATGGTTTGGGTACGGCGAAAAGGGCCCTCGGTGGCCTAGTCGCTTGGGGTGCACCACCCCAACCCACCATACTACTACTACTACTACTACTGCAGTCCCACCTTGTTCGGTTGACGAGAACGGGAATGGCGAAAAGGGCCCTTGGTAACCCAGTCGCTTGGTTTGCGCAAATCCTCCTCAATGAACTATTAACTATAACTAAAATGCACCACCTTACCACTATGATTACTAAAACCTCACCTGAAGTGGTTTCATGCTGAGACTTTTAACATTTTCAACACTTACTGAGAATTAACCTACAACCTACGGCAAGTTTGGTGTTTATGCATATATTTCATATAAAATTTTATCTACGAGTAACTTAAATTAGAACGAAAAGTTATTATTAAAATTAAAAATAAAGTCTTCTAGTGGTCGCTGAAGGTTATTTTCCGTCCCAAATCGGGGTTCACTTCCACCTGCTCCAGAGCCAAGTCAGCGAATGCTCGACGCTGTCAATGATCGTTTACTATTAGTTCCTGGGCCAATTGAATGATGTTGAATTATGTACGGGTCCAGGCCCAAATGCCGATGCAAAATACGCCAAGTTGAGGTCTGCGAACGGCCAAGTTCTTGGGCTCGACGGGGAATTGACTGCCACGGGTATCTTGCACATTTTCGTTCACTGCAGCAATGTTTTTTGCAGACCTCACGTCATGACGACTTACGGGTTCTGTTTGATTGTTGACTGAAGAAGTTAATTCAAATTTATCCACCAAACGAAGAATACCTAGTCGACTCAACAAGACGATCGTGTCCATCGTAAAAATTACGAGCACGGAACTTAGCTGGAACTGAGCATTCATTTTAACAGTAAAGTTTAATAATTTTCACGGGTAGTTCAACACTGTTACTTCCCATGACGATTTGTCTGATATATTGAAATGAACAGAAGAACTGGAACGCATTGGCAGCTGTAAAAGTGACCCGCTTCGATAGAAAGAGCACGATGCTCTGGTAGGGCAGTCTATGTTTGTCTAACTCATACGAGGAATAAGCCTATATAATCGGTCGTTTTTTTATGTATTGTACTCTTCTCCGGTGACTGAAACGGCATGTCACTTTCTGACAGCCCGCGTTCTCAACAAAACTTGAGCTTTCCAGTTCTTTCCAGTTCGAAATTAATAATTACTACTACAACCTAAAATATTTAATATTTACGCTATATGCTGCCAAAATTCGAGCACCCCTATTGGGAAACCTTTTAGAATCCATTAGAAGTAAGTGTATTAACAAGATCGTTGGTTACACGAAGACTCACCTTCGGCTGCCAAAGACTTTGAGTAATGTTTCTATCATGGAAATGAGGCTGATCAGGTGGTGTATCTGTGGAATAAATTCCTGAAAACCCTGCTTCAGCTCTTCCTCATAATAGAGCAGGTGGAGCTTAGAGTTCAGTTGTTGACCAGTCTTTGTAACAGATCTCTTCATCAGCGCGACATCGCGACTGTAATATTCGCCGCAGCCCTATTGTTGGAAGGTGTGTTTATACCACACTTCCCTAGCGCTCGTGCGAAGTGGTAAATTCCTCGTATTTTCGTTAGGGTTTCCTGATCCTCGCATTAGATATTCTGATGACGTTTGGTTCCGTCACTGGCTCTCTGATTGAATTGACAACAAACGGTATATACTGTTGGAATTTTTTTATTTAACCGTGATGAATCAGTTAGAATTTCAATTTTGCGTATAACAAGCATTTTGTTACATTTTATTAATGATAATGATTATGAAAATTACAGCAAACTCACCAACGTTCATGGAACAGATTGCAAGCGTGATTGAAACAAAGTATACTGTGACACAAAGTGACCATTCCGGAGACTGGAACGGTCACGTTATGCTTCACAATATATCACAATATGCTTTAGCACTCCTTATAACCGTATAACCTGCATATATACGAAAAGTCTCTAATTACTCGTTTAATTATTTAGTACTTGAAGGTAGTACCTACTGGTAACATTTAATGAAATTAAACGGTTACTTCATTGAAAACCTAAATAAATACCTGAAATAGTTAAAAGTAACGGTTTATCTGAATAAAAGTGAATAGTAATAATTAAAAAGGGCGTAGGTATTAGCGAAGCGCTATAAAATTACAGCCGGTATTGAACTGCGATGCAGTGGAACATATAACAGTCAAATATTTGCATGAAAAAGCGGCAATTTATTAAGCTTTGAATAAAAGCTCTGTTAACCCAGTTCGATAAGGCCATCGGTAAATATTTGTTTTATGCAATTCCGTGAATATTAATATTCACTTTGTGCATGCCGGTGCATTATTATATACAAACGAAAATTAATTATTCTCAACGAAATATAAAATATAACACACAATAAATAATAACTGAGTGCTCTCGCTATAATATTTAGTACTACTGCTCTGGTTACTGGATTAACACACGAAACAGTAATAACATACTATGCAAACAAGCGCAAATAATAGGCGTAATAATGTAACTCGATATGTATTAGTTAGGATCCAGGGAAACAATTTGGGACGAAATTGGATCCTTCGGTCAATTATTATTATTGTAAGTATATGGTGGGTGTGTTTTCTAGCGACCGTATCAATTCTAGTAATTAATCTAAACATTATTAGAACCAGGACAATGCCTCTTTATGTAGAATACGGGAAGTTTATGTTGTTATACGAATTCAAATTGAATTATTCGAAATGAATTGAAAACAAAACAATTCGAGGGAATTTTAGTGCATGAATTATTTATGAAAAATACAATCGGAACGTATACAGTATAATTTATATAAGTAAATCAATTGGGGCTAATTATTCGATATTATCATGGTTGATATTCTTGAAAGTCATGTACTTACTTACCCACCCCCTGTACCTATCTAGTTTAATTTTAACGGTCTTAATAAAACCGTTTTTGAAATTGAGAATTTCTCTAAATCATTGACTATGAGGAGGTGTAAAATTAGTAAAACACTCTAATGCAATAGATTAGAATAAAGTTTTGATAGAGTACTACTTACGCAGAAAAGTTGGTAAGTACTAATGGTTACCGCCTTCCGAGTACATCATCATTTAACGTCCAATAGCAGCAACAATGTTAGTTGGTTTCAACGTTAAAAAAAAAACAACAAAAATATTTTAGCGAACATGTAAATGCTCAGTGGTGGTGCTGGTTAAGTCGTATCGTATTTATTTTAAATAAATACTTATTTATCATTTAAAATATTTAGTATTATACACTGATAAGGTGGATCTACTCCATGTGAATCTGCCTGGATCATTGCCTGTGAACGGTGCTAGCTCAAGGATGGTGCTGGTGCTGGTGCTAACTCATGTATGGCACCGCTTCGGCGTCCGGTCTACTGGTCCTTCATGTCATTCGGGGTAGAATCATGGGCAAAGGCATCCAGGAAAAAGGGACGATTTCCTTTAAGATAAATTGAAGGAACTCAGAAAAAACATCATGAAGCAGCGTGAACCCTCTAGAGTGAATGGTATCGGAATAAATAACTCAACCTCTTCACGTGATTTAATCAATTAAGATGTTATAAGAGTGCGACTTCCATGCCTCTCGAGAATCCACCATGAATAATATAATAAGCTATAATAAGCAATTTTTAAGAATAAATGTTAATGTAATAAAAGCATTAATGGAATAATGAAAGATTTTAAACGAGAGGATGCACCAGCCATCTTGACCTCGCCGATGCTCGAACCACGGGTGCTGCTGATAATCAAACCATAATCATTAAAAAAATTATTGTCACTCACCTCGCTAAATGGGTGATGAAGTGCTCGTCTGCTATACATTCTGATTATTTAATTACATGAAGAAAGAACGGGTGTCATCCCACTTTCAGCTTCGTCAAGTGAGCCGGAAAAACTCGGAAAAACCAGATTGCTATAGCGCATTCGTTTGACCATCGTTTGACCACGTTTTATCACCCAATAACTTCGTTTGACCACGTCCAGAAAAAAAGATATGATTTTTTTCCCGATCCGGCTAACTTCACAATTATATCCATAAAAAAGTCGTCTTGATGAATCCCTAGACGCGTTGTGATCATTGCCGACCTCCCGATTCCTGCTCCTAAAAGAAAAGCGGAAAGAAAAAAAGAAGAGGAAAAAAAAGGAAAAAAAAAAGGAAAGAAAAAAGGAAAAAAGGAAAAGGAAAAAAAAGGATAAAAATAAAGAAAAAAATAAAGAAGGCAAAAAAGGGAAAAGGAAAAATCACCCATTGCATATATCTTCACTTCATCAAACGTTGTAATTTTCCTTTGTAAGTGAGCCTAACTCCACCAAATCTTTCAAAAATTCGTCAGGTCAGGTCAGGTTTTGCGTCTGACCTGCCAAAAGTCTGTGGCTGATGGAGCGAGCGTTCCAATGCCAAAAATACCACATACATACAATTCTCTCTGGAAGCTAAACGGTTTGACTTCAGGAGTATAAACGTGCTCACCTGGTTTGACCATCGTTTGACCAGGTTTGACTACCCAATAATTTAGTTTGACTACGTCCAAAAAAAGATGATCTTTTTTTATTGTCAGTCCGGCTAACTCCACAATTCTACAAGTCTTCGTTTTCGGGGGTCGAAACACTCCCGTGAAGTTGGCTACAATAGTTCTAGGTTCTAGAGTTCTGGATATAAATTTTAAATGGTTCCGCAGAACAAAGCAAAAATCCGTTTAGGGGTTAACTCCACGGGGCCCTACTTTCCTTAGAAAATAACTTCTGGTGTGATAAGTAGCAACAAAACTTGGAGTTCGAGAGTTCCTAGAAAAATATGGTGTAAGGACTGTAAGGGGTGATTCTTGAAGCGCGTCAATATACCAGCTCTGACCACAAAGAGGTAGCATAAATCAGCCAGAAAAGAATTAGATTAGCATCTTTCAAGGTACTTTAGAGTTCTTGATATGCTCTCATTTTTCACATCCAATGCAATCTGATGATTGACATACTGCAGGCGCTTCTCGAGGGGCACATAGAAGAACTAAGTTTGAAATATTTTAACACTTTGTTGTTTCCGGTCTAACCTGAATTCTCATAGTATTGCGCAATTGCGCTAATATCGCTGATATTGTGACACATTATTTTGCGTTGTGTGTGGTTGCCTAAAGGATTATCTGTCTTTAACTAAGTGTAAGTTTTCTCATTGAGCATCTTATCAATTATTGTCACTAAGCAGGATTATATTTGCGGTGAAACGAATTTTAGACAGATACAGACGCGTTGGGCGCCACTTGGAATGAACTATTGACGTTGGGTGTCAATTGAAACGAATTATTTTACCCTTGGAGGGGAAAAATAACCGTTGAGAGCATGAGACAATTAAGAGACAAGGGTCGTGGATTGAGTGGCTAATCTAAGAGAGTTCACAATAACAAGCAGGTCAGCAGAACAACAGGTACTCTTTATTAAAAAAAATCACAGTTATTACTATCACAATGGAACTCTTGAGCGTGGTTAACAATTAATAGTAAGACAAGAGCGTGGAGTTCAGCCGAATGAATTGGTCTGATAAAAATGGATCCGCGAAGGCACTTATCTTCAGTGATTCTCTCCCGCTGGAAGATGGAGGGTTTTCAGCCAGGGGTACAGGAACTTCACCGGTTCGGCTGCTAGCTACTGGTATATGTTCGTGCTACGATGGTGAAAGCGGTAGTCCAGGTGTGTTCCAAATGACAAAATAATGGGCTCCAATCTGGCTGGTCGAAGATAAGCTTGGCTGGTCAGAAGAATCAAGCTGGTCGGAAAAATCTTAGCAGGTCGGAAAAATCAAGCGGGTCGAAAAAAAGTCTTGGCTGGTCGGAAAAATCAGGCTGGTCGAAAAAATCAGGCTGGTCGGAAAAATCAAGCTGGTCGAAAAAAAAGTCTTGGCTGGTCGGAAAAAGCAGGCTGGTCGAAAAGAGCTGAAAGTTCAGTACGTATCAGACACACTCTAGATTGTGTTAAAGGTCCGATCGAGTCTGGCCTACCAAGGGTACATAAAATTACGTCCCATCCTCAAGAGAATTAAGATCAAAATGTGATCAACAAATTTTACACGCGGGTAGCCATTGAGCGAAACTTGATCGGATTAAATGCTGTAATTAAAATAGCATATTGCATTAAAAGGAAATACTCGTATGATCTGTATAATTCAAGCAAAAATAAAGGAACCATTTTAGGTCACTCACCAAGCCAAAAACGTGGATGATGTCTGCGGTATTTTAAGGGAATTATTCACGACGCCATTACGGTGAATAAATTACCATTATTAGCGACAGGTGTTCGGAAATAGGTCCGCCTTCCGCGATTTCCCAAGGTGAAAAGAATTACATAATTACAAGTGGAATCTCAGGTATCGGCGTACAAGATCGAAATTCGACAATCGAGGTCGACGAAACTCGAGGGCTGCCGCTAGGCGCGTTTGCACCGCCGTCGACTGACCGAACTAAAAGCACCATCACTCACTTATGCGACGCGCGCAACGCGGTTGTCTACGGGTCGCTGGCATTTAGCCAGTAAGTACAAAATGTACATTACAGCGGTGTTGCCGGAAATTCAACATTTACCAATAATAAAATTATCACAGCTATTAGGCTCGGCCGAAGTTTTTTAAATGATCGAAGGTAGGTACCTACCTCGGTACCTACCTATTCAATGCAATATAAAATTATTATTAAGTTTTCCTTCTATTAAATTTTCTGGGAATTATGGGGTGAGTTTATCTCTCATAGACTTCTCCCTTGATATGGGTGGTATCACACATCGGCTGCAGGTTTCTGCGCCCAGGGATTGACTATACCAGGGGGAACGCTTTGCAAGTTCTCGCTGAAAAACAGTGGTGCGATTTCCTTGTAGTTAGTTCAGTCTCGAAGTTGTAAATTCTATAAGACATTACTGCGGAAATTTCAGCCCAATTTGCAATCGGAAGCCGAATTGCAATTGATTGTAAGTGTAACTTAACGCATAAACTACTCAATTTAAATTCCTAGTGTGAAAACCACTCTTATTGATCGGACAATGTGAAAATGCAACAATTCACGGGGTGAGAGAGTAAGAAAAAATTCACTTATCTGTAAAACAATGTTTACATCGAGTACATGCCCTTATCGAGTACATGCAAGAAGCGAAATTTCAAAATGATACATAAAAAAATGGGGACACCCAGTGACATAATAATTACAAGAAGTAATATTCAGATAATTTACGAAACACCTACGGATCTAATAAAGAATACGGTAAACAACGTATCCTCTTTGTCTTATAATAGTAACTTATATAAGCCGTTAAGTAAGCTTAACCTTAACGGAAGCGACCGCTGGGAAATAATTAAACCTAATCCATTATTTAACTTTCAAGGACTTCCAGCACAGAAGAGCAGTGCCAAAACTGAATGAATGACTCTACTACGCTCAAAGGTCGTAGCAAAATAAAGGAAAGTCAAGAGTGACGCAAAGTGACATCAGGTATTCACGTACATAATAGATGCCACTTTGGCTGCAACAATGCCGGGGGTATTATTTATTTGAAGTCCTCACAATAGCCCGGTTATCAATTACAGGCGTTTTCAGTTCTCCGCGACAAGCTAAAGCCACTCGGTGAATTTTATCCCTCCGTTTCCATGCAACCGAAAACCGTCAGCATTGGAATAGGGATAGACATCGACAAGAACTGGGTGGATAAACTATTTTAACTTGAAACTTCCAAGAAGTTCTGATATCACCGCTTAAAATTCGATGATTTCGAATGGAAATCTCGGGAAACTATATAATAGTTAGGAAGTTTCTTCTGACGAGACGAGTTGTTCGGATCGGCCATCTAAAAACCATTCAATTATTCTGCTAAGAAACTAAATTGGATCGAGCCAAAATAAAGGAATTTCAAGAGGGATATAAATTTGGACTAACTGTTCGTACTAAGAGAGATTTATTGAAGATCTACCCACCTGAAGTTAAAATGAACGATAAAAATTGATGAGCCAACATAATAACTCAATTATGATTCAATGCTGCAACTGATTGTTTTTATGACACATAATTATTAATCGGACAAAGGTGACTATAGTCTTGACATAGGTATTTATTCAAACAATAATAATTATGGTGGAATTTGCATCGTTTAAGTACCAATAATAATTAAAGGTACTTACCTAATATTTTTGAGTATTATAATCTAAATTCTACGTTCATCTCATTGGCTTGGCGAAGCATAGACTCCTAACGCTATAAGACAATTTTTTTCATTTTAAACTAGCTAGATGATAAATCGAGAGAATCACTTGACTTAACTTGACTTGCATTGAATGAAAGCATACGTGTTGGGATTGATACGGTTCGTTAAGCTAACAAGTGCCCTCAGAGCGGCTCTTTTGAAGGAGTGTAAGTACGTGACACTTATTTTTTCATCCCAGATCTCCGAGATATCCATTTCTCTTGTAGACAAATAGGAGTAAGCGCGATTCTCTTCAACGAACGCACATGTGACTCGTGGAGCTTATCTACATGATATGCGCTCCAGTTAACAAGAGGGCACGTTTAAATCCTGCTTGGATTGAAAATGAGTGGTTGGGTTGTTGGGATTACTGTGGTAACCGGGCTGTTTGTGGAAATCTAGTTTAAAATTAATTCTAAGATTTATCTCAAGCAAAGAGCTGCAACATACTATAGAAGTTTTACCAATCAGTATCATCTAAAAATGTCTTGCTTACCTTCTAAATAGATTATAATTTTTGAGTATTTCTAAAAATATTAGAAAATTTGGTATCCCTACTTACATAATTATCTAATCGCAGCAATTTTGAATACAATCACTTAATTGCTTATTGTAAAAAATAGAAACCAAAAGTGTTGCCGAAAATCCTTTACCTATTTACGCAAAACTCAAAGACACAATTGGAATCCAGAAGCAAAGCGAAATGCTCTGGCCGAGATAAAGAAAGAATTAATTAAAAGGTAAAAAAAAATGTTTTCTCAAGTTAAAACTTCAAACGACCTTTTCCCTAAAAATGTCGTGCATAAATTCACAGATCCTTTGATCAGTACGAGGGTACAATTTCTTACGCGCAACACGTGCAGGCAAAAATGCGATGTTAGAAGACAAAAAGGTGAGCCGAATACATGCCAGACTGAGGTCGCGACGGGGAGAAAGAGCCCTGATCCCGATAACGGAGATTCAGAGACGCACGGGCACGAAGACGGGTTGGCGGGGATATTGGCATGAATCACCCAATCATTTCAACATTTAACTCATCTGGGAAGTTAAATGTCAAAGTTAAATGTTCTTTATTTTCCAGTAGACAACTTTACAATGAATTGCATAGGAATAGTCAAATATAAAACATCATGAAAGACACAGAGAACACCGACTGTAGATACAGCACATAAACACACGTAGCAGCAACACAAATAAAAACTGTCATAATCAATCTAAATATTCCTCTGTCGAGTAAAAACATTTATCCACTAGATATGATTTAAGCTCTTTTCTAAATTTAGTCAAGGTATCGCATGCCTTTATTTCATTTGGTAATTTGTTAAATAAACGGGCTCCCATGCATCCAGGAGCCTTGTACGCCAACAGTCCCCTTGAGAATGGTACACGTATATCCCCCCTTTTACGGGTATTTTTGTCATGAATATCTGTATTCAAGGAGAACTTTGACCTGCTCCCAAATACATAGGCACACATTTCAAGAATATACAGGGTGTCTGCTTAAGGCTGGCCACCGGCTATATCTCGGAAACTAATGGGCCTAGAACCTCAAAATGAAAAATTTCCAAACATAAGTGATCATGAGAAATTCAATGAAAATATTTTCAAGATGGCCGCGCTTCCGGAAATACAGGAAGTTGACACCTACTTCGTTATTTTAACAGGAACACCCTGTATATTATTATATTTTTTAAATGTCTGAAAAAATCGAATACAGGTGGTTTTCACCATTGGAATTTAGATTGAGCGGTTTATGAGTTATAAACAAGTGAAAATCGAAAAATTTCAACTTCAAAGCAGTCTAGAACTAGAACGGCTCAAGATATCCAAAAACGGTTTACATGTCCCTATCCTAACTTTTTACGCTTTATCCCAGTATGTGGAGTAAATTTTGATACAGTGTGATGAAAATTATCCGATTTTTCATCACCCTGTATTAAAATTTAAACCACATAGTAGGATACTATGTAAAAAGTTAAGATAGGGACATGTAAACCGTTTTTAGATATCTTGAGCCGTTCTAGTTCTAGACTGCTTTGAAGTTGAAAATTTTCGATTTTCACTTGTTTATAACTCATAAACCGCTCAATCTAAATTCCAATGGTGAAAACCACCTGCATTAGATTTCTTCAGACATTTAAAAAATATAAAGTTTTACAGGGTGTTTCCGTTAAAATAACGAAGTAGGTGTCCACTTCCGGTATTTCCGGAAGTGCGGCCATCTTGAAAATATTTTCATTGAATTTCTCTTGATCACTTATGTCTGTAAATTTTTTATTTTGAGGTTATAGGCCCATTAGTTTCCGAGATATAGCCGGTGGCCAGCCTTAAGCAGACACCCTGTACAAAGCAGACAGCGTTAGAAGCTTCAGTCTCGAAAACACATCTCTACATGAGTCAGTAGCTCTCATCCCAATAATAGACCTGATTACACGTTTTTGAGATACAAAGACATTCTGTGCGCTGGCTGACCCACCCCAGAAACACAACCCATACCTCAATCTAGACTCAACATGTGCATAGTATAAGACTAGCATCTGATCCTGTGTCAGGACACGTTTTAAACTTTTAAACAAATAAACAGTTCTGTATATTTTAGAGCACACTTGCTCACAGTGATAGCGCCAGCTCAAACATGGATCGATGTACAATCCCAAAAATTTTGTATGTTCACTGTTGGCAGAGAGGGACACACCATTCAGTTGTACTTCCATATTGGGCAACCTTTGTTGCCAATTATGAAACTGCATTAGTACTGTTTTCTTTTCATTAAGGTATAGATAATGATTACCAAACCAGTCATTCAAACCTACCATTGCGTCCTGAACTCTGCTTCGGAGCTCCTCTCCCGCCCTACCAGACAACACAATAGAAGTGTCATCAGCATAGATCGAGAAGTGTCCACCATGCATGCTCCTGTCTAGATCATTTATATATACTGAGAAGAATATAGGACCCAGCACCGAACCCTGAGGAACACCCATTTTCAAAATCTGTGTCCCAGAATTGACTGTGTTTTTTCTCTGTCCAGTGTCTCCAGTCATAATACTTACATACTGTCGACGGTCATGCATCGCTAGCATCGATAGATAATCGCTAGCGCAAAAAAAAGAAAGATGGAGGAAAGTGCGCCTGAGGTAAGCGCATTATTAACTAGCTACCTTACAAAATTTTGTCTTACTACCTTTACCTCTATCTCTTTAAAGATGTTAGATAGCTTCTAGCATTTTTCTTCGAGAGTCTAAGTTTTAGATTAAAGCGTTAACCAGTCGTTCAACCGTTTCCACTGAACTAGATTCAAAAACTAACCAATGACGCCACTGCCACTTTTCAACGTGAGTGAAAATATCTAATAATATCTACAACGCCTCGATTATTAATATAAACGTGTTTTCCGATTGTAATCAATCCAATAATTAATTTATTTATTTATTTATTTATGTTAATTACACTTTATAAACAGGCAGAAGCCCTTTACTATGAAATTAATATTTAACTTCCGACGGTTTTCGATTTCTACATCAGACGCTGCGGGTTATCTTCAAGAGACTCTATCCAATGCTAATATCTCTTGAATGCCGCCTTTTTTCGCAATTCAATTTTCAAGCTCTTCGCTTAACTTCCTGTGGTAATCGAGAAACAACTAATTACTGTACAACAAGTTCACCTATTGCACCATCTTAATTCGGAAAGGCAACTACGTAATAGCACAAGCGAACTGGAATTAAGTTCTATTAAAATAAAAACTGTTGCAAAAAGGGCGAAATGAACATCTTTGAAATCCACCGACTAAAAGAGCCTACCTCCAGTATCCTACCCCAAGATTCATGAGTTGTTTTAGTTGAAATGAAGGAACTGAAATTGGTCAAGTGATTAATTGTTCCATAAGATCGATCTGACTAAAACCCATTAATATTGTTGTAAATTGAAATTTTCAAAAATTAAATAAAGGAGAAATCAATCTAAGATTGTTTTTGTTATTCTTTGAATCTTGGACTGTCCGTTTTTTAAATTAAAAATAAAATCTGGCATCCCATATTTTTTCTTCTACTCTTAAATGGGGAGAGATTAACCATAATAGTGTAACGACGATTGCTCGGGCCCGTTGCTCTGTGGCGAAAAGCCACTGTGTGTGATCGTCTATTTACCTCGGGGTTTCCCCTAATAGGACCGTTGTGTTTTCCTCGTTGTGTTTACCGTAGTTACCTACTGTGGTGCCGCCTAATACCTAGCTGATTATTTTGCCTGATTTAAAAGGGGACCTGCGCTCGTGGATTTGGCGAATCTGTTTGATTATTTATTTATTTGGATTTTGTTTTGAAGAGGGATCTTCCCTAACTATTTTCTCAATGGGTTTTTTTCTAATTTGTGAAGGAAATTCCTTCAGTATAGGCGCTTTGCCATCTACTAGTGAATTGGTTCGACGAGAAATTGCTAACTGCGAGTATTGAGTTGTTTCAAGAAGCGATGCAAATTTATTGGATTTCCCGGGATAGGTAAAGGAAATTCGACCGGAGTCCACTAAAGCCATCTCTGGATTCGAATTTTCAGGTTTAGATAGGATTAGGTAGCCCGGAGTCCGCTATATGCCATCTCTGGGTACCGTATAAAGGGTTAGGAAGTCAGATTTCATCTGAGTGAGAACTGCTGTGAGACGTCTGCTTTTATAGAAGCGGTGGTCCGCTTTCTAAACACCACGCAACAATGCACCTTATTGACACTGCCCTATACCGTGATTTATTTCTTAATCATTATTCCCTAATCACGGGACTTAGCGATTTGACCTCGCGGCTACCTTACTGAATTGTCCTGAACTTCAACTACCTAAATTTTCCTTCAAATCGGCCGACGCTTTCTGTACCTTTCCATTGTGCCTAGCTATTTTAATTACACCGGTTCTACCTTCATTTTGCATTTTCACCTACTGGCAGTTTCGGGACCGCAGCGAATTTTCGGCTGTTGTCATTTTATTAATTCGCCCTATGTTTTGATTAAAGTTTCATTACCGTGTGTGTGATACCTAACGAGTTACTATTGTCCTTGCATGAAGTTATTGTTTGATTCGTGATTTCACATTCTTTCACCCGGTCTGTATCTAGGTCATCCTTTTCTCCGTCACGCGTTTCGAGAGTGTCTTTTACAATACCCTGCCTTACCATCTGGTCAACTTCTACCCTAGCTTCGCCGTCTCTTCGATGTTGTTAAAAGTGCTGGAACTCCACTAGCTAGAGCGCTTCTATTTTATGAATATTTAATGAGCTGACGGGGATCGTTTACTTGATGTAACGGCGGGTGTTTTTCCTAACAATTTTACCTTTAGGTATTTACGTACCTAATTCTTGCACTGTTTGCTTTTTCGATTTGGGCTGATTTAATGAGGGCGATGGAAATATTTTCCTTATCATCCTACCTAGGTGCAATCCATTTCAATAGTAAAGGAAATTTGATTCCTAGTTTGATTTCTCTATTTGGAACTTTCGGAGCTTTAAGTAAAATTCGTGAAAATATTAGGAATTATTTATCGCTAAAAATTGTATTTTTGTAAAAAATAAAAATTATCTACTCCCGAAAATCTCTGCTTGATTAACCTATCCACAGTGTGATATGCCCATTGCTACCAAAGCCTTTGAAGGTATTAACCTCGGTATTAACCCTTGTAACATTACCAAAATGTCAAGTAAAATATGCTTTTTCTTGTATAAGATATTTTACTTTTCAACACTTACTATATAGTTCCACAATGAGGTATTTTTTCTTAAAGAGATCATTATACCCCACTATCTCCTACTAATGATTATAAAATTGAAAAGACTATTGTTTTCACATAAAGATTATCAAAAATTTACCAGAACCTGTATAACGTAGCCATGGATTTGATGGCCCAATTATCTCCACCACGGGCATGGATATAGGAATGGCGTAGAATATAATTATTATTCTTGAGGGGTTAATATCTCGAGAGAACAAGTTTTCTGGGCTCATTCCCATACCCAAGTTACAACAAATTTGTCCGGAAGCAAACTTCCATGCATAAGGATTCTGTGGGGTCCTTTATTTGCTGCATTTTAAAGTTGTATTATAATTTTTCTTGTTTAATAATATCACTCTCCTTACATTCGCGTAGATTCCAAATTTGAAAACCTGAACTCTGAATTAGTTTTTGTTGCACGTTTAAGAGCAAAGTAAAAGGTTCAAATATGTTCCGGTAGTTAGGTACTCGGAGCGTTCCTACTCAAAGCCCTTAATAAATAAACACGTTGTATTTTTATTTAAAAGAAAAACTTGTTCTTTTATGCTAATTCCAATTTACCTAATTAGAATGAAGATCTAAGAAGTCCCTCCGGAGTTCCGGTTCTTTTGCAAGGCGGAGTCTTCAGGGGCCTTTTCGCCGCCGCTGATTAATTCTAGTGGGAACTGAAGTTCTGCTGTACTCTGAAAGCTCTTTGACTGAAACAGAATGATGTAAATGAGATAATGTTTTACTCTCTGGATGTTTAAAAATACAGTGTAGTCTGTTTCAACTTAATTAGTCCTCTCTCTATTTAGCCTCAAATTTGTTAATAGTGTTAGAGTCCAGTTTCTAGGTTAATTTAAATTCATAGACAGTGATATTATGAGGAATTATTAAAGAATAGGTATATTGTGAGAGGAGGAATTTTTGAGAATTGTTAGATAATCTCCCTTCATACGCTAGATAAATTATTATGATTATTTGTCTCCCCATCTCTTGAAGATAGATCTAAAACAGTAGAGCACTCTTGCGAGGCTTTATTACCCGTATCACGTACTAGTTATGATATAAAAAGTTATTGTTTCTTCGGTTTCTTTCGCACAGGGCAGAGAAAATTATTTTTATTTATCCGGCGAACCGAAATGAAATAGGTTCAACTGTATAAACAAAGAGGGATATCAAAAACCTTTGCTCGTTTATTCGGTTAACGAAAACATTCGTGATCTCGTGTATTTTCACAAGACCACTTCAAAATAACAACGATCTTCTAATTTCGCGCTAGTGTTGTTTTATGGCTGAATGGATGATTGATTCTGTAATGAAAAAATATTAACAAAATAAGCCAGCTTTTATTATAATTTCAGACAACTCTTTAAAATTATTTGGATAGCCCAGACTTAATTTCTTGCTTTCGCTTAGCGGATAACGCTTAAATCGACTTTTGAACTCATGTCAAGCTTAAAAGGAAAAATTAAAATGTTACAATTATATCGTCATCATGCTAAATCTAAAATCTTTGAACTGCCCTGCGCTCAGAATACTTGACGATTCTGACCCAAAGTCGTCAGGTAGCTTATCTCAAGCGAGAGAGCTGTTCAGAAGACTGAGAATGCAAATTGCATTTACATGGAAACTTTAAAATAATTTCAGATAAATCATTGACAAGTTGAAGATCAGACTGATCGCGTCTGTTGTTAAAAAGGGTTTTTCGCGATTACTATAAAGATTATATTCAATATTTTCAACCTATGGACGAAGGAGGCTAGTAAATCAACAAATCAGCGGATTGATTAGTCGAATATATTGTTAATAACGAAGACACCTTCACGATTATGCCTATGGAGGAAGGCTAATAAGATAAACTTATCGGTGCATTGATTGGTATAATGGCTCATGCATGGCTTATGTAGGATTATGTAAAAGAGTATGGATTAAGATTTATTAATTCAAAGGAAAATTACTATCTTCAATAAGAATTCTAAGCATTGAAGATCCAGTCTTTCAATACGAATTTCTGAGACTGAGCTCATCCCGAAACCCAGATTTTATACCAAAATTCATGGACGCAGACCGCGAGTCAGCAGGGCTCAGCACATAACTCTCACACTGGCAACACGTCTACAAGTTACCGACATAGCTTCCTACAAAACACCAGAAAAACAACCAATCGGAACCCACCATTTAAAACGAAGATTGACCACGTAACCAAATATTCGACTCAAGACATTTGACCACAATTAAGTCCATTTTGACTACCGCAACAAACAGTAGTTCTTCAACTTGTTTATTCATCAGTGAAGTTCTTATTCTACATGGGTATGCTTTCCCTCGGGTAGTTTTTTGTAAAAGTAGTATTATTACGGAAGATCTGAATAATTCTGACACAAGCAGCTTTCATCATTCTTTCACACTGTTCTCTGCATTAGAACATTTTTTACAGGATTTTTTCTGTCTAATATCTGACTACGATCATTTTCAAACAATAATTTCAATTAATTTGGAAGTAAAACAGTCTTGCAACTTTAGGAGTTCCCATAAAGCAATCTGAAGTCTATATTGCTGTATTATAGGCTACTATGAGAGATCCTTAGTCTAGAATTGTGACTACAAGTAGTATCTTCACTCGCTCAATTATTTGGTTCGATGACAAAGTGTACGAAGACAGAAATCCAGGTTTTTTCTGCTCGTATATCGACGGAGCATGCCATAATCTACCCGCGGTTGCAGAATGAGATCTCCTATCCAAAAGTTCGAGATACTGAGGCACCTTATATGCAGCTGCTACTGCTGTAGCCCTGGTTTCATACCACACTGAGGTTTAGTACACAGACACTGAGTGAGCGAGAGCATGAATTTGGTCTTAGTGGATGTAACCCGCATCGACAGTGGACAATTTTTGGCGAATTCAGGACGTGGAGTGCATCCCCTTATTTTGATGAGAAGTGGTATCATCGACTTTGTTTCAGTCTCACGTTTCTCAAACGTTTGTTCATCAGTATGCGCCACGATATGAATTTATTGCTTTTCTTGGTTACACGTAGCAGATTTTTTATATTCTAGTTTATGAACTCTATAAGTAGCTAACGGTGTCCTAGAATCAGTTCCATAATACAAAGGCGTCCTTGAAGATTTTTTTTAAGGAGGGAGCATCGGTCTTATCAGTAATTATGAGATTCGAGATCTAGCTCATTGCACCCAGACACAAGTTTTACTGATTAAATAGTAGATGGACGACACAGACACCCAGAGTGCGACTGAGAATCGAACTCGACCACCGCCGGCTCAAACCTTGAAGATATTTTGATTATTAGGCGATGGTTGTCCAAGACGACGAATGTAGGGACTGATGTCTTGAAGCAAAATGTACTTTATTTAGAAATCGGATGCCTGGGTTCCCTTCAAAGTGCTCTTCTCCCCAACGTACACACTTATCCCAACTATATGATTCCATTTGTTGAAACAGTCCTGGTGCGCTTTTTTTGTAGTGCCCTTCCACTCTTTCGTCGCATTTGCTTTATCTCGAGAATCGTCTCGAATATTAGTGTATTTTTAATAAAAAATACATTATGGAGGACGACATCACTTACGAAAATCAACCAAACTTGTCAAATGTCCACCGATCCTGACCCCTAGATCACGAAAAAGTAGTTCCCAAATTTTTTCCTTCAGGGGTCTTTTGAGTTTGGGGATTAAGTAAAAGTCACAAGGAGCAAGGTCAGGTGAGTAATAGTGTTGAGGAAGGACAGTGATCGACAGGTTGGCCAAAACCTCACGAGTTCGGACAGCTGACTGGAGCGTTGTTGTCGCTACCAGTCGCCACTTCTCCACATTTTTGTTCTTTTTCTACGAATGGTGTCCCTTAGCACTTCCAGGACTTCAATTTACTAAGTCTGGTTCATTGTGGAGCCTTGGGGAGCTCGTGGTGAACAGCACCCTTAGCATAAAAAAAATCAGCATCACCTTGACATTGGATCGAACTTGGCGAGCTTTTTTGAACCCACTGGGACGATTGGACCTTCATTTTAATACCAGTATCGTAATCGTAAACTTTTAATTAATCACCTGCTATCACCCTTGACTAGAAGTTTTCATCTCTTTCTGTACAATTTTTTTTATCGTCTGTCATCCAGTGTGGCGTCAAATTTTGGAGCATCGTGGGGCGTCTTAAATTTTGCGGTCAAAATCTCGTGACAAGATCTAACTGATATCTCACATTCCTCAACAAGACCTCTGATGGTTAGACGTCGATGTGCGCGCAATAAAGTTTTGATTTTATCGACATGAGATGAAAATCGCCTGTCGATCACCCTAAAAATTTCATGCTTCTTGAAAGATTTCTTTCGCTTCATAGCAACATCACCGTAAACCACGTTGTGCTCATTCCAAGCTAAAAACACCAAATTTTTCACCAAGACGTTGTAAAATTGTTTTAAAATACGTTATCCTGCAGGTCAGGTCAAGTGACCTGACATTCTGCAATTCGACAAACTAAAAAATCACACTTCACTAAAAACCACATCCATAACTACTCAGAAATAGTATCTGCAATTAGGCAAAAAAAGTCAGGTGTAATGTACGCCATTATCTACAAAAAAAAACGATTTTCCGGCAAACGCTGAGAGCTAGACACAGCTCGAAAATACCATTGAAGAGCTCGAAAATAGCTCGAAAATCTCTCGTCATCAGTTTTTTTTTTAATTTTTATTTTTTATAAGGGTAAAAACATAGTAGAACGACGAGGCTAGAGGCACAGCGACTAGGTAAGCGACGATATAAGCGACGAGACAAGAGACATGCACATAGTGAGGAGACAGAAGTTGTGATTTACTGCTTTGACTTTTCAAACTCAATTCAGTATGAACAATGTTCTCCGACAGTGAAGATGAAATTTTATTCGATAATGCCGCGCTTCGCGGACTTATTATTATTGTAATGGGAAGTTTGGACAGTACCATACATTATTTTCTGAGCTCAAGCAGCACCCAGACCGATTTTTTGAATATTTGAGAATATAAATTGCCAAAACTTAAAAAGAATGCAGCTAGAACCGTCCAGTATCAACGCGATAATAAATCCAATTTTTATCTCGACGCGCATCGCCTCGCTTGTCTCGTCGCTTAGTACTGCGTCAACCTCTTCACTATGTTTGGCTTCATTACCATACACGATGAAATAAAAGCCGCGTCGCTTACCTCGTCGCTGTGCCTCTAGCCTCGTCGTTCTACTATGTTTTTACCCTAAGTGTTATGCTTAGAGACATACATAGGGACTGATTTTTGATTATGTTAGTTATTGTGTTGCTTAATAACAACTCGTTTGGCGTTGATGAAAAGTAGCTTAAAAAGTGACTTTTTTAACAAATGTCAATATTCTTCTAATAAAAGGTACAGAACAGTATACAATATGTACAATACAAATTGGTGTATGGTACCACTTTCCCTGAATTCATTACCTACATTTAATTTAATTCCAACGTTGTACTTCATACCGTTTTTCATTTGAGTGATAACTAACATATCACTTGAACACACTTCTGAAAAAAAAAGAATTTATACAAAACATATACATATATCTTTCTCTTGCCAGGAAATAAAATAAATGGGGAATTCAAATTGCAGGTAATTTTTGAAATGGAATTCGTAGCTCTTACAAATACCTCCCCAGTGATACCAGACAAAAAGTCAGATCAGGTCCGGACGAAACAAATGAGACAAAGCCAAGGGTGCCGTGCGTTTGTATAGCTTCCATGCAAAACCAACATGTACCTACTCGTAGCAAAAGCCATCAGACTGATATGAAAATATGGATCTCTGAGTGCAAAACAAAATTCGGAACAGCTACACGCGAAATTTATCTTAATTAATATCTCCGCATTGCTGCTGAATAGTCCTAACGTTTTCATTTCTATACATATATTCGCTTGGGAAGTTTTCCTATTGTTTCTAAAATATGCTGCGGCTCATCTGCGTTAGGATTCAAAGTTTAAGCTATTTAATACAATATTACCTAGGATAATGGAGCTCGTGAAGTCGTGAGAATGATATAAGTTTCAATTAAAATCAATGCGGGCTGGAAAACTAACTGATGGTATCCTATATTCATACAGGGTGTTTACGGTCTTATGATCTTATTCGTATGTAGATAACAGTTATGATTATCCTCCCTTTGTCTATCTCTCAATATTCTCTTAGTAGTTATATCTTAGATATATCATTCAGTAGAAATATAGATCTGTGATTTAATACAAAGTTTAGGTACCATACGGACAACTATTTCATGGTAAGACCAATCTTCATTTCTGTCTAATAGTACTTGTGCCCACTGACAAAAGTGACTCTTCGAGAGGGAAGCTGAAAAATGTCTAACACCGTGCTAAAAACGAAAACAAAGAGCTGCTTGTTTTCGTAAGCTGGAGTCAACAGAGAGTCTACGTAAGCTGAACTCATATGGATAACTTTTTTATTACCATTTTAGGGAAAAAAGTTATTATCCATAAAAGTTGTGCTTATAGTGAAGTTTCCCGGAGATTATGTCAAAACATTCTACCACTTTTTAAACTATCTTATCGTATAAGTCAAGTCCTCCAATAATGATTTGTAATAGATTAGATGCAGAGGAAAATTTACCTTGTGTAAGTACCCTCTATAAATCGTTCCAGAGAGCACAATCTCCTTTAATTTAAATAATAAAACCCTCAGCTAATATTTTTATTTCAGTTATTTCCATTCCACATAATAAATTTTCCATTATGTCGGAAATTCTTCTCCAGAAATCATGTTTATCAACAAACACGAAAACGAGAGCAGACATTCTGGGATCAACCCACGATATTAGAGGAATAATAGCGCACAGACAACGTCGTTTAGAGTATCCAGTATCCATCATCCCATACAAAATAAGAACACAAAACACAATGAAGCAGAACATGGCAGGCTAGACCACATCCGATTGGACCCAACCCCGTACACATTCATAATGCAGGCGCACACAATCGCTGCGTTATTATCTGGGGTGTAACATTACCGTTTAATAGACCCACACACGGCAACAATAACTTCAGATGAGTTCACTCGCCCGATTTAATGGAATCTGATTTCAAGCCTGATAAAAATAACATGACGCTAACAAATACAGGTACGACCGAAACGAGAACGGAGATGTTTTAATCTATTTGCCTGGGTGAGGAAAATCGATGAAATATTTCAAGGGTGTCATGCTATCGATTTGATTTGATTGGAATCGGACTGATAAAAAAAAAAACTGAGAAAATAAATATAGATACCTTCTCCATCAAGTTCATTATTCATTCCTTGGAGCTGGCTTTCATACTCGCCATTCCATCCCACTTGGACAAGTCAACGGAAATGTTAAATTAAGAATCAGGCCTTTCTTCTGTTTCTTAATCTAATTCAGATTCTTATTAAGGAGCTGCAATGAAATAGAAGGAGTAATTCCGTGAGAAGTGAAAGGAATTGCGAATTTCTAAAGCACCAGTGGGCGGAGAATTCCTCTAGTAAACGGCTGTTCGCGAATGGGGTTTTAAAAAATTACATTTTCTTCAATAAAACAACCGTAAAAAAATTGTTCATTATGACGTTTTCGACTGCAACGGAAGTAATTCCTTTTTATTATCGATATACATGCTGCCTGAAATAGCATGTACCTAGGTACCTATAAAAGAAGGTAAATTGTACATAAAAAAAATATATTTTTTTCCCTACAAACTTATATGCCCAGGCATACTTACTGTTTTCAAGATACAGGTGTAAGTCCATTTTTTTCAGATGTTTGCCAATACATATCTCGAAAACCTTTTGAGATACATGTTCAGCTCTTATACACACTTTGTCTTTATCAATCCCCTTGTTTTCACTGTTAAAAAACATTTAAAAAAATCAATTCTACACCAAAAAGGTACTCTTGGTTAGCAGCTCTAAAGTTAACAAGTTCTCAGAAAAACGACCACTTACGATCAAAAATTCGTTTTGGCTGTTTTAAAACATGTACCTATCAGAAAATGAAGGACACAAATCTCCTTTGCCTATGAGGCTAACTTCACATATCTCTGGAAGCTGAACGGTTAGCTTAGCAAACAAGGGACTTCCAAGCAGTTCGATGCCTCATGACGCACATACAGGTAATCAGAAGCAAAGAACGTTTCCAGAGTCATCACGCATCCGAGGCGGACGTAGACGCATGCGTCAGTCGTTGATAGGAGATTTTACGTTCAGCAGTCACTTTTCGTCTCGGGCGCTAGTTTCTTAAACTATTTCTGGAGCAACTGGAGACATCTATTTTATCCGATTTTAGGTGAATCCAGAGTCCCAAAACGATGAAAGGTTTCACGTTTTTCCCTCATTCACAAAAAGGGTGGAGAAACCGACTATCGACAGCATTCCTAGAGGTGTCCCTCAAGAGTCGATCTTGGGTCCGTTTCTGTTTGCGATCTTCATCGACGACATCTCCAGGCTCCAACTAACGCAAATTTTAAGAAAATGCAACACAGATGAATTAAAAAGACTGGTCAGGCAAATAAAAAACGTCAATAAAAAAAATAGTAAAAAATTGCATATTTCGTATATTTTACAATACATATTTGAACAACTCAGATTTTTGCAGATTACTAATAAGCATAAAAATATACGTAACTTTGACCCCATTTAAGCGACTTCGTTTCTCTTAAGATAATTGAGATCCCCACACATTTTCTTTAAAAGCGGGCACCCCTGTATAATAGTCATTATATGTCACCCGACGGCTTCAATCTAAAAGAGTAATCTAGTCAACTCTTTTTCAACTTTAATTACATCTCATTTCTCTAACACCTTGTATTTCAAGAGAAGATTTATTGACTTAAGTTCAGGGTATACAAAACTTCAACAGAAGTTCAAAAGCAACTTCTTTAAATTTATGTGAATTTGAATCCAAGTTTATTAGCACGAATAAGAATACTTATTCCAACTTGAAGGTTTCGGGCGTGTGGAGTCAAGTTTTCTCCTCTAATTTAAGATGTTCTGCAATTCCGATGTGTGATTGTGAATATTTAATAAAAATTAAATTATGCGAATTTAAGGTTCCGTTCCTTATGTATAGAAAAATAGAAGTTAGGTTCCTACGTGCTACGTATCAACGTAGCTTTTAAATTACACAAGACGGAAACTCGGAAAACGATTTTTCATTGAAAATTCGCAGGTAATAAGGGTGGGTATTATTAGTTGAGTTCTGCAGTCAGGGCCAGACTTCGAAACCGTCAACCCGATTCAGCATGTCAGTTTTATATCGAGCCTGGCACTGACAGCTTTCATTCGATATGATGAGTATTCTTATTCAATTATTCTTCCCTGCTGGTGCTAGAAATTATTTCCCAAAGCCTGGTAAAATTTCCCTGCGTCCGTATGAAAGTAACTCCCTTGAGGTTAACCACCATAAATTAATTTTTCTATTGAAATAGAAAAAAAACTTGATGCTACGCGTGTTATTCTCGCGTATCTGCCACGGAATCTTATAATAATAAATAATCGGAGATCTCAGAAGTAGCCCAACAAATCTCTTTTATATTCTGACCCGTTGAAAAGGAGATAATTCCAGAAAGAGAATAACAATCAAAGGAAGCTTATTGGCAGTTTAGGGGAGGCGTTCGAGTGAATAAACCGACACTGAAATGAAAATGCGGATCAACACGGTTCGAGCGAAATAAAAAATCGCCATAATCGTAATAATAAAAGTGTTTTATGTATTCCGAAGGGCATAAATGTTCGGAAGAGAGCAATAAGTAACAAATCGCGATTGGAAATTGGCGCGCTACGCAAGGGCAACTTCTAGGGAACTCTGCGTTTGAAGTATTAGCATGGAGTCAATGTTGTCATATTTATGTCTTGTAACATAATCTAAAAAATAACGGCTATGAAAAGTCGAAACTCCATAAACCAAATAGTGGCTATAATGCCGGCTTCGATTTTGAATATAGAAAACGGTAATGCATTCAACACTCCTATTGGTTTAACACAGTTGAACGGAGTTACTACTTTGACCATCCGACTGGAAATGGAGATAAAATGTTATCACCATCTGCATTCTGCTTTGAAATTTCTTTGTTGCAATCACCACTAGGTACGATTACTCGGTTACACTTACGTAAACAAAAAATTGCTTCGTTATTACATGCTCAACGGTTAAACGGTGGACTCAAATAAATAGTCAGATAAAGTTTGTTTTGTTGAAACGTCTTTAAGAATAAACTTCTAATTGAGGTACTCAAGATTGAAGCAGTGAAAGAACTTTTTCTAGCCGTTTCGCCCCCTTTTGTTCGTATTATCATTTCCAATCCACCGGTTATACTATGATGATCGCTTTCCATTTTTATAATAGTCAAGTGTTGACTGACCGCGCATGACTAAACCTGGATGAAGGAATAAAGGCATCTACTCGATATCGGATTTTATTTAATGTTTGTTGATTTGTCGAGTCTGTTTAATTTGTTTAACTGTTGTGTCTTTGACTGGGTACTGAAATAGTCATCAGCGGTAGTTTTTCCACGAATAAAATGGCTGATTGTTATTTTTCCTGATTGAATAAATAACAAACCAACTTTACCGAATGAAGTTAACGCACATCAGCCGGGAAATTGCTGCCTTGCTCGGAGCTATCAATGCTACAAATTTAATTTACTTTTTTAACTAAAAGCTGAAGTGTCTTCAAAGCATTTTATGAGGAGTTAAATTCTAAGCTTAATGGGCATTTCCTAGAATCGATTATTTAAACTGAAACTTGGCAACATTGCCGAATGTTAAGTCTGAAACTTTGGATCAGCAGCCACTCCAGAAGATTGCCCTTGGCTCATCATCGTTGGAGGGCCGTTCTTGAGGAATCCTCCAAACGCGAGTTAGCTATCTGGCAATTTTCCCTTTCGTATCAAGTTACATCTGCCATTCCGTCCGCTTCGATGAACTGCCAAGGTCCTCTTCCTTGTTAACAATCCATTTCAGCTTATATACGAAATCCGGATTAAGTTTTTGGATTCCGTGACACAATCTTAGGGGACAATTTTGAAATGATTGATATTTAATTTTGCGTCACATGAAGGGAGAATTTATCAGCGTTGTGGAAGTATTGCATTATTTCTGCAGTGGCCCAGTAGCTATAAATAATACAATGTTGTTTACTTAAGCTTTTGTGGGGGAAGAAATAATGGTCTCGGTTGTTATCACGAGTAGGAAAATGTGATGAGTACTTACTTATTCTCTTGCTGAACGAAAAATGTTTTTCAAATCCAAGAATATGATTTGAATCGTGCGAGGTCAGTCAGTTACTAGATTCGAGTCTTTTTAGGGACTTTATCAAAATAATGTTCTCTGAAATATGGACTTGTAAATTTGTTATTATTGCTGCAAAGCTCATTTCAATTCCGCGCACAGAAGCTACCCTACACATCTCTGCTGAAACCAAGAAAAATTACTCATTCAAGAAAGTGCCCTGGAAAAATTATTGAATTATTTATTACCGCTGCTTTATCTCAAACAACGAAAATAGAAGTCGTTATGAAATAAAAATATCCTTCTATGGAAGGCTTCTATTGTTAGAGATAACTTTCTGAAACTGAATTTTTCGAACAAATTGCGGTTAAAGTAATGACCACCCATTAACAACTCCATCCAGAATAACGTGTTAAGAATCTGAATAGTCTGTGAACTTCGGTCGGAGGATAGGTGGAGACTTTATGAGCAGGTATAAAGGCACCCCTGGGAGTGACTATCAAGGGTTGCAGCTGAGAGACCACCCTGGAACTCCTCTTTATTATAAGGAGTCCCGTAAATTCACCTTGAATTATGTCAAATTACAATGTAAACATGGCAGCACCATTTTAGCTCTTCTCTAACGGACTGACTTGTCTCTGGTGCTTTCAACCTACTCATAATTGGGTCAAAATATATTAGCTTTTCCCTTATTATAGTCTCTGCGTATTTTCTCTTTTTAATGATTAGACCTTTCTCTTTTTGATACACTTCCAAATTATAAGGAAAGATAGATATTAGAAATAGACTAGTTTGTGGTTTCCACGATATGTTATTAATTTGTCGCAGAAGTTATTTGAACTATACCTCACATCCGAAATAACGTGCAATAACTCAAACTGACATCACTAAAAAAACAATTTTGGAGAAACAGCAAGCAGAAACTTACGTTTGGAGGAACATGTTCACTCAGAATTTTTTTTTTTACTAATGTCAGTTACTGCACGTTATTTCGGCCGTGAGGTATAGGTAGGTACCTAATTATTTAAATTTTATTTTGGATTATGATTGTTTTACATCTCTACTAATATGACATTATTATGACATTAGATTAACAGACATTAAATTAAATTAAAAAACCTAAATGTTTTTTTTTTGTTTCAGGTAAGGCTTGAAATTACCTCTCATAGAAATTCAACTTGGTAAGTTTTTAAATTAGAACACATCTTGCTACTTTGTCGTTTTATAACTTAATGAAATTTTGACCTGAAGGTGTCAAAGTAGCAATAAATGAAAAATTAAGGATTTCTGACCATAGATCTCAGCAGGTTTTATCATACTCGCCTGGATTAGAGTACCTGAATATTGACAGATGTTTGTTGCATAAGAGTACAGCAAGTTAGTGTGATTTTCCACGGACGTCTCTTTTTACGTTGCAGATACTTTCTCGCGTCTAAGTTGATTATACGGTTGAAGCAGCTTTTAAGAAACAAATGCATAAGCGCGTAGAATGATTTTGGTTTATTTAATTATTGACAAAAAGGTGAACGACATATCGCGAAACAATATGCCATTCATTGATGTCATGCTGTGAGTTAGGATGGAAATTGTAGACACGTGTTTCGTCCTAATTGGGACTCTTCAGTACAATGTATCTTGCTAACACACAGCACAACCTTAGTCGCTTAATAATGAGAAAGATTTTGAAAATGAATCAAAGAAAAAATGCACGGTGGGTTCGGCTTGCGCCATTCGCTGCACCACAGATAGCCAAAACGCATACCAACAACTGAGTGCAGTGCCTCCCGGTGTACGTGAAGGTATTAGGAGAAGGCCTACTACCAAAAATTTGACAAAAAGGTGAACGACATATCGCAAAACAATATGCCATTCATTGATGTCATATGACTCAGTTGTTGGCATGCGTTTTGGCTGCGTGGGGTGCATCCTATGGCGCAAGCCGAACCCACCGTGCATTTTTTCTTTCATTCATTTTTATCTAATTATTTTTATGTATTGAAGATCAGTAATAAAAAAGTAAACACACGTTTTTAAGGCATTAGTTACCAAGAGACAGCTAAACATGTCCTGTGCGAATGTGAATCTCTGGATCTCAGAAGACAGGAAATATACGGACAACCAAAAAGGAGTCCGGAAGAATATAACACTCATCTAGTGGTGGGGGCTGTACAAACTAGTTCAGGGGACCAGACTAACATAATGGGTGGCATGAAGCAAACGGGGTTTAGCACAATAAGTCCATGAGGCTGAGGTGCTTCCGGCGATCTTGTATCAGACGGCCCTAGAAGAAAAAAAAAGCCTTGTGAGAAGAAAAGAAAGGTGTAAGAACCCTGTTTAAAATAAAAAAAAACAATTAGGACATTTTCCTCGACATTTTCTTATTAACGCTCATGTCACCTGCAATTACCACCCCACCACAGCCGTCAGGAATATTAATTACCACTAAATTGAATAAAAATGGCCTCTTCTTTTTCAAAACGCTACCTATCAGACAGAGAGGAAATATAAGCATCCGTCATTTTTATTATAGTTTTATATCAAGGTACTCTAGCCTGGGTATAAATAAAAAATGGTTGAAGATGCAGCAAGACGTCGATATTAGCTTCAAAAACGAGCACAGAAATCTGCCCGTTAGCCTAATGAGCCTTTATAATACTGGCTGTTATTGGTGTTATGAAGATTCCCTTTTAAATTATTCAAATTTATCTACCCTGTACATCTTGATATTTCGTAGTGGCTTGTTTTTCTCTCACCAACTCAAGCAGCCATTTGTAAGTATGGATCTACAGCGGGACTATAGCAAAATTACTGCATGATTTTGGTTACCACATTTCACGTAAGGGACTTTTTGCACTCCATCAAAGCCCATTGATTTTATCTATGTGATGTTCTATTAATCTTCTATAGGTAATATTCCGGGTCGATTTTGCATCTAGGATGATACATCCTATATACTACTCCTGCTTGCTTACCTGCATTGGTTCAACCCTTTGATGCATTTAAGAACACAAGCAGAGTCCTTGTATTTTTTTTTTGTGAAGAGTAAAATCAGTTTTGTTTTTGCAGGGTTCATGGACAGCTCAGCGCTGAGGTACCATGCCTTCACAATGTTAAGATCCGCTTTCGTATTTCGACAGGATTAATATGACTCTTGACTATACAGGGTGTAAATGAATAAGTGCAAAATTATTTCGGGGATGTTTCCTTGTTGAATGTATCAGGTTTTTCAAGTGAAACTAAATAATTCGCACCTCTTTTCTTGAATACGACCCCTTGAAGGGGGAGTTGAAGATCTAGTCAAGCCTGCTTGATTTTTAACAAGAAAACCCAGGCAGCAATCGAACATTCACTGAATGTTAAAAATGAACATTCAGCCAATGTTAGAAACGACAGATTCGTAAACATTCAATGAATATTAGTTTTAAATGTTGAGTGAATGTTTGTTTTTTTTTTTATCAAACTGATCATCACTAAGAATTGTATTACCTATTATGGAGCTGAAAAGCTGAAAAAAATAATACTTACTATGTAGGTGTATTCCATTTATCAATCCATCAGTGAACAATATAAATTATTATTATTATTATAAGGTCACATTTGCTCTTCGTGTTGTTTTTCTTCTTCCTGTCTACATCATAATACCTGAATACCTACCTACCTATAATACCTGGGATGAAGAATTAGATTAGTTTGCATCACTCTCTGCACCTTCTCTCTCCGACCAGACAAGCATAAAATACTTAGCTTGCTGATAATTTATTGTGACTTTTATACCTATACATAGGTATATTCATAGTTTAGAAAAACAAGATGAAATGCCAAGAATAACGGACATATTGAATTGAACACAAGATCAAGAAGACTGGGACTGGGAATGAAATAGACAAGAGAGCTGCGCGCGCAACACCTCGTTGGAATAATTATAATAATATAATTCTGGTTTTTATCAATTTTTAAGCCAAATATTTTCGTTTCAGCATGTGATTTTCCAATTTTTTTTGGTATATGTTATTTACCTGATGTCAGTGTACCTGTATGTAATTGCGTGCAATAAACATTTCATCTTAAACATTGTATGAATGTTAATTAAACATTGCATTTTGAATGTTCAGTATCTAATGCTCAATGAATGTTTATTCAAGGTCTGAAAACGAACATTAGAATCTGAACGTTGCCTGAATATTCGGAACGTCTGTTTAACATTAGAGCAATGTTTAATGTTCGGTGAACATTTAGGGAACATTCAGTGAACATTCCTTGCTGCCTGGGAATAATCGAATTTTTTGCACTTATTTATTTACATCCTGTATATCGTTCGCAAACCCTTGTGTATAGTAGGCTCTGTCGTTTAACTGGTTGAGTAGATCAGCCAATACCACATCACAATTCTCTGGCCTCGCTGACCCTCAAAGTCTCGTCAACCATGGTTGCGTGGACTGTTACGGATGTCTCGCAGTACAGCTCAACCACCTGGTAGTGGTGTCATCAACATGCTTCTCGCAACAGACATTATGCAGAAAAGCAGGTATCACCAAGAAAACCCCCGAGAACAATAATTTCTCCCCTATCTAGGGATTTTTCGATTATGCCTGTCTATGAGAAAAATCTGCGTAAGCCACTTCTCAGGCAGAGTTTCCCAGTTAGTTTGATCTTTTAATTTTTTGAAAACAAGCTTCGCAGATCGACTGGTTTTACGGCTGACCTTTTCTCAATTTTTTTGTCATTACAATATTATATCCAGCCCCTCATACATTGTCATGGGATTGTCACACTTCAACCTCCACTACTCGCTTTATTTTGGCTCTTCGTCTTGTTTCCTCAAAGTCTCTCCTTGTATTGTCTCGATACCTACTTAGTCTTAATGTTTTTTTTTTACTCGTTTCTCAATATCATTTACTTATCTATCCAATGCCGATTTTTTCTCTCTGTTTGGACTCTTTTGGTACTTTCTGCAATTGCTTGATTTAACAGGAAGATGGGACGCAAGCCTGTATAATTGTCGGTACTACTACTTACAGAGCAGTGCAGTTTTTCGAAAGCTGTGAAATTATAGGAAAAATGAAGCTCAAGTTGATAAAAAAAGAGTTGAGCTGCATTATGGAATAATCATACTCTAGAATCCAGAAGTACACACACAGACAGCAAAAATTTGCTGCCCCGATAAAAAAAAAAACAAAAACGTTTATATGAGCCGTGATCCATAAAGGTCTATTTGCATTTTAACGGCACGGAAACGAGGCGGGTGTTCAACGTGGACAGGCCGACAACGAGTCAGACGGCCACGGAATAGGGTACAACGAAAAAAAAAAAGTATCGAAGGATGTTTTCTGTAATTCCCGTTCCGTTTCCTATACGTTTCCGTTCCGTCAGCAGTATAAATTGCAGGCATGTGCGGATCATGTGGCGACTAGACGACGAAAAATCTTGTTTTGAGTTAAGTGTATCCGAAATTACGCAGAATTGTCTGATCTGTTTCATCCCATGCTCTTTTCGTTCCGAACAATCTTCAAATCATCTCCGAATCGAAGGTTGGCAATCATCATCGCTATTTTTACTTTTGACGCGGGTGCTTTAAAAAGTTGGTTAGTTAGAAGTGCATTCGAACCACTCTCTCAGGTTTCACAACCGTCACATTCTTCTGTCTATGCTGTGTTTTCCCTGGATTTTACCTTGGATTATCAATTACTATTGTAGAAGTTCACATTTCTTCCTTAAATAATAATTCCCGCCCATGCCTCTCAGAACCGCTTCATTCGTCACTATATCCATCCATTATATTCTGAGGATCCTTCTATACACCAACATTTTAAACGCTTCAATCTTTTTCTTTTTAAGTATTGAGGCATTCACAGTCTATGTTTACGCTTCGTACATGAGGGCCGAAGATGAGGCGCGTAACATTTTTCTAAGAGATGCTTCAATGTAATACTTCTTATAGATCCCTGCTACGAAACACTTTGTTCATCCTTATGCAGTTGGCTCTCGCCTTTTCTATTCTCATTCTTATTTCTTTGGTGTATTCGTTTGTGCAGTTCACCATTACCCCAAGGTAAGAAGACTGCTCTACTTTTTTTTTAATTGATTGAAATAACCAATAACTCATCGTTCAATAAGTCCCGGGATTAACTATGAAAACAACATTTTACCGGCAAAATTCTGTATTATTCATCAAAATAATCTCCTTCAAGTGTAATACAATCATTCCAACGCTTCTCTAACTTTTCAATGCCATGTTTGTAGAACGATTTGTCTTTTGACTCAAAATGAGCCTCAGTAGCAGCGATCACCTCCTCATTCGAGCCAAATATTTTTCCCTGGAGCATCTTTTTGAGATCCGCGAAGAGCCAGTAGTCGCTGGGGGCCAGATCCGGCGAGTACGGAGGATGGGGAAGCAGTTGGAAGCCCAATTCATTTAATTTGGTCATCGTTTTGATTGACTTGTGGCACGGTGCGTTGTCTTGATGAAAGATGACTTTCTTCTTCTTCATGCGTGGGCGTTTTTTTGCTATTTCGGCCTTCAAACGATCCAATAACACCGTGTAGTAGTCGCTATTGATGGTTTTTCCTTTTTCGAGGTAGTCAATGAAAATTATACCACTCGCATCCCAGAATACGGACGCCATCACTTTTCCGGCCGACTGTTTTGTTTTTGGACGCTTCGGGCGGCTTTCACCGGTCGTACGCCATTCAGCTGACTGCCGACGTGACTCCGGAGTGAAATAGTGAATCCATGTTTCGTCCACTGTCACATATCGATGCAAAAAATCCTGTTTATTGCGAGTAAACAGTGCCAAACAGCTCTCCGAATCATTGATGCGTTGTTGCTTTTGTTCCATTGTGAGCAAACGCGGCACCCATTTGGAAAAAACCTTTTTCATAGCCAATTTTTGGTGCAAAATAGTAAATTGACACATCTCATCTAAAGGTTGGTACTCCTGAACCTTGGTATATACATGGCATTATTAGCGCCATCTCTACGCTAGTCCCGGGACTTATTGAACGATGTACATTTCGTCTTCTTAGTGTCGTCTTCTTAGTGTTAAGTGATTCCTCATATTTCTCACTATGCGCAGCGCAGTCTGTTCACTACTCTGCAGATTTATTGGAATCCATGAAACATGCATAAACTTCCTGGTTAAGGTTCCAAAGAGGCATCTTTGGACCAGCAAATGCGAAGAGGGCGTTGTGAGTTCCCAATTCTTTTCTGAATCCAAACTGAACACGTCTCGCTTAGATGTAAATCCTCACGTACAAGTAATCATTGAAAAAATCATTGTACGAGTATGATCCCACTAAAGCTCTCTTGGGCACAAATTAGTGACTACAAATTTTCCGTTATCATTAAAAGGTTGTAGAAGCCTTGCAAAAAAATGAGTTTCGCTTGAAAACTTTTTGGCCGCCAATGTAAGAACTCTAGAGATATTTATTTCCTAAGTGTGCTTCCATTTACTTACCAGACCTATATCTTCACGTCATGGTACTAAATATTGTGTGCCATTTTAATGACAAATAATATTCCCTAGATAGACCATTCAATATCCATTAAGTAATAAAGACGTCACCATGATCCTGAAACATTTAAATGCCATAGAGATGATTAGTAAGTATGATTTATATTTGAAAGAGCAATGCAAATGCTAATGTCTGAGAAAACTAAACAGAAACTATAAGTGCAGCGATTGAAGCGGCTGATTCTTTCGCAAAAATCGATCCACCAAGACCCTCATCAAGAACTAAAGTATTATGTTCGTGCTACACAGTAGACTCATTTCATGGTTTTGCATGCATAAAATAAGAACATATATCTGCTCGTAGTCTCATCGTAGACTCCGTGAAGTCCATGCAAATAAGACTAGTTATTTCGAGTGCCGATATTCGATACATGCTTCAGGTGAAACGAAAGCAAACAGAACGTCGATGTTTATCTTCCAGTCTTCTAGCTGCCATGAATTCTAATGCACACACTCTCGTACACTATAGTGTAATATAGGATTCCACAACTCCCTCCGTTGAAACTTAAGACTTGTTTGTTCCTTTTCCCTTCATGATAATGCGATTATATTATATTATAACGGTAGGTATGCCTCCTATCGTTATAAAAATCTAAGTTTATAATACATGATTGATGGATTTAATATTTACTATTACTCCTGGGTTTTATGATATCTATTAAAAGTTATTGTCCCTTCTGGTTATGGAGATTAAACTAAGTATTTCCTTAGTTGAGTCTTGAGGATATAAATTTTAAGGGTTTTTTTCTACATAGCGGGAGGAGGGGGGATTTTGGACAAAAGTTCAACATTTTTTTATACTTATGGGAATCTATAACAAAAATGGAATTTTCCAATTGAAAAATTAAAAAAGGCTATGCGCAAAACATCGCACTGATTGGCGAGTCTCAAGGATTGCGTTGGGTTTCACATCCAATGTGCATCGTAATTTTGTCAAATTACGGGACTAATACCAAGTAATAACTTGTAAATGCAGTCAGTAGACGTTGCAGCGACATTTTTGTAAAGAGCACCACAGGTCACAAGCATACGGAAAGCAGGAACCATGGAGAAACTTGGATTCAAGCAACAGCACAGAGCTGACAGGTGCCTTACTCATGCTTGCTGCTGGCCTACAAAAATGTACCGTAAAAAAACCACGCAAGTGAAAACGACAAAGGTCACATACGTCACATTAAAAACCATAAATCTCAATCAAAAATTATTCTGGTATTTAATATCCCGATTAAAATTAGACAAACAGAATAGATAACACCACTAAACACGTTCTTTAATTATATTTCGTCACAGTTTAAAACCTTAAATGTCTTTGAATGCCAGTGTAGAAACACCGAGTGGAAATTATGAATAAAATACCTCATAACAAAACGTTATTACTGTGAAATTATACACGTGTGGGCCGTTATCCATCAGACAGGTTTAGGTTTTATTGTAACTATACACCTACAACTTGCATCTCACCTCGTGCAGGAATGAGCTTTCGTTCGAAGCTTTAAGCTTTGAGCTTACGATCATCTGCTGAGTGGACGCGTGTTCGTTTCTGTCCTGAAAGAACCCTCCTCTCTCGGAACACAAACACCTGACTAGATAAACTAATCACTTCTGCTGGAATTGGATGCTGGCTTGGATGGAAATACTGTTTGCCAGTTTTACGACGACTTAAGAAGCAGAAACAAGAACTTGTTGTTTGTTTAGTGTCTTTTAAGTTATTATGTTACGTGTTTGTCGACTGAAATAGTCGCCTTGCCAGTCGCCAGTCGCTGAGCTGAAACAATGGTGGGAAGTGAACTGAAGGTCTCGTTTTCCCTCCTTCTTCCTATTGGATATTGGTTAAGAAGTTGAAGTTGATTAAAAGAGAGATTAGCAACCCTCGACGCATGAAGAGTCTATAAATTGGAATCATTTAATTATTCAATTAAGTAATATTATACAAACACAAATCCCAGTTTTTTGGAAAAAATAGAAAAAAATCATAAATAGGTACCTAAAAAAAATTTAGGTATTGGGATCCCGGAAAACATAAGCGCTAGAGAAATGGTTTAATGGGAAAAATAGCGAGGAATTTTCTACTTCATATTTCGTTTTTTTCAGCATATTTCAGTAACGACTAAAGTTATCCTAATTTTTTTTCAGATTTTTTTTAAGCATAAAATTCTGCACTACGTTGCCCATTTTACCATTCGTCTAGTTCTCTTTGCGTCTTGTCTCCGAGATTCCCATACTAGAAATAATTAAAAAAAAACTCACTCTTCGCATACGCAGTGAGGACGTTTATATTATATAGTCCTCCCCTTGACCTTAATTTTTTTACCGAATGAGCTAGAAGTTTGAAACAAAAACTAAATCAAATGTCATGAATTTTACTACATTTCGGCGTAAAACTTATATGTCAAATGTAAAAATGACGTTGTGAGACCTCATTTTTAAAGGTATTTAAATTATGCGCACAAATAATGTTAGGTGTCAATTGTGACAACTAAGAGTGGAGTTTATATACAGGGTGGTAAAAAAGTCCGGGCCCCAATATGTCTTTAAATATTGAGTTTTGAAAAAATGAAAAAATGCAAAGTCAATTTTTTCAATTAATTTATTTTCTATTGACGTAATATTTTTTATAGAGGCGTTACTTGGCTCAGTAATGAGGACATTGTCTTTTTTTCAATGGGACAGCCTGTATACAGGGTTCTTCGAGGTAAGTATATGCCATGGAAGATTATGGCTATGTTACTTGATTAAAAAAATTGGCTTTTGGAGAAACCAATTGAAGGGAAATTTTAAAATTATATTCACAATGTAAAGATTGTCCCAAAAATATGAAACATATCAAAGTTATGTTTTTTGAATGGAATGCTCCTATATTATTGCATTTTCAGAGTGTCTGGGAAGGAAAACTAAGAATGGTTCTTACAGTTGGAGTTAAGATTGAGTAGTTTCTGAGTTATAAACAAGTAAAAATTTCAATTTTCAAGGCTTGTGGCAGTGTAAAGATTAAAGATTTATTGGACCGTACCAGGACTTTTTCAACACCTCATATTATAACTTCAGCTAAGATCACTCCAAATATCATTTTTATATATCTACTGGTTGATTAAAAACTCTACGAGTAGCAATTTCTTCGATATAATTTCGATTACTAGCGCAGTCACTATGTAGTTTTGTACCTATAGCAAATTGAAGTTTAATTGGTAAAAATTAAATGGAAAGCAGATCGATGGACAGGCATTATAATTCCAGTGTACACGCTCGGGTTAGGTAAGTTTATGGTTCACTTGGCCATCACGGCGCTGTCCATCTCCATCAATCACCATTGTAAATGCCGAATAATATTCTTGACGTTAACAGTTTCTGCATCGAATGGTGACGGACAGCATCGTACCCGCCAAGTGAGCTATAATCTTTAGCTGCAATTCCGACAGGTATACTAACTTCAACAGGTGGATAGGAAGTAATCTTAATCATGTGACATTTTAACATTGCAACAAGTGGAGAGTAACAAATTGATGGGTGTGCAATTATAATTCAAATTAGGTACAGGCCGAAGTACCTGCAAGCTAAGATATCTGGGAACTTCAATGATTTATGAACGAGTAATCAAACTATTGCTCTTTTAATTCAAGGTGTTGTCTCCTGAATTGGACTGGTTTTTTACTGAAGTGGTTTTTTCTGAGAGGTGTTTTCTTTTCTTCTTCTCCTTCGATCTCCGTGGCGGTGTATTGAAGGGGATGCGGGTATTGAGCTTGTGTTGTCCGGTGTGGTGCAGTGTAGTGATGTTGAGAGACGCAAAAGCTGCGGGGTGTTCTGAGCCGATTGGTCTGTGAAGTGGGGTTCGAGGCACAGGCCGCCATAAAGCCTGCCCCCGATGGTGGGTGGTCCAGTCCGCTCCGCAGCTCCGACGAAACTCCAAGCTAAGATAAAAAGCTGACAGTACTTATAGTTAGGGAGATGTTGACAAAAATGCCTAGTAGGTATCTCCCAAATGGAAGAAAAGTGGGTTTTTATATACTCGTAGTTCGAGTCCCCTTCTCAAAATCCGTCTTGTTTGTCAAGTAAGTTCTAGCGCGTCGCGATGAGCGGCTACGCCCTTTTTTCCAGATTTGCCCGAGCGATTTCAAAAAGTATTTCAAAAAGTATCATTTGGAGGAAAATTACTTGAGGGCATCTAGGCAACCCTCCCAATTGAGGGAAAAATATTTTCTTCCAATTTGCTCCTTGCAAAGATCTCTTTCGGGGGCAAAAATGGACCAATTGAACTTATTGAAAAATGAAAGGGAAGTAGAGTTCGTGACCGAGAATATAGAAAAATTTTGCCCCCGTGTGTCGTAATTGCCAAATAACAATTTTTCAAAGTTTAAATTGTCATAAATTGTTGAAGTAATTAGGTACAATAAAATGGATGAAAATTTGTCTCTAATTTGTAGGTGCTCTTTGGCACCTACAAAATGTAGCAAAATTATTTTCTTTCAAATTTCTTATCGCAATCGCACAATCGCACCGTTTTCGACATACAGGGTGTCAAAAAAGATTATTTTTCAAATTTTTTTCAGGATATTTCAGCTTTTGTACAGATGTTATCAATAATTTTAGCAAATTTTTTAATGCTAGCAATTTTTTTCATATGTCAGTGGCGTAGATTTTAGGGTTGCGTGGTTTTTTTGACCCTAATATCTACGACACTGGGCCAATTGACATTTTAAAATCTCAATTTTAACCACCAATATTTTCTACACAAAAAAGGTTCTCTTGGTCATAATTGCTAAACGTGAGCCGTTTCAGAGAAAAACGGCCATTTACGATGACAAACTCGCTTGGGATCTTTCACAACATATGTAGGAAAATGAAGGGCAAAAAACTTCTTTCTTCTTCCTGAGATCTCCGCAAATGGCACATGAAAAAACTGAATTGATATTAAAAAGGTAGCTAAAGTCAAGGATAAAACATCTCAAACCATTATTGAGATATCTTCAAAAAATTGGAAAAAGTATCCTTTTTGACACCCTGGATCGCAAAACGGTGAATTTCCGGACATCATAGAATTTTTTTGTTTATTTTTGACCAAATCTGTCTTTAAATTGTTTCGCAATAATAAAGATACACCTAATAGGCTTAGAAAACAGTCTGCGTTTAAGGAATTTTCTCTCCCGTTTTCTGGGTGCAACAGTAAAGGTAATGAAAATTGTTGACTTTGTAAAAAATCATCAAAAGTCATCAATATCTTGGTAAACCCTTTATTTTCTTCGATGCCTTTGAATCAGCTGTTACTTTGATTTTCTTGTTATATTACTCTTTGTTTCTCTTCGCTTTTGATTCATAGTCTTCTATTTCGAGACGTCGAGCTGCAAAAAAACGAAGGCTCTTGAAAATGTATCAATCAGATCGATATGATGATAGGATTTATTTTATCGTAATACAACGTCCGTAATAGTAACTATAGAAAACCTCCAAAAGAGTTGTTGATTCCATCCTTTTGTTCGTCACAACATTGTCACAGCAATAATAAATACATCCACAGATATGCATATTTTGATTATATTAGAAGATAATGAAAATCATGTTCAATCCTCATCTAGAATTATTTTATAACCAATTATTGATTTTGAGATAACTGCCAATAATGCTAACATAGTAATAAAGCCATCTGTGTGAGAATTTAACATACAATAATTGTATAATTATCTACTTCGACAAGAGTCTCTCTAACGAGCAGCACCCGCATTATTTCCAATAATAATTGATCAATGATTGCCGCAAGCTGCATTTCACAGCTAATTATTAATCGCTTTCATCTAATGTCATTATTACTTTGCAGTGTGGTTGTTGCCTGGAATCTCGCAACGTCATGGTGCAGCTTGTTCGCTAAAATAGGGGTTCATGGTCGCAGAATATGTATACCCAGAGAGAAAATCACTTAACACGATTTTGCACTCCGATGTAGATCCGATCTCAGTTGAGAGTGTGATGGCCACTGCTTTAGTTTCATGTTATATTCGTGTTTTGTTTTTTTTTATTTTAATTACAAGGGTTGGATATGTTTTGTGTTGTACGTGAAGTTGAGTTAATATTAATTTTAATAACTATTATTACAGAATTAAATGCAAGAAATTAATTCCTCGTTTAAATGATGAAAATCGCCATTTTAGATTTTTAACCCTTAACTGGTACTACTTTTTTTAAACTACGTTAGTGCTACTGGTGGGTCACAGGGATCCACTTTTTATTTCAATAGAAAGGCACAAATTAATGTCTTGACAACACTTTGCAAGTAACGACGTTAAACTATAAAACTATAAAAAAACAATAAGCTCAAAAAGCGGCGACACAATTAAGAGCCATCTGGCGTTTCAAGGCGGACCTAACGACGATTAAAACCATTTTCGTAAAATAATAAAATACAACTATTGTCAAAATTAATTCAGCGGAGTTGTGTGGATTGTTCTCGAAGAAATCAACCAAATTTGCATACCAATTTTGGTGTTAGGTCCGCCCTGAACCAATAGAATGTCGTTGTCTCAGTGCCGTCGACCAAATGCATGTATTTCAGTGGGAGTTTCCTGTATCTTTGGTACAAAATTGTACCAAAGACCATCCTGTTTAAGGTCTTTGGTACAATTTTGGGAAAATTTTTGAAAAATTTCGAGGATCAGAAAATGATGTGAAAACAGGGAGTGGCAGACCAAAGATGTAACTGTATCTGGCTAAAGATAAGACAGAAATCCCTCGCAATGTTATGCGAAACGATCCTCACGCACATCAGAGTTCATCATCCAACTCAGCAAATTGATGTTTCTGTGGGCACCTGCCAAAAGTTACTTAGGAAAGATGCTCGCTTGTATCCTCATCGACTTACGGTGGTAAAGAAGTTGTTACCTCGAGACCTTCTCGAGAGGTTAGATTTTTGTCGACGGTTTTCGCAACATTTGCAAGACGATGAAGAAGTGTTCTGCAAGACTTTCTTCACAGATGAAGCATGGTTTCAGAGATCGTGATAAAACAATTCTCAAAAATTATAGATCATGGTTTGCTGAAAATCCGCATATTTTTAATGAAAAGCCACCTATAATTCTGAGAAAGTTCTTGTTTGGGCAGCCGCGTTTGAACCAGCTGCATGACGAGGAACTGACCAAAGGATACTTTGCCGAAGATACGGTGAAAGTATATATAGTACACTCTGGTCGTAATACAGCCATCATATCCCCAGCCAGATCCTGCTACCTCACACCATGTGACTTCTTTTTATGGCCGTAAATCAAAAATTCAATATTTGTGACACCAATAAATGATGTGGCAGAATCGGGAAGCAGTCGAGATAAACAATACGGTTGAACTGCCGTTAGGTGGAGTGGGAAATCGTGTATTAACATGTGTCCAAGAGGTTGAAGGGACTTCACTTACCTTCTTAAATAATTAATTGATTTTTTGCCTTTTTTATGAAAATATCAATAAAGCAAGTACATACCTATTTTGTCAAGGATAACAAAATCCAAAACTGACAATTGTAAAAAGTGGATTCAGTTAAGACAAACCCTTCGCTGTCAGGACCTACTGCAAACGGATTCGTTTTCGAACACCCTTTATAACTTACGAGTGCAGGTGTGGCATAATTTAGAAAAATATAAAATATAAAAACGTGTCTATTCAGATATCAAAGTTGAAATTAAAAAATGGTATCTATAATGAATTTTATATTTCACCCTCTCATCCTCAACCACCCCCTACTTAAGAATTTCCAAAGACTCCTATAATACTCATACTACCTTGTAATACGTCATTTTAAAGGGAATTTCAGTAGAAATACAATGGTGGTTCGTGTGTTGAAATCGCTTTATTTTTGCGGAAATTATAAACAAGTGAACGTCACAATTCATCATTCTCAAAGCAGCCTACCTTGAAAAAGGCTAAAGATATGGGTAAACGGCTATGGGTAAAAGTTTAACATTTTATACAGGGTGATGGAAAATCTGATAATTTTCACTAGACCCTGTAAAAACATTTCATAAACATGTCAGAAGTTATTGGAGCACTAATTTTGAGAATTTATTTTTTTTTTTAACTAGATACTTACTTTACAGACAAGATCTCCAATTTGACTGAAAAAAAATTCCCAGACTGGTATTCAAATTCTGTAAACCACTCACCTGGAATATGTCTTGGTATAGTAACTGGGGAAGTTATTGTTAAGTGTAAGCAAATTGAGTACCCTGTCAGAGGAAGGTAGTAATATTTTATGATTATCTATTATTCTCGTAAGACAATAGCCAATATCGTGCTGATATGATCTTGTATCTTAGCTCGAAGATACCGTGTACACAATGCATGTTCTCAATATTCGATCCGGGAGTTTATTTATGGTAATATTATGGGATATGTATAGAAAATATAGGTACCTTGTTTCGTATTAATACAGCGAGTGATCGCCAATGGATTATTTCAGGAGACAAAACGTTCCTTAATTTTTTTTTAATTCCGTTTTTTTTGTAACTTATTGAACTAATAACTTATTTAAAAGATACAGAAGACTTCTTAGAAGTCTGTTTTATTATGAAGAGAATTGCTAACCTCTGTTATCTTCCCACAAGGCCTAAAAGTTCTAGATGTATGAAGTATACTCGTACATATTTGGTTGGTTTGCATCCTTTGAAACTCAGAAAAATCATTCCAAACAAACCTTAAAAATGTCCAACTCTCCATGAGTCATAACAGAGGGATCCTTTACAACTGGGACTCTTCAACTGGGAATATGTTCTTAGGACATTTTTAATTTTTCCATATTTCAGATTAAGTATTTCCTATCATTTGTTTTGTCGTTTCGATGCTTTTTTCTTATTTTTCTTGTTTTATTTTTTAAATTTATTTTTTATTTTAGGAAAAGTGAGACCCTAGATTCTGTCATTATCTGAGATTCAAACAAAAGATTGACCTTTTGAAGAAATTACAATCCACTAATAACTGTTGAAGTTGAAAACCGGGTTTTAGGTTCAAACCGGCTTTCAGAAACTAGGCTCTCACTTTCTAGAAAAAAAAATGAACAAATGAACAAATAAAAATATTTTTAAAGGAAATTCTTTTTAAAGAAAAGGAATAATTAGTGATGAAATATCCTTTCAAATGAGGGATCACAAGGTGGGTCATTCTATTTAAGATTTTTAAGGAGTAGTTATGGGGGGCGAGGGAGTGAGCGATGCACTTGTCAGTTGTACAGTCGCATTTTATTATACAAAGTGTTTCTAAAAGGGGTAGGTACCATAAGTTGGAGGACGTCTAGACGAAGCAAAAATATTAAGAAAATGTATTTTTTTCCGAAAATGTTGCTAAGTTCTTTCAAATTAACACCCTATAGATTAGTCTTCTGTTACGGAGCTTCAGTTAGTCACGCAGACATTGGTGCTCTTTCAAATCTTGATGACATGAAGCGGGTACACATGCGTGGTTCCCATTGCCCAACGTTCTTGCAGTTGCAACTCATATTACTCACCATATGCAACTCACCAGGTCGGTGTTGATATTCTTTCATTTCTGGATCACGTTGGTGTGTATTCTAGATGGCTTGTTCCTGGTGATGTATTAGTGGCTTCAAAATATCTGCCCGCGGTTCTTCTTGGGGTTATGTTTTTACTTGTCATCGTGTATCAAGCACAAGCTGCCTGGGATCGACATTTTTTTCTCGATCAAGATGAAACTCCCGCACATCGTCGACATTCAAGGCTGGATTTGTTGGTCTAGTATCTGCTTTATCATTATCTGCTAATACTCGTAGGCACTCCTCCTGGCATCTGGTAGGTTCTCCACGTTCCTCGCAAATCTGTATTTTATTGTCAGTCAATTATTGATCAATTGAATGGAACGGTTGCCCATGCGCGTTCATTATTCTACTTTCCTCTTTCCCTCTAATCGGCAGCCTGTCAATCTTTTGTCAAACTTCCTTTACTTCTCGATTACTTTGACGTTGCAGTTTATCCTTGACACTTAAGGCTTCAATGTCACTTTTGCATAGCGTACAGGAATGTCTATCTCCAATGACTAGTTGATCTTGTAGCTGCTATTCAATATATGCTGCTGTTCTTCTTGACCCCTTGGCAGTTTTTCTTATTCTAGTTGCTGTCATGCCGGTGTCGTTTCCATTAACTCATTATTGGAGTTGCTGTTCGTCACGGCATCATTGGCTTTTAAGCTTCCTTTTCCGAGGGTTTATTTTCACCTTCTGCTATTTTTGAAATTCTTTCATATCCCACTTCAGATATCCTTGTTTTATCTGACATCATTTATACAAATCAACTTTCATAAGAATGACCTTTTTCGAACATTTTTCTTGAAATTTGTGATTCGGGTTTCAAAACATGAGGCTGAAATCGATTTCTTCCAATCATGTGAGCAGATTTAAATGTACTTTAGACAGCCTTGAGTAAAAAATGTAATGTCAAAGATTGAATTTGTCAAATTGTAAAATTTGTAAGATTCTGATTGGTTATAGTAATTTGCTCACAGGATAGGTTTTACATAATTTATGAGCGCTTGATACTTTTTTTTAAAGCTTTGCCTGGTAAAAATCCGTAATATTTAATTTTAAACATAAAATTTATATTTCGCTTCCTGGGAAACGGGTATATTTATTTTGTATTTTTTTATTGCAGGCGATTAGAGATATGTTTGTAAATAGCCGAATTTAATGTTTTATCGAATTTTCCGCATGTTTACGTTATGGGTTTAATGTTTATTTTTTAATGAATGGCCGGCGGAATCCGTGGGCTATATTTTATTGTTTATTTATTTTTTTCAAGCTTATGTGGAAAGGAATACAAGCAGTAGGAAAATAAATCCCGACACCTCAACATAACATAAACTGTGGTATAAATATATTTCCCCTTCAGACAGCTAGCGATTGTGTAATAACTTCTGATTATGTAAAACTCACTTTTGGAAAAATAAGATAAATAAACCTAAAATTGGAAATTCAGATGTATTTTATTTGCATATAAATACTTCACCCTCATGCCGAATGTCCCCAAATTCCTTCTGCTCTTATAAAAGTGAAATTTATTGCTGCCATGTATCTTATTCGGACTGAAAGGACCTCACTCGCAATTCCCACTATTTTTAACAAAACACCTTTTTTGCCCGTATTGACATTTCTGATTAATGAAGGTTTAATACTTGTCACTCCGAGATTTATTACCGCTGGGCTCCCTCCGGCGCAATCTCTTGCCTTTGGTGTGTTTTATAAACTTCTTATCTGTCTCTGATTTCGCTCTGGAGCTAATTTCCTACCCGATCTTATTTCAACATTAACTTTGACACGTCATGAACGTAATTGCTTACTAATTGTCTTTTTTTCTGTTTCAGGTAAGGCCGCAATTACATTCTGATAAATATTCAGCGTTTTTGTACAGGTCAGTATTAGAATAGGGATCCTGCTTACTTAAATTTGTTGCCTTATGACTATTTTACCGCGAATCTTCCTACATTTATAGTTTTAAGCAGCAGCGCTACGAACTGTAGTTATTATAATAACAATTGTGCTCCTAAGCTGGAAAAAATTATATCACCTTACTAGTGATGTGGTACACATTCCCCTAACTACTTAGGAGGTTCAAGACTACTTCTCCAAAATACTGGTGCAATAGTTCATAAAACAATAACTCCAATAGGCATTTCTATGAATAATCTACCATTATATTTCAATACATCGACCAAACCCGAGGAGTTATCAGCATTGCGACTGTGGATGTGGCAGAAGTCAGCCCGGTATTATGGCGTATTGATATATTGTCCAGCGGGTTCGTTCCCGGCACATGGCGTGTCTGTTGCTATTCTTATCAGGACCCCCGGACATGGTCATCTGTTATCTGCAGGAGAACAGGCGGGCTATGCTGCTTGCGGTAGTTTCAGGGTCCAGGCTTGACCATGCCTGAGTAGTTTGCCGTGTTGTCGAGTGTGGTATCTTTTCTTTCCTTTTGTAAAGCCCTTTTGTTATGTATTGAATTTTTTACAATTCTGTGTATTGTCTTTCTTTCTGAATTTAATTCACTGTGCATTCTGGATATTTTCAACTCTCGGTAATTCGTACAAGGGTTCATTGTTTTATTTATTCATTTGCAAACGTAATCACTTGCGACCGAGTTTTCCTAAAGCGCCCAATTCTTGTGAGACACATTGAGATCTCAGTGATCGAATCCTTTGACCAGCCTATTCAAGCAGTTCTCTAGTACATGATAGTGTGATCTTAAGTTAGCGACAATGCTTAAAGTAAATCAAACTGAAATCTGAAAAAATCAATTAAATGATACGCAAAATTCTTTCATCTTTCATTTGGCACCATTTTTACTTCTCAAGGTTATAATGAGAAACAGCAATCTCCTAACTTCTTGCTTCCCATCAAGTACGAAAAAGGTAATTTAACAAAATTAACCAATTTTTTAATCCTTTCCCACAACCGAACAACAGCATATTTCTCAAAATCTTCAAGGTTAAATTTTTAATTAATTGGCAGCTGCTATCACGTGAAAATAGAAAATTTCTAATCCAAAAATCCAGAAAGCACTTATTTCGACAACTTTCAATTACTCCAAATCCCCAAGAACAGCTAGATAGCCACGAAAAGTTGAAATTTGACCAAGTATTTCCACTCCCTTTGATTTACCCACCACGGATTTTAATCTTTTCTTCTCCCTCTTTTTGCTCGAAAAATAACCTTAAAGAAGAAGCTCTAACTTTTCACTTGGGTCATTAACTAGTCTCCGATTTCAAATCACGAGTCCAAAACTCTACGAATAAGCTCCAAATAAACCCCGAGAAATACAGAAATAGACCATTTCCGTCTATACTTCTTGTTAACTTAACGTATTCTTCGAAACGCAAGAAAGATAATATGGTCAAGACAAGAATACCCAAATGGAAAACCCCCTAAAGCAACAGAACTAACCAATCCTCCAATAACTAAAGTCATCCGGTGGAATTCCTAAACAAGAATTATTATCTTGTTCCAAGAACTGCGTGTCTCCTTAGGCGGTATTATGAAGATCTTATTTCCGGAGGTGGCAACATAGCACCTATTCAAGGGCAGTCTGGCGCGGCGGCGGCAGACGTGACCAGAAACGCGAGGAGGGCCACCGGACACCTCATTGAACTGAAACAGACAGATGGGAGGCCGAGGGCTGATTTGTTGATCGGATCCTGTTTCCGGACCAGAAGAATTAGATTAACATCAATTGGGGGGAAACGTGCCGGATAATATCACGTCCTTGATGATGGTGTTTATCTTGTTAAGAGCCAGCACAGGCAGCTGGCTATCGCTAAGCTTTCTCTTGATAACCTCTAATAGATTGGAGAAATTAATATGTTGGCAGTATCTATTGGAAAATTCTTCTTGAAACTTATCTTTGTGTGATATTTATCTGGCTTGCTGAGATGCAGGAAAAACTTCATCTAGCTTCTTGTTGTCTTTTAATCCTTCCTCCGTCATCGCAGATATCATTTGTTGTAGAAAGAAGTTGAATTAAACGAAAGGCTGTTTATTTAAGTTTTTTCGGCGCAAGGATGTATAAATAGGATTAGCGATGAAAATAGAAATTTCTTTGAATCTTCTCTGATGCCAGAACTAAATGGTGTGGAAATCACCGTGTACTTCCTTGGAATAATTTGTCAGTGACAATCTATCCGGATCGAACTTTATGAAGCGTTTAAAGACGTGTGAGTCTCGATGGTAAAGAACAACTTCACCCACAAATAAATTCTAATTTTAGTGACATATAAATCTCATTTTATCGTTGCATAAACGTGTTTGTGACTTGAGCGAATAAATCTCCAACCACCACAGATTGACAGTTGTCGTATATTTGCCAAACATGTTCTCCTTTTCCATACCTACGAGGTGTCTGATCTGATCTATAAATATCTCCACCTCTTCCTCGAGTTTACCTCTTACCTGGTCACGTTCTTATCCATGCTAAGTTAATATAAATCCCGCAGGATCATTATTCTTATCTCTAGGATGGAGAAGTGATTTCACAACTTTATGTAACTTTCGCATGATGTCTTTATAACTCAAAGTCGTGGAAGTGGGAAAGATAGTCTCATTCAAGCCTCTATATTTGGATGAATTTATTAAATACATTATTGCTTGCTCTATTAATATGACTCCAATATAAGGGGACTTCATTATTCCATTAGCACATGCCATCCATTACATATTTTATTAAGTTTTAGTTCGCGTATAATAAAAAATAAGCCAGTTTTGTGAACTTCAGGCTTTTACGACACGGTATATGAGGATAATTGAATTATCATTGCGATAATCGTTGTGGAATTTACGAACCTTGCGGGTCACTAAGAGATGTTTTGACTTTTTTACAAGCAACAAATGCATTAGGCACGCTATCTCGTGAATGTTATGTATGATCCTTGATATGTGCAAGGATCAAGGATCTTTTCTCATACAAGGATTTAATCTCATTTTTACCTTAATTATTTCGTTCAAAAAAACGCATAAATTTCATACTTTGTCACACTTCTTGATTTAAGCACCTTCATCTTCTCTTCCTTGACTTCTTCTTCTTGTGATTTTATATAATCCGCAATACATGATGACCTAATTGTTGTTCTAAACATTAATTAGATAATATGCGTAAAGACCATGTTTTAAGAAGACGCGCTTTTCCGGTTATAGTCTTTATAAATGTTCAATTTACATTATAAATTTTGTCAATTTACTTCTGTGATAATTATTTCAAAAAAGCATCTATAATAAGATAATATAAGTATATTGTAATATCTCCTTATGAGATAATAACCACCTTGATAATAATTTATCCCAAGCAGCATTGATTACCGGAGTCACGCTGGGTGCATTTGCCTTATAGTTTCACGTTGGCTACACTTCCATAAATAGCGCCCCCTGGGCGGGACCCATAACCTTTTAATGGGGGTGTTGGTACTCAGCCTGAACTCGCGATGTGAGCCCACCTTTATTCTATTGTCTGATATCAGCGGGCGTTATTATTCTTACGCTAGAGAAACGCTTTATTGTCACTATAAATGCCTATTTGTCTCTGCACGTCTATTGTTGGGATATTTATTAAGTAATAATAATCATAAAAAATTAAGGAGGGAGTTGATATTCAAACAGAAGCATATCGAATTTATGGATCTTTATTGATCAATCCGTTGAGATTGTTTTGTTTGCGAGTCTTATTAGAGCTCTCCAACTTTTCCAGTGTATCATTAAAATCAAAATATTCATAATACGACTCCAGAAGGATTTCTCATATACCTACGTATAAGTAAAATGACGTTCCTAGGATTAGAAAAATATTATTGGAAATAAAAATGTAACAATTAGGGTTATAAAACAAAAAGAGATTTCATAGTTCACAAAGTTTACCCAATTATCGGACTGGTATAGTTCTAGCCGAACTTCTTAGTTTACAAACAGGAACCGCATAATAAATTTATTACAAATAGCTGCGGTTAGCAAACCCCATTATAATACCTCCAGTTAGTATAGAACTTTTGCTAGAAGAAACGCTTTGCTTTGGTTTCAACAAGACTGTGCCACATGCACTGCACTCGGTGAAATAATCGCTTTATTAGTGTATTTTTTAACAAAAAAATACATTATTGAGGACGACATCACTTTTCGAAAATCACCCAAACTCATCAAATGTCCACCGATCATGACCCCCAGATCACGAAAAAGTGGTTTTCCAAAATTCACCTGCCCACGATATATATATATATATTTACAAACAAAAAAATATATTTAAAAATAGAACTATGAATTCTAACACAGACACTAAAAATTTAAGTACCATTTATTCATTTTTGATTGAACAAAATTCAAATTCAAATCTGCCGCCAAATGTTAGAGCATTGCAACCGCCAGACTGAAGTTTGAGGTTCGATAATTCGATCTGTCTAATTAAGACATTAACATTCCACATCGACCTGTCCGGATTCAACAATACAGTGACAATTTTGACGGCTCTGTCACTGAAATTTTAAAAACAAGAACAAATTGCATCCACCATCTCATCTTCATAAAAGATAGGAACAACATGTGTGTATTCGTTGTTTTTTAATCTAAGTTTTAAATAATTTTAATTGTTTTATCCGATGTAATCTTCAACTATCCTGATCATCCAAGGATAGATCATCTCTCTAATGATGTAGTCACCGAATTGTCAGTAGATTATTTTTCTCTCCTGAGTAATTATGCAGTTTTATATAAATTTTAACCTCACCATTCTTGTAAGTACCTATCTCGTAATTAATTGGTATTTTTGTATTGTATATTGTGATTTTATGATACTATTACTCCTCTGTATTGTTTTTAGACCTTGATAATGGAGAAAATTACCTCCGAAACGTTGGTTCAAGAATAAAAGAGTCCACAAAAAATTGTCGCTGTTTTAATGAGCCGTAACTGCCCTTAAATTTCACCAAATTTCGTGTTTCAACGAGTAACGGCGTTACTTCTTGTGTTTTTATATTATATATATTTATATATATATTTATTTCTCCAAAGTCACGATTTTTCGATTTTCAAAACGCTCCTGTAGCTTTATCTTTCAAGATTAGTGAACGAAATTTTGGATTCTTGTAAAGCTTTAGAATGACGTTAGATTTTCGTTGAAAAAATTTCCAAAAGTCACGTCACTTCTACAGGGTGTCCTTTCAAAGTTCCAAAAATCCGCTCCTTGAGGGACGGTTTCTGGCCGCAGTTTTCAATCTAGGAGGCTGAAATTTTTGTGAGAATAAGATGTCCACAAGGAGTGGTCTGGAATTGCACTTGAGCAAAATCGGCCGAGCCGTTTCAAAATGGCGACCATTTGAATTTTCGGAAAATTTACTATTTTTTGAATCCCTGTATGAGCAAGATGGCAAAAAAACTTTCACATCAAGTTATCAAGTTGACAGGATTGAAAAAAAATTACTTGAAATTTGAGTTAATGCAAAAAAATTTGAATTTTTTCCATTAATAAGCCAGTGGCGTGGGTAGGAAAAGAGTGAAAATGGCTTAATTTCTATAACCGTTTATGAGGCCATTTTTGAAGAAGTTGAACCGAAATTTTCCATTTTTTTTTTCTTTAACATATAATTTGATGTCTTAGCTTCAATTCGTCTCTATTTATGTAGCACTTTAAACGAAAAATAAAAAAAGTTTTTCGCTTGTGAAAAATTAGCTTACACTTATATAAAATTATTAAATTGATGAAATGGTTCGCAATTTCTTTTTTATTTTTTTTTCACATTCAATTATGAATGGTTACGAAAATTAGAAGATCAATCGCAACGACAATTAAATCACCTACATGCAGGTGAAAAAAGTATTCAAATTGGTATTTTAATAACAAAGATACGACCAGTTTAAAAAATAAAATGTGTAGGTGTAAGTAGGTACCTGACGTACTACAAATACCTACGCGATCAGCACTACAAATTTGAAACGCACCGTGGCTCAGTTACTTACACCCTTGCCTAGAAAACTGTTGGTGCGGGTTTGAACCCACGAGAGGATCATTCTTTCTTTTTTTTTGGTAGGTAGGTGGAGTTTTCCCCAAAAAAAATCGGATTATTTTTTCATTATATCCATTATAAAAAAAAATAGGAAGAAAATATTTATTATTGAATCGCATACAAATACACTATTTCTGCGATTGATGCGCAAGAAGGTTTTGTTATTTGCGACTGGTTTACGAAAGCCGATAATTGAAGATCACACTGAGATACGTGCGATACAATTACCGCCTTTGGTTGCCATTATTATGCCAGAAGGATTAGTTGAAGTGGATGGAAGTTTACTTACGTGAAACACTAACAATATATAACACCTCTAGGTAAGTTTTCTTGTACAATAGATGGAAGTGTATAACAACCCAAATTTAGATCATCTGCACGTTTCTAATTACACTATCATCATCGTTTTGATCATGACTGAAGACGGTTACGTAAGGGATTATAGAATGAGTCGAAGGAAATAACACGAAATGGCCCTTTTCAAGAAGTCTTCACGGTGGTACGTATAATATCGGGAAGCTTTTCACCACTGTTTTCGTTCTTCACCCTCATAAAAGAGGATCAAATCCAGAATGTCAACACCATTTTGGTATTGGCATTGGTATTTTAACTAAATGTGAGAGATGGTTTATTAGGTCCCAAACACTGAAGCCAGCGGACTTATTGTATTTCTCACATTTAGATTCTCCTTGATTGGAAGAGCTCCGTTCCTTTGACAAGGTTTAGCAGCCCGCTAATCAAGGTTTTTTCCGCCAGATGGCTCCCGGGACTGATTGGTCCCAGGACCGCATAGCGCGTTCGTGCGAGTGCTGGACACTCGAATAATGTCAACACCATGCTCCAGAATCTGTCGATAAAGAGTTCTCGGAGTCACAATAAGTTAAAGTTATATTCGAAAAAATAAGATCAATGTGATATAATAGTCTTCTCTCTCGGACTAATCTGAGAAAAATATAATAATAATTTACAGGTCCTATGCTCATGTCACTAATTATGGCACTAGAGACCACTTACTTAACATAAGGCAGTTAATAGAAAAACTATATGAATACAATGTACGGGCTTTTCTCCTTTTTTTTCTCGTCTACTCAACAAAGCAATCGACATGGTCCTCTGGAATCACCTATGGGATATTCTTAAAGAAATGGCAGTACCAGAACATCTGGTGTAGCTACCTAATAAGAAATCTGTACTTAGAGAATCAAGGCTGTGCGAAAAAATCGAGAACAAACTAACGAGCGGCTTGAAAAAAAAGGATACCGACAAGGCTGCGTAGGTATTCTCACCCATCTTTGGATCATGCTCAAAGTCATGGAGTATTATATCAATAGAAGACACCTTGATTTCGAACCTGAGATACGCTGATGACACCACCATAATGGCGAATTCAGAGGAGGAAATGAGCTTTTGTAACGCATCGAAAGAATCAGCTGCGACCTTCGTCTGAAACTGAACAGAGGAAAATGCGCTCTGATGATAATCGATCGAGCCGGGACATTACCACCACTATATGTATCATGGATGACATCCAAATCAAATAACAAGTAACAATTAAGGAAACGAACAGGAAATAAAGAGAAGAATTGGGATGGCAAAGTCAGCTCTAGGAAGACTTACGAAAGTTTGGGGAGATCACTTGATTTTTAATGATGTGAAGCTGAGATCGGTGGGGTCGCGGGTGTTTCTTATACATAACTGCATACGGATCAGAAACGTGAACCATAAACGCTGCAAGGAGGATAGAGGCTTTCAGGGTGATTTGCTACAGAAAAATTCTCCGAATACCTTACATCGCCCACAGAACGAATAGATCCACTCTAAAAGAACTGAACATCCAAGCCAGAAGAACTGAACACCAACAACGCAAAGACATATCCTCACGTTTTTCGACCACGTAATAAGACTAAAAGGAATGGAGAAATTAACGTCCCAGGGCAAAGATTGATTCAAATTGATTCACTGACCAAATAATATCACTTACAGGCCTCACAATATCTGGGATCATGACCATATCAGAGGACCATGAGCTCTGGCGGACTATCTTTGTACGACCCTCATGATGGTCACGACTGTCGGACGCGAGCTACGACAAAGAAGATGCTCATGTAAAAGACGAAATTATTTTTTTTAAATAAATACTTACCATTTTTTTTTATATAGCTTAACGTGCCTCGACAACTGGAGGTCATTGGCACAATGTACAGTATTTTACATAATCAGCCTTACTTTAATTTTGTATTGAGTTACGTTAGTGGCACAGTAAATCTAGTTTTGATTTGTGATGTATGGGTCCTGATTAGATGCTATTGTATACTCCGATGTCCTTTAGGTAATTTATCAAATTGTCGAAGCTGTTGGATAGTCTGAGGTCTTGGTGGAGGTCTCCCGTTATCTTACATCGTCGGCGAGCTTGGGAGAACTGTTTGCATTCTGCAAGAATGTGCTGGACTGTGAGGCGGCTGTTAGTGTTGCACTGATCGCAGAGTTGTGGGTTAGTTGATGCCATTAGGAAGCCACGAGTCACTTTTGTGTGTCCGATTCTCAGTCTGTGAATATTGGTTTTATGCCTTCTTTTCATGGGTGGTAGCATGTGTTTGATTGGCGTTTGATTGGCTTCATATATTTTGCCAGATTGTGAAAACGCCTTGCCTAAGGTGGTTCTTCAGATCAATGTGCAGTTGTAGGTCTATTATAGGTAGGTCGAATGCTATGGCAGTTTTTGCTGCGGAGTCTGCTTTCTCGTTTCCTGCGATGCCTAAATGTGAGGGTACCCAGATGATGGAGATGTGGACACCTTGTGTGGTAAGTAGGTGGCAGGCTTCATGTATAGATTGGGCCAGGGTATTTTGGGTGTAGATGTTTTCTATTATCAGGATAGATGAGAGTGAGTCTCTGCAAACGGCGACTGACTTAGTATTCCGACTTAGTAGACACAGAGTATTCCGTATAACTCTCCTGTATGTATGCTGCATTGTTTGTTGAGCCGATGCCTGGAGATGATGGATGTAGAGGTGGTGACTGAGCAGCTGACACCAGTTTCTGATTTTGGAGCGTCGGTGTACAAGATTTTCCCAAATTTTTTGGAGTTGATCAATTCCAGGAAAGTTTCTCGTAGGAGTGCGTTAGGATTGTCCTGTTTTCTGTATTTACTGAGTGTGGTATTCACGGCTGGTAGAATTTTCGTCCATGGAGGGATGGTGGTTACGGGATGAGGAAGAGTTTTTGTTAGGTTGGTGTCGTTCAGTAACAGTTTTAGCCTATTAGAGATTGAGCGCAGTGTCGTGGATGGATTGGCGGGTGGTTCCTGTGCAGTAGTGAGAATATGATTGAAGAAGTAGTTGGTTGCGGCGTAAATGGAGAGGCAGTTCATGTGATTCACAGTAAGGAGATATAGTGGGACTAGATTTGAAGGCTCCTAGACATATGCGAAGTACGGTGTTATGTACCGTGTCCCGTGTCTATGCTGCTAAGAGTGGTTTTGCTAGCAGAAGAATAGATAGGACTTGCGTAGTCTAGCTGAGAGCGTATTAGGGCTCTGTAAATTCTGAGAAGGATGTTCTCTTCAGCTCCCCATTGAAGGCTTGCTAGGGCCTTTAGGATATTAAGTCGGCGAATGCTCTGGATATGTTTTCTCCCTGTCAATCTGCTGTCGAAAGTTACTCCCAGTATCTTGTGGTGATCAGTCACTTGCAGGGGCTCACCATTGAAAGTGATGTTCGGGGCTTGGTTGTTTCTTCTTCTGCTGAATTTTCTGACTCGACTTTGAAGGGGGGAAATTAAAACCCGTTCGACGTGCCCACTGGGCACATTTACTTATTGTTGTAGTAGGCCGCATGTGGTTGTTGTAACCTTCCCAGAGCAGAAAAGAGCAAGATCGTCAGCGTAAACGACATGCTTGACTGGCGGTCTTATGGTTGAGCAGATATCGTTTATTGCTAGTATAAATAGGGTAGTGCTTAGTACTGCGCCTTGAGGTACACCGTTTTCTAATGCAAACGTATGGGATGTTTTACCATTAGCTGTTACTTTGGATGTCCTGTTAGCTAAAAAGTTTTTCAGGAAGGCTAAGATGTTTCCAGATAGGTTTATCTCTTCTAGCTTTTTGTAGACTGTAAATTTTAAGACTGTGTCAAAAGCTCTCTCTACGTCGAAAATTTTTGCGACAACGTCTTGTTTTGCGGTAATTGTGTCTGCGATTTCAGTCTGAAGTAGGGCAAGGTTATCTAAGGTGCTTCGGTGAGGTCTAAAGCCGGACTGGGTTGGGTTCAGAATGTTGTGTCTTGAGAGATACCAGAGCAAGCGCTTGTTGATCATTTTCTCCATTAGCTTGCACATTGTGCAGGTTAGAGAGATAGGTCGATATGATTTTGGATCGGTTGAGCTTCTATCAGGTTTCTTGAAGGGTAGGATTATAGATTGCCTCCACGTAGATGGGAATTCTTGGCTAGTCCAAATGTTGTTGCAGAGCTCTAAAATTTTGTTGAGGCTAGTTGCGTGGAGGTCTTTAAGGAAAATAAAGGGAATGTCATCTGGGCCCGCTGCAGGACGATAAGGCATGGTAAAGTTCTTGACGTGTGAATGGTGTGTTCAGTGAGTCTGAGTCAAAATTTTCTGTTGAGCGCGTTATATGGATGGTTCGGGGAACGTTAGTATTCTTGCTTTGAGTTTGGAAGTGATTAGCGAGAATGTTGACAATTGCTTGGTTGTCTGTGGTCATTCTGTCATTATGTGACAGAGCTGGTATCTTGCGTGTTGTATCACGTCCTTGCATTCGCGTATTTTTTGACCAAACTTCTTTTGGTTTTTGTTTCGGTTGTCAGCGTGGAGACATATTTTTCCCAGGAGTTCTTTTTGCTTTCCTTTAGGATGCGTTTGTAAGTAGCTTTTAGTTTTTTGATTTTTTTAGTTTTTTACCAATTTTGATAAGTCGATTCAAAGTTATAACAATTCCAATTAGATAATCGGGAAAAAAATAATATGAATGGGCTCAAACAAATTCAAATGAAAACTTGTCATCCCAGAAGCTCATCTGTACTGGAACTAGTACATCCCTCTCAAATTAAGGGAGAAATGCAGCTCCCAAAATTCTTGGGGTTTGTTCGCTGAGTATCGTGGAATATTGAGTTCTGGGTCGTCATACTTTCCTGAGGTATTGAGCGGTGTAGCCATCTCCCACTTTCTAGGTGGACGAGCTCAGAAGTTGGGCGAGCTCTTCTTGAAGATGTTGAGTCTGACAAATTCGCGATGAACGATTTACCAAGGTTTTTATTGCTCGTTTTTGGCCTGGATGTTGATTAGATATCTTATATAAATACACATCTCTGTTTGTCGATTTTTCACATACCTTGTGCCCCAAGATACCATTTTGATTTCCGTTAACTAGACCATAAATAAATTGTAGTTTGCCGTCCTTATTTATTTCCATCGTGAATTGAATACGGGGGGAGTTCTGTTGAAAAAATTCCTCAAGGGCCTTTTCTCCACGTTGCCAGATGATGAATGTGTCATTTACCTAGTGGTACGAACAAGATGAGTTGTTAGTTAGGGGTAGAAACCAGGAACACGGTGGAATCGATGGTTGGTCTCGATATCCGCAAATATTCCGGTTCCAGGAGGTACCAAACTAAAAATTCCAACACTTCAATTCTTCGCCAGGTAGCCCACAGGGGCAAAAAGGTAATCAAAAGGTTAGACCAAAGTAAACAAACAAGGTATACCAAATAACAATAATATGAGTTATCAAGCAGGTCACGAGTAAAAATAAACGGAGGCGAAATGATTCCCTCTCCCAGGTAAATCAACTGTGAAAATAAAATCATCAAATAAAAGAGAATCGGAAGGAACGGTTTTATAAAAGATACGAATTCAACATTCAGAGAAGTGGCAACCCCGTACTCGAACCCACATTCGAGAGGCAAGACCATCTTAATCGGCCCGAACCACCGCATCCGAACACGAATCGCTGTAGCTAGGCAACCGAACTGCCACCAGCCGAACAGGCGCAATATTTAACCCGAGTCAGCCACACAGGGCGACCCAGCTAGACATACAGGGTGATTCTCCCGGTTGAAAATACACGAGAATTTCGTACGAAAAATTGAGTAGGTAAATAGACAGACATTTCCGCCTTATCCCGGATCGTCTGTAACCAAAGTGGTTGTATTCGTCAATTAATTCAAGCAGATGCTTGAAACGAAATAATAAGACATTCCCGCAATATACCGGGTCGTCTGTAAACGAAACAAAAGCAAAACGAAATAATAAGAAAGCACAGGTGTGCAAAAGAGTGGTTTTTGAAAAAGATAGAAGTGTGAAAGATATATGAAATATATCTACCTTCGTTTTCCACTTTTTTGTACTCTCTATGTAAAATCACAGCCCCTCTCGCACTTCACCATTTTACGCCCTTGCAAACGAATTCTCTCGCTCATCACTCGCTTTTAGACATCCGACAGGAAGTCCACCGTTAACAACAAGTCACAACAAATTTCCCCGCTTTTCCGAATGAAATTCGAATCCGCCGAAACAGAAAAAAAAATCTCAGTAGGTTCTTTTGCGCATCCGTCTCGGCCATAGTAATCCTGGCATACCTCAATTAAAGAGCAGGGGTGACAACGGTAAAAACTACGGTAAACACAACGAGGAAAACACAGCGGTCCTATTAGGGGAAACCCAGAGATAAATAGACGATCACAGTGGCTTTTCGCCACAGACGATGGGGCCCGGGTCCTCTCCGTTACAGTGGCTTGGTCAAGAGATATGCCGGAGAACCAATGGCACTAAGAATGGGTCTAAGAGGCAGGTTAGGTTTGTGTATCTTTGGTAGTTCGTAAACGGTAGGGATAGCTAGAGGATGAGATATGAATCAGTTATGATTTCAGACTTTTTTCTGAAATTATATTTTATTGGCTCGTTTGCAAGATCCACGACGACAACAGGGTTATTTTAGAGGGGAATTTTATTAAATAAAATTCGGTTTTTATGTTGTTTTTTAACTTGTTTCAAAATTAAAATTAAAACAATAAGAAAGGATAAACAAAATAAATATTACATCATTTAAATGTATTTCTGATGTGAAAAACTTTGAGGTCTTTTTGGTAAATGGTAAAGAGTGGTTTTACAACCAATTAAAATAATTACCTCATAAAATATATTCAGTTATGAACAACTGTAATTTAAATTAACCAATCAAACCAGTACAGATATGCCACATTTTCCATTAGATAAAAACCAACAGTATCTAAATTATAAAGCAATAGTAATAATTTAATGAAGAGAAAGTTCAAAAAGGCGGATAAGAGGCTTATCGGGATAATTTGTGCTATGCAGAGCTATATTTTAACGGCTTGTACCTAATCAAATTATAAGGAAAAGCACCTGAAGGCATTATTCCAATATACAATACAAACTCTGCAACACGCGGTATGTATTGAGCAAGGCAACACAATTTGTTAATGTTGATGATGATTCTTTGAATTATAAATCTGAATGTAAAGTATTTATTGACTTGAAGATTATCTTGTAAGATAACTGCTATACAAGTACCTTAATAATGTTTATATGTACCCGTCCATGAAGAACGAGGAATGAAGTGTTTGAATAATTAATGAAGTGGGATCAATTATTTATGAGCAAGAAAAGATGAGGGTTTCTTTTACTTATTGAATATATTTTAGATGCAAAGAGAAAATCATTACATGGACTTTTGACATGAGGTTTCTTCGGGATCCATCAGAGGTTGAGTAAAGTTTGAAAATGATACAGTTTTATTAAATTAGATTGAGGAAATTATTATAGATAGAGGTTATAATATGAGAGACAGAGCAACAAAAATAACCAGACAACAGACAATACAAACGGATTTAATTGTTTTAATTTTTGTCTCTATGATGAGATCCATGACAGCTGGCAGTAAACTAACGCTCGTATTCACAAACGATAATTTCCTGAATAATTACGTAATCAATTATCCCCATCTCATTCTATTGCAAAAAAACTGCATATCTCCATCTCACTCATTTAAATAATTACGTAATTATTTAGGAAATTATCGTTTGTGAATACGGGCATAAGCCTAGCAGACTCGACTAACCGCTCGCAATCTTGATGTCAGAATTACTAATTAAGAAACTTCCTGGGGCACAATTAACAAGCAAAGTTTTGTCGTGGGTTACCTTAGACGTCGCCAAGACAAGCGGAACATGACACCTCGCCTCCACGCCATAACTCCAGGGTTCAAATCCCTGGTAAAGCACGGATTATCGCTGTCCGAGGTTTGTTTGCTTTTAACGAGGTTTCAAATTAAAAACAGTAATTATTTAATTTAACCCATGAAAATGCAGAATTTGAAGAGTATCGTTTTAAATAAATCACGTTTCAGTTTTCAAAAGAATAATTTAACGATTCGTTCAATATTTACTGTATGCTCGGATTGGTCTAGTTCCATCAATACCCTTTGTCGAAGATTGCCTTTGCATTATTAATGATCCGGGCTTGTATCCTAGTGACATTAATCCTAATAACCTGATTAATACCTCGAGCAATATATCCTAATTCTCCACAATTGTTCAAACACACACACATTGAACCAGCGCTTCTCTATAGCCTAATGAGATTCCACATACAGAGTGTTCTGGAATGCTGAGGTATTTCGGGAAGGGCATCAGTATATGAAGACGTGTCCAAACTATGCAATAGAGGAGTGATTTATCAGAAAGGTAGACTAGCATGAACTGATCTGCGGTGAGCTCGTAATGATCTATTGGCGCAGAGTTGCCACGTCACAGTAAATTCACAATGAAAAATTTACTTACGACTCCCTTCTTTAATATACATAATTATAATTATCTGTGTTGTAAGGATGTGTTTCATGTAAAGTAAAAGCATCTCTTTTTCGTGTTTTAAGAGTACCTATGCCCTTTTTTATTATAAGCACTGCACGTGGATTTATGACAAGCTCTGGCTTGATCTCATTTGAAATTTGAATTGGGTTTTCTGACGAACTCACTAGGTACTTTTGAGATTACCATTGGTCATTAAAACGAATCGTATAGAGGCATGAATGGTCACAAACGATTAGCTTAGAGCGTGCTGGCGACCAATAAATATACAGAATGGTGACTTGCACAACGCAGCGCTAGGATTCCAATGAAAAAAACCTGAAATTTGATTATTGTATTCCCTATGTGTATTTATGATAGCGAGAGATTTATGATTGAAAATTTGCTACTGTTGCTGCAGTACGTATTTTAAGCCATTGTATAGAAAATGGGGATCTTATGTTTATTGGTTTAGTGTGTCAGAGATGGAAGACTTCTGGCTATGGTGTCTGAATTAATTTACCGATCTGTGAATGTTTTCTGATTTTTAGACCACAATGTTCTAAATCCCAGAATTTATCGGTTGTTCTAAATCTTGTGGTAACTCTAACTTTCAGTTGCCCTGATTTCGGGATCAATGATTCAAGTAAAGAAGGAGAAATCAGTCAACATTAAATTAGTCTCATGAGAACAACCGTTTATTCATAAAGCGATAAAGTCTCTAAAGAATCTGTTGACAATGACATACAATATTGTCGGTCCACGGCAGCAGGATGGTAAAATGGCAAAAAAAGCTCAGTGAAGTTTGCACCCCTAAGCGAATTTGTCCACCTATGTGTGGATAACTCACGGAAGAAACGGGGTATTGAAAATTGGGTCTTGGTGACCAATTGACCAGTGAATATAATTATAAAAAATTAGGAAATACGGATAATTAAAAAAAGGAGTGCGTATACTAACTTTGATGCACTAATGACGGTTGTAAACCGATTATGATCAACTGTTTAGATAGCTGTAGGTGCGTACCTAATTCGAATTAAAAATGCGAATGTGAAATCCGCAAATGCGGGACACGGAAGCCGCGTCTAAACAATCTCGTTGCGGAACGTCTCGAATCTCGATTCTGAATGTGAACTGCTTCCTGCTAGAGTGGAGGATACTCTCCTCCTCCCTTCCTTCAACCCTTTGCTCACTTCTGGTCCAGGTACAGGTGTCGTGATTATACAACCCAACGAACAGCCGATGTGCTGTGACACATGTAATGTCTAACAACAGGAAGGGTTTGCAAAAGGGCATGATTGAAAGGAAAGTAAAAATTAAAGGAAGATGTAAAATGAAAAGTGGGACGTAACACCACCCTTCAAAAAAATATTACGACAAAATTAAAAAAAAAAATTACAACATGAACAGATTTCATTAATTTTCAAAACGGCATTCGTTTGTCCACGATTTGTTCACGTTTGTACCCCCGTAAATTTCGTTTGTCTCCCCCCTCAGAAAAATTATATGTACATAGGAGATACGCATGGTGAGCTCTGAAATAAGGGAAAACTGCATAGTGGATAGGCACACGAAATGGACAGTCATATTTATGACAATAAGCATTCAAGTTCTTATAATATAGAAGAAAATGCAGACGTAATTGCTCAAGGTCAGTTGTTACTGTTATATACAGGCTGGGCCATCGAAAAGGTAACAATCCTAATAGTTTGGAAAGTAAAGATGTATGCCAGAAACGCCGAAACAGGTCCATTTTGTTATCGAAAGGGACACATTTTCGTGACAAACTTAACTACCCAAGTTCACCCCCTTAGCCGGGGCAGCTACCCCTTTGCTTATTATCATAGGGAACAGATATTGAGTGATACATCATTTGAAAGCTACTTGAATTCTCTTTACAACGATATCCATTATTTTAGGTTTCGCTTACATACAGGATGGCCCAACGAAAACGTAACTCGCCTTAATCACTTGTATGTAAGCCACTGTATATGGAAGCGAAACCCAAAATGTTAGACATCGTTGTAAAGAGAATTCAAGTAGCTTTCAAATGATGTATCACTTTCGCTTACATACAGGATGGCCCAACGAAAACGTAACTCGCTTTAATCACTTGTATGTAGGTCACCCTGTATGTAAGCGAAACCCAAAATGTTGGATATCGTCGTAAAGAGAATTTAAGTAGCTTTCATCAAATGATGTATCACTCGATAGCTGTTCCCTATGATGATAGGCAAAGGGGTAGCTACCCCTGCCAAAGGGGTGAACTTGGGTAGTTAAATTTGTCACGAAAATATGTCCCCCTCGATAACAAAATCGACCTGTTTGGGTGTTTTTCGCGTACATCTTCAGTTTCTAAGTTATTAGGGCGAGTTACGTTTTCGTTGGGCCATCCTGTATGTAAGCGAAAGTGATACATCATTTGAAAGCTACTTGAATTCTCTTTACAACGATGTCCAACATTTTGGGTTTCGCTTACATATACAGTGGCTTACATACAAGTGATTAAGGCGAGTTACGTTTTTGTTGGGCCATCCTGTATGTAAGCGAAACCTAAAATAATGGATATCGTTGTAAAGAGAATTCAAGTAGCTTTCAAATGATGTATCACTCAATATCTGTTCCCTATGATAATAAGCAAAGGGGTAGCTGCCCCGGCTAAGGGGGTGAACTTGGGTAGTTAAGTTTGTCACGAAAATATGCCTACTTTGATAACAAAATCGACCTGTTTGGGTGTTTTTCGCGTACATCTTCAGTTTCTAAGTTATTAGGGCAAGTTACGTTTTCGTTGGGCCACCCTGTATGTAAGCGAAACCCAAAATGTTGGATATCGTTCTAAAGAGAATTTAAGTATCTTTCAAATGATGTATCACTCGATAGCTGTTCCCTATTATGATAAGCAAAGGGGTAGCTACCCCTGCCAAGGGGGTGAACTTGAGTAGTTGAATTTGTCACGAAAATATGTCCCCCTCGATAACAAAATCGACCTGTTTCGGCGTTTCTCGCATACATCTTCACTTTCCAAACTATTAGGCTTGTTACCTTTTCGATGGCCCACTCTCTGTATATTTTTTGTGTATGTATTTGTTACCAGTACGTAACTGTCAATTCAGGTTGTTTATGAGAATAATTATTTTTTCAAAAAGTCTTTGTAGCTTTCTATTCTGGGTCAAACGTATTCCGTATGAAAATTAATGCTAAATACATGGGGGGGGGGTGCTATATGTATTTTTGTTCCTCAATTTTTTTTTAGGGCTGACAAACGAAAATCTTCGTTGGATTATAGTGGCAAAATTATGGACAACCGAATGCTGTTTATAAATAAGCGAAATTGTTCATAGGGGGGGGGGGGGGTGTTGTGGTTTTTTTTATTTTGTCGTAGCTTTTTTTTAAGGGTGAACAAATGAAAATTTTGGTTAAACAAACGTGGGCAAGCGAATGCGCTTTGAACTTTAGTATGAGAACAAAATATCGTCCGCTTTTCAGGAATAATCAACAAGATAAGCAAATGTAATAATAACAAATTCTCATTTTGCTGAGCATAAATGTTTAAGCAGATATTACACATCATATTTTGAAACCTGCACTGCCAAGCAGAGGAACGGAAATTGTGCAAATGGATAAGTATTTTCGAAGCTTCAAGCAATCCTCCCTACGTTTTCCAAAGCGAATCTCATCTCAGCTTTTAGCTTTTATTCGGTTTACGACATGTCAACTTGGAGTGTTCTTACGTTAATTGTAGTGCTTGCTCTAGTGTATTTGATGTCTTGCAATTCACATTTAGAAGCGCCCGAAATTGCTCCTGCGTCTAAAACAGACCCCCTTCTCTTTATAGATAGTATTATACCACAGTCAGTGACGTACCTTAAATTTAACTACACTATTATATACCATAAAAAAGGGTGATTTTTATGTTCCTATTCTGACATAAATAATTTTCTATCTTTACTCAATATTTCAGTTACCAGAAGGATATCAGGAAAAGCATACTTTTGTTTTATTTTACTAAAAGAAAAAACGTGTTTTCAATAAAACAATGAAAAACATTTGGAGCAGCATATGCAAATTTTTCTGTCTCAAATCTTCTTTCACTCTTTCATTCCAAGTTTTATTGCCGTGTTGCTGCTGCAGTTATATCAAACGAGCATCACTCCCCAGCCTCTTTTACGATGACATCAGATGAAAAACTCGTGACATAATTTATTTTACTACTGGTTTGAACCTAGAAATGCTTGAGGGATTTGACGTGGAATATTCCTGTATAATTTTAACTCAACTTTATGGGTAGATGCGCATTATATAAGAACTACCGATGATTTGTAGATGAAGCATGAGAGAAATTTAGTGGTGGAAAGTCTGGGCGTACTTCGCCTCAGCGCTATATGGATTTATAATCGTATACAAGTCATTCTTTAGGAAGGAGGAGTAATTTTATTTCACTCCTAGATGGAGTAAATTAATGGAACGAACTCTAGGGTGAAAATAAACTCCCAAGAAACCAACAAATTGAACTTGGCGAGTTGCTATTTCAAAGAGGGCTCGGTTGACTTCTGTTAAAACTTTAAGTGAGCGGACGTCTTGGCAGAGTGCTCCTTATTGCATTCTCTACTTGCTGCAGTTCACTTTACGCTTCATTGAAATCAGACTTCTCTACTACTATTGATTGTAATGAATATTTACAGCACTGCAGTATCCCCATTATCTTGACATAAAGTAATCTGAAGTCTTATAACTAAGCCTTGTCTACGTAACTGAAACATTTTTATTCTCAAGAAATAAATAAGCTGGATTTATTTCTGTTGCTTGATATATTATTGCACTACGAGTTTTTATAATAAAAATAAAAGAGCGAGACAGAAAAATGTAATGTACGTGTGTAAGTGCACTTCAATTGATGTAAGATGAAATCAACACATACACGCGCAAACCGTTGTGAAGAGGAAACAAATTACAGCGCAGTCTTAATGATGACAGCTCAATGAAATACGAGCGCTCGAAAATGGGAGTAAAAACTCTCATCTGCCAAAGAAAACATAAATACTTTATTGCTAATAGCCATTTGTAATCGTTTGAGGAAAGGAAAGTTTAATCGTCGTTTCCGGTCGCGAACAGCAAATTGTAAAATAAAAGCAAAAGAAATTTTGAAGCGAAATATTATGATTTTCATGTTATTATTACACTTTATTATTATTATTATTATTATTATTATTTAGGATTAAATGTAATTTGTCCTAGAGTAGAAGTGTTGCCCTAGTGTTGGTTTTAGGGAAAAAAAAGATTAATCCGGTATTTCCTATGATCCATTTCTTTTTTTGTTGCGGCATGTGTAGTTGCTTTTTTTCGTTACGGCGTTTGTGTGTTTTGCCTTTTTTGTTGCTGTTCGTGGCGTTTTTTTTTTTTAGGAAATGTGTCAGTTGTATTTGTAATTCGTTTTTCGTTGATGTGCAATCTTTATTGTTGTTTGTTTTTTGTCGTCGTGTTTTGTTGTGGTTTTTGTGTTTTCTGGTTGTGGTGTAGAGACAGGTTTGAACACTAATGCCTCACTGTATTTTCGTTGGTTTGCATATGGGTTCTTTCTGTCTGTTGTTGTGGTGTTCAGGACACCCTCTGAAGTTTGCAGAAGGTTCTGAGTTTGATGCAGATATATGTGAAGTGCTCTTCATCTTCACATTTGAGGCATTTGTAGTCTGCCACGCAATTTTCTCGCACTTGTACGTTTTTTTTCCACGCAATTTTTCTTTGTAAATATAAATCGTCGACGATGTCGTCAACGGAGAGGTGTGTAAGCCCACCCATTGACAACCACTCTTAATTGCTTCTTGCTTTTTAATTTTTATAGGTTTGTATGTGTGGTACCTATTGGATGTTTTTATCACCAAGAAATCGGTTTAAATTTTAAAGTCGGTAATAGTGTTGGTATAAATGTTGATACCGCTTTTGTCGTGCTGGCTTTATGGTGCATATAAATGTAGAGTTTGCCTGTTTCCTTATGGAGTGTCATCCATTTTTCAGGTTTATCTTAAGGTATTTTCATTATCTACACAAAAAGTATCTTAAATAATTTGCAATTTTGACAGTCTGTTGGGTCAGTGAGGATGTTTATTGCTTATAGTAACATCTGCCACGTCATCTTTAACATTTAACACTCTCAGTTCAATGCCAAGTGGCAAAATTCGTGACATTGAATTTAGCTTTTGTACCAAAGAGCTTAGTTAATGCTCCTTGTTCCGTCATCGTAATTGATTTGGTCGTTTAAAAAACACATAAAATCATGAATAAATACCGAACATTTCCAGATGATTTTTCAATAACATCGGACTGTTAGGGCTCAATTTGATTAAAATATATTTCAAATAAAACATTCAAGAAAGTCAATTCAAATTTAATATCAATCGAACAAATAACATCTGTACGGTACAACGTCCGTCAATCAAGTCATCTCCTCTACGCATCTAGAGAATGCCGACAGCCAAACTCGTATTGCACAATATTTCACAACAGTCCTAAAAATAACTCGACGAGGTCAGCCGCCGACGTGAAGTATAGGTGATTCCCCGTCCGCCAGGAAATCAACCAGCCAACGGCGTCATCTCCCCGCCTCAGCCATGATTTGCTTACATTCGACCATCCTGACGTTCTGCTTGTCCTCAAGCAGATCAGCTGATTGGTCAGCGCTACATCTCTCTTGCTGTCCTGAAAAGCTAAGCAAACGGGTATTGATCTCATCATGTGTATTGCGAGCATAAAATACTGTAACACATGGCATCATGTGTGTTGCGAGCATATAATGCTGTAACACATGGAACAGCGTGTCTTGCGAGCATATAAAATGCTGTAACACCTCTTCATGTGTATTGCGAGCATAGAATACTGTAACACATGGAGCAGCGTGTCTTGCGAGCATATAGAATGCTGTAACACCTCTCCATGTGTGTTGCGAGCATAGAATGCTGTAACACATGGCATCATGTGTGTTGCGAGCAAATAATGCTGTAACACATGGTACACATACATGACCGTGACTAGCTTATATGACTTGCGTGACTCACCTTACTCACCTTACTGGTATAAATGATCCAGGGCTTTAGCCGAACTACTGCAACCACTATAGGTTGTCTACGGCTTCCCTTAAACTTAAAACATATCGGTCATTAGTCAACGAAGCTGTCACACGGTAGGGACCTTTGAACTTTGGCAAGAGTTTCTTACTTTCCCCTCTTGCTGGGAAACCTGACCAACTCACCACTGGTACTGTTTAGCCACCTTACGCTTGGAATCAAAACAAATTCTGCTTCAGTCAACCCTCTCGAGTTGTGGCCAAATGGAACCTCAGAAGGTGTGGCACCCAAAACTTTTTGAACAAGCTGCTTGTCCCAGGTGTCTTCGACTAACCTCCACAGCAAGAAAACTCAAGATTGTACGGCTGTGGCGTTCACACTGCCCGTTCGCCCTTGCGAGTTGCTGCTGCATTGAGCACATGCTTGCTCCCAGGTTCAGTGCAGAATATTTCATGCAAAACATTTCCAAAGATAAAACATTAAAACATATCAACAGATTTGCTTGTAAAAGCGCCTCCTCGATCTGAAATCACCCTTACTGGCACTCCAAAAATATTAATTATTTCTTCCATCATACATATGACATACTTTGCTTTGGTGTTACGTACAGGCTCTAATATACAGAACTTGGGAAAACCATCTACAACGACTACTAAATGAGTATTTTCTTTTCTTGATTTTACAAAAGGACTTAAGTGATCCACGTGCAAAGTGTGAAATGGGGTCGCGACCCCATCGATTGGATGAAGCTTTCCAGTCTTCCGACCAGACGGAGTCTTATATTATACACAATTTAAACAAGCTGATATCTTAAGTACAAGTCTGCTCATTTCGGAAACCAATAGTATTCTTGGATTTTAGCTAATGTTTTTTTTTCACTTTTATAGTTTGCCGGTAGAAACAAAATCGATATAAACAAATGCAACAACATTAAATGGGTCTTCGAGTACTTTATCATCAAGGTTTGAAACAGAGCGGGCGCGTTTGCAACGCTAAACGGCATTCGAAGAAATTCATAGCTCTATATCAGGCGTGACGAAAGTTGTCTTTTCAATTGATTCTTCACTCACACTAATTTGGTAAAGTCAAAGATAAATCATGAACAGTAAAGTATGTACTTGTAATTTAATTCACCTTTTCTAATAGATGTTCTTATATGATAATCGATAAGAAGATCAGTTATCGGTTTATTGCTGCTTTATTGCTACTACACTCAATCTTATAAACTGTACTATGTCTAATTTACTTAATTTGGAACAAAACCTGTCTAGAAATTCTGAGAGCTTAATCAATTGCTGTCGACGAGATTATTTCAATTCACTAGTACTTACACCCGTGAAATCTATTTTTAAATCAAGGGGACTTACCATGTTTATATAGCGGCCTATTCTGTGTAGCGGCCCCGAGATACAAGATCCTCCTTCCGCTTTATTAAAATTAGGTATTAGAATAATGTTCGGAATAATGCGCCTCGAGACTTATTAAATTTGTCTATCTATAGTATAAACACATCGGTACTTCACACAATTACACTAGTTATGCAATCTCTTAGTGATTTATTAACATTCCTTCTGTGTCCTTGTTCCTCATAATGTTTATTATTCTAGTTTTCTGAGACGCTTTTGCCACCGTCTCCTAACACATGAGACTGAATGAATAGGATGACGAAACAATAATTCAAATCAAATGCACACCTAACCAATCATCGACCTAATAACGCTCAGTGTCGCTCAGTCATAAAATCTTCTGTACTATTCCGATCATCTGCCACATAATGATTAACTAATGACATTTTTATTTACTAATGTGCATTCACTCCCTTGGTCGATAAAACAATAAATTTATTTTGTGTCCATTAATTATTTTTTTTCGTACAGGACTGGTTCCACTACCACCTCGAAAGTTCTTTGCATAATCCGCTAGCGAAGCAAACGCCCTTACAGTTTGCTGCGCGAAGCGACAACTTAATTTGCTGATTCTTCTATATTCCCTCTAGGACACAATCTATAATTTGTTCCTCCCTTAATTTCATCTTCAGCTTATTAAATGTAGTTATGTTACAAAAACAAAACTCCGTCAAGTCTTGACCAGGTTGTAACTAATAAACAGCAGCCTCGTAAAAATGTTTTGCGAAGTTATGCTTCCCTGGGAAGGTCTTTCGCAACATTTCTTGCCATTGGCACCACGTGAAGTTTGTACTTTTCAAACCATCATACCAAATTCTGGCCAACCCTCCTAATTTCCCCAAGGCTAAATAAATGGTAGTAAGTTCATCCCAATGATAAAGGTGCGCACACTCATTTATTCTTTGCAACCAGTCGTCAACAGTCTAGTTAGTCGTTTTAGGGTCAAATTCGGACAATAGTCTGTCATTAGTAAAAAGCGACCAACTCGGTCTCATTACCACCGAGCTTTCATATTCATGAGCACGATTATTAGAGTCTGTACTCACCGTATGCCTCAATTTGTCCAGTTCTCGTGCCATACCCTGCACCTGCAGAATTGCTGGTGTAATCGGGGGTGTCACTGCACGCCTCTGGACCTCTGCATCGTCCTCCAAACCATCCCTGGTGAAACGGGACAACATTTTCACGTTTATGCTGACTCACAGCCTCACGTGCCGTATACACAACAACCACAGCCCGCACAATGTCCAAATAGATTTTAATTGTGGTTTGTCGTATTTGACAAAGGCCACGCCGTCGATAACAACCGCCACACACGTGGTGATCCCACTTCTGAACTGTTAGGGCTCAATTTGATTAAAATATATTTCAAATAAAACATTCAAGAAAGTCAATTCAAATTTAATATCAATCGAACAAATAACATCTGTACGGTACAACGTCCGTCAATCAAGTCATCTCCTCTACGCATCTAGAGAATGCCGACAGCCAAACTCGTATTGCACAATATTTCACAACAGTCCTAAAAATAACTCGACGAGGTCAGCCGCCGACGTGAAGTATAGGTGATTCCCCGTCCGCCAGGAAATCAACCAGCCAACGGCGTCATCTCCCCGCCTCAGCCATGATTTGCTTACAGGACCTGAATAATCTTCCAACAACGAGATTAAAATCAAAAAGACCTGTGTGGCTAGAAACATACCTGGATCGACCATTTAAAATTGAAGATGAATGGAGAAATGATTGGCGAAATAAAAGTGTTTCTTTATTCAACAACACTTTAATCGAAGATCCTTCATCAGTAGTCAACGGTTTTGAAATAAAAAGGAAAGTCTGGGTACAAGTAAATCGTTTAAGAACAGGACACGGTAGATGTAATTCAATGTTACATAAATGGAATTTAATACCAAGCGCTTCCTGTATTTGCGGACATCCTGAAGAATCCATCAATCACATTGTCAATGAATGTCCTTTAACCAAATTTTCTGGAGGTTTTCAAGCAATTCATGAAATTTCCACCGAAACAATAGACTGGTTACAGAATTTGAAGCTCTTGTAAACAAAATCTACATTAACAGCCAGATAACCTCAGAAGGGCAAAATGATTGGAATACTTCAAACCAATCTCAACAGGATGGTGTGTCTAGGTTTTTTAATGGGGTTTTCCCTAGACTATATCTCTCAAAGCAAATGCTTCACCATGATGTCAACATCACATCAGAATTTCCTACAGATCGTTCTTTTCCCCATGATCGACGAAACCAATCATATGTAATTTAATAAACTAAACAACATGTTAATCGTAAGACTGCAATTTGTAATTTCAAACGAATATATATATATATATTTGGTCGTTAGAAATTATTGATATCTAATGAACGATATGCTCATTTCGTTCAGCAACAATTCGTTCGTCACCATAAAACTCACAACATCCACCCCTTCCTTCCATTTTATCCGCACATGTAAAGGAGAAGTGAGAAAGGAAGAGAAGAAAACACTTGGTCAGCCGAAGTCGTCGGAGCAAGTGGCATTTTCGAGATTCGCAAAATGTATCGTATTGGACGGATCGTCAGACCTCCTCCTAATTCGTGGTAATACAATTCGTAATAATTAATCGTATCGTGAACCTTAATTAACCGCGCCTTACAACCGCGGTTTAATCGTTAAAATTAAGTGATTTACAACCAAACATTAGGAGACAGAAAGCAGACCGAAGGTCAGTAACTACTTTTTCGAATTATTTACTGTGCGTACCTACTCCCTGTTTCCTTTGGGGTTAAAACCCTGGTCCTTCAGCCCAAAATAATTTTAAATTACATAATAGCAATTGTGATCCTGCAGTGATCCTGTGAGCTGGGAAACCCAAGATTGGGGAAACCTGTTGTATACCCCAAGAGGATTTATTTAAGATATTTATCAATAAATACCTAGTTTAATGATAAATCTCAGATACATACTATAATTAATAGAAATACAAAAATATATTCTTCACGGGAAATTTTGTCTCGACATATTTTCAAGGCTATAGCGTTAAAACTTCAACATCTCAGTCTAGATAGGAATTCACAAAAATTTGTTTTGGAACTACTGGTTTTTAATTTGTGCCAAATGATTCTGCGTAAAATAAAATCGAGATTACCTCCAGAATCCATATAGGCATTTGTTGAAAGGAATGAATACCCCGTTAAGTACCAGTTCCAGTGCAGGATTTAGAGAGCTCATCATCAGTTTCCCTGGGATTAACGGATTGGGTGTAAATTTAAAATAATTGCAAATTAATTCTTCTGTCAACTGCGTTTCATGCGAACATAATCATAAATCGCTCTGGATTTTCTCTAATCTAAGTGATGTATCGTTTAGTCACTGCAAGGCTTCGACAATGATCTATGCGACATGTGGCAGTCAACAAAATATTTCAATATTTCCTTTTAATAAAACTGGGTTCAAATGTATGAGAATGAATTGGGGATAGAAATTGCGTTTTGAATTTGTAACGAAAAATAATCAACGAGAATTGCAATTTGTTTCCTTGTTGACGGGTTTAAATGATTAATAATAATTAATACATGAATAGTAATTATTTATTGTGAGAGCGACAAAAATATTCATAACCTTGTTTCCCATTATAGTAATATATCATTTATACAGAATGTTACTGAATATGTATTACAAAAAATTATAGGGCATGTAGGAAATGCAAAAATGGGCAGAATAGTGGCCTACTGTGAAAATTTCATTTGAATTCGTTTGAAAACGTGCCATATAAAATGGATAGGTATAGAAATTCGGCAATTTTTCCAATTTTCCTATGCACGTTACTGGCTAACTTATGCAATACCTGTAAAATCGAAAAAAGTTACAGGGTCATTTGAAAAATCGAAAAATTAAAATTTTAGTGAAAATAGCGTCATTTTATAAAAAATCAAATATCTCCGCCATTTTTATTATTTGATTCTTGAAATTTTTTAAGGTTAAAGGTCATTCGTAGCAGTAATCGGTGTAGCTATCGATATTATAAATTTCACTTCAATTCCTTTAAAAATGTTCTGATAATAATATTGTTATAGAAATTTGGAAAATTTTACCCTTTTCCTATCCACGACACAGGATGAGAAATTTAATGCCATTTTTTACAATAACGTCAAATCCGAAAAAATGTTCTTCCAATCCTGTTAGTTTAGATTTAAAGTTTTTTTCCATCTTGTTTATAGGTACAGGGGTTCAAAATAATAGCAATTTTCCTGAAATACAAATGGCCGCTATTTTGAAACGGCTCGACAGATTTTGCTCACATGAAATCCCAGACCACTCCTTGTGGATATCTTACTCCCATGCATAGAAATTTCAGTCCCCTAGATTGAAAACTGCGACCTTAAATGATACCACAAGAAGCGGTATTTTCGAATTTTGTTGTATTCACGAGATGAAGATAATTTTTATTCCATTATCATCGTCAAGTGAATAATGGTCATAATCGCGAATGTAATACTATTTTTTTTTACTCTTTTATATATAAAAAAAAATTTGATTGATCAGAATATATTTTTTATTTATTTTACTCTTTGGAACAACTTCTAGTAGCGAGTACCGACTGCGCACGCATGCATTTTGAGTCCCTATTCACAGCTTTACTCAACAAATTTACAGCTTTTGATTGGTCCACGAGCGGGTATTATGAATTGCCAGTAGCTGTGATTGGACTAGAGCCGGGTATTGTGAACTATTATTCAACACCTACGAATAATAACCTTCATAATTCATCCAAAAAGCTCTAATATTTGGAATATCATTCAATAATATTAGAAAAACTAACACGATCGGTCATTTTCGACCGGTTTCGGAGATACGAGGGATTTTTTTTTACATTTTCGTTTCACACATTTTTTTATTATGTAAGTACAAACAAACGAGAGTTTAATAACTTCTAAACAAAACCAAGAGAATGAATACGGTGATGAAAAAATGTAATAAAATATTTTGTTTTTTAAAAAAATCGCAATTTCTTAGCACTTAATGAGTGTTTGACTGATTAATAGCCGACTACGATAAGAAAATTCAGTTTATACAAATTTAAAAAACTACTTATACTAATTGAAAAATTAGTTATCTTTTAAACCTTTTATCCTAATTATTCTTGTCACCTTATTTTTTTCAGCACCCTACTCAATATTTTTTATATAGGGTGTTTCAATAAGAGCGCAAGATTTGAATTGCGCGTCATTTTGACAGTCATAATGTCACATGATTATGACGTGACAGATCGAAAGTTGACAGATGGGAGTTAGTAAAGACGGTAGAAAACGCGTCCTGATTGCCAAAAATTATTATCAAAATGGTAAAATTTTAATTGCCACTACGAGTAGTGGCTTTTAAAGTTTTTTTTTAAGTTTTTTTGCCGATATTTTGCCGATAAAAATCCCGATATTTGCTTACATGTCAGCTATTGCCCTCTAGAGGTTGTGGTGGTACTAACTTAAAAAAATCGTAGGATGCAATCGACAGAAGAAGGACAACTCTTTGCTAATGACATTAATATCTTGTTAAATTCCGAGTAGCAATTAAACTTTCAACATTTTGAAAATAATTTTTGACAATCAGGACGCGTTGTTCTACCGTGTAATGGCGTGCAATTCAAATCTTGCGCTCTTATTGAAACACGCTTTATACTTATAAGTTTCGTATATCGTGGACAGGTGAATTTCGGAAAACCACTTTTTCGATCCTGAGTCAGGATCGGTGGACATTTGACAAGTTTTGGGCGATTTTCGTAAAGTCCTCAATAGTGCATTTTTTTATTAATAATACACTAAAATTCAATAAAAGTGCGCCAATGGCTTTTTTAAATTTTTATTTTTTAGCAGATTAAGCAATAATTATTACAAGTACCTACATACTAATACTTTCTTATTTTTTAAATTTTTATGGAATTTTGCTACCTTTTTGAAATGAAAAATTGAATCCATTTAATTGCAAGAAACATGGGGAAACTTTTCTTATGATACCTACTATTTTTTTTTTATTATTAATAAATTGTGTGATTATTTATGAATATTTATAAATAAATGTGTAACAACAATAACAAATAAACCCTAATTTAAATACAATTTTTAAATACATATCTAAAGTAAAAAAAAAAATATTTTTTTCAACCAATGTTTTTTGGTTGGTGCAGGGATATGCAATACCTATGTAGTTTTTAGTTTTATTTTTTTTTCAAAAACAAGGCAAAATTCGATAAAAATTAAATAGACAAAAAGTTGCTTGGGGCTAAATTAGCCCCTTACTAGTACCTACAGCAAATGAAACGGTCAAATTTCAACAATATTGGGTAAATAAAATTTGCAATATTTTCGAAAATGACGATTTATAAAAGTATACCACCCTGTATCTTAGTGTATCTTGTAAAAGATACAATTCCGGACCTATTTCTATAAAATGAACTTTTTGTCTTATCTCAAAAGAATCAAAGAATCAGCCCCTGAAGTTTGGCCTCATATTTAATTATTAAGACCCTGATTTTTGTCGTTTGGAGATTTAGTTTTCTTGTTTTCTAGTTGAAGCTTCAAGAAATTTTTTTTTTCTTAAAACTTTCTTTTTAAACCATATTATGTTTTCATGCGTAAAAATGTTATTTATTTCCACCAGTGGCGTTCCTAGGAAGCTTTCACTAAGCATATTATTTGAAGAAAAATATTATGCGCCACTGCCCTTTCTTCAATGATAAAATATGTACAAAAGCTGAGTTCTGTATTTAAACGGTTACTGAGAGACCTAACGTAAAAAAAACGGGATAAAATCTTTCTTTGATCACCCTAACCTCGAGGCTTACCTATTTCGCTAAGGGTGATTTTCCGAGATCACGCGAACGGGAACTTTTTTCCTTGGAACAGTCAAGGAATAACCTCCTCAAAATTTTTCGCACATATTTGGAATAATTCTGTAGAGTAGAAAACCTGAGACTTATCCCTAAGGAATCCACATGAGTCATCTCGCACCGCTGAGGTAAAACTGTTCGTTTGTTCCGAGTGCTCCAGTGTGAAAGAATGCTTAGGTATACTTAAAAATTGGAGTATGTGACATTGACAGGCTCGTTTTATTCTCCACGAAATGAATCCACAGATTTCGTCTATATGAAGGCTGGAAGACATAAACAATCTATTGATACGTCATAATCCTATTATATTTAACTACCTACCTTATTTACTTCTCACACTGTCACACTGACGCGGAATAAGTAAACTAAATCGGCCTTAACTTATATCTGAACGCGAGTCCAGCAGGGAATCCATCCAGAAGCGTTTTCACACTATGCAATATCGGCGCGTTTTGTCGTGCCGGTAATTGATCCAGAGGCAGTACGGAGGGTGATGTTTGAGTAAAGTAATTGTCCACACCAATCGAGACTTTCAGTAGTGGATTTAACAAGAATTTACGTTCTTCACTTCACATATTCATCTTTTCTCGTAGATTTCTCATGCACACTAAATTGTACGTGCCTCTTGGTATACGTGAAGAGCGTGGTCGGCCTGTTGCTAGATTTTTGTGAATAACTTCACTCATACTTCAGCTTTCGTATTGCCTTTATAAGTCTAAAAGATATTTTATTTTACCTTGTCTATACGGACTTTTATTTGCTCTTTCTTCCGACTATGTGTAGAGGTTGCAACATAGGTTTTGCCTCGGGTTTTGCTTTTGTGGAAAGGACTTATTCTCCGTCTGACGACATATACAGGTGCTCTAGCCGTGTAGATCCCTTATATAGAAAATTCTCTAATTAAAAAGTGCACATACTCTTTTCACTAGTCGTGAAACACCCCCTCAATTTCACATATTATGTAGGATAAAACCTCAAAAAGGATATTACGAGTTCCACCTCAAGCGGATATCGAACCCAGATGTTCTCGCTTGTATTGATTCTGTATTATGTTGCAATCACTTTTGCTCCTACTATTTTAAAAAGTACAGTGCATGCAGACATACTCTAGCTATAAATATAGCTGACTTGAATAAAGAACACATATGTTACGTAGGTACTTATTTATTTAACTGCTTATAAGTGTATGACGTTAGGATAAGAGAAATTAACGAATTAAGTACTTACTACACAGATTTCTCTAATATTATCCCTTATTTTATGCTTTGAAGTAGAGAATGATAAGAGAATTAGATGCAAGCCTGCTGCGATCTTGCAAGAGGAACTATGAATGTACAGGTCTGCGTATAACGAAAAGCGGGTAGTTTTCTGTGTACACAGACAGGCGAGAATTCCATCAAAAAGAAGGGCAGTTCCTGAAACATCATAAAGATTCTTGGTAAGCTTCCAAGTGTAAAAAAGGTAAAAAGAGTCCATTTAACGGCAGTGCTTGAAGCTTAAATTGAGTCCTTCGGGGATATAAAATGTAACAGTGCAAAGATATAAATCGACATACATTGATAGTTATAGTGTTGAATTTCCATTGGTAAATAAACTTATAGTACCATTAACACGGCAATGTATCAAACAATAATAATTATTCTAAACGTTGTAGTAGCTGCGTAACTATACGCAAAATTAATGAAATGATTACATTAACGCCCTCAGCGATGTAATTATTATACTAATGATTAATAGATTATCTTCACTGGAAACGCCTTACAAATTTATTTTTCCGACAAAGATATCCTCTCATTTCAATAGATCAGCAGCTCGAAAGGATCCACCTCTATCTATTCACACACCATCACCATAAGCACAGGATCCGCTATAATGCAAAAGCAAATCGTACAAAACGAGTCATCCTGGCAGCCTGCAGCAGCAGTTCACTTCTCGGGGGATTTCATTACACTAATTAATTAATTAATTAATTAATTACGTCTCGTATGCAGATAGGTGCTTGTTCACGGCTACCGGGTTAAGAGGATCTCGAACCATCAATAATTCGCTCTCATTGTAAGAGCAAAAGCGATTGATCAAACATATGACGCTGTGACACTCCACAGCCTCTCTGTCAACTCTATTCCTGTTCGGTCGGTGTTGGTGTTGCCAGTATTTAAATGATTCAATCCATGGTTTCATTTAATATTCTGATCAATTTAATAGTTGATTAGTTCGGGTCAAGGGTTGTTTTAGATTTCTATAAGTATTTCGGTCTATTTTTGGAGGATCAGTAGAAAAGTGACAGAGGAAGTGAAAGGGAAATTTCATTATTGTCTTGGAACTTCAAGACACTTGTCTACCTTAGCCCTAATTGAAATTCTCTTTTATGGTTTCATTGTTGTTCTTAAAATATGTTTTTTGCAATAGTCATGGTGCTGGTAATTATATTTTGGATTTTAACTTTATTTATAAATCAATTTTTTTTATAGACAGGGTGTTTTGCATAAGAAACGACATACAGAGGCGTGTAGGGAAACCCAAAATATGGTGATTTAACGCAACTTATCTATATTTATTTCGAATATGTTCACACAGACAAAAGTCCAATTACAGAACACTAGATAATAAAAATACAGTAGTGCAGAATTAAAAACAGTTAGTTACACAGTGAGTAGCAAAAATACCAAGTAGGTCAAGAATAAAAAATGTGAAGCACGCAGAGGAGCTGCAGGTCATGTGCCGAGGAACCGCAGCCGTATGTCGTTGACTGAACAGCAGAAGATGTCCAGATCGTGGGAGATCTGATTATAAGTGTCGCAGATTCGACTCAGTGGGGAGAAATGATGTAGATTAGTGCGGGAGATCTCTGTGTGTAGAATATTATGATGTCTCAGAGAAATCTGAGGAACATTGAGCGAAAACTGACTGAGAATATCAGGACTGTTCAAAGTGCCATTGAGAACATTCCATAAGAATCTGATGCACATATAGGAGCGCCTGTTCATTAAGCTGTCAACATTGAATTGATTTAGCAGCTGATGCTGAGGGAAGCCTATTGGAGGATATATGCCGGTGACCTTGAAATGGAGATACTTGAGAAAGCGCCGCTGGACACGTTCAAAATTTTCGATGTGCACCTGATGACCTGGAGACCATATAATGGAGGCATACTCTAGCTTAGACCTGACCAGGGAGTTGTACAAAATAACAAGGGTATTGACATTTTGAAACTCCCGAGTGTTGCGTATTATGAAGCCCAAAGACCTAACTGCCGATGAGACAGTAGAGGTAAAATGATTAGTAAATGAAAGTTTAGAGTCGTAGAGTACACCAAGATCCCTGAACTCATCAATTCGATCAAGCGTTTTGTCGTTTATAGAATAATGAAATTGAAGGGGATTATTTTTCAGAGAGAGTGACATAGCATGACATTTGGATAGATTGAGTGGAAGAAGATTATCATCACACCAAGAGCGAAGATGATTCAGAGTGGTCTGAAGTAGGCAGCAATCATCAATTGAGCTGATCTCAGTGAATATTTTGAGATCATCAGCGTAGAGAAGACAGTTGACGTTACTATCAAAATTATAGACAATATCGTTGATAAACATGTTAAAGAAAAGGGGGCCTAGTTTAGAACCTTGGAATACACCAGATGATACTGTATAGGAATTTGATTTAGAACCTTGCGAGAAAACATAAGATGTACGGTCAGAGAAGTAGTCCGTGAAGAAGCTAATCAAGGCGTCAGAGAAGCCGTAGCAATGGAGTTTTGAGAGTAAGAGACCGTGGTCAACCCTGTCAAACGCTTTAGAGAAGTCGGTGAAGACAACATCGACCTGGGATCGTCTGTCAAGGCATCGAGAGGAATATTGAACAAAGCTAAAGAGATTTGTGACTGTCGAGCGTCCCGCAACAAAGCCATGTTGCCAGGGGGAGATATAATTCTGAACATGCGGGTATATAATACGGTACAAAGCCTCCTCAAAAACCTTAGCAAAATTGTTCATTATGCAAATCTGTCGGTAGTTACTGATCTCATTCTTAGTCCCTTTCTTAAAAACCGGGCATACCTTGGAGATCTTCCAGGTGGAGGGGAATGCGTTAGAGGAGAGAGATAAATTAAAGATTGTAGTCAGTGGATTGGAAAGAATAGATGCACAATCTCTTAAGAGAAATGAAGGAATACTATCAGGACCAGCAGTGTTGGAGCCCTTACAAGATTTAAGAGCAGACAACACCACGCTGACATCAATACCGGGAATACAAAGCGGCAAGGTGAAAGGGTAATGGTCAGATGGTGGTGTGCGGTGAGCGTCAGAACGCGGGGAAAATGAGAGGCTAAAGAAGTCGCGAAAGGCCTCAAGAATGTCAGCTGCGCCTCTCAGGGTAGCATTGTTGTAGGTCATAGTTCTAGGAAGACCATTGGAGTTACGTTTAGAATTAACGTAGGACCAAAATTTGGCTGGTGAGTTGGCAAGCTCAGATTCCGTATTCAAGATAAATTTGTTATAAGAGATCTTGATCTCACTTTTGAGAGACGACCGAAGACTCCTAAATTCCCGAAGAGATTCAGAGTCTCCAAATCGTCTATACCTGCTCAAGCAGACAGCCTTGCGCCTCAGACCGGCTCTAATGCTAGAAGTGAACCAAGGGGTTATTATTATGAGTTATTATGACGAGTAGTTTTAGGGACGTGTTGATCAAAGGCTGTATAGAGAATATCATACAGGATTGAGCAAGCATCGTTAACTTCGGAGCATGTATTAACACTGTCCCAATCGGCACGCGAGAAATGATCATATAGACTTGGGAAATCAGCTTTTCTAAAGTTGAAAGTAGATGAGTCGGGATGTGAGTGAGCAATTCGAGTGTTACGAGGCAAGACAAAATCAAGCGATAATGGTGGATGGTGTTTGTCCACGAGAACGAGACTATCGCACGACAAAAGCACTTTGATTGGTATACTACTTAGCACAAAATCCAAAGTTCTACCGTTCTCATTCTCAATATCATTCAGCTGAACCAAATCGAGAATATCTAAGGAATTGCGGATTTGCACAAGATTGGAGTCATTAAAATTAGGGTGGGTGGCTTGAAATAGGTTGGGTACGTTAAAGTCGCCAAGAATAATAATAATAATTTAATAATAATTTTATTTATAACATATTAAAATATTAGCATACATAACATATTATCGTATACAAGTGTTGTTTACTGAAAAAGTTTTCACACTGGGTACACCTAAGTATCCATTGAAGGTACTTGTGTGTGTACCGGGGAAACATGACAGATCAATATTTTTCACATTTTTGAAGGTTAGCATGAATATGTCCCCAAACAATAATTAACGTAATTATGAATTAAAATTACACAAAAAAATTCTAGCTATCTCAAAATTGACTTTCAATCAACCCAAACAAAATTTTAACCACCCGAGCTATCGATTGAAAAAAATTAAAGCAGCCGCTCACATGTTACAAAACAGGTAATTAAAACAAAACAACCGGAAAAAGTACCCAAATGCAGAAAAAAAAACAAAACATCCAGCGCAATACCATATATAAGGAAACATAAAGCTCAAATATACAATATCACTATCATCAGTCAACAGTTTCCGTTAAGATTCCATTCTTAAAATTCTCAAAAAAGCATCTGTATTCTCAAAAATATACCGAGTTATTCTTTTATTAAAAAGTTTAGCATTATTTATTGCCCTAATATCGCTTGGTAAGATGTTATAGAATTTTGGACCGAAGTAACCTAAAAACCTCTGAGTTGTCGTCCTCATCAGTAATGGGACTCGAACATGTCTATTGGCATAATTTCGTGTATAATAGTGCATATTAAATGTTGTTTGCTTCAACTCAACGTTCCTATATGTAAACATAAGAGCAGATCGGACATACAACTGTCTTAAATCAAAAAAGTTACTCTCCTGATACAGTAACTCTGTAGAGTACAGCCTAGGTTTTCTATACATCACCTTGAAAATGTAACGCTGTGTGACATTTAAATTCTCAACATTGGTAGGATATGTAGCACCCCATATTGTTATACAATATCGAAACAAAGATTCGGCCAATGCATAATACACGATTCTTAATATTTTCAGGGGAAAAATATCTCTCAATCTGTAAAAATATGGTATAAGCTTTCTAACTTTTTTATTCAGTTGTTCCGCATGTTCACGCCATTTGAGATTTTGATCAATTATGACACCGAGATACTTTATATTGGCCACATTCTCTATTCTTCCTGTGCATCTACATCCCATCTTATTTACCTGTAAACAGTTATGAGAATGAATAGCTATTTCCTTAAAATCTGGCAGATTAACCCCGTAAATACTATAGTACATGAATTTTGTTTTATCTATATTAAGTGATAAAAAATTATTATCTAACCACTGTTGGATGATGGCAAACACTGTCATGGAATTTTCCTTCAGCTGTTCCCAGTTTTCATCCTCAAATATCAGGACAGTATCATCTGCATAAGAGACAATTTTTGCATTTATGTCAAGGTGTAGCAGTTCATTTATGTAAGTTAAAAAGAGAATAGGTCCCAATACCGTTCCCTGAGGGACTCCACGAGTAACCCGTCCAGGCTGACTAATTTCTTTATTTATCTTAACCCTCTGTGATCTATCATTCAAATAGCTCCTGAAAAGGTCACCCGCAATCCCCCTAACTCCATATTTGTGTAGTTTTTCAATCAACAAATCATGTGAGACAGTATCAAATGCCTTGGCTAAGTCTAGATAAATTGCCAAAGTTTTCCTACCCCTATCCAAAGAACCATAAAGAGTCTTTGTCACACAATACACAGCATCTTCTGTACCTATATTCTCACGGAATCCAAACTGTTTATCTGAAATGATATTATTTCGCCTAAAATGACTATTTAGCCTCTGTTTTATTGAATGTTCAAAAATTTTACTAATGTTATTAGAAATAGATATCGGTCTATAATTATCTGGATCGACACGGGATTTATTATTGCCTTTATAAACAGGGGTAACCAACGTATCTTTCAAAGCCTTTGGATATATACCCTTTTCAAAGCACAAGTTAATTACAAAAGTTAATGGTGCACATATGAAGTTTTTAGTAGCTTTCAATATTTTTGTAGAAATAAGGTCAATCCCTGATGAGGAGTTATTCTTTAAATTTTTAATATTAACCAGAATTTCACTCTCCGATACTGGATTAAGAAATAGACTAGTACAATCTATGTTTCTATCTTTCATAGATTTGGAAAATGTTTTATTCTTACTCATCCTACCAGTTACGTTTAAAAAATGTTCGTTAAATACCTCTGCAACTTCACAATCTCTCTGTATAATCCGATTTTCAACATTCAAAACAATTCTACCATCGGCCGTCTCCCATCTAGCCCTTCATTCACCGTGCGCCAAACTTTCTTTATATCATTTTTTGAGTCATTTAATTTCTTAGAGTAATAGTCTGCTCTGGTCTTTTTAAGAAGGTTATTTAGATTGTTTCGATAAGTCTTGTAGTGTTGTACCAACTCTAAGTTACAACCATCCTTAGCAACCTCTCGCTTAAGTTTGTCTCTAGTACGTATTGAGTGTACCAGTGTGACCGTAATCCAAGGTTTAATCTTCCTATTTCGACTATTGACCTTAATATACTTTTTTTTCTTTGCTAATTCAATCTCATGCTTGAATATCATCAAAAACCTGTCATATGCAGCATTTGGATCAACGTGCGAATAAACCTCATTCCAGGTTTCCGCTTCTAAACCGTCCCGCAATTTATTAAAATCAATATAATCCATAAAATATGAATCATCAGCAGACCCATAAACAGATTTAGTATCTATGCGCATCATCTGAGAGATCCCCAGGATGACCGCGTAATGATCCGTGGTGTCACATTGTAATATCATAGGAGTAATTGGATAGTTACGTTTGTCTAGTTTGTTTGGAAATCTAACAAAAATGTGATCAATAGCACTTTTAGTTGTTTCAGTAACCCTCGTATAACCATGTATGTAATTTAAATAATAATTACTGGCTAACGTATCAAGATACTTATTAGCGATGCTGTCTCCTATATCCAAAGTATCTATATTAATATCTCCTATAAATATGTTAATCCTACTCTTATCTATAGATTTAAAAATATCATCAAGTTCATCAATGAATTTCAAAGGATTTGATGCCGGGGATCTATAAACCGAGACAATACTGAACAAATAAGAATCGACAACCAATTCCAGAATGGTAAATGTATTCTCCGAATAAATTTTCGTGCTGAAGTTTGCCGTTAGTACATCTCTGACAAATATAATCACTCCATCGTTCTGATTGTAACTACCTCCCGAATAATAACTGCGGTAATTCCTAATATTAAAAAAATTCAAATTGTCTACATTCCACGTTTCGGTAAGTACAATTATATCAAAGTCCGTTTCTATACTTTCCAACAATACCAAAAAATTATCGAAGTTTTTTCCAATGCTTCTAATATTCAGATGTATGATCCTGAAAAAGTTCCCAGACAATTTATTGGGTATATCCCGGTGATCAGAAGTAGCAAATGTAACAATTTCATCTACCCCCTCAATATCATCATTGTACTGCAACATGCTCAGGGGCAAAAGCTTACTCAATAGCTCAGGCTTACAAAGTAATACAATAATTTAGATCTCGAAGAGAATGCAAAAACACGGCAAAGCATACAATAAAAATAAAAATAAAAACTCAAAAAGGTCCCCAATGCCATATAAGCTCCCATATCATTATCTCATTTCCCCTTATTCCCATATACATAAATGTCATAGTTTCGCAATCATACCGAATCCTACAAACCATAATTTTTAAAACTTTTCATTTTCATCTGACAGAAAATTTCATAACTCTACCCAAATAACCCTGCCCAACAGTAATTAATTATAAGCAAAAAGTAAGTAACAGTGGAGAAGTAAAAACTAAAAAACACACAAAAAAGGATATTTTTAATGTTGATCATTTATATTTCCAGTCTTTAATCTCTGGATATCTATTTCTTCATTTATCCTATGTATAACGTCGCCAAGTCTCACCATAACCATCCCATTTCTCGTAAAAACACTCTTTCTATCAAAAACCTCCAATGACCTTTTATATAATCCTAGGGTTCTTCGTGTGAGGTCTTCGGTAAGCCCCATATGTGAGCCTTTCAAATTTTTACACTTTGATAGAACGAAGTTACGCTTACTCAGGCTCGAGAACTTTATCACAATTGGTCGTCTTCTCAAAGCCTTATTACCAACTGGATAGCAATACAGTACCTCGTCACTCTTTATATTAACACCCATAATGTCATTTAACACTTGTAAAACCCTTTCAGATAATCGTACATTTTCTGGAACGTCCAATCCATGCATACAAAGGTTTTTCATCTTATCATTTCTTTGCAATTGCTCAATCAAATTATCCAGTCTGACAATCTCTTGATCTTTCTTACATAATCCCTCCTGTATGTTCACAATCTTCACGTCCTGACAACTAACGGTATCATAAACTTTGGATTCAATGTTAGTCATCTGTTCAGTCTTCTTATTTACGAGCTTCTCAAGATTATCTACCTTATCATTCAGTTTTTTTACTATAGCTTCCATGAAATCTCTGTCTGCCAACAATTCCTGAACTGTTTCCTTAACTATAACTTTCAAATCTTGCTTTGATAAACCCATATTATATATTCTGATATATAGCAATCACTAATATTCACTAATAACAACTATTATACAAGTTTTCGGGGAATTAATCTTAATCAATCACGCTATAAAATGCAATTTATCGGGAGCTGGCAATAAATTAAACACTGACAGTCGCCATTCACAATCTAATTCAAGAATTCAAGAAGAATTACAGGATGAGAGTAAATGACTTCAAGATCGAGTAGGAACTCGAAGAAGGAAGACAAGTTTTTAGAAGAAGAATTGGGTGGGACGTAGATAACAAATAAATAGATAGGTTTAAAGAAGAAATTGATTCGAACACACAAAACATCAATTGAGGCGATATCATATTGATCAAGGTTTGATAGCGGCACAAGAGATGCATCGATCGTAGAGTTCAAGGCCAGCAACACGCCTCCGCCCCTAGAAACACCCAGTGAATCGAAATCTCTATCCTTTCTGAATACATTAAAAACAGAACAATCAATGAACTCAGTGTCAAGAATATCAGGTCTAAGCCAAGTTTCCGAGATGGCGATAAAATCAAAGTTGCTCGCCATGGTAGCATTGAAAAAGTCCTGTGATTTATTATTGAGACTGCGGACGTTTTGGTAGTACCCGGTTATATTTGAGGGAGCAGAGGTATCGAGTATTGGGCAGACGCGAACAGAGGAATCTACCTGATGCGTAAAAAAGAGGCTCTAATGTTATTCACCATCCTTATATAGGCGGGACATTTACTGTCCCAGACAGCGTGAGTTGTGTCTAAGTTCAGATTATTCGAATTGTTAAGTCGACAGCAGTTGATGCACCTCAGTGTGGCGGACTTGCAGGTCCTAACATCGTGATCCAGGGAACATCTGGGGCATGAGAGATCAGAGCGGCAGGACGAAGATGTATGGTTAAACGAGTTGCACTTGAAGCAGCGTAGGACATCAAAGGCATCAAACACACGACAGGGATCAAGACCAACCAGCACATGACCCGCAGCAATCATCTTATCATATGACTGCCGGTCGAGCTCGATGAGGGCCTGATGCTCTCCTCTTCTACTAATCCTCACCGGCCAGATCTTCAGGACTTTAAACTCGCTACCAGTGTGGTCAAAAATCCCAGGGTTCATCCCTCTAAGATACTCCGTAACCTGAGGAATGCTGAACGACATGGACAAACCAACAATCCTGACACGAGGACTGATGCCACGAGTGACACGTATGCTGTATTTATCAGCGAGACCAGTATCAGCAAGAGTCTTAAGTTTGTTGTTATCAGCAGAACTGCAGCCCCCAACAATAATGCCACCATCGCGCAATGTCCTGACACTAGAAATGTTAATGTCAGACACGATAGGATTGATCGTCTTCAGCACATCCATCTTGGTCTCAAGGGTAGATTGCTTGTCATTTTTCGGCTTCAAGATTACGGAGGGATTGGTATTGAACTTTACCCTGGCTGCGTAAGACTTGTCGGCAGGGATGACGGTAGTAGTTTCGTTTACTAGGGAGGGAGGGGCTGCAGAGTTAGAAGTTAGTGATGCGAGCGATGCGACAAGTTGAGAGTTGGTTTCCATTTGGTCCAGTTGGTTTATATACTAAGTTGCACCCCTGAGAAGTTATAGGCCTTGAAATAGGGGTTACAAATTTCGAGTAAAATCAATAGGTCTCTCAGTTATACCTATTTGAACTTATTAGAAAAATCAAATTTGGTACACGTTGTGAGTGTACCAAGAGCATTAATTAACAGTCTTCTAGTTGAAGTGCCATACCCGCATGTCAAGTTTGTCATTTAATTTAAAAGCCGACTTTTGAATTTTCGATGATTTTAAATGACATGCTCAACTGCAATACTTTTTTTAGTTATCCAGGTTTTTAATTGTTGAATACGACGAAGTTTTTTGAAAAATAACAAGAAAAATAAAAGTTTGAGAATTCCTAAAATACAGTAAAAATTTCTAAAATCGTATAGGTAAGCAAAAAGTAAAATTTTCAGAAAAAAAATTGGAAAATTTCGCTTAAAAGGGTGAAAAATTTCGCCATCCTTTACCTTTTAATCGAAAAAATCGGGAATAGCTCGTCATTTTTAAACTGCTGCATGGTTGCTAGGCATCGAAAAAAATTACATTAATGGCGGAAACTTTTAGCAAGTTGTGTACATACATCTGCATGAGCATTTTGTAAATCAGTCTCTTGGTATTTGTGGCTAGAAAGGCCAGATTTCAACGTTGCCAACCTTTCAGCTAATAATATATTATAGAAGCTAGAATTTTGGGTTTCCTAAGTTTTTTTTTTATTAAAATTCACAACATAAGACCATTATTTTATCTATACAGGGTGTCCGTTTTTCGAGGCTAACCATGGGTATCTCGCTTATCAGAGATATGAGGTCGGTTAAATTGGGGCAAAGTTGCGTATTTTATGCCGACTAATAATCTGAAAAAAAACTCAGGATACTTTAAGTCGTTGCTGAAATATCCTGAAAAAAAACTGAAAAAATTAAATTTCTTATTTTTGACATATCTTTCTTATTTTTGGAATTTAAGAGTTAAGAGCCATCTGATATTTCAAGAACTTTCAAAGCCAACTAGATCCCAGAGTACCTATTCATAGTCAACTTTTGTTTTTCTTATGGCCGCCATATTGGATTTTCATGTCATTCTGTATTAAAAAAATTTAGTAAACCAAAAATCTATCACAAAAAAATTCCTTTTCTTTAAAAAAAAAAAAAAAAATTACCACCGAACGACGTCGGGCGACGTCGCAATATGACGTGACATTGCTTGACTCATGGTTATTTATAACATTCGGTTGAAGAAAGGTTATTTTTTTCGAAAAAAGAAGAATCAAATTTTGATTTTTTTTTTTTTGAATATGATAGATTTTTGATTTTCCCAATTTTTTGTAGTTGGCTTTTGGAGTTTTGAAATGTCAGTTGGATTATGTAAGCCTACCAAATTTTTTTAAATAATTTTCAAAAATAAGATCGATTTTTCAGTTTTTTCAGGATATTTCAGCAACGACTGAAAATATCCTGAATTTTTTTCAGATTATTACTGGACATAAAAATACGAAACTTTGCCCCAATTTAACCGACATCGTATCTCTACTGATAAGCGGAATACTCATGGTTAGCCTCGAAAAACGGACACCCTATATACAGGCTGTCCAAAATAAGAAGAGCCTGTTAGTTTCGACCCTGATTTTAAGGGGCCATGAATCGCAAATCGCAAATCAACGCGCGTTGGTGAATTTGAACTTTGAAGGCTAAGGCTTTATTAGGTATATGCGTAAAGGTTTTTTTTTTGGCCGTGGCATTGTTTGCCCGATTAGACAGTAACTAATTATTTATCCAGCCTATAGGTTATAGGCCCAATAGATGAGCTTCTTGTAAGACTTAGTCAGCACCTTTTATTATTAGTTATCTTGCCCTAGACGAGCTGGATCTGTGAAACAATTTAAATTATAATAGAAACATGATGATTTTGTGAATGTAATAGGTACTATACGAACAATTATTAATAGTTATTTACGATATAAGTGGGGTACGGACATTACTATCGAACACGTGTGAATTTTGCTCCTGTAATCCCATACTTAAGACTTGTACCTATACTCATACATACCTAAGTGCGATAACAATGTGTATCACACGTATATCGTACAAAATTTTTTCTACAAAAAACGTTCATCTACAATCATGAGAAGTTAATTATATGACCTTTATATCTTTATTAACTGCAAAAAACTTACAATAAAAGCATTCGAGACTCGAGTGTGTAAAATGAATACCATAGTCACCGCAAAACTATTGTTGAGTGGTAGAGTTGGGTGACAGAACATCTCTTTTACTTGATAAAGCAAGAGTAACATACGAGTTATTGGCGCATGGCAGATAAGATAAATTATGTGCGGAAAAAAAAATTGTTGTGTTAACGTATTTTGAACATTTGGTGACTAGTGAGTTAATATATTTCTCTGCTTAGTTGTGCGGTAATACGGAATAATCCTTACCTAACTTAAATGGGTGGGATAAGTGCACTTTATCTAATTATTGTAGCTAAAATGCATTTATTTTAATATTCACATTTTTTAATTCTTGACGTCATTTTCGTAATAGCCTTGTCTTTAACAATTAAATATGTTGTCACGTCACAAATAACGTCATTATGTTACCATGAAGAGGTCGTAACAAAACAAAAACAATGATAACAGCCGTAAAATGTAACCACAGTAACAAAAGCAGATTTTCGAACTCAACAAATCATCCCTTCAATATTTATCTCTAAAACTATTATTCCCATAAGTTGATATTTACATGATGGGAATTCATTGTGTACGAAAAAATTAAATACTCCAGGTATTTTTTTTTTTTAATGCTACAAAAGCTTTTCTTCACCAATGCAATTATTCAACAATTATTATCAGTTAGATAAAATCGTAATATTCCATGGTCCAGTGGAATTTACTGTCGCTGTTAGGTAACAGATGCAACATATCTGTTAAGGGTCACAAATCTAAAACCGTCTCGTCAATCAAATTTAATCAAATCAAATACGTTTACTTTTATACAGGTGTTTCTTTAATGTTGCGAAAAAATTTAAAAACTAAAAAATTAACAAAGAATTCCCCATTAATGCGTGTCCGGAAATGCACAGGGTTTTTTGAGATACAGGGTGTCAAAAAAAAGAGAATTTTTATAATTTTTTTAAGATATCTCGGGAACCGTTTGAGATACAGAACTCATATTTTGTACATGTCTTATCATTGATATTACTTAGCTGTTTTTTTAATGCTACCTAATTTTTTTTTGATATATTGAATATAATGGTGGATATTTTAGGGTTGCGCTAGGTTTTTTGTCTCTAATCTACGCCACGGGGCAAATTGACACTTTAAAAGCCTCTTTGAAACTGACAATATTTTCTACACAAAAATGTACTCTAAGTGATAGCTGTTAACGTGAACCGTTTTCAAGAAAAAATTACATTTACGATGAAAGACTCGCTTTGGATGTTTCAAAACATGACTGTCGGAAAATGAAGGGCAAACTTTTCTCTACTATTCTTGAGATCTCCGCAAATGACACATGAAAAAATGTAATTTTTTTTGACACCCTGTATTTCAAAAATAGTGCATTTCCGGACACATGTTAATAGGAATTTTTTGTTTGTTTTAGACCAAAGAATGTGTCTTTATTTTTATTTTTTTCAATAAAAACACCGTATATATTTTAACCAATCACAGATCGCTGATGGTATTTCTAAGATGACTGGTATGCTTTCACCTACAGCCCTTCAACGAGGGACTCTACTTCCACCGCGTGCAATAATTTTCACGTCGATCTGTCAATTTCGTTTCGTCGCTGTTCTGTGTCTTTCAATGTCACCTAGCAACAACAAAATCACAGATACAGTCACAACAATGAGGAGGTCTTTAATATCAAGCAACCCTGTGAATTGTTTGGAAGAAACAGTTGTCGCCTGAATATAATAATATTTCTAGCAACGGTGCTCTTGAGCTACACGATTTAGGAGTTTTCGAAGTCTAAGTCTCAGATTTCATCATGGTTCAAGGAATGTCTTCTGCAGGCTCGCAAATATAGGAGAAACTTGCAGAACGAATTCCCGGTCAGTTTTATCACCACACTAAGGACGTGTCCACAAATTTGAATATTATCCGATCGTGAAACCTATGGCCAAATTATCCTTATATTATATAGATGCCTGTCTTACCAGTCTATAACTCTGCAGAGAGCATAAAGAATCGATAATATATGGTCTTTCCAGATCAAGTATAACGGTTTTTTGTTTTCTGAAGATTCATTTCAATTTGCAAAGAATGAATTAGATGTGAAGCAACAGGCATCACCTTTGTAACTTTGATAAGTTATAGTCACAAAGTTATAGGTATATGCTGCGATAGGCGCCAGATATGTCTATTTGAATTATATAGGGCGTTTTTATAGTCCCTCGCTTCCACTAATATGACTCAACCAGTTCGATCGATTCCTGAATTTTTCGCCGGTAAAAAGTGAGTCACCCTAACATTATGTAGATGAAGTTGAACTAGACGACAATTACTTATACATCTAGTGACGGACTTGAAAGCTTCGTTTTATGACATAATCGCTTCTTTCCTTTTGTGTTTTACATGACATTGTCTCCCGTGAACGAGCAAAAGGAATTTAAAATTCAATGAGAGAGCCAAGGCTACAGAGCAAAGACGGACGTCGCTTGTTCCCGTGACAGGAGCAAGCACAGGATTTGCCGCCGAGCTGTAAACATGTGTTCCGATTCATAGGCGGCCAGTCTGTTTAAATAATGGCGTGTGCTTCGTATTTATAGCCGCAATTAATGGGCTCTTTTGTTTTATTTGCTTCCTTGCCAGGCAGGATAAAATACTGCACCTATAATGAGATCGCTTTGTAGACTCCTCGAATTAATGTAACTGGATCATGCCTCTCGGTCTGTGTCTTTTTGTAAATGAAGCGGTACGTTGAATCAGTTCTCTGAGAGCATTCCGGGACTTTTTGCTTCTTGTTGTGTAACTCGAGTCGCCGATATGGAATTGAGACACTTTCAAACAGATGGTCCTGAGCCGAGACCGATGGGGAATTTTTATGTTACGGAATGAAATGCTGAGGTTTCAGGTCGAAGCTATATTGCGATTTTGCAAGTCAAACATGACCCACAATTTAAATTTTAGCTTATTCTATTGCCCGTATTCACAAACGATAATTTCCAAAATAATTACGTAATCAATTATCCCCATCTCATTCTATTGCAAAAAAACTGCATATCTCCATCTCACTCATTTAAATAATTACGTAATTATTTAGGAAATTATCGTTTGTGAATACGGGCATATGTCTGCAATAATATCGATCTGGAGATAGACGTATGAGTCTAGTCTAGTTTCATAAAGAGTTCAGGAAATTACAATTTCAATGTAGATTAAAAATTCTAAAACTAGTTTTTTTATTGAAAATTCCATGTAGGGGGTGCTCCCTAAGACGCTCCGGGTACATGAGCGGAGATAGCATTCACCTTTAATTTGTATGGTTGCACGTTGTATTCCCCAGACAACACATATTGCTGATGATATTCCAAAGTGATGCGGTTCTAAACATAAAAAAAAAATTCTGAAATTAGGTCGTATGAGGGGTAACGAGCTGAACCATGACCTATTGCAGCTCGACGTATATTTCTACCCTGCCTTGTGGTAGGTGGAATCAAACGAGCCACCTTTTTCGTACACTTCCCATATAAACATCTTTAAAACAGGCTCAAGTCAGCTAATCTTCTTGTATGTTCAAAACTATCTAATTAGATAGTTATGACGTAACTTTCCATACGAAACTGCTACTAGACTAACACAAAATTCATTTCTTATTTTTTTCTTAGAATTTATCATTCACAGTTTCAGATTCGACTCATAATATTTTTTAGTAAACTTGAACCCTTTATACAGGGTGCACCATGTATCCTTCTCTATATTGCTATCTCCTGAACGCTAAGAGATACAGGGTCGGTTAAATTAGGGAAAAGTTGCGCTATTTTGTGGCCATCTCGAATCCGTCAAAACATGCGAGATACCTGTGACCGTTCCTGAAATATCCTGAAAAAACTGAAAAATCGAGATTTGTTATTTTCGTCTTATCTTTTTTATTATTGGAAATTAATAAATAATTTTTCGTAGGCTTACATACGCCGTTAAGATCTATCCACCTGTCATCACAAAAATTTTCAAAGCCGACTAGAACCAAAAGTTTTCACAGTCAACTTTCGTTTTTCTTATGGCCGCCATATTATTTTTTTATGTCGTTCGATATGAAAAAATAATGGAAACCAAAAATTAATAAACAAAAAAAAAAAATTTTATTTTGATTCTTCTTTTTTCAAAGAAAAACAAAAAAAAATCGTCTAAAAACGTCAACATTTGTAAAATACGCCAAAATAGTGCTTGCCTTATGGTTTTTCAATTTATCTATGAAATTCGGTCTAAAAATGTGTGTTTTTTGTAAAGAAAAAAGAATAAATTTTTTTTAAATTTATTTTTTGAAGTTTAACAATTTTTTGTTTTTATGATTTTTTTTTATACCGAACAACATAAAAAAACACTATGGTGGCCATAAGAAAAACGAAAGTTGACTATGAAAATTATGGGATCTAGTCGGCTTTGAAAATTTTTGAAATGTGTCAGATGGGTAGCTCTTGCCGACTTATGTAAGCCCACAAAAAATTATTTATTAATCTCCAATAATAAAAAAGATATGGCAAAAATCAGAAATCTCGATTTTTCAGTTTTTTCAGGATATTTCAGGAACGGTCACAAATATTTTGTATGTCTTGACTGATTCGTGATGGCCACAAAATTGCGCTTCTTTGGACTTGTTTAACCGACCCTGTATCTGTTAGCGTTAATAGATAGCAATATAGAGAAGGATACATGGTGCACCCTGTATATAAAAAGTTTTGGTAGGTAGGTATTTGCTTAATGTTAAAACTAGGAAATAAAATGATTGTGCTTATGATTATTAAACTATAAACCCCTTATGCTCATGATAATACCTACAGTTGGTTATCTAAAGATAGAGTTAAGTAGAGCTTAAAGCTAGACTTACAGACGTGACTAAAACAGGGCAGTCTGCATATAAAATAACTCTCTTTATAGAAGATAACAGCTTATGCACCTTTTCTCACCTATAATACCAGCACTAGGTAATGGAAACCTACCATTATAGAATATAGTATTGAAGAGCTGCATTTACATTACAAATATTCACGAAATTTCCTGCATCTGATTTCTAATAAGATATTGATTCAGCTGGTTTCATTATAATTTTTCTTATTAGTTAGTCAAGACGTCTTATTGTCAGTAAATATAGTGCAAATGAAAATTTAGTCACGTGATTGTGAACGTTCATCGATTGGAGTGACGTCGGTAAATAATAAATACCTAGTAAATAGTAAATAAATTAATAAATATACTGATAAGCGGTAGGTTTGTCGCGACACCCCCTAATTTGAAGCGAAACAAAGGGTGACTTTTTTGTCCTGAACTAATCAAAATCATAAAAAGCCAGCCCCCTTAAAAGCTTGCCTTGGAACCGAGCTTGGAACGTATACTATGTAGGCACTTGTCGGTTACGTCACGACAATGACCATGTTTTCATGTATGTTTGAAATGTTCCATTGGGGCTTAAAAATTTTGATAATTTTTAACATATTATATTATACAGGGTGGGCCATGGAAGAGTTAACAAGCCTAATAATTGAAAAAGTGAAGATGTATGCGCAAAACGCCAAACATGTCAATTTTGTTTTCAAGGGAGACATCTTTGGGCAACAAATTTAACCATTCAAGTTCATCCCCTTGGAAGGGGTGGCTACCCCTTCGTTTATCATCATAGGGACCAAATATTGAGTGATACATCGTTTGAAAGCCATTTGAATTCTCTTTTCAACGATATCTCACATTTTGGGTTTTGCGTAAATTCTACAGGGCGAATCGATCAAAAAGGTACTTCATAATTAATACTTATTTTTCTTCTGAATCGTGCGCAGAGAGTAATTTATAAAATATCTTACTTCACCAGTCACTATCATGGTTGCTATAGTTGTTATCATTATGGTTGCCATGGTTATCACTATGGTTTTCATTGGTTCTATGACTTAATACATGCAGTGATTGGTTAAAAAATTATTGTTACAATATAAATGCTTAAATTCTTACTTTTTGAGAAGCTTTAAGTAGGTACAACTGTTTCTTATCACGTAGCGGGTTTCATTCTGTTATCGGAATATCAAGATAATTTTTTACTTCTACTTTCGATCACCTAACAGATTTTTACTCTATAAGCTTAAGCTAATACCTACTCTTTGAATTGTCGTATTTGCACATAAACATTGATTATGAAGTTTTCAAAATATGGTTTACTCTATCGCGGAGCGGAGAGAATTCAAATTATCGCTTTGTTTTTCGGAAATGGTGAGTGTGGCAATCGTACTTGCAGATTTATTCAATCATCGATGATCCCTAGAAGATCATTTGACTTTCCAACAGGATGGCGCTCCACCTCATTATGGACTGGCTGTTAGGGAGTTTCTCAACAGAGTTTTCCCGGGACAATGGATTGGACGAATAGGTGCGCTGGAATAGCCTACCCGCTCACCAGATTTAAGTCCTCTGGACTTTTTCTTGCGGGGTCATCTCAAAAGTAAAATTTACGCAACGAAACCAGGGTCTCTGGAGGAGTTGCGTAGACGCATAGTTGAAGAATGCCGCCAAATTACGCTACAGGTCCTCAAAAATGTAAGGGAACGTTTCGAGCAGAATTTATTTTCTTGTATGGAAGTTGGTGGTGTTGAATTTTGACGTTTGCCTTTCTTTTCCACCTTTTCCTTTTTTTAGGGTAGATTTAACAATGGACTTTCTTTCAACGATATATAAGCGAAGAAAGTTTTAGTATAATTTAGAATTAAATAATTCCGAAAACAAATCGATATTCGAAATTTTTTGTCATTTAGTATTCAGGGCAAAATGGGCTTTCAAGTCCAGTCGATTCAGTCGTAGTAGCCATGACAACCATAATGATAACCATGACAACAATAACGACAACCATAGCAACCATGATAGTGACCAGTAAGTAAGATATCTTATTAAAAATTACTCTGCCCGCAAGTACATTTTGTTATCGATACGCCCTGTAGAATTTACGCAAAACCCAAAAAGTGAGATATCATTGTAAAGAGAATGCAAGTAGCTTTCAAACGCTGTGTCACTCGATATCTGGTCCCTATGATGATAAAAGAAGGGGTAGTCACCCCTTAAGGGGATGAACTTGGATGGTTAAATTTGTTGCCCAAAGATGTCCCCCTCTAAAACAAAGTTGACCTTAACAAAGAAAACGTCTTATTTTCGCTAATTTGAGACTTTATTTTCTTTCTACTTGGTTACATGTTTCGGCCTATCGGCCATCATCAGACCGTCAAAATAAAAAGTCGTCTCTACGTCATAACAGACAATTCCGGTACATCAAGCCCGCTGAAGCAAATCATCACATAAACGAGTTAAGGGGTTGAAGTAATAAGCAATCGAACTAAGGAATGGTCCGAGATAGAGTAATCTTGAATTCGTCTCGGAATTGAAGATCAAACACAAAAATACAAAACGCTCATTAAGACACAAGGGAAAACGGAAAAGCATCGAATTCCCTGTTGACACTTGAAGACTTTAAAAATTGGATTGGAAGGCCTGTTTCGGCGTTTTCCGCATACATCTTCACTTTTCAAATTATTAGGCTTGTTACCTTTTCGATGGCCCACCCTGTATAGATATATTATATAGAACCGCATCACTTTGGAATAGCATTCCAAAGGGCGTGTTTCCCGAAGAATACAACCTACAGCAATTCAAGGCCAAAATGAATCGACATCTCCGCTCATGCACCGCTCCCAGAGTGTTAAAGGTATTTCCCTGCAGTGCATGCCCATTTTCAATATATAAAAAAAATATATTAATTATTAATATTTGAGGTGTCATATTTTGTATCCAGCACCTACAGCCAGTATTATAAAGGCTCATCATTAAGTTAACGGGTAGATTTCAAGGGCCGTTTCTAGAAAAGGTATCGACCGTAAATGGAAAACATACCAATTTAGTGATTCTTAGCATGAAAGGTATTACAAAAATGTCAATAGCAGCTGTTATTTTAAGTCGATATTAGCTTTAAAAATGGTATCAGAAATCTGCCCGTTAGCTTAATGGGCCTTTTTTGAGAATATTTTTATGCAATAAAAAATGTGGATAATTATTTTTTGTTAAATCATCTCATTAAGTTGCTATTTAGATTGTCTTTGCGAATTGCATCGAAAATTCAAAAACACCTTTTGTTCACTATTGCATATACAGGGTGCACCATGTATCCTCTCTATATTGCTATCTCCTAACGCTAACAGATACATTCCGTCGAGACATACAAGATATCTGTGACCGTTCCTGAAATATCCTGAAAAAAACTGAAAAATCGAGATTTCTTATTTTTTCCATATCTTTTTTATTATTGGAGATTAATGAATAATTTTTTGTGGGCTTACATAAGTCGTCAAGAGCTACCCATCTGACATTTCAAAAATTTTCAAAGCCGACTAGATCCCAGAATTTTCATAGTCAACTTTCGTTTTTCTTATAGCCACCATAGTGTTTTTTTTATGTTGTTCGGTATAAAAAAAAATCATAAAAACAAAAAATTGTTAAACTTCAAAAAATAAATTAAAAAAATTTTTATTCTTCTTTTTTCTTTACAAAAAAGACACATTTTTAGACCGAATTTCATAGATAAATTAAAAAACCATAAGGCAAGCACTATTTCGGCGTATTTTACAAATGTTGACGTTTTTCGACGATTTTTTATTAGATTTTCCTTTGAAAAATTAAGAATAAAAATTAAATTTTTTTTTTTTAAGTTTATTAATTTTTGGTTTCCATTATTTTTTTCATATCGAACGACATAAAAAAATAATATGGCGGCCATAAGAAAAACGAATGTTGACTGTGAAAACTCTTGGATCTAGTTGTAGGCCTTGAAAATTTTTGAAATGTCAGATGGATAGCTCTTAACGGCTTATGTAAGCCTACAAAAAATTATTTATTAATTTCCAGTAGTAAAAAAGATATGAGGAAAATAAGAAATCTCGATTTTTCAGTTTTTTCAGGATATTTCAGGAACGGTCACAGATATCTTGCATGTTTTGACGAATTCGAGATGGCCACAAAACTGCGCATCTTTTCTCTAATTTAACCGACCCTGTATCTCTTAGCGTTCAGGAGATAGCAATATAGAGAAGGATACATGGTGCACCCTGTAGAGGGCTGAAAATTTTTCAAGATGTTGTCTATGCTTTTCCGATAATATACAAAAAATTAAAAAATAAATGATCAGACAACGATATCCCTTTAAAATTTTTGCAAAATAAAATCAATTCTTACTTTTTTTAATTAATTAATTAATTAATTATAATTCATTTATTTTTGAAAAATAAACACGATATAAAAATAAGTACAAAAAAATCGTATCAGGTATGGAAACAAAGATAATGATAACCTAACTCGTACAAAATTTTTTTGTAAAAAATAAAATAACTGGAAAAACAGAATCTATGTAGTGTCTCAACTAAATCTGCTGAAACTTTAGCATAAAAATCTGTAATCCTGCGTCATTCCTTACATTCAATTATATTACTAAATCCCAAAAGTCTCTCTAGGGACTCTACGCTAAACCCGACCAAGGAAGCGATCATGCCTACATAATTACCAATTATCACTTAATTAGTGAACACAGCAAATATCACAAATCACTTTAAATGGAGGGTGTTTCATGAGGAACCACCCAACTTTGAACAGCGTGTTCAGTGCATCCAAATAAATTTAAAAAATCTATTGAGCTTGAGGTCAAATGTTAACCGTTACCAGATATTGTTATAAATATTTTTTACTCAAGTGAATTTGTTTTAATGTATTATTAAAGTAGAGTATTCTATTGTAAATGAAACCCTCGGTGTGGAGGGGCAGGTATAACCACCAAGGTGACCAGACTTCGGTGTTCTCCAGCTAATTTCTCCAGCTAGTCGCCTTTGGGGTTGGGGGTGGCTGAAAATTTTAGTTTACAAAACTAAACCAGCTGTGCTACTAGCTATTCTATCCAACTAGCTACTAGATCAGTCCATTTGGGTATTTTTGAAATTTTAACCAGTACGTTGACATTTGTGTATTTGAAAATAAAAAGGTTTCTCTTATAATGGCTAACAATAAATTTACTTCTTTCAACCGTGGTCGAGACCTATGCCATGTCTCGGCTGAGTTATATGTTATGCAACCAATAACATCTTCTATATGATATTGAATAAGAGATTTTGGTCTTGATAATAATAAGAATAATACAGGATATTTCAGAGAAGTAGGGCCAAATTTAGAGGGGTAGTAAGAGACAGGGTGTAGAAGTCTAAAAAAATATAATAGTTTTGGTCATAACTTGTGTAAAGTCAAACCGATTTTGATGAAACTTAGCATGAACAATAAGCAAAATCTATGCTCTTTAATTTGGGTATTTCAGTTTTTGTGGATGTCTTCCAGTGGCGTGTATATTCAGGGTTGGAACTCCTTTTCCCTCCCATTATTTGATGCCATTGACTTTATTGCAAATATAAACGTTATTCAATTGCCCATGCATTTTATAACTAAAATGTACACCGTTTTTGAGGTATTTTAAGTTTTCTCAGGTAATGTGGGGCCATTTACATTGCAAAATTATTGATTTCATTAAAAGTTATATCCGACTAGAATTTTTATGCATAATTTTATTCCAATGAGTAGTGACAATGTTGCCTGAGGAAACTTCAAATATCTCAAAAACGGTGCGCCGTGTTAAAAAAACTAAAGAATATCTGTTTTGTTCTAAAATCGATGTGCTATTGAATAACGTTTTGGTATTTGCAAGAAAGTCAGTGGCGTAAAAGATAGGGAGAGTAAAGGGGCGCCAATCCTGAATATTAGATTAGTGACATTTTCTAAGGAAAATTCAAATATTTCGAAAGGCGTATGAAAAAAACTGAAAACACTGTTTTGTTCTACATTTCATAGGGAGGGAAAAGGAGCTCCAGCTCTAAATATCTACTGTACTGCGCGTTAGCAAGATACATTGTACTGAAGAGTCCCAATTAGGACGAAACACGTGTCTACAATTTCCACCCCTGACTCACAGCATGACATCAATGAATGGCATATTGTTTTGCGATATGTCGTTGTCCTTTTGCTAAATATCTACGCCTGGAAGACGACTACAAAACCTGAAATAGCCAAATGAGAGATCTTTGTTTGTGTATTGTTTTTTTTTTTTTTTTTTACAAGGAGGGAGCATCGGTCTTAACTATGTAGGTAAGACAAAGTCGCTCCACTTCCGGTAACACGGGATTTCGAGTATCTTACTCATTCACCCAGCCTCAAGTATGCCTTTTATAAATTTAAACGTTCGGTCGCTTGTTGTATTTTTCACATACATTCGAAAATGCATCCGAAAAATAACACGAGCCGGTGAGTCCCGAACTCGCGACCTTAGGCTCGGTAGGCAGTGGACTGAACCACTAGGCTACGCGAGTCTCCTTTGTGTATTGTTCATGCCAATTTTCATCAAAATCGGTTCAAATTCACACGAGTTATAACCAAAAACTGTTTTTTTTTTTTTTTTTTTTTAAAAAGGAGGGAGCATCGGTCTTAACTATGTAGGTAAGACAAAGTCGCTCCACTCCCGTAACACGGGATTTCGAGTATCTTACTCATTCACCCAGCCTCAAGTATGCCTTTTATAAATTTAAACGTTCGGTCGCTTGTTGTATTTTTCACATACATTCGAAAATGCATCCGAAAAATAACACGAGCCGGTGAGTCCCGAACTCGCGACCTTAGGCTCGGTAGGCAGTGGACTGAACCACTAGGCTACGCGAGTCTCAACCAAAAACTGTTATTTTTTTTTTTAAACTTTGACATCCTGTATCTTTAGGAAACATCATTATGGGTTTAAATTTATTTTTCTAATCTATATGTATAAGACAAACTACCCTCTGTATAAGAATTTAATTAAACATTTTCAGTTTATGATTCACTTTTCATTTTTAATTACATCCTGCTTCCGCTTTAAATTTGTGTAGACTTTTTAGAAACAGAGTTTCTTCATAAAAAGACTTACCCTTATCTTCTTAAAAATAACGTTACCTAACAGAGGTCAGAAAACTTAAAACCAAAACGTCTGGAGTCTAGACTCTATTAAAAGGTACGTGCATCTCTCTGAATATACCGCTAATGGAGTTATCAACGTCTCTGATGTTGCTTGTGCCTCTGAGCACGCCCACCAGGTCACTATCGCGACATTTCCAATGGTCGATAACGTCAAGTTGCCTGAGGTGGCTCTATAAATCCAGCAGAAGGCTCCGTCTTATCTTTCTGGAGTGAGATTTTCTCGCCCACAAGGGTGTTAATTACAAACCATTGCTTCAATATAAACCTGAAAAGAAGGTTGAGTCTACATGGCTTGTGTTAAAAGGAATAAACAGGGTGATAAATCTAATATTTTAAGGGGCTTTTAAAAATAACAGCTTTATTTTCGAGAGAGCTTTGAGGTTTGCGTCGGTGTTGAGACGAGAAAATCTTTTGTCTAATGTGATGTGTTTCATTGTTTCATATCATGTTATAAAATTTTAATGATGATGACCTGCATGGCCGTGCTAATGCTATATTGTAATTCATTGAAATACAATATAATACAATAATTAATTATTGTCATTAATAATAAGAGCACCAGGCTGCGAAAACAATTTGTATTATCTTCTAAATTATTTAATTACTCAAAAGTAAATCATACCTCTGAATACGCTGAACAATTTACTTATACAAAGCGAATTGTGCTTACAATTCCGGAAACGTATCCCTCGAATGCCAAAGAAATTACCTTTGTTTGGACTCTGTAAAAGCACAACACGTTTAAGAGAATTAGGTATACTTAGATCAAAGAAATAAGCATAAACACTGAAAAACAGTATAAATGCCACATACACTCAGCAATAACGTTCCTATATAACGTGACTGTATTATCTACAATCTACATCAAAGTGTCCTGAAATGCCCTGGAACTAGATACCAATTCTCCAGATTTCACTGCAAATGACTCCAACAACTTCGTGCTATTCAATGAACAGTTCTAAGTGTGCCAAAATAACTGTTCATAATTTCCACCCATGATAGGGGACATCAAAACTTTTTTTTTTCTCTAAGTGTGTCCAGAAATATCTAGTTTTCAAGATACTGAAGCTCAAGCTAATAAAAATCGTTTTTTATTGAATTCTCTAAAATCCTTTTACAGATTTTGGTGAAATTTCGCCGAGCTGTTGGTTGTGGTAAGTTGCAATTATCTAGTTAGCACTCGCTAGATAATTATGAGTTCCGGTGGCGTCCCAGGGACAGTCTCAGGAATAATATTGACAAATGATTTTTGTATCCTACTACAACTTCGTTTTCGAGAAAAAAAAATAAAGCCGCCTCAATGCATGTCGAGAAGTTCATAAAATAAAATCAATAAAAAACAACCCACTCACTAGGGAGTTAACATGCTTCTCAACACGCTTGTCAACAAAAACCATCGAGCTCACACATCAGGATACATGTTGGGTGATTTTAGTTGACAAAACACAACTCATAGTTGCTGTCAAAGCAAGAAAAAGTTGCCGTTGTAGTAGGCTTGACACAATAGTCGCAGAAACTAATAAGAGAAAGAAAAGAAGAGTATGGGTAGAAGAACCTTTACTATGGTCACTTCTCGTTCTCGTCGAAGATCTTCAAGCCGTTCTCCCACTATATGAGTGTCGCCATCTAGTCCAGGCATTATGCTGATGACTTGGTCATTCTGATCAAAGGAAGATCCGAAGCGATCATTTCTGGAGTCCTTCAACTCGAGGTAACTTGTCGGTGATGCGACAGGGAACACTTCTCAGTCAATTCTCACAAAACTGGTATAGTACCATTTTTCAAAAAGAGAAGGTTGGTCGGTTTACCGCCTCCAAGTCTTCTGGGAAAAACCATTCCATTTGCGGAGGAAGCTAAGTACCTAGAATTCATTCTAGAAAGAAAGCTTACTTGGAACTCCCATCTGGAAAAAGTAATACACAAAGCCACACTCTCCTTGTGGACGTGTAAAATGATCTACGGCAAAACATGGCGAATTGGACCCAAACAAATATACTGGCTTGACGTGACGCTCCTCAGACCTATGATTGTATATTGTAGTACCACTTGGTGCTCAAAAGGCCAGCAGATCATGGCGAAAGAAAAGTTCTCTAGCTTACGCAGAGACAAGGTAGTCTGGCGATCTGCGTTGCTATTAACACCACATCGTTGGAGGGTAGCTTTGGAGGGACCAAGTTACCGGATGACATAGAAAATCACAGCTTACTCTGGGTGTGCCCTCGGACATAATGCCTAAGACCATCATGAACCGCTCTGTTTATACGGACCTTCTCCCGAGAAAAGACGAGGACAACAGAAATGGCAGAAAAAGATAGGACAGTCTAATAACAGATTTAATCTGGCTCACCGATGGATCTAAGCAATCCACAGAAACTGGAGCTTGGGTTTGTAGCGCTGGCTCGAAGAAGAGAGTCTTCTCGAGCCTGGGCTTTCACGCAACCACTTTCCAGGCCGAAATCTATGCCATAGAGCTCTGTGCATAGATGCAGGAAAAGATGCACTGCCCACGCAGATCAATAAAGATATTTTCAGACCGCCAAACGGCTCTAAAGGCTGTTAACTCCAGCCATTGAAAAATTGGCCTGGAACTGTCAATAAATGCCCTAGCAAGGAGCAACGAAGTAACTCTGACCTAGATTACTGGTCAGGTGCTGAATCCGAATTTATCTGACCAGAACTAGCATTTCGCATATTGCCGTGAAAAGTCCTCCAGCACTGACAAAACTTACCAAGATTGAACCTTTCGAAGGCCTTTAAACAGGGCAAGTCGAAAAAAATACCAGAGAACTATTATTGGAGCTTAACAGGAAAGAACTGAAAGTCCTAATAGGCCTATTTTTTCTCTTATCCATTTATAGGAAATGCCTGAAATTTTTTTTATCTGTAGCGGCGTAAGCTTCCTGATAATTTCCTGAAATCAAACACAAATTACCCTAAGAATAAAAAAATAAATAAAAGGTCCATTTCTTCCTGGTAAAATGTGATGTATAATGAAAAGAACCCCTGTCAGTAATAATTTTTTTTTACTTATTCCTTTCAATACGAGGATAGACCAATTGTTAGTGTAACTTTGAGAATCTTCACCAGTAGGCGCCTTGTAAAATTTCCCATCTTTCTGATGGTTGTGTCCTAAAATGGTCTCTACGGTAATAACTCGGGTAATTATTATTTGATCAGTACTACCTACCTAAGGGGGCGCTTTCTAATTTTTTGAATAAAAAATTATTGCGAAATTGAAAATTCCTGTCAAAAAGAAACCGAATCTTATTCTGATTGATTTAATATTCAGTAGTCATGAATTTTACATCAACACTTTTACATAACCTTGTGAACGGATCGGATTGAAATATTATAAAGTGTGTATATGAACGGTCTTGAAATCATGCAATTGCAGAGTAGAAGTAGGATATACCTACCTACCTGGAAAAATAACTTGATCTCTTGTCTCTCATCGCGAAAATCGTTTACTTACCTTGCCAGACACGTTTACGTCGAATTTACAAAACAAATACGTCTCGCTTCGTGTAACGTCGGTAAATTTGCATTCGCTATTTACACAACGTTTAATTTATCCTTAATATACAGCACCAGAGACGGATAGGCTCAAATTAGAATAACTCTTGACTACATCGGTCAACCATAGACGTGCCTATCACTAATCTTTGAAGGATTTTATCACCTGAACTTGAAGCCATTAAATCTCCAATTATTCCAAACCACTTATTATTGGTCTTACCGCCTCGAAATTAAAATTTCGAATATTTTCCGTTTTCCAATATCTTGAGCTGTTTCCGATGTAGGTACATACACTTTTTTGAAAATCAAAAATTGAGATTTTCACGTGTTTCACGAGTTATAATACTCCATCAATAAAAACCATTTGGATTCATTTTTTCCAGATTTTTTAAAATTCCGAAGTAGGTGTCCACTTCCGGTACTTCCGGAAGTGTGGCCATCTTGAAAATGTGTTCAGTGAATTTCTGTAGGTCACTTAAGAACTGATAACTTTTATTTTAAGGTGCTAGGACTAATAGTTCCTGAGATATGGCCGCTCCGTACCCTTAACTGATCACCCCCAGTATAGTGAACCTTCGAGGGTGTTCAATTGAAGCCCGCCTTATTGGTCCAACAGTATACTTTTCTTGGAGATTTCTTGAGGCTGCTGACTTAAGAATTCTTTCACGGCGTTTTGTCTTTCTATGTCGGACTCAACGCGATTACTGAAAACTATGGAGTTCGCGTAAAATTGTATATTTTCTTGTAGTACGACAATACTTTTTATTAAGTGCAAAGAGCAATCGTTTGTCCACGATTCTTCTGCGTTTGTCCAATCAAAACTCTCGTTTGTCAACCTGAAGACGAGTGAAGCCGCATGTGGCCAATTTCACGAGTCGCCCGGTCTAACGCAGTAGAAAGGACCGGTGCGGGGGAGGGGGACTCTTAGTGAAACTGAAGTTTTTCAAAGTTGATTTAGTCGATCAAAGCAATCGTGACAGTTTTGATCGTACCTGAATCAGTACAAAGTGTACCGATAATTTTTTGCCAGATCTTACTCTGACCAACAATAATTATCGGTACACTTTGTAGTGAGTCAGGTACGATCAAAACTGGCACGGTTGCTTCAGCGAAATCCACTTTATTATGACTTTGCCTCTACGTTGCGTAACATGCTCAATAGGACAAAAAGACGTCAGGAGACTCTGCCACAGTACTACTTTCCTAAGATTGCTGCAATGTTATAAGATCACTGGTATGGATGCTATATCATGCATCATTGAATTATTAAGTCAAGCTTTGAGAACTGGAGCCAGAGCAGGTAACTTTCTTACTCCTGAGTCTTTATTCTACGAGTATCTGACAACACTTGAGGACGATGGAATTTGGAAAAAATGTGAACGCGGTTGGGTTACGAAGCCTTCTCTCGCTGTTCCAAGGAAGTAACGAAGCCGGTAAGCAAGCAGTTACCAGGGGTCTTCGCAGTGGCCAAACCCATAGCTGATGTTACTTCTTTGACTGTTTAGTTATGTAATTCCGAGGTTGAGTCAGCCTCTGTCAGGTACAGTTGTTATATAATAACGTCTCAGCAAAGTGCATAAGATGAGCCCTAAATGCCGAAACCATCAAATTTATTCCTTACCAAGAATCGATGACTTAATCGATAAATTGAAAACTCTTCAAAAAAAGTTACGGCAAAACTAAAACGTTCAAAGGACCCACATGAACATATTTAATTAATTCTTAAAGGGTATACGTTTTTCCACGATTTGTCCTTTTTTGTCCCTCCCCTTAAAAGAAAAGTTATTTGTATTTGTCATTTTCCACGATTTGTTAACGTTGGTTTCATCCGCTCGATTTTTTCGTCTGTCCTCCTCGCAATAGAAACTCAAAAAGACATGAAAAAGAGTTTCTGAAAAACAAGGTAACAGTTTCTAGCCAGTTTCTTCACACTATATTGTTTGTTAAACAGAAACTTTTTGAGTTCCATCTTCAATTTTGCAATGGGCTTATTCTTCTTCAGGTTTTCAGACAGACCGTTTATCTTCACACACACGTATAACCTTTGTAACTTTCTATTATGTGGTGGACAAACGAAAATTTTGGTTGGACAATCGTGGACAAATCATGGACAAACGTATTCCGTTTGAAGATTAGTTAAATAGGTACCTACCTATGTTCAAGGGAGTGCTGGTGTAAATTTTTTAAATTCTTGAGCACCTTTTTCAGCAATTTTTTTAATTTTGGCGGTAGAAAATCGAAAATTTTTATTTTATTTTTGTGTTGTATTTCATAAAAATTTGACAACTTAGGGGTGCCAACTTCATCGAGCTCATCCATGTCATTTGAAATTCTTAAGTTGACAGGAACTGCAACGTCATCTTTGACATTTGACCTCAATTAGTTTGTTTGACCTCTACTTCAGAAAGTGGTAAAATTCATTGTATTGAATTTAGAATCTGTACCAAGCTTTTATCTTATTTGGCTCAGAATTTAAAAAGGGGGGAGGATTATTATAAAGGTCCTACTTCTTAATTGCACTTCAAATCCAGGGGCTCACTCTAGGATTGCCTTGCTGAGGAATACACTTCTTAATATCGTGTAGAAGTCTTCGACTAATGATACAATGCTAGACCAATCGACATTTAGATCTATTTATCTAGTAACGAGTAGCTAACGCAAGGACTCACGCACAGCTGAACGATAAAGCAAGCTATCTTATTGTCGTCAAAGGTGGTGAAACGGTTGGAAAATAACTCTCTCAACGTCGTTAACCTTGCGTCGTCTTCAGTAAGTAGTTAAATCTAGTAGAAACGTCTTGAGAACCTTTGGTATTTGGTATTTGGTATTTTAACTAAATGTGAGAGATGGTTTATTAGGTCCCAAACACTGAAGCCAGCGGGCTTATTGTATTTCTCACATTTAGATTCTCCTTGATTAGAAGAGCTCCGTTCCTTTGACAAGGTTTAGCAGCCCGCTAACCAAGGTTTTTTCCGCTAGATGGCTCCCGGGACTGATTGGTCCCAGGACCGCATAGCGTGTTCGTGCGAGTGCTGGACACTCGAATATCACATGAGAAGCTGTCTCGTCTTCTTCATTGCAGAGTCTACAAATTGGGTCTTCTCTGTATATCCCCAGTTTATGTAGGTGTACTCTTAGGTGGCAGTGTCCTGTGAGAAGACCCACCACCGTTCTGATCTGCATTCTATTTAGTTGCAGTATCTGTCTGGCAAGGTTTTGAGAGGGCTCCTTGATCATCACCTTACCATGTTTGTTTCCTGTTGTACGGTTCCAGTGTGCTCTATGTTGTGTTCTTATCCACTGAGCCACCGCCCCGCGTACAGTGTTCTTTGGGATGCCAAACACTGGTTCGGGCCCAGTGTAGTTTATCCCAGCGCCTTTCTTGGCTAGTTGATCTGCAGCCTCATTACCAGGCGTCCCACGGTGACCCGGAACCCAAACTAGTGTCACCACGTTACACCTGGCTAAGTCAATGAGGTCTTGCAGGCATTCCCAGACCAGTTTTGATCTGATTTCATAAGCTGCAAGGGCTTTCAGGCTAGCCTGACTGTCGGAGAGGATGTAGATTTCCCTACCTCGATAGTTCCTTCTGGTATTCTCTCCAACGCATAGCCTAATTGCATTTATTTCGGCCTGGAAGATGCTGGCATGAGTCCCCAGTGGCACGTAAATATTGCATCCGGGGACCACCCCATGCACTCCAGCTCCGGTACCTGTCCCTGTCTTTGAACCGTCAGTGTACCAGACCAGCCCTTTTTTCAGGCACAGGTGTTCCATTTGTTGCCATTCTTTCCAGTCCATTAGAACTTTGAATGGTTTTACAAATGATATCGTAGTACTCATACCATCGGATTGCATTTCCAGGATAGGATCTGCGATGATATCAGTTATTCTGGAATGCCCGGTTTTCCCAGGTTTGTCCCAGTTTTTGTTTTGTTTCAGCCTGTAGGCGCCCAATCGTGCCTCGCTCTTAATATGAATGTCAAGAGGAGGCAGGTCAAGTATGGCCTCCAGTGCTGTCGTTGATGTAGTGTTCATGGCTCCCGTGATGCCTAAGCATGCAAGCCTTTGAACACTTTGAATTTTCATAATGGCTTGTTTCTGGTCGATTTTTGGCCACCAGACTAGACAGCCATATGTTAGTATGGGCCTGACCACGGCAATATACAGCCAATGTACCATGCGTGGTTTCAGTCCCCATGTTTTACTGAATGACCTTCTACAAGCCATCAGTGCCATTTTACTTTTATTTATCGCTTTCTGCAGGTGAAGATTCCAGGTCAGTTTTGCATCCAGGGTTATTCCCAGATATTTGACCCGGTCGTTCACCTGCAGCCGTTCATTGAAGAAGATGGGTGGGGTTAATTCCTCCATCTTGCTTCTTTTGGTGAAGGGGACCAGTGCCGTTTTGACAGGGTTTACGCGAAGCTTCGCCCCGAGGCACCATTGCTCCACGATATTCAGAGCCCCTTGCATGAGCTCTGAGATGGTTTTAGTGTATTTCCCCATGACCAGTATGACTATGTCATCCGCATAGCCTTGGGTATAATAACCTTTGTTATTTAGCTTGATAAGCAGGTCATCCACCACCATGTCCCACAGCAACGGAGATAGGACTCCGCCCTGTGGGCATCCTTTGGTGACGGTGACCCGCATCGTCTCGCCAAACAGAGTTGCTTGGACTGTTCTGCCTTCCAACATAGCGCTCAGCCACCTAGTTGTGGTGTCGTCGACGCCATGTCTTCTAGCAGCCGATACCATGCAGCTAAAGGAGGTGTTGTCAAACGCCCCCTCTATGTCTAGAAAAGCCCCGAGGGCAATTTCTTTGTTGTCTAGTGATTTTTCAATTCTCATCACTAGCTGGTGCAAAGCTGATTCGCATGATTTACCTGGTTGAAAAGCATGTTGCCTCTGGCTTAATGGCCTCTCTGTAAGAAAGGTTTGCCTGAGATGCTTCTCAACCAGTTTTTCCATCGCTTTTAGTAAAAAGGATGTCAAACTAATCGGTCTATATGCCTTGGCCTCGTCGTAGTCATTACGTCCAGGTTTCGGTATAAAAACCTCTTTTATTTCTCTCCAGGCCAGCGGAATGTAACCAAGTGCCAAACTGGCTCTGAATATCCTGCAAAGCACCGGCGTGAGATCTTCACTCGCCTGCTCCAAAAGGGCAGGATAGATCCCGTCCGGGCCAGGTGACTTGTAAGGCTCAAATGAGCTTATGGCCCATTTAACTTTTTCATATGTAATTATGTGTCTTGATGTCCTCCAGTCCTCCCTGGTAACCCTGTGGTTCAGGTTTTCCAGAGTGTTGTGTAGGCCATCTTCCACTTCAATTACATTGCAGTCCGGAAAGTGTGCTCTGAGGAGTACCTTAAGAGTTTCCCTCCCGGTTTCTGTGTAATTACCATTGCTACTTTTTAAGGTACCAATGGGGTTCAGGGGATCTTTTGCCATGAGTTTGTAGAGTCTTGCTCCTTCGGATGTCGTTACCACATCCTGACAGAGCTTCCTCCACGCAGCTCTTCTTGCAAATCTGATCTCCTTGTTGTATTCAGTAATGGTGGTCTTATATTCGTCCCACTTTCCTGTTTTCTTAGCTTTGTTAAAAAGCTTACGTGTTTTCTGTCTCATTTCCGCCAGTTTGGGGTTCCACCAACTGACATCCCCACCTTTCCGACGGGGTGTCTGAGCACAGTTGTTGTGATATGAGGTTGTAATGGCTACTTGGAGTTGTTCTGTAGCTACCTCGATATCGTATATGCATGCAATGTTGCTTTTGACATTGGTTAGATTTGCCCTCAGCTCCGCCCTGTACCTCGCCCAGTCAGTCTTTCGTGGATTGCGATACAGCTCTGCTGTCTTATCAACGGAGTTGATTTCCAGCTGAATGTATCTGTGATCTGAGTGAGACGGTTCATCAGATACACGCCACTTGACTACCCGGGCGCCGATACGAGGAGAAGCTAAGGTGATGTCAATTATTTCTTTCCGTCTCGATGTTACAAAGGTGGGTTCCCTGCCCCTATTCAGAAGTTCCAGTTTCCTGGATACCATAAACTGTAACAGTGACTCACCTCTGTTGTTTGTGTCGCTGCTGCCCCACACTGCGTGATGGGAGTTTGCATCGACACCAATGATGACCTGGAGGTTATGGTCCTCGCAGTACTTAACCAGTAGTTCCATTTCCTGTGACGGAGGAGGACTGGTGGAGTCATATGGTAGGTATAATGAAGCTACTACAAGCTCCTTGGCTGCCCCATCCATATGATATTTCAGTATTACTGTGGTCAAGTCCCTGAAACATAATTGTGTTATAACCAGGACTTTTAGTTCGTTTTTCACGTAAATGCATGTTCTGCTGTTACCGTAGGCCCTATTGTAAATGATCTTACCTCTGGCTGCTCCTAAACCTGCTACGCGGCCGGCTACCAGCCAAGGTTCTTGAATTAGGGCTACGTCTACATCTCCGGCAGCTAGAAGTCTGCACAGAGATGCGGAGGCAGCTTTGCTATGCTGCAGGTTGATCTGGAGAGCCCGCAGCATTGCAGGGTGTGTTCTTTCCTCCCATCACTCTGAAGGTTACCTCACCGAAACCGAGGTACGCTTTGTACCCCCTTCCGGCGAGAGCCTTCAGAGACTCTTCATCAATCCACAGCACAAGTGTGGTACCCTTACCGTCCCTCTCCCTGTGCTGTTTGATGATAGACCATTCGTCTGTTTTAATGCCCAGATTCTGGTTTTCCAACAGACGAAAGGCTTTTGTTGGTTCCTCGAGGCCTGGTGTGTCTGCAGGAATGAAGACCACGACCTTAGTGGCTTTCACCACTTCTCTGGACGGGCCCACACGTAGTGCGGCCCCATCCCAAGGTCGTAGCTTCGGTACCAAGTCCACCAGCCACCTCTTAGATTTTTCATTGGCGCAGGTGATGAAGACCACGCCCTTCTCAAACCTGGTGCTCTTGAATTGTGGCCCCAGTCCAGGCACGCCCCCCATCACCTGCTCCATGATGGATTGCTGGACCAGTTTTGCCTGGTGTTGATCCAGCCGCTCTTCGGGGTAACTTTCCATTACCACCGCCATTTTGAAAGCCGTCAGGGCTTGACTGTAGCTTACTCCGGAGCCAGTAGCACCCTGCGAGGATGCGCCAGGCTCGGAGGTCACAGTCTCCCCTTCGTGCTTTGGCTTTTTGGCCAGGACTTTGGTTGCACTCATCGCTGGGGATGGAGTACTTACCACTGACCTTGGCCTTTTTACAGATGGGGTGGCAGTTCCCTGTGATGCAGAGTTTGACGCTCTGCTGGGTCCCGCCTCTCCATCAGGGTTTTTCCGCTGGCGGTTTGTCCGCGGCCTTCTGGGTTTGATTGGTACCCCAGCGGCTTTCGCGAATTCAACTGCCAGCTTTCTACGCTGTGCACCCGACAGCTTAGGTCTCGGGGTTTGTATTAGGGCCCCTGAGGCCGTTTTTTGTTCAGCTGTCGTACTCGCTGGTCTTGTAGCACTGCTACTTCCCTGCGAGTCCGCACAGCTGTGTGTTTCAACTTGCATAGGTTCCAGGGTGGCATGGCTCTGGGGGCCTGCCACATCCTGTGCATCCATGCTAAGTTCTGAGGTTCCTTCTTGTGGAGGTCCCTCAGTTGTTTGTTTTGTTTTTTCTTTGGTTTCCATTTTGGTCCCACGAACCTTGAGAACCTTGATACAGTTTCATTTGAACAAGATTCAGAACCTTGGTCTTGGTGCAATTTAAATAATGCTTACATTGTGATGCTAAGTTCACAGTTCTGAAGACTGAAGGAATAAAACTGTCTGTAATGGCTCGGAATGAACGAAGCCCCTGCAGCCTTTGATGCAGTGGCAGCGCCGATTCTGCCTGAACTTGAAATATCATTGCCTTCGGGATATTTGTTTCTGCAAGTATCATTATCTATTTAAATTGGATCGGCGTTACGTGCATGAGCGTGCTTCGAGGCGCGAACATAACGAAAGGTAATTCGATTAAGTCTCGAGCAAAGGAAAGGGGTAATGGAAATTCAGAAGCGAACACTGTTCGAGTTTACCATTGCGTGGACGAGACGTTTCAACGTTTCTTCTTTAATGGAATTAGAAAGCAACTAATGTAATATTATTCTTGAGTCTCTAATTGCTTGATAAAAGACCGATGTATATTTTAATGAGTAAGATATCTTTCAAAATATCAATTAGGAGTTAATGATGAAAAGATATTTATTTTGATTGTCTGTTAATTTAAATATTAACATCATGAATCTCAATTGAATATTATATTACTATATACCTACTTCTTATTGAGTCATTTTATTTGCAATGCGATATAATTAATTTTGTTTATATTGTCAACATTTGCAGAAATATAGAAAGCCATGTCAATTTTACGAAGTAAAATGTCAATTTAATTATTATACAGAGTGTTTGGTAACTGAACAACCAAAATTATTGAACGTTATGTATACATCGTATTTTAAGCATTATAAGAGAGAATAACGTTTTCCAAGATCAGGCCACGGTTAGGAAATATTTCCCAAAATATAAAACTAAGGCTGCAATAAAAATATGTTATATTTAGTAACTGAACAACAATTTTGGAAATATTTGGAAATATTTCTTTGGAAATAAAATTGGAAATAATAATATTGGAAATACGACGAGTAGCGCGAAGATTGTACAGTGTGGCGTACCTCAGGGAACCGTGTTGGGGCCAATTTTATTTAACATCTACATAAATAGCATTTTTAGCTTATCATGCATGGGTAAAATTATAGCTTTTGCTGATGATATGGCAGTATACTATGAGGCCACATCATGGAATTCAATAAAAGAAAATATTGAGAAAGACTTTGTACTGATCAAGGGGTGGCTCGACGGTAAACTACTCACAATTAATTGGGAGAAAACAAAATTCCTTCCCCTTACATTATATAAAAATAACTTACCTGATTTTTAGTAAACTAAATGTGACGATAAAACAAGACAATTATGAAATAGGCAGAGTCAGTAGTTTTAAATATCTGGGTGTTATTCTGGATACTCATCTCAGATGGGAAGATCAGATTAATTCCATAAAACATAAATTAAGAGGTTTACTATATAGATTCAGAAAACTGAAGAATATAATGGGGGATAAATATCTAAGGATTCTCTATCAGACACTTGTTGAATCACAGTTAACATATGGAATTATTGGCTGCTGGGGGGGCGTAAGGAAGAAATATCTGAATCAGTTGGAGTCACTACAGAGAAGATTCATAAAATTGATATACAAAAAAGATTGCTTCTACCCAACAGATTTACTATATAAAGAGTCAAGACTATATGATGTGAGATCTCTCTATGCTCGAATAATATTAATTCATCAATTTAAAAATAGAAGCTCTACAAGACGAATTTGTCATAACTACTCCACAAGAAACAAAGACTCTGAAAAGAGCGAGACAATTCGGGCTGCAAAGAGTATAGGCACAAGACATCAACTGTATATAGGACCTAGACTTTATAACGGCATCCCAGAGGAAATAAAAACATCACAATCAGTGCATATATTTAAGAATAGATTAAGCAGCTGGCTGTGGGGCGAAGGAAGGGATAAAGTGGGGAAAATTCTAGGACTGGACTAGGCTTTTGATTTTTTTTCTTTTTGTTCAAGATAGTCCTGAAGACAGATTGCGTCGAGTTGATTTATGAAATTGAAACTAAATTTTGTTTACTTATTAACACTTTTTTCACGTTCTTTTTGAGGGGACTGCATTCTGAATAATACTGAGAGGGGATACGGAATTGTGAGATCTGGTCAATATGTAATTAATTATTGTGATTGATATTGCATACGATTTTATAAGAATAAAATATGCCTGGTTTACTATTGCTGTTATTGCTATACTATGTTACTGTTACCTGGCTCTATCTCGGTCTCTGTCAAGCACTGCTTATGAGACTGACATAGAGATTTGGGCAATGGATACAGAAATATATAAATGAATAGTGTACTTAATGTTTATCTAAGTCACATTATGGTTGTAAAGGTACACACAATTGTTTTGTTTATTCGTAATCTAATTGGTAGATGTGGTTGCAATGACTTTCAATGTTGGATGCTATACTCTGAGTTATAGTCTAGTAATATAATTGCCTAAATTCTTACTTTAGTGAACTAAATTGCAATGTTGTTGTGGTTGTAATGCTATTGCCATTGTATGGAAGCGAATAAACGTTATTATTATTATTATTATTTCCTAAGTGAGGCCTGATCTTGAAAAAAAGTTATTCTCTCTTCTATGCTCACAATAAAACAAAAATAAAACACCCTGTGTCATTATGAACAAGGTTTCGTTACTATTGGACCTAGGAAGTCATTATTATTATTATTATTACTTCTAGGGTAGGTTCAAAGCCCTTGTACTGAAGCTTGCGCTTATTGTACCCCTTTGGATAATTATCTCATCGGTCCCATCTCCCGAAAGTATTTCAGTATGAGTCCAATGGGTGCTTGTTCTATTTCTTTTGGTTCTGCCATTTCGGTCCCAAATACTAGAAGTCTAGTTCCCTCTAGTGCTGGGCATTCATATATTAGGTGGTATGGAGTTTCCTCCCCCTCCCCGCATCTCCTGTAATCCGGGATATTTTTCACTCCTATTATTGAGAGGTGTAATTAGTGGGCAGTGTCCTGTTAGAAGTCCAATTGCCCATTTCAGCTAGTGCTTACTCAGCTTTTTCAGTTACATCTTCTCTGCTTCCTCTGCCCTTTTCCCACCTGGTCGCTTGAACAGCACCCCAGTTAGGCCTAGGTAAGGTCTGCATTGAAGTTGCTCTATTTTCTCCCGGTTTTCTCCCATGAGGAAAATTAGTTGTTGGCCTTTTGTGTCAGGTTTTCTGTCCAAAAGGATCCACGTTTTATTATTATTGGACAGTGTCCTGTTAGAAGTCCAACTGCCCATCTCAGCCGGTGTTTACTCAGCTTTTTCAGTTACATCTTCTCTGCTCCCTCTGCCCTTTACCCACCTAGTCGCTTGAGCAGCACACCCCAGTTAGGTTTAGGTAAGGTCTGCATTGAATTAGGTGTGTCTTGGTCCATATGGCTCACGAGTAATGGAGCTATTAAAGAAATACCATACGCAGAGCTCCATACGTAGTCGTACCTATGGTAGGCATTTATTTTCGAAGGTGCGCCACTTCTTCGAGGTTGAATCCAGAAGGGACTGATCTACTATTCAGCCACGCATCCTTTTAGCCTGGGTTCTCGCCGTAGGATTTAGGTTTTTAAAGGTTGTCTCCTTTTGGTCCTGGCGGTAATGCCTAGACCCCCGTATTCCTCTGTTCGCGAGATATAACCTCGACAACAGAGTTTTAAGGTCTTTCGGAGAGTCCACGTTCGGACGTTCTCCGGCATCGTTATAACCCCTGTGCAGACCTTTAGTCACGACACGACAACTAGGTTGGGGGAGGTGGTCCGCGGCAGGGCTTTGAGCTACCAGTCTGGAATTTTACCTCCGACAAGCTTTATCACCACTGCTAACCTTACTCACTTACGCTCATTGTAAGGCTTTCCTCCTATCCGCCACCTGGGGACGCGCCCGATGGGTACTCAACCGCACGGGACCTAGGAAGTCAGTTTAATTAGTAAAGATGAAGAATTTTTGTCGCTTATTACAGTGGCGAAAACAGAAAAAACTCGAGAAAAACAATTGAAAGTTTAAGTCATGAGGTAGTCCCAAAAACGCAGTTTTTGGATATAAAAATGCGATATCTTATGACGTGAACATTCAATTATTTGCTATAGTTGAACGAACTTCATATCTCCAATAATACCGAACTTACCAACGGTGAAAAGAAAAAAAATAGCCAAGTTTTTATGACCCTGTATACATATAATATAATCATACCATGGAGTCATGAGACCTTTGAACGCCGTTAACATGATTTTGAAATTCAGCAATTTTAACCGAGGGACGATTTCCATTTGATCAGTGTGGGATTCAAACCAACTTCGCTCGCAAATATCTCCAGTTGGGCGAAAAAATCGCGATAATTGCTTACATGTCAGATAACGCCCTCTAACGGCTGCGGTTGGAAAATAAATGCAATCGACAGAAGAAAAAGAACTCTTTGTAAGCAGACTATAATATTTGCGCGAGTATTTGCGGTTATCAAGAATATTTGATATTTGAATATAAAAAATTATGACGTTCCCTCATGTACCACTTTATTATGGAAATATTAAAAAAAAAATGCGAGTTAAAAAAATCGAAGTTATTTAACCATTTCACCCATTATATTTTGAATGTATCCTAGTTTTGAAAAATATTGAGAAAAATACAATTTTTCATTTGGTCATGGCTGTTACGCACCCCTAGCAGTCATTTTAGAAGTTCAAAAATATTTTCCAACGATTTTTTCACGGGCCACTTCCTTTAAAAAAAATTACATGAGGGTGTACGACGCGTAGTTTCTGAGATATTTCCGGTGACCATTCTTAATGACTCATCAGGTATTATCAATTAAACAAAGTTAATAAAGCTAGAAAACAAATTTTCATTCATCTGAGAAATTCTTGTTATGGGTACAGATTCAGATTATGAGTCTGCTTGAGTGACATGACCTAAATATCACCAATTAAGTAAAATCGCTCGACAAATCTTTTAAATTTGAATATTTTCAGTGGAGTGGCTTTATTGACGAGCTGTCATATTTTATATTTTCCCCTTAATTTGATCAAACAATAGAAATCAGCTATGCTTTGTCTAGACTGTTTTAATTAGCTATTTGCATCAACCACAATTAGATACCTCCACTTTATTTGAACTAGTTTCACTCCAATAAATCCAACGAGATTAAGATTAATAAAGCGAACGCAAGCTTAAGGTTCATTACTCATTTCGTTTAGCAAAAGATAAACTGGATCAAGCTTGCAAATACTGTGAGGCCGAGAGAAGAATGAGACCTCCCAGAGACGGCATTGTGCTGAGTAATTTGACTAATGCACAAATAAAACACCAGCACCATCGCCAGCATTGTATTGCTCTTGAAGCTGGATGCCGCCCAAATTGACGATTGATAAAAAATGAACGATCTTTTTATTGCGTCTCTTAATGGTCAAGTCTTGGCTAACGCTAACATCTACAAACCAACGTCATTAATTTTCTGGTTTTATTGATATAAATAGTTTCCTCCTCTGATGTTCACTTTTATTTATTTTTTTATTTCCTTGTATGTTTAATTAGTTACAAGAAAGAAGGGGTAAAACAGGTAACTACATGGAACCCTATTAAGTGATCCAATTGTCTTTTTTTCCACCTTCCTCCCAGCGCCTGTGCTTCTTTGAAATTAATCGCAGGGTGGCTAGGAATAACAGATTTACCTGTTCATAATTTTAATTAAATGGTAGTTATCGATCGTTACCATTTTTCTCCTGGTCTTTACAAAAGAGTTCCCGAAAGAAATCACTGCATGATCATCTGTACCTAATAATAGGCGAAAGAAGAAACGTCAATCTGTTACTAGCAGGCTAATTTCTTAGTCCCTTTTAAGATTTGCAACGCTATGAAAAAAATGCATGAATACACAAATTACAAAATATCTGGAAAAGCATAAACTAATCCACAACGACATTTCGTATTTAAAGCAGACCTTCAGGTCATTGTCACGCCATCAACAACTGTTGAAAAAATTATTTGAATTTTACGTCGATTCCTGACGAATAAATACTGTCGAAAAATTTAAGGCCTCTGACCTAGAAAGTGTAGCAGTTTTCCTAAAGATTCTGTCTGGAATAGTCTTCATCTACAGGTGTACCTCACGGTCCACCTCTGGTACCAAAAAACCACTCTTTTTTCCCATATGTATTTCCCCCATTATAGGTATGTAAAAAAATATGTCCGGAGCCCGAAAATACTTTTCCCCTCCTACATGTAAACTCTTTACGCTTCTCTCAAGTAAGACCTGTCTAGGGTGTTACTCTCGTGTTTAGGAAGCGGAACCACCTACAACATATGGCATCCCAAAAACTTTTTTCCACAACTGTAGAAAAATTCAACCATCATATTCATACACAGGTCAAAAAAACCACACAAAAAACTTCAGAACGATCAGTCTACTCTCCAATATTGACAATATACTGGAGACCATCATTCTCACACTACTCAAAGATACATTCGACGAAAAAAAGAAGAATCTCCCCGGAACAATTCGGCTTCAGAGAGGGTTACTTCACCACAACCAAACGTTAAGGCTTCACTGGTGCCGTAATGCTAGATATCTCTAAGAAATTCGACAAACTCTGGCATGACAGACTGCTGTTCGAAAGCAATAAGGAACTCGGCCTGCCCACACACATAATTCAACTCACTAAACTTCTTCCTAAACAACAAAACCTTCCAAATTCGAATCAAGAAACAATTCAGAACCTAAAGAACCGCGGAAGCTGGAATTCTCCAAAATTCCCCTTGTACAAAGCACAAAACACGCTACAAAACACATCATAAAACACCTCGAGTACATTAGGCCAATAAACACAAGAAACAAAATATTCGTCTACAAACAGGTAATCAGACCTGACATCACATTTGCTGCCGCCAGGCACTCCCTTCCTGTCCACACCCTACGATTCATTGAAAACAAAACGCTCAGAATCATCATATTGAGGGTGATTGAGTCTATTAATAAAGCACCTTCTCCAAGTTCGTTTCCTTGAGAAATTTGAGGATTTTGAGAAGATCAAATTTGGGTAGATCCCCTCCAACTAATATTGACCCAGAGCGTTTCTTCTTTTGTATTCAAATGCGTCGAAGTTTAGCAGCAAAAGTGAAAAGGTGGCCCGACTCCTCTTTTGTAAAATCTACAGACGCCGTTCTTTCTGTACCTTACTTCCTCAGGTTCCTCCGAGACGTTATCAACCCTGAGAGGTTCTTCCAATGGATTTCTCTCAGTTTTTCGTCTTCCTCTCGGAGTTTGCCTTGAAGGATGTGTCTTAGAACCCACAGAATGGTTATGGTTCTATCCTATAAAAGATTTTGATGCTCGTTTTCTTGTCAATGAGTGGGCACGTTCCTTTCCCTCAATTCCAGTATGATCTGGTATCAGTTTGAGGTGAATTTTACTTTTCTAGCCTAATTCGTTGAGTTTTCCAGGCACTCCCAAGTCAATTTGGAATTGTTGGTCGAAGAACTCAGCGTCTCTATGGCTGATATCCGTCAGCAATTCAATTTCTATGTCGAGGTTCATTTGGAGACACATTGTCATTGCGATTAGTTCCGCTTGCATTATGATCGAGGATGTTCCCATGGGTTTGGAACACTTGCTGCGTGACCCGTTTACTCCTGCCCCGGTTTCTTCGACGGTTTTGGAATTGTCTGTATACCATTTAATCGTACCTTCTTTGAGAGTGAAGTTGAGAGTGTTGTTCCATTCCTCTTTCGTAGACAGTTCCGTCATATCGAAACTGAATTTCTTAATAGTTCTGTCTTTTGGCAATGTCGACAGCGTATTGTATAGTCACTTATGGGTTGCTTATTCCTGCTCTTGACATTCGAAGGGGAGCTTCTTCGGCTCGTCTCTCTATCACCAAATGTAGTGGTGTCACTTCCAACGCTGCGGTTGGACAAGTTCTCATTGCTCCTGTGATGAAAAGACATGCGAGCCAAGCCTCTGGATGTTCTTGCTATTTTGCTGTTACTAGCTTGATTTTCTTGTTCCAAGCAACCGCTCAATATCACAGTTGCGACTTTGCTCACTTTGCTTTGTTTTATTCAAGTGGTGGTTTTTGTCTAGTGTTAATCATAGAAATTTAACTTCTTCCTTTCATTCCTAATCAACTGCGCCATAAGCGGATGGTCTTGATTTCTGGAAACTTGATCTTTCTTGTGAACGGTACAAGTGTTGTTTTTGTAGGGTTGATATTAGTTCTATCATCTGTCATTTATGAAAATATGATACACCGTTGAATTTGTCACCTTTTTGCATTTTATAAAATTAAAATTCAATATGGCGTCCACTCGGTATCTAAAACACAAAAATTTTCGGAAATTTCAAACCCACTAGTTATATTACTATTGACAATAAGACTGTCATGTACTAGCGTGACATATGATAGGCCATTCATTTTGAAGAGACTTGTCTTTTTGCCACTATTAAGTGCTTCCTAAGAGCACATTAATCCAAATCGAATAACCTTATATCTAGCGACAAGTTCAAGTTAGTCAAGTTTGTTATTTTTGGTTAATTGGATGAAATTAAAACCCATAATAAAGACTTTTACATTTATTTAGGTATATGGCTCAGTTTCTATAAACTCTCAGATTTATACAAAGTGATAAAAGCTCCTCTCTACCAATTATTACAAGAAATAAAATCAGAGCGACATAAAATCAGAATCCGGTGGCAGTCTTAATACCAGAATAATGCAATAAAATGCATCGTTTAGTGGCATTTACGTTGAGATTCGATTTAGATTCTAATCGGGAGAGAGAAATAACGAACTCGCTTTAAATAAATAACATGCTGGTTGTCTTGTTAAAATACACGTTCCAGTTTTTGCGACCGCTTCTGTTCGTGACTTGTAGGTGTAGCTGTGAATAAATCCCGGCTCCATTTAAAATATATAATGGCAATAACGGCGACATATTTCCCTGTAACGACCTCTAACGATATCGCTGGATTATTTTCAGTTAAGAATAAACAGAAATTCCTTCATGCACTGCAGGTCCCGGTAATTGATTATTATGTGCATGTTTTATATCTGTATGACTTATATTCATTCGATATAGTAGTTGAGGTCTTAAGGTTAGGGAAATGCTAAGAAATTCAATGAAAATTAGACGTAGTCAAGAGACATTATTATATCCTAAGCACGTGAGCTCACCAACTAGTTTCACAAACTTGTTTTTTTTTCAATTTATTATTTACTAACTAATATGAAAGCGCCAACAAAAGTGAAATTTCAGACTTTCAGTTCAGCAAACAAAAAATAAACTGGCGGTTGGGCATGACTTATATAACATCTGTCAAGACTCAATTCTTAACATTGGAAATACTGTAAAATAAATTATAACTAATTTGTAGATCTTTTGTTTCACTCGTCCATGGCTTAATGTCAGTTTGTTTTTTGTAGCTCATTCTTTATAAGTAGTATTTGTTTTTGGCATGACAAGTGGAAGAGTTTGTGTTACAAAAGGAGTCCCTGTCTTGATCGCTTCTTGTGAGAATCAAGTCTTAAATTCACTCCTGCTTTTGGACTCTTGGCTTTGTTTCATGTGCTTTACCTTCACTACCGAACGATTAGAAAATGGAATGGACTCAGCTTAGTGACATCGGCATGATGTTATTATGTTATCATGTCTTCCATGTTGATTCGGCAAACATTTAGGTGATGGGCGAAATTTGTGGGCTGCACATTGTCAGAGCATTGATTGACATTCTTCTACATAAGTAGGTACTTGGGTGAAAGTGATAAATACGAGGGTGGGTAAAAATTTCATTGTTTGACTTTTTTTAATTTTTGGTTTGAATTATTTACTCAATTTTATAATTCTCATTTAAAAACAAAAAAGATCTTAGTTGTTTCTTTATTATTAGTATGAGTTTCTTGAGTTGTTTGGGATTGATAGTGCAGTGTATGCGCTACCCGAATCTACGTCCAAGGCTCAGGCTGGAGAATAATTGTATAAATGTAGGTACCTATGTAAAATATACCCATGGACGATTTATAGTTTTTACACATCTCGGACTGAAGCCGAAGTTAATAATTAATTGTATTTTTTATTAATACTATGGCAGTGACATTAATTGACAACCCAAACGTCATCAAAATTGACGCTGCATCGGATAATTTACGTCCCAAAAAATTTGAAGTTTGTGTGAAGTTAGCAACGATTTCTCAGCCACGAATTCTGACGTTGAGGAATATCAACAGCATCTTCCTATGAACTCTGTAAACGATCACATTCTTATCCCAACATAAGAATACCAGTCTGACTTAACTGGTAACTAGCCATCACGATCAAAAGTATGTAATTTTTTTTTAAGAAATTTAATGTAGATGATATTATCTTCTTTCTGTTATGCTTTTGTCACTCCTATAACCCTCGTGTGAAGTGCAAATTTTTGCGTAATATCCTCTAAGAGTCCTCATTTCCAAAAATCTAGAGTGCACTTCTGCCCCCCTTATTTTAAGGTATGAAAAAACTATAATTTTGATAATTTATCTCGTATATCTGGCGGATTTATATCAATATTCATCTCCCTCTACCAGCCCTTGTATGACATTTGCGGTAATGAAAATTTTCATATAATATTCTCCAAAACTTCTGCTTTTCAGAAATCCACAGTAGGTACACTTCTGTCACCCTTAAAGAGGGGTGGTGAAAAATTATAAAAATTCACAATTTACCTAGTATATCTGACGGATATATATCAATATACATCCCCCTATAACAACCCTTGTATGATATGTGCGTTAATGCACATGTTTTTTTGCGCATGCAAATTTTTGAATAAAGTCCCCCAAAAGTCCCTCTTTCCAAAGTGCACTCTGTATTTTTGGAAAGAGGGACTTTTGGAGGACTTTATTCAAAAATTTGCATTAGCGCACATGTCACACAATGGTTGTTGGAGGGGGATGATTATTGATATAAATCCGTCAGGTATACGAGGTAAATTTTGAATTTTCATAATTTTTCCCCAACTCTCTTTAAGGGTGACAGCAGTGCACTCTGGATTTTTGGAAAGAGGGACTTTTGGAGGATTTATGCAAAAATTTGCATTACAAACATATCACACAAGGGTTGTTATAGAGGGGGATGAATATTGATGTAAATCCATCAGGTATACTAGGTAAATTTGAATTTTTATAATTTTTTTCCTCACACCTTTTTAAGGGTGACAGAAGCGCATTCTAGATATTTGGAAAGGAGGACTTTTGAAGCACACCAATATGCAAAAATGTGCATAACCGCACATATCACACAAGGGTTGTTGGAAGGGGATGAATATTGATATAAATCTGTCAGGTATACGAGGTAAATTCTGAATTTTTATATTTTTCCCCACTCCTCTTTAAGGGTGACAGAAGTGCACTTTGAATTTTTGGAAAGCAGCAGTTTTGGAGAATATTATATGAAACTTTTCATTAACGCACATGTCACACAAGGCCTGTTACAGGGGGATGAATATTGTATATCCGCCAGGTATACGAGATAAATTCTCAAATTTTATCATTTTTTCTCTAGATTTTTGGAAAGAAGGACTTTTGGAGGACAATATGCAAAAATTTTCATTAACGTACATATCACATATCACACATATTTAGAAACAATAGGTATTCATATTTAAAAATATGAAAAAAATAGTTCAGATTTTTTTACGAGACAAAAGGTGTCCTCTATGACCCAGGATTCTACGCCACGGTGCTTCGGTGATACCCATAATCTTTACCCACAAATATACAAAGATTCAGGATTATTGATCCACTTTGTAAAAAGATACATTAAAAAAATAATTTTGCAGATCAACACTTAAACACCCTGTATCTCGGTTAAAAAACATTTTCGAAAAAAAAAGTTATTTGAATTTGTTTAATATTTTTTAATAAAGGCTTTTTCTACAAGCAAAGATACAGGGTCGGTTAACTAGAGAAAATTAATTTGTATAATAATTATTATTTGTTTATTAAGAATCTGAAACAAAATTTAGGACATTTTTTTTTAAATTGCTTATAAGGGAGATAAAAAAACAATCCCCGGTCTGTATTGTAGTAAGTAAAACGCGCTCAAACTGATACTTACAACGCTCTGCTGCAACTATTTTATTTTAAAAGATATTTTTTTGTTGCAGGTAAGTCCAACAAAACCACCTCCGCACAGCTCTCGATTGCGATCTCGGAGTCTACTCGTAAGTGATAACTCGATCTCTTCATATATTTGAGCATATTCAGCATAAATTTCAAACGTAAGTCTATGAATAACCCCCATTTGAATGAAGGAGCGAATAAAAACACCAAAAAAGACGTCCTCTAGTCTAGCGCACGAGTCGTGTGCAAATGTGATTTTCTTACGTGAATCTGTTCCTGGGAAAAATAAGGAAATATTGATTTTTAGATCACTCCTTTCAGGATTGTAATTCCCCTGGAGGGACGAAATTTCGTTTCCTTATTTTATTTGGACTGGATGTTTACTTGCAAGACTTGAGGCTCATTTTGAATATGTATATTAGACAAATACTTAAAATAATTATATGTTGCCCTGGAGGGATGTCCATAAAATTACTAGGTCTTCTATGAGCAACTTTTCTTGGGAATAATAATAGAAATATGATAAAGTTAGTTATTTTATGAAAGCTTCAATAATATAGGCGCCCAGAAGTAATTAACAACATTGCTAGGTGATCACCCCATAATAGTCGCAAGCATACAGAAATGTCTCCCAAGTATGACATCATAAAGGTACCTAAAATTACCTCTAAAACTGTTGAAGATAGAATGATGCAATTAATTAAAACTCGTTTTTATGTCGAAACTATCTAATGAAAAATTTTATTTCCGCAAGGCTTTATACCTAACAACAGTGTCTCATAAATAAATTCTCTGACCTCCTAAACCTTCTCTAATGTCTCCCCTATATGTCTATATAAAAAATATACCTAATTTACAATAAATCGATTGTATACACTAAGTGACTTCAAATTGTTACATTTACATATAAATTACATGTAGTGTTACATAAATCGACTGGCTTTTGTTGGCTAAATTGATATTAAAGATAAAATCATATCAACTGATGCGTTCGAATCAGCCCCGGGTGGTTTGTTAATTCCCTGCATTGATTGGTTCTGGATTACGATGACATGGTTGATTAAGCAGGTACCTACGTAGATTGCGGTAAAACGCGCTTACCAAACCAACGATTACGATGAAAATACTCCGTTAAGCAAGCTGTGTTTTGATTATTTATCTAGGGGAGCTCGGAAAATTTGCTTATGCCCTTCAATTCGGCTCTAATTCGAGAGGTAATTAAAAGTCTAATTTTACCTGATTAAATATTCCTTTTGCTCTACGTAGTAAGTTCAATAAAGTTACTTCAAGTTGACGATGAAGAAATAGTGAGACAAAATTTTCGACATATCGAATAGAACATTAAAAAATCCTCATTACCGCAGCCTACTCTTAGGCTCGATAGCACTCTAGCATTAATTATTAAGAGTAAGAGCAATCCCATGCAAATTACTTCAGTTGGAAAATATGATGCTTCTATTACACAGGTATAAGAAGATGCCTTGAAACCATTCCACAGGGAGGGGCAAAAATGCAAAAAACTGACAACGGTTCAATAATTTAAAAAAATTTTAACTTTTGAAATTCCCTATAACAGGTCACAGGTCAATTTTTCAAAAAAAAATAATAAATAAAAAAAAATCAATGACCACATCACATATATTTTCAAACAAGGCAGTATATCATTGCATTTTCATATTGCCTGGACAAATCCAATGAGAATGGTTTTTACAGTTGCAATTTATTGAGTATCTATTTTGAAACTCAAAAATTGCGATTTTCGATTGTTTGGAACTCGTAAGCTAGGTAGATATACTAGGTTCTTGGTTGAAAAATTATTTCTTAAAAAATTCTTATAATTGCGACGTTTCGGGGCCCATTGATGGTCCCTCATTTGTAAAAAAAAAACTATAAATATTTTAAAAAGTATAATATAATAAAATTTATCATCAAAATAATGTTTATAGAAATTTTAGGTTTAGGTATATTCTTTGAAAATAAATGGACTTTTACTTTTACTTTGATTCTGACTTTTTTTTGTGTTGTGGTTATCATGCTTTTGTTTGTTTTAGTTTATTATTTATTGTGTTTGTTGCGTATATTTTATTGCGAATGCTTTCAAAAGTATTGTTATTGTAATGGTGGTGAGGAATTGTTAGTTTGAGTAGTAGCAGGTTATTTTTGGCTGGTTATTCTTTGTTTTTTTTTTGTGTATTTGTTAGGAATCAGGTTTGTAGTAAGAATTTTTATATTTCAATTATAGTACTATGTATACAAGGTGCATCATATATCCTTCTCTATATTGCTATCTCGTAAACGCTAACATACAGGGTCAGTTAAATTAGAGTGTAAGATGCGCAATTTGATGATTAATAAAGAATCCGAATAAAAATTTTTGTATATTTTCAGTCGGTGCTGAAATATCCTGAAAAAACAGAAAAATCGAGATTTCTAATTTTTGCCATATCTTTCTTATTATTGGAAATTAATAAATAATTTTTTGTAGGCTTACATACTTAAGTCGCCAAGAGCTGCCCATCTGACTTTTCAAAAATTTTCAAAGCCGACTAGATCCCGGAGTTTAGTTTTCATAGTCAACTTTTGTTTTTCTTATGGCCGCTATATTATTTTTTATGCCGTTCGATAAAAAAAAATAATAGAAACCAAAAATAATAAACTTCGAGAAAAAAATTCTAATTTTTTATTCTTCTTTTTTGAAAAACAAAAAATATTTCGCTGAAATACGTCGATATGAAGTCATACTTGTTCCCTTATGGTTTTTTTTTATTTCTCTATGATGATATTCGGTTTAAAAATTTGTCTTTTTCCTAAAGAAAAAAGAACAACCAATAATAAAAAAGATATGACGAAAATAAGAAATTTCAATTTTTCATTTTTTTCAGTATATTTCAGGAACGGTCACAGATACCTTGTATGGCTTGACGAATTCGAGATGGTCACAAAATTACGCATCTTTTCTCTAATTTAATTTTGATCCGGCTCGAAGGACCAAAATGGATCGTACACACACACAATAATTATTATTATTCCAAATAATACACACGAGTTTTCCCTTCAATTCGGGGCTGGTGGTTGGATATACAAGAATTGCCTACTAAAGAAGAGGACTCACCTTAAACACCACTGATCACGGGGCACGAGGGGTTGGTGAAGGCTCTGCTTGTTCTTGCTTATAACACACCGTGCACGGCACAATTTTGCTTGCTTCCTTCTATTGAATGTCTCTACACCACGACGTTTTTGGGAAGAAGTAGTCAAAAAATATATATTGTTTGTTATTAAACAATTTTCGTCACTATGGATACGTCAATGTTTGTGACGCAATTACACATTGTCCGACCAAGTGGCATCGTTCAGAAAGCCTCCCCAAGCAAGCAATTACGTACTTAACTCGTGACTGAACACCGACCCTGTATCTCTTAGCGTTTACGAGATAGCAATATAGAGAAGGATATATGGTGCAACCTGTATGTATTATTATTTTGGTTTATTGATTTGAAATAGTTTCAGCAATTTACCACTCGAACCCGAAATGTCTCAATAATTATAAAAATCTTTTAAATAATTATTTTTTAATCAAGAACCTATCTCTAAGAAAGTTCAATAAAAATTATCCAAGTTAAATTTAAAGATTGTCATGTTTTCGGATTTCTTGCAAAACTCAAAATCGAGCTCAAATTTTTTTTTGATAGGTACTTGTTGGATTTTTTACCCTGGCCTGTATGGAAATACCTACTAAGCCAAAAAAAAGCAATGGAAATGAAATCGACCTCCCCCCCCCCCCCCCTCCCACATGACATGCAGTACATATACGCAGGATCAGAATGAACAGCATTGGGTTCTAGGAAACCACGACGAGAGATACAGAGTTGGTTAAATTAGCAAAAAGTTGCGTGGTAGTCCATGATTTTCTTTTGAGAAAACCAGAAAATTACGCTTTCTTCCGGAGATATTAAACAAAGGCGATTTCTTACGATTTCGTTTTTATTTTTCTCTGAACTAATTCAGAAAGATATAAGAGAACAAATTGTACTCATTACTACTTTCTCAGCTCTACAAGATGGCGTTAACAAAGTTTCAGTCCAAAGTTTAGTTTGGAAGAAATCTTCATTAACTTTATAAAAAGTACACTCTGTATCGGATAGCGTTTTCAATTACCCATTCAAAAATTTATATCACAGTATGGTTTCTTTTGTATTATATAGTACATTTTAATGTAGTCGTCGAACTTATTGCTTCGAAAATAAACGTTGGCCCGAAACTTTTTTAAAACGCCATCTTGTATAGAGCTACAAACATAGCAATTAGAAAGTGTCCTTTGTTGTTGTATAGCCTTCCAAACAACTTAAGATAAAACATGAAAACGAAATCGTAAGAGATTTCGGTTTTTTTTCGAATGTCTCCGGAAGTAAGCGGAATTTCCTGATTCTCTCAAAAGAATACATTGACCAATAAATTGTAAAACTGTTTGCTGATCTAACCGACCCTGTATCTCCCACGGTTTTCGAGGAAAATGTGAAAATTTTTCCCTTCTAATTTTATTAATAAATGAGAGAGAATGGAAAAACGAAAAATCGCATTTTCGCAAATAGGTAACTCGAAAACAAAAGACAATAGCCAATTTTAGTTTTCACCATTGACGTTTCCTCAAAAAAAAGAGATCGAGGATCCTCTATTTTTCTGTATCTCTTATACAAGGTAATCAGAAATTTGCGCATTTGGAGCATGGTGTGATAAACTTCACTTTTTAAGAGTATTAAATTTTCTTACCGCAGTGCTGTAAGTTATTTTTTCCAAAAATATCAGTATTTTTGTAAAAAAGAAATGGCAACCCTGCATTGAAGATGTGAATAAGTTCGGGTTAGATTTCATTTTCATTACTTTAATTTCCATAGCAATTAAAGCATTTCAATATTTTATATGTGTAGGTGAGCCTGAGCTTGCACGGTTGCCAAACTTCGAATTTCTTTCAAATTTAGGTATGTTGTTAATTTTTTACATTTTCAAGGGTCCTTTAATAGAGATTTTCGGGAAAAATTAATTTTATCAAGTAGTATTTGATCCTACCTTCAAACTTGGATGAGGGAAACTCTGTAAATCGAAAAAATGTGCTGTATAAAATTTGTATTTGGAGCGCGCGAGTTTCTTATTACGCTGTAGTTATTGCGATTCCCTGTTTAACTTAAAAGGTACATGTGGTAGTTAAATATTGATTACTTCTGGATCATGTAGTGAGATTTTTTCATTCCGTTACTTTGGGTGACATTTTTGGGGAATGAATCGAACAAATTTTCTTATCTGAGAAGAATTAATTTAAAATGTCAACGTTTAAAACGTTGCAAGCTATTTGATTTTTTCCTACGATTTTGGGAAAATATTTGTGTTCAATAAAAAAAAAGATAAAATCTGAGACATAAAAAAGAAGTGGAAATGTGGTAAAAGTCGTTTCTGATGTTTGTACCTAGCCTGAATTTCTTTGCTTCTGGAGTTATTTGGGATTGTTGAGGAATTATTAATAAAAACGCGTTGCCATACTACTATTATTGAAGTTTCAATCACATGCTTATTTTTGCTTAGAGGTATTGGAGGAGTTTTTGATCACCAATACCAAATTTCCCACAGTACGAATTTTTCTTAGATTAATTTTATATTTGCTATAAAATTGTAAATGTTTAATTAGTAGTTAAATTTCTATTTACTTAAAGCTTCATCAAATGGATTCTAATTATTGCTATCGTATTCGGGAAATTCCTACATTATCGAAATCCGAAAAACGATATCACAATTCGGTGATCGTATCAGTTAATCGACAAAGCGTATTATCTGAATTATTGCTGCCAGTAATTTTCTGACAACTAAAGCTTCTGTGTCTCTAAAATTATAATATAATAGAGTAGCTGGGGGTATTATGGGCTAGGTAGGATATTGACGGTATTGTGAATTACAATACCCGATCTCTTTTAGAACATTTTAATCCATTTTTTCTACTCCCAACTTTTAATATGCATATTAAATATGAATCACCAGTGCTTTAATGGGTCTCATTAAGATACAAATTTTCATTAAAGCACTGGTCAAGCTATCCAATGGCAGAGGAGCATTTGCAATCGAATCGGTTCCTTTTCGCTCACGATCGGGTCGGCAAGCCAACCGAAGTCACAGAGTTGTCATACTCACGACAAAAATTGCCTTGTGATATATGTTCTGTATTTCTGAAAAAAAATTCTGAACGTTTATTTAATTTAGAACATAAGTAACATTCAAAGAAAATTTATCAAGATTTTATGTTACCTTAATTAATTTGATAAGTAGGTATATCGTGTAAAAGATGGGAAGATAAAGTATTATATCATTCGTAGCGCTCCGTGATATAGTACTCAAAGCGGCAACGCTGCGACCCGCGTTGCGCAGTCATACAATATCGTAATTAATGGCTGTCAGTTATTAAAATTATTAATTAATCTCAAAATCGAAGCGTAAAATTCGGAATTCGAACTTCGCATAATAAAAATTACGCAGTAGTGAGTAGTGCCCTTTAAACTTGATACTAAAACATGTCTCAGCAGAATAATCTTAGCAACGAAGAGATAATTTGGTACCTAATATGCGTAAGCAAACTCTATCTTAACGTCAATGATCCGCAATTGTACACGGGTCATTGTTAAAATATATAATTTTTTAATCTTTTCTTTGAAATAAAAAAGGGTCGTAGAAAAAATAGTGTATGGAACTCGCAGATAATGGCTATTAATACGCTCTTATGATGGTTAAGACACTCGCCTACGGCTCGTATCTTAACCATCATACTCGCGTATTAATAGCCTTCATTATAAGCTCGTTGCATAATATACTATTAATACATCATCTGTATAATGAGAACAAGTAGGTACATAGAATAATAATTTATTCTGAATAAACTCCGCTGAGAAATTTTGGAACGTGCTAAATGTTTTCTAAAGCTCAATAATTTTACTGATTTATTTTAAGTGTCCATTTTTTAAGAAATTGAAAGAGATTTTTAATTTATGAGAAACTCTAAGGTTTGAATTATCCTCGATTTCCAGAAATCGAGAATGAATTTGTTCGTATTTTCTGTTCATTGTCACTCCTTCAATTTCCATCAACCCTTTTATGATCCTGTTTTTCTACCCATATCGCATCACCTGGGGAAAATCCATTTACGTTTCATAAATAAATTCAGAGATCGCTGAAGTGGCTCCTGCCGAAATTGCTTCCCACATACATTCTCTGAATGTGTTCATTTTCGTTACGATAGGATTCGCTCAATAAAAGAAAATATTGAATTAATTTTATATCTCTTAAAAGCAATAGAGATATCGAGTCTCAACTTTATCCACTTAAACGCGAATATATTCCATTCTTCTTCTGCTTCCACTCCAGGATAACAAATATAACAACCTGATTATCATCCATCGATCGTTTATTTCCCCGTCAAATTACCGTTTACTTCTTGTTACTGCTTCCTTTAGGAACAGTAGAGATGTCACATTTTATAATGGGAACAAAGCTGCACCGATTCGGACCTCGAAAAATCGAGAAGAATTGAGTGGTGATAGAAGGTCGTGTCCGATCTATTCATTGAGTCGAATTATCAGTTTATCGTTCGTTAGTCCCAATCAGCGTTTCAATTCCCTGACCGGGAAGAATGGCGACGGCGTCCGGATATCGAAGGCCGAAGCTTTGAAAGCTCAGGACATTTCAGTGAAAGAGGCGAAGGAGGACACACAGTCGTCGTGATTGATTACAATAGCGCCCGTTTTGGGGGCATTTCAGGATCTCTGTGATGTTAGGATCTTTGTAGATAAACATTGCAACTGAAGGGATTTTTTAGGCTCATTGAGACGACATAGAAAATCCTTATAATCTTTGAGAAAATAAAGATGAAACAGGGTGACATTGCTAGTAGTTGTGGATTTGCAGCAATGGAAACGAGACAGTAATTCAGACAAAGGAGATTCTAGATTCGTAATTAAATTTTTTATAAACGAATCATTTTAGATACGTTTAGGCATCACTGTAGGAATTTTAAAAGTAAACAAAGTAGACGAGAATATATCGTTTGAGCAAATGGAAACGTAAATTAGGGAGGCTTTGAAAACAAAAATCACGCCTGAGATTGAATCTCTAAAACAGTAAAATTAAGGATTGATATTGATTCAACAGTTAATAAATTTATGTTTTACAGATTCAATATCAGACTTTTTTTTTCAAAGCCCTAATAAATTTTGTTTTCAATTGCTCACACGATATGATTACTTCACATTGAACTGAACTAATTTGGAGCATTTATATTTTATTACAAAAAATTTTCAGGAGACTGGTTTAAGGATAAAATCATATTGTGAAACGAATTATTGGCAGATAGACACGTTGGGTGCCACTTGAAACGAACTATTTAACCCCTAGAGGGGAAAAATAGTCGCTGAGAGCATGAGACAAGAAAAAACAAGGGTCGTAGGTTGAGTCGCTAGTCCAAGAGGGTCAACAATAACAAGCAGGTCAGCAGAACAACAGGTACTCTTTATTAAAGTAAATCACAGTTATTATCACAAAATATTAACTTGAGCACGGTTAACAACAATAAGGAACAAGAGCGTGTAGAATCTGAATGAACTGATCGGTTAAAACTTGGTAGGCAAAGGCACTTAGCTTCGTAGGGTCTTCGGAGCGAGGGTGAAAGTTTAGCTGGTGGTAAACTTGGTTTCAGGTACAACCCATGTGCTGCCTTCTTGTTAGAAGAAGAACCTTGCTTCCAGGAAAGAGTTAGTTCCGGGAGTAAAAGTTGCCAACCAGGGAAAAAGAATGCCTCCAGGGAAAAAGCTGTAATTTCATTGGTATCAGAAACACTCTTGCATTAATGAACGGTCCGATCGAGTCTGCTTGCCGAGGGTACATAAAATGATGTCCCGTCCTCAAGATAGGTTAGAATCAAAAATGTAATTGACGAAATTTTACAAGCGGAGCGAAACTCGATCGGATTTAAAAGAATTAAAATTAGCATACGGTATTAAGAAAATATGATCGGTATAATTCTAGCACAATTAACAAAATCATTCTACAACACTCACCAAGCCAAAACGTGAGGGATGGTTATAATAATTTAAGTGAAAGTTCACAACGCCATTTCGCTAAAAATTCCCTGTGTTTGCGGAAACGACCTTCCTCTAGCGAATTCCAGGAGAGAAAAGAAGGTGAAACCGCGTTCACCTGCGTTCCGGGTTGGAACTCGACAATCGATATTACGAAACTCGAGGCCGCCAGCCGGCCGTGTTTACGTCGCACTAAAACCCACCATCACTCACTCACCGCGCGCGCCCGCCATTGTCTCTGTGTCGCTGGCATTTAGCCGGTACGTACAGGGTGTACGTTACAATTGTTTGAAAATAGAGTCATTCGTGTGAATCAAAGATAATAAAAAATGATCACTATATACCAGGTGGTCACTTTTTTTAAATTTTGCCCACCATTGGAATGTCTTAAATCATATCATCAAGGATAAAGAGTCGGTTAAATAAGAGAAAAGCTGCACGATCTGACTGAATTGTTACAGCTCTGATTTTTCGCTGACTCTTTGTGCCTCCTCTCGAGTGGACAATCCCACCACCTACCCATTCCCCAAAACATCCGATTGCACTGATGTCCAGAAGACGGGGTCTGCCCGATTCTGGTCATATGAGTATGAATATGAACTATGTTGACAAAACACTGGAGAATGACAGTGCACAAATGTTCTGCAGTTTCGTCTTCTCTCCCACACCCTCTGCTAACTGGATCCCGTGTTATCCCGATCATATGAACGTGTTTGTTTAGCCTGCAGTGGCCAAACAAAATACCTATTACGAGTCTTAGGCTTGTTCTTCATAGCTACAGATTACAGATATTTCGCACTTTTTATATTTATTGATATGTTAAATGTATGTATGTATGTGATATCAAACGCAAAACCTGACCTGACCTGACGAATTTTTGAAAGATGATATGTTAAATCTTTTATAAGGTCCTTAAAAGCAATTTTCGCCAGAAGCACAAATAGTTCAGAACGGTTCAGAAGCACACATGGGTCAATTTTTCACCGACGCCGGGTCAGTTCTGCTATTAGATTTCCTTTATCTTCACCATGTCCTTTAACCCATACAAGTTTCGCGGTGTTGTGAAGAGCTAGTTTGTCCAGGGCTTCTGCGCATTCTATTACAAGGCCAGAAGTAATCCTGGGATTGTATAGGGCTAACAGCATATCTTTACTATCTGTTAGAATTTGAAAATTCCTATGTTAGATGTTCTTAGTCAGGGCTTCATTAGTCGCTTGCATAACTCCCGTCAGTTCCGCTTGGAAAATGTTGGTCTGTTTTCTCTAGGTGTGTAGTCATTTGGATCGATAGAGCATAATTATAGCAGTGTATATCCACAGAGAGATTTTGGGTGACAGACCCCATGTCTTATACTGTGACATTATCAGAGGACCATGAGTGCTTCTTCTGTTTTTGTTTCAATATGTATTTGTTCCAGCTTCACTTTTGGTCGGGGACCATGTCCGTAAGGTGAAGTTGTGTACCAGAATATTTTGATAATTTTAGTATTCTTTTCCTGATAAATGTAGGATCAATTCAATCTTCGTTGGATTTACTGAGAGTGGGTGTTCATTACACCAGTTTGGGATGGTCACCAGACCATTTTGCATGAGCTCAAATAGAACGCTCTCATGATTATCATTTATCAAGATACAGAGATCATCTACATAACCGATTGTAGGGAAACCCTCACAGATGAATTTTCCCAGCAGATCATCCACAACGATATCCCACAGTATGGGCGACAATATACCCCCCTGACCCTGACGACAGCCCCAACCTACCGCAGCTCTTAGTCCGCGAACTACTCCCACTTCTACTTGCACAGCTTTCATTTTAGCATGTTCTGGATCCAATTGATTAAAGTAGATCAGACACCATGCCTCTGGAGAGTTTATGATGCATGTGAAGGTTGTTCTGTCAAAAGCTTGTAGTCGCTTGTCATCGCTTGCAGTTGTAATGATCTCTCTACCCTGCATACACGGCAATCAGAGCAGATTCAGTCGACTACCCTGGATTAGATTTAACTAGATTTTTTGTTGGTTGGTCATTGTGATAATACCTCCACTAAGACCGAAGGTTTATTGATAGGCTCGCATCTAGTCGTGCTACATTAACTTCATCAGGTCAGCCTCTTTGAGGAAGCTGACTATATTGGTTCCCCTGGAACATAAGCATGTTGATTTGGGTTTAGAGGTTGCGTTTTTAGCCGGTTTTTCTCTAATGTGTCGCTCGATGAGTCTCTCAAGAACTTTCAATTTATTCAAAAGCTGCACGATTTTAAACTCAATTAAAAGATTGAAACAAAATATAGGATAACTTCAGTCGTTGTTGAAATTAGCTGAAAATATAAAAATTGGGATTTTTTATTTTAGCCATATTTTGAAACGAACTATTTAACCCTTAGAGGGGAAAAATAGTCGTTGAGAGCATGAGACAGTAAAAGACAACAAGGGTCGTAGGTTGAGTCGCTAGTCTAAGAGGGTCAACAATAACAAGCAGGTCAGCAGAACAACAGGTACTCTTTATTGAAAAGTATAAAATATATCACAGTTATTAATATTGCACTCTTGAGCACGGTTAACAATTAAAAAAACAGAGCGTGCGGTTTAGCAGAATGAATTGGTCGGATGCTAGTAGTTCACAAGGCACTTAACTTCGTATGGCTCTTCAGTACGAGGATGACGATTGTTAGGTCAGGAGCCCTTCGGAGCGAGCTACAAGTCTAGCTGGAAGTAGACTGGATCTTCAGGCTTGGCTCCGGAACTTGCTTCGGTTCGAAAGGTGGACTCGGTAGCAAAGAAAATCTGCCTTGGTACGGACAATCTGCTTGGCACGGAAAAGGCAGTTGCCTCCGGGAATAAGATGGCCTCCAGGAAAAAGATTACCTCCAAGAAAAAATTGCCTCCAGGGAAAAAATTGCCTCCAGGGAAAAAATTGCCTCCAGGGAAAAAGCAAGCCAAAAACCTGAGGGATGGTTATAATAATGAACAGTAAATTCAAGACGCCATTGTCTATTATTCGCAACAGGTATTTGCGTGGACCTTCCTGAGCGAATCCCAGAAGTGAAAAGAAGGTGAAAACGCAGGTATGATGATGAAACGCACCTGATTTCAACTCGACAGTACGACAGTCGAGGTCGACGAGACTCGACGAACTCGAGGCCTCCAGTCGGCCGTGCACTAAACGCCACCATCACTCACTCACTGCGCGCGCCCGCCGTTGTCTCCAGTGTTGCTGGCATTTAGCCGGTACGTACAAGGTGTACGTTACAATTTTTTTGATTACTCATTGGAAAAAAATCTAAATTTTATTCCTAGAAAAAACACCGTTTTTTCACTCAATATACAACCATAATAAGGCAGGCGATATGACATACTGACGTAATTTGTTGAAAAAAGTGACTGTATCTTTAATGCTTTAAGAGATGCCAATGGTAAGCTAGCTAAAAGCGTCCATGTGCATATTCAATTTTAAGAAACGATCCGTGGATTAATTTCAAGACATTTAAGCAAACACTTATAATAGTGCTTATTTAAGCACCACCTTTATAGTACGGTTCTGAATCGGAAGGAACCTTATCAGTTTTACCGGCTAGATAGCTGCCGGGAATAAACGTAGGGGAATTCAGATGTCAGTGGCGCACGATTTTGAAAGAGCGCCAGTTTGAAAGAGGTTCTTCTTCTGAATACGATTATAATATATTTTCTGCATATCTGGAATATGCGTAATATACAGGGTGTTTCAGAGATTTACGGCCAAATTTAAAGGGTTCTTTTAAAAACCAAATTCGTTCTTCTCATAAGTATAAGTTGAAAAAATAAATTTCAGCTCAAAATGATGTTTCGTTTGAAAGATACAGGGTGTCAAAGTTTAAAATATTTTTAGAGGTTTTGGTTATATATAACTCGTGTAAATTTGAACCGATTTTGATGAAACTTGACATGTAATAAACAAACTAAGGGCCGGTTGTTCGTACGTCAGTTAAAAATTTTGAGATAACTACTGATTTTAAAATGCCCTGTATTATCAAACCATTGGTCTGATATTTCTGAAAATGAATTCTGCTCGCTTTAAGAAGAGTTAATTACTGATTAAAAATACAAGATCATTAATTATATTCGCCGTATTTTCAAAATTTGCAATTTAAAATCAGTAGTTATCTCAAAATTTTTAACTGACGTACGAACAACCGGCCCTAAGATCTCTAATTCGACTATGTCAGGTCTTCCAGTAACGTAAATATTCAGGATTGGAGCCCTTTTCCCTCCCCATTATTTACGCCTCTGACTTTATTGCAATTACAAAAGCGTTATTCAGTTGCCCATATATTTTAGAAAAGAAGTACTGCTTAACTTTTTTCGTACGGCGCACAGTTTTTGAGATATTTGAAGTTTCCTCAGGCCATGTCACTAATCATTTAGAATAACATTATGCATAACATAAAACTGATAAAACTGATCGGATAACTTTTAATTAAATCAATAATTGCACTGTTAATAGCCGAACATTACCTAAGAAAACTTACGATATCTCAAAAAACTAAGTTGTATTAAAAAAACTAAGGAACCCTGTTTTGTTCTAAAATGCATGGGCTATTGAATAACGTCTTTGTATTTGCAGTAAAGATAGGGAGGAAAAAGTATCACAAACCCTGAATATCTACGCCACTGGAAGACTTCTACACAAACTGAAATCCCAAAATAAAGAGCTTTGTTTGCTTCTATTGATCATTCCAAGTTTCATTAAAATCAGTTTGAATTTACAAAAAATTAGAAGCATTTCAGATTCTTGTAATGTTTGAACAGAATTTGACTCTTCTTTTTGTAGTATCCTTGAAACTTCCTTACCTAAGTGAGTTGTTCCTGGGTCCACAGCACTTGAAAACTCTAAATAAATAAAACAATAATTTGAAGGTTTTTTTTATTGAATTTCGGGATCTTTGGGGAATAAAACATAATAAGAAACGTCATATTATGAATTAGATCTTAGATTTGATGTAAATAATTTTTCAGGAGTCGAGGGAATTTTGAGCACGCTTTGATGTAATCATAAATATTTATTCTCACAGCAAAAGTCAAGAGAAGGAGTAATGAAACTTTTTATTTCTGAACAGACTTACGAGTACCTACCTCAAATTTTATTTCTACAGCTTCTTATTGTCGCCCTATTTCTCTGAATTGGACTGAAAACTCGAGAAAAAGGTTCATTTCAAAAGTGAGCAGCCTGCATATTGCACGGAATACTAATCTATCATTTTGCGAATATGTTTAAAATGAAATTAAGATTATAGTTAACGTTAAATAAAAAAAAATCCCAAGTGAATCGATTAAAATTTGTTGTGTAATAATGTTTGTTCTAATAATGTCCTCGTCTAACACGAGTCTAACATGATATTCTTACCTACTTGCACATCATGTATTATATAAAATTTCTGGTTAAAAATCTGGTCTAAACGTTACAAGATTTAAATCATGACATGATTTACATGATTTACATGACATGAATGTGGTAGGTACCCCCGTAGCAAACTTTCCTGAAAATTCTGGGGTAACGTGAGTTTCCCAAAAATTTCATCCAGTGGATGTATCTAATCGAAATATTTATTTGAGAGTTTTAACGCACACCTAATATTTGCTAGGCAATATAGAACACTCTGTATATTTGTGCAACTACATAATATTCATTTCAGTGCAAGCTTAAACCATTTTTGTCATGTCTGAGGATCCCTCTTACTGTTGGCTCTTTCCGAGGCTCTTTCTTTGTCAAATGGAAAGCGAGATGTTTGTTCTGCATTGCTTAGACAAATATTATTAAAATTCAGTTTGAGTCCCTTTGAGAACTGATTGCTGTACTTGCGCAATATGTTGGGCTAAATTGATGTTTACTTTAAAAGCTCAAATATCTGTGTTATTATTTTATGGATCGGCCTGCATTATTTACTTTATCGAGACGTCGAGAGTGTACAGAGCGTTCAAGTAGGGGCTAGCGTGGTATGGCTTTTGAAATGGAAGTTATTTATCTCGTTTTAATCAAAACTTTTTTGTGTATTCGTACAATTTCAAAATTATTATGAATAATTTTTCACTGGTAATATTGAAATAATGATGCAACCGAGGATGCAACAGTATCAAAATTTATGAAGGAATAAAGATTTTCTCGCACGTCTCCGGTTTCACTGGGTTTTTTAGTGATAATTTATCATTTTTATAATAATCCACTTCGTCTACAGACTACAGCTATGTATACTATTATAATAAGCACCTGTTCTAGATGGTAATCCTCTCTTAATTTATTGACCGTTTAAAAATTAAATCGGTAATGTTGCCATATTTACAAATTTCCCAGGTTGGAACATTTTTAACAGTTTTTTGAATTTGAAGAAAATATAAAACAATATTGAAAAAAATTTTCTTCGTTTCTAGAAATATTTCATTTTTAAATACTTTTTTTCATATAACAAATCTCTTTCAATCCTAATTCCGTAGTGTACAGTATAATACATATTTGGATTTTCAATGTGGCAACATCCAAATCTATGCGCTTCTAATATCTATGACATACATACAGTAGTAACCCTCCCTTTCACACACATCTGGGCTTTTCTTTTTCCTTTTAATTTTCCCTGATTAATGGTTTCTTTTATAAATTCATCAGCAGCAGGGACATCGGGGAGGTTTTTTTCACCACATCTAATGACGTATTTAATCCCCTAAAGAAGACAAGACTCACGATGCGCAACTGACTATCGTCATATACATTTCACATGAGTTCTTTCCTCTATCTTCTTTTTCACTTGTCCATGACGATCCAAGTACAGGATCGGGTCTTTGTGACCTTATTTGTTATTGCAGTCTTTCGTCTTTTATTATTTTGATTTTACAAGTGGGTATATCGATAATTGTAGCTTCTAACTAGTAATATCAGAGGTGCTTGTCTTTTACATATCTCGGCTTCAACTTGCAAATACCTACCTATTCAGTGTGTTCATTTAAAAAGTATCCCTTATGTATAAATATATATTTTTTTAAACACGTCGATTTATACAGGGTTATGCAAATTTCATGGTGTCAGTATTGGGATATCCTAAACCATAAGAGATACAGGGTTGCTTAAATTAGAGAAAAGTTGCGCTATTTTATGGCCATCAAAAAATCGAGAAATCTTATTTTTGGAATATCTTTCTTACCAGTGAAATTAATAAATAATTTTTTGTAGCCTTACATAAGCCGTTATAAGCTATTTATCTGACGTTTCAAAAATTTTCACAGCCGACTAGATCCCAGAGTTTTCATAGTCAAGTTTCGTTTTTCTTATGGCCGCCATATTATTTTTTTATGTCGTTCGATAAGAAAAAAATAATGTAAACCAAAAATTAATAAATTTTAGAAAAAAAAATTGGAAAATTTTTATTCTTCTTTTTTCAAAGAAAAACAGATAGTTCTTAACTGAAATAGGCCAATATGAAGTCATACTGCTTGCCTTATAGGTTGTTAATTTCTCTATGATATTCGATCTAAAAAGTTGTCTTTTTTTAGAAAAAAAAAGAACAAAAATTTTTGAAAGTTATTTTTTGAAGTTTATTAGTTTTTGGTTTCCATTATTTTTTTCTTATCGAACGACATAAAAAAATAATATGGCGGCCATAAGAAAAACGAAAGTTGACTATGAAAACTCTAGGATCTAGTCGGCTGTGAAAATTTTTGAAACGTCAGATAAATAGCTTATAACGGCTTATGTAAGGCTACAAAAAATTATTTATTAATTTCCAATGGTAAGAAAGATGTTTTTATTATTTTATTTTATTATTCAGTTTTTTCAGGATATTTCAGGAACGGTCACAGATATCTTGCATGTTTTGACGGATTCGAGATGGCCATAAAATAGCGCAACTTTTCTCTAATTTAAGCAACCCTGTATCTCTTATGGTTTAGGATATCCCAATACTGGCACCATGAAATTTGCATAACCCTGTATATCAAGGTGGAAATTCAAACATTTAATCTTTTTTTTTTGGCCTCACCCTCTCACGGATGAGTAGACTCGACTGAAAGATTTAAAGTGAAATATGTCATAAAAGTATTATTTAAATAAAAAATATAACTCTCTTCAAAAATATTATATTTATGTTTCAATAAAAATAAAACGCACAATTCGATAAACAAAACAAAAAACATCAAAAATAATAATTACAACTTATAGTTTTTTGAGTCTCATTGCGAGTATAACATTCTTGAAATAAGAGTAACATACCTACTAACAAAATAAATAAAAATAATTATAAATAATACATTTTCTCACACCTTCCATTCTACGGTCGATTTTACTCGATTCAAAAAATTATTCTTTGTTATAAATATCAGGAGTCCCTTCAATATTGAAATCTTTCAAGAGCGCCTTTTCTCTTTCTGGATCTCTCGGATATATGTAAACTGTATGTGTACCTTTAACTAACAGATCACCGGTCTTCTTATTTTTTATATTCACTTCTAAAAATCCTAACGTTTTCCCTGCTTTCAATGTTTTCGCTTCTATTTCTAAAATATCTCCCACGTTACCACCTTTCATGTACCTGAAAAGAAAAAAAAAAGTAGTAATTCAGAATTTTTGTTAGGGTCAAAAAAAGCTGACTGGAAATATACCATATAATTGAAAATTGTGCGTCTAAGAGAAAACAGAACCAACAAAAGTCTTCCCTTAGACACACTTAAGTTTTGTCGGGTTTTATTTAAGTTTAAGCCTTTCGTCGAAAAACAACCTGATGTACATTATCTTTAAACTGATCACGCCTTGAACTTTCAAGAAGCTCAAGCTGAAACTCTCGGAGGAGTTTAGATTGGCAATTCAATATCCATCGTAAGTTAATTTTAATCTGAAATTGTGTTGCTTGAGTTAGGAAAGTATAGCAATAATGAAACATGTTCGGGAACAAAAACTAAATTGCTTTAGGAATTGAGAATACGTGCCCTGGGTATACTTGAACAAAAAATTTAATATTCCGGTGTTTTATCACCGGAACTTAGATTAGCTTAAGACACCTAGTAGTATCCTAATGAATTCCCTCAATTTGTACCAGAAGCAACTTTTTCAAATGTTATTATTTTTTCAGTTGTAGAGAATTTTATTAAATGATTGTTTTGCAACCGCACGCCCTCACAGTCTTTTTTTTCACAGTCTACAATACGATTTCAAGGAGACGCTGTAGAGAATAATTCCCCTCTGACTCCGTTTGCCATCACAAATTTTAGCTATTTTTGAAACCTCTCTTCATGTATTAGGTACTGGGCTCATGTTGATTTTCGAAAATTTATAAAAATGTCAATCCTCCCTCAAAACGTAGAGAAAAAAATGAGGCAAGCTTTTTTAAGCGGAATAGATACAAGCTTTATTTCTACCTCAGAGGTCGACATTTAAAAATTAAAAAAAAAAACAGTCTACCACAACAAAAACACAAAAAATAACAAAAACCCCAATTTATAAAATGCTGTAGAATACTAAAATATTTACCATCTTGATTTTGACACTATTAATTAAATGTCCAGATTATGAAACTCGCGGCTTATTTACCAGAATACTCGCCCAATCAGGGCGCCAATATGCTGCTCCCTAACCAACCACCCGGATGATTTACGACTCAACCAAAATTGAAAAACCCACTGTCAGAGTTTTTAACTTGCCGACCGAGTTCTCTACACAGTTCGACTGTCTATGAAGACACTCCTACAATCTGCTGACCTTAGTCTGGATGTAGACACTCAGTGTGTTTATAGATACCACTCCTTTACTTTTTGGCCCAAGGAAAGGGTAACATCGATACAGTTAAATGCAGGCGCACCCCAGGTTGCCAAAATGCATGCCAACAACTAACTGCAGAGCCCTCCGGTATGCGATGACCTACCAGCTTTGTGGTTAGACTTAGACAAGAGATGATAGATGAATGGCATATTGCACAACAATAATAATTATTGATTTGATACAAATTCATGGATGTTTCGATCACTTTAACCTTAGTGGATAATGAAAAAGTATAAAGTGCACAGTGTGTACCGCTTGCACCATAGCGTACACATCAGACAGCAAAATGTAAGCAAACAACTGAGTGCAGAGCCTCCCGGAACCGATGGCCTCCAGCCATTTTTAGACAAGAGATAAAAGAGGAATGACATATTGCAAAACAATAAGCCATTCATTGATGTTTGAAAACGCATAATAATGCACGGATGGGTACGGCTTGAGCCATAGGAACACCCCAGGCAGCCAAAATGCATGCCAACATCGCACCTCGGTGTGCGATGACACTCAGTTAGTGGCATTCATTATGGCTACTTTGGGTGTACTCTATGGCGCAAGCCGTACCCACTATGCATTTTTATTTATTTTTTCGGGTATCATTCGCAAGCAACTGGCTGAAATCTACCTTCATAACTCTGCCTAAAACGCCGCATCCAAAAACATGCGGAGATTATAGAATTATCAGCCTCATGAGCCATCTGCTGAAATCGTTCCTGAAGATAATAATCGGAGAATACACCAAAAATGTGAGAGCCATATAACTCGAACACAGTTTGGCTTCCACGATGCCCCGTTGTAGAGATGTCGGCTGTGATGTATATGTATGCTTTGTTGATTATCAGAAAGCCTTGACAGAATTAAACACGATGACTTGATGTCGATGCTGCAGACGGTTGATCTGGATGACAGAGACCTCCGTATAGTTAATAATATTTACTATAATCAGTCAGCAACCGTCAGAATAGGAGATCATTTAACAGAAGAAATTGCAATAAGAAGAGGCGTGAGGCAGGGCTGTGTGCTATCTCCATTGCTCTTCACTCTGTACTCAGAGCACATTATGAAACTGGCTTTGGACGATCTCGACGAGGGAACGTCTGAACAACATCAGATACGCAGACGATACGATTGTATTTGCGGATAGCTTGGAGGGTCTACAATCCCTGATAACACACATGGCGGACGTCAGTCAAAGATACGGATTCGACTTCAATATAAAGAAAACGAAGTATATGGTCATTACTAAAAAGCAAGCTCCACTCGGTCAACTATGAGTCAATCAGCAACCGATTACGAGGGTTAGAAGTTATACATACCTGGGCTCGAACCTAAAAATGATCAATGGGATCACTCGTTGGAGATTAAACAAAGAATTGAAAAAGCAAGATCAGCTTTCATCAAAATGGGAACCATATTCAGAAGTCGCAACCTTAACTTGAAAATCAAGATACGCTTACTGAGATGCTATGTGTTCTCAGTTCTGTTGTATGGAGTAGAGTCTTGGACATTATCCGAGGCATCTATGAAGAAACTCGAAGCTTTTGAGATGTGGTGCTACAGGCGCATACTAAGAATCTCCTGGGTGGATCATGTCAGCAACAAAGCGGTATTACGCAGAGTCAGTAGGGACTGCATAATCATCAACAGTGTGAAACGACGGAAACTCGAATACCTGGGCCACATAATGCGCAACGAACACCGATATGGTCTATTACAGCTGATCCTGCAAGGGAAGGTCTACGGCAGAAGAGGTCCAGGAAGAAGAAGAATCTCCTGGCTGCAGAAATTACGTAAATGGTTCAACATAAGCACTACAGGACTATTTAGAACAGCAGTGAATAAAGTCAGAATAACCGTGTTAATAGCCAACATCCTGCACTACAAAAAGAAGATATATTACTCACATTAATTAAGTGATCGAAACTGATCGAAATGTGCTGTGTGTTGGTAATATACATTGTACTGATGAGTCCCAAGTAGGACAAAACACGTGTACCTATACAATTTCTACCTCAAACTCACAGCACGGCATCAATGGACGGCATATTGTTTTACAATATGTTATTCATCTTCCATTACTTTTACCTTGTTGGTTCTTTTTGTAAGGTGTAAAAACATTGAAAACTTTTCGCCCTTGAAGAAAATTTGTATTGCATCTTCTTCTTAAAGTACCATACCCGCAAATCGGGCGTAGGCTACCTCTCGCATATGTCTGTGGTGCTCGAGTTATCAGTTTACACAGACATATGGGACCTCCCTTTTTATTGCCGGAGTCCGAACGGCACTGTTTGAAAAGTTTTACTAGGCAAGGGTACTTGCGGTGGTTTGCCATTGCCTTCCGCAAGTTGTGAAACCGCAAGTTGTGTATTGCATATGGGGTTAAAATTGCCTTCCTTTGATCTCTGAAATGACATTTCTCGACAATTTGTGTTATAAACTAGGTAGCAGTGGAAATGAGAAAACTATAAACGTGAAAATGTGCAAATGCTTCAAGAATTGACACAACCAGGAAAATTACCAAAATACTTAGTTAAACTATTGTGGAGCCTCACAAAGAACACCGGAAGTTGCAAAGGAAATATTCACCGTATGCCAGACGAGGCAGTCACAATAAAAGTTCGCATGAGGAAGTGATCAGACGATAAACTTTCCACAAAGCCAGGACAGTCTAGAATAACTCTCCAAGAGTGATAAGAAAATGAATGAATGTTAGAACAACCAATGTTCTAGAATAAATATAATACTGTCACTGGTTGATAATATTCTTTAATAAAACTACTGCTAATAGTAATGTAGAATCTCAAATATCCGCTCATGTTACCAGGAAGTCACAGGGAATATTTTGATAATATTTTATTGAGCGTCAAGATCCAAGGAAGGGAGTTCCCTGAAATAGTGTTTAAACGGAAAGAAGTCAGGAAAAGAGCTCAGGGACTCTAAAGCTCTTGAGAAACAAATCAGAAGGTAATGTCAAAACTATGAGAAACATGGAAAAAAATATCGTAATCGCACCTGGAATGTTATTTTGACGCGATTTTCAGCGTCAGCGTATACTTTTTTGTATATTTTGGAATAGTAAATACACTACGCTATCATAATATTAAACCAAAGATCTGCTTTCCAAAAATATTGTTCCAAAAGAGAATTGCGAGTTAAATTATAGTACATATTGAGATCTATCGTGTGAGCAAACGTATTTTAGGCAGGCTTTGGTAGACATTTTTTGTATAAGATTTAAATATGTAAACTAAAATAAAAAATTCTGTATTTACAGATTCAATCTCAGAGTCTCATATTATGTGATTGTTTCTTATTTTATTTGCTCATATGGTAGAAAACGTAGCCACGAAACGGGAAAATTAAACTCAATTAGACTACCCACTAGGAAAAGTAAATCACTGAGACAAAGATTAACTTTGTTTGAAACTTGCCAAAGAACTTTCTCACTGTGTGAAAATTGCATTGATTTTTTTTGTCTTTCTGTAGGTATATTTAGTATGAGATAATTAAAACATAATTTAGGCAGGCTTTGGAAAAAAAAAAATTGTCTGTAAAATGAAAGAATCTGATTGTTTACAGTTTTGAAGATGCAATCTCAGACAGAATTTCTTTTCCAACGCCTGTCTGAATTGTGTTTTCATTTTCTCACACATGCAATATATACCTACATGATGAAAAGATATATCGATATTTTACTCAACAAATTAAACTATAAAGCAACTTACGTGGTGTGAATATCGACCGAAACGTGCGGCGTGCTGAAACCCACTTTGGGATGGGTGTTAATCGCGAAACTGGATATATTATCCACCAAGGTGGCTGAAAAACCCCCATGTAAGCCCCCCATTGGATTAGTGTGCTCCTCTTTCACCTCCAGTTCCGCTGTCAGCTCGCCATGTCCGACTTTGGTCACTTTCAGCTGGAACGGAAAATTGCGGTGCATAAAAAATACGATACATCGACGAATTTCGTTTAGGATTGGGAAATTGTTATTTACGACGACAAAGGGAAACACATTGGCCTACTGAAGGGACGGAACGAATTTGATTTTTATGCATATGGTATTTTAGTAACCTGACTTTCAATTCAGGTGATTTATCACAGTAGGGAGTTTTTTAAGCCGCCTAATGAAGTATTTATGCGAGTTCGTTGCTAAACAAGCATCAACCACCAGACAACGAAGATTTAGTTACAATAACGACTATGTTAATTTAAGGCTTGAAAAAATACAGTCTGTCAAGGCAGTCTCTATAAAATAAAAATAATAATAATTCTTAAATTTCTAAATAAAGACGAAAAAGCGCAATGACCACACCAATTTATTAGGCACTTATTATGAGAATTAGTGTCTAACTAATGAAAGTAGTCTGCTGTTTGCTAAAACGATAACACGCTAAGTTGCAAGATTTAACAAATCGAAAAGACATGGCTATGCTCCAAATGGACCACTCCGCATATTATTCTCTCGAGTATTATCAATAAATTTGAATGGGAATCTGTGCTGAAAATTAACAGTAACACGAACTGGCATAAGGAGTTGTTAAAATAAATCATCTCTAACATTGTGAGTATGCAAATAGAGATTTGAAATGGTATTAATATAATCCTATAATACCCTGTATTTTTCATAGGATCCTGAAGGTCTCTGTCTCGGCTTAGAAGTGAGACTATTAAATACTGAAGAAACTTCATCGACTGATTATACATCAGTAAGGAGCAAAAGAATATCAACAATTCCATTATTCTTTAACTTTAAAGTTTTGAAATATTATTAAATTGAATTTAATAATTAATTTCTATTGACGTAACATTTTTTTATACAAGGTTATTGTATTGTATATTAACTGGAGATGTGTCTACACTGCGACTTAGAAGACTTTTGTGTCTCCCATTCTGGTGACTATTCGATTATAGCATCGCACCCAATCCAGTTCCGGTTCTCCGAAGAGATTTAGGAGCTTTTATGGTTCTAAAGATGGTAAGACTTTTTACTCTGGTTGACACAGACCTAGATAGCGGAGTCTTCTTTGTTGTACTGCATATGGCACTGGAGACGTATTTGAGTTTCGTCCCCCTCCATGCAGCATCTACAGGTTTAGTCGTTTTGTAAACCAATCTTGATAAAGTACTGTGCTCCAAGTCTACAATGCCCCCTGAGAAAACCTATTATTCTCAAACCGTTTTTGTTTAGTTTGATATTGCAGGCTTCTAATCTTTGTTGGTTGTATTTTCCAAGCATTAATTTGACCTTTCTTTATCCTTTCCAGCGCCATGAGCGGCATTCTGTGCCTCGCTGTGAGCTAGGTTGTCATATTCTTCATTGCCTTCTACACATATGGGTCCCGGTATCCAAAGGAGTGCTACTTTGCTTCCTTGGCCTAATTTATTAATTAAGCTACATTAGGCATTCCCACAAAATTTTTGAACTGATGGTACAAACTCAGCGCTTTAATGGCAGCTTGAGTATTCTTTAAGATAGCGATTGCTTTTTATATAGGGTGCTCCTTGGATCGGTAATATGACGTCATCGCCTATTTTATTAAACGAGACACGCTGTATAATCCATTTTCATAATGCCTATGAGAAAATTCAACAAGAATGGTTTGTAAAGTTGCAGTTTAAATCTCAATTTTCCATTTTGAAAGCGGCTTACCTTGAAAACGGCTAAAGTACCGAAAAACGTATTAGATGTATCTGTCTTAACTTTTCATCTGATATCCTTTTATAGTGTGGATGAAATGTTAATACAGGGCGATGAAATTATCAGATTTTCTAACAGTTGTATAAAAGATTCAACTACAGAAATACACGATAATGACACAATAAAATTAGGATAGGGACATGTAACCCTATCTGTTGCCGGATACAATAATTCTATCTATGTATCTATCTAGAAAAATAATTAGTGGGCTTTTGGCTCGAATAGCGAAGCGAGCTCCAAGGCGATGCAAGCAGAGCCATCTGACCGAAGACACATACAGCTGTTTCGACCTCCTTGTGGTCTCTTCAGTGTGCCACATCGATACAGAGGTTGGTTTGACGAATTCCTGGAGGGCTTTGAATCCTTAAGCCAAATCCATTTGCACGGTTCCCCGTGACTTCATGGATTCAGCGACATCTATTTGTCGATAACGGAGTTACCAACCGCATTGGCAGCTTGCGCCCTCTAGGAAACTTTATCTATCTATCTATCTAACCTGTTTTCGGATATCTTTAGTCGTCTTCAAGGTAAGCTACTTTCAAAATGGAAAATCACTATTTTCACTTTTTTATTCTTATTTTTTTCTCAGGCAATATGAAAATGCAATAATATACATGATGTTCCATAAAAAAATAGACAGTGTCGTCATTATCCAGGCAAGGAACACCCTGTATAAAAAATCTTCGTCAATAGAAATTAAATTTTAATTTAAACCTGTTTTTGGATCTTTTACCAAACTCTTTGGAACAAAAATTCAAGTTTAATTAAAAGAAGATGAATGTATGAAATTAAACTAATTTGATTTCTAATTATTTTAATTATTATTAAAGTAACCCTAATCATTTTTTGTCACGGTAGAATTGTTCCAATTACAACTGCGTTAATCCAGAAAAAAGTGAACCAACTCGCTCAATGGTCGTCTACCACTGGCCTCCAGTTCTCCGCGGCGAAATCCAAGGTAATCCGGTTTAGCCGAAGAACTCATTACACAAGTGTACCGCAGATAATTTTCAACGGGGAACTCCTATCGGTGGTCGACCACCACAAAATTCTTGGACTGACCTTCGACAGTAGACTCAGATGGAAACATCACATAAAAAATATTAAAACCGATTGCATGAGCAGACTCAATATTCTCAAAACCCTGTCACACTTTCAGTGGGGGGCCGATAAGGATGTCCTGTTGAGAATATACAGGTCCCTCATACGCTCAAGACTTGATTATGGCAGCTTCGTATACATGTCAGCTACAGAATCCAACCTAAAACCTCTCAATACAGTCCAAAACACAGCACTGCGAATCTGTCTAGGAGCCTACCGTTCCAGCTCTGCCGAAAGTCTTTACTGTGAGGCCAATGAACCGCACCTTTATGCCTGAGACGTCGGCAAATTCTACTGCTATACTTTACCAGAATATCTGCTAATCAACAAACTCCTGCTTCATTACTAATAAACTCCTCTCACACAAATCCTAATCAGTCAAGGCCACAACCGCTACCGCAAATTCTCTCCCCCCTTCTTCGCAAAATAGACCTCACCCAGACAACCTTAAAACCTATTTCCCCTTTTTCGCCCTGGGACAAGACACTGTCAAAAATCAACACCTCCCTCACCAGATCCAACAACCTTGAAACTTCACATGAAGTAATAAAATAAGTCTTCCTAACTAATCAACTCGTTCCATTTTGACAAAATCCTCTACACGGATGCTTCCAAATCTGAATCTGGCGTAGGTTGTGCAGTCACCTCTACTGACCGAGCCATCATAACAAGTCTTCTACCGGCTTTCTCCAGCGTCCACATAGGTGAAGTTTTTGATATCCAACAAGCCTTGAACTCACTAACTTCCGACCACAAGCAAGTAGCCATATGCACAGATTTACTTGCCGCCATCCAGTCTATTAACAACATTTATATAGATCATCCCGTCGTATCAGCCATCTACGACTCTTCCAATCAACTTGCCTCCCTTGAAGTAGCCATCACTATAATTTGGATTCCATTACATGTCGGCATACCCGGAAACGAGAAAGCCGACCAGGAGGCCAAACAAACCGCATCATCAAACGCAACTCCTGAAATAGTTCAAATCCACACCGATCTCAAAGCCCACTTTAAACGCTCCACGAGAAACTCTTGGCAAATCCACTGGAATACAATTCCCTCCAAGCTGCAGGAAATCCATCCCTCAGTAAAACCAGTTGAACTACCTTCTATGAGCAGAAGAGAAAAAATTGTCATCAGAAGACTGCGAATCGGCCACACCCGGATAACACACAAACACCTAATGGCTACCGAAGAGCCACCTGTATGCCGAAAATGTTTCCACCCCCTTACCGTTAAACAAAATTATTGTAGACTGCCCTCACTACGAGATAAGCCGGCAAAATAAACGCCTATGCTACGGGAAATCCTCAGTTGCCCCAGCCAAATACAATTTCTCATAAAATGCCTGCAAGACATACAACGGGTATTATATGGGCTCATTAAGTTAACTGGCAGATTTCTGTGGCCATTTCTGAAGAAGGTATTGAGTGTAAGTGGAAAATTTTTTAATTTATTTATTCTTGACATGAAAGTATAATCACAAAAATGTTAATAAAAGTCATTTGACGTCGATATTAGCTTCAAGAACGAGCACAGAAATCTGCCCGTTAGCCTAATGAGCCTTTATAATATTGGCTGATAGACCTCTACCATGAAATATAAGAAATGGATCCAAGAATCAATGCCAGCTTCAATTCATTATGATATACAGATTTTAATAGAACGAATGTAAATGCAAATGCAAATCTTCCTCTTCTTGTATAATATTACAATATTGTAAGTGTACTGTTAATGTGTCAATGGCCATCTGATGTCGAGACACGATAATTTAAATAAATGAAATGAAATTTTTTGTTAAAAAATCTTGAAATAAATTTGAAGGATAATTTGGTAAGCTATCCGGCTCAACGGACCATTCAAACACTTTTGTAGTACCTACTACAGTACATGCATATTACACGCAATAATAGTACATAGTAATTTTACCATTTAAATTTATAATGAAGCAGTACGATTTGAATCAATAGAGAGAAGCATAAAAAGCAATCAATAATAAATACCGCAAAGTAAACAGTAAGTAATTATTTATAACTGACATGTGACCAAAGTGAGGTTAGTATTTTGAATTATTTATAAGCTCAATGGTTTAAGTGAATAAAAAATAAATGGGATTTAAATAAATATTTAAAAATCGTGGAATAAAACTCACTCACCTCGCTTATAACCCTATCGAAACTCTTTGTATTTTTCAAATAGCCATGAATGAACTTTTTAAAAGCCTCGGTAGCCGACATTTTAATCTCTTATGGTCTTCTACTTCCAGGTTACAAGGTAGGTATGGTATAACTAATTTCGTTACAATAGCACACAAGTCATAATTAAACAACTTATATAATGTTGTAGTGTTATTATTTAAATAATCAGGTTCAAAGTGCAAAATATAAAATGCAATTCATTACTACTCATCGTTCGTCTACAATCTACAATGATGAGATCAGAATCAGATGATGTAATAATAATAGTAATAGTATTGCTTTGCTTGCTTGCTTACGTTTTAGCGCTCGAACGCATCTACGCAAGTCTAGTCGTATTACATCGAATTATCAATGAACGAGAACATGTTGTAATACGACTCCGTTCGGAACAGCGAAATTAACCGAAGATAAATCAGGTTTCTGGTCGTATCACACGAGCCGAGTGCGATTTTCGCATGGTACACTGGTGCAGCTGATCGCCGCTGATGTAGTTTATGCAGGGTTGTCACGCTCTCTTATTTGTCGCTAGTAAGTTCTTGAAAATTTTGGTGTATTCTATCACAGATCTTCGATCTTTAAACTCCCTTTTAAATATTTTTTCCGCATATAAAATTCTATTGTTGGGTCCACGATAATACAGTCCTCCTGTGGAATTTAATTTACAAACATCCATCCTATATCGCTTTGACACTTCATTAATCAGACTGTAACGAAATCCGATGATTTCATTTATAATTATTCCAATTAGTTATTTATTAGCGACAGTTTATTACTTTTAATCAGTTCAAAGCAAGAAGACAGAGTTTTTCCGGCGGTGATAGCAGCCTGCTATAAAAGCAGAGGACATCCGAAGAACGTACAGTGCTTGTTTGGGTATTGACCAAACACGTTTCATTCCTCCGGCGGTTGTAGTGAGCCCCCAGAGACAGGACAGGAGAAGTACATGTACTGAGTGTACGGAGGCGGAAAGGCAGACGTATTGAGTCGGCTAATCCTTGTCCAATCAATCGCCATCCAGAGTGAACTGTGCTCTGAGTGGGGATCTCGTAATCTTCTTTTCTTTCAGTTACTCAGGGGTACGACGGGAGGTCGCTAACAGGTCCCGTCTGTGCGGCTTGCATTGAGAGCCCAGGGAGCCTGCTACCTCCCGTTCTCCAGGCGGACGAGGTTCAAGGCCCGCAGGATTCAATTGCGTGTTATGGGATAATAAGACGGGTGACGCGTACCAACGAGGTGTCGAAGGTTACTGAAGGTATCTACAGCAGCGGCCGGCGGCGTTCCGTTCTTATCATCCAGTGCCGGTCACCAACGGGGACCTCGGATTGATGTGGTCTGCCCGTCCAAGGGGAGGGGCCAAATACCTGAAGCCGTCATTGCATATAATAATGTTCTGGTTTATTGTATATAGTCGTTTTGTATTTAACATTATTTTTAAATATCTTAGTAACGGGTTACTTGGGGACTGAATCCACGATCGAATTATTCAAATTAAAATACTCGTTACAAGATTTGGTGCCGAAACCAGGGAGGCCCCACGTTGGGCAAACAAGCACTGTCCGTTCTTCGGAGGTCCTCTGCTTTTATAGCAGGCCGCTATCACCGCCGGAAAAACTCTGTCTTCTTGCTTTGAACTGATTAAAAGTAATAAACTGTCGCTAATAAATAACTAATTAGAATTATAAATGAAATCCTCGGATTTCGTTACAAGACTTTACGCTTCTGTCTAAAAATCACCATTACCCTACTGCTTAACCAACTTTTATTTTTACCAACTTTAGGGTAAGGTTGAGATTATAAAAAAAACAAGTTAAGTCCAAATAAAGGTGATCATGGTAAAAACAGAAAAAAAATTTAATCGCTCCACTGTGGTAATTTTGGGATTTGAGAACTCATTCTACCCAGATACATTTTATTACGTTAAATATAGTTACACAGACGAACACAAACATCCATGGCGAGACTGGAATTCGAACCCGTGGTGGGTGGCAGTCGCAACAGCTTTGTATTCACAATTTCTTCATAATATTCCAATTTAATTGAAAAAAAAAACTTACCCAAATGTGCATAACCCAGAACAATAATTAAAAAACTGATGGCACCTACATATTTATAAAATTTATTATAATGTACCTACATCTACGAACTTCTGTAAGGGACCGCCTTAATAAAAAATTTCGATAGTATAGTAACTTTATATTTTATATGTTTTTTTATAGCTAAATTATACAGGGTGTTTCAGTTTGTATGTTCACAACTTAGGCAAAAAACAGAACACGTAACAATAATAATAATTGTACTGTTTTCTATAAAATTTTGCTCTAAAACGCTTTATTTTTTTGAAATACGTTCAATATTGAAGATATTATTGAATATCTTCTAAGCTACTAAATATATTTTCCTCAATTTCAGTAAAATTATTGAGTACAAAAAAAATTTCACGTGAAACCAGTGGCGCAGTTATGGGTGTTCTTTTTTCTTTTAAGCTACAAAACTTCCGAGAAAACTTCTAAGCCACTGGAGCAAGTCAATTTTCAAAAACTTTATTTTGAATATTTATATTATTTTCTGAAAAAAAAAAGATGAGAGGTCTCTAGGAGGCTTGGTTTTTGAGATGTTTTGAATTTTTATAAACGAGATTACATCATAAAACTGCAAACTTCAAGAAAGAAGTGCTCTTAGATATCCCTATTTTGTGTCTGTTAGCGTTGACAGTTGACATGAGACAGTATTAAATAGAAGTCACTATAAACTTATTTTGAAATTTTTTATTTTCTTAATTTCTTTAAGAAAACGATGTGGCTCTTGCATTTAAAAAAAAACGGAAATTATATAAAATATTATAAATATTTATTATTATTTTGCATAACATAAATCAAAATATCTCAAAAACTAAGCTTACTAGAGACCTTTATTAGGTGTAGGTATCTTTTTTCAGATAATAATATAAAACTTCAAAATAATTTTTAAAAAATTGATTTTCTCTATAGTGTGTAGAAGTTTTGTAGCTTAAAATAAAATAAAAACCATAATTACGTCACTGGTTTCGCCCGAGAAGCCATTTTGTACGTCAAACTTTTACTCCTCCATTATAGGGCGATACCGAGTTGGGCCAAGAATTTTGTTATTCGATAATGATAGAGCTCAGTTGGTCGAAAAACGGGAAATGAGGGGATTAGTACACAGATAATAATAATTATATAACTGGCCAGGCAAGAAATACCTGTGAGGCATTTCCCATTTAAATAGCAGCGTTGCTAGATTTATTTTGAATACCTGACACTTGTTCAGAACTAATAACTATAAGTGACAATTATTTTCACTATTAGCCAATTGAAAATCTAGTATCAGTACCCATAGCAATTTATTACTTTTTATGCTTTATTTGAATATAGGTACCTAGAGCAACGACGTCGTTTACTTTTATATTGATGTATAATTTTTCTGCTGTTTAGTACAAAATAATTGTAAATGCACTAAGGGCTTATGTATTTCCTAGAGTCTACAAAAATAATACATCAAGTATATTAATTATATTTACTTATTTATTTATTTTTATTTTTATTTAATGTAAAATTTCGGAATTTCTGTTAAATCTGGCAACGTAGTCATAAAAATGACTCGAAAAATAACCAACCAAGTCTCCACTGGCTTCAACGGTACCTAAAAATGTTTGGCCCAATTGAACTGTAGGATTATAAAACCCCCCATGATTCGAAAGGGCACTCAGGTAATATGGCGCAACTCGGAAATGCCGTTAAAAAAATTGGAAAAAATGTCTTCAATAGTTTAGAAGATATTCAATAAAATAGATTTTTTCTGCCAAGCTTAACTTGGTATAGGTACCTATCTCAAAAGTTAAGCGTTTCAAAGCAAAACTTTTATAGAAAAAAAATATTTTTACGAGTTCTAGAAAACGGACCCTATATTTCTTGATATTATATTTGAAGTGCAATTAAATTAAAATAGTAACTGTACAAAATACTTCCATGCAGGTAATATAATATTTAATTTACCTAAAATTAAGCTTTATCATTACAATTCGTCTAGGAAACAAAAAGAAAATCCAATAAATCCAGGGTTAATAAGTAAGAGACTTCCCCCTTAAAATAAATTTTGTATGACGTCCTTTCATCAACAGTGAGGTACTGTCAGGTCCTGGAGTCGCTGCTTTGTTATGAATCTCAATATCCAAAACTGCTATTGTTTTTCCCACTTTCAGGGTCTTTGCTTGTATCAAGATGCTGTCACCAACTTTTGCCGGTTCTGTAAAACTGAGAAAAATATAAACTACTTAAGTAAAAATTAAACAATACACATTATTACCTACATTTTTTACATGTTACCTACATGTTTTTTACTCCATCATTATTATTTAAATCAATTATTACTATTATCATAAATTTGGGGATTTTTATCACTGAATAACATTTTTCACTGCAAGCTAATAATTATTGTTATACATATAGGCGAGCATATAGTTAATGAAATCTTGAAATCTTTTCATCATTTTAGATGACAAAGCAGTAGGTACAATGAAATTACATTCCCGACTCGGGCCCAAATATAAATTTTCCTTCACGCAGTTTTCGGAAGTTCGAAAAGGTTGCTTAGCAACGGAATAAAATTCCAGAATAGAGTTTTTTTTGGGAATTGAAATTGTGCCGAGAAAGTCGACATTCCTGTGGATTTCAGGATGAAATACACCTATGATTTTACGCTTTGGAAGTATGTATTTCTGTTATAGACTGCTTCAAATCGCAACACAAAAGAAAAGGTAGACTGCTGGCAGACCGCTGAAAAAATTGACGTCTCTCTCAATAACAAAGCACAACATCTCTTTCTTTCAGTAAAAAATATAGGCTTTATAGATTGATTGGTAATATCGAAGAAGGCAAATGAAAAAGATGTGAGGCTTTTGAAACTCTTGGAAGCCGTATAAAAATGGTAAAGATTAGATTGTTGAAAAAGAAAAACTTGAAGCTAAATTCATGTTTTTGCATTCTTATTACGTTTCGGAAAGTAAAAATAATTTATATAAATTGTGAAAGTGTCATAACAACTCATGCAATACTTTAGAGTAAGTGAATAAAACTATCGAGGAAGTATTTTTAGTTTTGGTGGAATAATATGGTCGCATCAGGTTTTCAATTTCCATTCTCTATTTTAAGTTTTCCACCCTAAAGGAAATAATCATCTCAAAAACGAGTAGACTCAAAAAAAAGTTGGGATTATGGAAAATTTTGTAAGTGAGCAATATACAGGGTGGTCCAACTTAAAACGTCAGGACTTTACCAAACGATAGATAACGTTAAAATAATGCCAGTTTCTCTAATACACTTATAGCCGGGAAAGCTTCCTTTTCAAGATACAAGGGCGTTGAAGTTTTGGGAAAAAAATAATTTTTTGCGAATATTGTCAAAACGGCTGCTTTAAAAAAATTGAAATTTGGCACGCAGCATGAGCTAAGTATCTTTCATGATTTACGGCTTATGGTGATAAATCGCGAAAACCAGCGGCGGAGATATGGGTGTGCCATCGCCCCTTTTCAAAAAAAAAAATTGACGCCACTGACTCATTAACATATGTCCGAATGCACACTTTTTGAGATACAGGGTGTCGAAGGAATATTATTTTGCCAGTTTTTTGACAATATCTCGGGAACCGTATTATGAGATACAATGTTCAGCTCTCATACACACTAGGTATGTGCTCACTGATCCCCGTATTTTCGCCGTAAAATAAAGGTTTTAAAAAAATTCAGTGGCATAGGTTCAGGGTATTTTGAGGGTTTCGACCCCCTAATTTCTACGCAACTGGAATAAATGCGATTTTACGCAGCGCCTTTGAACCGTTCATGTTTTCTACACCAAAAAGGTATCTTGGTAAACGGCTCTGAAATTTTTCCAAAATGCTGTTGAAAAATCGTTAAAAAGTGATGTTTTCTCCGATAAAATGCCATTTTTCTCGGAAACGGTTCATTTTAGAGCCATTGCACCTTTTCGGTATAGAAAACATAGATAGGTTGAAAAGCGCTGCTCAAAAAACGCATTTATTCCAGTGGCGTAGAAATTAGGGGGTCGAAACCTTCAAAATACCCTTGATCTACGCCACTGAATATTTTAAAAATCTTTATTTTACAGCGCAAATAAGGGGATCAGTGAGCAAATAGTGTGTATGAGAGCTGAATATATTGTATCTCATACGGTTCCCGAGATATCGTCAAAAAACTGGAAGAAGTTTCTTCGACATCCTGTATCTCAAAAACAGTGCATTTCCGGACACACGTTAATGGGAAATTTTTTGTTTATTTCAGTCTGAAGAATCAGCCTGTGAAGTTTGGTCAACCTTACAGTAAACACCCTGTATATAATACTGTATTGCTAGTGGGGGTCGGAAGATGCAGGGAAATACCACGGTGCAGACATATCTTTCTATCTTTATCTCGTAAAATGTACCTCGAGTCCTACGCGCATGTCAGAGAATTGAAAACGCACAAGCCATCAGATTCGACCACCTGAGCCGTGACGCTTGCGCACTACGGGTCGAGGTACTCTAAAAAACAGATAGAGATAGTCGTTTGCTCTCCCAATGTGTCCGTGACACGTCCACTTACGGACGCTAGTAATATTGGAAGTATTAGTATTATATTATTATACAGGCTGTCGCAGCACATTCGAAGCGGTCTGTGTAGGTTTGTGTGAAGTTAGCAACGATTTCTCAGCCACGAATTCTGACGTGGATGAATATTAACAGCATCTTCCTATAAACTCTGTAAACGATCACATTCTAATCCCAACATAAAAATACAAGCGTCTGACTTGACTGGTAACTAGCCACGATCAAAAGTATGTAATTTTTTTTATATAGAAATACAATGTACGTGATATTATCTCTTTTCTGTTATGCTTTTTTCACTCTTACAACCCCCGAGTGAAGTGACATGTGCGTTAAAAAAGCAAATTTTTGTGTAATGTCCTCCAAAAGTCCTTTTTTCAAAAAATCCAGAGTATACTTCTGTCACCCTTAATTTGCGTTATGAAAAAAAAATTATAATTTTGAGAATTTATCTCGTATACCTGGCGCATTTATAATATCAATATTCAACCCCCTCTAACGGCCCTTGTATGACATGTGCGTTAATGAAAATTTTCATATAATATTCTCCGAAACTTCTGCTTTCCAAAAATCCAGAGTGCACTTCTGTCACCCTTGAACAGGGGTGGGGAAAAAATTATTAAAATTGAGAGTTCACCTAGTATACCTGACGGATTTATATCAATATTCATCCCCCTCTAACAACCCTTGTGTGATATGTGCGTTAATGCAAATTTTTGCCAAAAGTCCTCCGAAAGTCCCTCTTTCCAAAAATCTATAGTGCACTTCTGTCACCCTTATTTTAAGGTATGAAAAAAAATTTATAATTTTGAGAATTTATCTCGTATACCTGGCGCATTTATAATATCAATATTCAACCCACTCTAACGACCCTTGTATGACATGTGCGTTAATGAAAATTTTCATATAATATTCTCCGAAACTTCTGCTTTCCAAAAATCCAGAGTGCACTTCTGTCACCCTTGAACAGGGGTGACAGAATTGATATTATAAATGCGCCAGGTATACGAGATAAATTCTCAAAATTATAATTTTTTTTCATACCTTAAAATAAGGGTGACAGAAGTGCACTATAGATTTTTGGAAAAAGGGACTTTCGGAGGACTTTTGGCAAAAATTTGCATTAACGCACATATCACACAAGGGTTGTTAGAGGGGGATGAATATTGATATAAATCCGTCAGGTATATTAGGTGAACTCTGAATTTTAATAATTTTTTCCCCACCCCTGTTCAAGGGTGACAGAAGTGCACTCTGGATTTTTGGAAAGCAGAAGTTTCGTAGAATATTATATGAAAATTTTCATTAACGCACATGTCATACAAGGGCCGTTAGAGGGGGTTGAATATTGATATTATAAATGCGCCAGGTATACGAGATAAATTCTCAAAATTATAATTTTTTTTCATACCTTAAAATAAGGGTGACAGAAGTGCACTATAGATTTTTGGAAAGAGGGACTTTCGGAGGACTTTTGGCAAAAATTTGCATTAACGCACATATCACACAAGGGTTGTTAGAGGGGGATGAATATTGATATAAATCCGTCAGGTATACTAGGTGAACTCTCAATTTTAATAATTTTTTCCCACCCCTGTTCAAGGGTGACAAAAGTGCACTATAGATTTTTGGAAAGAGGGACTTTCGGAGGACTTTTGACAAAAATTTGCATTAACGCACATATCACACAAGGGTTGTTAGAGGGGGATGAATATTGATATAAATCCGTCAGGTATATTAGGTGAACTCTGAATTTTAATAATTTTTTCCCCACCCCTGTTCAAGGGTGACAAAAGTGCACTCTGGATTTTTGGAAAGCAGAAGTTTCGTAGAATATTATATGAAAATTTTTATCAACGCACATGTCATACAAGGGCCGTTAGAGGGGGTTGAATATTGATATTATAAATGCGCCAGGTATACGAGATAAATTCTCAAAATTATAATTTTTTTTCATACCTTAAAATAAGGGTGACAGAAGTGCACTATAGATTTTTGGAAAGAGGGACTTTCGGAGGACTTTTGGCAAAAATTTGCATTAACGCACATATCACACAAGGGTTGTTAGAGGGGGATGAATATTGATATAAATCCGTCAGGTATACTAGGTGAACTCTGAATTTTAATAATTTTTTCCCCACCCCTGTTCAAGGGTGACAAAAGTGCACTATAGATTTTTGGAAAGAGGGACTTTTGTAGGACTTTTGGCAAAAATTTGCATTAACGCACATATCACACAAGGGTTGTTAGAGGGGGAATTGATATAAATCCGTCAGGTATACTAGGTGAACTCTCAATTTTAATAATTTTTTCCCCACCCCTGTTCAAGGGTGACAAAAGTGCACTATAGATTTTTGGAAAGAGGGACTTTCGGAGGACTTTTGGCAAAAATTTGCATTAACGCACATATCACACAAGGGTTGTTAGAGGGGGATGAATATTGATATAAATCCGTCAGGTATACTAGGTGAACTCTGAATTTTAATAATTTTTCCCCCACCCCTGTTCAAGGGTGACAAAAGTGCACTATAGATTTTTGGAAAGAGGGACTTTCGTAGGACTTTTGGCAAAAATTTGCATTAACGCACATGTCATACAAGGGCCGTTAGAGGGGGTTGAATATTGATATTATAAATGCGCCAGGTATACGAGATAAATTCTCAAAGTTATAATTTTTTTTCATACCTTAAAATAAGGGTGACAGAAGTGCACTATAGATTTTTGGAAAGAGGGACTTTCGGAGGACTTTTGGCAAAAATTTGCATTAACGCACATATCACACAAGGGTTGTTAGAGGGGGATGAATATTGATATAAATCCGTCAGGTATACTAGGTGAACTCTGAATTTTAATAATTTTTCCCCACCCCTGTTCAAGGGTGACAGAAGTGCACTCTGGATTTTTGGAAAGCAGAAGTTTCGGAGAATATTATATGAAAATTTTCATTAACGCACATGTCATACAAGGGCCGTTAGAGGGGGTTGAATATTGATATTATAAATGCGCCAGGTATACGAGATAAATTCTCAAAATTATAATTTTTTTTTCATAACGCAAATTAAGGGTGACAGAAGTATACTCTGGATTTTTTGAAAAAAGGACTTTTGGAGGACATTACACAAAAATTTGCTTTTTTAACGCACATGTCACTTCACTCGGGGGTTGTAAGAGTGAAAAAAGCATAACAGAAAAGAGATAATATCACGTACATTGTATTTCTATATAAAAAAAATTACATACTTTTGATCGTGGCTAGTTACCAGTCAAGTCAGACGCTTGTATTTTTATGTTGGGATTAGAATGTGATCGTTTACAGAGTTTATAGGAAGATGCTGTTAATATTCATCCACGTCAGAATTCGTGGCTGAGAAATCGTTGCTAACTTCACACAAACTCTGTGTAGGCGAAACCTCGGGCGAAACATTATATTTTTTCAAAACATTTTTTGCAAATGCAAGTACAGGATCACAATGACCGTAATTTAAAATTATTTTGGAGTATACAGGTGTCCCATATGCCAGTGCCATATCAAAGTTATGTTTTTTTTTTTTAATATAGAATAGAATAGAATGAATGAGAATAGAAAATAGAATGCTCCTATTTTATTGTATTTTTAGATTAACTGAGAAGAAAAAATGAGATAGGCCTTTACAGTTGGTGTTTAAATTGAGAAGTTTCTGAGTTATAATTTATAAACAAGTAAAAATCGCAATTTCCGAAGTTCGTACGACAAAAACGGCTCTAGACAGAGAAAAACGGCTTACAAAACGTCTTGTAGTCAAACTAATTTTTATGATAAATATTTTCTTCGTGTAACAAAGCATGAAAATTGAAACGTTAGGTAGGTATAGCCACTTAAATTGACAACATTAGACTTCACCAAGCTTGAAATCGAAGGATTAAAGGATTCCCCTATCCTGTCAATCGAATTATCCTACAAACTTTAGACAATTGCAAAAAATGTTACAATCTGCAGCTAGAATACAATAACGCTCAAGAAAGTCGATAGTTGCGATTTTTTTGAAAATTTAAATTATTCTCGGAACTAAAAGCACGACTCCTTATGTTTTAAGCTCTTTATGGTTAAAATGGTAACGGTTACTCGTAGTCTTTGAATACGGTTTCTCTTGCAAATTGTAAACCTCATCTCTAATAATTTGAATTTCAATCGAAAGTTCTTATTTCATTCTCACCTGGCATGAAGGTCCTGTGAGACATGGGGGACGTTAAACCCCACTCGGGAATGCGATGCCAAAGCCCAGGAGGATATGGAGTCCATCATCGTTATAGCCAAACCGTTATGCAAGACTCCCTCTTTATTGGAATGTTCCTCCTCTATTTTAAGTTCGCATTCGCACACGCCATCGCCACACTTTAATATTTTTATCTGCAATGTAATAAACAATAAATTTCGAATAAAGGCAGGTTAGGTATTGTTTGTTTATGTAGATTCTACACACATAATAAACAAACAATCCTTAACCTAATAGATTTATTTATACCTTCTCTAAAACCTTGTCGAAGATCTTCTTGTTTCTGAAGCGGGAGGCTATCTTTTTCATAGCATCGGAAATCATTCTGGGGATAGATGCGTGGGGTTATAAGATTGACATCAAATTGATTTTATTAACGAGCTAAATTTGACAGCAGTAATGTTTTTAGGAACGAGACTGCGAATGAAATTACCTAAACGAAGTTCGCTGATGCTCGGGAGTTGGCAGACTCGGACTTCGAACTTCAGAAATAATGAGAAGTCCCCTCCTATGGCTCCTGCGAGTTCCGCGTCGCATAGAATCCTGGGTACCTACTAGTTACGTTGCGGTGTTGCCAGATTGAAATGTGATTAGTTATTCTGTTGATATGCAATACAAGGTGTTTCTAAATGGAGTACCATAAATTGGAGGACTTGTAGATAAAGTTAAAAAAATACGAAAATGTAGGAAAAATTTTTTTCGAAAAGGCTTTATTGATGAGATACAGGGTGTTAAAGAGTCGACCGACAGACCACTCTTTTGTTAATATTTGTTGAAACAATAACCCAACTGAGACAATTTTTTGTGTGTAACAACAAGTTATAAAGAGCAATAATCAGACAAATTTTCGGTTTATTTCAATAAGCCAGTGGCGTAGAAACAGGGGTCGTTTGACACTTTTCACTCTTTAAAAAAGTAAGGGCTAGGTTTTTTGATGTCTTATTACTTTTTTCTGAATCAACGGTCTTTTTACAATAAAAAAGCCATACTTGTTTAATTTGCCCAGAGGCGTCCGTTTTTGAGATATTTGCAATTTTGTGTCAAAAAAAAAAAAAAATGCATTTGAACGATTATCAAATCAACCAAAAATAATGTTTTCGTTGGAGCAGCGTTTAAATGCATGTGTACGTGCAAACGGATGACACTTCGAGCAATATTAGATAATCATTAGGTAATTTTATGTTAGGTATGTTTTGTTCAATTACTTATGTTTTGTTATGTGTTGAATAGTTTTCTTGACAATAAATATTATTTAATTTTCACTTCGGATATGAAATGTCAAACTGACAAGTAAGTCCAAAAATTAGTTTATTTAAATTTCAAAGCTATCTTCACAATTTTAATAAATTATTTAAATAAATTAAATAAATGAAATTTTTACGTGTATTTTACATAAAGCGACTGACGTCCTGCCACAAAATTGCAAATATCTCAAAAACGGACGCCTCTGGGCAAATTAAACAAGTATGGCTTTTTTATTGTAAAAAGACCGTTGATTCAGAAAAAAGTAATAAGACATCAAAAAACCTAGCCCTTACTTTTTTAAAGAGTGAAAAGTGTCAAACGACCCCTGTTTCTACGCCACTGGCTTATTGAAATAAACCGAAAATTTGTCTGATTATTGCTCTTTATAACTTGTTGTTACACACAAAAAATTGTCTCAGTTGGGTTATTGTTTCAACAAATATTAACAAAAGAGAGGTCTGTCGGTCGACTCTGTAACACCCTGTATCTCATCAATAAAGCCTTTTCGAAAAAAAAATTTCCTACATTTTCGTATTTTTTTAACTTTATCTACAAGTCCTCCAATTTATGGTACTCCATTTAGAAACACCTTGTATACAGATGCTAATAAGTGTTACAAAATGAAAGGGGATGTAGTAAATCCAAAAATAGGCGAAAAAATTGCTATAGACATGGGTCGTTGGAGCTTTAGTTTTCGAGATACAGGTGTTAAAATTTTTCGAAAAAATTAATATGTTTTGAATACACGCTCAGGCGTTTTTTCATTACCAATAATAAAGATTATTGTTTATAAACAGGGCCCTAACTGTGTAGACAAAAGACATATTTGCTCCACTCCGGTAATGTGGCTTCGAGATCAAGCGCATTTAGTCAGACATGAATTTTCTGTTCATAAATAATTAAATTACCGAACATTAACAACCAAGACTAGTTGGGATTCGAACCCAAACTTGACAGCGTAACACCCGGCCAAACCGTCGCGCTACCGCCAGCGCAAGTTTTAAACCTTAACAATTCAAGTTGTAATTATTAAAATTGCCTAAGAAAATAATGATATGATAGCAATTAATTACGTCACTATATTGGGTGGTTCCCCATCCAAATCAAAATCAGAAACATATTTCAGATATAATTCTGATCTGGGTCATTTCATAATTATGTCAACAAGGTTTCATTGCTGTGACTTCGAAGACGCCTATCAAGCAATCCTGAGACATACTCGTAATTATTTGAATAGAGAAGACATGACGTGCTGGCCCATGATGTTCGTTCGAGCTAATAATGCCAACCTACTCAAGGCTGTTTAGACTTCTTTGGCAGCGAGAGGTTGGGTGCTACATTATATTGGCACGAAATCGTGATCAATCTAAGATCTAAAGGGCACGCATGTTCCCCAGAATGTTCTGTGTGTATCGCTTATAACAACTAATATTTCTGTTAGCCAACACCTTCGAGTCTACGTAAGGTATCAAAGTTGTTCTTCCAGACCATGTATCAAATAAAGTGGTATCCATTCAAAATGTTTCACTACGCATGTCGTTTATTTGAATTTCGAAATGCTCCAAGTTTATAACAATTCACAGGTAAACGTGGTGATTCATGTGTGAAATAAACTAGTTCTCAGTTACCTCCAACCACTTACCATGATCTCTGTCTGGCAAAATATAACTATAAGCTGTATGGTGATCTTGGGCTCTATTTGATGGTGATCTAGGGACAAAGCTAATACTTTGGCAGGAGTGCTGGACTGGAATGTGAAAGTTTTGATAGCGGTATGCGCACTGGGGTGTCATTTTTGGACTTGACTAAGGCTTTTGATTGCGTGCCCCATAGCATATTGATCAGGAAGCTGAGTGTTGCGTATAGACTTACTGCCAAGAACTCAATTGTTCTTTTTGTATAGTAAGTCACGCGCTTTGGAATTTTGATTAATTTAATTACTCGAAGGACCAGCGGGAAAATAATTAGGGGAGCAATTAAGGGGTATAATTTCTAGGATTATAATTATGCACCTACCTTAAATATCCCATGTAGACAGCTTAGTGAGCTTTCATTTGGCAACCAGGGCCGAAGATACTATCGCGTCACATAGCACATGGATTGCAATGTAAACACTCATCTTATGTATACACCCGGACGTGGACCGACCGCGACGACAGTTACAGTTCTTCTCATTCTCTCGGGTGAAGTGGTAAGTGGTAGGCACCCTCTGGCTGTATGCCCATAGGACGTGGTCTCGCGCACCATGTTGTCATGTTCCTCTCCCCCCCGTGCATAATTCAAAATAAGGAGGGAATTATATGGAAAAGGGAAACATGGGAACGGAACACTGAGTTTTTACAAATTTGGAGGCGAGTCATGTCAGATGATTCAGTTTTACTTGGCTAACGGAACTCAAACGGTTAAAATTAATAAAAGAGTGTCAGATGAGTGTGAAGTGGACATGGGAGTACACCAGGGATCAATTCTGGGCCCCTTTCTTTTTACGGTATACATAAATGATCTTCCTAGGTATCTGTAGGATAACAAACCAATTTTGTATGCTGATGAAACTTCTCTCCTGGTCGCGCAACCTGACTTGAGAGCTGCAGACGCGAGATGGCGAGGGGTAAGTCTAAATATGGGAAAGACCGTTGATTGGGCTGGGGAGTGATGTTGAGCGTGGCGTGTCTTGCGGGTTTTTGGGCGTGCATATTGATTCTTCCTTAATGTGGGAGAAACAGGGTGGTAAGGTTGCGGTCAGGGTGTGTCAGGGGCTTTCTTGCTCAGACAGTTGTCTGGTGCTTTGCCTGACGTCACATTAAGGGAGGTTTATTTTGCCGTGTGTCAGTCTCACTTGTCTTGTGGGATTTTAGTATGGGGACACGCCAAATTTTAAAATTTGGCAAGCTAAAAAAGTCGCGACCTAAAATCGCAGGGTAAGACATCGTTTGATCACCGACAACATAAAACTGCAGAGGTATAATCAGGTCATTAACAACAACTACCTTAGAACCCTCTATATCTAAAACTTACTTATTAATACCATAATACTTTCGGTCTACTTCTTCAGGGATATCTATGCAATTTGGAGGCAAATTTTTTTTATCAAACTAATAGGACTACTTGTATCAAGAGTAGCTTTTAATGTAACCTGAAACATGTTACCCTCACTTCCTTCTTTAAACGTTACTGGTATCTCATAAGCATTTACTGTCAATTTTTTCTGAAGAACTGCTTCTCCCGGATCAGGTTATTGTTTGACACTCGCTTGCCTCTCCCTCTCGATCACCCCCATGGTGGAGTCCGCTGGCATACTAGCAGTAGTAGCGGTATGGTGTTGGCTTCCTTTGCTTTCGTTCGGGACAATCCTTGATCTGGTGATCTAACTTTCCACATTCAAAACAGCTACCTACCTCGTTCTCGTTTGGGTTTCACACATAGATCTGCCAAATGATCAGAACTGAAACAATTAAAACATTTTCTTTGATTTGCCTTAATACTTGGTACAGCCACCTGTTTGCTTGAAAATGAAGCTACTGGGTGTGGCTTCTCTCACTTTGAGTAACGTTTGACATAATTCTCAGCAGATCAGCTAACGACTTGACGTCTTGCATACGGGCTTGCGATTGTAACGTCTCATTCGTAAATAAATAATGTAAGCAATCAATTCTTCTTCTGCATGACAGTCCTACGTTATTTCCTAGTGTTACGTTCTCATGGAAATAGATTGAGAACTTTTCACCCCTTTGCGTCTACGGGCTTCAAATTTCTTCATGAGGGATACTCGATTTACTCTGCACGAAAATACCTTCTCCAGCTCGACCTTCAACTCAGTGCATGACATTGTAATCAGCTCCAACTTAGAATGGTATCAGGCCTTAGCTTGACCCATCACCTTGCCAACTTCGATCAATTGCATTGTCATATCTGGCACCTGATAATTATGGCGTAATTCCGGTAATTATGGCGTAAAAAATTCCGGTAGAAGGGCGGTTATTTCTGAATTTGAAAAGGGCTTCTCGTGACGAGGATGTGGTTTTGCATCCGGATCTCGCTGGGATTTCTGGTCTATAGTTATGGCTCTAGCTACCACAATATGTACTAGATCATCAATACTTATTTGGGGACCTCCTGGTCCTGGAACTGGCCCTCTTCCTTGCCGATATCACTTTCAGCTTAGGTATCCCGATTATTATTCCGGCACCCCACACCCGAGAACTGTAGTAATAAATAAAAACACACACTGACTGCTCCAATAGAATAATAATAATAATCTTGTAACTTGTAATAATGAAGGGAGAACAATAATTAAACACAATAATGATACATCACTTTATTTCTCCTTTTTCGCCATCATGATGATAATGGCACAGAATAGATACAATCAGAAGCTAAACTCGCCGGCGGCGCCTTTGATCTTTTAGAGACAAGCCACACCTCTAGCGGCCATTGCTTCAGAGTAGAAACGCAGGCCCGCCACCTATTCTGTGGGCCCGCATTCAAAACTAATGAAAGCTCATCTCAAATCATGGCGGATCTCTATGCGCCGAGTAGATGCGCGAACTCGGTATTTTTATTGAAGTTTATATTCTGATTGTACCTATTCTGTGATAATGGCTTGTTCCACGCACTCAGTATCAACCACGGTGTAAGATATATAGGTGAGTGAACGAAGCACGTATTTCAACAGTAAAGCGCGCGACGAAAACCTGAACCTCAGTGTATGAGAGAGTCTTGCCAGCTGGGCTCTGACCTCTTGCTCTTACACATGCAAATTGCCATTATCAGGGTGTCATGCTACTCAATTTTATTATTTTCTGAAGAAGCGATAAGCAAAAATGGGTAGAAACTGTGATTTGCCTAATTGTAGAAGTTGATGCGATGAAACTATAACGGGTATTTCATCGAGTGACATTTTAACATTTAAATATTAATAAAATTAGAACATAAGAGCACGCGTTTATCAGCGAATATGCGTGAATCATTTATGCTAGCGCTTGTGCGCTTGTCCGAGAGAAGAGTACGGCAGAACTAACCATTGCGAGCGAGAGCAACAAAACAAATGGGTAAAACAGATGTAACGTGACGAGTGGTGACGATATCGGGTCGCACTGGGGAGTCTTGTTCCAACACCTTAGTTATCTTACACCGTGGTATCAACCTATCGTTCCATCAGAACTGCCAACCTCTACAGGATGCTCATTCAAGGCGGAAAATTCAAATTCAAAATTATTTACCAGTCACTGCAGCAATAACTTACTACTTTAAGCTACACAGTCACATGCTGTGTACAACCTAGCAAGGACTTATGGTTTATTATTGTGCTTCGTACCTGAAGAAGGTTTCTATCTAATTCCTATTTCACAGAGTTTAATCCGCCTCTGTAGAGAAGAATAGAAATGTTTATTCTCAACTCAGTCATAAATAACAAGTACCTACAGTTGACCATCTTAGTGCCTTTTGCCACATTTAAAGGCTTTACTACAAAAATTATTGCTTTATAAATTTTTTATTTTTTATGTCACAGCCTGTTGATGTTTATTGCTAATTATCTCTAATTATGTTAAGAGTTTATTGATATAAAAAACCAGACATTTTTTGCCTAATTAGTTTTTCGCGACTGTTATGTACGCTTAATTAAGCTCGCTACAAACATGCTGATTAGATCATATTTTAAGGCATTAAATTCTTCATGAATGTGCCGCGAATAAAATCTCTAATTGAATAAATAAAAAGTTACTTTTCGCTATAATCTATACGGTGGAACATTCTGTATAGGTACTTAGTCAAATACCCCGCTGAGATCGCATAGAATTCTACCAGGACACTTATCTTCCGCTTTCAAACCAATAATTTTCTCTTAAAAACTACACAATGATCCTTGACGAACTAATTCTAAATCCGAACTGCTTTTTTTTGTCAAAATCTGCAACTTGAGAAAAGTTTGCAATCTAAAAAGAGAACAATGCTCGAACGTCTATTATTGTGATGCTGAAGCTGGTCAGTGACGCCTGAGTGTAGCTTTTCATTGAATTTGGACGAAATTTCCTTTTGAAAATGAAAGAGTTAGTAGATACAGCTATGGTGGCAAAACTCATTTTCAACAAATCAGTCGGAATGTTATCTTATCACACTTGCCGTCTCTCATTGCCAGTGACGGCGAAAACATTTCATGGGTGCAGTCTTTTTGTTAAAAAGCACATATTTTATTACGGAATTTTTTTGTTGAGAAGCAAATTAATTCGAATACACTTATTTACTATTAATATTTATAATTACCCACTTAATTTACTCGCAACAGTAATAAAAATAAAGTTTCCCCTTATCGCACAGTTGTCAACGTTAAAAATTACAAGTCCCAATCCTACTGACAAAAACGCCTCATCAAGAGCTTTCATAATTTTTCCGGACTCCACCGACTGCACTGGTGTAAAAAACTCGCCAACTAAACGTCCCGCAGGAGCAGATGCCAGCCAAGGAGATAATAAGTTTCCGGACGATGGAAAACCATATGCGGTATCCGGATAATGGTTATTGGAGCCGGGACTAGGTCCTGAAGGATTGTTAATTATTGAGGATTTCGGGCTTTTATCAGTCCCCTGACAGGACCTTAGAGACAACTTAGGTTCGTGATATGTCATGTCATGTGATACTTGATGATGGAGGGGAATTACGGGAAATGGGAAATGTAACCTCCGGCGGGGGTTAAAGTTCTGTTAGTATGAAACGTGCATGGTGTGCATGTTTCCCTGGAATATATACATATATATTATACAGGATGGATTACTGCTTGGATAATCAATCGATAATGATTATAACTAATGATACTCTAAATAATTACGGTCGCTTGAACCAGAGGATACACATACAAGAAGATTAAATTAACGAAATGTAATGCTCGTTGACATTCATTTATTTATATTGAGTACCGGGTATGTAGACACAACCAATACAGAATAGAGCCACATTTTGTGTTCTCGTGTTTCTTATAAATCTTCATTCTGGTTTTATCGAGGCATCTGAGAGGCAGGTGGTCTGGACAGCATCTTGACCTAATAAGATCTGACAACTCAATTAAGAAATAAGATGACCCCTGCAGGTATGGTAGAGTTCGGAATCGGGTTGATTTTTTAATGTGATAATTGCTAAAACAAAGTCTTTTGTACGATTTATTGCCCTGTTCTGGTTCTTGAATATAAATTATTCCTACCTTCAACATATTTTCAGGTAAAAATAGATAATAATCGCGAATAAGAGCCAAGAATCTAAAGGCTCGGAAATTCCATAGAACACGGGGTGAGGGAAAATGTTTAATTTACGCTGGAAGACAGATTGAAGCCAGGAACAGGAATCCAACAAAATGCTTCCTTACAAAGTTGTCCTTAGAAAATTCTAGGTAATTTTGATCTATTTATCTGAGAATCGTTCAGAGAATTTCCAATAAAATTCACTGTTTGCTTGCTTCTGTTACATCCCTCTCGTGTTTTTCACGAAACAGTTCGTTTCCTACTGCATTATTACATTCCATTAGGGGGAATCGTTGTAATTTTTTGCACACTCCTCTTTGGAGCATCACCAGTAAACAGAATGAATGGGATTGTATCTTTTCTTTAGGCGCAGGCAGGAGGCGTCCTTGAAGTAACGTCGGAGCTGCGTTGCTTAGACCAGAACTTGGGGAAAGTGAATTTCCTTTCAGCAGTGACAAAAACAACCGAGAAACCAGATAGGAGTTAATGATTCGGACAGGGTTATTTTTCAGCACCTCAACGCCCTGCAAAAAGTCCACAAAGTTTGAATATAAATAGGGTAACATTTTGAAATGGAAATTCGGTAATTAACCAGCCGAATCTTAGGAAAATACTACCTTACGTTTAGTTTTTTTAGACTTTGAAAAAATCGACTAATTTACATCTCTGCGGAGTAAAGAAATGATACTAAACGGCAATGCATCACATTATTGTTTATTTTAATAGGTCGTTTCGCTCTGAATATTCTGCTCAGTTTAACTTAAAGAACGATTGTAATAGCTGGAAAACAATAGAACTGTTACAAAGAAACAGCTGGAAAAATATCTCATTAAAATAGTGTGAATTATTTTTTTTTTAGGACGCAGCGAAGACTTTTTCTGAAGGTACCTACCTATGCTAGAGTATTTTAATTAAAGTTCTTGTAAAAAACAGCAGTGATAATTATTTTAAAATCTTTCAACTGTACCTACCTAGAGAGTTCTGAATCTGAAAACTCGATTTTCCTATTTTTCGTCTTTCTATTCTCTCTCATTTACTAATAAGAATTAGAAGGAAATGATTTGCCCATTCTTAGACACTTTTTTAAAAGGAATGCAGTGGTGTAGCAATTTTTTTTTTCTTTATGTGTATTTAAAAAAACATTTTAAAAATATTTTTTTTCCAAAAAGCAACGAAACTAAATCAACTTTATATCATTGTAAGAGGAAAAAATTGTCATCCTGATGATGCCAAAGCCAAATATGGCTTTCCATTAAAAAATATAACTTTACGTCATAACTCGAATAAGTAGGTAAAGGTACCTACTTATAAAAAAAATAAAAAAGTTACTACGTTTATGTAGAGAATATGTAAATTATTTTCTTCCAATTCATTTAAAAAATGAAAAGCGAAAAATCGGTAAATCGAGTTCTTGCAAATAACTCGAAAACAAAAGACGACAGCCAAAAGAGATCGAGAATGCGCGGTCCATTTTTTTATATCTCTTCAAATTATGGAGATTCCCCATTAAAACATCGAAATTAGTCGCACCCCGTGTATTAAAAATGTGATTTGTTTATTCTTGAGCTACCATGTAAAATCTTTATTTATTGTGTAATTTTAACTGTATTTCTTTTAAATGGTAGTACTTGTAGATATAGATGTAGATTGTAATGTAAGCCTTCGGTAGGTGTGCACTGCTGCGACCTGTTGAGATCTATTGTGGCCTCCCTATAGTTAGAGCTCCTCTTCCAGCTCTAGTTGTTTTACCAACTTCCAGAGTCTGTTGGGAGATCTTATGTATCTCTCTGGCGTAGGTCTTTAAGCACCTAGGCACAGGAACCGGGACCTAGCTAGCCCTTCACAATGACAGTGTACCTGTTCCTCCGTTTCTTCGTCTTCGAGGCAGAAGCGGCATTCCCCGTCGTCTGCTCTTCCGACCCTGGTTATGTTTTTGGGAGTCGACAGTGTCCTGCGAGCAGGCCTACCGTTATCCTCAGTCTGGTACGACTGAGGCCTAGTAGGTTTCTCGGAACCGCGTGCGAGGGTTCTTTGATGAACTTCTTCGCATGCCTCTGCCCTATGGATCTGTTCCATTTGGCCAGAGTTTCTGAGAGCATCCACTTTTTTATGGTGATTCTCTTGAGGCTTTTTTTCACGCCGCAGTAGGGTTCGGGTCCGATGGGGGCAGTCTCTGATAACTTCCGAGCCAGTGTATCCGCCTTCTCGTTACCCTCTAGCCCTGAGTGCCCTGGTATCCATACCAGAGTGACGTTGTTAGTGTCAGATATGTCCTCCAGGGCACTCCTGCAGTCAGATCGCTATTCTTGTGTGAATCAAGTTAAGCCCTCTTTACCTTTAGCAGAATGCTCGATAGCAACCCTCTCTGCACCGAAACACCGTGGTGTTTCGGCCAAGACTGCTCGCCATTTTAACTTCTTTTGATTTTTCGTACACGCCGGCTCCAGTACCTTGGTGCGTTCTGGAACCACCCGTGTACCAGATCGAGTGAGCTAACACTGGGATCATGTTTTTCCATCCTTCCTGTCAGGGAAGAGGATGTGGAATTTGTTGTTGAAGCAGATATGAGGTGGTATCTCGTCACTAGGCATACCCAGGATGGGATCTGCCTGGATGGACTCTCTCAGTCCTTGTTGGGTAGATTCATGCCTCCGTATAACCGGTGGTTGTCCTGTCATGAGTCTGCAGATGGTCTGCTTCACTGTACCTTGTACATATATGTGTAATGGTGGAAGATTGAGTAAAACCTCTAGTGCTGCAATTGGCGTTGTCCTCATTGCTCCTGTTATGCTGAGGCAGGCTAGCCGTTGAGTTATTTCCAGGAGCTTTTGCCCCTGCGGCTGCATAGTTTTCGTCCACCATACCACTGACCCGTAGGTTATCATCGGTTACGACCTGAGTGTATAGCCACTGGGTCATTTTAGGGTTCAAATTCAAAAACAGCACAACTTTTGCCGCAGAGTCTTCTGCATCTGCCTAGGCTTATGGCAGCTCTCTGGGCCATTCTAGTAAGGTGTTGATTCCATGTAAGACTCTGGTCGAATATTACTCCCAGATACTTCGCTTCTGTTGCGTATGGAATCTCCTCCCAGTTTAGCGACAGTCGATGTAGTCAGACGAGATTTATCTTTTTGGTAAATAAAACCACTATGGCTTTGGACGGGTTGATGGAGAGTCCTTCCTCAACGCACCAGTGGTTAACCTTGTTTAGTGCTGATTGCTCTCCGAGACCGTGGCCGGGAACTTGCCCCTCACCACGAGTATCTAAGGGAGCAGAACCCCTCATTGGTCAGCGTTCTTAAAAGGTCGTCGACCAGCACAGTCCACAGCAGAGGAGACAGGACCCCTCCCTGCGGGCAGCGCCTGGTCGTTTTTAAGGTTCTGGAAGCACCTCCTGATTCCGAGGAGATTTGCCTAGTTATAAGGCTCTCCTAGATCCATCGACAGACGGTGTTTAGTACTCCTTTCCCTTGTATTGCTCTGATCCGGGACCCGGTTGTGACGTTGTTAAACGCCCCTTCCACGTCTAGGAACAGGGCGACGGCTATTTCTTTGTCGTCAATCGACCTCGAAATAAGCCTGCTAAGGTCATCTAACTTGGTCAGTAGTTAGAAAGGCGCCTTATTCCTACAATATCCAAGATGTACTATCTGTTTTTACTGTTTAATAGTAAAATTACCAGAATTCATACTAGGGATTCTTTTACAAAAACAAGACCTACTATAGATTTACCATCTATAAGAACGTTTCTGTACTAAATTATATAGAAACCTGTTTTATTATAACCGATTTTATAGTCAAATTAACATTTAAAAAATTCATATTAGCGAATTTTTTAGATAAAATCTTGGCACGCCACTGGCTTCATTTTTCATCATATTGAATGTTCAATTATTATGATATCTTAGCATCCACACATTACTTGACGTATATCCTAGCAACCACATATTTACGTATTCTACAGGGTGAGGCGCGAGAACCTTAGAGCATTTTTATATGGAGAAGTCCTGGGAGTAGAAGTCTAAAAATTTGTATATGTATAATTTCGATTTTGACGAGTTGGACTAAAATATTTACAACCCCTCACCATTTCCGGTTATACCGGAAGTTGCAATCAACTTTCTTATTTTAGATGGGACACCATGTATATTATTGCATTTTCAGATTGCCTGAAAAAATGTAATAAAAATGGTGTTTGTAGTTCAAAATTGGAACGAGTGGTTTATGAGTTATAAACAAATGAAAATCGCAATTTTCCATTTTCAAAGCAGCTTAGGTCGAAAACTGGTCAAGATAGATGAAAACGGCTTACATGTCCCTATCTTAACTTTTCACATAGTATCTTATGGTGCTGATGAAATTTGTATACAAAGTGATGAAAAATCAGCGATTTTCAAAAAAAAATTATAAAAAATATTTTTTTTGTCGGTTCTCTAGCTTAGTACCTATATAAAAAGTTAGGATAGGGACATGTAAGCCGTTTTCCGATATCTTCATCCGTTTTCAAGCTAAGCTGCTTTGAAAATGAAAAATTGCAATTTTCATTTGTTTATAACTCATTAATTGGTCGTTACAAATTTGAACTGTTAACATCATTTTTATAACTTTTTTCCAGGCAATTTGAAAATGCAATAATATACAGGTTGTCCCATTTAAAATAAGAAAGTTGATTGCAACTTCCGGTATAACCGGAAATGGTGAGGGATTGTAAATATTTTAGTTTAGCTCGTCAAAATTGAAATCATAAATGTACAAACTTTTAGACTTCTACTCTCAACACTTCTCCATATAAAAATGCCCGAAGGTTCTCGCGCCTCACCCTGTATAGCAGCCACACATACGTACCGTTTCCTTCATCCATATTGTAGGCCAAGCTCCAAAACTACCAGACTCTGACAAAAAATAGTAACGACCACGATACACCTAGCGTGATGAGTAACGGGATACCGCTGGTGTTATAAAATACAATTTTGCTTATAAAATAAAAACCAATGAAACAATGTAAAATGGACTCAATAGACGAATTGTGGGAAATTAAAATATGAAGAAAATGAGAGCCAAAGCAAACCGATCGGTTCATTGGGAACCAAAATTATTAAGAACGGAAAAAATAACGTTTTTTCAAAAATCTAGCCTTGCTGCAAGATGCTCTGCGAGGTATAAAACGTCAATCTTCGTATTCCGTTTAAATGCTGAAAAATAGGTAAAAATTGCATAAATGTGCGAAAACGGCGAACTGTCCTCGCATCTGCTGTTCTACCGCCATTCCACGACCACTCCTGCGCGCTCGGACGTCTTCGGCTTCGGTTTGTGCGCAATTTTTACCCACTCTTCAGCATTTAAATAGAACACTAAATAGCTGAACACTTCTCCTCTCCAAATCCGTTTGTTAAATTGGTGGCTGTCCAATCTAAAAGTGAACACTCTTCTTATTGTCCTCACTATTTTTTAGACACCGAATGTGGCACCATCCGTGAAGATTTTTCCTTCCCACTTCACAGACCGGAATCCTCGACACAGTACAGAAAGGTCAACTCCTTAAAGCAATAACTTCACATCGTTGAAGTCGAACAGCTGATGATGTCACACCGGGCAATGTGGGTCGCGTAATGGCACGCTGAAACCTTGTTGTTTGAAGAGTCCTTCTTTTTCTGTAAGCATACTCGTATTGACGTGAATAATAATCGGTACCTACTATAATTTTCTTATTTTATTCTTTTAAAGTATTTTGTTATAGTCTCATCTCGAAATCGTCAAAAGGTACTGTCCAATTTTTATAAGAAGGCGAAAGGCTAGGCTAGGCATCTTTGGGAAGATTTTAACTGTTCCACCATATCAGACTAATAGAAATTAAGTCAGTGCCGTGGTGAACTGTAAATACACAGCCAGTAAATATTTTAAATGATTGCGCTTTTGCATGTTCGATGAACAGTGGAGATAATCTTATCAGCCTTATCTGATTGGTTGTTTTTTTTTAACGTGGACACCGACTGACATTGTTGATATCGGAGAAGAAATATTTATGGATTCGGAGGTAGTAACTAACGTATCTGCGCACTAACCAATTCTCGTCAAACTCTCGCCTTCCTATAAAATTTATATTTTACTTCATTATAATAAAACATATTCCTTGATGTTTATATGGACTTTATATACCTACAGATATGAACGTATATTTCGAAATTGATTAACCACATTCTGTAGGGTCATCACCAAGCATATAATTTAAGTACGTGTAGGTACTAAGAGAAATTTTAATACACATTATAAATTAATTTTATTATTTATTGATATAGGTAATAAAATCGAGATTAGAATTCCCGCGCCTGATGAAACGGATCTCATTCCTAGTAGTCAAATTATAAATTAAAAATAATTTAGCTTTATTAGACCACTAATGGAACAGATTTCTGATATGAAAATTCCTTCATTATTATATTAATATTACAAAAAGCATTATAAAGATTTTAGTTAATGGATTGTAAGAACGTCTCGTAACCCTATAATTATTTTTTATAACATCAGTAGCACCAGCATCAGCACCAGCACCATCTCCAACATTCAATTCCGTGTATCTCAGTCGTCACATGTTACGAACCTATCAATAACGTGCAATTTGGGTTGGTAATACTGGCATGATTTTACATCGTGGGAATTTTTTTAAGACCACCCAGATCCAGTGATTTAAGTTGGATAATATTCGGATAAGATAAAAGCAGTGTGAATTGAGAGTTTGTTTCCTTATACGTTTGATAAGAGTGGAGATCATTATTTTGGTTAATTTTGATTCCAAGGAGAGGGGATATTAATGCGACAAAACTGAAAATCAACAGCAGCTCGACTTTTGATAAATTCAAATCAATGTCCGAATGAAATAAGGCAAACATTTAGCTATTCACTTTTCATACTTTCGTATGGTCTCATCTTTTTTATTTTATCTTGTTGAAAATTTTATAGTTCTACCGTGTGTCCCTGGATAAGTGAAAATACTCTTATAAAAGACAAAAAAATTTTGATTTTAATTTTAATTTTTTGGGGTTCAGCTCTGCTTGGTTAAAGAGTAATTTCGAACAAAATTTTAGTTTTGAAAAATCAAGCATGCCTTGGAAATTAAAAAAATACATTTTTTCTATGGAGTAAAGTGCCTTTTATGTGGCAAATACAAATAAATGTTATTTGTAACAAAGACTGATATTGACAGATTGCTATGGATACAATTTGGTTTTTCCATGGCAGTCTTTGTTAAAAATGAAATTCTTCGATTTGTGAAATAAATGTAAAAAATAAAAGTTGACCTATGATTTTGAAATTTGGTATGAAGATCCAAATGTTGATTCTTAACAACTTTTTCAAATAACATTTTGTCGTATTTGCCACATAAAAGGCACTTTACTCAACAGAAAAACCGGTTTCTTGGAAATTTCCAAGGCCTGCTTGATTTTTCAAAACTAATATTTTGTTAGAAATTACCCTTTAACCAAGCAGGGCTGAACCCGAAAAAATTAAAATTAAAATCAAAAAATTTTTGTCTTTTATAAGAGTCGTTTCACCTATCCGGGGACACACGGATCAATGTCCGGGGACACACGGATCAATGGGTCTGATTTTTATTTTTTTCATTTAGATACAATTTTAGTGCAATTTTTTCCATCTAGAACGAATTCAATTCGAAATGTTCGAGCCAAATTTCAAATTTAATTTAGTTATTACAGTTTATTATTTTTCAATCCTGAAACGAACTATTTAACCCTTAGAGGGGAAAAATAGTCGTTGAGAGCATGAGACAGTAAAAGACAACAAGGGTCGTAGGTTGAGTCGCTAGTCTGAGAGGGTCAACAATAACAAGCACGTCAGCAGAACAACAGGTACTCTTTATTGAAAAATATAAAATATCACAATTATTAATATTACACTCTTGAGCACGGTTAACAAATAATAAAACAACAAGAGCGTGCGGTTTAGCGGAATGACTTGGTCGGGTGCTAATAGTTCACAAGGCACGTATCTTCGTATGGCCCTTCGGAGTTCGGAGCGAGCTACAAGTCTAGCTGTTAGTAGACTGGATCTTCAGGCTTGGCTCCGGAACTTGCTTCGGTTCGAAAGGTGGACTTGGTATTGAAGAAAATCTGCCTTGGTATGGAGATTCTGCTTGGCACGGGAAAAGCAGTTGCCTCCGGGAATAAAATTGCCTCCAGGGAAAAATTGCCTCCAGGGAAAAATGGCCTCCAGGGAAAAATTGCCTCCAGGGAAAAAGCAAGCCAAAAACGTGGGTGATTCTTATAATAATTCACGTGAAAGTTCACGTCGCCATTTCAGGAAACTTAAGGTGTTTGCGGAACCTTCATCCGCGACTTTCCAGGAGAGAAAGAAAGTGAAAACGCAGGTATGATGATGAAACGCACCTGATTTCAACTCGACAGTCGAGGTCGACGAGACTCGACAGCGCAGTCGACGAACTCGAGGCCTCCAGTCGGCCGGTGCACTAAACGCCACCATCACTCACTCACTACGCGCGCCCGCCGTTGTCTCCGTGTTGCTGGCATTTAGCCGGTACGTACAAGGTGTACGTTACAATCCAAAGTAAACCGTTTTTGAAATATTTCACTTTCAATTTTGGATGTTGCCGTGTTTGATCGTGACATCTGAATAAAGCCAAAATTGAAACTATAAAAGTGTACAAAATATAAAAATGAATAATAATTCATTATATTATTTCGTAAGTAAATTTACAGGGTGATATTTTTAAAAGTTGTCATTTGAAATGTATTTTTGAAATTTTGAAATGTAATATTGGTAAATGATGTAATGATAATGGACAAACCTATGTTTTATTTAGTTTTATACTTTTCGGTTCATTTTTTTTTTTGTTAGTTTTAGTTATTCTTTAGAATGATTTTTTGTTAATTTTCTTTTGTATCATTAATTATTTTGTTAACCAGTCTCACTTGCAGGTGACACTGAACACCTTTGTGGGAGTTGCGTGAGATTTTTTCCCTGCAATTAATTGTATAATTTACTGGTGTTAATAAATTAAAAATTGAAAATTGAAATTGAAATGTCTTTAAAACAAAAAAAGATATCGAAAAACTCAAAAACCATTTCAGTAATAGGGACGGGGAAAAAAGACGTAGTAAATGACTCACCCCCATCAACTCTTTAAAGCTTGATCGACCCCAATTATGAAATTTCAAATTGCAACCCCCTAATTTCGATAGGTACGTCATCTTAAAGGAAATTCTCGTAGAAATACTATGGTGCTTCTTGTTTTTAAATCGATTCGATTCGAACATCGTTTCAAAATCGATGAAGATTATTTTTCAACGAGCGAAAAATCAAGGCCATTATAAACAAGGGCGAAACCTTCAATACGACTCGTAGTTGAGTGTTCGCACGTCTAAGTGAATAATAGCTATCTCTGCGAGAAGGCGCTATTTTCTCTACAATTTGATGAGAAAATCGTCAAACAGCTTTGAAATAATTATATTATGTAATAACACACCAAGTTCCTATAACACGTCCAAAGTAATTATGCTTATTGACAGCTCGCGCCGGCTGGCTTGCGTGCTATATTAATCCAAGAGACTGGCATTTAAAAGTTAAGACAAGCGATAATGTGCGATCGTGTTACTTCGTTTGCTGTTCAAAGGTGTTCCTGTCATTATCACCCCATGTGTTATTTCATTCGGTATTCGAGTGAACGCGACTTTCTGAACCTGTCGAGCTGTGATTGGCTCTTACTTACTCGTGATTTTTCGTTTATTATTTTACACGCTGAACTGTGATTGACTCCTATCCGCGATATCTTACTTCATGAGGAATGTACGTCATTATTAAACACAAACCAGCAGAATAATAAACTTTTTCTTCAATGGTCGTAGAGAATAATACCTATATTCTTCAACGAGCGAAGAATGATAGCTATTATCCACGAGAACGAAAATTTCAACAAGAGCCGCCAGGGGAGTTTTGGAACGTTTGAGTAGCCTATTCTTCGCCAGATGAAGACACTATTTTCTCTTCGACCTTTTGAGAAAATCATTAGTTAAAAAGAAACTTTTCGATGTACTTATTTTCTTGATATTTGCGTTGTCATCTTTTACTAAATTCCCGGTCATTTCAATTATCAATAAAGGATATTCTTGAATGGAGAGCAACTCCGAGGTCATTTCTTATCACACCACCACCCAGTCATTTTATACAGGGTGTTAAAAAAATGAAGGATAAACGCTTTAGTACTATTTTAGGGGACACTCAGTAGAGTATGAGAAAAATTATTTTAAAAATTCTTGTCTTCAATTTGGTGAGATAAAAAATGTCAAAGTTAACATTTTACTATCTTTGTTTTTCAATATTTTAATATTTTAAAAGCTAGATTTTTTTACAGCTAAAAAAAAGAAAAGAAAATCGAACTGTCAAAACAGGATCAGTAAGGTTAGGCCATCTGACATTTTATTTTTTACGAGAGCCAACACAAATCATATAAAATTAAAAAGTACAATAATACCAAATGCCAGCTGTTATCATGTTAAACGTTGCCAAATTTATAGCTCAATATTTTGCTTATGTGTTTTAAAACGAAGCTCAGGATTTTTTAACATTATTTTTCCCGTACTCTACTGAGGCCCGGTTGTACCATCCAAATTCAACGGCGGTTCAAAGTTGAACCAAGATCAGCGTCACATTTGTGTTGTACCACGTCGGTTCAGTACTGAAATTGAAATCGAGTTCAACTGCCGGTTCAGTTGAACGCGGCCGCCGGTGAACTTAGTTCATCTTTTGAACTCAGTTCAGTTGATCCAGAGTTCACCGGCGAATGGTATAACCTGGCCTGAGTGTCCCCTATCCGTCATTTTTTTAACACAATGTATATTGTTAAATATTTTCATGAATAGATATTACCTAACCTGGTTATTATGACTTGTAAGGTCAGGTCAGGTGCGCTGGGGGCTGGCGTTGATTGAAGCGCATATACTGCGCGCATCTAAATCATTGATTTTTCAGCTTTATTCACAATAATTCACGTATACAGACACAACAATGAGGTTAGGGCTTTATTCGAATCTGAATGTATTATAAACTATAAACGATCGGTAATAGGTTGAAGATAAGCCAAGATGAGCATTTCAATAGTTAGTCGGGCGATAGGTGGCCGTGGCGTTATCTTAACATGTTTAACGTCACGCAGTTAATTTCAGAAATTAAGTTCTCAAATTGCCGAGCAGTGATTGACTTAAATAGAACATTCCCTCATCTCATGGGGAATTTACGTCATTAGTTAACTGAAATTGGCAGTATAAAGAACGTATTACTAAATGGTCGAAGAGAAACATAATTATTATTATTCGAGTGATTATTAATAAACAAATTTTTTGGTTAAGAATAGAAAAATATTCAACCCATGTTTTTATGTATTTTCAAGTGTATCTTTGATCCAATTTTCTCATATTGGTTATCTTTCGATTTTCGTTAAGAAATTGGAAATCATGGAAACAAGCTTCAACTAGTTTTTCAGAAAAATCGATCATATAAGTTTTAAACGAAATTTTATGTACCTAGTTAAATCGAGTTATTCCTCCGTAGCAAATACCTTAAATCTTAAATGACAATATGGGAAAAAGTATTTGGTAAGCATTTGGTGGGCGACACCGAGGACAGTGACATCTATTCGTTCGGGGTGAGCCCAGCACCAAATTAGTAATGTGAATTAGGTCGATTTTTTTTACATAACTTCACTTAAGTCCTTTTGACTTGGTAGTTTTATTTTATTATTTATAGTGAAATAAATTAATGTAATTATTGCTGCATATATACACTTATACAGGGTGGCCCAACGAAAACATAACAGGCCTAATAACGTGGAAAATGAAGATCTACGCGGAAAACGTCAAAACAGCAGGTGAATTTTGTTATCCAGGGGGGCATCGTTGGGTAACAAATTTAACCATACAAATTCATCCCCTTGGTAGGGGTGTTTACCCCTTTGCTTATCGTCACAGGGAACAGATATTATCATTTGAAAGCTACTTGAATTCTATTTATTTACAACCGTACACTTTTTGGGCTTTGCAAAAATATTAGATACAGGGCGAATCGATAAAAAAGTTTACTTCATAATTATTACAATGGTTTTTTTTCTACCATGATAGTAACCAGTGAAATGCGATATTTTATTAAAACTTATTCTCTCCGTACATTTCCGAAGCAAAGGAAGCAATAATTGTTCCTGTTTTATCGATTCGCGCTTTATCTAATATTTTTTCAACATACAAACAGTGAGGTATCATTGTAAAGAGAATTCAATTAGCTTTCAAATGATGTATCAATCGATATCATTTGTTCTCTATGATGATAATGAGTAACTACCCCTGTCAAGGGAGTGAATTTGGATGGTTGAATTTGTTACCGAAAGATGTCGCCCTAAATAACAATTTGACCTGTTTCGGCGTTTTTCGCGTAGATATTCAGCCTACCAGTTATTAGACCTGCTTCTTTTTCGTTGAGCCATCCCGTATGTATGAAAATATTGTTAGGTGCAACCCGATTCGCTAGATGCCCCATCAAGAGTGATTTCGAGGGATTCAAGTCTAATTTGGACCAAAGGATGCAAACCAACATCCATGGCAAGTGTGTCAAATTTAAAGAAAATCCGTACACTAGAGAAAAAGTTATAAAAAAAAATTGATTTAAAAAAATCAACTTTGAAGGCTTATAACTTTCTTATTTGTGAGTTTTCGAAAAAAAATTATAGATACCTACTTTTGGCAATATTTTGTCAAGTAGAATCAACTCCTTAATTTTTTGCGCATAATTTCCGGACACCCTGTATAAAAACACATACATTTATATCATCAGCAATAATTCTTTTATTTATTTTTGTTCTCGAAAACGGCTCATTTCGACAACGAACAAGAGTACCTTTCCTGTAGCTTAATGTTCAAGGTATCCAGTTTTTTTTTTTGGAACTACGTATCATGCAAGGTATGAAAAAACCTAGTCCGCCCCTGGTAAACTAAAGACGCTAATTTATGTTTTTAGGGCATTATTTTAAGAGGTCCTAACTATTGTTTATCATATTAAATTTTCAATCAATTTTATCAAGTATAGTTTAAAGTTATTCAAGAAAAATTGGTTTCCAATGGCGTCCCTTAGGGGGCCGTATCTCCGTAGAAAGGGCCGCTGGGAAAAAAAAATATGAGAACTTTCATCTTTTTTTTTTAATGAATCCGAGAGATTTCCTACATTTTCCCGGACACCTGCATGTATATTGTATATGTATAAATAGTGGATATACCTACCCAAATTATGTGAATATTTGAGAGGGAGGGTGAGGGTATAAATTCGATTTTCCCCAAATATCAACGCAGCATGTAATAAAAATATCCAGCATTGAAATTGCTTAATGAACTTATTTTTTGAAAAATTACTTCACGATATCGAGCATGAACGTAAGCCACAGTCGCTTTCTCTTCTATTACCATAATCTCTTCACATCAGTGATGTTTTTTCTAGAACGCGTTCAAATAATAACGACTTCATTATCATGTCGTAAATTTTACCAGTCCTACGTGTTCCCATAGGCGTTTCGAAAATTAATTCAACTGCTTCCAAAATTAGCGGTTTTGAAAATACCTTCAAATTAATCTTCCGATTCTAATGAAAAAATCACTTTACACCGACGCTGATTGGTACTTTTAATAACTTCAGGCATCTCACAGTTATGCTCGATTTTATTAACGCCCCCGGAAATTGGGACGTGCTTATATTTCAGTGGTGTTCGTGTGTCGCTTATGCTTCTGATTATTATAATTAATTTTTATGATTAGCTTTTTAAGCTTCATGGTTGTTTTAGTGTAAATATTTTAGAACGTTTGATGGATTTTATTGATTCATTGGCGCTCATTCTCTTATTATTTAGTTGTGTAGGCACCGGCAATATCAATTTTTTACCTCAAAAGTCTATGGAACTCACTTCCTGACATCTGTTTTGTGATAGGACCAAAATATAATCAAATTCAGGAAGCTTAAATTTTAAAGATCAAAAGACGACCGGGAAATAAAATTAGACGTTAAAAAGAAATTGCTCACGTAATCCCAAAACGAAGTTGGAAAACTTGCATTTAATATTATATTATTTTTTACCAGTTGACCTTTTTTCAGTAATTCTTTGGTTCAGTAATTTTTCATTAATTTAAAGACAAGAATTTAATAATTTTAGTCAGTTAACCGAGCAGACAACCTTGTGATGAGCTAAGCAATATTATTTATTTCTTCTCGCTTAACTTTATAAAAACTTCCTGGAAAGTATGACAACTGTATCAAAATTTAACGTTTTGTGGTTTCTCAATCCCAATTACATAAATAGTAGGCTAATGATAATACCTACCACTTACTGTTAGTAAAATGATAGAATCACCCAATTAAGGACAAATTGCACGCAAACGTTTAAATTTAATTGCAGTATATCAGATAGTACCTACATCCTTCGAGAAGAATGTAATATGCGATTTGATCACGGTCGGCTGAAACTTGGCGTGAGGACGTCGGGAAGTGTCAGGTTTTGTCGTAGTTTTCCACAGGTCGTATTCTTACGGGGCGCTTAGCTTGTCCACTTTCGTAATAGTCTCGGAAAAGCCCGGTAGCAAAGACAGCACAAATTAGATTAAGGACATATAGGATTTCATCACGTCGTTTTGTTTCTTCTTCCCTTCCTACTTACTGCTGTTTATGCTGGATATTGCTGTACTTTTGCTGGAACGACTCACTGATATTGGACCTCTACTTCAACTTTCAGACAATTTCAGGAAGTTAGCCGATTTTATTGTTTCTAACAGGAATTGAAGTTATTCTTGATTTGTATTAAATTTTTTAATTTACGTTGAATTATGGTAGGGAGTATCTTTTTGCAAAAGCACCAGACTTTACAGTCTCTTCTCTGAGCACACATCGGGTATGGTAATAAAATAATCAAAGCCAAGTGATTATCATATTTTTAGCTTACATTAGAGTCTTTCAGAAACCCGAATGACTTGAAAACTTCACTAAAGTTAAATACATCGCCGAAGAATACAAATTAAGTTAGATACGGTATACTTATACAGGGTGTCCCATACTATGTGGGCAATCTCCCGGATTTGGGTAAATTTCGTAAAAATAAATTAAAAAATAGCTATAAAATTAATTCCTCAGAGACACTCCTACAAAGATATTAGCTGTTGAAGTTGAGGGTTGAAAATCAATTTTTTGCAATAACTTTTTTATTTCTTGACCGATTTTGATAATTTTTGGTTTTATTTTGTATTATTTTAGACTGTTTAGAATAGTGTTTCATAATCTTTGGTAGCACATACATAGACCTCGGGATGGCATAACCCTTTCATTCACTTGAAAGAAAACAATAAAAATAATAATTTTACAGTTTTTTAAGGTTAATTTTCTTTTTATTTGATATTTTTTATGTAAAAAATGTATCTTTATTTATTTCGATAGAGCGAACCGTTATCGAGATAAACGTCCTTCTAATAGGTGACGCGTCGCAGGAACTTTCTGAATTTCAAGTAAATTTTAACAAAATGGCTGACCTCTGACAGTAAATTGAGCAGGAAACAAAACAATAACTTAATTAAATACACGTCAGTGTCAAAGATTTCATTTCATGCAGATTCAATTCTAACTGATTTTCTGCGTATTCAGCGTTTGTGTAACTCATTTTAAAATCAGTTAGAATTGAATCAGCATGGAATGAAATCTTTGACACTATTTGACGTGTATTTAATTAAGTTGTTGTTTTGTTTCCTGCTCAATTTACTGTCAAAGGTCAGCCATCTTATTAAAATTTACTTGAAATTTAGAAAGTTCCTGCGACGCATCACCTATTAGAAGGACGTTTATCTCGATAACGGTTCGCTCTATCGAAATAAATAAAGATACATTTCTTATGTAAAAAACATCAAATAAAAAGAAAATTAACCTGAAAAAACTGTAAAATTATTATTTTTATTGTTTTCTTTCAAGTGAATGAGGGGGTTATGCCATCCCGAGGTCTATGTATGTGCCACCAAAGATTATGAAGCACTATTCTAAACAGTCCAAAATAATACAAAATAAAACCAAAAATTATCAAAATCGTTCAAGAAATAAAAAAGTTATTGCAAAAAATTGATTTCCAACCCTCAACTTCAACAGCTAATATCTTTGTAGGGGTGTCTCTGAGGAATTAATTTTATAGCTATTTTTTCATTTATTTTTACGAAATTTACCCAAATCTGGGAGATTGCCCACATATTATGGGACACCCTGTACATTGTATATCAATTTTAGGTAATCTTGATGAATTAAAAAATTATTGAGGTAGCACCAAAAAGAACAATTTATTATAAAATCGAATTAGAAATTTTCTATTTATTTCGAAGAGGAATAATAATTTGTCTTACCTAGATTTATTTAACTGATTATATCAGGGAAAAGAAGTCAGCTACACAAATTCAAATGTAGTCTCTTCATGGCACGGTAAAATGAAAATAATCCCGAATACGTGCGTGCAGCTTAAGGTTAAATAGCGTTTGCGCATTTAGGAGGATCCGCTATAAGGTATTTATCTGCACTACAGATATTTTTCGACGAATCAAAGGTTCAGACTCTTTTAGTAACGTCTAATCCCACTATTAGTGGATTCTGTGAGTCGGACGAATGTGCTCGGATTTCAGAGTGCAACACGACTAGCCCTCCCCCCCCCCCTGTTTTCGAGGACGTTGAATACGATGGACACCCCTTTGAAGGGTAAATCACGGAACTTCTTTCTCTTGGCGGCCAAACTTTTGTCAACCCCCGTTTTCGAGGTCGCTGAACGCGATGCTGACGTCAAGGTCGGTCCTCGACGCCAGTATCGCGTTCAGCGACCTCGAAAACGGGGGTTGACACAAGTTTGGCCGCCAAGAGAAAGAAGTTCCGTGATTTACCCATCAAAGGAGTGGTTTTTGACCGTTTTAGGGGTTCGGTCAACTCAAGAAGAGTTTAAACCACCACCATAGTATTCAGCATCCTCGAAAACGGGGGGGGGGAGGGCTAGTCTCGTTGCACTCGTTGAAATCCGAGCACTTTTCGGGTTTTTTTCCGACTCACAGAATCCACTATATGTAAAGCCCACTTATCTCAGAGGTATAACACTACCAAATAGAGATCTGTAATTCTATAATATCGGGTGTTCATTAATTAGCACTTTCTCAGTGATCATGGGCCGCAGAACGTATGTCATAACTTGATTTCTATGCGTCGGAGATACGAGATATGGGCCTTTCTACAATGCGAGTCGATTTCGGGAGAATCGTGATCCGCTATGTCACGGTAACTTGCTGTAACTGTGATTTATTTAAAGGTTATTTCAAAATATCCTAAGTAACGGGGCATAAATCTGTCGCTACTTCTCAATTCGGTTATCCATCTCTAGTCCCATCTCAGTGAAATTGATGTAATGTAAACAATATGACGTTTCTGACATTTAGCATTATTGATTTGCTGAAGGCCGTTCGATTTCTTTTTTTTTTAAAGGAAAGTGTAATAAATAATCAATATTCATTTTTATTAGACGAAGAAAATTGAAGACAAATAATTACTTAAGTTTGGTTATTTATTTAAATTGTTCAAATTAGGTTGTCCAGAACACGTGACCTTTCAACTGTCAAAATGGCGGCCTGTAGAAACACAAACGCAAATCATCGAACCAGAACAGTCAGCACGCGGCAATTAGAGAAGTTTTATTTTATTTATAACATTTCGAAATAATCAATTCGAACATCGAGCTATATCTTAAGTTTACTGTTATTCAGTGTGTGTGCTTGTCAGTTACAATAACAGTGATGTTACTAAGAAAAGTATGATTACCTGTTATCTTTAGAAAGTGGTGCTTCCGACATTATGGTTCGCTATAAAGAAAAAATTAGGATCTTGAACGGCGTTGATCCATTTTTCTTAACTCCAGAGGATCCTGGACCACCTGTTTCTGCACCAGACATCGTGTCGTATTTAGTGTTGAGCCACACAGTTTTTATACAAAAGAAAACGAAGGCTTATAAAAGTTTAAGCGGCTACAAGTGCAGGCTTTTGCATTTAATGGGATTCAAGCAAATTGCTAATCATGTGTGATCTTCATTGGAAAGGTAAAATGAAAATACTATATCCTATGACCCATAGCAATAAAATATCTTGATCATTAACTTGTTTTTATTAATGTATTGTTTTTTGTTTAGGGTAAAGCATTCTCAACGAATGAACAAACCGCCTTGCTTGCTTGAATTATCTGTGAAGACGGTGCCATAAATTGTGGCCATTGCACCTGCATGGCTGGGCTCTCTGAAGTTTGTAGTCATGTTGCTGCTTTGCTGTTCACAGTGGAGCATAATCACAGAACAAAAACCATCTCATCGTGTACAGATGCTGCGGCAGCATGGAACGTTACAAAAATATCAGAAGTTCCAATTGTTCGACTTAGTGAAATGGAATTAAATAAAAAATCCAATGTAGAAAAGCCGTCTTATTCTGTTGACGAAATTCCTGCCATTGAAGGTCAATCACCATTATCACTCCTACCATAATCCCTTACATTATTAACTAATTGAACCCTATGCTGCAACAACGTTGTAAGTACCAAAAGTAAATTTTGCTGATATATTATATTGGTTCACAAAAAAATGTTTATTTCGACTTCCCGCAAAATTTACTTTTGGCACTTACAACGTTGTTGCAGCATAGGGTTCAATTTTATAATGTACTATTATAAATTTTATAGGTATATCTTTTATACTTGTGTTTTTAAACCTTTATTATAATCTTGATAAATGTTTTTAAGAATTATTTTGAGTTTGTGAAACTTCATAATAGCTTCAGCATGGGGATAACACATATCAATTGTAGGAAAAATCAACAACTTCAGAAACATACATTTTATTTATTATAAAGAACATAATATACTTTATTGTAACGTAAGCTGGTGCTCATTACAAAGTTGTCAATAAAATTACAGTTTTATAAAAACACAATTATTATTTTATATATTAATTTATTGGAGACTGAAATTTTTACAGTAGGTAACTTTAATAATACTATTATAGTACTAATATGATCGTGTCACTAAAAAATTCAGAAAGCCAATTTAAAAAACGGTGAAAGTATTCAAAATTGAATGAACGCATAAGAATACTGTAAACTTTGGTAAAAAGAAAAGGGCACCAACCCTGAATATCTAGGCCACTAGAAGACAGTAGGTAACATTTGTGTTATGTCATCTCCTGTACAGAACAGGAGATGGTTTGAATCTATCACTTTCTGCCAGCAGCATCATCTTGCAGATTGGCGACAGCACTACTGGAGGACTCTCCATGATTTGTCACCTAGGTAGGACATAAAAACTCTCAAGTTAACGAAATTAATAAATAAATAAACTCAAAAAATATCACAAATTAAGTACCTCCGAAATATCTCATTTTGAACTTTTTCTTCTTTTCTCAACTCTGTATTGTATTCTTTCTGAGCAGATCATCTTTAGCCCTTTTTAAAGCAACATCTGAGTTATTATATCCCATGGCCAAAGAAGGAAACCTGTCAGGATCGTTTTCAATTTTCATCAACTAATGCTGATGGTTTTCCTAAAATTTAAATATGGAAATCAAGAATTTGAAGTGAACAGAGTATTATTTTATCATCGTTATAACATTGCATTTACATCTACAGGAAAAAATATCCGATTAGGTAGGTAGGTAGGTAGGTACATATTATTACATAAATGCGTATCAGTATCAGCTTACCAGACAAAAAATGTTTGCTGCAAACCCTGGCATATTAGGTTGTTTCTGATGAATCAGATCTTCTAATTGCTTGAAGCCATTTCACACGTCTTTTTTAGAAAGTTCATCGAGATCTTTGCGATGTTCAAAATAATTTTTTTCAGTTCTGTTGATATTTTATAAAAATTCAAAAGATCGCGATCCTCACGGATTCCATACTTTATTACAACACAACAGCAGGCGGTAGGCATTTTTAACCCAAAACCAATTTAATAGGGAATAAGAGATTGTATATGACCTTTTAAAAGGCTTCAACTTTTAAGTATATAAAAAGAAATAAACAAATAATGTTATCTTAATAATCCACACCACTTTCAATAACCGCTGTTCAGTACTACAGGCGGCCATATTGAATCCATTTTGACAGCATCTTGGACAACCTAATTAATTCAAGGCGCTCACGTAAGAGCAAAAAACTGTTTGATAAAAATTTGATAGAATTTGAATGTTGTATTCTTTAGATGAAGGTGACATCCAAGAATTCTACAGAAAACATTGAATGGTATCAGGTATATTGCAAAAATCTTCAACCAACATAGAAAATATCGTGAGTTGAAGATACTGGTACTTGCATCAGTTCCAATTCGTCACCAAACTCAAGAATGGATGACTGTATCTGTAGGAAACTGCTTGCGAGCTTCATCAAAATAGTGCTCACTTTTGTTCTTATCGAGTGATATAGTAGTGAAAGTATTCCTACTCCGAGACATTAGTTATGAAGGTATGCCCACTTCGAGATATGCCTGACAGGTAAAATTTTTGTCAAGGATTTTCTCGAAACTTTCAATTTTCAGCAAGATTTTTTTTTTAATTTGGCATGGTTTCAAATATCGTGTATATCAATTCCCAGAATTACAGAACCAGGATATGTTTGTAGGAAAACTTTTGAAGCACCCGATTGAGTGAAAGAAATCTGTGATGATCGACTTATCAGTCGTAATACTTATAATACACCCATACAGTAGTCAGCCAGATTCTGCGAGCTTAAATGTGATTTCTCTCTATGCATTTACATCTAGGACTCGATATTTTTTGTGAGTTAATCGAGATAGACGATACACCCGGCGAACTGTTACAAAGTGCTCTAGTGGAATGAGATCTCGCGTTATAAAATGTGTCCAGGTAAAAGTTGGAACTATTGCCTAAAAGAAATCTTTTTGAGAGAAAGAGTTTTTCTAAATATTTTTTCTAGGTCGGTACTTCAGGAATTCATATTTCAGAGTATGAGAGTATTGATTTTAGTTGTCTATATTTATTATTTCTGAAATCCTGCAGCAAGAATATTATATTAAGTTTATGTATTTCTTGGGCTATAAAGCTTGTAGCAACTTACAAGTTTACATTAAATATTTCAGATCTCAGACTTGCATTAACGAGCAGGATTTTTACCACTCAGCAGATCTAATAAAGTTTACTTCTCAAGAAAGTCGGTGAGTAAAAAAGGTCGCAATAAAATGAGTAACACCGATTTCAGCTGGAAACTTCGTTGAGTGTGTGCTTCGGACGGAATGTTACAAATCCACTTTCATATAAGAGTTCGCCATCGAGTTTCGAACTTTCCAATAACTGCGTGTAGAACGAGTGAAAATATTGGTTAAGAGTTGTTTTAGTTTTGTTATATTATGTAGCTCGGATAAAAGATCTTTGATCAAACAAGTTGCGTCTTCTGAAATATAAGATTAAGTTTTTTTTTTTGAGCGAACAACTTTTTTTTACGATAATCAATAGAACTCTCTTTATTACGTAGATATATTTTTAACAAGATTGCGATATTATATTGTAACTGACTAGAATTATATTAAGTTAACGATCTCGTAACAACACTTTTAAAAGTTGCTTTTATGTTTTCGTTTGACAGATACCTATAGGTAGGTATACAACCCAATACCACTATACCACGTAAGCATTTTTATTTCACTTTTAGTATTAAATTATGTTTATTCGGCGGCGTGATATCAAAAGGCTTATAGTCGTGATTTTTTTAACAATAAATCCCAATCTCTTCACATATTTACCCATTTACGACAATCTCCTTCAACACCCTTACGTTAAGAATGTTATACTTGAAAGCAGTTTTATGTTGCGCAGAGGTCCGTAAAATCTTACATCTTAATCATAATTAAATTTATGGCGGGTGTAGTAGTAGTAGTAGTAGTACGTATAGCCGTTGCTCCTCGATGGAAGGTCGACCCGGCCATAAGGTAACATTCCGTGTAATCAAGACATTATTTTTAATAACATGGAAAGAAGACAACCTGCAATTTAGGGGCTGTATAAAGAAAAGAAATATGTGCTTGATACGTCTAATATTTATCCACAGGCGCTAGTATGGAACGAAACCCGCTTTGGTTTGGTTCAGCTCTGGTGCACAGGAATTATTAAATTCCTCGGTGTAGGGCTGGGCATGTTACTTGATGTGATCATACAATATTGGATGAATTGGAATGGTTGTCAAAAAAGATTTTCTGATACCTTTACGGCAGTGTCTAAGTAACCGTCATTGGCAATAGAATTGACCTTTTTTTAAGTGTTTGTTGGTCATAAAAAACTCGGTCTTTATGAGTACTCCTCAGAATTTCTAATAGACTTGATGAGGACCATTCACAAAATCTAACAAATAATCTAGAAAGACTTTTAGATATTATAGTAAATCAACTTATAACTACCGCCACTTGAACTCTCTGATAATTTAATTTAATATTTCAGAAGTTATATTGCTATAAAATTTTTAAATAAATGGGAAGATATACATTTTATTCGCATTAGCATGAGATGGAGATTGTTGATTACGTTATTAGATTGATAGTATTCATACCTTCTTCATTAGAATTTTCTTTTTCTTTTTTATTTGTAAGAATAGTAGCTCCATAGCGAGCTCCATAGGTAATATTGCTAAGAGATAGCAGTGATAGCACTTAGCACTGAAGAATTGTTCTGGATGTATTTATACCTTTGTTTTTGTTTTGCAAACATAGAATTATTATTCTTCAGTCAGCTTCAGTCAACTGAAGTTCGAGGATGTCATTCTAGAAGTCATCTGTCAATGTACTTACATACAGAGCGGTTTTTATCTCTCCACCAGTGGAATTGGGATCTCGAGTATACTATCAAAGATGCATTAGGTATGTGTAAATAAAATTTACACAATTTTATGATTTAGTAGGTATCTACTTCACTTAGACAAATTTAATAGTCTAAGATACTGTAGTTCCAGACATATCCTGGAAAAACCGAAAAACTGAAAAATTTCTGAGTTTTTTAATTTAACCAAATATTTCTTAATAGTATCGAAAATATAGGAATTATTTTTTGTATGCTTAAATAAGCCAAGAGCATAGCTGTTAACTTCATATTTCAAGAATTTTCAAAGTCGACTTCATTCCAGAGTTTTCATTGTCAACTTTAGTCTTTCTCATGGCCCCCATATTGTTTATTCATGTTATTCGCTGTAAAAAAAAATTAAGGCAACCGTAAATATGCAACATTCAAAAAACATTTTACAAAATTGCGTATTCTTCTTGAAAAAAAAATACCAAATGTCATGGAAAAATTGAAAAAACCGCAAGCCAAGGAATTCGATATCAAACTGACGTCATTCGATGAAAGGGTTTTTAGTTTCCAAAACAGTAAAAAAAATTAACTTGTAATAAAAAACAAAATGGTGGTCATAAGAAAAACTAAACTTGACAATGAATATGAAAATCCTGAAATCTCGTCGGCTTGGAAAATTTTACAACACCCATACCGGGTGTTCCTTATTTCAGAACTCACTATTGGTATCTCGTATAAGGTCTAATAAGAGACACAACGTCGGTTAAATTAGAGAAAAGATGCCCTATTTTGTAGCCATCTCAAATCCGTCAAAACATACAAGATGTCCTGAAATATCGTTCCTGAAATATCATGGAAACACTGTAAAATCTGGATTTCTTATTTTTGACATATCTTTCTTATTATTTGAAATTGATAAAAAAATGTTTGTGGGCTTGCATAATTCAGCTATCTATTTGACATTTCAAAAATTTTCAAAGTCGACAATTATTATTGTTCCCAGAGTTTTCATAGGTAAGTTTTGTTTTTCTTATGGCCGCCATTTTTTATTTCGTTCGGTATAAAAACATAATGTAGATAAACCAAAAATTAATCACATTCAGAAAAAATTTCAAAAATTATATTCTTTTCCTAAAAAAAATGAGAACTTTTTATACCGAATATCATATAAAAATTTAAAAACCATAAGACAAGTAATATGACTTGATATTGACGTAATAGGGTGAAGAAAATGTCGTTTTTTCGAAGAAAATTTTGTGAAACAAGTCACAAGATATAGATACAGGGTGTTAAGAAAATTACGGATAAACTCTTCAGTAGGTACATTGCTTACTGTAGGTAGTCAAGGTATCAAAACCGTTGTTGCCAAATGCTTTTTTTTCAGCATCTTAGAAAAGAAAAAAAAATATTTTTAAATTTTCCAAGCCAGTAATACATCTTAAGCAATTTTTTTAATTGATAACGATTAAAGTACCCTTTTTTATTTTGTATTTCGCACCCGAATGATTCCCCATTAATGTCCGTATTCATCAAACTTCAAAATATAACTCTGGGGTTATATTTTGAATTTTCTGACAGCTGATTGGTCTAATGCTCGAACCCTACGAACGCTACGAACGAATTTTAAACCAATGACATGCTCCAAAATATAACCCCCAGGTGTTATATTTATTGATGAATACGGGCCTAAGAGAACCACGCAAGCTTCTTTCTTGCTCCTCGAGTAAGGTCTTCTTTTGCCCTATGCAACTGCTCGTCTAGTTACTACCTTTTGAAATAACATTTTCAGAAAATTTTTTAAAATTTTTTGAAGAAAAAAAAACAAGTCAACTGATGTTAACTTGTTTACAGAGATAATGCAAAATACTGTAGTAGCAACAGGTTTTCCCCATTCCTGATCTAAATAGTTCAGATATTATGTTTATTGCTGGGATGTGTGCTCAGTCCATTTTCTTGAAACAATTTCAAGTCTAAGGCATGAAGCACATGTTTGGTTTTAGTACTCGAGTAATCTTTTTTTTTTTTTCTTTATTTGCAGCCCTCGCTTGTTAATGTATATTGTGCACAAACATTTTACTGAAATAATTAATACTTCATAAGTCGGGTCGGTTTAACCGCGGGCCTTGGTGATTTGCTTCACGAAACAACGCTTCAAGAGCCCATGCGTTGCAGCCCGGAATCACTTATAGTTTCAGTTGAAGTCAGCCGTGAAAACATGAATTGTTTTCCAGGATGGTAAAATAACTGCTCCTATTTTTTTTGAAAATCTCGCTGCTCACTTTTCTTTTTTATCAGAAGCTGCATCAGTATTTTCTTTCTTCCGACTTATCCCAGAACTGCTGCTGCCAATTTTGATCGAGAGTAGTAGTACGAGAGAAAACTGCAAGTATACTCAACGGCAAGCCACCAGAGTACCAGACAAGTTGACACGTCTTTCGCGCTATTGGGGCTCATCAGTGTGCTGCATCTGGAGTATCCGGAGGATGTTGCCGAATGTCTGAAAGCTCATGGTCTTAAGCAAAACCATTACACGGTTCTCTGTGCGGTTTAAGCAAAGTTACATCAGAACTAATCGTGAGTGCACTTAAAGATTTATTGCAGTTTCAGACACCACCAATCCCAAGGATTGACAACAATCAAAAATATGACAATTTTAGGGCGATGGAGGAATACTCCGACCCCATCTAACAGGCTAGTATAGTTGGACCAGAGATATAAAGAAACGACTTCTGTCATTTTATCAATTTTTGGATTATTGAAATATTGTTGAAGTCATAAAATATGACAGTTTAACAATAAGATCATTTCGTTATATCTCTTGGTCGACTATACTTGCATTTTATGTGCTTTATACTTATACGACCTACTTTCATTCCTTTGTTTATTGAGTAGTTGTGACCAAAACTTGCTCTGGGGCATTGGTTATTACTTTCATCTATTTGCAGTTTTTTTGTTGCTATCTAACGAACAAACCGTGTTACGATGATTGATTTGCAGAGATTTCGTTGGGAAATTAGAACTTTTCTGTTTCGTTATTTTACTTTCAAACTGTGCAAACATTTTTCTTTATATTTTCTGAAAATCCAGACTAAATTAATGTCATCGCCATACCGCTTTTTTCATGTTCCCCAAGTATAGCGTCTGTGTTTATACTACAAAATGTTGTTTCTATAAGTGCAATTTCTCAAATTTTGCCTATTTCTTTAAAATATTGGTTGCAGAAGATATTTCGTCAAGCGACTTGCTTATCAACACATGCTTTGCTTCTTGACTCATTTTCTGGTAGCTCTTTTTTCACCTAGGTATATACATCAGAGATGAGTGCCGTAAATTATACAGGAGATTTCCTGGAATAAAATAATTCCAAAGCTCCTAATAACTATAATAATGTCCTAAAATGCATCGTTTGCAAGATACATAATATGGTGTCAAACTTTTATAAAAACATGTTTTTTATTGTATTTTGGAAGACGTTCAAAATATTTTCATGCCATTTTGTATAGACGCATTTTGGGTCGAGATAGAGTAAGAGTACCTATGTAAAAAATTCAGAGATCGAATTAAATGTCTACCAGGAGCGGAGATACTGGGGGATCGCCCCCTTCTACCATACCGCCCTCATCTTCTACTGAATATTTTTCTCGAGATTTTTCTAATTTTGAAAACAGCAGTATTCAAATCTACGTTAAATTTAAGGAAAAAATTCCTCCTGCTAAATTTTTGTTGGAGGTATTTTTGAGATATTGAGATTAATGAAAGTTACATTTTTATTTTTAGATGGTAAATACAAAACAAATAAAGATTTTTTTGGAAAGGTAACACACACACTGTATCTTGAAAACGATGCATTTTAGGATATACCTACACTTATTTTGGTCTAGTGAATCACTTGTATAATTTATAGCACTCATCTCTGAAACACCCTGTATGTTACATAGGAGGCATAAACACTCCCTTTTATTTCTAGTAAACTCCTATCTCGCTATATTGGCTTTGATGTATTTATATTCAGCGATCTGATAAACGGATTTTATCAAAGAGACAGAGTAACTGAATAAGCATAATTAGCGTAAATGTAATCAAACATTTATTACGAAACTCGATCAAAATTTCCGTTTGTAATTTTTAGTCCGCTTCACTCTCTAAATTTATTATGCTTAACTTTTCAAAAATGTATTCGTACCAGTTGTAGAAATTCAATATCAGTTCCGGCTACGTAGACGCGTCCGATTCTTATATGATTTCTGGCTGGTATTCTCGAAGAATTTAAAGTGATGAAATTTAATAAATTGAAGATTATTGAATTTCCTAGCGCTCTCGTTTTAAACTGTTGCGCTTGTAATCAAATTCGATTAACAAACTTTTAGTTATTATTACCTAATATTAAAGTACCCAGTTGTCAATTTAATCACAGTATAAATTGATCAAGGGGATGTAATTAGGTTACACCTTGAATTAATAAAACTGGAAATTAAGTTGGAAGATCGATTTACACTCACCCCTTTGATATCAAAGACTTAAGGTATGAATACCTAAGGGGGAGATGTTGTGAAGCGGCTGTAAATTTATATTTATACTTGACTTTTCATCGGAAAACCCTGTCGGGCCGGAGGAGGGAATAAATCATCTTGCTGGAAGTTTCATAAAGAAAAGCGATTACTTGTAAGATACCAATTGATTTGTAAGGTTATTTGAATTTTGGTGGAAATCTTATCATTTCGATTTTATTATTTATCGCTTTGTTTACTGAAAGTTGTTAGATTTCTTAAGCAAATTCATCTCAACTTCGTCGGAAATGTCTCAGTTTGTGATCTATATTTTATTTGAAAAAGAGGAAATGGCTCTTTTCAGTATACAACACACCATCACCATTGACACAAAAAATCCATCCTACACACCCTACACAGAACGAGGGTTGAATAAAGCGATAAAAAACGTGGCCCGAACTGGACAGACATTCTATCAACCCAGCACTCTTAAATCTTGGACAGACCTACGTAAAGAAGTTATATTTTCATGCGAGCATGTTATCTGATTATCTAAGGTCTCCAATTGTTTATTTCCTTCAGGAATCGACTTGCATCCAGTGTAAAATTCATCAGTTACATCCCTGTGTCTCCAGATCTCCAGAAACGTCGATCGCACCCCTAGCATGAGGGCGACCAGCATAGAGGTGCTCCGATCAAAGAGCAGCGATAAATCTCCGATCGTTCAGTGAATGTGTTCGGGAGATTAGATTCCTTGAAAGAGCATCAGGACATCTGTCAGTGTAATTGCCGGGCCTCGTTTCACGATTCCTATCTTGCATCTCATTTGTTTTAATTCCTTTGAAACGGACGCTTAACGGCCCTGTTGTGGGTATGACTTGATTAGCACTAAGAGTTTATGGTTTTCGCCGGTTTTACATAATGATGATGTTTGGAGTGGTGGAATAATAATTGGGACACTCACCTGAAATACCATGAATGTTTAAATCAGAGATGGAATCGATTTGGAAGATGAATGAGGTTTTTTCATTAGACATATTGCTGCTAACCTTACAATCAATTTAGTTGCCTAATTATTTCTGTTAGATTTTGAGATGTTATTTGACAGTTTTGAATTAACTAAGGCTAGGGATTTGTGCTGTTGAAGTTTATATCTTCATTATTCATTGGTCAGTTTACTTTTTGATTTTTAAATTTTGTTAGATTTTGATATGCCCGAAATTTTGTAACCTGGAAATGGTGCCTGGAATCATTTAAACTTACGTAAAAATAAAGTTCAAGTGTCTTCTTCCGGGCTGCTGGCACTTTTCTCCTCGAAAACAACTTCTCGGTTTTTTGCAAGGGTGGCGCTGGTTACTAATGGGTCCTCATGGGTTCAGGTTATCCTCCAGTGGGAATTTTTTTCCAACGAAATTTGTAAAATTTGTTTAAAATATTAAGTTACCATCAGGTCTGTTTCCAAAGCTTTAAAGGCCAAAAAGACTCAGTCACTAACTTCTAAAAAGAATTACTATTACCGATGGATCGGAGAGTAACTCGACCACCAGTCTCGACCACTAGAATAGGTGTCTTCTAAATAAGTCAAAAGGTGTCAACTTCTCTTGAAACTCTCTGGCTAGAGTGAGAACTCAGTTGTAACTGAATAATCTGAACAGAAAACCAGATGGAACTCTTAAAGAACTCTCTGGTGAGAGATGATGATTGGTTGTAATAATCTTATTCCGAAGAATGTTTTGAAACGTTGGAGAGTTTTTTGTTCAAACGATATTTTTCGTGTGCCATTTTCTTACTGGCAGTATTTGTGTCTATAGGCTTAGTAGCATTTCTCGTTAAGCAAATTTGGATTTCTGCTTACATTTTTTATCGGTCTTGGCCTTTTACCTTGAGGAATTCCAATTACGTTTGGATTTGATCACTTTTCTTCTCGGTCGAAGGTGTTCGTGGGTAAAGTTGAAGGCCTATCGGTCGCAATTTTTTGATATAATTGGTGGTAGTGAAACGAATTATTTTACCCTAGAGGAGAAAAATAACCGTTGAGAGCATGAGACAAATAGAAGACGACAAGGGTCGTGGGTTGAGTTGCCAATCTAAGAGGGTCAACAATAACAAGCGGGTCAGCAGAACAACAGGTACTCTTTATTTAAAAAATCACAGCTATTAGGTATTACATAATCTTGAGCACGGTTAACAAAATAAAAAACGTTGAGATCAGCCGAATGAAAGGGGTGGTAAAATTGGACCAGTGAAGGCACTTATCTTCGTAGGTTCTCCTGTGCGAGGATGAAGGTTTTCAGTCGGGGCTCTGGGTGGCTCAGGTTGGGCTGCTATTTATTGGTTCAGCTGCTGCGGGGGTCAGATCAGCAGCTCCAGTACTACCAATGTGTGCCCCTGGATCAGGTGCACTTCGGTACGAAGACAAAGGTTGTCCAATCGGAAAAGTGATCTCAGGTATGAAGAGTGTGCTCCGGTATGAAACGTCGGTCCAGTAGGGAAAACTTGCTCCTGTAGAAAAACTTGCTCCCGTAAGAAAACTTGCTCCAAGGAAAAGCTGAAATTTCAGTATGTATCAGAGACACTCTTGGTGGTGTTAACGGTCCGATCGAGTTCTGGCCTACCAGGGGTACATAAAATTATGTCTCATCCTCAAGATAATTAAGATAAAAATGTGATTAACAAATTTTACATGCGGGCGAAACTCGATCGGATTAATTGCTGTTTTCCTCTTTGTATTAAAAGGAAATATGATTTGTACAATTAAAACAATAATAAAAGAACCATTTTAAGTCACTCACCAAGCCAAAAACACAGACGATTTTTATAATATTTTACGTGAAAGTTCAGGACGCCATTTTTGGTGAAAATTGCAGATGTTTGCGAAACGACCTTCTTCAAGCGAATTCCAGGAGAGAAAAGAAAGGTGAGATCGCAGGTATCGGCGTACCGGATCGAAACTCGACAGTCGAGGTCGACGAAACTCGAGGCCTCCAGCCGGCCGTGTTTGCACTGAACTAAAAGCCACCATCATCACTCACTCATGCGACGCGCGCACCGCGGTTGTCTCCGGGTTGCTGGCATTTAGCCAGTAAGTACAAAATGTACATTACAGTAGTTTTTCAAGAAAATCGCGTTGGTTTTCTTCATTTTCTACCGAACGTAAACCTTATTGTCCATCGACATGTTAATCGATAGACAATTGTCGTGAATAAATCGCTGAAGTGATGATTACCATTATAAAAAGTTTTTCAACAAAACTCGACAGTTGACTTGTCTTTTGTTTGTGTGACCACCACGACTTGTTTCATGTTTTTCTTGTGTTCGGTCACGCGAGGGTTGACGTTGCGTTTGGTTGTTCCGATGTTTAGAGCGCGCAGAGGGAGCATGGTAATAATAAAATAAGCTGAACCAAAAGAAAGGACACCAATTGGGTCTTTAGCTAAACGGGGATAAAGCTGAAGATATTCCGGATTTTTTCAGTAGCTTCAAATATGGTTTTGACGCCGTGGCGCTGCAGGAGCTTACCGATTCGATCGTTGACGTTCCTGAGGTAAGGTAAGGTAAAGTAAGGTAAGGTATGAAGGCAGCTCCCAAAACTCTTTGAAATTATAGTTGTTTCCTGGGTATGGTAGAATGTGGCGTTCTGGGTCGTAACGCTGTCCTGATTTCGCGAGCGCTGTAGCCATTCACCTGCAGAGCATTATCTAGGTGGGCGAGCCTTTCTTGAATATGTTATTGGGTTTGCAGATTATATAGAGATGCACGATTCGCCAGAGTTTTTATTACCTCTAGTTTTTGGCCTGTATGTTTGTTGGAGTTCTTGTGTGTGTTGATTTTCGGTAGACCCATAATACACCGCATTCTTTGCTTCCTTCTAATAATAATTATTGTTCACAAATATAGAATACCGCTACAACTCCAATAAACTCCTCTTTCCTCCGACCCTCTAAACTTATCACATGCAACCCCAATAAGCTTGCAAAGCTCATTTATCACACCGCCATTGACTTCTAAAACTGTTCTAACTCATCTGCGAAGGACGCCTGTTCCTTTCTGACAAGGGTTATACGAATGGATAACAAAATAATTAAAAACTTGAATGTACTTTTGAGAAATTAATATTTTTTGTTCATATTCAATGATTTTTAATACTTCATTTATTTACAACCCAGCGAACTGAAAACAAGCGAGGATAAATTAAAAATTGTGTGCAAGGATCTGAATCGCCGTGTATAATACCTTAGATATACAGGGTGTTTAGTAATTGGATAGCCAAAATAAACCGTCATGTGTAAAATCGTAATTTAAGCATAAAAGAGGGAATAACTTTTTTCAAGATCAGGCCTCGTTTGGAAAATATTTCTTAAGCGAAACCTGATCTTGAAAAAAGTTATTCTTTGTTTTATGCTTAAAATACAATTTTATACATGACGTCTGATTTTGGTTGTAAAGTTACCAAACACCCTGTATTATACACCATGTTTTCTGCTTTCGTAAAAAATGTAAAAGTCTTTATAATATTATTGAAGTTACACTTTAGGATTTGAGGCACCAAATATTTTCAAGAAATGAAAATAATGAAATTTTAAGGAAATATGCACGAGTTTCATGATGTATGCACCCTCTGAACAGAACGTGTCAAGCCTATTAAACTCACTACGGTTGCACAGTTTGGCGATAATTCGACTTTGATAAAGGGCAGAAAATCGAATCGTTTCGACTGTCCTTTTAGCATAACGAAGACAAACGATATGTCTCGTAGTGGAATCCAAATTCGGCCATTAATTCTCATTACAAAGAATGCATCATTTACTCACGTTCATAATATATGGAGAGTGAAATAATATAAATCAACACTGGCTGTCGATATAAATTTATATCAAGTTTATAGAAATTTACTGACATCAAATACATACCGAAGTACATAAAAATATCGTGTGATCTACAAAATGTTTTATCAACTGATGCCTTGGAAGAGAGGAGATGTCTATTGCAGTCATTTCTGAGCTCATTTCATCAATATGGCTTTCACCGAACAACAAAAACGTTCCAGAAATATTCTTCAGGAATTAACAAAAAATCAATGGCCAATGGACTAAGACAAAGGGTTCCCATAAATTGCAGTTTATTTTGATCAGTTTCGTAGAACTGTGCAGCGTTTAATGAATAATTCATTCACAAAAACGGGAAGTGTAGACCGCAAAAAAGGTAGTTGCAGATTAAGCATAAGAGCTCAAGAACATGTTGAAGCTGTTCAATACCTAATAGAAGAACACTCTCATACATCAATCCGTCAGGAGGTTAATCTGTCTTATGGTACTTGGACAGCGTATATTCTAAGAAGATCTGCAGCTTCATCGATCAGTGCAAAAATCAACATCTAATTCGATGACAGCAGGTAACGAACTACCCTAACTTTATTGACTATTCTTGACTTGATTTCAACAGAATTAGAACTTCTGGGTTCATTTCAAATACACACCTTCCAACTATTTGTATTTTATCTAGCAGACATGCTTCATTTTATTCAAAGCACTAGTTGATGAAAAATTTTGTGGATCACACGATATAATACCTAAACATGTTCAAGGTCTAAAACTCGGAATTAATTATTTTTCAATGGATATATCGAGAATTATCCGCATTATAACAAGTAGTCAGTCCGTCGATAAGAGATGGTGAATTAGTTGCCACCTTTCACCTTCACCCAATATTTCCTAATAACCCCAAAACTAATTGATTTCGTTGAAACTTTCTTGTCGGAAGTTATGATCAGAGAATTACTTCGCGCTATAAATCATAAAGATATATCAACAGGAAACTAAGTTGGGTGGCAGGCAACGGCAAAAGCCCAGTAACGGTGCTTTCACAAACTTTATGTTTACCCTGCAAGGAGATGAAAATTACATCCAAAGTCGATCAAGCGAGAGGCTGCTGTATATTATTATTATTTTTTTTTTAGCATAAATCTTTGTCCTAACATTTGAAAGCACACCGTATTTATATGGCTTCAGTGTACATACCTTATGCCAACGTAATACGACAGCACCTGACAGAATGCGAGAGTCTGTAACAGTGATTATATCTTTTATGAAAGGACATACTCGGCTTGCTGTCACGTAGTGGTGACGGGAGATTTAATGAGACCAGCAATACGATAGCCCTTCTGGGTGGTCTTTGAGTAATTTTTAATTATAACTTTTATAGCTTAATTGCGAGGCGATTCATAAAGCAGAAGGCACTATTGAGGCCAAAAAATTCATAATAATTTTTTTGTCGATTTACCTTAACCTAAATTATTAAAAAGTGTCTAATTCACGATTACCATTTTGTGGCAGAGGAAATATTTAGACTGATTGGAAAAAAGTTCACTTTTCTGACAACAAACGCAATGATAAAAAATGATAATAATCAAAATATTTTTGAGAATTTTGTGGCAGCAATGACAAAAAAGCAATGACTACAGGCTTGAGATATTTAATAGATTCAATATTCAATAGATAATAGATAGTCAAAAAAATAGACTATTAATAAACTGGAAAAGAAATATTTTCCAAGCCTCCAATTCTACGTCCCCAATCATTATGTTAGAAAAAGTGTTGGTTACAAGTTAGAGACCCCTAGAATCGGAAAATGTTTTTTTATTAAAAAAAAAAAAAACAAATACTAGGCAACACGATGAAATGGTCAATAGCTACTGTCCCGAGTCACTTAACACTCAACAATTCCAATATAAAGACTGAATTGAAGTTATTGTTAATATCAGCGAAAACTTTTTTTTTATTACTAGAGATAAAATATTGAGGGTTAAGATTTAATCCCTGAAGCACAGTACATAGACTTATGTTCCCACACAGAAAATAATTTATGCGTTCTGTTAAGGGCCCTAAAGCCTTAAAAATTCAGGCCTCTGAAACTAGTACCTATGTTGTCGCAGTGGAGACACTTGCTTTTCAACAATTTTTAAATTCTTTGATCCATGCAACATCCTCTCAACAAGAAAGCTAAGACTTCTTGCTAGCTCTCAACCACATCACATATACCGGTGATTGGATAGCTGCTCTTCCTTCTCCTCAACTTGGAACTCGCCTTTCAGATGAGTGCTTTCGAATTTCAATCACAAAAATGAAATTATCTCCCGAGCTCTTATATTAGATGTGCCAAAATTCCTGTAATTAGAGAACCCATGGGATGCTCTTAGAGATGATGGAAAGAAACCTGATGGAATGACTTTGAATCCATGCAGCATCTTACCTTCATTCCACTCCCTCCAATCCTGAAATGCGTCAAATGCTGCATGCAGAATCAAAGAAACAAATCAAACACCGAACTCTTGAAGATAGATTTATTTTTGTTCCTGTCAGACAGGAAACTTCAGGAGGTTCTGCCTCTTTGAGTTTTTTGACACCGGTTCGTCAGAGAATTACCATTTTTACGGAGGAATATTGTGCAACACATTTTCTTTTTCAGCGAATGAGTATTGTGCTAGGAAGAACCAACGCAACTTCAATGTTGGGAATACTTCCATCTAGGAGGGAGTTTTCCGAAATTTTTCATTTATGATGCCTTTGTTTTTTTTTAATATTTAGAATGGTTCATGTTTCATGTTTACACCTGTTTTTGTTTATTATTTTAATTAACTATTTATTTGTCTACTGTTAAAAACATCGAATATATTAATATCTGAAAAGTCAACTCAACTGAGAAAGTAAAAATTTCAGAACTTTGAAATTTTTTAGATACCGTCTCTTTATAATGGAATCTCTTCGTGTCATTTCGGATCTTTTCGGGTTATGTGTCACTGAAAATAATAATCTCAATCAAAAGTTTATCTTATGGTACAAAGAATTTCGGATCAAATCGGGCCTACCGCAATAATTATTGACCCTAGGGTCTCGTAGTGCAATGGTGGAGACCTCTGGCGACGGAGCCGTGGGTTCGATCTTCGGTGGGCCCGTTCTGTTTTTCAGATTCATTTTTGAATCTTTTATATGCGATCGATTAGGTGAATCGATCGGGTGGTAGTCAGACAAGTGACTTGTATGCCTAGAGTTAGTGGTGTAGATTATCATAGTGTAACAAGTCAAGCTCCGGTCAGGTCGATTTTTGTTTGCTATGTCTGGTTAGAGACGGATTAGCCTGAGAATTCGATTTTTTCAAAATTCGTTCAGTTCGATTTTCTTTAAAGTCCGGTTCGCTCAAAAATTCAATTTTTGAAAAGTTCGGTCATGCAGGTCGAATATTTTCTTGCAAGATCCGGTTTAAAAGGTCAAAAAAACATAAATATTCAGACTGACCGGACCTTGCAAAAAGCGATTGTTCGAGCTGAAAAATTTGAGCTGACTAAGGAAAATTCGAGTCACCTAAGGAAAATACTCGTTGTCACACTTTTCTAAATTGATTCCAATAACTATTAGATATTCTACATTTTTTTAACATAACATTAAAGCGCTTTTGTTCTCTCAGACAAGAAGCTGCTAAGATTTGTATCTTCAAAAATTGACGCGTAAAAGTTTTTCTCTCCATTATTACACCCACATCAGCATAATAGGAGTTCTTGGTTTACCTCTGAAGTTTGAACAAAACTTAACCTGATCAATTCTAAACTATCCAATAACGTCTCAGGAAGCATCCCCGGCAGTCAGGGAGAGTTTCAAACTCGATATCTTGTTTAAAACTCTCATTAGAGGCATGTGAATTTACTTTCCAGTAAAACCACTTGTTAGTTAAACTTTAACTTTAAAAGTTGAATCAGTGAAAACTAATTTCAAAACTGATTGATTCAGGAGCTTAGCCACGTTTATCCATCGAAACCCGTATACGAGTAAGTGACTACATTAATAATAATTAAATAAATTAAGTGCTATTGGTAGAGGATTTCCTTATAGATAAAGTGGCAAATCAATGTGAACGTATTGAATAAGAAAGTGAGAAGACTTATGATCGAAATCAATTTTATGGACCGGCATTTAAATAGACGCTATCAATATTTTACTCTCTAGGCGCGGTTAAACGGTTAATGTGGCCATAAAAGAGCGTAGTACCAGGTTTTCCATTAAATGCAAATGCCCTAGGCGTGATATGCAGCCCTGGTAAGTAATCAACACCCAGGGGGACGGACAAATTAAAATGGATATTGCTTTTGTACTTACTCAATAAATCTACCTCATGACTAGAAAGGTGTCCCATTTCTCACGGAACTCGAATCAGTGTTCAGGGAACTGTCAATTAGTGGGTATCAATTTTTCGATTAGCTGTCTCTGACGACTAGTAACAAGGTCTATTCTTCTACTGATCTCTTAATCATTGTCATTCTTTTGATAGCAATGGAATTTGAAACAAGTAACTGAGAAATTTTAGAATCGATAACAATATAAAATCACTCTTAATTTGGTATACAATAAAAGAATTAATTATTGTTGATCTCAACTGCGCCGCGTTACCTCAAGCAATCCAAAAATATTTTAATAAACCAAACCGAATCAACACCAAATATTTAGTATTGTTACGGGTCTCACAATAAATAAATCACCACCAAAGTCTTGCAAATTCCTTTATTGTTTAACACCACAAGTACTTATAACCTCTAATGATTATTCTAAATAATCAAAACACAAACAGCTGACTACACTACTACTTGCACTTGTCTATTCTTTATATCCGCTATCTGTCACTACTGGCTCCCTTACTTCACACTTCACTTCTGCTCTGTCTATACTTCAGTCTTCACTGTTTCACGTTCAGGATACTACTACTTTCCACGCAACCGCAGGCTGTCCTTATATAGTCCCCCGACACATCAGTAGTCACGTTCTACTCCGTTCTAGCAGGTACATTCTCGAACGTCGCACCGGCGCACCAGCCGTCGATTCATGGATTGTCTGTCTGTCGATGTGTCACATGACATGTGACTGAAACTGTCGCGAACATGTCATTGACTAACTCAGTATAAAAAAAGAATGTAAACAAACAAGCAAATTCGTGGACTAGAATGTTAAAGGTTAAAGAAGCAATTACTAGAATTTCTCCAGAGCGGTGTTCGTTATAGTATCTATACAATATTGTTGAAACAGAGTTGAAGTTTGAAGTGAAAAGAAAAGCTTTATTGTAATCCGCGTCATGGAGCACGCCTAAATTACAAGAGACGACATTCCAACAAGCTTGTTTTATGTTTAATACCTACCCGCGAAATAGTTTGCAATAATTTTCATAGAATTATAACTAATTATTATAAAATGGATTGGATCCATTACTGATAAAATAGAATACTGATCATTAAAACTCGTCAAAATAAATTGTTGCCAAAGCCCTCAGGCATCACCTGCGATGAGCTCAAGAAATAGTTGAATGAAGCAAAGCATCGACCAATTTAAGATCATCGACAACTTTTGTAATCTTTATTATATACCACTTACCTACACCGTGTAATATGCCAACACATGCACGATACGTAAGACAGATAAAACAGATTTTTAAATAAATTTTAAAACCTTTGAGACTCAATTTTATTTCTCTACAAGTACAGATTTAATTACCACAACCGCCATATTCCTAGACATAGCCCAAGCATTCGATAAAGTCTGGTTAGAAGGTCTTACATACAACCTACTGAATTTAAATCTACCAGACTTCATTACAGCTATTATTTTTTCAAGCCTGTTTAACATTTATATGAGTGACCTACCCGAAATATCAGCCATAATCCATGTGTGACGATGATACACCCATAATAACGCAAGACTGGGAGCTAAGCAACCCTATAAAGCAGCTACAGGAAGCAATACATATCACAACCAACCAAATGGCTCAAAACGTGGAATATGAAAATCAACCCTCAAAAATGCGAAGCAAAAATATTTACCCTTAGAAAGATCGCAAATCCCGAGACCATAACTATTGACGACGGAGATAGGTATAACATGGAAGACCAAATACCAAACAGTGAAATACCTGGGAGTACACCTGGATACGCGTCTTCCTGGAGCTATCACATTAACAGTAAACTTAAACTCAACCTAGCGTATGCGAGAATGACACAAACTCTATCCCGTTCTAAATTGGAAGTCATCCCTGAAGATCGAGTGTGCTCTATTTCTCTACAAATCGTTGATAAGACCGCTATTATTGTTATTCGCATGTCCTGTATGGGGAAACGCATCGGCAACAAACGTTAAGAAAATTCAAACTCTCCAAAACAAGCTTCTGAGAATAGCCACAGATGCACCATGGTTCATGAGAAACCACCAACTACACGACGAACTCTCAATCCCATCTATCCACGACATCATCAACAAGGTTGCAGAAAAATTCTTCAATCATTTACGAAACTGCGAAGGCACCCAATTCTATAACATCGGGCAAAAAAACATACACCCACGACAGACAAGAAAGCTTCCGCAAGACATTTTCGCTACCAACGACGACGAAAATGACTGAAGCCACGGTATAACAGTCAATGACATGTAACGATCAATAAATCATGTAAATATGTAAAAAACTGCTGTGAATAACATTGTGTATACAATATGTTGAGCCGGCAATAAAATATATTAAAAAAAATCTTTAATTACAGCTAAATTTAACTGGTCTCTATACGATTTTTGTCATGACTACTTGGCTTTGAGTCAATTCCTGAAATATACCGGGAAGTTTTGCACTCAGAATAAAAATGTCTTATTCTCTCCAGGAAAGAAACGACTGAAAATCTCGAGTCTTTTTTATAATATTTTAAGACGGTTGATAAGTTGTTTTAATTGAATCCAGACTTGCCAGAATACATAAGTGAAAACTGAATTAAAAATCCTGTAGTTCACCAAAGCTAGCGTTTCTTTCAATAGAAAAAAAAGTTAACATAATCGCTCTGGTTACAATCCAGCTAAACACCTAGTTTCCTTCATTACGTGCTATGAGCGTGACAAGGCTAGGGATACGTTAATCCTCTACTATCTCTCTTCCTGCCTCTTACACGATATCCGTCACAAATCGTCATGTCATTCCAGTTACTATTCGTTTCACTGAACCTACCTAATACAGTGTTCGCCAAAAAGTTGGTATCATATGGGAAATTTTTTATTTGTGTCAGAAAAACTATTATGGGCAAAAAATCTCTGACAGCTTGGAAACTTATTTTTCCCTAATCATACAGAGTTGGAAATATTTGTACTACCTTAGGAATCGTTAGGATCTAGTGAAACAGTAAGAGATACCTACAGGGTCGGTTAAATTAGATAAAAGTTGCACATTTAAGAATGTGAAACTAAATTTATGGAAACTTCAAGAATTGCTGAAATTACCTGAAAAAACTGAAAAACGAGATTTATTATTTATTTATTTTCAGCTGTATATTTTATTATTAATAAGTTATTTTTTTGTAGTCTTACCTATTTAAGTCGGCAACAGCTATCTATTTGAGATTTGAAAAACTTTCAAAGTCGACTAGATCCCAGTGTTTTCATCGTAAAATTTTGAAAAAAAAACTATGTACGCTGAACCGCTTATCTAGGCGGTTCCGTGTACATATTATTGTTTTCGGTGATGGTGATTTAGAATCGCAATATCTCAGGAATGGTGATTCTTATAAAAAAAAACAGGGTAGGAAAAATGTTTGTAGCTAAGTTCATAGTCTGCAACTTTTATCTGATCCATTTTTATGATAAAACTTGCCGTTTACCGGACACAATAATCTCCCGAAGTATAAAATTTCAGTTTTATACGAATTATTTCAAACCCACCACTATTTTTTTTTCTATTTTGACCGGACTAGATATGAATGATAATGAAAACTAGTCCATTGTCTTCCTCTTTTTCTTCTTTAGAGTTTATAGCCTTTAGCTTGTATCAGCTATTTAGCCAGCACGTTAATCGTGTGGGCTATGCTGAAGCCACCAGGTACACGTTGGAGAGTGTCTGAGATGTATCATGAGCCTGAGTAGACTGTACTTTTATTCTTTGGAAACTTCCTGTAACTTGTTGAGGATTATGTTGAAATAGAGTTGAAATTTCATTGGGGACATTATTACAAATAAAATACTAAAAATACCCACCGCTCCAACATCTGCAAAAAAAGTTATTCAATGTCAAAAGTCAAAGAAAATGGTTGTTCCGATTTTTCCGGTAAATGATAAGTTCTATCATAAAAATAGATCAGATAAAAGTAGTTAGTAGGGATAAATAGCACACACAAAGGATAAGACTTTTCACGCTTCAGGGCAACAACGGCCAAGCGATTCACAAAACCGAATTGTTGCCTCGGAGACAAGAACCCAGGAGAGAGTAAAATAGAAGGATCGCCGATGTTGGGGGAAGGTCAGCAACAATAGGAAATGCTAGTAATCACCAATATTTCATCGCCACTGGTTAAGTCTTCGTTGAATCTCTTTTCTCAAAAATTTCGGCATGTTGTCGTTACAGTAATTTCATTCTAGTCTATTGACCGAAAGGTTATGTTCTCTGCCAATCTTAATTTTTTTGACGCAAGGTGCTGTAATATTGAATTCAATTGAGGAAAATAAAATTTTTGTTATATCGTAAGTTATTTCACAACTTCATTTTGATTTTAGCACCTGAAAATCGAATCTTGAAGAACTCCAAAGTTGCAATAAGTTTAGTAAGCGGTTTCTTATTTTATGGTTGAACTTACTCCTCAGAAAATAATCGCGGAAGAACTTTTTTAAGTCAAAGCTGGGCAGATATTTTTGTGTTTCTTGTGTTTATTCTAACCATAATAACTCCTAAGTATCCTTGACTGTCTTGGGCAGGGGCTTGAGTTATTTTTTAAGTAAGTGCTATAGGCAAGATAAATGGAGAACCCGGCTCAATTCGACAAAGTAGGTAGGTGTATTGTGTATTTATTTTTCATTGACAGTGTGAGAAAACTGCCGCTTTGTTAGCAATCTAAAGTATCACTGCGTGGAGTATTCATATCTGTACGATATCGCCAGGCGATGGGCCCTTAATCAGCGAACGGACATCATTAGCATATAAAAGGGAATTGGTACGATATCACTGGTAATAGTATTCAAACAAATCTATCCAAGTCTATTCTTCTATTAGTAAATTTTTTATAGCAACGCCTATTCTAGTACCTAAAGTCTGTACACTGAGAGTTGTCTGTTGTGATAACTAAGGATACATCATCTCGTTATGTTTCTTACTCCTTCTATTGCATTGCATAGTCAATCGAGTTAAAATGGGACGTATTGTCAGAAATACGTTTGAATCGTCAGCAATTCTAAAAAGATGAGCGAGAGTGAGACGGAAGTATCGACTCGCGTCTTCATACGCTTATGCCCGTATTCACAAAGCATTCCTGCCCTGTTATATCCCCAAAATAATTAAATAAATGGGATGGAGATTTTTTAGGATTAGAATGAGATGGAGATAATTGATTACGTAATTATTTAGGAAATTATCGTTTATGAATATGGGCATTAGATTGATACGATATTACGATAAGATTGTCGTCGCTACTGTCAGTAGTGTCAGTGTCAGCGCAAAATATACTAATAATGTTTGTGTTGTGATTTGAAACGTTTTTAATACGAAATTAGCAGAATTACCTGTGTTATTGTACGGTGTGATAAACTATGAGTAACTAATTAATTGCGCGAATGCCTAAAAATCTATTTCCTTGTTTTGCCTGGGAAACGATGGGACTCCCTAGTACGTGGTCTTGTGGTTAAATTGCTGGAATATTTTACTTGCAAATAAGAAAACGGAGGTATTATTCTTTCTTTTAAACGGCAACCAGCAGGTAGGTGACATGATATTTCTATCAGGATGATAACAATAATTATTATCATTCTTATTTACTTGCATTATGTAATATTTGTTATCAAAAAGTTGCAAGAGGCTCTACTTCGTCAATAACTTATCGAAATAATATATTTGTAGGATATTCATTATTCCTCAATACACGCCACTGACACGAACTGCGATACCACATCTGGTTCGACTTAGAAATAAGTGTACGATTCAAATCGATTTAAATGGAATTGTTTAGTCAGAATCAGTGTGGCATGACAACGGACAACTCTCAGTGGACAGATAGTATAGTTTAGTTGAAACGCTCAGAACTGAAAAGGATCGAGAAGACTGTTCACAATAAAAGTCTAATCGGGTTATTTTAAGTATAATAGATGAAAACCAGATAATGGCACAACAACGCAGAACCGCAAATGTAACAATCAGTGCTACAACAACCACTCAACATAATTGTAAACAAGAAATAAAAAAGATTGAAATCGGTGAAGAAGACGAAAAATGGCACTCATTTAAAGAAGTGCTCCAGTAGAAAAGAAACATTTCTTTACAAGATCTTCCGGGATTATTTCGTAGCAAAAACATGATAAATTGCAACTATAACGATTGATCCGGATGACAAATTAATGTTATTGGAGATAAGCGTTACAAAAGGAAACAAAATTCGTATCGTTCGGTAGTCAATTTATTTCTTCGTGATTTATTTCGGTCAGTCTCTGACCGTTGTATTAAGCTTGTGTGCTGCTTGATTTATGAACATTGAGGAGACAAACGAGTCAACCGCGAATCGTATAGATAAGTCTCGTGATTTGTCGTTCAAATTCAAAAGGGCTCACTATATCATTTCTAACTATACGGTCATACCACTTGAGAATAAGAATAAAAATGTAGCGATGGAATAATCAAGAAGTGTCTAAGTAGCCGGTGACAGCACTAATATAAACAAAAAATTTTCATGTACGGGTAATATCCCTTAGAATTTTTTTTTCATAATGTCCCTAATAAATTCTATTAGGGACATTATATATCAATGAAATATTGATAGTTTTAATCGAAAGCGAATAAAATTTTGCTGAGTTTTAAAAATACTATTCACTGTTCATACTTCATACTGGTTGAATTTAAGTAACAATACTAACGAATTTAGAAAAAATAAATTGAATCGGAAGTTTCCATTAAAAGCAAGCATTATATCCCCAAATCGGCAATTCGACTTAATCGACTCAGATTTCGGTGAATAATGTTTTGCGTGGTCATGCCCACTCTATTCCTCTGTTATTTCAGTATCCAAACTTCCGAAATTGAATTTCAACAACTTAGTCGATTAAATTTTAATAATGCAATCAAAATGCTAGTTTGCTTCATTCAATTACCCGGCCGACTGTCTGTCTTCAAATCTTCGAACCAGTTCCCCTGATACTGTTTGATTCCGTGGCAGAAGTTGAAAGGGCAATTGAGAAAGCCGTCACGAAAGTCTCGACAAATACTACCACTACCCGTCTCCTCCAATATACAGACACAAACGCAGGCTGCATCCTGGCATTGAGCAGAGGGAGTTGATGCGCTGTGAAAAGCGTTGGGGTGCATATTAAAAGAGCGACTGATTAGATAAAATACGCTGCTACAAATTAGATAGTCACTCGAGTTGTCTGCGAAGTATCTTGATATGTTTGTCTTTGTATATAGAGATAGGTACGGCAGTTTAAATGTGAATATTTAAGCTCAAGAGGGTTCAAATTGCCAGAGGACTCAAAAAGGACAACAAAGGATAATATGGAGGATGCGAATGCGAAAGTGCCTCTATTAGGGATTAATAGATTCAATTCATATGATGGAACCCGACGTTAATTTTATTTACTTCTTATCTACGTTCAAGCTTGGGCCTTTTATGGAAACAAAACGGTTTGACAAAATTCTCCATCGCTAACAAAGAATGTAACATGTAATGCGTATTCCGATTTTCAGATTAAAATTAACTTTGGAGCTCGAGTATTCAGCCCTGAGGAACTCCGGTAATGCAATTAAGTTATTGCCGTAAGAACTTCGCAAAATTATATATTTTTAAAATTTTGTTACTTACTCATAATACTCCTATTAAAGCTTTTTGAATTTAGGGCAAAAAAGAGACAATGGTCTGAGTGATAACATAAATAACAATTATTGTCCTACATTCTTTTTTTGGTTGCTAAAAAATCATATGTTATAGTGGTGTAAGGAATAATCATTTGAACCAACGGTATCCTTCTCCAACATCTGTCCAGTCGCAGCTAAGGGCCGAGCTGAGATGAAAAACCCAGCAGCGTGACACGCACAGATGATGAATTATGACAGGTACAGAGCAGCGGACCTCGAACGCGACTGTTACAAATGGAATAATTAATTCTTCCTCAGAAAGTTGGAGTTTTTGTGGGTGATTAATTAGTCCTTTGTTCCAGTATCGGGACAAGATTCGCACTCGATTATTCCTGCTGCCAAATATTTACTCCCTCTTGATGGAATAATAAAGCTTATCCTTCAATTTGCATTTTTTCGTTGCCTCTTTTATTTCATTTTTTAGGAAATGATGAGGAGTTATTTAGATACAAGCAATCTTGAAATAGAAAATGCTACTTGTGCCGCCACTGCTGAAATACAAGACTGACCTTGACTGTACTTTAACCAGATAAATGACAAGACTGACAATATGTAAATAAGATGCACAATACCAGACCTACGACCTGTTTCGTCATATATCTTGAATAAATAACAAGTTAGAGCCGAACTAAAATCACAGTTACAAGACTATTAAGCCCGAGTAATCACTGTTACATTACAAAGTATTCAAGTCTCAGTTTTATGTACTGTACGACATTCATGACCAGCTTCAGAAGAAATAAAGACAGTTATAGCTTATTTAGTCTTTATTAAGTTTACTCGTAACCTTTTACTGCTATGCGTCAGATATTAGACTCTTAAGAACTCTCTATGAAATGTGTGTTCTACTCCTCCTTCGTTTTTGGAGGCGTCGGTAAACAGGGTGATGTCAAAATTGGTATTGGCAAGAAGTACCAAAAAGGCTTGCCTCAGAATAGAGTTAGGAGTGTCTAATTTATTATTAATTTTTACAATCGTCCTATGACCACCGAGCTTTGTGACCCCCATCCTGACAATGATAGGGGTGAGGAGTTTTAATATAACAGAAACAGTCGAAGAGGAACTTATTATTTAAAAAATGTTCATTAAAACGAATTAGTGAACAATCTGATTTTTTTCTAATAACGTTCTTAAATCAATTTTTTGTGCAAGTCTGGCATCTGATTTTAAACTAACATCCCGAACTCTTGAAACATTAGCCTCAGAACTGGATGACAATGCAATACTAACTCGCTTTTTTGTCGGGCTTGTTGCATGTTTTTGCATTTTATGCGAAAATTCTGTAAAATTTCAAGTCCCAATGAGAGAGCGTGGGCGGAGCCAACTATAAAATTGGCACACATATAATATGTAGATACAAAAATTAAAAAGCAGAAAATGGTTATTATTTGAATACATTTTTCAAATATAGATATGTATCACGTTTTTAACATGAACGTTATAGTATGAAACAATTTTTGATAGCAATGTAAATACTAAACTTGTAAACATTAAGAATAAAAGAGTTAAAGCTAACGGCAAAATCTCCTCCGCTAGCTTTCGGGAGAACGGCGTTCCTCAAGGCGCAGTCATAAGCCCCACATTATTATGACATTTGCACGAATATCCGCCCTCCAGTCAAGAGCACACTGTACGCAGACGATCTAGTCATTTACTGTCATGGGAGATGCACATCAGCTACATCCACTCTTCTCCAAGAATCAGTAAACAAACTGAGGATAATATGGGGTTCTAAAATCGGCTGGCGATTCTCCCCTTCAAAATCCAAAATTCTACAGTTCAGCAGATCTCAGAGGCCACCAACTTCCAAAGTTTCGCTTAATGGCGTACTGCTCACACAGTAGTCAACCATCACAAAATCTGGGGTGAGCATTCGATAAAAAACTGAACTGGAAGCAGCACATAAAAGAAACCAAAAGAAACTGCCTGAGTAGGGTTAATTTATTGAAAACATTGGCACACTATGAATGGGGAGCCTAAGAAGGCGTTCTGATGAAGGTATACCGAGCTCTCATTCGATCCAGGCTGAACTACGGTAGTTTCATATTCATGTCAGCCGTGAAATCAGACCTAAGATCACTAGACACAGCGCACAACACGTCACTCAGAATCTGCTCAGGAGCCTTGAGATCCAGCCCTTGCGTTAGTCTATACCAAGAACTAAACGAACCTCCACTCCGGCTAAGACGGCAGCAACTTCTTCTTACCTACTTCGCAAGAATATCCGCCAACCCACATAATCCAGTTTACTCCCTACTACACGAAACGAAACCACCCACCAACACTGTCTCTGCCACAAATCTTATCTTCTTTTCTCGATGACATAGATCTCCTTACGACAACTCCATCTCTAACATCACCTACTTCTCCCTGGTTGAAGCCTCTACCAAACACCAACACCTCTCTCAGTAACTACCCCAAATACTGCACCTCAAATGAGCTCCTGAGACAATCATTCCAAGATATTAACAACAACTCAATATTTGATAAGATCCTGTATACAAATGCTTCAAAATCCGAATCAGGCGTTGGCTGCTCAGTGACCTCTCAACACAGCACAGCACTACAGTGCCTACCTCCTACTGCAAGTGTCCACACAGGTGAGCTATACGGAATTTATAAGGCCTTATGCTCTGTAAGCTCGGACCACAATTAAAAACTCGGACCAACAGATAGCAATATGTATCAATATCCTCTCTATCAAGCACCCTCACACGCAACATCCTCTAGTACACAACATCCACGACGCTTGTCAGCGTTTAGCAATCATTGGCACAACCATAACCCTAATATGGCTTCCATCACACGTAGGCATACCTGAAAACGAGGCGGCCGATCTAGCAGCTAAAGAAGCCTCGCAAGTAACGGAACCCACAATAAGACTTCAGATCTACAGGGATTTAAAATCCCTTATCACTCGAAGGACCCGCCAGTCCTGGCAGATTCATTATTGGGACGAAACACGCACCAAACTACATGAGATCCAGCCCTCAACTGACCATTTTAGAATACCAACGACTCTCACTAGAAGGGAGAAGACAGTCATTCACAGGCTAAATTGGTCACACTCGACTAACCCATAAATATCTGATGGACTCTGAAAACCCTTCAGAATCCCCAAAATGTGACGCCCCACTCTCGGTGAAGCGTATCCTGGTTGAATGTTGTAACGGGATTTTCGGTATGGTAGAGATGATTACCCAGGGATGGATAATTGCCCCCTTTTACCCGTGACAAGTCAATTAAAATTATAAAAACCTTTATTTATAAGTACGGTAGTTACACATATCTGTATCTGTTAGATTAATATTATTAACCACTGAACCATCTGGGCCGGCGCTCGTCCACTGCAGGCCGTCTGATTGGTGAGAGATACCTGCGTCGGGACACGCACCTCTGTTGATTGGTCGGTCTGTCGGCCGATTCACCTTCGGCTCCGCTGCGTCAGTCGCTCTCTTACCACCGCACGCTGCGTGTGCGTGTCTCCGGCTGCTGCGGCCTCCGGAATACGCGACGTGACGGGATTGCCGGATCGACAACTCATTACATTGCGACCCGACGTCTGGTTTGCCTGGCCCTTAATACAGGCCAGGCGTCGTCTGAAAGAACCCGCCGGGACTTCACTACAGCCCCGGTTGATTCCCTGTTATGACCAGCAGTCGATCAGAGCTCAGTTCACTCTCATCGATCTCCCGACGTCCAGTTACAGCTAGGCTCGACTCATTTCATCGACCTGCTGTAGCCGGCTGGGTACTGGACGGAATGCACTCATTACATGCCTCCTGAAGACCTCCTAGCTCAGTTCACAGGGAGGGAGATGGTTCGCGAGTCAATACCTCGGAAGATCTATCTTGCTTCTCCGTTGGCTCTGCTTATATAGCCGGTGCCGGCGAAGATAACCTGCTAATCACCGCTGTAAAAACTGTATCCTTCTGATAAACCCCTCGATTAAGTAAAATAAATAATAATAATCAACGAATGCCTTGGAATTCGTTACAATGTGTACATTACATAGATTCACGACAAAACTGCCAGTTAAAAGGAAACCTGAAAGAACTCCTCAGCATACCTGATCGATTACCAGCCCTGATAAAGTATCTCAAGGACATCGAGTTGTACCACGAAATTTAGACACTTACTTGTAAAACAATGAACCAGATCAATTAATGTAGCCCGGATGTATCTGTGTCAATGACCATCGCTGTCATGGGGTGCATGCAATCGATAATAGTATGTACCTACTTATGTAGAGGTAAAATTTATTTCAACTAGGAAGTAGTCTTTCCACTACAAATACACCAATTGTTATTCATTGCATGCGCCTCATGTTTATAGATTTAAATCTTACAAGCGTTTCCATAGCTATATAAGAATTATTTTGTTCTTTTTAGTTCCTGAAGAAAAAAGTATGTTTATCTACGTTTGTGTTTGTTTTAAATTTTTTCAATATGAAATTTGATTTCAAATTTAATTTCAAAATATTTAGAAAGCCTAATTTTGTGGAAGAATTTTGTGGAATTTCATCGAACATTTTTATTTAAAACTTTAGATTTTGAACATTTTTATTTTTAAGAGTACGAGCTGATATTAAGAAAAAAAAATTATAAGATCTGCATGACTAATGCCGAATGAGCTTTTTACCCCTATGAACAGGTTTAGAAAATTAATGGAAATTTAAACAAAATTAAACCAACCCTTTCAAAATTGATAAGAACTGCCGTTTTTGTGTAGGTTTGAGTGCAGATTTGGAATATAAATGGCGATCGTTGGTTTGAACTTTGAAGACAAAGGTAGAAAAACCCAAGCGCTGTTGCTGCGATAAGATCTTGAAAAATCATTCAGACATTTTCTCTTCAAATAAGTGTCCCATTTGATTAATACCGGATACATAGGCACTGTCATTTTATAAACTTATAAACCAGATAACAGTACCTAATACATCACAAGAATCGTTACCGCAAGTTCCTTTTTTGAGAACTCCATCAATCACGCCTCATCTGAATCCTGAATCCTCGCCTTCGAACTTTATGAAAAACGATCCGGCCGATCTGCTTTCTCATCTGCTTACATAGAGATCTCGAGACAACTGGCAGTAGTTCTAGTGCCTCCAGTCCTCCAGACCAGGAGTGCAACTCGTAAAGCCTGTTTTGATTATTTATTCAACAACCGGCAGACTCCGCTTTTACAACTCTCCAGCTTTAGCTCGAATCCGCAAGTTTATTTCCTCTTCAATTTATTATTAATTAACATCTTCCTGAAGTCTTTTTTTTTCTTAATATTTAAACACTTGAAAACTTCAAATGCGGGTTTTGCTTTCGTTTCGTATGATTAAGTTCGATCTGCGGAAGTATTTCACAAGTCGAGATCTAGAATTTTAATAAGGTACATATGAATAGTACCCGATACGTGAGCAGATCGCGAGTTTAAGAGCATAATGAATGGTATGCAGAATTATGTTGTCGGATGCATATCAAAGTCTTATAAAAAGCGGGTTATTTATTTTTAAAATAAACGTACCATGTTAATATGTTGTAAAATCGAATGGATTCGTTTAAAATAAATAACTCTATGCCACTCAAATTAAAAGGATTAACGGCTATCTGTGTGGTCTTGGACGGTATGTTAATGTGTACACACACCTATGCATTATCAAGTTAGTTCCAGATGTTGGTTCAGATCGCTTCTGGGTTTCTGAATAAAACTAAAGGAAAATGCATTCTCACTTCTTCTAATTGCAGTTCAAACAGCTTTTGAATATCGCTTATGGAATAACTGACTGAGTCCTTCGAATAGTCATATCATAACATGTAAAAATAACTATGACTTGCTTTTTTAGCATGCACTAAGTATATTATAGAATGAAGTAAATTTTCCATGGTATAACTCAAATTTTTCAAATTTTAAAAGAGTTAATAAATTGCGACTATCTATCTGGATTTTTAATTATTTTTTTCAAATTTGGGAGAAAGAAATATTCAACTTAGGAAACCTCATGATAATCTGTCTGATACTACCGTTCATGATAATTTTCGATTTATTTTTATTTTCATCCCTAATAATAAGTTGTATGCATGATACCCCTAAATTATTTTTATCGCAATTTGATTAGATATATTATTGCAATTATAAATGGTGATCCACATAAGAAGACACAGGCCTGAGAAATTTAATCATAATCGTTGTAAAGATAGTGGAGATGTAAGGCTGTGACATTCGTATACGAACATGATGAACTGATAAGGGTTGTGGTATTTCTATGTAACCCAAAAAATGGCTTTAGAATCACAGCGATGAAGCATCGATCAAACTTTATCCCCTTGGAACACAGACCCAGCTTATCAGGTTTATTTTTAATGAGCGATAAGACTTTGAGTGACGGAACTGATCAGTATGGTTCCTTAATTGGGCCGTTTACACCCGGTGAGGTAGAAAGTCATATTATCTTGTTTGAAACCTTGTAATTTCTTTTCAGATAGGTAGGTACCCATTCATACAGACTGAGTGAAATTCAAGCTACTTTATAGGGATCTCGGAAATACCGGAAACTAGAAGAGATACGAACTCGGTTAAACTGGGAAAAAGTTGCACTATTTTATGCTTAATAAGAATCTGAAAAAAAATTAAGGAAATTTTCAGTCGTTGCTGAAATATCCTGAAAAAACTGAAAAATCGAAATTTTTTATTTCTATCTCTTTTATTATTGGAAATCAATAAATTATTTTTTATAGGTTTACATAATCGTGAAAAGCTTATCCAATCGATAATACAAAAGTTTTCAAAGCCAACTAGATCCCAAAGTATTCATGGCCAACTTTTGTTTTTCTTTGATTTTTATTCCAACTTGTTGACCGCCATATTGTTTTTTATGTCGTTTAGTATGAAAAATCATGGAAACCAAAAATTATTAACATTAAAAAAAACTCTTTTTTTAAACACTTTTTAAAAAAACACTTTTTTCGTCCGATAACGTCAATTTGTCATATTAAAATAAATGATATTAAGTACCTACTTACCTTCTGGTTTCTTAATTTTTATATGGTGTAACCGGTATAAAAAGTTGTCTTTTTTTCGAAAGAAGAAGAATTAAATTTTTTTGTACCGAACGACATAAAAAGATAATTTGGCGGCCATAAGAAAAAAAAAAGTTGGCTATGAATACTCTGGGATCTAGTTGGCTCTGGAATGTCAAATGGTCTCTTGACGACTTATGTAAACCTACAAAAAATAACTTTAAATTAATTTCCAATAATGGCTAAAATAAGAAATTTTATGTTTTAGTTTTTTTCAGGATGTTTCAGCAACGACTTTAAGCATAAAATCGCAACTTTGTCTAGTTTAAGCGAGTTCAAACATAAGAAACGCTGCGTTTCTTATGTCGAGACCCATCTATCCTGGGCATGAGCCCACTCATGGCTCTCCAGAACTTCATTGCTCTGATCGTAACCTCCTCGATATGCTGTCCCAACCCCAGGTGTCGATCCAAATAAAGTCACCCCGAGGTATTTTATGGAATTTTTCATTGCGATATTAGTGGCGGATCGCGGTGTTGCCCCTTTCCGCGATTAGTTCTGGGGTTATTCCTTTCAAAACATTTATCAAGTCGTCAGCGTATATAGGCGATCAGACGAACCCCCGACGGCATACCCCCCCGGGAGGCCCAGAATACCGTCATAAAACATATTCCATATGGTGGGTCCGAGGATCGACCCCTGAGAAACTCCTCCTGTGACTTCGACTTCACCTCCATCCTCAAGCAAAGTCCTCTCAGACAGGTAGCTACCCAATACTCTCTGGAGGCATTCGAGCAACGGGACCGCAACGAAGGCTGCCTCGATCCCTTCCCAGCTAGCCGAGTTAAAGGCATTTCGAATGTCTAATGCTATCAACGCACAAACCTTTGCCCTGTTACTGGCCACTGGCCAATTACCGTAGCAATTGCCGTGACAGGGTCATGGATTATAGTCTCAGCTGAACAGCCACAGATTTAAAAATCTTCAGCTTAAACAGTGTAGCGGTGAGTTGGTTAGAATATTAATATCCACTAGATGTCATCGAACCATATAGGTCACTTAAAATCCATATAAAACTAAATATAATTTGAAGAACCATATAAATCAGAAGACATTCAAAATAGATGGAAAACTACGCAGAAGATCCAAAAAAGAGGGTAATAAAGTTGTTTGTCTGTAAGGGGGACATCCGCTGATACAAAACTCAACCAACCTATCCCCACCCAACCTTGCAATCTTAAATGAGAACCCACGGTTTTTATTGCAGATTCGAGTTTTACGACTAAAAATACGAAGGATTTGTTCGTAATATTTTTTTATGTTCAAGATAGATAATAATCGACCCAATTGTCTATTTTTTTTATTTCTCTTTATACAGAAATTGAACCAAAAAGATCCATTATTCGAGAAACAATTTTGAGACAAATCCTACCTATGTTTAGTCACAAATTCCGAATCTGCAAAACAAAATTACGGTTCTGAACCAAAATTTCCAATTTACTCCCATGCAGCCAAACGTGCATGGAAGGGGGAGGTAGTAACAATTTCCTAGGTGTTTTTACCCGTAATAAAAACGTGGATGGATTCTCATTTAAGATTGCAAAATTGCTGCCCCCTACCCGTAAGGCCTAGGGGGTGCGGATAGCTTGGTAGAGTTTTATATCATCTGATGTCCCCCTTACAGATGAACATCTTTCATTACCCACTTTTTTTGACCCGATGCTTAGTTTTTGATACATTTCAATGTCTCCAGATAAAATGAGCATCCTGTACAGATATTATATAACCAAATGGGATAGATAATTCAAAATGAATGTAAGAGCCCAAAATTAATGTTTATATTATTATCATAAGGTTCAAAGCGCAAAGCGCTTGTAATTATTACTAATTTACAATAATTATTATAATTTTTTTTTGTCTTCAATCTATCAGTATGCTCATTAAACAAGATAATAATATGACTGTCTCTCGGTACTACTTAATGTGAAGGTGAAACGGTACCCTCTCTGTCTTCCGACTCATCTTGATTGAGGTCCAATCCTGTGAAGCCAAGTGTGCAATTCTAATTCTTTCGAACAGCAATACTCACTTAATGGCAATTAGACTTGTTAAAGGCAAGTCGATTGACCATTTTAATATATTCTTCAATTATTTATCTTCAGAATTTTTAGTTTATTGAAAGCCACCTGATGCCTGAAGCCCAAGAGCCTACTGCAAATTTGGGCCGTTATCTAATAACGAAATGACATATGCTTGGGATTCTACTGCATCGAACGGCATCTCTGGCAAACTTTATCCTGAACATAGTGGTCGAAACAATGGCACTTCCGGTGCGAAAATTGGCTTACTTGTTCGGAAAAAGCGTTGAAAAAAACCGCTGTGCCGAGGACTTCGTTCAGGGTACGGGGAGGCACAGGTACCGTTAGAAGTTCTGTTAATCAATCAGTAATAATTTAAGTCTTATCCCATTATCAAATGCGAAATTTTGCGCCAATTTTCGCACCGGAAGTGCCATTTTTTCGACCACTTTGTGCAGGATAAAAATTTGCACAGGAGCCGTTCGATGCAGTACAATGTTTTTGCATGCCTCCCAGGCATTATGTAATTTCGTTGTCAGATGACGTCCCAAATTTGTAATGGGCTCTCCTACTATGAGACGCGAAATCAATGAACTTTCACCATTAAAACCATCGATAAAAAACTGTTGTCCTTTTATCTTAGAGTAGGTACTTCTGATGATGTTCTGGAGGCCTAGTAATAATGAAATCCTGGTTAATTCTAATTCAGACCGACTTTTAAGAAAAGCTTTGAAACTTTATATTAACAAAATCTCGTAAACTTAACAAACGAATCACTTAAAAGCATATTTAATATTATGTTTCGCTGTTACATTCCGTCCTCATTCACGCAATCTAGGTAGGTATCCTCTTGGATGAGTCCACATTCCGCACCCTATCTGTTGCACGATGTTAGTGTTGGTGTTGGTGTTGGTGTTTGCTAGACGGGAGGAGTATAAGTGACAAGACCTCTAATATGTATGCAAATGTGAATACTGCAAGCCAGATCACAACGTGCTTCATTGTATTATGCATGACACACTGGGGAGGAGAGATCAACCGTGGCGGCAGAGCAAAGGCGTCTCCTGTGAAGGCGTTCGTCCCATCGCAGGGCTTATTGTGTAATTGTGGCGCAAGATCGTGACGTTTCAGAGACGAGATTTGCATTCTTCGATTACAGCCAGTTTCTCGTTTCATTTCGTGGGAATTATGATATACGAATGCTTTTATATTGTTAGCTGCGCCACTTAATCTAGTAATTTCAACATCTTGGTTGTTATAAATTGTTGTGGGTAGAAGATTTACCCACAGAAGATTTGTGGGTAGAACAGTCAATATAAAAGAAAAAATCTACATTTTTTTGAAATGTTTATTATATTTGAAGGGCCGGGCTACACTTGTTTAAATACGGCCCTGGATTTTTTCACCTTAATACGGATCTGTGCTCTTATCAAATTTCTTGGTCTTGTATTACTCATCGTCATCGCAATCCGACAGGTCCAAAAAGTTTAATACGAGCTTACATCCTTATGAAGGTGTAATTAAACAGATGATGTCAATTATAGCTCGAAACACGTTTGAACCACCACTTACGTGTGGCATATCACTAAATTCAGAATTTAAAAAATCTTTCAATATTTGCAAAAAAATCGAAACCGTATTCAAAAAATCGAAGTTCAGTACGGCTCTGCAAATATGAATCGTCAGATAAAAAAAACCGACATCGCAAAAATGAAGCCAGTCAATAGCTGAAATGAAATGTTTTGGTTTTCCCCAATCTCCAATAACAAAATCAATAAATAAGAAAAACCAAAAGAGAAAATAAAACAGAAAAATCAGAAATAGTTTCTGCAATCTCTTTCTGTCGTTGCATTGTCCTTCTGGTTGCCCAATTTTTACCCCATTTAACCGACCACGGTTTCCGAGATCCCCCTACTGTTCATTCTCATCATGGACATAGTGTATAAGGTGACCTACCCTCATGTGGAATTTTTTTATCATCGTTTTTCCTCGATGATGGGTCGCTCGACCATTACGGATTTTGCGCGTGGTCTCTCAGTACCTATTCCTCTGAATTATGGAACTGACTCAAGTTGATATGGATTATACAGGGTGTCCCAGACTTAATTGACTAGACCATATCTCATACTTATACAGGTTGAGATAATCGTGCCGAATAAAGGGGATTTAATTATAGTTTTTAAAGCTCTATAACATGACAGAATGAAAACAGCCTCCACTTTAACTTCCCCTAGGTTACAGCAACCACCCGTTAAAAATGTATAGCACCCTGTATATATTTTCATATTTTCGAAACAAGTACTCGATTCTCTATTCAACTGTTTTTTAAGTTTTAAAATTGGTTCAGAAATAATCATAAAAGGTTCATCAAGGTGGTCATGACTGTTTATGTGAACTTTCTCTGAATGACTTTAGCTGTCAAAATTTATCAATCCCACACGGGGGACTGTGGGACTCTCCGCGAGGGGTAACCCACTAAAACTACTCCGATCTTCCTTGCTTACACCAAACTAATGATACATGATGTCAAGATATGCGTGAGCGCACTAGTATGTTCTTCTTCTCTACTCTGTCTCTGTCTCTCCTTTTCGTTTTCCTTTTTTTCGCGGCATAATACCCCTCTTGTATTCCGTGAAGCTCTCCCTTCCCTTTTACCTCTTTAGAATTGCCTCGACCATGTTCTCAACATTCAACTTTTCCCTTACTATGGCCTCTACACTGTCCTTTCATTTTCCCATCTTACACACATGAAGATGGTATGCTTCGGGGTGTCCGTCTCTTCGCAGCACCAACAGTCGTCCGATCGCGCTCTAATTATCCGAAGGAGGTACCTCTCAAACACCCCGTACCTGGAGACACATTGTGTTATGTGGGAATCTGTCTCCCTTTTCCCTGCCTTACCGTCTAGCCACTTGACAATGTCAGCAGTATTCTCTCCCACCTTGACTGAAACATATGCCTCCAGAAGGAAGTGTCTAGGTTTCTTATCAGGTAGACCCCTCAATTCGTAAGACTCCTTCATGATCTATATTGTCTCCTTTATAGGCATCCCCCCCCCCCCCCCCTTCTATTAGCGCTTCTGATGAGATAGTTCTATTGGCGGAAGTAACGCCTATCAGCGTTTGCCTCTGGAGGCTAACAAACAGCACTGAATTTTGCCTCCTCATCGCTCGGTCGGACAAATAAGTAAATATTCAGATCCAGCGCTATTATTGCGTTCACCTGAGCCTTTTTTCGACAGCGTCTCGATATGTGTCCTTTATATCCTCCAGCACCCTCTCCACCGCACCGACCGTTGATTTTCCTTTCTTTAAGCCTAACTGTCTCTGGCCTTTATCCAGCTCGGTGGTCAGTCTGGCGAGAATCACGGTCTCAAAGAACTTTCCAAGTGTGTCCGTGAGGCATATATGGGTCTATATGCCTTCGGGTCGTAGACTTATCTCTTTCCATGGATAAACCTTTGCGTTCTTTCGCAGCCTTGGAAGCTCGCATTTCGTCATTTAAATTTTTTTCATTTTTGTGTTTTGCATGTTTTTGGAATTAATAAATATTAGTAATGGGGGTTCATTTATTTAAAATGTTTTCGTTTTTTATAAGATATACATATACATATGTTAATGGTGAAATGGATCGCACCTAGGTAGGATGATAAGGAAATTATTTCCACCTCCCTCGTTAAATCAGCCCAAATCGAAAAAGCAAATAGTGCGAGAATAGGTACGTAAATACCTAAAGGTAAAATTGTTAGGAAATTAAAGCGCAGCCACCCGCCGCTACATCAAGTAAACGATCCCCGTCAGCTCATTAGATATTCAAAAGGAGAAATCGCTCTAGCTGGTCACATTCCAGTCCTTCGAGAAAGCGGCCACCGCAAGGGAAATAAACATAGCCAGATGTCTTTATAAAAGCGCCTCGCGCCCATTGAAAGGATGAGCTGACCTACATACAAGACCGGGCGAAATCACGGATCAAACAATAGCTCCATGCAAAGACAATAGTAAGTCGCTAGGTATTTCACCCACGAAAATGAAAATTACACGAATCGATAGAGCGAATTAACAAATGGAGGTAGCCGGAAATACACTACGATCCCGAAATAGCAAGCAGGTGAAAACGCGAAATGAAAGTAAAGCTGGTGTAATTATAATAGCTAGGCACAGTGAAAAGACGACAACGCGTCGGCCGATTTGAAGGAAAATTTAGGTAGTTGAAGTTCAGGGCAATTCAGTAAGGTATCCGCGAGGTCAAATCGCTAAGTCTCGTGATTAGGGAAATATGACAAGAAACAAATCACGATATGAGGCAGTGCCAATAAGGTGCATTGTTGCGTGGTGTTTAGAAAGCGGACCACCGCTTCTATAAAAGCAGACGTCTTGCCGCAGCTCAAGGCAGATAGAGATCAGCTTTCGAGCAGGTCGAATCTGACTTCTGAACCCTTTATACGGTACCCAAAGATGGCATATAGCGGACTCCGGGATACCTAATCCTTATCTAAACCTGAAAATTCGACCAGAGATGGCATAGCGGACTCCGGTCGAATTTCCCTTATCTACCTTGGAAAAATTCCAGTTGAAAACCCGTAAAGGGCAAAACAATCGTTTCACGTCAATTTCTAATCACAATTCTAATAAAAACTCGACCAGAGATGGCATAGCGGACTCCGGCCGAGTTTCCTTTACCTATCCCGCGAAATCCCAGTGAAACATATTTCATTCGCATCTCGAACTCAATATTCGCAATTGGCGGCTTCTCTTCGAACCAATTCACTAGTAGATGGAAAAGCGCCTATACTGGAGGAATTTCCTTCACAAATTAGGGAAAATCCATTGAGAAAATAGTTAGGGAAGATCTCTCTTCGAAACAAAATCCACATCGATAAACAGATTCGCCCAATCCATGAGCGCAGATCCCATTTCAAATCCGACAAAACAATCAGCTAGGTATTAGGCGCCACCACCAGTATGTAGTAGGTACCTACTCGAATATACCTACTCGTTCAACGAATATTAGGAGAAATTCGGAAAACTAGACGATCACAGTGGCTTTTCGCGAAAGACGGGGGGACCCGGGTCCTCGACATTACAATAGGAAAGGTTTTGTGAGTGTTTGTAAATAGTTGCAATTTAATGTATAAATTATTAGGTATATACCTACATTATGTATATGATTGGTAAAAAAACAATTTTTTCTAACCACTTGAGATTAAAATAATATAAAGTTTATACGACATCCTTGATCGTAATTAAATATTACGTCGTCAGGATTCTATCCTGAAGGTATTTACAACTTAACGTGTCTCCGTCATTATTAGCACGCCTCTGGATAAACAAAGTTCTATCTTAAGAAAAGTATTTTCCTTTCAGCTCTAACAAAGCGATGTATATAATGGCCCTGGAGGTAGTTCGAAGTTCTTGATGGAAAGTGTATGTGGGCGTGGTAAATTTCCACCCGTCAGCTCGTTTTGACATTTCATGCTTGCAGTGACCCTTGTCCGTCTTGAGAAATCCTTCCCGGTAACGAATGGTTATTTGTAACATCGGGAAGGTGGGACCTGAAGTTTGGTATTTCTTTCAATCTCCTACGGAGGCTTGATTTCCGTATGCTTTTCTAGAAAGAAGCGACTATTATATCAGCAGTTAGTTGGTATAGCTCCAGCTCCAGACGCAGTTAAGACAACTTGTGCGTTTTATTGCTTTCATCACTGACGCTCAAGAAACTTTCAGATTTCTTAAGTTTAAAGTGCCTATAATAAGAGGAAATCTTGAATCAAAGTAGTAATAATAATTTTATCCCTACAGAAGTTCTCTACATTATCGTATAGTTCAAAGGTGTATTACCAGACCAATCAGGACAACTTTGAAGTATTTGAGTTGTAAAACTAGAGCCCGAAGGATCGAGTTTTATGAAACTTCTGAATCGTTACTCAATTTAAATATGGGAAAGATTTCCATTCCGACCAATCATAGGTCTAATCGAGCTGAAAAGGCGTAGATTTAAATAGGCAATAAATATAACGATCCTGGAGGACTTTCGAGTTGGTTATTACGGGGATAAAGTTTGCGAGTTATCTCAACTCACTAACCGCCATCATCTTTGAACTTTTATGAAGCGTTTATTGCTATTTTCGGGCGTCCTTAGAGCCCATTTCCTCCGGCGACGCATGCATTTTTCATGCGTCTAACTTCTTTTTTGTTGCTTATCTTAGCCTTAAGAAAACTTCTTTCTGAGATGTGGTAAAATATTTAATTGGCTACTTGTGACCTAGTTTTAGATCGCGCATTGAAACTTAATGTTTTTCATCTCTTATACACAATCGATATGATTTACTGGCAGTTTCCAGATAAAAGTAGACGTCTCTCATGCTTATGCGCTGCTGATGCATAAAATTCGAATAAAACTGGTGTTGAGATTGTCGCATATGATTGCAGAATTTCAGAGCGCAGTACGAGAGCAAGTTTTATGATATTGTAAGTAATGGTAATAGGAATGGTGATAGTATTATGTATACTGCTAACTACATAGAATTTTCTAACCCGATACTAACATAATAAAAGAGATAAACAACTCTATCGTACTTTTCATTGGTTCTAAACTTATGATTAACAACAGTAGGTATTATTATTAGAAGCCAAAATATAAAAGTTGTTTACGGTGAAAGTGCTATAGATTTAAATAATCTGGTTATCATTGCCGTTATTGCATTGCCCAAAACTAAAGTGAATATCTGCATAAAACTTATTTGCAAATGTATAGGTATATAAAATGAAACAAAATAATTACAGTAAATAAACACAAATTATGCAAGACAAGGGATGAATGACATATTGCAAAACAATGCCATTCAGTGATTCTGCGCTGTGAGTTAGGGGTGGAAATTGTAGACACGTGTTTTGTCCTATTTGGGACTCATCAGAGCACTATATCTAACTAAAACACCTCGATCTGACCTGACCTTAGTGAGAGGATTTAATTAAAATGAATAAAAGATAAAAAAATGAACGGTGGGTTCGGCTTTGATACACCCCAGGTATCTCTTGTCTAACAACGGCTAGTAGAAGGACATTACCTACTTCCACGCACACCATTGTTTTAGTTGAACATGACTGCAGCATGCGTTTTGGCTGCCTGGGGTGCATTCTATGGTGCAAGCCGAACCCACTTGCATTTTTTATCATTTATTAATTTTCGCAAATGAGGCAAAAAAAATGTCAAAAACAATAGACACAATCAAACAATTTATTAGTAAAGGAAGGGACCTGCTAAGATTTATTCCTTTAATATTGAGATCGCTTCCACGTTCGCTCCTGCAATCCCGCCATTGGTCTTTGAACACCTTTAAAATTTTACTTTTTGACCTGTAGGTACTAATTTCGTGTATTGCATTTCAGGGCCTCCAGGTCCACCCGGACCGCTGGGACCTCCTGGAAAGCGCGGCAGGAAAGGGAAGAAAGGTGAAATGGGCGACATCGGTCCTTCCGTAAGTTCACCACAGCAAAGACATGCACGCAGCTTCGTTATCATTGCTTTTAACTAACAATACTGATTGTTTTTTTGTTTTCCTAGGGTTCCCCTGGCACGCCTGGCAAAAATGGCTTCCCGGTATTGATTTTATTTATTTTTATTTAGTTACTAGTCATAGATTAAGCTTAATCATTAGTCCATTTGATTTAGATTAATCTTTATAACAATTAATAGTTTTATTAATGTTTTTTAATGCCAAATCGATGATATTACTTGAGCCGTTAACTCGTGTGTGCTTACTGACTGGGAGAATGGTTTCGCTGAATTTTCTTATGCTGTAACGATTTCTTATATTTCTAGCAATAGACAAAAATATGTATTCAATGGTTGCCTAATGGAAGATTGTATTACTTAATGATATACTTATAAGTTATTATAACCTCTTGTGTTGATTATAACATAATCTTAGGGAAATTAGAAATAGAATATTTAATCAGAGTGCTAAATTTGTCACAAAAAAATATACCAAATGCGGTTAGGAGAGAATATTTTTTATGGGAAAAGGGTGTCTTATGACCACGCCACTACGTTAAAACCCAGAGATTTCTCAAATCCGGGTTTTTAAATAGAGAGCTAAAAAATTTACATTTAAATTTACCTTCAAAACAACGGGCAACTTGTGGATTTTTTCAAATTGTTTATCGCGATTTTACCGTTTTTACATGCACGGTGGGGGTGCGGGAGGAGTTCTTAAAAAATACTTTTTCTCACTACCACCTGAATAATAAGTTCGTCATTACAATCAAAATAATTATTATAGGGATGTGCCGAATGTTCGGCAAAAGTTCGGTATTCGGCAAGTTCGGCGCTTTTGCCGAATATTCGGCGAAGCCGAACTTTGATATGATTTTGCCGAACTTGCCGAACTTTTGCCGAACTTTTTTTTGCCAGATATTGTTTTTGCGTAAAACACTACAAACTTTTCAAACAAAAACCCCAATACAAGTCTAATTTGTAAAAAAAATCGACACCAGTTAGAAATACAGCTCGTCTAGTGAGGATTGTTGTGACTTCAATAAAAAACTAGGTATAGGTAGGTATTTCTGAATAGTTTCATATTTTTCATTTCATAATGTTACTTGGCTTTGTGAGTTCAGAAACAGCTGAGACCCTGTGGCATTGACCTAATTCTGAACCTAAACATTCGTAATATTCGTCTCGCTTGGTTGTAATTATTGTCTCAAAAGCCATAACCACTCAACATAATAATATTTATGAGTAGACAAGGTTATGTACAGATATCTGAAGCTGGGATAGCATGAGTTGAAGTATAAAAGACTATAAATATGTAATGATTAATAAATAATGAAGGCCTGACCGAGGGGTAAACCGCCGGCAAAAATCTTGTACACCTACTTCCACATTTGAAAAAACTTCCACCATACTTCCACAAAACTTCCACATACTTCCACTTACTTCCACATACTTCCACATATACTTCCACATACTTCCACTTACTTCCACATACTTCCACATACTTCCACATACTTCCACCAAACTTCCACATACTTCCACATACTTCCATCTGATTTCCAGTTCTTGAATTTTTATATTTGATGATGGGGAAAAGTTATTAATTTAAATAAAATACTTCATTTATGCAAAATAAAAAAAGAGTTTTATTATAAATAATTGATATAACAATAACAATTCATAACAAAAAAATTGGCTAATATAAAATTAATAAAATAGCAAATATTCGTAACTAAATCAATAGATTCTTCATTCATGGAAAATAAAAATGGGTTTTATTATAACAATAATTCATAACGGAAAAATAACAATTCATAACAAAAAAAATATTGACTAATATAAAATTAATAAAATAACATATACTCGTAACTAAATCAATAGAATTCTTCATTTATGCAAAATTAAAAAACATTGTTGCTACCTCGTTTGCTACCTATATAAAATTAATAAAATAACGGAGAAAATAACAAATATTCTAAACTATATCAATAGTAAACACAAAAAAAAACTACTTGGTTTCTCCTAAGAAATATAACGATACCTCGAACAATTATTATTAATACCAAACGAAAAAAATAAATTCCGGCTTATTCTAAAATTAAATAACAAATAAGTATTCTTAACTTTTTCAATAGACTTTTGTACTAAATATAAATAACATGCTACTTATATTTTCGTTTAATGTCTTTGAAAATATTTATCACTGACGCTCTCGCAGATTCTAATAAAGTAAATGGGCCAGCTCCCTGTAAAATTATCGGACCATAATATATATATATATTTTCAACTTCCTGGACGTCATCGTGTTTCGGCCAAATAAACTGATTCAAATTTTCTTTCAAAAACTTAACTTTGCTAGTAGAGTCATTGATGATCTCGATAACTCGGCCAATATACCACGAATCATCGTAAAATACGGCATAGTAGTTTTCGACTTTGATATCAATATTTTTCCTCGTATTTTTCGAGAAATCTTTTTCCGAGTTTTTTTCATTTACGCATGAGACTGCTTGAGAATCGGCCTTCTCAACAACTGGAATGTCCTCGGAGGAATTGAAATCTTCCACATAGTCGTCGTCGGAAGAATCATCGGCTATCCAGGCGTCCTCATCCTGGTCAGTATCACTCTTGTCTGTAAAAGTTGTATCGTGGTCGATTGTGAAATTTTTGCGTTTGGAAATAATTATGGAGCTTTGATCTTCAGAACAGTCCTCAATTTCTCTTCTCAGGTCACTTAAGGTTTGTTCTTCCAGCACCAAATCTATACTATCAGTCATTTCATTCGGTATCACAGAGGGATTTGGCATCGATAACCTATAATGTGAGACGTCGTAAAATTCATGCCGAAATGATGTTGACTGAATTAATTTGCCGTCGTTTTGAACGGTATACCAAGTACAAAGGCATTGTGTTTCATAGTCTGTCGATTTTATCGAAGTGGGTTGTTTTTTTTTCGAAGGACCTTTGAAGTATAGAATTCGACCACAAATGTAATCTTCAAATTTCGATTTATTGCAATTTGTCTCTCGGTTGACAATTTTGCTTCTTGTATTTTTGGGACTACTGTCGTAGAATAAGCACCAGTCACCAATTCTCAAGTGCTCTCTTTTACCTACTCTGAGTACGGGGTCAACTGTGGGATTCATCGACGTTTCTATAGCAGCCTTACTATCACAAATGAATCTTCTTAACCTATCAGAGCTGACTCTTTCGTTTTCTGTGCTTAACAGCCAGCACAAGGAACTTTTTTTTACAACAGATATTTTGTCCTTTATTAAAATGCGCACAAAAGGTCCTTTGCCATAAAATTTGTCTCCTGTATCTTTGTAAGTAAAGTCTTTCAATAATAAAGATTCTCCAGCGTTTTTTAAAATAGAAATTTCGAATATATCATCATATGTGTCCATAGCTACGCTTGTCTCATCGATTCTGTCAAGGGTCAACTTCTGGTTGCTTTCTTCATTTATTATTGCATGTTCATCGTCGATATACTCTTCGTCTTCTTCAATTATTTCCTCGTCGTATGCTTGACTTGAACTTGCATCTGTCATGTCACGTTTCTTATTTGGTGCACTTTCTTGCGTGAAGTTCTTACCGAGGTTCTTACTCTTCAGTCCGGGCTTCTGCCTTTTCTTTACATTCTTTTTTGCCTTCTTTTTCGAAATAGAAACTCTGTTATACGATCCCTTCTTGACCTTCATTCCAAGTTTTCTCGTATCTAAAATTGCGGCTTCTAAAGCAGAATCCACAATAGTTGCAATTTTGTTTTTGAAATCGTCCTTAGAATCTGTTGATAGAAATTGGTTCAGATCTTGATTTACAAGTTTCCTTTTCTTTTCTCTTGGAAATTTTACTGTATCGCTTAAGTCGTGGGTCAAGTTGTTGAGAATTTCTATTCTGTTTAGACGATATAGGATATCTCGCATACTGAAGTTGACAACAGTGCTAAACGTAGAGGTGAGAGACCTTGTCGCTCGAAATATTTTTTCACACATTTGACTGCCATACAGCCATGGTAGAAACATGTCATTATTCAATTCTTTGTCAGTCATGAATCGTTCTAATAGCTTTATTAAAGCATGCGCATTCAATTCCACACACATATAGCAGTTTGACGATAAAAAGTTTTCCTTTTCTGTGTAGAGCGACTTCTTTCTTTTCAGCCATGATTTCCAAATTCGAAGAAAAAATACGGCATACCAAATGCAATAAATACGGCGTGTTACGTCTACGTTCTTCGACAAGAATGATTCAATAATACAGCTCATTACTTTTAAAAAAGCTGCAGTGCCTTCACTACTTGGAATATTCGCAATAAGAGCCAATACAGCTGAAGAACACATTTTTTCTGCAGAGGCAAAATTCATCTTGTCTTCTGGTTTTAAATCGGACATCGTCAACTTATGTTTGTCTTTGGAGTAATCTTGAACCAACAGTTTGAGATGTGTGGCCGAAGCAACGTACTGTCCCAGTGGTAGTACAATTGACGGTTTCAAAAGGCGCGTCCTCATTTTAGTTAATATATGAACCGTATCTTGTACAAAACATTCATTTTTGAAATTCGAATCCATTTTAAACCACTTCCACATTGTGTTCTCTTGGTAATTATTCAATTTCGTAAGTGAGCTTTCATCAGAATCCTCATCTGAATCCCAATCTGAGTCTCCATCCGAGGTGTCCTCTGAGATATCTTCATATTTATTCACTGGAGGTGGAGGAAGCTGGGTATTAATCTTCATAGCTTTTAATAGACGGCTATCGCCATCGGCAGAAAATCCCAATATGGTTATTCCAAATTTACTAGCCATTTTTCCAATTTCATCCCATCGTTTTAAAACATCGTCAGCTGTGAACTTATTGTCAGTTCCGAAAATACTTAAACAAAACGAAGGTGCATTTTCCGCTAGAGGTTGGGCCATAATAACATAAGCATAATTTGCCTTTTTTTCTTTTAAGAAGAACTCAAATATATTTTTGGCAGAGGTCGCTTCGAATGAATCAACTAGCGGAAGCCCGTTAGACAGTGGTAATGTGAATCCAATTAGATTGTTTGTCTTTGAGTCGTATTCAATTTTTCCATTTATTCTCGTTGCATCTTCCCCAATCCATATATACTTCGGTAAATTGCGTTCTTCTAAAAACGTGTTTAGTTCATTAAAACGGAAAGATCCTTCTTGTGGTCTGCTGCTTTTTTTGTTAATAAATCTACATAAAGTTGTTATTGATGGGAGGGTGTTCTGTAAATTCGCATGCAACGTCTCGTATAACAGTCTTCCTCCAATAAAATAAATGTACAATGCAAACTGCTTGATTGCTTCATTGTAACTGTTTTGGTTTTTGGGACGTTGAGAATTTTGCATGGAAGTGTCCATTAACATCGTCAATACTTTTTCCACATTTTCAACCAAGGCAGGTGAGTTCGAACCTCGCTTCGAACAGTTACCATCATTACATTGAATCTCCCAATTTTCAAGTAATGTATTTTTTAAGGTTTCGTTATCTTGAATAAATCTAGCAATATCATCCACGACCTTGTAATAATTTGTAATCAATGGCTGATTCGGTACAAATCTTTCACGAACCCGTCTTTGGCGTTCTTGTCTTTGGTATTTGGGTGAGGACCATTTGGTACTTTTGTTTTGACTTAAAGGTTGGCCAAAATTATGTTTTTCTAACCTTACATCGTCCGAATTTTCGATGACATATTCGCTTTGGTCCATATTTTCAATTATTTCTGATGACCCAACACAGTTTTTTTCGAGGGTTTTGTCTTCATTCTGGCATTGCTCTCTATCAGTGTTATCTAAGGTTTCTGCTTTTTTATTTATAATGTTGGGAAGGGAAATATCTTGCAGTATATTAATTTTTTGCGAGTTTTTTTGTTGTTGTGATTCCACCTTAGGTTTAAATAAGAAATCTCCTGGACTGGAGAAAGAGGTTTTGTCCACTGTAGGCTTTTTCAGAGGTTTAAAATAGGTTGTCATTGTTGTTGCTCTCATTTTTTCAAATGGTCCAATAGAATTTGGTTCGTTTAAGTTAGTTACATTTTTGCAATCGGTTGAACTCTCGCTTGTACTCTCGGTTGCACTCAACGAGGTACTAACTGAGGTACTAGCTGTTTTATGAGTTAACACATGTTTATGAAAATTTCCGAGCAACCATCTCGATTTTTGGTTCTGATTTCGTCTAATCTTCTGCACTTTTACAGTTCTTCTGCATATAAAACAGGTAACGCACGCCGTTAGATTGCTATCTTTATCTAGTTTTGATATAACTGATAGCTCATTTATTTTTGATTCGTGTGTAATTAACTGAGATTCAGGTAGATTGTATTTCAGCCAGGCTTTCAAATTTTTTGAAATGTGAGCATTCTCTTCCGATAAACTAGTATCTACACAAGCTATTCCTGCAACACCGTTTTTACTAATACCAGGGCTTTGAACTCTTGTGGAGGAGGTTTGAATGATTGGTTTTGGGGTGTTAGAAAGTTGAGTAGAAACCACGTTAGAAACTGTTTGATGACTGCTCTTGCAGTATTCCTTTAGCTTAAAAATAATTTCTCGATGAGAACTTAAAAATTGGAATTTTCTCACTTTATCTTTAAAAATTCCATAATATTGCGCATACTCAGATTTATCAATAATTTCATGTAATGTATCTCGAGCAAACGTCTCTATATCTGATATATTTGTTTCTTTTATTTCAGCCAGTAGGCCTTTGTCGTTGTAATCATTGATGGTTAGCATTTTTCTCAAATACGGTGGTATTTTTATATTCAGCACCCTTGCGGCTTCAGTAAAAATGTCGTCCACTTCATCCTCCTCCATTTTCTTGGAATTGCTATAACAAAACACGAGACGTCAGATCCAAGCATGCACACAATAATTACTCTGCAATACGTTTGAAAATACCGAGGAAAATACTATGAAAGTTAAAAATAGAAAAATAAAATCTTTCATATAAGCTCTTGTGATCTAATGTCCGTAGATAAGTCTTAACAGCTCTGCTTTGAAAAGAGTACCGAATAATTTATTCGTTTGCATGCAGTTATATTTTAGTTCTGTTGAGCCATTTTAGAGAAAATCTGCAAAAGTTTTCAATTTGTGACGTCATTTTCATTATTGGCTTGACTTTAGCAATTGAATAACGTAAGTGGCGAAAATTACACCACAAAGAAATGGAAACAATGAAAATGACGTCACAAATTGTAAACTTTTTCTCGATTTTCTCTGAAATAGCAATCTCTGAGAAAGCTGACCTGACCTGACCACATGAAATTTTGCCGATAAAAGTGAAATCGCGGAAGTCCTAGAACCCGAGGTAGAACCCGCATAAGTTACGATCCCACTGTACCTATATACAGGGTGTTAAGATAATGACGGATAAACTCTTCAGTACATTGTAGGGGACACTCAGTAGAGTACGAGAAAAATAATTTAAAAAATTCTGGTCTTCAATTTGGTGAGATAAAAAATGCCAAAGTTAACATTTTACTATCTTTGTTTTTCAGTATTTGCAAAAACTAAATGATTTTACAGATATAAAAAGGGTACTTTTATCGTTATCAATTAAAAAAATTGCTTAAGATGTATTACTAGCTTGGAAAATTTAATAAGAACTTTTTTTCTTTTCTAAGATGATGACAAAAACGACATTTGGCAACAACGGTTTTGATACCTTGACTACCTACATTGTTAGATATTAGACGAAATTACCAAATACCAACTGTTATCGTGTTAAACGTTGCCAAAGTAATTGTTCAATATTTTGCTTATATCTTTTAAAATGTAGCTCAGGATTTTTTAAAATTATTTTTCCCGTACTCTACTGAGTGTCCCCTACAATGTACTGAAGAGTTTATCCGCCATTTTCTTAACACCCTGTATAGTGCTTTGACTATTAAATGTGTGTTCCCGGAGAGGTGAAACATTACACATATTGTAAAATATATTAAAACATGAAAAATTTTGAATTTGAAGTTTTCGAAGAAGTTTCATTCTTTGGGGTTCAGACCAGCTTGACTAAAAAATACTCGGAGACAAATTTGTAGCATAATAATTATTTTCGAGATTATTTTATTTTAGTCTTGAAAAACCTCGTGAAAAACAGGTATGAATATAGGTGTACTTATGGCTTGGATATTTCGAAGAAACCAATTTATCTATGGAGTAAAGTGCTTTTTATGTGGCAAATATGCTCGCAAATATGGCAGAAAGGTATTCGAAAAAAATGTTTAGAATCAACATTTTTTATGTCTCTATCAGGTGTTACAAATTTTAAAATCATCGGCCCACTATAGATTTTCATCTCTTTAAGGTTTATTTCACGAATCAAAAAATTTTTTTTCAAGAAATTCAAGAAATTAAAATTCATAGTTGGTCGATGATTTTAGTGTATTTTTTTCAATTTGGTCTAAGTAGAGATATTCTTAATTATCTTAATTCTAAATAGGTCTTAATTCTAAATTTGAAATTTTATTACTATAAAAACTTTTTAAATAACTCTTTGTCGTATATGCCAGACAAAAGGGCTTATAAAGAAATAAAATTAAGTATGTTAGAAATTAGATTTTAAACAGACAGCAAAAATTATGACATGAAATAGGCAGAACAAAGCGACTTGGTGTAATTATTACCGTGATTATATTAATTTTCACTTACCTGGTAACTGACGGTCGTTCAGGGCATTTTTTTTTTATATATTTATTGCCTCGTTTATTGCACAAATTTGGGAGAAAATTTCGTTGACGGTTACGTTTACGCGATTAATACTATGTACTACGCAGTACGCACAATCTGAAAATTGGTAATGTTAGTGAGTGTTGCTGTTGCTACAGAGTACAGACTACTAAATACAGAAGAGCAAGTGCAAACAACAAACCATTATTGCCCAAACGTCGTCACTCTTGCTGCCAGCTGCCCTACGAGGAGTACGAGGTTTGTAGTTAACGTCTCGGTTAACGTGCGACAAAGAGAGAATGAATTGTATGGTGTTATGTGTCTGAGAAGGACGAGGTATAGTTAAATACAACGATACAACGATCTCTCACAGAGGCGACGCAGGTTTAGGTTACTAAGAATTCAACTCGGTATTGAATAATTCGAAATTCAAATTTCGTGATTTTCACCGTTCTTCGTCATATTTCTGTTATAAACTTCCATATACTTCCACCAAACTTCCACATACTTCCACCAAACTTCCACATACTTCCACATACTTCCACTTAACTTCCACATACTTCCACATACTTCCACATACTTCCACATACTTCCACATACTTCCACATATACTTCCACATACTTCCACCTACTTCCACCTACTTCCACATGACATGTACACCTACTTCCACTTGCGGTTTACCCCTCGGGCCTGACTTAGTCTCTTTGAGATCTTTTCCCTGAAGTGTTGTTTATTGGCATGCCTTTTTTATTTTTGTTTTTTTATACCTACTTCTACATTGAAAGTAAATGAACTCAATCTAATAAGTAGTAGTAAATTTATTACTACAATAAAAAATATGAACAAACAAATAATGAAATATTAAATTAGGCAACACTTGATAAAGAATCAGAATTTTTTTATTCCCAGTTTTATGGAGTATACCTACCTAATTGCATGATTTCCAGTATATTTAGAATTCCAGGAGTGGAGTGTGGCAAGAGGGAAACCGGTTTTGCAACTGAGATCAGGGTCAAATTAGACAAAAAAGAAAACAATGTACAGGAATAGGAAGTAGGTACTTAGGTATTATAATACCTAACTCAATTTACTTAGGTCTGGATTTTAGGAGTGCTTTAGTTCTTTCAGTGATAAATACCTAATAATAATTATTATTATTATTGACGCAATTAATTTTCTTTAGATTTAAAACTTAAAAGTGTACATATTTATTTATAGGAATTGGGAAATGTTTAGAGGCTTGATTTTTTTGATATAGTTAGTTAACTAATTTTTTTTACGTTTTATCCGAATTAATTACTTTTTTCAGGAATAACAAGCAGGATTGATTGGATTGATGGTAGTTTTTGACATTTCACGTTTTGTAATGACGATTTATTGAAAACCTGTACAAATTTTCAGATCAATCGGCAGTTTTTCCGCGATTCAGACTTATTTTATCCTGCCGAACTTTAAGCCGAACTTTTTGCCGAACATTCGGCGATTCGGCATAATTTCGGCCGAAGCTTCGGTGGTTCGGCGGTTCGGCCAAATCGTGATTCGGCACATCCCTAAATTATTATGAAAAAAAGGAAGACCTAGCGACGCCTGATTATAAATTAAGGGTTGAAAATGTCATAAATATAACTAAACAAATGTCACAATTTTAACTTTTTTTTATAGTGTGTAGTTTATAGTTTGGTAGTGAGAAAAACGTCACTCGTTGGTAAGTTACTCGTTTCTTTTGTATTTTCTGTGGCTGTGAACCTCAACTTCGCTTCGATCCACATACTACCATCTAAGAAAATAAGAAAAGTTCACTTATCGCCTTTTGGAACGCAAGCGACTATTACAATCCCCCCTCCCTGAGAAGTTTCAGGGATAAAAATGTAGGGTAAAAATTTATATTATTGTATTTTCTCCTGAAACGGCTTGTGATAAACAAAGAACCTTTTCTCGTACACTCAAAAACTACCATCATAAAGTCTTCATAATATCATAATTTTATACCCAAGTCAAGTTAGCCACGCTTCGGCCAACCACACTTTCGGCCAGGAAGAGGGACTTCAAATAATTTTGAGCATTTTTTTCGTTATTTACGGGTTAAAAATGCAAAACATTAAATTTATTTTTGTTTTCATAATAATAGGTATTATGGAATTTCGCCCATTAAAAATCATCGTAAACTGAAAAAATCGTAATTACTGAAAGGCCACGGCCAGCCACGCTTTTGGCCACGACTTCATAAACTGAAAAAATCATTTTTGTTGAAAATTGGCTGAAAAAGGTCCGATATTTTATAGTAATCGCCAGCAGCGCTTTCAAGTGCGGACTTAAGAAACTGAAATCTTTTGAATTTTGTGAAAACTTTTGGCCACTGACTCAATAAACTGCAAAAACAAATTTTTGCTGAAATGTTGCTGAAGAAAATCCGAAATTTTATAACCACGCGCGGCCAGTGACGCTTTCGGCTATGGACTTTTGAAACTAAAAAAATCATTTCCGCTGATTTTTTTTAAGTTCGAAATTTTACAATAATGCCTGTCACACTTTCAGCTACTGACTTGAGAAATTGAAAAAAATCCCTTTTGCTGAAATTCTGTTTAAAAAAGTCGAAAATTTCATTAATAATGGCAAGCCACGCTTTCAGCTAAGCTAACGGACTTAAAAAACTGAAAAAAATATTTTTGCTGAAAATTAATTGAAAAAAGTCTGAAATTTCATAATAATGACCACCACAATTTCGGCTATGGGCTTAGGAAACTAAAAATATAATTTTTGCTGAAAATTTGGCTGAAAAAATTAATTTTGCTGAAAATTAACTGAAATAAGTCTGAATTTTTTTAATAATGACCAGCCACACTTTCGGCCATGAATACTTTATGAACTGAAAAAATAATTTTCGGTGAAATTTTGCTCAAAAAAGTGAGAAATTTTATAATAATGGCAAGCCACGCTTTCAGATATAAAGGCTAACGGACTAAAAAAACTGAAAAAAATCATTTTTGCCGCAAATTAATTGAAAAAAGTCTGAAATTTCATAATAATGGCCACCACAATTTCGACTATGGACTTAAGAAATTGAAAATATAATTTTTGCTGAAAAAGTCTAAAATTTCATAATAATGGCCAGCCAGGCTTTCAGCTGCTGGTTAAGAAGCTGAAAAAATTAATTTTGCTGAAAATTAACTGAAAAAAGGCTGAATTTTTTTAATAATGGCCAGCCACACTTTCGGCCATGAATACTTTATAAACTGAAAAAATCATTTTCGGTGAAATTTTGCTCAAAAAAGTGAGAAATCTTATAATAATGGCAAGCCACGCTTTCAGCTAAGATAACGGACTTAGAAAAGTGGAAAAAATCATTTTTGCCGCAAATTAATTGAAAAAAGTCTTAAATTTCATAATAATGGCCACCACAATTTCGACTATGGACTTAAGAAACTTAAAATATAATTTTTGCTGAAAATTTGCTGAAAAAAGTAGAAAATTTCATAATAATGGCCAGCCACGCTTTCAGCTGCGGACTTAGAAGTTGAAAAAAATAATTTTGCTGAAAATTAACTGAAAAAAGTCTAAATAATTTAATAATTGTCAGCCACCATTTCGGCCATGAACTTTATAAACTGGGAAAATAATTTTCGGTGAAATTTTTTTCTCAAAAAAGTGAGGACCTTTATAATAATGGCAAGCCACGCTTTCAGCTAAGCTAATTACGGACTTAAAAAACTCAAAAAAATCATTTTTGCTCAAAATTAATTGAAAAAAGTCTGAAATTTCATAATAATGGCCACCACAATTTCGACTATGGACTTAAGAAACTTAAAATATAATTTTTGCTGAAAATTTGCTGAAAAAAGTCGGGAATTTTATAATAAATGGCCAGCACATACTTTCGGCCACGAACCTAATAAACTGAAAAAATCTTTTCTGCTGCAAATTAATTGAAAAAAGTCTAAAATTTTATAATAATTGCCAAAAAGAAACTGTAAAAAATTACTATTTTGCCAAAAAAGGTCTGAGCTTTTATAATACATAATATTATTATCAACAGAAACAAAGTAAATATTTTCCATTCCCGTCGTAAGTAACGAAGAAAAAAAAATTGCTGGAAATTGACCGAACTCCCTCTCCCTGGCCGAAAGCGTGGCTGACCGAAGCGTGGCTAACTTATTGACTTGGGTTAATTTTATTCACTCCGCTTTCCTACAAGAGGCCAACCCCTAGAGTTTTTTTTTTACAAATACGTTTTTACAAAACACTTTTTTTTGAAAACTGAATTTAATCGAAAAAACAATATGTTTTCAAAAAGAAATTATTTAGAACCTAGGTACTTTTTTTTTGATATAAAAATAATTTCCTAAGGAATAATATCATGGCAACGAAGGTATGGGTAGGTACCTACTTAATTATTAACCTATATGGAAATTTTGATAAAAATTTTATATTTTATGCAAGTCTCCTGATTTTATTTGTTTAGTGACAGATAATTCATGAGTTTACGGAAAATTTTCAAGAGACGAAAAAAATTATAAATAAAGTGGACAGTCATGGTAGGTATGTTTTAAAAAATTACAAGAAAAAGAAAGTTCTTCTAGAAAACCGGGTGAAAAAACAGATTTTTTTTTTTATTTAAAGTCGTTGAGAAAAAATGTGAAAATTGAAAAAGGTGGAAGAAAAGATGAGATTAAAGTTTTTGTATTTGCAATAAAGTCAGTGGCGTAAAGGAAAAGGGAGGAAAAAGGGGGAAAAAGAAAAAAAAACTTAATATCTACGTCACTGGAAGACATCTATAATACCTGAAATAGCAAAATTAAACATCTTTGTTTATTGTTCCATGCCGGGTTGTATCAAAATCGGTTCAAACTTACACGAATTATAACCAAAACCTGTTATATTTTTTATAAACTTTGACACCCTGTATCTCGAAAACGAAGTGATTTCAGAAAATATTTATTGAGAAAAAAAGTTTGTTTTGACGCCCCTCCCCCCCTACTACCTCTAAAAGTTTGTCTGTACATTTATGATACACCCTATAACCTGGAGCTGTAAAAAGTTGTCCAAGAAATTCTATTTTTAATCATTTTAGATATTAGATCATTAAAACTTCTATTATTCAACAGGATATTCTGAATAGTACCTACCTATTACAATAATTCCTCTTATAAATAGATAATGGGACCAATAAACGTGAAATATTCTTAAGGTATTTGTTTTTTTTTTTTTTTTGTGCGCTCTATGCAGAGTTTTATTTGGTACAGTCGTATTGTGAAATGAATAAAATTCTACATGAAGCAATAAAACTCTTATATTCAAGGAAACAAAATGAACGTGAGGACTCGGAAAGGAGTCTCGTTGTAATAATTATTCTCGCTCGAGGCTGGCGAAGTTCCGAACGAATTTCCAATCGCCGTCCTAATAAGGAATATGCAAAATGCTCTTGTAAATTGAAAAATACTGGAATCACATTCAATGAGGTTCACAAGATCCGCCCTGGATCTAGACATAATACCTACCTGAATAGTTCTTTCTAACATAAACCTGAAGGGAGTTTCAACAGAACTTCATTATAATAAATGTACGAGAATACTCTGATAATGTAAAAATAAAACTTTTACAACAACCGTAAAGGAGATAGGGTATTCTATTTTTAACTAGTAAGTAAGTACTTAATAATATGTATAGGTAATGATTTTTAAAATTTTCCTATTTAATACAAGGAGAGGATATACCACTGCGAGTAAAATCCATGTCAAATACAGTCTCAAAATCATATGCAGAAATAATAACAGTTTGTTCAATTATTTTTTTTTTACATAAAGCGAGTGTACCTACTGCATGCTCTCTGGTTGAACTATAATATTTGAACCTATTTCAACTTTTTTTTAAATCAAGTCATACTCCTTTTCTCAAAAAAAACTACAAAGTTACCTTTTACTGCGACTGCGAGTTCCCGGTTTTAAAGCCGAGAAGTAGAATCTACAGTTTGTCACACATTATTATAAGGGGAAAGAATGGGTTCACTTTATCAAACATTATGCAACCAACAATACGTTCTCACGCTTAACAGGTTGATGAGAACAGAGCCTCCTCATTGAGAGAAATAAATTCGACGAAAATCTTCCTCCCATCCCATGTAGACACTTCCCGACAACTCGTACAAGACGAGACTCCGAATCTCCTAATTTTCGAAGCTTGGAAAATTATCCGCTTTTATAACTCCAGAGAATAAGATCGTGTATATAAATCCGAGTTGGCTTGAAGCGCTCCAAAGTAATATCTACGATTTCGGCGAATGTAAATCTAGTTTATTGGCAATTACAGGGTGACAAGGGTGAGAAAGGCGAAATGGGGTACATGGTAAGAGTCAGTGGTTGCGCTGTCGGTGTCGCTTGAACACTTTACACAACGACAACTACTACAAACCCGACCTGCCGCGATCGATTTAATCCTCCCGACATGTCACCGGAGACAAATACATTAATAAACCCGGAACCGGTCTTTATTAGCATGTTTATGCGATGTCCGGAGTTCAGGTTCAGGTCCCGGAACTGATAGGGTCCTTTCTGTGTGTTCTAGCTTCTATATCTGATCGTAGTGGAAACTCAGAAGTAGTCCATAAACAAAGTTGCATTCAAATTTTAGGAGCTTCAGGCGAGAGCGAGTTTTCTGTTCGATTGATTTGATTGATTTGACGTTAAGGCTTTATGAGATTTGAGTTCAGAAGAGATGAAATGGCAACATATTCTATTCAATCTAAAGTTAGATTAAAGGCATAACTGCCAGAGTTGGAGTTTCTCGTTTTCTCTGGATTTAGAGTTAGAGCATGGAAATATTATTGTATTAATAGCTCGAATCGATTCTTCATTCTTCCGTTTTTAATTTTCTTCAAATATGTTAAAAAATTATATCATTGGTATTCAAGTTATTATGGTATTACAAGTTTCTTTAAGTTCATAAAAAAAACAACTCCAGGCCTGAAGATACAAGTAATACACGAACTTAACTCAGACCGTCATCCGGTGAAACTCCCTAACAGAAAGCTAAAAGACCTCATTACATACTCGATCCTCAAACCTATAAAATAACCCCAATACTCACAAACGCAGACGAAGTGAAGCACGTAATTAAATACCTCAAAAACACAAAAAAAAAACAAAGAAAAGACGAGATTACCAAGTTCCGGCTCAAACTTCTTTCTGACGCTTAAATACACAGAATCCCATACATTTGCAATACTTTATAACATTATACAATAGGTCTATTTTTTTAAAACGTAAAAAAAAATTAATTCACAATAGGTACTATAATACGTAGACCGTAGAAACCCTCCCACTGCATTATATTGTGTTTTTATTAACTGGGAATGTATCTACACTGAGACCTAGAAGATCTTTTGTGTTTGCCCTTCTGTTGACTATTCGATTATAGCACCTCACCCCATCCAGTTCCAGTTCTCGGAGGAAATTTAGGAGTTTCTATGGTTATAAAAATAGTACCTAAGTCTTTTTCCGCTGGTTGGTAGAGACCTAGATAGCGGAGTCTTCTTTGTTGTACTGCATACGGCACTCGACTAGGAGACGTATTGGAGTTTCGTCCCCCTCCATGCAGAATATACAGGTTTGCTCGTTTTGCAGATCAATCTTGCTGAGGTGTACTCCAAGTCTACAATGCCTCGTGAGAAAAGCATTCTCAAAACATTTTTGTTTATCTTGGTGTAGGCTTCAAATCTCTTTTGATTATATTTCCCGAGCATTAATTTGACCTTCCTTTACCCTGGGAGGTCTCTCCAGTTCTCTTTGGGTTTCCTATTCTTTCTTTATTTTGTCTTTGAGAACATTTACTCCTATTCCGAATATGTTCGGGCACCCAAAGGGGAGCTACTTTGTCTCCTTTTCCTAATTTAACTTCAGTCAGTTTTTAATTAAAATAAAATTAAAGTCAGTGCTTTAATGACAACATGGTTTCCGTTAAGATAGCGATTTCTTGCTAATTATAATTCATTCCTTTGTTAAATTGAGTGCATCTTTCGGTAGCTGGGTTTCCGCTTGAAATATGCTGGTGTACTTTCCTATAGGCTCAAAATATTTTGTCCCGGGTCCTAAGACAGTCCACTGCATAGAAAACTATATCTCTAGCAACACGCTGGATGAGTTTTGCTGGAATCAATCATTATTAGACGCCGGAAAAAACAGACAAAAATGACAGGAACTGTCAAAAACGGGATACATAAACAACTTTCCTCAGATCAGAACATATTCTCAAGGATATCTCTCACCACAACTGTTCAATTTCTACCCACCAGACATTCCAAGCTCACCCTTACTAAAAAATATACATGTACACTGATTACACCTCTTTTACGTTCACAAATCTCTTCACAAACCTCGTAATAAAACACATCACAAAATATGTCGACACTACATCCCATAATATTCTACGTAGTGGAAGATCCAGACAAACACCATCACAAACTAAACCCAGGTAGCAGATCAACGTTAATATGACGTAATTTTTTGGTGTTCTTCGACGTCGAGTGACGAATTTAATGACGTGAATACGTCGTAATGGAAGAAACGTTACAGATCAAACACGTGAGTTATTCACGTCAAAATCACGTCAAAAAACAACGTAAAATCCACCAAATTATATTGACCGTTATATTAAAACGTAAATTGGGACCTGGAAAACACGTATCTAGGCCATCAAAATGACGATTATCATACAAGAAAATTTAACCCCTTGCAAGATTTTCGGAAAGTTTAACTTTCATATTTATTTTTAAAATACACTTCTTGTGTATTTTTTACATCATTATAAAAATAAAAGTAGTAAATTCTAAAAAAATTTTATCTCCTTTTTGTTGTCTTGGACTACGACTACGGGAGATATAAAGTACTTAAACGACGTGTTTTCGACGACACTTATTGGTTTCTGACGTCAGCGACCAATTATTATCAAAAGATAATGTAATAATCATGTGTTATCACGTATTTCTACTACCTGGTAACGTATGCATTCCTTTTTGGGAAACAAAAAAGAAATTAAGTGTTCGGTACTCGCAAATAAGATAAAAACTGATCTTGACAGACCACACACAAAAAAGTCAGACATGTCAGATGCTTAATTGGAAGATAATGCACTGCTGTATGAGAAAGATCCATTACACAAACGAAAAATCACCTATCTATAAAACACATAGTGTCATCAGACCTTCAACCGCTTAAGCAGTCCCCGTTTCTATTTTTACTTCTTTCTTCTTCTATTCTTTCTATTTTTGCATTACAACTCACTGTAATACAAAACAAGACATCGCCCTGAGACTCAGATATCATCACAAATATTTTCAAAAGAAAGCTCGGCTCCGCATGTGAGCTCACAGCTCATTAGTATAAGAAGCGACTATAAGAAACCTTCCTCGATCTCACAAATCCATGGAAACCCTCACATAACTCCAAATTATAACATGTAATGACACCAATGACGTTCTTTGCCTTAATTGTTAGCTTATGAAACATTGAAGATCCTAGTCAATGTAGTAATAATAATAATTGTGAAATCGTCATTGATTTGCAGCCTGCAAGTAAACGATGCAATTTTCTGAAACAGATCTGACACTTTCACTCTACAGGGTGCACCATGTATCCTTCTCTATATTGCTATCTCCTGAACGCTAAGAGATACAGGGTCGGTTAAATTAGAGAAAAGATGCGCAGTTTTATGGCCATCTCGAATTCGTCAAAACATGCAAGATATCTGTGACCGTTCCTGAAATATCCTGAAAAAACTGAAAAATCAAGATTTCTTATTTTCCTCATATCTTTTTTATTATTGGGAATTAATAAATAATTTTTTGTAGGCTTACATAAGCCGTTGAGAGCTATCCATCTGACATTTCAAAAATTTTCAAGGCCTACTAGATCCAAGAGTTTTCACAGTCAATTTTCGTTTTTCTTATGGCCGCCATATTATTTTTTTATGTCGTTCGATATGAAAAAAATAATGGAAACCAAAAATTAATAAACTTAAAAGAAATTTTTTTTTAAATTTTTATTCTTAATTTTTCAAAGAAAAACCTAATAAAAAATCGTCGAAAAACGTCAACATTTGTAAAATACGCCGAAATAGTGCTTGCCTTATGGTTTTTTAATTTATCTATGAAATTCGGTCTAAAAATGTGTATTTTTTGTAAAGAAAAAGAAGAATAAAAAAATTTTTAATTTATTTTTTGAAGTTTAACAATTTTTTGTTTTTATGATTTTTTTTATACCGAACAACATAAAAAACCACTATGATGGTCATAAGAAAAACGAAAGTTGACTATGAAAATTCTGGGATCTAGTCGGCTTTGAAAATTTTTGAAATGTCAGATGGGTAGCTCTTGACGACTTATGTAAGCCCACAAGAAATTATTCATTAATCTCCAATAATAAAAAAGATATGGAAATAATAAGAAATCTCGATTTTTCAGTTTTTTCAGGATATTTCAGGAACGGTTACAGATATCTTGTATGTCTCGACGGAATCGAGATGGCCACAAAATTGCGCTCCTTTGGACTTGTTTAACCGATCCTGTATCCGTTAGCGTTAGGAGATAGCAATATAGAGAAGGATACATGGTGCACCCTGTATAATCCAAATAATAAAACCGGGAAAATATATTAAGGAAGTTTTTTCGATCTCATTACTCGAAGCTGAAAATATTGTATACATCAAACGAGAGTTCCTCGAGGAGTTCTTCCAATATTCTTGTATCGACGATATAATGTATACTAAAGAACAATTTCACCAAAATGTTCCATTGAAACTGAATTCAATACTAAGCATCTTTGCTTCAATCTTTGGGTTTTTTCGATATCCTGTAACATGTTATTGAAAAAATGTTTATCATCAAATATTTCATGTCGAGAATTTTATTTCATGAGCAAACGTTTCCGAGTAGGTACCCACATATGAACGTACAATTAAATCCCCTCTTTTGTATGAAACTTTTAGGTCGGCTTCCAATTTCATGAAGTGCAGTTGCCTAGAACAAATCGTGGCTAACTTTACAGCTGTTCTCCCGTATCTGGCCAGGGAGAGATTTCTCTTCTTTGTTTGCTATATTCGCTACAGGCGAATTGTTTGTTTTTCTTCCCTGAAACCTGAACAACGACCGTGTTACTCGCCCAGGACATCGGCTAATCTAGTTTCCCTTGATCTGCTTTTTTTAACTTGAATAGAATATGAACAAAGGGAAGTGTTTTTATATTTCAGTGGAAGTGAACGGGACCTGTTTTATTTTTAAAACGATATTCCGGCATTAAGTCTTTTTTAATTACTTACCGTTCAGTTCTGGGATATAAATTTGATTTAAAAGTAATCCGGTTGGGAATATAATCAACGGTAATTATTAACGAAGAAATGTGTCTGTGTAGCCGGTAATTTACATTACGAAGTATTACATGTATACATTAAAAAAAAATCATTCTCATTTCCTATTTTCGAGTGTCATTTATACCAAATGACATAGAATCAGCTCATAAACTCTTCTCCAAAATCTCCAAAATGAAGGAGCGTTTAAGCGAAGGGCTGGAAGGCGATAAGGCTCAGAAAAGTCAGACACAAACAAGCCTCATCTAAAAGACAATAATGGCAACCCAACTACAGAAAATGTTAAAGGGTCCCCATAAAGAAACTAGAAATGATAAAACCTCTCACCGTACTGCTTGCACGAGACAATATTCTTTGTAACTGACCAAATCTTTCACCAAAACCAACCTTCAGATCTGCCACATATTAGGTACACAAGAATCAAATATCTCACACATATGACGAGCTTACCTATCGCAGACAACCTTACCAAGTGATATTGGATAAAAAATTCACAGACAAATGCATGAGCACTCATCCCTGGCAGCCTTGAAAAAGCAGTTGAAATAAATATAACACTCTAGAGACCCCATCATGCAAACAACAGTTCTGTTAAATAAACCAAGCAACAAGACTTTCCTCTTAAGTCCAGAGCTTTATTATTAGTGTATTTTTTTTTTATATTTTTCACTCATCACAAAAATGAGAAAGTAGCACATACCTAATATTAATACCCTGACAGCCAGTGGCGGATTTCCGATTAGGCTAGGTAGGCTATAGCCTACGGCGGCAAATTTTTGTAGGCGGCAAATTTTCGAAGACCAAAAATATTTTCGAGTGCTGGGAACTTACGTGACCTTGGATATTGAAAAAAAATTTGCCTGCGGCGCTTTTTCGAGAGGGCGCCCTGGGCTTGCATTCACAAGCAGCATCACTTGTTACAGAATAAACATTTTGGCATTTTTATGATCTTTTTATTACTTTTTTAGCAAAAAATTAAAAAATTTCGCGGGAGAAGACCCTGGGATTCTGCGTGCGACGGGGATTAAATAATACAATAATAGGCGGCGATTTGATTCAGCCTATAGGCGGCACATTTGTAAATCCACCTCTGCTGACAGCTACTTTTATACATCATCCCATTCAGCTTCCGGGTGTAGTACTCCACCAAACTATTTGACTGAGCACATAAATACATAGAAACCACCAAAACCCAGGTTTATAACTCAAGCAGTGATGAGAACCTATTAGAGCATATTAAAGAGCAGCAGACGTAGCTGTTATCTCCCTCTTCAGCATATTATAATGCTTATGATTTTGCGACAACATACACAAAACCCATAACCATACCCACCCACCAATATATATCCTATCAGTACACAGCAGTCATCTCCACACATAGTAGAGTCGTAATAATTCCGTCAAGAAAGCTTTTTTTATTCATAATATCACATAAATGGCAATGATAAATTTTTTGGTAACTTAAGACGCGAGAAAACGCAATTATGCAGACAGTTAGTGCTTGAGCCTTTTTATACTCATAAAAGAGGTATCATTGAGTTACCTCTTTTATGAGTATAAAAGTAGCGGTTATCATTGAGTTAACCGCTGATCTGGAGAAACATTGAAACTCAACTTCAGGCTGCAGGCCAGGCAGAGTTCTTATAGCCGACTCTGATCAGCATAATTTAAGAACGGTGCAGAAAGCATGCAATAACCAATGAATCTGATTTAAGGACTGCTTTTATTACCTTGAGGTAGGCGGAGTCTTTATAACCTCAGGTAAAAATTTTTGGGACATAGCCACTGGTGGGGGATTAAACGTAGCTCGTTGCAATATTCTGGTATTTACTAAACAGTTTAAGGAGATTTGGTTACAGCAGACTATAATTTTAAATAGTGGAGCCTTCCTCCCCCTCGCTTACTCCCACTCAAAAAGTTGAACAATAAAAAAATAATAATTCACTTACCTTAACCCCGAAAGGAAGGAGGTGGCTATTGACAGATCTCAATGTGACTAGGCAAATTTGTAACATTAGCCACATTGGCCTGTCGAGTGGAACATATCAAATTTGGAATGCCCCACCCAAATATTCTAAATATCGAAACAAAAATAAACTTTAAATTTTGAAAAGTGATCGTCTAAATTTCCAAAGTATCAAATCAAAACCAAACTTAATCAAAATGTTCGTTGTGATTATCCAGCCCGGGACAGATAAATGTGGCCTTCCTCTGGAAAATCCAGCATTCACTGAACCAGACTGGACCCGTAGTAACTCCTAACAATTTTACAAACAATAACAAAAAGATGATAAACCTCACCAAAATATACCAGAATATATCACCTTATTCTTGATGTTATTCTACTTATTGAATAAATGATTTAAAAGAACATGAGGAGGGTTGATTCTCAAAACTCTAAAATTGTTGAATTTTAATACAAAGATTTATTAAAATCAATTTCATCATCAGTACAATAGACTGGCAATCACCAATAGATCTTACATATCAACAATCAATTTAATAATTAAAATCAGTAATCCTGACTCAAATATTCAAATATAAATATTACCTTATTACCAATGATATCAAACTTACATGATTAAAATTCAAGATAGGTACCTATATCATTTCAATAGTTCAGATAAAAATTTCCAAAGCTCAAATTCTATTAAACAATTTCTAAACTATAACACATAGGTATGATTCTGAATAGAACTCAGAGTTAGATCAGAGGTTATTTATCAAAAATTTAAATTTATCTTAAGCAAAAGTTTCAATATAAAAATCGGTATCTACCTACAAAATCTGAAATTCAAAATTTAATTTGCAAAATGATCATCTCTAACTCAAAATCCTAAACACACACGATAAATTTAATAAATTATTTTTACACATAACCATTACATTAGTCACTTGTTGACCACAATAAAAGTTCATAACATATTACCACAAATCAGTTTCACTTAGAAAGTCTTAGGTGATGAAATCAATTAAACACTGTACTTGAATTTATTTAATTTTCTGGATTGTCGGAAAATAGCAAAAGTTTATTCACTTATAAAGACATACCTTATTATTCAAAACTCCATCTCAAAAACTAACGAACTAAGGTTCCTCTAACCTAAGTGCGATGATCAAAGACTAGGCCGGCATGGTTGCTGGAACTGCCTTTGCACTGGTGTTAGCACCCCTTGGTTGGTGCTCCAGGTGCCGGATGAGCTGGACTGCTCCCCCTGCTACCTTGGGACGACCAAATATAAAAGCGCTAGAACCTCTGCCTGATGAAACCTTCCATGCCTCCAAACTAAACTCCACCACTCTTCTTTATTTCTCCAAGCTTCTTCAAATATCACCCTTCACACAGGTTAGTATACCTACCTAGGTAGGTACCTACCTAAGCCTCCACATGATCGAATCTTTATGTAAACTTTCATGTGAATCAGAAATTTGAAAGTTGGAACTCAAAACTCAGAAACTAGAAGTTCGAAATTAACATTCAGGAATCAAAAGTTAAAACTTAGAAATTCAAAGTTCGAAATCAAAAACTGGAAATCGGAAATTAGTAGTTAAAAAATTGAAACTAGAAGTTGGAATCTAACACTCTAGAACTTGAAGCTCAAAAGTAAATCAAAACTAAAGTTCAAAACTACGTTCAAAACTAAATCCAATAATAAGTAAGTAAGTCCAAAACTTCGTCTAAAACTACATCCCAAAACTACGTCCCAAAACTACGTCCAAGACTACGTCCAAGACTACGTCCAAGACTACGTCCCTTGTCTGTAAAGACAAGAAAGCGAACATTAGTTATAATGACCAAAATTAAATTCAAAAGATTACTCACGTAAGACTGCATCTTTCACGGAAACAACTTCACCATAATAACGTCTATGGGTGCTCACACAAGGGACTAATACTAATTTACGAACTTGTAGACAAGCTACATGATCTCCCGAACTAAGACCCAAAAATGAACCTAACGCGTCCTCTACCCTTACTTATAATTTTCTGGGGTGACGCTACTCATGCGCCCCAACTACCGTCTAACCGAAAATGTTGACCTACTTTCCACTCCAAATCTCATCATTGACAGTATGCAACACTTAAAACTCGCACGCGACGGTGTCGGATCTTTCACCATATACGTCAGCACACTCTCGACAGTACGACCAACCTCTCCAGTTCTCCCTCTATTCAAACTTAAACTTCACAATCGTGAATCCGCATATCTCCGAGGCTTGTCGTGTCTCAGAACGAAACGCAAGTTGTTTATGTTTCTTTATGGGTTTCTCGACTATCTTTTCATGTTTTTTTTTAACCCACACCCAAAGAAATAATCTTTTAGGTTTTATCTGGATAACTAATCCGAAATCTAGAGTAGCAAGATGAGAGTGGTCTCATTAGACGCGGAAAATTAATTCGCATAAGATGATATACTTTTCAAACTCTGAAAACCCAGAACCGGGACAGAAAATCGACCAGACATGTTTTTCTACGTCTTACTTAAATAACAAAAGCAAGAATTTCTTAATAGCTGCCAGGTGTTCGTTCGTGATCTTTGCCTAATACAGCCTCTTACATCAGCGAAAATGTACAGTCAATCATAACTTTTCTGAACTTTATAAAAATATTCCAAATCGAGAATTAAAATTTTGAAAAAGAAAACGTAGCGTGCAAGGCACGCTGCACACCCCCCCTTGTAAAAAGGAAGGAAAAGTCTCCACAAGAAACTTTTCCGAGAGAGCTCCTCTCGAGTCAACAATTAACAAATCCCAACAAACCGAAAGAAAAGACAGAAAGAACAAGCTTTAAACACTCCATGTTTCAAACATAAAGAAATATGGGCGAGCCCTGACCTCGGAAACCGCCAGTAGGACTCTGGTTACTAAAACTAGGTTAAACAGGCTCCCAAAAGGAAAACCTGACTGCCGTTATTCGGAAACTAACTCCGCTCTACACATAATTCAATAAAATAAGTTGAGTCTTATGAGAACACAAAGGGACTCAAAAAGACAAAACTCTTATGGTGGCAATATTTGCCTATGTAGCGAAGCTCAAATAATTGGCCCCTGTGGTTGGCATGTCGCAAGACTATACCTCCTACTTCATCAGTCGGGGGCTCCACAACTGACTAAACGGCAGGCCCTTTCCATTTATAAGGCTGGAAATGACATAATGCACCCCTCTAGTACACTACCTTGTAACTAAAGATTTTTCAAAAGAAAGCTAAATATTTTCCCTAACCTCTGGTTGAACAGACTACCAGAACCAATAACCTCCACCACCATACTTATCCATAAAAGAAAACTAAAACTATGTGAAACAGAGTTCTCCATTAGAGAAACTCCGGCTGTCGTCAATCGATTACCGACTTCGTCCTACACACAAAAAATGTCAAAATCGGGATATCTAAATTATCTATACTCAAAAATGTCAAAATCGGGATATCTAAATTATCTATACTCAAAAATGTCAAAATTGTTTTCCAAAAACGTCCAAATTATTCAACAAGATTCAGTCAAGTGGTTATCAAAAACACAAGAATAGATGAAATTCTGAAACTCCAACTCGGATTTTATTTCTCAAAATTCTTTAACGCGAACGCTAAGTATCAGTAGTAAGACAGATTTAATTTTCCAAGATTTCCCTCTACTGAGACCTACGTCACTAAATTTCTCTACTGAGCGACTCAAAGTGGTACTGGAACTGTGCGGCCATTCTTACTCAAGAACCCGTCGAGACTTACCCAGACACCTAAACTCAAAGACTCAAAACTATCTCAACTTCAATTCATTACTCTAAAACTTACACAAATGTGTTAGACCTTCAGAATTATACTGATATGTTGACTAAGGTGGAACTCGACGTCAAAATATAGGGAGTAAAGTCCCTACTTTACTTAAAAGAACTTGGAAATAATTCTCCAATTCAAAATTGTCATCAAAGGGTAAACATACTATATGGTCCTAAAAAGGACTGTCAGTTTTCACTTTAGACGGTGCAGGGCGGAAAAGGACGAAAAAGGACCCGATTGTCGTTTTCACTTTAGACGGGGCAGGGCGGAAAAGGGCAAACAAAAGGACCCTAAAGAAGAGATAAAAGATCAAAAGCGAACTTAGATGTATACTGAAAACAGCGAAAAAGAAAAAAGAAAAAAGCGCATAGAAATATATACAAGAAATCAGCCACTGGAACTATTTTCAAAATGGCTGGATACTTTCTCTTTAGGTAACACCAGGGTGGAAAGTACCAAAAATAACCCCAAAGATGTTGTCATTGTCTAAAGAAAATTTTTCAAACGAGAAACCAAATCTCAATCATTGGACCTATGAAGTGGTTTTACTTACCAATGAACCCTATCTCAAAGAATAAAATTTTCAAAAAGAAAATCAAATCTCAACCGTTGGACCTATATGTGGTTTTACTTACCAACGAGCTCTATCTCAATTATTACAGAATAAAATTTTCAAAAAGAAAATCAAATCTCAAACGTTGGACCTATATGTGGTTTTACCTACCAACGAACTCTATCTCAATTTCAAGGAAATAAAAATTTTCAAAGAGAAAGATCTTTACTCTTAACTGTTACACTACTCAAATGTTCTCAAAAGAGCAAACTTGAAAAGTTCTTACAAATGACGAGACTTCTAAAACTCAAAATTCCTTGTCAAAATCTGTATAGTTAATTTCCAATCATAACTCATTAACCACCCGGTTAATGTTGTTCCGCCAAAATTAAACACCATTAAAGATATTCAAGATAATGTGTCAACTGAAAGAATTCTTAAATTTCAACTAACTGTACTTATTGAATCTCAAACTCTAGCTAAAAATATTGACTCGACTTAACCTTAATCAAAGGAATGGAAAAGATTTTTATCATCAGGAGCTTTTTCTTCAAAATCTCAACCTAAAAATATTATAACTACCTCAATTCTCAACTCTACTCAACGGATCGTTCCTGAAAGTTACTGTTAGGATGATAACAGCTCAGATTTATATTTAGATTATGCCAATTATCAACTCTAACAAAACTCGAAATTTTCAATTAAGAACTCACCTAAATCAACTCAACCCAACGCCTAGTCACGTAGCTCACTTATTTGCATGGGGCTCTAACGCGACCGTTTAAAAATATTTTACAAATTAGTCTGGCCATGACTAAAATGTAACTCAACCTCTACCTCAACAACAATTACTGGTAGGTTAGCTAAATTTATTTAATTTGTACGCTAACATCACCAGTCTCAAATTATTTTAACCTAAGTACCTATAAAAGGATTTTCTCTAAACTCGACTCAACCTCTACGAAAACTCCTGACTCTAAACAACCTTTATTTTTTTTTTCTCCAAAACCGTAACTAAATTTACTGAAAAAACTTACTATTGACACACTAAACGAATTCTTTCTAAATTCTCAAACTACCAACAAATAGGATGTATACTGCCTTTGCGTGTGAACGGAGCTTTACACTAGGGGCGCCAACTTGAATACAACACAACTAGGTCACCCCTAAAGCGCGCTCTACACTAACACTGGCTGTCTTGACTCTCAACGAACGGTTTAATATCACTTACGTGAAAATCTCCCAGGATTTTTCCTGACAGATCTGAAAGAACAACAACCTTACCAGTACCTTTAATTTTCTTTATCATAGCCGGGACATATTTCGGAGCTAATTTCTTAGAAAACTTATCGACCGCTTTGGAAAGAACGAAGTTTTTCTTCCACACTTTATCACCTTCTTGATAATTAACCTCTCGCCTACGAAGGTTATACCTCTTAACATTTTTCTCAAAAGATTTTCTAATTTTCTCCTGGATTTGGGGATAAAGTTTAGGAACTTTGCTCACTTCGGACTGCCATTTAAGTCGATTGGAAAAATCGACGGGGTCAAAAGAACTATAATCAACATCCTTATAAAAACTACCATTCACGGGAACACACGATACACACCCGTATAATGTCCAAAAACCAAAAAAGAATAAGCTCATTATATTGCTCTAAAAAAAAGACTGTCAGTTTTCGCTTTAGACGGTGCAGGGCGGAAAAGGACGAAAAAGAACCCTCTAAACCAAAGAAGCATTATCCAAGATTGTTGTTAAAGGATAAGCTCATTATATTGTCCTAAAAAAGGACTGTCAGTTTTCGCTTTAGACGGTGCAGGGCGGAAAAAGACGCAAAAGAACCCTTTCTAAAAATTTTATAACTTCAATTCCCTTTTCCTTACCAGTAAAACATAATCCCCATTTATACACCGGGATGACCTTATCTATAGGCGCTACTAACTGGATGGATGGAACTTGAGAATTGAGACTAAACTGTGAGAAAGTGGGTGATGGGTTTCTCACTGGGGGTACAAAACTGCTCGAATGTGCCTGATTATTGTAATCAAAGGGTACCTGGTCATAATCTAAAAACGGATTGGTGTTATGGCTTCTTAAGCCTAACCTTCTTAACGATAGATCTTCTGGAAGATTCGAAGGGACTCTCGAAACCGTGTGGAGATTACCTTCATGAGTAGTTGAAGCATTATGACATGATAACCTATCAAATGCTTGATCTAAAAGAGAGGCCTGCGATCTTTGTGGGATTTCTGTTCTCGAACTGACTACCTCACCGACAATTTTTTTCTTAAAATCGTCTCGCAGTCGCAGAGCATCTGCTCTAACCTGATCTCGACTAGCAGTCTGAACATCAGATGTGACCTTCATCCTATCTATCCTTCCTAACAAATGAGCTAACCTCGAAGAAAATCTCCTAGCTACATTAGACTGAGGGGAAATAATTACCTCATCGTGTAATATTTCAGTCATATCCAAAATAGAATCCAAAACTTGACTCAAGTCCTCATTAAAATCGAAAGGAGAGATAGTCACAGTGACTCCTCCATTTATTCTCAAAAGTTGACTTAATTGGGTCCGCCTATAATTTCCGTTCCAATGTGGAACTTCTCCTCTTAATAAAATTTCATACTTAATCTCATCTACCTTGAGATCAACGACCTCAAAACCGACTGTAGTATTTTCCTCAATAAAATCCATTTTCACTATTTATCTCAAAAGAATTTTTACCTCAAAATTCTCAAACAAGACTTTTCAACCAACTCCACCTGAAACAAAGAAAACGAAAATCCCGTTTCTTTTCTTAGTTGACTTGACCTGACCTAACAGAATTATCCAAAACCAAAATTCAAAAATCAGATTGTTGCTGATTCTATCTGTAACTCCACCTAAGCTGAAAAATTAAAAAATTATCGAACTCGAAAACCACATCTTCAGGTTTACCACACCGTCTTGGCTGGAACCTAAAAAGCTGAAACGTCAAAAAGAAAACAACACGGACTCAAATACCACAGGTCTGAATTCCCTCGAAGTCCTTCGTTGAAAATTTCAAACCTTACCTTTTGGTTTTAGTCCATCTGTAAACTCTACGCAACTAAGAAAGGTATTTGTCTTTACTTGTCTAAATTTTGAAAAAGTTTTTCTCTCAAAAATTATTAAAACACCAACACCTCATGTTCATTAATTCTTCTCAAAGTTTGAGAAAGTTTTCGAAAAAAGAATAAGGAGATTGATTTATCCTGGTCACGGCACCACTTGGAGCCTTCCTCCCCCTCGCTTACTCCCACTCAAAAAGTTGAACAATAAAAAAATAATAATTCACTTACCTTAACCCCGAAAGGAAGGAGGTGGCTATTGACAGATCTCAATGTGACTAGGCAAATTTGTAACATTAGCCACATTGGCCTGTCGAGTGGAACATATCAAATTTGGAATGCCCCACCCAAATATTCTAAATATCGAAACAAAAATAAACTTTAAATTTTGAAAAGTGATCGTCTAAATTTCCAAAGTATCAAATCAAAACCAAACTTAATCAAAATGTTCGTTGTGATTATCCAGCCCGGGACAGATAAATGTGGCCTTCCTCTGGAAAATCCAGCATTCACTGAACCAGACTGGACCCGTAGTAACTCCTAACAATTTTACAAACAATAACAAAAAGATGATAAACCTCACCAAAATATACCAGAATATATCACCTTATTCTTGATGTTATTCTACTTATTGAATAAATGATTTAAAAGAACATGAGGAGGGTTGATTCTCAAAACTCTAAAATTGTTGAATTTTAATACAAAGATTTATTAAAATCAATTTCATCATCAGTACAATAGACTGGCAATCACCAATAGATCTTACATATCAACAATCAATTTAATAATTAAAATCAGTAATCCTGACTCAAATATTCAAATATAAATATTACCTTATTACCAATGATATCAAACTTACATGATTAAAATTCAAGATAGGTACCTATATCATTTCAATAGTTCAGATAAAAATTTCCAAAGCTCAAATTCTATTAAACAATTTCTAAACTATAACACATAGGTATGATTCTGAATAGAACTCAGAGTTAGATCAGAGGTTATTTATCAAAAATTTAAATTTATCTTAAGCAAAAGTTTCAATATAAAAATCGGTATCTACCTACAAAATCTGAAATTCAAAATTTAATTTGCAAAATGATCATCTCTAACTCAAAATCCTAAACACACACGATAAATTTAATAAATTATTTTTACACATAACCATTACATTAGTCACTTGTTGACCACAATAAAAGTTCATAACATATTACCACAAATCAGTTTCACTTAGAAAGTCTTAGGTGATGAAATCAATTAAACACTGTACTTGAATTTATTTAATTTTCTGGATTGTCGGAAAATAGCAAAAGTTTATTCACTTATAAAGACATACCTTATTATTCAAAACTCCATCTCAAAAACTAACGAACTAAGGTTCCTCTAACCTAAGTGCGATGATCAAAGACTAGGCCGGCATGGTTGCTGGAACTGCCTTTGCACTGGTGTTAGCACCCCTTGGTTGGTGCTCCAGGTGCCGGATGAGCTGGACTGCTCCCCCTGCTACCTTGGGACGACCAAATATAAAAGCGCTAGAACCTCTGCCTGATGAAACCTTCCATGCCTCCAAACTAAACTCCACCACTCTTCTTTATTTCTCCAAGCTTCTTCAAATATCACCCTTCACACAGGTTAGTATACCTACCTAGGTAGGTACCTACCTAAGCCTCCACATGATCGAATCTTTATGTAAACTTTCATGTGAATCAGAAATTTGAAAGTTGGAACTCAAAACTCAGAAACTAGAAGTTCGAAATTAACATTCAGGAATCAAAAGTTAAAACTTAGAAATTCAAAGTTCGAAATCAAAAACTGGAAATCGGAAATTAGTAGTTAAAAAATTGAAACTAGAAGTTGGAATCTAACACTCTAGAACTTGAAGCTCAAAAGTAAATCAAAACTAAAGTTCAAAACTACGTTCAAAACTAAATCCAATAATAAGTAAGTAAGTCCAAAACTTCGTCTAAAACTACATCCCAAAACTACGTCCCAAAACTACGTCCAAGACTACGTCCAAGACTACGTCCAAGACTACGTCCCTTGTCTGTAAAGACAAGAAAGCGAACATTAGTTATAATGACCAAAATTAAATTCAAAAGATTACTCACGTAAGACTGCATCTTTCACGGAAACAACTTCACCATAATAACGTCTATGGGTGCTCACACAAGGGACTAATACTAATTTACGAACTTGTAGACAAGCTACATGATCTCCCGAACTAAGACCCAAAAATGAACCTAACGCGTCCTCTACCCTTACTTATAATTTTCTGGGGTGACGCTACTCATGCGCCCCAACTACCGTCTAACCGAAAATGTTGACCTACTTTCCACTCCAAATCTCATCATTGACAGTATGCAACACTTAAAACTCGCACGCGACGGTGTCGGATCTTTCACCATATACGTCAGCACACTCTCGACAGTACGACCAACCTCTCCAGTTCTCCCTCTATTCAAACTTAAACTTCACAATCGTGAATCCGCATATCTCCGAGGCTTGTCGTGTCTCAGAACGAAACGCAAGTTGTTTATGTTTCTTTATGGGTTTCTCGACTATCTTTTCATGTTTTTTTTTAACCCACACCCAAAGAAATAATCTTTTAGGTTTTATCTGGATAACTAATCCGAAATCTAGAGTAGCAAGATGAGAGTGGTCTCATTAGACGCGGAAAATTAATTCGCATAAGATGATATACTTTTCAAACTCTGAAAACCCAGAACCGGGACAGAAAATCGACCAGACATGTTTTTCTACGTCTTACTTAAATAACAAAAGCAAGAATTTCTTAATAGCTGCCAGGTGTTCGTTCGTGATCTTTGCCTAATACAGCCTCTTACATCAGCGAAAATGTACAGTCAATCATAACTTTTCTGAACTTTATAAAAATATTCCAAATCGAGAATTAAAATTTTGAAAAAGAAAACGTAGCGTGCAAGGCACGCTGCAATAGTTTTTTTGAAACCTAGGTACCGCGTTTTGAGCACAGACTTAAAAATTTTGAAAATAATCTTTTATAGTTTTGAAAATACTTGTAAGACTTGAGACGGTAAACATGGGGCCCTTGCAATAGATAATTGATGCATAAATGGTTGCATCCATAGTGGAAAGGCGACTTCCTAGCTGAAATCAACTTTACTCTCTACACACCATACTATTATCAATTGAATACGCCCCAAGTTTCTCGTTATAGCTGGAAGGTTCGCTTTTTTACCACGTCTACAGGGTGTTTCATTTTTTAACAGTGTCATTTTAGGAGGTGCTAGAGAATCGCAAAAAAATTAACTTTTCTCATAAAATATTTTTCAGAAAGGCATAATAACGGAGGGTGAAGTATTCAATTAATTTATGTTTGTAGACACAGAAAAACGTTTAGCCTACAATAGCTCGGAAACCTTACCTAATATCAAAATTTTGCAAAAATTTTTTTTTCAAATTAAAGCGTAAAATTTAAAAATATGATTATCTATGAAGAATGTCAAGAGACGTAGAAGATGGGGCGGAAAACGAGGGCAACTACCCAATATGTACGCCGCTGGACAGTTCTGTAAAAAGTTATTACCAGTAAAACAATAGGTATCTATCTGTATTTATAGAACTATCTGTACCAAATTTGAACAGCATCGCTCAACCGGCCCTAAAGTTATTCCCAAAATTCGATTTTTGATATTCTCTATACCTCCTCAAAACCTCAAATTACCCTGGTAAAAAATGAACCACCTTGTATAGCTGGCGCCGCCCACGCGCTCTCTCACTTGCGCTCGGGATTTTCTAAAATGTTTGCGTACAGAGAAATAGACAGACACGAAAGCAGGTTAGTATTATTTACATTGCCATCTGGTTCTGAGCTATGTTTCAAGATTTAAGTTTATACCTGTTCAGAAAATTGGCGTAAAATCGATTATAAGATTTGCGCAAAGAGACAGGCAGACAAGAAAGCGCGTTAAAAAAAAGTGCAAAAAAAGTACGAAAACCCAGAGGAAACTTAAGTTACTTATCTATAGAAACTAAAAACCTCGCTAAAAACAGAGCTCGGTAACACAAAATCAGGTTTCAGAAGAAACTCGTCTCAAGTGCGCAAAATACCCACTCAACTTTGACAAATGTGCACAAAGAACTTATTTTAAAAAAACAATACTCAGGTAAGACCACCCTAATAGTGGAAATACTCCTTCAAAACACAAAGAAGTTCGTAGTAATACCTACCGGTTACATAGACACTTCCATTGACGCATTTTAAAATCGCGTTTAAAATGAAATTGATATGAAATGTAAAAAGAACGGCTACATTAGAACTAGCTGTAAATTAGTAATAAATATGCGTATTATTGTTCTACCTGATTCCAATAGTAGAGTAGCGATATAATTATATTCCTAGTTGGTATAAAGTTAAAGAGTTTGGGGAATTAGGAGAAGTCTGAAGTGTGAAACCATCTGTTGCAGGGTCCGCAAGGGATTCGCGGATTTCCGGGATTTCCGGTTGGTTGTATTTTATTTTGTTTAGTATCCGGTGGCGGTAAATTCTTAACTGCCGGCTCGAGTATTAACACCTAAACACCTAATCCATTAAACATAGTACTTACATATTAATTAATTGTCCCTGTATAACTAATTACCGATAACTCAGATTAACTCATCTCTTGTATACTAGGCTAAGCTAGTAGTTTTGCTTGTATCTGTAAATGTGTTGTAGATCTATTTTGTTTTAATCAAGGAAGAGCTTTTAAATATTATAAACTATGCACTTTTTGTACCTGCAAGTTCTTGAGCTTCGGAACAGAAATATAGGTACCTAATTGCTGCCTTATTACTCTTTCTGCTCATATAAAAAATAATGAAATTTTATGCAACATTTTTTAGATCTTTTTGTTCTTGTTTTTCTTATTTTTGGGAAAATTTAGGTAAAGTAGAGCACCTAAAAGATAACGGTTTACTACTCGGTGTAGCTTTCAACTGTAATAATCCGGCTTAATGCATAATATGCATTAATGGCTTAATTGGAGCACAGAAAATTTTATTACACCAAGTTTCCACCAATCTCCAGAACTGTGTGTTCTTATTTTGCTACAAAGTAATCTTCAAATAAAATGTTGTGAAGAATAATTATTGTGACGGGTTGAAATTATACTTCACATTTGAAAATGTGATTGTGGAGAAAATTAATTTTTTTGCTTAAATTGATACAAAAGCTCTTCCTAGTATTATTATAAAGCATGAATTGTGATATTTTCAGTAGATTTTTTTAATTTTCACATTTCATATTTAATTTTCTATCAGGCCAAGCAACAGAGCTCTAAAATCACGAGATTCTGACAAAAACAGTAATGGAATATCGCCGGTGCTATCACACGCAAAATAGCTCCCTGATCCTAATTGCAAAGTGTTCACCTGGAGCTCACCAATATCTTTTTTTAACACTACACTAAAGTGCAGAAAATCGCATTTTTTTTGCTTATAAAAGAAAAACTGATATAAACGGAGCAGTATAAATGGTCTCGATGGAAGAATCGTGGAGAATTAAATTTTATGACAAAGAGAGCTGAAACAACCCCATCGGTTCATCCTTAACCTCTTATTAAGCGGGGTCATCTAAGTTGTTTTTCTTTGATTATTTTCGAATTCAAGGAAAATTAGTTTATAGCCTTATGCCCGTATTCACAAACGATAATTTCCTAAATAATTACGTAATCAATTATACGCATCTCACTCTATTGCAAAAAAACTGCAAATCTCCATCTCACTCATTTAATTAATTACGTAATTATTTAGGAAATTATCGTTTGTGAATACGGGCATTAATGTTGTCAGCTCGGTATGATAATCATACAAAAATTCGGTGATATTTATAGAAGACTGTAGATAATCTAAAAATTTGTAGCATCTTTAATTGAGATCTTAATATTCCCTGCTTTGACGTATTAAGAGAGAAAACAAAACAAAAAAATCAACTGTTTTCCCAAAAATTCGTATAAGGTCGTCATTTTTTTAGGCGTAGTGCATGCTCTTTGCTATAGTGGATATTGATTTGTACTTCCTGTGTGCTGTCGAATAATTAGTTTTCTCGTAATTGCAATTAGAAGTTCTTCACATCGTATTTTGTTGCGCGGCTTGATGCTCTTGAGGTCGTCCGATTCTTATTTATCAAACGGATTTCGAAAGTAGTAAACGAAATAAAACGTCAATCTTCTTTTCCCATTTAAAGGCTGGAAAATAGATAAAAATTTCGCGCAAACATGAGCTAAAACGGCCTAGCGCGAGAGTGGAATAGAACTGCACTTGAGGGGAAGACATAATACAAGCGCAGTGGTACCCCTCATCTGCTGTTCTACCCCCATTCTCTGGATTCGGTCGTTTTCACTCATGTTGGCTTTGCGCAAAATTTTTACAAATTTTTCAGTATTTAAATGGAAAATGTCGATTGACATTTGATAGCTGAACACTCCTTGATACTTTCCAAATCCCTTTTAAAAATTAGAATTGGACGACCTTCAGAGCATCCAGCCTCGCTGAAAAATATGGTGTGAAGAACCTCTGATTGCCATTAGTTATGAAGTAGGTACCTATAAATATCGACTATCTCGCAAAGAGCCCACACTATTCCTCAAAAAATAACCATGTGCTGAATTTTTGAAAAAACGCTATTTTGGCGTTTTTTTTTATTATACCAACCGATCAAGTTATTTCAGCTCTCATTTTCTTCGTTTTTTAATTCGTTAATTGGGATCATTTAGATTGCCTCATCAGTTTGTTTTTAATAAGCAAAAAAACTAACTAAGTGCGACTTTTTGCACTTAAGTATTAATAAAAAAAAGATGAAGAAAATGGTAAAGTCGAGTAGAAAACTATGCAGTTAGGATCTGGGGGCTATCACGCTTGTGATGGCACCGGCGGTTCCGTTACTATTTTTGGCAAGAAAAACCTCTATTTACTTGGTCTATATATCTGTTACATGTACATAATATACAGAGTATTATATTGTCAGATGATTTGTGATACTTCCTTATTTTATTAGTAGTTTTTGTCTTAGTATTCACAGTTGAAATTGATTGGTTACTATTGTCATTATTATTATTATTGAAGTTATTATTACCACATACAGTTTGTCTTCAAAATCTTCGTTCTCCATTTGTTGACCATTCTAAAAACATTATTTTTATTAAATATACAACGTGTTTATCAGTATTTTCAGAATACTCCTAACCACAACAAACATTTCAAGTTAGTAGGTATTTTGAAAACTTATTAGGTATGCAAACCTCAATAAACCTCCTAGCGCGCAGAGCTACCCCTTGAAATTTCTGATTTGGGAAGGGAATTTAAGGGGGATCTTTTTTTGGGTATTATTTACTATCATAATTATTATTATGCTCACACATAGCAAGCTAATCATAAATAATTAAACGAATTGTCCAACATGTGCTCCGCTTCGTATCAAACTATGATGTGGAGCAAATGTGGAGGTTTAAAATTGACGAATGCCGGGAATTTCCCGTAATAATTATTATGCCAGTACATAATAATTGTTTCCACTGGATGCTCAACAGCTATCCTCAAATATTCATACATAGATGTTAGAGTTTTATTGATCTAATAATCATAATTCTTATGGTTGAATAGAATAGCTATTTTTGCTAGATCTAGTCGTGTGGTGTGAAAAATTTATTTTTTGTAAATCGTGACTAAATGAAAAATAAAGTCGGTATTATTATTTTTATTATTATTATTATTATAATTCTGCTTGGTGACACTAACTGTTCAGAAAGTTTCTTGTATTCTGCTTTCATCAGAGCAGATATTTGATTATTATATTAAGAACTCTAATAATAATTTTTTTATGGAAATCGACTTTATTTTACAGTTTTTTGAGGGGGTATCTCTGATGGTTCCGTGCATACCTATATTGTCGTTAATGTACCTCGGCAATTTCCTTGAATGACGACTGACGAGGAAGGTAGGGGAAGGAATTGATACCCTCTTATAAGAAAACTAATGTAGTATTTCAGGACAATGGTCTTACATGAGAGAAAGGAGATAAACGAACACTTTTAAAGTGTCATTAAATTTAATTTGAAACCACGTTTTTAGTTCATCTTATTTTAAACAACTCATCTGACATGAAACTGCTCTGATAAGTTTAATTATTTTTATTTTCAAATCGTAATTATACTTGTGTGTCCTATTTATACTCAGAAATTGATTTTCAAATATGTACTCACCTTGCGTGCTCAAGCTTAAGTAAAACAAGAAATACATGTGTGTAGGTATGCATATGAAAATTTTAAATTAATTGATTCGTCACTTATCACTCGGTGAAACATTATGTATAAAAATCAAAAAGTAAAATAAAAGACAAAATCACAAGGTTTTATGTTTCACTATATTTAACAATTAAGTCTTACAGCTGTTTCGGACTCTCGTCCTTCTTCAGAGACAGTAAAAATATATATATATTTTTATATATAAAAAATATAAATATAAAAATATAAATATATATAAAAAATATAAATAAAAATATATTTTTACTGTCTCTGAAGAAGGACGAGAGTCCGAAACAGCTGTAAGACTTAATTGTTAAATATATAGTGAAACATAAAACCTTGTGATTTTGTCTTTTATTTTACTTTTTGATTTTTATATGAAAATTTTATTTATATTCTATGCAAAATGATTTTTAGTAGACCTGGCCTTGACTTTGACATATGACAGAGGATGATTTGCTAAGATAAACATTTTATATGAACATATACCGTGTGTTTTTCGAAAGCCCATCAAGCCTCTAACTTCTTTCCAATTTCATCTTAAGAGTTCTGAAATTTTCATGGGGTATTGAGGAAAACTTTTGACATCCTTTGCATCTATCGTAGAGCTGACTGCACTTCCGGAAATGCAGAAATCTCGTGTTTTATTGTAGTTTCGTAATTAAATGTCTTCCCAACCAAACTCATCGATCTCGAACCAGAACCAGGTCAAAGAAATCTACCATCACGTAAGTACTGAGAGACGCAGGAGCGTGTCTTATCCTGAAGGTAAGATAGAAATCGTGTCAAGGTTGACGATAGGTGCTGAGGGTGAAAAGTAGTTTTACTTTTTCTCCGTGAAAATTTCATAACTAAAGATGAAATTGGAAAGAAGTTATAGGCTTCGAAAAACGCTTGGTATACAGTGGCCGGCAAAAACTTTTCTCTCTCCTTCATTTATGGAAAAAAAGTTATTTTGAATTGCCAAAAAAACTTTTAGACCAAAAATCCCTGATTGCGCTTGACAACTTATTTTGCCCCAATTAGAATAATTTTTATTTACCGAGAAAAAGCGTTTTTCGAAATTGTCAAAATCATAAAACTAATATTTTTGGAAAACTAAGCAAGATTTTAGATCCAGCGTGACAAACTTCAGAAAAAGACACTCTTTTTTTACTCAACTTACCACTCTTATTATGTGGTCGAATTTGTGCAAGTCGGAAGTGGGGAAGGGGGACAATCGTTTTGGTTCTTATAGTTTTTTTCCAAAACGTAAGTCACCGGGAATAACGGACGGAGTTGTAAGCCTAATTCACTGGGAGATATTGAGTTTACAGGGGCGAAAAAATTCACCCCTGTGAATTCATGTTTCCCAATGGGTTCGGCCAGTTTTTGTACAGATCGGTGTAACAGGGGTGAAGGAGGGGAGGGGAAACCTAAAACACACGAACTCAGATATAACTCGCACATTTTTTGCCCCATTTCGTGCAGCTAAAAATCTAATTTTCTTGCATTGGTCGCCTATCGATTGATTGAATTTTTATTTTTTTCCCCAGTAATAAATAAATGGCGGCAAAAACAAAAAATTAAAAACAAGTTTGTTGAAAGCATAAAGTTTGTTAGATTTTTTATCGTGAACAAAGGGGGTGGGTAGATTTTTCGTAACCAACCGAAAGGTTTTTTCAATCCCTTGGAAATGAACCGGGCCTGGGCTCTGTCCGTTGATTAGGAGGGGCGAGACGGGGTTTTAAAAAACTGTATTCTTCAAATCTTGATGGCTTTAAGATTTTTAATATTCGATCACATTTTTATGGATTTTAATTCACTTAAGTACACGACATACTTTTTGTTACTCATAGATTAATTTACTTATATCTTTTTAAATATTAGTGGTAATCCTCAGTACGATGAAAACGTTCTGTATGTAATTAGATTTTAATCCTAATAATACGTTAACATGAATCTATGAGTGGGGCTGCTGCCGTAAGCTTAATAAGTGGCAAGACAAGGTGAATAAAAAATGCTTCTTGATATCCCGACAAAAGTAATTAACTGTCTAGACAGTAAGAAGTCCTTCAGTTTTTATGTATAAACGGGACACCTAGTATACCGATTCAAAATATCTCTTGTAACTCTTTTAAATCAATTTTTACTTTGCTATAGGGTCCAATAGGATTAGACGGTCCAAAAGGCGAGCCAGTAAGTCTAAATCGAATTATTCGCGAGCAATATAATGCAATTAAATACCAATTTCAGGGTCGACAAGGCGACAAAGGGCAAAAGGGAGAATCCGGAAATCCGGGTTTCGACGTTTTCCAGGCCGTTAAAGTGAGTAGTTATCGATGCCCTTTTACTTCTTTAATCTGAAGCATCAGAAATTCGAATATTTTATTATTGTGAAGTTTTTTGAATTATGAGCCCATTTTTAATGACATTTTTTTATAGCTGCCAGGAAGGGTGAGTATTACGTTTCGACGGCCTGCTTCGATGCGATCCCGTAGTTCAATTATATTATCATGTAAATTGCCTCGCTCTGAAGTTTCGTTAACTGGCAGGGGAAAATATAATTTACTCCCCGTTTAAATATCACCTGTAAATGCGGAAAAGTTACAAAATAACTTTTCTGATTCGGGTGAATTTCCATTAGAGGAGGGGCTATAGGATAGGTGTATATCTGAATTGCAAAACCTCTCTAAACTTAGAGTTCATTTATGATGTTGATTATGAGTTACAGTATGAATATACATTAAATTCAGCCCTTCCTGAATCATCAAGTCACTTTCATGTTTTCATCTCTTGCTTGTATTTTATTAATATTTTTCTCTTGCATTTTCCTAAACCTGAAAATTATGCTTAATCCTTCAGGTAGTTAAAGAAGCTTCAGAATGAGCCTTGTGCTTCCATCTAGATTTCTTCGTTTGAAATAGAACTACACAGACCTCTACTCTTTCCTCTTTATTTGGGAATTAGTTTCAGGATTTTTTTATTTTTTTTAGGAACTTTGTGCATATTATGTAGCCAACAAAATATCTAATTACCATTGTTCAATTAATTTCTGTTAGGCTTATAAATTAAATTCTACTTGGCTTTTTATAAGAGATTGGTTGTCTGATACTTTATTCTCCCATACCTTTTTAATTCTCTCCTCTGCACTTCTTTATTTTCTTGTGAGTAAACAAGATTCACATAATGTAGACACGGTAATCATTGAGTGGGTTTAAAACCCAAGGTTTTAGGTAGCTTTTTCTTGAGAATCACATTGAGTTCAAAAAATTGGCTACCAGCTACCAGCCAAGCTATTCACCACATCTTTATTGGAATATCAATCTAGCTCTCTTTCAGTCTTTCCTACATGCACTGCTTTAAAACTGGATAATTATGTAATTGTGCTCTCCAGGTCTAATTTTTTCTCCTGCAGTGTTTTGGTGCCCACTCAAGGATACAATTTAGTCACTCGTTTTAGTTGTGACACAAATACGGTCGATATGGTTGAAAGTCGAAAACCAGGTTCCAAGGGAATATCAAATCAATACTTTCTTCTTTTAAGTTTCGATTCCGAATTATTTTTGTCAATCAACTGAAGAAGAAGTTCTTTTTTTAGTAAATCCCAAATTATTTCATACCGTATTTTGTTGTCAGCATCAAGGAGACAACGGTAAATGTTGGGGATTTCCGAAGAACAGATGTTATATGGATGTACTGGAGCAAATAGCAATCCTAAAGTGGAACTGGCCTGGTCATATAGCTAGAACAAGAGATGAACGGTGGACCAAGAAAACAATCGAGTTGAGACTACGACAAGAGGTTTATACCAGATGGAGAGACGACATTAAACGCATCCGAGGAAACTGGATACAAACCGCGAAAAATGAAATGGAGTGGCAAAATTTACTGGATGCCTATGTCCAGCAGGGGACGCAAATGGGCTGATTGAAGATGATGATCCAGTAGACGATCTACGAAATCGTCATTTCAACTTATATTGCTCCAGTGGTTACTTCATCATAAAAATTGGCAGTGTTAAGAATTTCCATTGCACTTTTTCGAGGTGACAGAGGACCAATGTACCGAGTGGTTATTCGGACTATTAGAAACATTTATTAGAGCTCAACTTTCTGCATTTTAGAAGCGCTTTCATGAGATCCTCTGATAGAGCGACGATATATTCGGGGATAGATCATTATAGTGTATCTTGGACTGCAACTTGTTTGTTTGAATCCACAACAATGTGTGAATTCTTCTTCTTTTACCGATTTGACCAGATCAAAGTAAAAACTGTGCCCTTTCACATTAAATTCTCATTGACCAAGATGTTGCTAAAATATGGAACCCCTCTCAAAGTAGATAAATTCACACTATAAACCTGTAAATTGGGAATGAAATGTGGCCCAAAAACAATTTTATTGTTTTCTTGATGGAACATATAAAAGATTGATCTGGTTTTCATAATTGGCACAGTAAGCTTTCTATGAGGGGCGAGCAATAAAATCAACTTGGTGTTTTTTTTTTTTTACCAAAGTCATTTGGGAAAGCGAAAAACTGAGTGGTGGTAGAGGCGTCAGGAATTTTTTTTTTGCAAAGCAAAGGCTACTTAAATCTCTCAATAAGTCTTGAACTGAGAAGCCCAGATTCTGCTGCATTCCCGGCTGCTTTGCTGCATGCACTTCGTCTTTTATTTCTTTTCCAATCGCTGCAGATACTTCAACCACAACTACCCCTCGACAATCGATGTCAATCCGGGACAAGAGGTCAATCAAAATTAGTATTAAAAACGGCAACTTATCTTAATGTGTTTTTTTGCCTATACTAAACGAATTTATCTCAAAACTCAAAAAAACTAATTTCCGTTTGTGTCAGAAAAGCATATATTCGACCTCCGCCAACCAACAGGCAAACATCAATCCAAAGACGATTACTTTTACCTTCAGATTTCCATTTTTTTATCAGGTTAAAAACTTCTCCTGATTTCGTTCACCCAATATGCCTACTTGGAGTATCGTTGCTTGATTTAATATGTATATGAGTTGGGGCTACTTTTCTTTTGAGAGCCGTCTGATTCAAAATCGCCGAAAGCACCTCAGCCTCAGGGGCGTAATGTGATTGAGTAGCTACATAGATGCTACCATGTGACTATTAAAAAATTATTTATTTATTATAGAATGCGTGATTGTTTTGTTATTAGTATTAATTAAATATTAATATTGTGTTCTTCATTTTATTTATTTTTTTCAGTAGCTTATTAGTAGGTGTAGGGTTGCATATTGGTTACTACCTAGATGGACTATGGTGACCAGAAAATTAATTTTCATTCACAATTTCCTATTTCAGGGTCTAAAAAGGTCTGTAACGACTTTACGAGGTGGTGCTTTGGGTTACGCTGAAATTGTAGCTGTGAAGGTGAGACTACCCGTAGAAGACCCGCCACTGCACCCCTTTTTATGCTTGAAATTTGTATTTATAATTGTTCTTTTGCACTTTTAACTTTCTTTATTATTTTATACGTTTCAATAGCTACTTCGTTATTGAATTTACAGGTGTTGGTGGGCATGCTAAGCAGTCTACGTAAGGTGATGGGAGCTGTAGATATTTGTTCCTTATTTTTTATGCATTTTGTTATTAATTTTTGTTAGTTATTGTGGTTTTAGTTTGTTTCATTAGTAGTGTGGTATTTCTAGGGGCTTCAGGAAAGGGGCCATAACATTACTGGGGAAACAATCATCACACTTAAAGTGAGTTGAGTCATTTTTTTTATTTTCAATTCCTCTTTATTAATCATAATTATAATATTTTTTAAGACTGTATGTATGTGTGTATGTGTGTATCTTTGTATCAGCATGTTTTATGTTGTGTCTTGTTTTAACTGTAGTTTCTCTTTTTATTTATTTATGATCGCGAGGATCTAACGAATTTTAAAAGGACGAAAAGGTATCAGGGTGCAAAAGTGCGTGAATCGGGGTGGAGGGAGTTTGTAAGGGTGACTCAGCCTTTGTAAAAGGTGAAAAATTCATAAATATCTACAATCTAACGAAATCATGACACAGTAACCTAGTAATCGTTACTAGTCATTATGATATTAAGTTCTTGAGCGGTACTATAATATTGTTGAGTGCTTTGAAATAGAACTGATGAATTGAAGAAAAAAAAATCGGCGATAACCTAAAATCCTTGACACGCCTTAACGTACGACAATTTAGTAGAAAAACTGCATTACAAAATCGACTAAAATATAAAATAAGGGGTCCAAATTTTAGTGTTTTAGATGTTTTTCTACTATGCCTGCTTCTGTTAGCTATTCTTGGCTACAAGAAATTTATTATCATGCTTCGCACTCCTGTTGCGCTTACCGTGAGAATTTGGCCATTTCGGCTTTCAATATTTCCAGCCAATGACGTCTTCAGACCAAATTATACCCCAAAGATCAACTTGTTCAGATACAATGGTTTTCTTGAATCATTCATCATAGTTTTCAGAAGAAAGTAAAAGCTTTCTTTGTCAACATGCCCGCTAACAGAAAATGCTCCAGAATCCAGAAAACTTATCCCAAATTCTGCATCATCCATTAAGTATTCTAGCACCGAGTCAGCAAGATGAAGTTTTTCTGTTGTTCAAGAAAGAATCCTTTAACAATTGATTCCGTTAAATTGGTCGAAACCTACAGCCTGTAAAAATTCCGGAGAAAGGTGCCACATAGAAAGTCTACCGTTAAGGAACTTCTGGCACCAAGAATCGCGTTTTTTCTAAAGAACGCGCGGAATCAACAGTCTATAGCTTCGTCCGCTTAAGTGAAGGTATATTTCACGAAACATTGCAGAAGTATGTTTAAGTGAGTCCTTCAACATCCACTCCCCATCTAACCACTTTCGCTCAATCTTTCTCGACAATAATAAATCTAATAGCAGGATAGTAGATCTAAAGAAAACACCTAAAATAATTGGTTGTGGAACTTACGATAGAGTAGGAACGAAATTGCTATAATAGGTCCCTCCTTTGAATGGGAACAACCACTTAACAATCTTAACATACATTTCCTCGATAGGGAGAGCCAGGGGATCCGGGACCACCAGGACCACCCGGTCCTCCCGGTCCTGAAGGGATGTCAGGACACGACGGACGGCAAGGAATACCCGGAGAGATGGGACCTCCGGGAGAGCGCGGAGAACCTGGACCTATGGGACCCATGGGACCATCCGGTCTGGATGGACTGCAAGGACCTAAGGTGAGATTTGGTTTTGTAATTTGTATTACCTTATGAGATGTGCTGTTGAAGTCAGATTATCAGCTTAGTGATTCTGCCAAAATCAATGAAATTATGACAACATTTATTATTCACACAGGGTGATAAAGGTGCTCCAGGTGTTATGGGAATGCAAGGATTTACCGGAAAACCTGGACATATGGGTTTGCCTGTGAGCGTAACTTTCAGTAAATCTTAAAATATTTTGATATGGTCTACTTTGCTTTAATAATAATAATAATAATAATAATAATTTATTGTTTCCAACAGACAGACAAAGAGCCCAATTACAGGAAACAAAATATAAAATACATTTTGACAAAAAGAAAAAAGAAGAAAACAAACCCATTCTTCATACAGAATTACAAAATTAACAACAGATTATAACTAAAAACTATGAAAAGCTATGAAATAAAAAAACATAGCAAAATTAATACCATTAATTAATAACAAGATAATCTAATAATCAATAATAATCAACTAATAACTAAGTAAATAATTATATTAACAGTCAAGAATAGTATTATGCTACCAATTAATTTACAGATAGAAAGTCGCTAATACCGACAACTACCAGACCATCTCTCAATAACAAGGCGACGCATAATGCTGAAACTGTCATGGTTCAAGTCGCAACAATCACTAATACTATTAAAATAAGCACACATCAGGTAGAGTGGCGACCTAGTCAGAGCACCACTTTTTCCAGAGGGAGTGTAAAAAGTTATTGAGTAACGTGAATTTAAACGGGGAACCAAGAACGGCAATTTACCAAGCAAAAACTCGCAGTCTATTCCACCATTTACCAGTTTAAAAAGGAAACGAGTTACAACAATTATACGCCTCATTTCCAGCGATAAAACTCCAAACCTATTGAGAAGGAGAGTGTGTTCAAATCCTCGTTGGGGATAGACACCTTCAACTCGGAAGAATAAGAACTTCAGAAATTTTCGCTGAACATTTTCCAGGGCATGAATATGGGCTTGGGGAACAGGAAACCAGATAAGACACGCATACTCAAGTCTAGATCTAACCAGAGTGTAAAAGAGCGTTAACAATGCACCAACATTTGTGAACTCTTTACAGTTCCTATAAATGAAGCCGAATGTTTTAAGGGCGCGGCTAACAATATCAGAGATGTGAGTGGCAAAGTTAAAGCTGCAATCGAAAAGAACACCCAGGTCCCTGATAGAATCCACTCTCGCCAGCTGTATATCACCGATGGTGTAACCAAAATACTCGGTAGATCTTCTACGTGAGTAGGTAATAACACTGCACTTGGAGATATTCAGGGAGAGCCTGTTCAGTTCACACCACTCCATTACACGGTCAACATTATTCTGCAAAAGAGAACAGTCAGAGATGGACCTAACATTTACGAATAGTTTCAAGTCATCAGCGTAAAGCAAGTTATTACATGATATGACGTTGGTGATGTCATTGATGAAAAGTAAGAATAATAGCGGGCCCAAGTTAGAGCCCTGTGGCACTCCCGAGGTGGGTGTAAAAGATTCTGAAATGAAGTTATTGTAGGTGACGTATTGCTTTCTGTCAAAGAGGTAAGATTTAAGCAAGTCTATCATGGGCTGGGTAAAACCAAACAAATAAAGCTTTTTCAAGAGAACGAAGTGATCCATTTGATCAAAAGCCTTCTGGAAGTCAGTATATATCACATCGACCTGACCTCCATCATCAATCACCTCAGATACAAACTGCGAAAAACAGGCCAGATTAGTGACTGTTGATCGATGGGGAACAAAACCATGCTGATTCGGAGACAGATGATGCTTCACGACAGAGAATATACGTTCAAAGACGCAGGATTCAAAAACTTTTGCGAAATTGCACAAAATTGAGATGGGTCTGTAATTTCGAACGTCACAGGGGTCACCCTTTTTTAATACGGGTGTAATGCGAGCCTGCTTCCACATGCTGGGAAAAGTTGATGTTCTTAAAATCAGGTTACAGAGAATATGCAATGGTTTCGCAAAAACAGAGGCGCAATCTTTCAATAAAAAGCTAGGGATTTTATCAACGCCTGACGTGAATGAATTTTTACTATATTTCAACGCATTATAGATTTCTCCCTCGGAAATGGAAGCAACATCAGTCACCAAGCTGGTCATGCCGTATCCGTCCACACTACTCGTAGATGTGGTCGAAGGGACGGATGATATATAGACACTACTGAAATAATCACAGAATGCATTGACAATCTCATCGGGAGCCGTGAAATTCCTATCGTCTAGCTTCATAACCCCAGGGATACGTGTACGTCCCCTCCTACCCTGCACAAATGACCAAAATTTTTTTGGATCAAGTGAAATATTATTTTGGATACTGTCCAGGTATACATTATAAGACTGTGAAATAAGTTTCTTGCAAAATGATCTTTGCTTAGTAAACTGATTCAAATAGTGCAAGGATTTAGATCTCTTGTACTTACGGTGAAAGGACGCCTTGATTCTTAACTGTCTCAAAATATTGCCATCAAACCATGGCGGACTCAGTGTGCGAGAAGATTTGCAGCGATAGGTAGGAACAGCTGCATAAATGGCCGCATATAAAGCATCGTAAAACAATGAACAAGCCATTTCAACGTCCTTACTACACTCCAAAAATGACCAGTCCATACCTGAAAGAAGTTCATACAACAGCGGATAGTTGGCTCTCCTGAAATTAAATTGCTCAGTACCTCCGGCATTTTAAAAATTTGCATACGGTCTGCTCTTCCACTCAAAATAAAAGTTAAGAGCGGGATGATGTGAGTCCTCTGCAACCAATGGATATTCAGACCTAGAAATGCCACATTCAAAGTTTGACAGGATTAAGTCTAACATTACGCCCGAATTATTACGCACTACATTACGCTGGGACAAATTGTGCAAATGCATAAAGTTATTCAGTGTGAGAGAAATCTTGTTTAATGGATTAAATAGAAATTTTGGAACATTAAAATCACCCACAATTACTACTCTACTGTCGGTGTCTACAACCTGAGTAAAAATATCTGCAAATAATTCATAGTCCTGAGCCGGCGTGTCAGGAGGTATATAAATGGAGAATAATAACAATTTTTCATTAAATGAGAGATGTACATTAACGCCAACTATGTCAATGGTAGGCAGAGAGGATGCAAACACATCTAGGTTTAACTGAATACAAGCCAACTTATTACTAATAGCTACAAGAGATCCACCACCCCTGGAGACCCCAACGGATTCAAAATTTCTGTCCTTTCGGAACACTATAAAATCCTGACCAAATAACTCGCGATCATGTATGTCCGGACTAAGCCACGTCTCAGTTAGACAGATGATATCGTATTCACAGGCGCAGACACTACACAAAAAATCTCTTGTTTTTGTTCTCAGACCTCGAACGTTTTGGTAGAATACATTAGCAATTGTGAATCTGCAATCGGGCGTTGTATCTAGTTTAAATTGTTGCGTACAATTTTGGGGGTGCCGTTGACATATTTAATCTTGAGGTCGACTTCACCATTCTCAGCTCTTGCTACAAGTTCCTGCCTCAGTTCGCGGTAAAGTTGAAGCTGCCTAGCGGTTCGATCAAAAGAAACGGAAACATTTTTGTAAAGATCACTTTTTCTCAGATTCTTGGCACCACGGATTAAACAAAGAACATCACTTTCATCTCGCAAAGAGATTTTGACTGGACGGGGATGATCTGCACCACCGAAACGGCCCAGCCTGAGGACGCCGATCTGAGAAGTATCAACGCTAGAGTCAATCACCCGCAAGACATCAGCAACTGTGTCCCGCTCACTCGCCGCTCGTAGCCCCTTGACAACGTTTACCTGTTCGGGAAGATTAAATAATATGATATTCTTACTGCGTTTTTGACGCTCAGCAACCTCCTGGACAACTTCCTCAAATATGGCCGGGGACTGACTGGATTGCGAACTAATCATAGCCTTCAAGTTGTCGATCTTCAAGTTGAGGTCGCTTCTGACTCCATCAATGGCGGCGAAGAATTCATCCCTCATCGAAGAAATCAAGGACTTCAGGTCCCTGAAGGAGGCCATATTACCAGAACAAGAACTGCAGACAACCTTAATAGACTTGGACTTCTTACGTGTAACTACCAGTTCAGACTCGGACAGCCCAACGCATCCAGAATGCAAGGGTCCCTGACAGGCATCACATCTGACATTGCAAGAATTTGCTTTTCCAGCGTTCCCACAGTTCACACAAATAGCACTCATCTTGACGGATGCACCCTGTATACACTTATTTGCAGCAATCAAAGAGGTCTAATCGCAGGTGTGTTATCGGAGAGGCGCCCAGATAAATTAAACAGTATTGGAATTGAAATTAATAACTATTACAGCAAATAAAGCGACACAGTACCTTTATCAAAAACAATATGAAGAACACCAATATATCGTAGGCAAGTAGACAACAGCAGCTTTCAAATGATATAACCCATATATAGTTAATAGTTAACCACGATTCAAGAAATGCAATAACACCAGGAGCACAAGTAAACACACCTCACTGATTTGTTCTCTTCCAACTCTGAAAGAACTTTAAGAAATTTTAAACACAAAAATGTTTTGGCACTCCCTTTCATTAATAAGAATTGGAGCATGTCTTTAAATACGAAAATAAATAAATTATAATTTCATAAAGCAAAGTAGAATTATATCAAAACCAAGAAAAAATGACAGAAACTATACAGTGCGAAATACAATATATTAATGTCTCCAAATAGGGCATTCCTGGGCGAGATGGCACGATTGGAGAAAAAGGAGTTCGTGTAAGTCGAAAAACTGAACTTACCTATGGTGTTGGTTGTTGGCGGCAGGTCCTTAAAACTAATTTTTTGAAATTTTAGTACTAAAATCTAACCCCTTAGTAGGTAGATTTATATCGTTTGGTGTTGATAAGTTTGGGAGTATTATATCGTCCTAATATAGGTACCTATGTAGAAAAGATTGGATTTTGGTGTGAATGTCCTTGATGTAGTGGCCGCTTTTCAGATGAAGTGAATAAAGTGCCACTTCACCTATTTCCAAACAATTATCTAGTTTTTTTTCTGTTTTTTTTTTTGTTTTAATTTTTTTTCAAGATCTGGTAAACTCGAAAATGTTCGAAAATAAAAGTCCGGTCAACTCAAAAATTCTCTTTTTGCAAGGTCCGGTCAGTCCGAAAACTAGAGTTTTTTTTTTTGAACCTATCAAACCGGACCTTACAAAAAATCAGACTGGCCGGATTTTGCAAAAATCGAAATTTCGGGCTGACCGGACTTTGTCAAACCGGACATTTCAAAAAAATGAACCGACTGGACCTTGTCATACTTGACTTGACCTCAAAACATAAATTGTCGCTGACCGGACCATGTCCTGTGTGGAATCTACATTGTAAACCTTGTAATCCACGAGTAAGGAAGCTTAACGCCCCGTTAAAAATGGGTAACATCATATGATCAGGTATTATTGAAAGACTTGAAGTGTTTCATCACTGCTAGAAACGGCATCGTCATACTAAGCTGTAGACCATGCAATAGAGCTCGAAAATCACAGTTTCTGACAAAAATAGTAACGGAATACCGCCGGTACCATTTCACACGCGGAATAGCCCATGCATGTCCTAAGTGCACCGTTTTCTACTCGAGTTTACCATTTTCTTTTTTTTTTATTTATTGGCCATAGTGCAAAAATTCGCACTTTTGTTTTGTTTTTTGCTTATAACAAAATGATGGAGCAATGTAATACCTAATTATTGATCACAATGGAATAAGTGTAGAGAATTGAAGTACGAAGAAAGTGACATCTGAAACAACCTGATCGGTTCATTATCAAGAAAGAAAACCCCCCAAAAAAGATAACAAAAAAAAAGGTTTTGCATAATTTTTTAAGGTGTAGAGAAGCTCATTGAGAGAGGTAGTCGAAATCGATAGGTACTTCCTGTGTCCACTGTGTCCAAAACCTAAACGCTGTCGGATAATTAGGTTTCGCATAAGTAACTGCAATCAGAAGCTCGTCATATCATATTTTGCAGCGAGGCTGGATGCTCTGGAGGTCGTCCGGTTCTAATATATCAAACGGATTTGGAAAGTAGAAATGTTCAACTATAAAACGTCAATCTTCGTTTTCCATTTAAATGCTGAAGAATGAGTAAAAAATTGCTCGCAAACATGAACGAAAACTTCCGAGCACGCGAGAGTGGGGGTGGAACAGCAGTTGAGGGGAACGCATAATACAAGCGCTGCTGTACCCCTCATCTGCTGTTCTACCCACCCCACACTTTCACTCGCTCGGCCGTATTTTCGTGTTTGCTCATCGTACTCATGTTTGCGTGCAATTTTTACCTATTTTTCAGCATTTAAAAAATTAAGTGGAACACGAAGTTTGACGTTTTATGGCTAAACAGTAAATTCGAATCGTACGCCCTCCAGAGCATCCAGCCTCGCTGCAAAATATAGTATAAAAAATATAAAATATAGCAACTTCTGATTGCAATTACGGGAAAACTAATTATCCGACAGTGTCTGGGTTCTGCACACAGGAAGTACCTATCAATGTCGACTATCTCGTAAACAGCCTGCAGTACACCTAAAAAACCGACGACGTTATGAATTTTTGAAGAAACCGATATATTTTACAATGTTATTATAATTTACTGTCCCACAATGCAATGTAAACTGCATTTTCGTAAACTATTACAAAAATTTTGCAATTTCATATTGTATTGGGGTGTTAAATTAATTTGACCGATTGTAGCACGAAAATTCCCTGCCTTGCAAAGGAATTAAAAGCGAAAAGTGCAAAGTTGCAACAAAAAGTTGCAAAGTTATTTTATGAAATAGGGCCCTGCGTTGTACATTTCTCTGTCGTATAGAATTCCGACCGGAGAACTGCAATCCTATGAAAATCGTTCAGTGGAAATTTTAACTAGAAGTAACTTCTACAAGGAAAATAAAATAAGTGTAACAATTGAACGTGTAGGTAGGTATGAGCAAATTCAATCTCAGAGTAATTCCGAAATCAACATGATAAACTTCTAGTCAGATATTCAACTAAATGCTCACTAGGTATTTTCTGTGATGCAGCGTCAATTATGTGGCGAAGTTTCGTTATTACGAGATTGTAAACTAATTACAAGTTCATAACTGCAGCGAACGGATTTGCAGACATTATCCTGTATGCGTCTCGTCCAAGTCTATTTCATTATCACTCTATAGTTGGATGTGCAATAATGTGCATAGCTTGCGTCTTCTGTGTAGATGGGGATAACGTGATTAAAATTGATGGAGAAAATTCGACTCAGACTAGATTATCCGTGGACTAGACCGATGAATTATATACATACATACATGCATGGAAGCAGCTAATATAATCCGAGTAGACTCCCTGGAGCAACAAAGTAATTACTCACCAGAGTGGACAAAAATTTCCTCATTTGTTGGATAAAGTCATAACTGGTAATGTTCGGGCAGCTCATCCAGAAAACTATATCCAGTAGATGAGAATTGGGGTCGAGAATTTACAAAAAAAAAACATAAGAAATAATAATAATTGCTTTACTTCAAGACCCTACAATGTTTTGGTTGCTTTTGAGTAGGGCAAATATAGATAAATTTGCTGTAAGCATATCCTCCTCTATCACTGCCACTCGGACACTACTCGATGATTTTATTTCGAACAACAAATCCGGAAAACTAATTTTAAACAAGACAACAAGAAGTCGCAAGTGTCATTTCGAAATACATACTTTCCCTTCTATTATCTCTTATTTATTGGCTTTCAATATTCACTGTGTTGCATAGGAAAGGTAACATGGGGAAAACACTTCAGTGAATATTATGAAGGATCCAAGCCGCTCTGGTTTAAAAGCTAATAGTATCCTAGGAAACTTGATAGTTCCCATGGGAACTGTATATGCTTTACAGTTTACACGTATGCTTATCACTATGTATATTTATGCTCATTAACTGTATGCTTTAGGGCGATCGCATAGTTATACGACATTTTGTCTTGGACGTGTCGAAGATATGTTGCTCCATTTACAACAAAACGATTACAATGACGATTCACATACGTAGCAGCACCCTGCAGATATGAAGAGACTGGTCGCCTAGAAATGTTTCAGGGCACTGCTTGCTCTCAAGCGCCATTTTGAATCGCAACAAATGTTGTATAAGTATGTGATCGGCCTTACACGTAATTCCTAGTTATTATACCTTTTCTATGCAAAAGGCTGAATGTGAAGCAAATGAATTCATTTTCATTGACATTGAGAGTATACCTATTTAAAAATGTCTCAGGCTTGATTCGTTTTCTACAAGATCGAGAGTTTTCGTAAATTTTGCGCAATTGAATAATATTTTACTTAAATTCAAGAAGTTTCAATCCCTTTACCCAGTAGCGAAATGCGGGTCCTAGAGTACTCTCAATGAAGAACGTAGTAAAGCTTGCTAGGATCTTGTTCAAAACGCTTTGTAAAAAATTTCATGTTTGCAAAATTGAATTTGTAAAACTGTAAAATGAAAGACTTCTGATTGTTTACAGTATTACAGATTCAATCTCAGATATTTTTTCCAAAGCCTGCCTAAATTACGTTTTCATTTGCTCACATGGTAGATAGTTCAACTGACTAGATTCGGGTCAAGCTACATCCATTTGGAGCAAATACGATGGATGTAGGAGACTTGGAAGGGGGCATCCACCGATTCCTCCTTATGGTACACAATCACTGTGTTTAGTGCTGTAGGAGGTCTTGTGGTCAGTTCCTTGAATCTTTTTAGTTCAGGACCATTGTCATAGATCTGTTTAACTAGTCTGTTCTGATGATTTACTGTTTGGTTGCTGTACTTGGCTGCGATTTTTTGAATTTCATCTCTGATGAGTGGTATTCGAAGATCATGGTGGAATGTGTGGTTGCTGACTTATCAAGGTGCATCTGCTATTGCTTTGAATGTTTTTGATTGAAATCTTTGTAAAATATTTAACCTTGTGGGTTTTGCACTTTTGTTAGCAAGCGAGAGTTTGGATTTTCTTCCAATGAGCCAGTACATTTGTTGGAACTTGATATCAAGCTGTCTCAGCTTAGTTTCGATATGTGTCTGCCAGGTGAGGCGCTGGTCAAGATGGAGTCCAAGATTATTGATTTCAGTTTTGATTGGAATCGGAGAGTCGTCCATTTCCTATGCGGTATTGCTAGCAAGTTTTTCCTTTATAGACAATATTGCTACATGGTCTGCGAAGGTTGCTATAGTGGTGTCATTTCTCGCTGGTATATTCATTGTGCGGATTAAAAACATTAGCGGTCCTAGTACACTTCCTTACACCTGATTGAATTGATTGGTAATAGGGTTTTGGTTATTGGAAGTTTCTTTCAAGGTATGAGTTTAGCAGAAGGTAATAATTCGAGCTAAATTTACTTTTCGACTTGAAGAGGATGCCATTCCTTGTCAAACGCCTGAAATATGTCAATAAATACTGCGATACAGAATTCCTTCTCTTCAAGGCTATTAGAAATTTCATTTACTATCCTATGGGTTTACTGGATTGTGGAATGGTGTTCACGGAATCCAAACTGATGACTGGGTAGTAATGTTGGGAAGTCGTAGTCTTCTTTGATCCTTTTAAGTATCAATGTCTCCAACAGTTTCCTTGGTATGAGAAGGAGGCTGATTGTTCAATAGGATGTTGGTCCATTAGGTGACTTGTTTGGTTTCTGGATCATTAAAACTTCGGCATAGTTCGATGTTGTGGGACAGTATGATAGGGATACCGTGCGATTATGTCGGGTGATCCACAAAATTTTTCATCAACTAGTGCCTTGGAAAAAATGAAGCATGTCTGCCAATTTGTCAAACAAAATGCAAACTATTGGTAGGTGTGCTCAGGTGCAATGAGCTCAGACATGACTGCAATAGCTATCTCTCTCTTCAAAGGCACTAGTCGATTTTGTGGATCACATGATACATACATATTATATAACTGTTAAGAGGGCAATGGCTTTATGAGGTAAGTACTTTAGTATTAGATCATATCCAGGGGCTTCATGCACGTTCAGATTTCTAATTTCTGCGCTGACTTCTGCTGATGTGAAAAGTTTAATGGGTAGAGACGTTTAACAAGGGGAGTAAAAAAATTTCTGGGCATCGTTGTCTATATTTCCTGGAGTAGCTAAAAACTTTGTTTAGATGTTCAGCAAAGGTGTCAACCTTTTCTTTCTCGGTTCGTGCCCATTAGCCGTTTGTTTACGAATTGGTGTTACATGTGCTTGAAGTCTTTTGAACTTTTTTGTGGCTTTCCATATAGTATTGCCGTCAGGTGATAGTTTGGTAAATTAGTGCTCGAATGTGGAATTTTCTAAGTCATTTAAGGCTGTTGCTAACTGTCTACGCAGTCTGTTATAGTAGTGTTGGTCAGCTACGTTTCCAGGTTTAGAAAACACGCCGAGATGGGCGTTTTTCGGAAATTAGGGATCGTATGTGGTATGCATTAGCATTAGTTATTTTATGGGGACTTTGAGGTGTAGGACAAAACGCTGCTTTTTGTACTAGTGTAGTGAAGTGCTATAGAGCTTCATCTATATGGGGGGAGGGGACATCTGATTCGTAGTCAAAGGTCAATAGCACCAATCAGTATTTTTTGATGTTAGCTTTCGTGGAGGTAGTTGACTGATAATGGCAGTACTCATACTAAGAATAACCGAAGTGTGGTCGGAAGAGAGAAAGCAACTGTCGACAGTGCAGTTGTTCCGGAAATTCCACTCGTTATAGAGAAGTCAAGCAGATTTGGAATCTTTCTGGAGTCCGCTGTCCAGCATGTGGGTTTTCCATCAGTGAGAAAGTCTAGGTTGATGCTGGACATGGCACGAATAAAGCTTCGACCTTTTGTGGTGATGAGTCTTGAACCCCATTGTGTATGTTATGCGTTCTAGTCTCCGCCATTGATAAATCTGGTACAATCTTCTGGAGAAATTCGTTAATTTTTTTTTTAATTGCTGAAAAAGCGACCATCTACTTCGAGGAGGGGGGTCTTAGCTGAGGAAAATACTCATAATGATACAGTATTTCCCAAACTGACTTCAAATTATTGTGAGCTCGATCCAAACTATGTCTTTTCCTTCGCGTCGAAAAGCAATAGTCGTTCCGCCGCGATTTCTACAACTTTCTTTACCTCCAGTCCCACATCGGTATGGGTTACTTCAGATGACCGTCTCCAAATATCTAGGGAAACATTTCGATGAATCTAGTCGATACGGTTAGACCACCATACAAAGGCCGTGGAAATGATTGCGATAATATTTTATATCGAACACAATAAGTATTAACAAGGCCATGACAGATGCTGCCAACTATGGTGTGAATCTGGAGTCGGGATGCATTCACTACCGCGATCGGGGCGACGGTTAAACTCGAGGTTTGCGCTCATTAATCCCATCTATACGGTAAGCTATAGAAATTAGAGGTAAACGTGAAAAAATTAAAGAACTTCTTCATCAGGTTATTCTTGTTTCTACCTTGTGAGAGTTAAGAGTCCTTGGTCACTTAGTCGACAAGGTTTGCCTTCACAGTCGCCACCTTTTTTGCTAAACGGTATTTTCTTCTGCGATCACTTCTTCCACAGAACGACAGTTTTGCAGTTGGATCTATGTTGTCATAGCTATATGTTACTTCGTGGCGGCAACTGAGTGATAGATTCATTTATTTACGTCAAGACTCCTGTTGATTTGCTTATTACTCGTCGACTCTAACATTTACTGTGTCGCCATTTGACAATTTCTTATTTGCAGGAAAGTCGCTGTCGGTGACTAGCTTAGGAACTTAACTCAAAAGGAGCCCTTCTAATATTTTTTATTTGCGTATCATCTCCAATTTGGCGCTCGGGCGCATTTAGAGGCTAAGTTGTTGGGAGCGTTAAATTTATTGTTTAGACCAGATGATCAGCTTCGACTGCCAATAATTTACAAATATATTCTTTACGATAGGAATGTCATAAGGTTTAATAATCATACGCCATACTAGGCTGCATTTACTAAACTCTTCATTCCGAATTTTCTGTAATCAGTTGCCGTTGTTGAGGTAGACTTACAATATGTCTGCTTCAGTATTTCGACGTCAACGAGATTAGGAGATTTCTAGCTACGCTTTTGAACAACTTAAAGAGTCTGCAGATAAAAGTATAACTTTGTCTCATTCATGAATAGAGATAAGTTAGTATGGATTGTTAAAAGTTGAATAGAGCCGATCACTGATTTTACTAGAGCTAAGTTTTTCCGAAGTATGCACAGAAGACAGGGTTCTTAAAGGAAACTTAAAAAAAGTATATCACCTGCTTGGTGATGGTGTATAGTCGACTAAATTAAATCAACAATAATCACAGAGCTGTAGACGTAGATAATAAAAAGCGTTTCTCTTCCTATCCTGTGTAGTACCAAAGAGTAGATAAAAACTGTAACACTTACTCGAGTTTGAAACGTTATGGAGTATTTCTTTTTCTTCCGTACTTTACGAGGGAATTAACTTTTATTTAACTTTTACAGGGTGATAAAGGAGATAAAGGAGAGCGAGGATTGACGACGACGTTAACAGGCGACCAGTTCCCGACAGGACTGGTGGAAGGACCCCCAGGACCCCCTGGACCGCCAGGTACACCAATAAAATCTTTATCCTGTTGAAAGTTATATTAAACTTATTCATCCGCCTACCCCAATCCATTCATAATTCATGAGATTCACTGAGAAATAATGAAAATATATTTTAATTATTAATAATAATAATTACTCTTTGATGAAACGCCTGCGAGAGAAGGAACATCACAGAGAGAGAGAGAGTATCATGTTGAAAGGGCTCAAAATTTAAATATTAAATAATTGACGAATTTCTGGAGCCATCAGTGCCCGATAATGCAGAACCTTTGAGAGCTTTGATTCCCGTCTTGCTTGGTAGTCGATATTAATTTGATTATTTCCAAAGGTGAGAAAGGTGATCCTGGCCCTGTGGGACCGCCTGGATCGCCGGGCGAAAAGGGAGCCCGAGGTCGCCGTGGAAAACGGGTAACGTTACAGTGCAGTTCCCTTCTCTCCGATATTACGAGTAATGCTCAAAAAGGTGTAATAGGGTAATAAAGTCTCAGAAGCTATGCTTAAAAAAGTTATTAAAATTGAATTCTTGAGTGTAATTAGAAGAGCTGAGCTATTAAGTATATACCTGATACCTACATAGATGAAGATGGAATTTGAACTAAATCTCTTGTCTTATCAAAATTAGTGTGCACTATGTACCTATCCACTATGCATCATCCACTGTGAGCGATTAGATAGTGAACCATTTTGAAGCTACCTATATGATTTTTTTTTTGAAAATACTCATGAAAATACACCTTTATTAGTGCCCTAAATTATAATCCAATTTCCTAAGATTTTATGAGTTTTAGTCTTGCTGGAACTTCTTTCAAGAACTTCCGGACACAAATTTGAATCTGATAGAATCGATTGAAAGATTAGGGGGTTTTCAACACAAAAAGTTGAAACAGAAGATAGAGAAGAGTTTCTCAAATAAAATTTAATGGAGCCAGAACAAGCAAAAGTGATCTCTTAAATTATTTCAAAAATAGAGCGAGTTTCTATTTTACGAGCGAGTTACCCAAAATTACTTATTGAGCATTCCCCGTAATACTTCTTATTCTCGACCATCATAGGATGTCATGTCATCTCTCGTAATCTAATTATGTAATAGCTCGTGATCAATTTTAATTAACTAAATTGGAAATGAGATGACATCCTGTGAGTCTACACCACTTTCTAACCAGACCACACTCCATTGCATAGCTTCATATATCGGTCCCTAATATTGCGTATGTCTAATCTAATTAAAGGGGAAAGGTACTACCTACCAGTTTTGCATGATAATGGCTGTCTCGCTTTGCTTTTTGTTCTTGTTCTTGTAACTTTTTTTTGCATTGTGTTGTATCTTGATAAATTAGCTGCTAATGAAAGAGCACGTATCAGTTTTATGTATGTAAACAAAAAAATCTAAAGACGTTTCAGGTAAATGAATGCGGAAGTTAATGACAATTGTTTTTTTAGCATAGATGTTTAATTTTTGAGAATGGCACATCAAAATGGAGAATACTTTTAAGTTCCGGTTGCACAAACGTAATTAAAAATCTTGTCAGATAAAAATAAATTCATAATTAAATTAAAAGTAAAGACATCTGACGAACGTTTGAATTCGTTGACATTGCCGGAGTAATTTCAACATCTGTTATTAGGATTGAGAGCTGGGTAGCGAATTCTTCCTCTAACACGTGACAAAATTAGTTCGGCAATGCGAACGAATGCAAACGTTCGTCAAATCAGTGACCCGCCTATCAGCATTTCAGATATACAGGATGGCCCAATATCGCTGTACGCCATACAACTTTGTTATTTTAAACAGGACACCCTCTATATTATTACATCTTCAGATTACTTGAGAAAAGTAAAAAAGAATGGTTTCTAAAGTTAAAGTTTTAACGAGTGATTTGTACTTAAGTTATAAACAAATGAAAATTGCGATTTTCCATTTTCAAAGCAGATTATCTTAAAAACACCTCAAGATAGAAGAAAATCGCTAACATGTCCCTATCTCAATTTTTCATTTAGTATCCTATCATGTAGCTGAAATTTTTATACCGGGTGATAAAAATAATCAAATTTTTTTACCACTCTGTATAAAAATTTCATCCATCCAATAGGACACCGGATGAAAATTTAAGATAGGGACATGTAAGCCGTTTTTTCATATCTCGAGCCGTTTTCAATATAAGCTGATTTGAAAATGGAAAAAAGCGATTTTCATTTGTTTATAACTCATAAATCGCTCATTACAAACTTCAACTTTACAAACCATTCTTTTTGACTTTTCTCAAATAATCTGAAGATGTAATAATATAGAGGGTGTCCTATTTAAAATAACAAGGTTGTATGGCGTACAGCGATATTGGGCCATCCTGTGTATCTGAAAACAATTTTACAAACTGCACTTTACCCTCTCATTTACAACACTTTTTGGTTCATTTCGATATCTTTAAATAAGGTGTAGGTGTAATCGAGCTTTCCATCTTAGGGGACTCACCCTGTATACAACACCTTTTCAAAGCTCTATCGACATGCTATAAATACACAATTCTAAAAAACAATTAACCGGGCATTTTTTGCATATTCTCAGAAATAAAGTTGAAGGGATGAAATAAATTAATACGTAATAAGTTTAAAATCAACTCTCTGAGCACAAAATCAGAGAAAAGACTCTGAAAAAAGGTTTTGAGCATACTTTATAAAGTATTGTTTTGTTTTTTCTGATAAATTGGCAAAGTTGCAACAATACTTATGTCTGCAGACGAAATAGATGTCGGTGCATGTTAAGGGCAAAACGTGCCGTGATTTTTTCCAAGAAATCTGGATGCATCACCAACTCGCTCCCTACACCGCTAATAAATGGCAATGCTTCATTCCACACAATAAAAGAACCACATAACGTGGCCCACAATCACAATAATAGTAACTTGAGTTTGAAAGGGACAAAGAAACCTTTTAAAGTGGTAGACGGGATTAATATGATATAAAACTACATTGGATATGTGGATGTAGGTTTTAAGTTGGATTAGAACAAACAATGAGTAAGTTTCCGCAACAGCGAATAACTCATTGACTTACAACCTTGACAATGACCAATAAGATAAAAAAAACTCAGAAATAACGTACTATGTCTGCTTTTAGGTAGTCAGGTAGTATAAAATGATAGTAAATCATGGGAGAAGTATAGCAGAAAGGAACTTTCATGGAATATTTAGAGAAAACAGGCTGCTCCGCAACTAAACTAAACTATAGAGTCCTTCGTGAAATGGAAGAATCTTGGTTTCGAAATGTTACGATCTGACACAACTTGCAAATCTGATTAAAAAGTCACAAAAATAAATTCCATTTCTATTCTTAATGTTCATTTTTAAAATTATGTTGCCAAATCAATGTCAGTGAAAATTTTTTCGAAACGTAAAATTTTTATAATCGTCAGGCTTAGAGAGTCGGCCCAGAGATTTATTAGTTTTAAATTCTTGCTGTATAAAAGATTTTAAGATTATATGTATTGGGCTTTTCTCTTTGATGATGATTTGATGAAAAAATTTTGATGATTTTCGACGTTTTCAAAAATAAATTTAATTTTGTCAAAATTATTCAAACGAAAGTTTATGTGTTTTCCACTTTTCACACATTCCCCTTGTAAAGTTTTTATCAATCTTATGTTTACCTTTGATTCTTCTGACTGCCCTAGTTTGACTGCTAAAAATTATATAAAAGGATCCACTAAAAGAATAACATTTAAAAAGCTACATGGAATACCCCATACATAAGAAGGACCCCCGTATATTAGATTAACAATAATTAACAAAGCAATGTGATTATCACAGTAGGTTACTTTAGAATTTGGGTTTGTATGATTTCGACACACTTCTTGCATGCTAATAATTATGTCAAAATCATGAATTTCTATTGTACGTGATTTATAAGTGTGTAGATAATACTTTATTTACGTTACAGTGTTCTGTGAATTGTTTTAATTTCATTTTTGTTATTAACACTTGCTTACTATTGTAATTTTTTTATATTTCCATATTGTTTATGTGTGACCGCAGAAATTATTTTTACGCTATATTTAATTAATTAAAGATGTTATTTCTCCTCTTGTAACAGTGTTGTTTTATAGTTTCTCTCGTTCACCACTACACTAACGTAGTAGCTCTATGTTTAACCAACTTATCTAACGAGCACCTTTTCAATGGTTTCTATAACACTTGGTATTAATTTGTTAAGCTTTCGTAAGTATCTTTTATTTTAATATTTTAATATACTTTTATTGTTATTAATATTAGCTTAGTAATATTAAAAATCCTTAGATGTAGGTTAAGACTATTCTATATGCAAGTACAGGGTATAGTGCAGTAACGCAGTACCTATGCATCCAGGATATGCAGAGTGGTTAACCGAAGACTTTTTTTTCAAGTTTTCTCCGTTATGAAAAAAACGGTAATGTCGTATGTGACAGTATCATAAAGGCTATCGGGACACTTCTTTCTCTGGGAAGGCTTTTCGAGGCAACTGTTAATTCAACTTCAATTCTGCTCTTCCTCGCCAAGTCGCCTAGCAACATTTCGTTTTTCTACGCTTTAGTTTTCAGCCAATTGACAAAACTCACTTATAACATTCAACGATCATGCTCTAATGATTATCAGCTGCAGACCATGGGAAGCGTGAGTTCCGATTTAGATAGATACTGGTGAGTTTGAGGAAATAGAATAGGTACCGAGGTACTGAGCGTAGGGTCCAGCATATCTACTGTGTCTATTAAGCGAAGCTATTTTCGGTTTCAGAAGTCTCAGCTTGTAATACCTAAATATTCCAAAGAAAATTCGCGGTTTCTAAGATCTTATTAAGTTTAGATTTCATCACTCCAGAGATATGTCGGATTCTATCTATCTTATTTAAATACGTTATTACATCCGGTGCGAAGATTTGAATTATACTTACCTACTCGCCATTTCTTGCCAGTAATTGTCGCTGCTACTCAGCACTGTAACTTTGATGCTTAGTGGTTATCTTATAAGATGATTTTCTCATCTCTATAGAATCGTTCTGCGCCATAATGATGAGAGAGATATTTGATTCAAGTGTTCATAAGAAAATCGTGCACATACATTAAAGCACCTACATGCGGAGAGGGTTATAAAATGAAAGCTCTTATCGAAGCACCCAATATATGTATACCTACTTTTGGATTTTGACTCACACAAAAGAACCTGCTGTACTTAATGGATGAATGATCAACATTCATATGACCAAGATTGAAAACATCTGTAGGTAAAGGAATTTGAATGTAAGTTTGTAATTTTTTTTTCCTACACTGAGTAGGTATGTTTACAGTCTATGAAATAGGTGATTTTTATTTATTATTAAATAACTCCCCCCCCCCCCATTTTTTTAAGTTTTAAGTCTGATGTTATCCAGATTACTATAGGTATAAGGTAAAAGTGAAGAGACTATCAAGAGAATGTTACTATAAAGTACAAACTGATAGTGAGTATAAACTAGATAGATATTTTTGAATTATTTTCAAGGGAGGTCAAATATGACGCCCCATGTTAGTCAAAAATTTGAAGTTGATAGTTAAAATGACATTTGACACAGCAGTTTTACATTAAAAAGTATCTTGCTATTTGAGTATTCGTAGCCGTGTTCTATTTCATTGGGTTTAGAATTTAAGGGGGCGGGGGAACTATAATAAACGTCCTGATATGACACGCATACTGTCAAAATTGACAAAAAACACCCTCATTTTTGTGTGTAGATAATTAAAATACTTATAAAATGAGCCCTCCCATGACCTCTTCCATGCCATTTAAAATTTTGAATGTTCAGTTTTTGTACAGAAGTTCTATCTCATTTAAGTCAGAATTTAAAGAGTGGGGGCACTACACTTGCGAGACAAAAAAAATCGGTCCACAGAAAGCTTTCAGTCGACTTCAAATTGTTGTAAACTCCGTATTTCTCAAAAATGTCCTCCCCTATTATAGTAGCTTACTTCTTAAATTGTCATCCACGTGACTCGAAATTTGTACAGGTCCCTCATATTTGTTATGCAGGACGTTTGAGTCGCAATATACCTGTTCTCGGAAGAAATGTTGGAATTTTTTCGACTGATCCAGGGAGATTTTTGCATTTATCCCTCGATACAAATTTTGAAGTGCTCATCTTTTTGTCTCAACTATAGAGCGCTCACAAAAAAAACTCCTTTTGATCCTGCCATGATATTTTTTTTTCTTTGTTGGAGGATTTTTAAAATCCAGGGTTCATGTTTAAGTCAAAACTTCAGATTTTTGCGTGTTCTGAACATCTAGGTACTTGTTTTCTCGACATGATCCAGGGAGATTTTTACATTTTTCACTCGAAAATTTTTTGGAAATATGTACTCCTATTTTTTCAACTATACATAGAGTGGTCACAAAAAAAACACTTTTTCATCCTGCCGAAATTGACATTTTTCTTTGTTGGCCGTTTTTTCAAATCCGGAGTTCATGTTTAAGCCAAACTTCAGATCTTGTGTGTTCTGAAAATCAGCTACCTGATATGAAGTCGAGTATGAAGTAGTATCCTTTGGTCTCCTCAAGAAAGCTTTCCCAAAGTGTATAAAAGTAGAAAAAAACAAGATCATAATCATAAAATCGTATGAGATTAATGTCTAACCTCATGCGAGCTATTATAAGGGCAAGGGGAGTAATACCCTTACTAAAAAATATTCTTCTTCCAATTAGTTGAACACGTGAGGATTTGTAGTTTTGGCTTCAAAATGAATCCCTGATTTTCAAAATCGGTCAACAAAGGAAAAAATCGTCAAAGCAGAACCAAAAACTTGTTTTTCGTGACAACTCTATAGTTATGAAAAAAAATTTCAAAAAACCGTTTCGAGGAATAATTGCAACAATTTCCTTGGACCAGTTTTTTTGCCCCCTTAAGAGCTATTTGATTCAAGATCGCCGGAAGCACCTCACTCATGGGCTTTGGGCTTATTTTGCTTACTTCCTTTGCTTAATGTCACGCCTTTTGTGGGTGACATGAATCCTGGACCAGTTTGAAAAATTTCAAACATCTCTCTCCAGAACAAAGAGTAAGCAAACTTTCGGATAGTTCCAGAATATAAGCAATGCCGTTTATAATAAACACGGGAGCCTCCAAAAACAATAGCATCAAGCGGGTGATGATAGTTCACGAAGTCAGATTTTTTTTAAGTCATCCTTCAGGACTTTGAATGCGACTGAAAATTTAGGGTGAGCCGATTTTATGCTCGCAAGTGTCCTCACTGACTAACCACAATGGGCTGGTAAACTTTTTCAGTAATAGATTAGATGGTTTTTTTATATGTATACATCGTTTCTCTTGAATTTCTGGACATAGAGAATTCCCATGTTAAAATAAACTATTGAAAATATTGGCTCCCCTAATTATTTTGCAGTAAAATGTCAAATGTAAAACTTTTTAAGAAAAATAGGCTGTTTCTTATGCTACAATTGCATTTTCATTTGGTTGATCCGTTTTCGAGAAAATCAGAAAAAACTGAACGGTTTTTCGTAGTTTTTCAAGGTTGCTTTGCTTATGACAGATAATGCTAAAAATTATTAATTGTCAATAACTGATTGTTCAAAAGTAATTATTCATTCATCAATAAAACTTCAAGTAGCAAAGTATTACTTTTTAAAGAAAAACCTGTTTATAAAAATGAACTATTACACCATAGTGGATTCTGTGAGTCGGAAAAAACCCCGAAAAGTGCTCGTATTTCAGAGTCTAACGAGACTAGCCCTCCCCCACGTTTTCGAGGATGCTGAATACGATGGTGGTGGTTTAAACTCTTCTCGAGTTGACCGCACCCCCTAAAACGCCCAAAAACCACCCCTATGAAGGGTAAATCACGGAACTTCTTTCTCTTGGCGGCCAAACTTGTGTCACCCCCCGTTTTCGAGGTCACTGAACGCGATGCTGACGTCGAGGTCGGTCCTCGACGCCCGCCAACCCCTCTACGCGGCCAACAACAACCCTCGGAATGGGTGAAACGGAAACTCGCCACGTGAAATCGATGAAAATTCGTCCCCGCCCATTTTAGAGGTCGCTGAATGCGATGCTGACGTCGAGGTCGGTCCTCGACGCCCGCCAACCCCTCTACGCGGCCAAGAACAACCCCCGGAAGGGGTGAAACGGGAATTCGCCGCGTGAAATCGACGAAAATCCGTCCCCGCCCGTTTTCGAGGATGCTGAACGCGATGCTAACGTCGAGGTCGGTCCTCGACGCCCGTCAACCCCTCGGTCGTACGTAAATCAGAGCACGCTCTGCCCACCCTTCTTTATATTTTATTTGTTAATAAAAAACATCCTGTATTTGACACCCTTACTCATGATTATTTTATTCTCATAAAAAGTTCTCATGTTAATTTATCACCCCTTCCGGAGATTGTTCTTGGCCGCGTAGAGGGGTTGGCGGGCGTCGAGGACCGACCTCGACGTCAGCATCGCGTTCAGTGACCTCGAAAACGGGCGGGGACGGATTTTCCTTGATTTCACGCGGCGAGTTCTCGTTACATAGATTTCGGGGGTTGTTCTTGGCCGCGTAGAGGGATTGGCGGGCGTCGAGGACCGACCTCGACGTCAGCATCGCGTTCAGTGACCTCGAAAACGGGCGGGGACGGATTTTCCTTGATTTCACGCGGCGAGTTCTCGTTGCATAGATTTCGGGGGTTGTTCTTGGCCGCGTAGAGGGATTGGCGGACGTCGAGAACCGACCTTGATGTCAGCATCTTGTTCAGCGACCTCGAAAACGGGGGGTGACACACGTTTGGCCGCCAAGAGAAAGAAGTTCCGTGATTTACCCTTCATAGGGGTGGTTTTTGGCCGTTTTAGGGTGTGCGGTCAACTCCACCACCGTCGTATTCAGCATCCTCGAAAACGGGGGGGATGGCTAGTCTCGTTAGACGCTGAAATCCGAGCACATTCGTCCGACTCACAGAATCCACTACCATTGAAGAAAAAGTAAAATTTATTGAACGACATTACTCTGGCAATTCACTTAACTTAATAATAAGGAAATATCAAAGATTCGTACTCGGTTAGTTATTAAAGTATCTGTCAAAAGCAAAGCAACCTTGAAAAACTGCTAAAAACCATTAAGTTAAGTATTCCTTATTTTCTCGAAAACGGATGAACCAAATGACAATGCAATTGTAGCATAAGAAGCAGCTTTTTTCCTTAAGAAGTTTTTACATTTGCTATTTTACTGTCAAATAATTAGGAGAGCCAATATTTAAAATAGTTTATTTTAACATGGGAATTCCCTATGTCCGGAAATTCAAGATACACGGTGTAGAAACAGATTTCTAATATGCCTACTTATACCAACTTACGTAGTACTATGCCGGGTTTCCACCAAAGAGACACAAAAAAAAAACACAAAAAAAAACAAAAAAGTTGGAATGACGGCAAAACTTTGGTTTCTTTTTGGTTTTTGCTGTGTCCATTTTGTGGAAACCCGTCATTCTAAGGAATTAATAATTTAGCTTTTTTTATGTTTAGCTTCATTTATAAAAATGGTAGGGGGTTCAGAAATATCAATGCACTGACTACTCTCTTCCATAGTTTATTTAGACCAAGGCTTGAATAACGCTTGTTTAATATGGTTCCCGGTCTATATGTCATATACTTCTGATATTTCAAAAAATTTTATATCGGATCAAAAATGGAATTTACCCTGAAAAGGGATATGATCACTGCGCTCTACTAAGCTCATTTAATTTTATCTCATTGAAAAATAGATGCATTTATATTGTGGTTCGGTTTTTACATAGTTTGATCAATTATCGTGTTGAGTGTCCGTTTTTATTGGGCAAGTTGAGTTTTCTTGTTCCTCGCTTGAACTCTAGACAGGAAATATTATTGTATGCTGCGCCATTTAGAACCGATGTCATGAGACGCTCTCCTATTAATTCAATGTGTCACACTATTTTATGCTGTAGCAACTAGATGCAATATAAACTATGATAGTTATCTGAACAGTTTGAATATTATGAAGGATGTATTTTGTTTTGGAGGAGGGTTTGTTTTGGTAGTTGAATGTAATGTTTTGTCTGAAAAAGTTATACCACCAATTATTGTAATTTTTGTATTTATTTTATACGGTATAACTTTTCCTGTAATTAGGTGACATTTGCCACCTGTTGGAAAATAAAGTTATCATTCTTATTATTATTTTAATATTGGAATCTAACAGAAGTAGGTAATTAACACTTGATTCCTAAGTAGGTAGATCCCTACTTAAAAAACACAAATGACACTGAGGAATCGAGAAGTAACTTTTAAACAGAAACAACTTAACGTCTAAGGATTTTTAAAGTATGTGTATATTTATGTATTCAATTAATTATTTTGTATGCATGCTATTTCTGTTATTAATTGTTAGTAGTTTGAAGGGTTTTATTAAAAAAAAAATCGTCTAGACTATTATATGAAGCTTATACTTGTGTGGTTCGGTGTGCCTGTAGGGTCGAGACGGAGATGAGATGGCCAGAGGCCTGCCGGGGGAGAAAGGCGATCCAGGCGAACCAGGGGAGAAAGGGGATCAGGGTCACAGTGGGTTGCCAGGCTTTCCAGGTATACCATTCAGGTACAAAGGGACTAACAGCGGTTACTAACCAAACATCATCATTTCAGGGCTCACTCATTAATCTACTAATTATGTTTGTGTCCTTTGAATTCAGTGAATAATTTGCCCCTTACTATTCCCTTCCATGTTCATTCATTCCCATTGGTTAAGGGTTTGTCCCGTTCCTCTGCACTGAAATGTGGCTGCGACGTGAGATAATAGTATCAAATTAATATTACAAGGAATATTTTAATAAGTAGTGATGTTGGTGAGTGTGGAATTTAGATAGGAGAATCGATTTTGACTTGTCTTGCAGCTCTTGTTACTATGTGTCTTAAAATGATTTATTGCTTATAAGGCAAAGGGTAGTTACCTAATGAGGATAATGCATATCACCATACGATTATTATTATTACCTATCGAGATTATTAGGGGTTAATTTAGGAAGAAATAAAAATAAAACGCGTAAACTGTTCTTCATACAAACTGACGTTTACATAAATGACCATCATAATCAAAATTATTGTCTTCCTCAACCTCTTTTCTTCTCTTGTCATTGTGAGTGCTGACAATGATGAACAACTTCTTTTTGTTGTTCGCGTTAGTGACAGTAATTACGTAACCAGAAAATAAGAGACTTGAATCCAAAAAAAGAATGTAAAAGCCTTGAACGATGCTCTTCCATCATATGAAAAGCAAATTTCTTCTACTCAACATTCCATCAAATTATACAAAAAGGCTCTATGATCACCGATAATTGAGATATAGAGGTTGGTACCAGAGGGGCTTCCCGTGGATTTATCGTCATCTTCAGTTTGACAATCTCTTAGAGGAAATATGGTTATAATGAAATCCGGGATCCAAACATCTCCTCCGAAGTATATTCTTATAAGAAATTTGTCCCTAACTAACTTTAAATAAGTAATTTGTTTGCGACTAGGTTTTCGAGGCCTGAAGTTCTTTATTTTTGAATTTTTGTTTCCCTCCTTTTCTATTTTTATCACCCGCCATTAGTGATCCACCTGATTGGTTCTGTTAATCCATTATCGGAGGAACAAAGAAAGAACAGTTGGATGAACTTATCTCCTGATGGTCTTCCCAGAAGGCGATTTGGGTATCAAGTCTGGAGACAATGACTATTGTAATAATTGGGCGGAAAGGATTATAGTAGCCATATGTAATTGAAGAAGTAAGAATCGAAGAGAATGAATTAATATAAGCGAGCGCACACTCATCTTCATACACAGGAAAAGTTATCTAGGTATTATTCACGCCAGAGATTTGCAAGGCATATTTAGGGCTATTTCAAATTTCCCCTGATCCTGAAAAGTAGATACCCAAAATCTTCCAACAAATTTGCCTTAGCACCTTAGCAACGTTTTAACTTTTTCCTGTAGTTGTTTTAAATCTTATTATACCACATTTTGTAATAATAATAACGTATTCAAATTACCTAATAACTGAAATATTGTAACAAGGTCCTAAAGGTGATATGGGACTCAGTGGCACATCAGGCGAACCTGGAACTAATGGCGAACCAGGACCACAAGGACCACCAGGCCTTCCTGTAAGTCTTGTTTTACTCTTATTTAAATAAACTCCTGTAAAATTTAATTTTCTTCAGGGATTAATTGGCCCTAAAGGTGAGAAAGGTGAATACGGTGATATTGGACCTCCTGGTTTAATGGGACCCCCTGGCTTACCTGGACCCCCTGGGTATCCTGGACAGAAAGGTGAAAAGGGCGAAAAGGGTGAATCGGTGAGTAAATTATTATATTCGAAATATTATTTACTACGAAGGAGTATTTTTCTAACTATTGTTGTCTGTTTTTGGATGGAGGTGCAGAAGTATAAGAAGCTTAGGAGAAGACAGGTAAATATCTCCTCTTTTTTTCTGTGTATTTAATAATCTTATTCTTATTATCTCAGATACAAAAGAGTTGGAAATCTTGCTTTTTGTATTTTTTTAATACTGTTCCAGGGTGACGGTACTGGAGAAGTCTTCACTGCAGGAGAAGTGGTAAGTGAAAATATTATTTTTGCAGCAGAGGAGACAATGTGGATTTTTATCTAGGTCGTAGGACCTCCTGGACCGCCTGGTCCTTCTGGTATTCCAGGACTGCAAGGACCTCCTGGTATTAAAGGCGATAGAGGAATTGATGGAGCGAAAGGCGAACCGGTATGTCTATTGTCATTGTTTCATTTTAATTAACAAATTTTCTCTATTTTTGAAGCACAATATAGATCGCAAGAATATCGGGTGTTTCGGAACTCTCCCGATGTATTTTATACATTTTAAGAGTATATTCCTCATTCAAAAATAAACGAAAAAGTTCATTGTAAAGATGGCCTAAAAATGCTTCCTAACATAGGTAACGCTCGTTGAGAATGGCACCCAACGGAGGAAGGTGGTTTTATTGTTGAATAAAACAATACTGTTCAATTGTTCCTTTAATTTAATTTGATTATATATCTGCGAAACTCTTGAAGCTAGGTATAGGAATGAAATTTTGTGCGCCAAGCATTATTCTCTATCATGAGTGGTTCTTAGGTGATATTGAAAGGACACCATCTTAACAGGTTGAGCGCCAAGGAGAAATATTGAAAATATTCCCCATGGACCAACGTCAGATTTTGCTGTAAATCGTATCCAAACATGTATAAAATACCCGTGACCGCTGCGTCCCGGCGGCTAGTGTAGACACGCGGGACCATAGCGGTCACTATTGGCGGTTATTCTGTAGGTGTTTCTTTCTTATCTTGTTCCCTGAACATCTTGCAGGATATTCAATCTGCATTTTGCAATATTTACACAGCTATCTTTTTTCCATACCAATTAGTCACTTACTTGAAAATAAATTTCGTGACCCAGGGGTAAAAACACAATCTGTGGGACCATAGCGGGCATGTCTCAATGTAATATTTACTGAAAGAACGGGCATCTTAGAATGATAGCTCTTGAAAATGTAGGCAAGCTGGCGGGCATAATGACCGCCGTTGTCCGTGAAGCTAGTAAAAATGGCGGTCACAATGCCCGCCATGGCGCTCAACCTGTTAATCAGTTGTGTCGCAAGTGAGGGAGCTGGCAGGGAAGGTGGTACCTTCCTAAGGAAGTATTTTTAAGTCCTGTATTATTTAATTTCATTGCAAAAAGAGTTTTTAATACTTTCCAAAATTATATAGGTTCATACATATAACTCGATCTCTGTTTTCCTTATAAAGATAGTTAAAGGGGAAGCAACCCCTGCGAGGGGTGATGAACTTAGATAGGTAATTAAGTTTGTCATTGTCACTCAAATATGTCTCTTTTCGAAAAAAAATGACCTGTTTCGAGGTGTTCCACGTACATCTTCAGTTTCCAAGTCATTACGCCTTTTTTGTTTTCCATCGCCACCTTGTCTATACGATATTTTCTTTATTATTGTTTATTATTTCTTTTTCTAGGGTGAAAAAGGAACTAAAGGTGATCCAGGACCAATGGGTTTACCCGTGAGTATCATTATTGAATAACCTTTTATCTAATTCACAAGCCTCGTCTACCATCAGTGTCTCTTTTTACATGATCTGGGATCAAGGTTTTTATATAAATCAGATAATTTCACCAGAAATTGTATTAATGTCTAATAGAACTAACTAAAAGGTAAAAAAATCAGAAAGAACTTAAATCATGAGTGTATCAGCTCTCCTTTGAAATGTCTCAATCTTCTTTGCTTTCTTCTCTGGCTTTCTCTCCTATTCTTCGGGCAATATCTTCAATGTTATGGCTACTCTGACACAAGTATCCCTACGCTCAAGCATCACTTGAATCAAGTCTTCTACTGTGGTGTCAATTTCTATGTGTGTCTATAATAGCAGGGCGCTCACCCTTTCCCTCTTACTGTCTCTCCTAATGTAGGTATATAGCTCAATGTCTGGGTTTTTTTTTTTTTCTTGACTAGGCTACCTGGTCCATTATACTTCATTATTTCTGCCACTTCTTGATAATAATACTTTCAGCAGATGGACCCACTAACCCAAGTTCGTCCTTCCATCCATGGAACAATGTTTTCTGTCCTTCACATAACATATCTGATGTTAACCCCGATAAGTCTAGTGCTGCTTCTTTAGACACTTTTTATTTGCACTGAATTTTCTGAACACAATATTCGTGTATTATTGCATCTGGATCGTAAGATGAAATTTCTGGAAACAAATAGATCGATCGTCATTTTTATCATTTTTGTGCGCTTTTTGTGCTTGATATAATTTTTTACCATCGATCTGTTGCCTTCTTTTCAGGAGTGAGCTCTAGATCATCTTCTGGCGTCAAGATGACTTACGTACTTGATTAATTAAATAAGTCATAATGAGATTCGTTTAAAGGCCGGTTCTCACTTGTACGACACCCGACGTGCCATGTCGTCGGGTGTCGTACAAGTGGGCACCAGACTCGATGAATTCCCGCAATTTTGTCGTGTTGTCGCGTTGCCGCTGTCGTCGGGTGTCGTACAAGTGAGAACCGGCTTAAAGTCTGTTCTTTAACTCTGCTCTGTCTTTGCTATGTTCCCAGATCTTTTGTCATTATAGTCTAAGAAATATTTAATCTAAATATTCGCTCATCGAATTTGTCATAAAACCGCAAACTGTAACCAATTTGAACTGAGCTCTTAATAGTTTTTATTCTCGATCTTCATTTACTGGACGGGTGTTACCGAAAAACCTTGCCCAGTCTAAGTTTTTATGGGTATAATTTTTTATTTACAACTAACCTATTTTTTCTGCACTATTTATTATTGTATTTACACTTTTTGTGATCTGTAAATTTTGCTGGTGATGATAAACATTATTGCCCAACAGCCCCCGGTCATGTAAAAAGTGGCATAAATGTGTAGACGTTTCCCTTTTTCTGCGCGACTAACTCGCATGCTCTGCTCAGGGTCCGATGGGACTGCGAGGGGAGAGTGCCCGCGACTACGTCAAGCCGGTGGTAAGGAATCCCTTCTAATAAGCATCCGCGTTAACTGAACAATGCAGTGATTAACCGATTAACCGATTCAAATTAACCAAACGAATTGGAACCATGAATTAGTTGATCGATCATTGGATTGACTGTCTTAGATATGAGACGCACATTTTGTTAGTCGATTCTAGTTTTATTAAATGTGTTCAGGAGGAAAATAACAGCAACAACCAATGGTGATCAAGCGACAGGACGAAGAGTTATTAAAACAAGAAGAGGATGAATTTCTGGGGAAACTATACTTGATTCGTGTTCTTTTTTGTTGTTTTAATGAGATTTAATAACATTTGGTCATTGAGCTTCTAAATTGGAACATTTGTCTTCGATTGGAGGTTCTTTATTTATCTGTTAAACTAATTGTTTAAAATAAATTAATAATAACAACAAATGTGTAAATGCATGTACATAGCAGTTGTATTAAATATAATTTCAAGTCTAGTTTTCCCGGATTTAATAAACTGGGATATTTAGTTTTGGAAATCGTTGAATGAGAATATCTCGTCTGCCCTATAATACCACACATTAAAGATGAAATATATTCTAAAAATGATTAAAATAACTGCTAGAAATGTTTTGATATTCTTTGTATCTAAATAATATGTAATAACGCTGTATTTAATGCTATTTTAATATTTATTATTATCTATACGTAGATAGACTTTGTTAATACTACAGATTGTGTGAATGAGTATTTTAGTTAGGACTTGTCAAATTTTCAGGATAACTTTATAAGTACCTATACAGGAAGAGGGTTTCAGGTTTCAGGTATGATAATCTTCGTACTTGAGAGGTCGATCCAATGATGAAGAAATTTTTATTTTAGTCCTTTTTGATGAAGCTTATTTGAACAAGAAACTAGTTAAGTTTTTGATGCACCACATGTTCTAAATTGCTAGTTTGAAAAAAATTATAGGGCGCTTTTCTGAAAAAAAAGTATTAAGCACACACATTTTTTTTGTGTAGATCTTAAGATCACTACCTCAGCTAAATGTAATCAATTTTAAATGTTTTAAAATTCTGAAGAAAAAAAGTTAAAAACTATAAGTACCTACATTCAAATTAATATCAATGAGCGATTTGAAAATAAACTGAAATAATGAAATTAAATCTTTCAATAATCAGCGTGTTAGACTATTTTGAGACTTTATGAAGCTTAAAACTAAAACTTCTAAAATATTGCATCGATGGGAATCTTTACAAATCTTATAGCCCGCCCCGCTCACTAGAGCTCCCGAGATGAAGAGGTTGCCGCGGATAATAGACCGCGCACTAGTGCGCGAAAGCTCTAAAATATCTAGTTATGTAGTTATAAAAAGTCAAGATATGACCACTTTACATTTTACTGTGAATGTTTCGAAAATGTTTCCTAATTCTGTATATAATTTGACTCAAAGTGTCGATTAGATGCTTTTAGCAGTTTGCTATCAAATTTGCGAGCTTTTTTGTGTGCATAAACTCTTATAAAATTAATCTATCTGGGAAAACATTTCAGACACAAGTAATAAATTATATTTTTTAGAAAAAATAGACAAATTTGAATAAAATTATATAATTCATCAAATTGTTCATAGCAACAGTATATTTAAAAAATAATCGACTCTGAGCCCTTTGTTCAAATAAACTTACTTCTTTAGAAGAAATTATTTTCTACCTATTTGTCTTCATTTATTGGTGAAGAATCTACCTCTTCGAGTTGCAGAAATTATACCTGAACATGATAACTCGTATCCTATTTTTCTTCAAATTAGGGTCCATTAAAATTAATCGACTCATTAAAATGCATCTCGAAATTGCGCCATGATTTCATAGCTAATGAAGCAGCAGCGTATTGTTTGATTAATGGAGAGTTAAACATTTAATGAGCTTCTGTAAAGCGAATAAAAAGCTTATTTTGAAGACAATAATTTCCACTCTACTACGTTACGGAAATCCTGAAAACTTGACGAATTTTTCTTGCCTCGAGGCTCCTACAAAGTGCATGTTTTACGTCCATTCAGTACTTATCGCAACTCGCCAAGGAACTAAATAAATAGAAGAGTGTTTTAAATATCCACATTAATAATTATTAAAGAACGATTTTATATAAATAAATAATTATTATATTTGTATAAAGAGTAAGTATGTATTTAAAAAAAAAATTGTACTTTATTAATTAATTAATTAATTATGCAACTAATTAATTGATTAAGTTGAAGAGATTCTGTTGTAATATAGACGTACATTTCAATGGGTGTCTTATAAGAGAGAAACGTAGATTTAGATAGGTACTGTAATAAAGCGGGCTATAAGTTATTAACGTGACTGAATCTAGAAATAGGAAAGGGTTCGGAGACCCGATGCAAAAATGTAATATATTTTAATTTTTAAATATTATAGATAAGCTTGATGTAATAAAAATAAAACTGTAAGAATAAAATGTGTGTGCATGTGCTGTAATTATTACAAAATAGTTCGAAATAGAGTGCATCACTTCTCATTCCCCAATTTTACTTATTAAAACATCCTTTTTTAAATTCTCTCCCTTTACTTCCTGTTAGCTTTTCCACATTTCCCTTTCAGTCGCTTTTGAAGCAATTGAGTTTTAGTATCCGAAAATATACACGGTAAGACTTATAATTTCATCCTTAAACTTAAATAAACTCCTCTCAAAGTTGTTATTTGAAGAAGTGCCTAGATTTCATTGAAAAAGTATTAGTAACACTAATACCATTCTAGATGGTCACTGTAAGCTAAAATTTACAAAATCATGAAGAACTTTGGTCATTTTCAAAACTATGGATTGGCTATAGTTCTGAATATTGAATTTTCTTTCAGAAAAAAGAATAACTGTTTCGGTAAATAAAAGGGAAAACAGTTTGGTAGTGCCGGCAGTTTTCTAAAGTTTCATATCAAACTCCATCCTGTGGCATCTCAATTCAAAGTACACTATAAGTACAAAAAAATATTTGCGTGATGATGCATTTTTATTTTTTGAAAAGTTACAGCATACATTTATAAGTAGTTCCTATACAGGGTCAACCTTTGGGAGCTGATACCATTTATATAGGCAAAACTGTCAGTTTGACAGTTTCCAATTTTTGTGTATCTGTGTTTTAGGAAAAACTCAACATTTTAAAAATATTTTCAGCACAACACCACTTCCGGTGCGGTTTTTTTATGGATTCATGTTCCTCATCAAAAATTAATTGACTTCAGTAAAACAACATAATATCGATCTTCAATTGTTTTTGAGTTATTTGTATTTTTATAAATTTTTTGACACTTTAAGAGTCTCACTAAAACCGTGGTATCTACGAAACTGTATGACATAAATTGATAAAATAAATTTTAGCTCACTAAAAAACTAGCAAATTATCACACAAAATTCGAGAAGTCAGAAAAAACGCGCAAAAAGTGATTGAAAATGACTTTTGAAATTTCGAATTTTATATAAAAAAAAATTATTTTTCAAATAGTATAATTTGAAAAATGAAAAAAATATCATTCCCTTGTCACGCACATCGATTTTGTTTAGTTTTTTTTTGCCAATATAATGAAATAAAAAAATATACAGGGCGCTATTTGAAAAAATGATTTTTTTTAAATGTAAAATTCGAAATTTCAAAAGTAATTTTCAATCACTTTTTGCGCGTTTCTTTTCATTTCTCGAACTTTGTGTGATAACTTGTAAATTTTTTAGTGAGCTAAAATTTATTTCATCAATTTATGTCATACAGTTTCGTAGATACCACGGTTTTAGTGAGACTCTGAAAGTGTCTAAAAATTCATAAAAATCCAAATAACTCAAAAACAATTGAAGATCGATATTATGTTGTTGTACCAAAGTCACTTAATTTTTGATGAGGAACATGAATCCATAAAAAAACCGCACCGTGTCATTTATAATAACGAAGTTCGTGTCCACTTCCGGTATAACCGGAAGTGGTGTTGTACTGAAAATATTTTTAAAATGTTGAGTTTTTCCTAAAACACAGATACACAAAAAATGGAAACTGTCAGACTGACAGTTTAGCCTATATAAATGGTATCAGCTCCCAAAGGTTGACCCTGTATACCAGGTACATACGAAAGGGGGTAATTCTTTTGATTATTTTATGCCTAACCGATTCGTTACCGATCTACAGGGTGTTAAAGTTAGAAGATGTTTTTTATTTCTTTAACAGGTTCTTGAGGTTAGCCTAACTTTAGTCACACAGGGTCATCCCAACTTTGATTTTTAACAGTCAGTGTCGACTAAACTGTCAAAATTAATGGAAATAAGAAATTATCCAAAAAAAAAAGCCAGAGCCGGTTTTAACATTTTGAAAATTTGAATTTCGTGTGAACTCTGAACAAATCAGAGGAAATTGTTTCTTTTTTTTCTCGTTACCAAATTAAAAAAAAAAAAAAAACTATAGGAGACCAAAAAGCTTTTAAATAAGTCAAGTAATTAATTTAAATAAGAAAATTCACATTGTATTTTAGAATCTACCAGCGGCGCATCCCAAAAAACTTCAGGGGGCGAAATGGGAGAAATCCAGGGAAAAAATATCTCTATAGATTCTCACAACCATTTGTCATGTCTAATGATGTAAGCCCTCCAGCGTAACCTGTATTCCAAATTTGAGATAAATATTTCAAAACTTATGGGAGCTATTAAGAAAAAACTATACAAAAGTAATATTTTACCTACTTGTATATATTTTTTTTTAATTCAACACCCTATAGATCGGTAACAAAGCGGATGCGGACATATTATGGTTCTATGAACTTTTAAGCATAAAATAACCCAAATAATTACCCCCTTTTGCATGTACCTGGTATTTAGGAACAGCCTGTATTGAATGGCCTCGAAAAATACATATTTGGGTTATATTCTTAGGAGATAAAATCCTATAACTTTTCACAAAATAAAAATATTTCATCAAAAATACTTTATTTTTTGTTTGTAAGTATTATACATATACCTACCTTAAAAATGAGATATCACTTTGAAGTTTTAGACTTGGAACAGCTACTGGACTTGGGAGACAATTTAGAAATCTGCTAGTAAAGTAAGGTGAGGTAAGGGGCTCCATTCTGTCGAAATATTTTTTTTTTTTTTTTTTCTAGAACAAAATTTAATATTCAGAGCTTTAACCAATCCAAAGTTTTGAAATTGACACATTGCATATATGGGGAAGTCATCGAACCGCAACTCTTTTTTCAAACATCACGTTAATCATCGGTATGAACTCAAAGTTTTCCCAACTATCTATTATGTCCCTCTTTCCCAATTTCGGTCTCTTTTATTAGTCTCTTTAATCTTTATTATCTTTTTCTCTCTGTTGCTCATTTCCATTTTTCCCTCGATACTTCTCTCTTTCTTTAATCTTACCACTTTATGACTCTCTCGTTCTCCTTATATGGTGCTTTCTCTTCCCCATCCAATCGTCATTATTTCCCTCTCTCTGTCTCTTTGGGTACTTCGATCCTCGGTTAGAAAAGAATTCTTAAAAGATACTCGCGGCTAGGGAAAATTTTTAATTCAAAATTAATATTCATAAGAGTTTGAACACGATTTCATTGCAAAAGGAAAAGGACAGTTTTGGAATATGCTACATTTTTATGATGATTACTTGATCCAAAATGATAGCAATCACTCTACTGGCGAGATAATATCAGCTCGATTTCTCAGAATGTGAGAATGTTCTCAGAATTAACACCCTGTATAAACATCTGAAATGCTTTATTCACCTTAATATATTCTAAGAATCCTCTAGATCAAGAATTTGATAAATTTACAAACCTTAGTAAAAAAATTTAATATCTAGAATCTGGAATAAAATACAGTGAAAACGCTTGCAGTTCCTGCTGTTTTGAATCTTACCTACTAATTTTGAATTTTTTATGAAATGAAAAATTGCATCATGCATCGTCCAGTTAGGTAGGTAAGTTTTTAAAAATTTGCTAAATTATTAATACTTGAATATTATACACTTATCTAATTATTATTAATCGATTGTATTGAGTTATTATCTATGACATATTTTTTAACTTTTAATCTAAAAGAAAGATGCTGAGAGTGAAGCATGAAAGTCAATATGCATCTTGTGCACAAATTAATACTAAAACTGCTACTTGCTAAGTCACAAACAATAACACACCTAATTGACCTTATTACTCTGTCAATAATAAAAAATTTTAGTTTCTTTTTTCTTATTTTTTTATTCACAGGGACCTCCAGGACTCGATGGAATGAAAGTGAGTTTTTCTATTTTACTTATATTAGTCCATAATACTATCATTTTCGAATTGCCCAAACCAAAATTCTATACCTAACTAATTATAATATAAGTACCTAGTAGATCGATATAAGAGTTTTTAGCTTTTTTGATTAATAAATTATTAAAGTTTATCGGTACTGATTTCAGGGCGCGCAAGGTGAACCTGGTATGAAAGGCGAGCGGGGAGATCCTGGTTTACCTGTAAGTATTTTGGCATCAATAATAGTATTTTGTATGCATGGGGTATACTTACAAGTTTTAATAAGCAGCAGATACATTGATCAATTGAAAATATGAATCCATAAAGGAGAGCCCTAATAATTATTCTTGATGTGTGTACTGTTTAGGCTGTGTTCAACTGAAACCATAAATGATTTTGGGGTGCTTTACCGTGGTGCTTGGAGATTTTTAAAGGAAATGCTTTCAAGGGTCTTGTTTCCATGCTTCCAGATAATGAAGATGTCCGTACCGACCAGAAGGTTTTTTAGTGGTGGTGTTCAAGAACCATGGCTTGAAATAAATTAAGTTAAGAAATAATCACAGCAACTCTCTACAGTTTTTCGTTCATAGAAATCACCATTCCACTGAAAAGTTCACACCATCAATTTTCAGCCAATAAATTTCGAGCATTGCTTACCGTTGCCATGGTTATTTGTGTATTATATCGGAAATTTTATCCTGCTGGGGTAAGCTGGAGGGTATTATAGTGGAATTTTTTTTAGTTTAAAAGTGACAACCCGGAACTTTATAAACGTCAACTTTTGACTGTTGCTGTTAGTAATAATCAACCAACGCGTTTTGTTAAGTTTCTATTATAATTTAATATAAAAGGGATGTTTTCGCGTATTACCACGTATTAAATCTCGCTTTACTATCCAAAAAGTGATCTGAAGAAACCTTAATTTACCTAATTTAGTAATTTAGAAACTAAAATTTGTGTTTGACAGCGCTAATAATGGCAGCGCGGTTATTAAACGTCAGTTTGGCGTTGTCACGTGATCATGTTACGCCGCCATGTTACATCCCCATGTCGTATTTTTATTTAACAAATTGTAATTTTTCTATTCAAAACTAATTTTGTTGTGAAATTTTCTTTCCAAATACCACTCGAAATCAAATTATATCAGGAAATTTTGTTCTCGCTCACGAATATTTTAAGAAAATTATCCCTCGCCTTCGGCTCGCGATAACTTTCAAAATATTCGTGAGCTCGAAACAATTTCCGCAAATAATTTGACCTTTAGTACATGTGAAAATATATTGTGGTGAGCATATGACGGAAGAGAGGGGTAATGTCGTTCGGATAGCTGCGCTGGATATGTTGAAGATTTTCGTCCATGGTGACGAGGGAGACGACATCAAAACTGATAAGGATGTCACTGGGATTGAGAGTTAAAGATATTATTATTTCCAAGAAGTGGCTTTAGTCTCTTATTATCTTATTATCTTGGGAACTATTTTTCCCAGATCATCAAAAAAAAATTTAAACATTAAGTAGTCATGAGAAATTCATAGAAAACATTTCAAACATGACCATAATTTAAATTTAAGCCACATGGTGGGACACTACGTGTAAAGTTTAGATAGGGACATGTTTGCCGGTTTTTTTTTGTATTACAGAATAATATGGAACGTGTACCCATTAAAATAACGAAGTAGCTCTCTACTTCCGGTGATTGTGGCCATCTTGAAAATATTTTCATTCAATTTCTCATGGTCGCTCATCTCTAAACAATAGTTATTTAAGTATGTATCTAGTGCGCGAAATTCAAATTTGGCACTTGAGAATTAGAGCTTTTTTATCGAGGCGAGAGGCGAGACAAAAACTCATTCGAAAGCTATAAATTCGCACTCGAGATGCACACGACATTTTTTAGACAGCTTTATTGAAGTAAGTGAAAAAATCAAAAAATTATAAAAATGACGCAAGGAATTTTTAATAAAAATTGTAAAACAAAAACATGTGAAAATCTTTTGCTGCAACGGCGTTCCAAAATGTCAGATAGCCTCCTACACATGGCGGTTCAAATTTGAGCTATTTTTTCCTGAAGAGGCCTAATAAATTCGAAACAAGAGGTCAGAGACCCATGCATATGACATTTAATAATGTTTTTGTAGTAGTCTTTGTAGTAGTACTCAGTAGTCTTGGATAATTTAAAAATATATGGGTCTTGGTGTTTAAAAAATAGTCACTTAACGTCATAACCGTGCACATAAATCGTCGACCATTTTGAAATTAGGTTCTAGAAAAAGATCTCATTATCTGAAGCAACATATATTCGAAACATATTTTCGTACCACTTTCAGGCTCCCTAATAAGGTACAGGTAAAAGTTATATAAGACACCTTGTAACTAGAGCGTTAGGGAAACAAAATTTCCACTTTTCCAACAGTAGGTAGTGTAACCTACTACTGTTTTCTAGGTAGAAAGCTTTCAAAGTTACCAAAAATTAAGAGATGGACTCTTCGACTCTTAAAGTTTCAACTTCATGCAACTTTAATTTTTTTCAAATGTTTTTAAGAAAATGGGAAAATAATCCTGCAGCTCAATGCACGCGAAAATGGACTGTAATTAATTATTGTAAATCTGCTTTTTAAAACTTGAACATTCCTCACAATCTAACAAACATTTACATTAAGTTTAGTTGTAAAAGTTATATTACTTCGTTGCAGTGTTTTGCCAACTACAATAATCGTTAAATTTCATTTCTTATTTTTCCAGGGAACAGATGGAATTCCCGGACAAGAGGTAAAAGCAGCGAATGGTAACATAAAAATAAGCAAAAACTTATCTTCTTATTTTTACAGTACTCTTTTTAAGGTGCATCCAAACTAGGTGCTTATATGATTATTTCTTAAAGTTATTTATTGACTGAAAATTTAGTTGGAAAATAGAGGAAAGAGATATATCATCACATATCACTATATGTCTCTCATGTTTCATATCAACATAAATGTAATTATGTTTCTGGGTTATCTATAATGCATCAATTTTTGCCTTCAACTTCAACCTTTCCAGGTTTGTGAGGCGTTACTGGAAAAATGATACACCAAGAAATTTGTGGATTATCCGTTAAAGATTGCATTAGATAAATTGATAGTTTGGAAAAAATTGAATTCAAGATTTATAAATGACCCAACAATACGATTTGAAAACATCAAAATCAACCAGACCATCAAATCAACCAGAAAGTTCATTCAGAAAAATGTCAAATTTATGAACCTACCATACCGTATTAAAAATCCAAATCTTAAGTTAAAAATATTGAAGTTATCAGACTATTTTTCGGCTCTAGGGGAACCTTGGTTAGAAATTTTATTTATTGAGAATGCACATGCACTGCATGGAAATCCCTATGGTGCTCTAGGAGCGGTGCATGAGCGTAGATATCAATTCAGGTTCACTTTGAATCGTTGCAGGTTGTATTCCTCAGGAACAACTTCGTTTGGAATTCTATTCCAAAGGGATGCGGTTCTGTACATGAAAGAAGTCTGAATAAAGTGGTGCGAGGTGTAACGGATAAACCTTATAGGGAGGAGCTACTGCGGCGCGACATGTATTTCTACCCGGCCTCATTCTAGGTAAAATATAAAGCTAATAAAAAATATCTGTAAAAAAACAGGCTCTGGTCAGCTACTTTTCTTCGATGTTCAAGACTATCTAGATGTTTTGTCAAATCTGGGTTCCCGATCAAGTGGATGGCTCTTTTCTGAATGGAGTCAAGTAATCTCAGAGTATTTTTAGGAGCTGAGCTCCAAATGTGTGAGCAGTCCTCCAAGGATGGTCGGATTTTCTCCTTGTATAAGAGGAGAATCTCTTGTGGTGTATAAAATTTTTTCGTGCGGAAGAGTGTTCCAAGTTTTTGAGAAGCACTCTTCGCCAGACCTGAAACATGATCATGCCAAGATATGTTCGTTCCGAGATTCATGCCAAGCAAACGAAGAGATGACGATGGAAGAAGAGAGTGTCCCGCCATTACAATATAATATGGCTCCACAACGTTCATTTTTTGGAGATAACCGACTGTGCTTTCCCACCAATAAATTGCACCTGATTTCTATCGCCCCAAGCTAGAATATCTGGTAGATATTTGTTAAGTATTGATACTTCCTGCTTTCTGCGAAAATGAGCGTCGATGGCCGAAGTTCGCGCATCTAAAGTATAGGCAGATATAAGTGTACTGTCATCGGCAAAACTGTATATTGGGTTTTGTGTTGTTTCGAGCAGATCGTTAGGAGCGACCTCCCAGATAACTCGCTAGCAACAAACAGAACTTCTCAGGCATGCCATAAGCCTGCAGTTTTTCCAAAAATCCCCCATGCCAGACACGGTCGAAAGCTTTATTTAGAGATATCAAACGCAACCAATCGGGACTCCCCATGGTGTTCGACTGTGCTGTTCCACAGTACCGTTACGTAGGTGACGAGGTTTCCACTGCTGTTTACGGAAGCCGTACTGGCGATCGCTGATTAGGTACATTAGTACTTTAAAAGGTGTTGGTTAATGGCTTTCTCCATGATCTTAGATAATACTGAGAGCGGTGCTACTGGCCGATAGTTGATTGGTATGGTCCTTTTGCCTTTTTTGGGAATAGGCTGAACTCGCGTGCATTTACAGCATGAACCAAATATACCCTTTTCATAAGGCATGTTGAAGAGTCGACAGAAAACAGGAGACAGCTCAGTCGCGCAATTTTTAAGTACAATAACGGGTACGTCATCAACTTCACCAGAAGCTCTGTTTGGGTCCAAGGCAAACATAATGCGCTTCCCATTTGGCCGATCTATAGTGCCAGATTACTACACATGGTTTACTTGCTTCTTTGACACTAATTGGTAGGACAAAATGTGTTCAGAACCGGCGATTTTGGGGAGAGCCAAAATTAAAGATTATCCGCGACATCTTGCGATCCATCATTTCTTATAGATTTTGAGTCGCTGATCACGATGGTGAAAACCGTTTGTCGATACGATGAACAGTAAAAAAGTTACGAGCATCGAAATAGCCAAAATCTCCAAAAAAAGGCCATCCTTTTTTTTTCGACTAAAAGCATAGAACTCCATTAATTGTCACAGCTCTGTAGACTACCAACTCCCCAATGGCATTAACTCTACAATACAAGTGGATTGGAAACGAGTGCTGCTGGTTTTCCAAAATTTAAAAAATCTCCAAAAAGGCCATACGAATAACGGAAAATTAAATTTTCCGCGATACTGGATTTTTTTAAGTATTTATTCCGAATTTCTCGACCTCGAGTTAGTAAATATGGAAATTTTCAAACTCCTATGAAGACATTTCGATTTTCAAGATATTCAACGTTTCATAATAATGATGTTGAGACGAGTTTGTGGTCTGAGGTCTGAGCTCAAATATGTTGAATTCCAAAAAAAATGGATTAAATAAGTCTTTGGACAATAAAATTGTAAAAATATAACTTACATTTCAAGAAACCATATTTTTGGGTTCAGATAAAATCAACAATTTTTTTTTTCTAATAATTTTAATTTAATCATTTATTAATTTGTTTACTTGAAAAGTATTTCTTATACTGTGTCCCAGGGTTTGGTATGATACTAGTCAGTTAATATTACAATATTAATAAGGGTTGAAAATCTATATTTTTATTTTTTTGTAATAATTTTTGGTATAATTTTGCAATATTTTAGAATGTTTAGGATATTGTTTTCTAATCTCTTGTACCTAGCACATACATAGGCCTTGGGGTGGCACAACCCCCTCTTGATAAAAAAAAATTAGGTTAATTTTGTTTTAGTTTCATATTTTTTACATGAAAAATGCTTTATTTCGATAGAGCGAATAACCGTTATCGAGAAAAACGGTTCTGCCTCCTCGATCACTAGACTTTAATCCGCTAGAATTCTTTTTATGAGGACATCTAAAGAATCTTTTTTATGCAACCCCATTGGAGACAATCGAAGACCTAAGAGAGGATTTTGTATCATTCAGATAGTATACAGGTAAATTAAAAAGTGTTAGGCGTGCCCAGCAATCCTGTCTTCCACGAACGTGGACATGCATTAGAGAAGGAGTGCTAATGTTGACCATTGATTATAAAAAATCTTTTTGAGAGTTGTCCTTTTGTTTCCTGCTTAATTTACTGTTTATAATTTAATTCAAGTTTACTTACAATTTAAACAGTTCCTTCGCTGCATCAACTATTAAAAGGATCCTTTATCTCAACAACGATTCGCTCTATCGGAATAAATCATGATACATTGTTCATGTAAAAAATATTAACCAAATAAAAATTTTGAAAATTTTTATTTTTGTTTTTTCTTTGAAGTGAATGAGGAGGTTATGCCACTCCGAGGTATCTGTATGTGCTACAAGAGATTGTCCATCCTTAACTGTAAGTGGTAGTATCCCGGGGTGTCTCGTAGGAATAAATCTCACACCTAGCTGTTTTTTGATTTATTCTTACTAAATTTACCCAAATCCAGGAGATTGCCCAGATATTATGAGACACCCGAAAGCATTAACTATCTTCCTTTTTCACTGAGAGAGATCCCTTAAAAATATTTGATACTTAATTTTATTCCATTATTTTATTGAACCATTCAATCATATTAATTCAGTCGTAGGTTTTAGGGGGAGGGGGGGATGTGGAAGGTTCTTTAATTTTTCTTAAAAAAAACACTCAATTAATTTGATACTTAAGTACCTGCTGTCAATTAATAAGAGTTGCTTCACATATCTGGTCATTTAAAGTATTTTAAAGGAAACAGGATCGACTATATCTTGGTATCCAGTTTGGATGCAACTTCAGGGTATAGGGTTTGAAAAACAAACTTTTTTATGTTCGGTCTAATAAAAATTATGAATAGTGAAAACAAGAAGAGCTGAGATTGTTCTGATGGAAATTAATAGTGTTTTTTTATTTAATAATGTTTAATATTATATAACAATACAATATTTAATAGTGTTTAATTAATTAATAGTAAAACAAATCACATTAAAAAAATCAAAATGTTGTTCTTTTTTTTTGGGAAAACGATAATATGTATAATTATTTCACCAGAATGTCATAAAAATCAGGTCATGTTGTATTGAAGTCATATTAGGTGATTTTTTTTTTAAATATAATATTTTGAAACAAAATTTAATATGAGAGATTTAAAGTATCATGATGTTTTCAGGCCGAATAAGGTGAAACAACAATATAGCGGCCATAAGAACAACAAAAGTTGACTATAAAAACTCTGGGATCCATTCGGTTTTGGAAATTTTTTAAATATCAGATAAATATCTTTAATGACGAACTCTATAAGCCTACAAAAAACTATTAGTTTATTTTCAATAATAATAAAGATGTGGCTATGAATATTGACATATTAAAAGAAAAAATGTGAAAGAAAAGATAAGAATAGGTAATCTATTCCTTTTTTATATTTCAGGGTCCGAAAGGTGACAAGGGTTCAAAAGGCGAAGCCGTAAGTATATTAATCTAATCAGGGCTAGTTTTCTTGACCAAATATACATTTACGAACAAAATGATTAAATTATTTCTCAAACATGCGTGAGACAAAAAGCTTTATCTAAGACCTTTGAATGAGGACCTGTCTAAATTATTATTATTTGTTTAAATAGCAAAATCATGCCTTTAGATAAATAAGTTATTAAACTCGATTTGATTTAGTTTTAGCTGAATCCATATATCTTTTCTACATTATACTAAACAACTACCTACTGCATAATGAGCTTAGCTTGACAGCGCATCTGTCTGCATGAACAAACGAAACGACACCTCATTGCATTTACACCTTAGTCCTTTGCTCCCTCACGTAATTCATCAACACAGTCCATTACAGGGCCCACTCGGTAAGCGTGGCAGAAAAGGAGATAAGGGCGATAAGGGCGATCAAGGTGTCCCCGGACTAGATGCACCCTGTCCGCTTGGCCCGGATGGACTTCCATTGCCTGGTTGTGGATGGAGACCTCCAAAGGTATGCTTAAAAATTCCTACCACTAACCTTCACTATTGTTACCATTACTACCAAACCAATAATTTTTTTTTATTTGGTCAACTATCGAAACATTCCTGAATGTTTTTTTTTTTTTTTAATGGGGCAGCAAAAAATTTATTCGGTTATTATTTTCATAGGTTAAGGGTTCCTGAATGCGCTTAGCTTTAAATTACTTTACAAGTACTTAACTTTTACTTTTTTGTCATCCAATTTGGCAAGAATCTCCGACTTTAATCTTAAAATACGTCGCAGTCACGATTCATCAAAATTTTCGGAGCTGGTATTCATATTTCTCCCTTAAGGCTATGAATACGAGGCTATGAATAAGCATAATAATTCCTACCAATCCCTCAAAAAACTCTCGAAGATCAGTGTTTTTTGTACAAAATAAATTATTTTTGTAAAAAAAAGTTCTAACAGTTCCCGAAAAAGTCAGTTCCTCTGAGAAAATCAGAGGTGTACCTATATCAGAAATAACACAAAAAAAATTTATTGTATTTTTAAAATTTTGTAGTCTCTTGAAAGGAACCAGTAGTTTGACTTGAATTAATAATGTAAACTGATGCAGTTCAAACTCTCCTCATTCTAAAACAAATAAATAAAAAATAATCATAACACATGAAAAAGCAAAAAAGAAAATAAATCAATAATAATTACCTACAGTATACCTAACACCAAAAATTAAATTTAAAAAAATTAAAATAAACATAATAAAAACAATTCAAATAATTAAAATAATATCAAAATAATAAAAAATAAAAATAATAAAAATATTTATAATTTTTTTTTTTTTTAAATATAAAAAAATCTGGTTAAACCGTGCGAATGACGGAAGCCGTAGCCACTAATCTGAGAAACTAACTAACATTCTAAAACCATTTTAACCGTAACTTTCTGAAAACGTTGCTGTTCCGTACTTTCCAGCAGAGTTAGCAGGTCTTTGCCACGCTTTTGACAAATGACAGTAGGATGACGTTATCATGTTACGGCCTTACGAAGTGATATTTAGACGTCGTACTCGTACGTGACAAATGACGTCTTTATAACGTGATAATGATGCCAAGTGTATTAGACTTTTTGATAGGTACGAGTATACTACATTTTTTGAAAATGTCAGAAATTTGTAGATAATTACTTCAAAACTGCATGATTTTAGAGAAGTTTATTGGTTCCCAATCATAAGTTGACTCTAGTTGTTCTTTTTAGGAAATTTTGACGGAAACGGTGACGTAAAAACGTAAATAAAAACATGATTACCTCCACAACTTCATTTACATTGTAATTGTTGAAATATATTCACTTACCTTCTATTATTTACCAAAATAGTTCCATTAACGTACCTAAGAGAGTATTTTTCTACAGTAAGTTCATTTCAAACCGAGCGATATCATTAACTCACACAGAACATAAAGTTCAAAAAATCAGGAGAACACTCCAATCTCTAATTTCTGGGTGGAGGGGGAGGGATTCATTCTTTAACTTATTAAAAATTGTCACCGTGTAAACCTGCTGACTGGCGTCGCCATCTACCATTAAAATTTAAAACAAAAAGGAATATCTTTAAAATGTAGATAATTAATTAGGATTTCCCTCTTGCTCTTTATTATTCTTGTATCGCGGTAGAGAAGAATGTCAAACAATATAATATTCCACATTAATTCTTTACATTACATCAACCTACTGTTAAAATAACTACTACTACCTACTTGTTCCCAGATTAAGATCTTCCTTAATTAATTAAAAAATTAAAGCAATTGCCTAGTAACTTTTGTAATTGCAGCCTTGATAGCATGGCTTGATTAACCAACTAACCAGTAACCACCTAACCATTACAGGAAATCGTCCATGCCTCGTCTCCTTCATACCCAACGCCTTCGCACAACGATTTTGACGTCGAGGACTCGATAGACGAGGGCGATGACTACGAAGAACCTGAAGAGGACTATGAGGAATATCCAGATCAGATCAACTCCGCCCTGCCTATGTCCGCGTCTGCTATTTATAATTCCTAACACCCCCCATTAATCTGAAAAAAGAGTGATTACTACTAATATGGTATGTCATAAGGAAGTAGCTAACTATTATTAATTAATTTTTTTTAATTATTGAACTGATAAATTGACAACATTTATTTCCAAATCAATAAGGAGCAGTATCCACCATAGTTCCATTTTTTATTTGTGCCTTATAAGCATAAGCAGATTAAAAAATTATGTAGGTAGGTACCTACTTAACCTACATAATATAATAGCAATTTCTAGAAGAAATTACAAACTCATGCGTAAATTGCTAGTGTACAGACTGATTCACCAGCAAACAGACATAGCTTAAGGATAGGTGTAGTTCTTCAAGGCGATTCAGGATCTGGTTTTAAATTTTTTCTGAGGCCCTTCGTTTCGATGTTACAGTGTGATTAATTCATTTTGCCGACATTTTTGATGAGCAGTTTCTTTTGAACGAATTGATGGAATTTAATGAAATTTGGTAGATATGCTCTCAATGACACTTAATACCTCGCATTTTTCGCCAATTCGAAAACTTCAGAGCAGTACTTAATTTTTCAGGTCTCTATCGATTTTTTATCAAAAAGTTCACCCTGTATGCATTTTCTTCACAGTTTAGTACCTACCGTTTTCTAAAACTACATGAAAAATTCTACAATAATTGCGGTAAAAAAATTACTTAGCATCATTAAACTGAATCGAGAAGAAAATAAAAACTTTTAGTTTTTTCAGGATTTGAATTATTAATGGTTGGTAATATTTTTTTGAAAAATCAAATGTAATTTTTCAAAACTTGCGTATTTTGTAGTTATTTAAAATAACTTTGCTTCATCCACATATTACCCTAGATTAGGACCTTTCTAGATTTTTTAGAGCTAAAAATAAATTTTAATAAGAAAAACAACTGAAAGAAGAAATGGACATTTTAATGACAACCAAATACAGAAACGTATAGTAACACAATTTAACACATTAACACATAAAAACAAATAAGCGAAATAGAGAGAAAAATATCAACACAAATGTTGGAAAGAAAAACTACAATTCAGTGCAGATAATGTTTAAACAGGCCACCATCAAACTCGACACATTTTTTTGGCATTTTCATCAAATCTTTGGTTGGACAGGGCACCTCACTTCAGGGTTTCCTTTTTTTTTTATTAGCTTCGATAATTCTGCGCCTCAGCTCCTCAACTGTGTCCACTATTTCATCTTCATACACAATGGCTTTCATGTACCCGCACAAGATCTAGTGGCGTTAGGTCAGGCGACGTGGGGGAAAAGATAGTTTCGGACAGCTAATGAAAAATGAGCCAGCGCCCCATCTTGTTGGAAGATCAAGCAGTCCTCTCTGGTTTGCGTTCCTGGTTTCCAACAGACCACGCAGCACGTTTTCTAAGAAATTGCGATAGATCTGCCCTGTCAGTCTTTCTTCAAAAAAGTGGGGGCCAATGAGTTGGTCATCAATTAGACCACACTACACATTCAAAGAAAATTTACGCTGCGAATGAATCTTTATCGTTGCATGGGGGTTCTCTTCTGACCAAATATGTACATTTCGAGTATTAACACCCCATCCCTCGTAAACTGAGCTTCATGGGTGAAAATAATTCTAGGAATATTGCGTCTATGTCCTAAATGACTACAAAATACGCAAGTTTTGAAAAATCACATTTGATTTTTCGAAAATTATTAACAACCATGGATTCAAATCCTGAAAAAAATAAATGTTTTTATTTTCTTCTCGATTCAGTTTAATGGTGCCAAGTAATTTTTTGACCGCAATTGTAGCATTTTTCATCTTCTTTTAGAAAATGATACTAAACTTTGAAGAAAATGCATACAGGGTGAACTTTTTGACAAAACTAGGTAATAGAGACCTGAAAAATTAAGTACCTACGGCCCTGCAGTCTTCGAATCGGCGAAAAATGCGAGGTATTAAAAGTGTCGTTGGTAGAGCCGGCATATATCTACCAAATTTCATTAAATTCCATCAATTCGTTCAAAACATACTGTTCATCAAAAATTTCGGCAAAATGTTTTTTTATTTTTTTGAATCACCCACAGTTCAGTAACATTGAAACGCAGGGCCTCAGAAAAAAATGAAAACCAGATCCTGAAATCGTCTTGAAAAACTACACATACCTATATACAATTCGTCATTCGAAATAACAATTCGTCATCGTTATTTTCTCAAGTCACCTCTGGCGTCCCGCAGGGGTCGGTATTGGGTCCGTTGCTCTTTTTAATTTATGTCTCTGACATCTGGAAATCCCTAGATTTCGTTAATATACATTCATTTGCTGATGATATCCAACTACATTATTCCTTTAAACCGGAACTAGCTCGAATTGCTTCAGAACTCATTAACTATGACCTTTTAAACATAGAGCATTTTTCAAAGGCACATAATCTCAGGCTAAACTCTAAAAAGTGCAACGTTATGAATTTCTCTCCTGGTTCTGTTCCTGTAGATACTGATAATTTACAACTAGTCATCCAGGGAAATGTTCTTGAGACCTCGCAGACGGCTAGGAATCTTGGCGTGATATTTGACTGCAGGCTCAGATTTGAAGAACATGTTTCTCTTTTAGTAAAGAAGTCTTATCTGGTCCTGAGACAGTTGTACAGGAATAGAAAGTTTTTAAATTTTGCATTAAGGAGGAAACTTTGCGAGACCTTGGTTCTCTCCATTCTAAATTATGGTTTACTTTTGTACTATCCATGCCTTTATCAAACGACTAAATACAGGCTCCAAAAAATTCAAAACTATTGTTGCAGGTTTGTATATGGTCTTCGCAAACATGACAGGGTATCCAAGAAAATAAACACTCTTGGATGGCTTAAAGTGGACGACATTTTTAGGTATCACATGGGATCATTCGTCTTTAGGGTTCTGGCTACATCTTCTCCCTCTTACCTTAGGGAAAAGCTTTTATTTAGAGGCGACATGCATGGACGAACTATTAGACATGGTAGAACTTTAATGATGCCGAGATATCGCCTTGCCTCGTTTAGAAAATGTTTTTCGTACAACGCCGTCTCTGTGTATAATTCTATACCTGATAGTTTTAAGAATGCTACTCTACATTGCTTTAAAAAGCGTTATAGGTCGGACCTCGTTCGGAGAGCAGGACAGGCTTTGCACCTGGCCGGGGGCTAATTTAATTTAATATAATTTCATTTAGTTTAATTTACTGAATTTGTTGATTGGTTGCACTCAGTTATCCCTTTGTTGTTATATCTGCTTATTGTTGACAGTGTCTCAAGCTCATATTATTTGAATGTTGTGCTTACATAATATATTTATATTAGTAATGAGGTTGAGTGGAGTAGCGATTAGCTAGACTTCGCCTCATGCCATTGTAATATAGTATTGTATAGTATTGTACAATATATCCAATAAAGGCGCTTTATTATTATTATTATTATATACCTTTAAGCTATGTTGGTCTGCTAGTGAATCACCCTGTATACAATTCTTGCAGATATTATAACCAATCCTCGCGTAATTATCCCATAGCGGCGCTCAAGATAGAAAAAAAGATTTCAGTAAAAAGTTTTATGGTTTGAGGAGACCTTTAACCTAAAATAATTATTTTCAGCTATACAGGTGTCCCATTTTAAAAGGGTGAAGGAAACGTCAATTTTGTAAATAGAACACCCTATTTCTTTTCACATTTTCAGATTGCCTGAATAATTAAATAAAAATAATTTTTACAGTTGAAATTTGTAACGAGTAATTTATGAGTTATAAACAAATCAAAAACCGCAATTTTCCATTTTCAAAGCAGCTAGATTGAAAACGGGTAAAGATGTCGGAAAACGGCTACATTTCTAATCTTAACTTTTCATATACTGCGCTGTGGTATAGAAAAATTGATTTCTTTTTTTATTTGGAAAATCGCTCATTTTTCTTCACTTGGTATACAAATTTCATCCACACAATAGGATACTACTTGAAAATTTAAGATAAGGGACATGTAAGCCGTTTTCCGATATCCTCACCCGTTTTCAATCTAAGCTGCTTTGAAAATGGAAAATTGCGGTTTTTTGATTTGTTTATAACTCATAAATTATTACTCGTTACAAATTTGAACTGTAAACATCATTTTTATTACATTTTTTCAGGCAATCTGAAAATGTAAAAAGAAGTAGGCTATTCTATTTAAAAAATTTGACGTTTCCTCTACCTCTTTAAAATGGGACACAATGTAGAGCTGAAAATAATTTTAGGTTATAGGTCTCCTCAATTAATAAAACTTTTTACTCAAATCTTGTTTTCTATCTTGAGCGGTAAGGCCGCTGTGGGATAATTACGCGAGGATGGACCACTCATAACAATATTTTAACGAGAAAGCAGAGTAATTTAAACAAGCTAATTACTTTTAAAATTTTAGGTACAAAGCATTTTCGGAAACTAGCAGTACGTACAATCGACTTGGATGGAAGAATTGTTGCAGTACTTAGGGTGCTCAGTGATTTTTTTCTTTTGTAAATATCAATATCAATGTATTATAAATCTAAGCGTTTTAAGGATTGCATTTTTTTTCTCAAATTTATTTAATTCTCATTTTATTTATCAGTCATTATTATCATACACCAAACCCCATAACAAAATGTTCCTATTTAAAATAAATTACCAATTTACATTGTCAAGAAATAAATTATTGTAATTTCTTAAAGGTTGTCGAACTCAGCAATCAATTTTTGCCTGGGACAGTTGAGTCTGGTTAACATAATAAGACTGCCAATTCAAAAATGCAAAAATCTGTACTTTGTATGTCAGCAATAAACCACCAATAAATATTTTTGTGAGCACTTGAAAATATAATTTGAGCAGGCTTTGAAAAAATACACCAACTGTGTTGAATCGGTGTAAAGGTCGTCATGATAATTTTTATTTTGAGATTCTTATTAAAGCCTTGATTTGAAGCAAAATTACATGCGGTCTTATTATGGTTTAAATTTATGAAGCAGGCGTTTTCTAATTCTTTTATTTTGGGAAACTCCACCAAATACTTACACAATAAGTTACAAAATGATTTACCATGTAGGTGATGCGGAAATAAACCACAAACCACAAATAAACCACAAACCAATTATGCCAGAGTTTTGAATATATTTCTGAAACATACCTTGTTTTTTTTTCTCGTGCCTCCTAGAAAGTATCATGGCGGATTGCATTGTAATGGGAAATCGTACTACTTCTTCCTTTAGCCTGGCTTAGAAAGTTTAGAAAGTTCCATAACATAGATCTTAATGTCGACAGATCAATGTCGTATAATATGACTTACCTGTATGAATATAATATAATTGCGTCCGAAAAATCACTTGATTGCTAAGTTTGGCTACATGTTCTGTCAAAAATGTTGATTATTCTGTACATAGTTTCAAGATTATTTATTATACAATGTCAAGATAGTTGTAAATAAGATAGCGTTTCTTGTAATTTTATAAGAAAGATTTTATTTTATTTTATTTTAAAATCTACTTGTACCTCAGTTTAAGTTAAACGCAATAGAGACGAATCTGTTATTGTTATTTTAGGGATTTGGCTATTATTTTTATTTTTTATTTTATAGATAATTTTTTTATAAAAACAAATTACCAGCCGTTTCTTGATTAATATTAAAACAAGTATTGTTTTGTTGGTATTGATTGATTTATTTGTATTATGCATGTTTAATTATTACTTCTATTTGTAAGATATTTAAGGTATAGTTGTAATTTTTAATAATAAAAAATTAAATTTCAATGTTTTATTATTTATTTTGGCATCATAAAAAACACTTAAGCCTACGATAAATAAAAATATGCTGGTAAAAAAATACAGGAATAGATAAGAGAAAATCACAGAAGCCATTTTTTTGCTCTTCTTTTTATTTTTTTCTTTCGTAAGGCTTTCACAGATCATTGTAATACTGAGCCAAAATGTTAAGGGAGCTTTGGCTCGATGTTGGGGGATGAGATACCACATATTTAAGGTTATCTCGAACAAATGTGACTTGCTTAATGCACTTTTAGATTATCGATATTAATACAAATTCTAGCCTTAGCTGTTGCTTAAGCTCAGAATGGTACTGCTTTTTAGATGTAACAGATATTGAGTAGAGCTTCTGTTTACGGCCATATAAAACGGGTGCTACCTGTGGGAGCATCAATGAAACACACAGAGCAGTACCAATGTGGGGAATTTTTATACCCAAATGGGCCTCACGAAAGAATTGACATGTTTTTATAGTTTTCTGATTTTTTAGGTAATTTTTGGGAGGATCAAGTTTCAAGAATACATGTGCCCCAAATTTTCGTAACCAAGGGATATCCACGTTATTTGAAACAAGAAAAAAATGAAATTTGGGAAATCAAACATACCTACACCCCTAAGGCTTTGTGGCTGCCACCCTCAATACAACTTTCAACCCCTAATAAGTAATCATCCTCTACTTTATTTTTTAATTACACCATTAGGCTTTTGTTTGCTCAGCAGAATTAGTAACTTTGTTCTGAAGATTACTTGGGGTTGAAAGGCCTAAAGTTGTATTGAGCAATCACCCGTAAAGTCTTAGGGGTATATTTGCAGTTTCCCAAATTTCATTTGTTTCTATTTTGAAATAACGTGGATATCCCGTGATTAAAAAAATTGGGACACCTGTATATAAACTGGTTGAAAATCTTTCAGCAATGTGCAGTAAACTTTTTTACCTACCCTTTTCTCACTTTCTTGTAATTTATTCAAGAAGTTCATATGCGAAAAAGACTAAATTCTAAAGCTTAAATTTAGGTATACATTATAATTATTATAATAAGTCTCTTAATTTCTCTTATCTACTCTATACACGAAAGAAAATAATATTATTAAAAAAGTATTATAAATCCTGCTTCATCCAAAAGTGAGCTTTAATATATTTACAGCGGGCGCTTCGAATAAAACAGAAATTCCCAGAGCCACAAAGAATGAGAGAGCTACATTTCCACAATAGATCACAATCTGAAACAAAAATAAACCTTTAATGACCCCATTGCTTTTTTTATTATGTGAGTCTAGAAAAAACTTCAGTTACCCTAATAATTATACTTACAACAATTCCTAAATGAAGGTGCAAAGGCCCTTCAAGTAAGAGACTAGTAAGGACCATTAACACCGGATGAACTAAGTAGGCGCAATAGGTCAGTCTACTGAGTGGCACAAAGAGTCGGTTACTGAAAACTGAGTTCAGAAGTCCTCCATAACCAAATCTGCATGCTATAGTTATCCAGGCCAGGCAGACTGCCCAAGCAGTGTGACCCAAAGCAGCCTGAAATCAAACAATAATTGTGTTCTACTCGAATTGGTGTATTAAATTATTTTGTATATGTATAATTATATCTTACAAAAAACTTACATAGAAAGCTGAAACTGGAACGACTAGACCCTTTCTCCCCAACCCATAAACCAAACTCCCCAGACAACTAATCGATAGGATCCATCCTACGATCACCAACGCAACGGGAATCTTCAGTTTCCCCTGCACTTTGAACAGAAAATACCCTGTCATGATCCCCACAAGGTAAGGCGTTATCCTCAACCATGGCTTATCATAAAGTTGGTCAAATAAAGTGAATGGTTCCTCCACTCGCGCTTCGTACTCAAACCTCATCGCTATTATGAAAGTAGTTAAAGTTGAAGCTAACATGAAGACACCTAGTAACGCTCCCGCAAATTTAAGATGCTTCTCTCCTCTGGAAAATATTTTAATCCAATTAATATTGTTCTAATCTACTTTATAAGAGTTAAAAAATTACCTGACTGCGATTAATAGTAAAATAATGGTGAGTACATAAAATTGCGTATCGTTTGAAATGTACCAAGACCACAGCATACAAAAATCTTCTTTCTTGAAGAAATTATTTATATAAAGAGCGTTCCTCCACCAGTATCTGTCACAAGTGATGTCGTCGATCATTGCGGGAGTGAAAACGGCCTCGTTATTGACGTACCTGAGAGTCAATTCGTTAACTCCCAGGACGAAGAGGTATGCTGGAGTCAATCTGAAAAATCTATAAATTATCAGGATGATAAATTTTAAAGAATTTTTCTTGACCGCTTCGCTTAACGATTCTTCTTTGAAAGATTTCTCCAGTTTTGATTGGGTCTTGAAATATGTGAGGGTTACCAGGAGGCCACTGTAATAAAACAGGAAAAAAATTATTTAGGTTTGAGTTGTGTAGAAAACAGGAAAATAAATTCTGCGGAATTATCTGAAAGTTACTTTTGATGTTAACATGAAAAAGTGGTATACCTAGGTGACGCGTGGTAAAATAAATATTGATAATTTTGCAGAAATATTTAACCCTCCAATAGCTTAGTAAAATAAAAGTAAAGTAATTTTTTAGTCAGCTTAAGCGCTTAATCAATGAGTTATTGAGTTTTATTATTAATAGGTAAGTTAATGTCAATAAAAATAGCGGACAAGGTTGTTTCATGCAAGATGAATTTAAATTTTAAGCTATTTTCAACTCTCTGGTTTTCCAGTTTGATTCCATAAGCTTTTATTGTAAATAATGCTCTGGAGCAGCTACATGTTCACCTTAACTCACTCACGTAATAATACATCTTTTGTTGGCCGGAGTACGAGTATAGTAGTTGTAATACTAACAAATACCTGATAAAGAAGAAGGAATCTACTGAAAACGTAGCATTAGAGATTGTTTGGTACAAAAATTCCCTCTCAGTTACAACTCTCATTCTCTTGTTCTCTCCAATAGCGAAGACTTCTAAATATGTATGAACTAGTATTATCCATCCAATTGAAAATACTCTGATACCATGGATGCACGAAATAGCGTCCTTCGACATGTTTTGTACGTTCAGGATTTTGTTGCAGTTATTCACAGCAGAGAAGCATAATAAAAATTTTAGCAGTCCTGAAATTGAAGAATTTATTAACAGTGAACATCAACAAAAAAATAATTTTAAATTAAAGGAAAACAAACTGTTGAGCAATTAAATTACGGAAATTAATTTCTGTAACTCCCAGACCGCATCCCCATTCTAAAGAACGAACATAAACGCAGGAGAATAAACAGGAATAGGTACTCAACAACGAACACTAGCGAACACAACGAACAACAACAACAACGAGCGAACGAAAACAAACATATTCAACGATCAGCCAGCTGTTGATATTTCAAACTAAATCATTTCAATCACGTTGATTCGTGATCATGTTTTCAGGCCTTTCCTTTTGTGTTCATTCAAGCTCGTTTGCAAAAGTTGGACTACGCTTGCGCTTTCTCTCGGTTGACTAGTTTGCGTTCGTTAGATGGGGATCAAAAAAACTTATTTTACCAGTTTTTTGATATCTCAGAAACCGATTGAGATACAGAGCTCAACCTTTGTACATATCTTAGCATTGGTGTTAGCTCTTTTTTAATGCTCACTATTTTTTTTATATGTAAAGTACATGCCAGTGAGGATATTTTGGGGTTACGTTTAGTATTTCTGCACCCAATTTCTACGACACTGAGAAACTTGAAATTTTAAAAGCGCATTTTGAACCGCCAATATTTTCTACAACGAAAAGCTACCCTTGGTTATAATAATTGCTAACGTGGACCGTTTTCTAGAAAAACGGCCATTTACGATCAAAAACGCTTTGGATGTTTCAAAGCTTGTGACGATTATTGAAGAGCAAACAAATTCGCTAAATCCTAAAATCTCCGCCAAAGGCACATACAAAAAATGTATTAGTATTCTAAAAGTAGCTAACAATCATTGACATGAGATGTATAAAAATTGAGCTCTATACCTAAAACGGTTCCTGAGTTATCATCAAAAAACAAAAAAATTATATCTTTGATACCTGTGTACCTATCAATAACGGTACATTTTCGGACTCACGTTAATGGAACCTTCTTCCTTACAATGAGTCAAGGAGTCACCCACTAAAATTTTTCGCACTTATTTAGGATAACCTGTATATTGAACAAAAATTGTCACTAGAGTAAGACTAAAGATGTTCCCAGACCAACGGAGACTGCGGGAGCGAGATGAAGCGATCCGAACACGGGATCTACTTGTTCAACGGGAAATGCGTTTGAATTGGCTCGTTTCGATTCATGCATATCCCGCTGCACAATTACGTAGGAACCGCGCTTGGATCGCTCCACTCCCGCAGTCCCGCGTTGGTCTGCGAACTGCGAATGCCTTTAATCTTCGAAAGGCTGAGGCATTGCCGTATTGAAAAGTGGCTAGTTTGTGCTTGCACATGTTATTTTTCTTTTTCTACCTATATACCTCATGGCGGAAATTATGTGCAATAATTATTGACATTACTAAAAAAGTTTTTTCGGAGAAGCGGTAAGCAGAAACTTACGTTTAGAGAAACATTGTCTGCTTGCCGCTTCCCCAAAATAGCTCTTCTAGTAATGTCTCTTATTACACATTATTTCTGTCGTGAGGGGTATACTTAGTACAAAATGGTTTATTATTTATTATTCTGTCATAAGTTAAAAATGCCCCTCATTACTACTCATGCTACACCAGTTGAATATAAACAGACTACTTTTTTTTTTTGCTGAAGACTTTAAAAAATTATTTGGTAAAAAGGTGTAATACTGTACTAAAGTATCAGTGGACAATAAGGTCTTAAAAACACGAGAGAGTTTGCCGGAGTGCTCGAAATAGAGCGAGTGTTTTTAAGACACGATATCCACGAAGTAGTGTACGAAGTAGACTAGCCCTCCCCCCGCTTTCGAGGATCCTGAATACGATGGTGGTGGTTTAATCTCTGCTCGAGTTGACCGCACCCCCTAAAACGGCCAAAAACCATCCCTATATGAAGGGTAAGTCACGGAACTTCTTTCTCTTGGCGTGCCAAACTTGTGTCACCCCCCGTTTTCGAGGTCGCGGAACGCGATGCTGACGTCGAGGTCGGTTCTCTACGCCGCCAACCCCTTTACGCGGCCAAGAACAACCCCTAGAAGGGGTGAAACGGAAACTCGCCGCGTGAAATCGACGAAGATCCGTCCCCGCCCGTTTTCGAGGATGCTGAACGCAATGCTGACGTCGAGGTCGGTCCTCGACGCCCACCGACTCTTCTACGCGGCCAAGAACAACCCCCATAAGGGGTGAAACGGGAACTCGCCGCGTGAAATCGACGAAAATCCGTCCCCGCCCGTTTTCGAGGATGCTGAACGCGATGCTGACGTCGAGGTCGGTCCTCGACGCCTGCCAACCCCTCTACGCGGCCAGGTTAGAGATCGGCTGTGCAAGGGGTGCCAAGTGGTGTGCTCAAAGTTCTGTGCTGGGACCACTACCTTTTTTCATTTTTATAAATGACGTCACTAACTTCTTTTCATATGACTGCTAGTTGTATGCGGATGATTTGAAGTTATTTGTCAGTGTGGATTCAGTGGCGAACGGCACTGAATCAATGAGAAACTCCTGGGATTTGAGCAGGCCTCAGCCTTTTATTGTGCTGTTTCGGTCTCTTGTAGATCACTACTTGAGTTCTCATCAGTGGTATGGTGTCATATCTACAGGATTTATATTGGTGCTCTGAAACGCATCCACAGAAAGTTCCTGAAGTTTCTCAGTTTCCGCATAGACTACTACTATCCTCCTCGTGGGTTTCCTGAAACACACCTTGCATATCCGATTTAACCTGGAACTGTGGAACGTAGACAGTTGCACTCGGTTATCTTTCTGTTCAAATTAGTGTCTAATTGTCTAACTGTCTAAACTGTCTAATTGAGTGCCCTTTCCTCTCAAAATCAAACTACGAAGTGCCAAGAGTCGGGACACTTCGTTTAGACACATTCAATTTCCTCACTTCGCGATTTCATCGTTACTTCAACGTTATATCGACATATTTAATAAGACTATTTCTCAGATTAATGCTCGTATTCACAAACGATAATTACCAAATAATTACGTAATCAGTTATCTCCATCTCATTCGTTTAATTATTTTCGGGATATTACAGGGCCAGAACCCATTGTGAATACGGGCATAAGTCTCTGAATTTCACGGATTTGGACAGTGAGCTGCGAGTAAGCAATGATTGTCGCCAGCGAGTGATAACGAGTGACTTTAATGGTGTAATTTTGTCCGCCGAAGACTATTGTTTGGCATCCATTCTGCAGCCTAATTTAGATCTACTTGCTTGTTGCTCATTGCTTATACTATATAGGGTCATTCTTTTAAAGCGCGCACATTAAAAAGAGTTCATGCAACTTCTAATTATTATTGATCTAGGAATCTAAAATTTGGAATCCAGGCAACATAAGCAATAACGAGTCAAAATTAAATATTACCAAGATGGAGGCACATACAAAAATGACGAAAGAAGACGTCATCATTGTTTTTTTTTTAATGGGACACCCCATATATTATTGCATTTTCAGTGTTTGGGAGTTATAAAAATAGTGAAAATCGCAATTTGACAACTTAAAAAAGCCATTTACAACGAAAACGGCTCAAGATATTAGAAAACGGCTCACATATCCCTATCTTAACTTTTTACGTATTACCCCACAGTGAACCTAATTGAAATTTTTATACAGGGTGATCAAAATTATGATACTACCTAATAGGATACTACATGAAAAGTTAAGATAGGGATGTGTAGCCCTTTTCGATATCTTGAGCCGTTTTCATTGTAAATGGCTTTAAAGTTGCAAAATGGAGATTTTTACTTGTTACGAATAAACTCCTAATTTCAAACTCCAACAAGCTGTAAAAACCATTCCTATTGAATTTTTCTAGACAAATTGAAAATGCATAAATATATGGGGTGTCCCATTAAAAATAAACAAAGAAGGTTTCTTCTTTCGAAAAAGTTGGACTTTTTCTAAAGGGCGCCTTAAATGTATGGACTCTAACAACCATATGTGTTATGTATAATAGTGACCTGTTGTCAAAGTTAATAATTAAATCAATATGAATGTCATGATAGTTTTTAGCTTGTCAGCAGTTGGAGAATAATAAAATTATTTACTTATTCTTGATCTTGTATAGTATTCCTTAATTATTGTAGAACAATAAGTAAATAAATAAACTCAATTGTTGATAAATTCAAAATACCGCAAATCTGAACTCCAAAAAATGGAATAGTTGCATCATAAAGGGGCCTTAATATATCCAGTGGCATAAGTCGTATACAGCGTCAAATTATTGGGAATTTCATAATCATAAGAAATGCATGCTGGAAAGAATAATGAATAATTTTACTGGACTTGGGACTTGACTAATTTGACTGGACTATTGTTATGTATTGACATGATAAATACTTTATTTAGCATTCCTCAAAAACTGCCTATTATACATTTTAATCGTTTCTGAATGATCCATTTTCAAACAAGGTGGTTAACTAAAAAACATGAAAATCAAACCAGCACAAAAACTATCTAACTGATTTAATCCTAAAAGTATGTGATTGCTCTATGTTCAATTAATTAGATTCATCTCTATAATAACAAAAAAATTAATCTCACCGTTCATTTTTGTCTTCCCTTTTATATTTTCTTTGACCATTACTTTTTCGGTACTGCCTGTAACTTGGCTTTTAGAGTTATTACAATTATTATTGTTTTCATTGTTGTTATTGTTTGATTCTTCTACGTCTTTTTTGCTCTCTTCAGGACGTTTTTCTATTATTGTCTCCACTATACTGGCAATGATAGCGATGAAAGCTACCACAGCAGCTGTACCTCTGAAAATTTAATCCAATTATTACACACATCTTAAAATAAAAAGTTTTCTGACGATTTAAAATGTTTGGACATATCATATTCACAAGAAATCGTGAGAATAACTAAATCTCACTATTAAGTATTAAAACCAAATTAATTAGAAATCATCTAGTCATTCTTCTAGGATGACTAAGTAGATACCTAACAGTCTGTTCTAGTATTATTGCTGCAACAATATTAAATGTTCTGTTATATAACTAACGTAAATATAAATGCACATCACATTCTTGCATGCAATTGGACTAGACAAACAGAACACAATTATTTATCTTTCGTGAACAGTGTAATGTAATTGGTTTTCGCAAACTGGGGATTGCTTAATGCTTTTAGCATCTACTTCACTAAAAAAATAAGTTCCTTTTCATGAAACAAGCATCATAAACGTAGCTTTTGAGTCTATATTTCAACATGAATAAATTGATGGAAAGGTGAAATTTACATAAGGGGAACTATGACATGATATGATTATGTGATTGTTTGTCTTGCATATAAAAGCAAAATGCTATATTTGTTTTTTTGGTGTATTTGGTCGGTAATAAATTTTATTAATAAATCAGAGAACCAATAATTTTCTTTTATAACTTTTCTGAAATAGGTCACAATAATGCGTTCTTTGGAATTTAACACTAACCGATTCCTAAACGTTTGAGAATTTTGCTTAAAGTATCTCAATCAGATACTCGTTTGGTACCTGCTATGACTTTTAAGGATAAGTATTCAGCTAACAGCATTTTGAAAATGGTTAGGCACCCTTACCTAAGGATAACCTTAATGTTATCCTTGAAATGGTCTCATTTATGCCATGGATAGGTATAGTAGAGAGGGTCTAACTTTCGAACCGCCTTGGACTCGAGAATTTTTTTTTAGTTTTTTTTTCATAAAGTTAGACCCCCTCTTCATTTTGGTGGCATTTTCAAAAATTTAATCGACGTCCTGGCGGAGAAATGTACATGCGAAGACATCGGCAATGGATTTTTTGCACATAACTCGCTTAATTCAACTCTGAGCATAGGAAAAATGAATGTAATGAAAAATTAATCTAGCGTGTGTGAGAGAAGAGAGAAAGGAGAGGGAGCGCTAGGCTCCGCTCCCGGCTCTCGCTGCTCCGCGGCTAGATTGATTGGTTTACATATCACGTCCGCGTGCAGGCCCTAATTGAGATAGCGACATGGGGTAAGAAGATCTTGAAAGGGGACACTTAGCCCTAAAAAATGCCGGGTAGCGGAACGCGCTAACCCTAATCCTTGCCATTCTACAGGACCAAACGCGTTTGGTGACCCTGTGACCTTAATAATGGTCAAATCGAGGTCTACTGGGGCTCAAATCAAAGATAAAAAAAATTCCCGTCTGATGACGAAAAAAAATTACTCCCACCCCCTTCTTTCATGGCAAAAAACTACTTTTAAGAAGAAAAAGGGGGAGGGAAATCGGTTTTTCTGCGGGCATCTTGCCAATATAGGCGGAATCGAAAAAAAAAATACCATTTTAAAGTAGGCATTCCAAAGTATCATCTCCCATTGGTTGAGCCCGAGGCCCCAATATTAGCGAAAGTTATAGCAATTTAAATTTTAATTATGATTTCCCCTCCCCCTCCCCCTCTAATCGAGATAGCGACTTCAAAATTTCAGGCATCATTGAGGACACTGCTGTCTGTCGATGAAAAAAATAATTAAGTCCCTAAGTCGATTTTCCATGCAAAACACGCGAACACGGACGGCGGTGTATTCGCAATGCGGCGGAACCCTGAAGAAAGGGCCTTAAAATTGAAAATGCGATATCTCGAGAACCGTTTGACCGATTTGGACCAGTCAAAGTTCAAATTACGCGTCTTCGAGAGCTCTTCATTTTTCGACAGAATATTTACTATGCTCAGAGTTGAAATAAGCGAGTTATGTGCAAAAAACCCATTGCCGATGTCTTCGCATGCACATTTCTCCGCCAGGGCGTCGATTAAATTTTTGAAAATGCCACCAAAATGAAGAGGGGGGTCCAACTTTATGAAAAAAAAATTTAAAAAAATTCTCGAGTACAAGGCGGATGGAGCCTTTTTTTTGACAGACCCTCTCTATTTTTCCTAATGATAGGTAGGTTTTTAATGAGGAATAGTTACGAGGTCTTGTAGATTCAATTAAAATAAAAGGCATATCATCTGACATTACAATCAAAGAGAAAAATGTATAGTTATTTAGGAGATGTCAGAAGAAATGATATATCTATTCAATAAGGTCCAGAAGACAGACCTCTACACTAACCTATCTCACGACCTTCAACATCAAATTAAAATAATCCAGAAGTCCCGTTTCCAGATTTGCTAGGATGTAAACTAGCTAGTGATAAACCTCTTCGTGTAAGACGTGGAGATTTTTGCAAAAAGTACCTATCCTTTATTTCATCAAGCTAATGAGGCTAGTATAGATACTTATATTAAATGTTTTACAGAAAAAAATTAAGTGCATCCTTACTCACCCAACTATTTGGAATTTGACATCCTTCCAGAGTTTATAATCTCCAGGCACCTTCCTAACTCCGACGATATTTAATGACCTCCCTTGGTTGTGCTCTTGGGCTAACATCGTCCGAACGTCTGACTCAGTGCATGAAGCTGGCAGACATTGTCCCAAATTTAACTGCCTTGTCTGAAAATTGTAACAATTAAGAACTAGTAATTTAAATCAAGTTTACTAGTAATAATGACAATAAAAATGATGTAAACTTTTTACATTATTTGACTAAAAATTTAAATAAAATATTTCAAGATTATCTCACAGTAACTAATTAAAATTTGGTACCCTTCTTTTGCTAGGTATAAAAAATATGTTACCATAGCCATGATTAATACTATTCCTTATTTTTTAAATTTTGTGCAATTAACAATAAGAATTAGGTTGGTACTTATTGTTTAACGAGCTCTTCAGGGAAATTTTACTGAAACTATGTATTGCTAAAGAAATCTAGGAAGTCGATTACTTGCATTTGTTAATACCATAATTTCCAATGTCTATGAAATTTCACGCTAATGTTAATTTTCTTATAATTAAACGCAATGAGGTAGTAATTATCACAAATAGATAGACCGCCTCCTTATATCTATTAATCATGATGAAAAGTAATGAAGATATTTCTAATTACCAACAATAGAGAAGTTATTGCTAAGGATTTTAGGTTTCCGAGATAGCATATTATGCAAGTACATTATTGTATCATTTATTAATTTGCAATTAAATGTTAATGACCCATTTTTAGACCGTATTTTTTCAAGTTGATACATACATAATAATCAAAGTAGTTGGTGTTTTGGTGTTATAATACCATTCAATATATTGATTTCCTTTTAACGCAAAAAAAATTTCTTGCGAATCAATCGCATAAATAGGTAGTGTATTTTGAGGCGTTGATTCAATTATGAATAGTTTCGCAATTTTTTTAATTGGGTCCCTGAAATTTTTATGGCACTATCGTATTAGTATTCCTAAAGTTGCATCCTGGAAAATTTCATGTCTAATCCCTTTGAAAACATGCCCTACAATGAATATGGAAATTTAGCAATTTTCTATCTATAGGAGGTCACTGATAAAGTACTAATAAAAATGCCAATTTTTGCATAAGAGCATTCTAATAATTTGAATTAAAAGTTTTGCTGAGTTTGGCATATTATACAAGGGCTTAAAAAATACTACTTTTCAAATTCGAAATTCAAATGGCCGCCATTGCGAAACGACGATTTCGCTCGGATGCAATACCAGACCACTACGTTACAGATTACAATATTACAAAAATTTCAGCTCTCTAGACTCAAGACTGCCACCCAAATCGTTGTGAAATGAGTACGTTTTTGCGAATTTTGAAAGGAAAACCTTTGCAAACCACGTCACCTTATGAGTTTTTTTTTAACGAAAATTTAAAGTCCTCCATAAGTTCTACAAAAAATTCAAAATATCGTGTAAAAAAAAATTTACAACAGATGAACCTACAGGAGCATTTTGAAAGTCGAAAACTTTAAATTTGTCTAAACATGCAGGGTGAGTCATTTTTTTGTATAGTAAGACTTGTCCAGTTTATAGAATACTTGTTTTAAGTGATAAAAGTTCCCATGCACATAGGTAATATCCGGAAAAGCAAAAAAAGACTCAAGGTGTTGAAAAAAAAAATTCACTTTTCACCGCATAATTTTAGCAGTTCTCAATATTTTAATTTTATATCAAGAGGTTATTTATTATAATCTGGAACACGCAAAACGAAGAGAACCAGATGTAAAATTCATCAGTGGCGTAGACACAGGGTATGTGACCCCTATTTCGCTCAACAACTTCTACGCCCATGGACTTATATGACCTTACTTATTAGCGTTGGATTCCCTGGAGATTTCTTACAAAAAAAAGTATACCCATGAATATTCGAAATTCGTCATAATTTTTGAGTAAATCGATTCTAGACTTTATCTTATGGCATAAATAAGCTCTTTTTTTGATATTATTTGTCATTTTTGGAAAAAAAAATAATAATAAACAAAAAATTGTATAGCTAACTAAATTGTATAAGGAAGTTTAGACTCAATTTACTCTAAAACTATGGGCAATTTTGAATATTTATACGTATACCTTTTTTGTAAGCAATCACTAGGAAATCCAACGCTGATAAGTAAAATCTTGTAAGTCCATGGGTGTAGAAGTTGTTGAGCGTAGATACAGGGTATATGACCAGCCAGTATCTATGCTGTTATTGATTTTTTTTACTGTGTTTTTATTTGTTTTGTGTGCTCTAAATTATAATAAATAACCTGTTGGAAAATATTGAGAAATGCCCAAGTTATGAGACGAAAAGGGAAAATTTTTTTAACACCCTGTATCGTTTTTTTTTGTTTATGACATTTTAGTTTCAAAATGACATTCTTTTAGGCACAAGTGCCTAAGCATGACATACTTTTACGCACTTGTTCTTAAAAGGGACATAAATGACAATTTGAAGCAAGTTTTTATGAAGGATCGAGAAACTTCCACTTTGACAATAAGAAACACCAATCTCTAGAGTTCACAAATTTATATTTCTTGACGATTTAGAATTCATAAATTGTTATTTCTTTGCGATTTAACAAAAATTAGAAACTAGTGCAGAAGGAGTTCACTTGACAATTTTTGTCCATGCTTAGAACACCCCCCATGTTGCAGCTTGTATCATAAAAATAGTAGTTTTTTATTTAAGTGCAAAATGGGAGGGTTCTAAGCACTGACAAAAATTGTCAAACTGCGCCGAAGGCCCAGTTTGATAATAGTCAAGTGCACTCCTTTTGCGCTCCTTTTAGAACGTGTGTCACACAAGGTGTATTTGTAAATCGCCAAGAAACAACAATTTATGAATTCTAAGCCGTCAAGAAATATAAGTTTGTGAACTCTAGAGATTGATATTTTATATTGTCAAAGTGTCATAAATTATATCATAAATCTTCATCAAAACTTGCTTTTATTTGTGATTTATGTCACTTTTACGCCATGGTGCTTAAAAGGCGTACATAAAAGTGCATGTTTTACGCACTCAGTACCTAAAAGAATGTCATTACGAAACAAACATTACAATCAATAAGGCAACTTTATGAAACGATTTACCAAAAACTCTTATTTACTGTTCTTTAAATTGGCTTACTAAAATTTTTCAGAATCATATAATATTTAGCGAAGTTGTTCGGTGAGATAATTTCAGTTCAATTCATTTGTAGGCGTGCCATAAAATGGATATGTAAATTTTGAAATTTTCCGATACTGGCCAACTAATTTAAAAAATCAAAAATTTTTGCACTACCTACTTTGAAATTAAAAAAAAAGTTTTTCTAAACCTTTTAATTTAGCTTCGAATTATTTTCCCATCGTGCATATACCTAAAGGAGTTTAAAACTCCGAACGTTTTTGCTCAAATGCAATACCAGACTACTTCTTGTGGATATCTTACTCCCACAAAACTTTCATTCCCCTATTGATTGAAAACTGCGGCCTCAAATGATGGTGCCACAAAAGCGGTTTTTTCGAACTTTGAAGGGACATCTGTAGAAGTACGCGACTTTAGGAAACTTTCCAACGGAAATTTGAAAGTCCTTCATAAGTTCTACAAGATTGCAAAAATTCGTGCAAATAAATTCTTGAAAAATAAGAAATTTAAAATTTAAGAGAAATAAACATCTTTTAAATATATTGTATATCTCTTTCATGAAAATTTGTTATTTTTGTTAGATACCTCATGTTGTTTAGAGAAAAAAAGTCATCTTACGTTTTTGTTGTAGGACGCACTGTTTTCAAGATATTCCACAATGTTGGCACTCGTGCAAGCTTTTTGTAATGTAACACCCTTCAATAACGATCACAAAAATGATTAATTTCTGGAAAAACTCAATAGCATTGATTTTTAGGATATTTTACTTCGTACGGGCTCCTACATTGTGAAGTACCTATCTCGGAAACAGCGCGTCCTACGACAAAAACGTAAGATGACTTTTCTTCTCTAAACAACATGAGGTATCTAACAAAAATAACAAATTTTCATTAAAGTCAGTGGCGTGCAAATTATTTATTAAAAAAGGTAAAAACAAGCCCAGATCTCTGCCACTAGATTGATGAATTCTTCATTGGGAGTATCACTAATGTTCAAAATTTCAAATTATTCCAATCAGCCAGTTTTTATATATTTAAAAAATACGATTTTTTTCTTAAGACTTTAACACCCTGTATTTGCTTAAGAAAGCATTTCCCGAATAAAGTTCATAGAGCTCATATTATTTTTCGATTCTCTATCGTTTCCTAGAGTTAAGAAGGTAAAACCTGAATCACCCTGTATATTGAGAAGTAAAGATTAATTGGTCGCAAGTTTGCCAATTCTCGTAAGTTCTTGTGTAAATTTTTTTTGTAATCATTCCTAACCTGAGGATATCTTTTATATTTTTTTCATTTTCTTCATAAAGACATACATTATACATTTAATACCGGGTTTTTGTTGTGCCTAATAACACACTATAAACTAGACTGATTCTTGTCGCTAGATTTTCTCTAAACTGTCGGTTTTTACATTTTTTATGACTTCTTGAATTTATTATAAAGGTGAGTCTTCAATGGCGCATTTCCTCAATGGTTGTGCAGCACAGGAAAAATAGTAAAAAAATATATCTTGTAAATTGACCGAGATGTGAAGAGGTAAAGTTAAGAGCTCAACTTCTGTAATATTGACAGTTTTAAGGAATTTGTTTGCTTAAAATAGAGACTATGGCCTCTTCCTTCAAATATCGTATAGATTTTTTTTTCAAAAACGCAGTCCAAATTTATATGAATGAAATTAACTTCAGGTTTTTTTAATGGTGGAATACCAGAAAATTAATTTCGTTCCATATAAATTTAAACCGCGCTTTTGAAAGAGAATATTTTTTTAGTATTTTTCCTGTGCTGTGCTAATTGCGTCCTACAATGTGCCGTTGAGGAAACGAGTCATTATGGACTCACCATAGATAGACGAGACCAGACGAGACGACACCAGACGAGACGAGACGAGACGAGACGAGCCCCAAGTCTCGTCTAGTCTCTCTCGCGGCAGCACTATCGACGACGACGAGCCCTAACCTCACGATGAAATAGTGCAACAGAATTATAAGTTTTCTTAGAATGCTGTGAAAAATACATCCACGAAATATGGCTTGAATTTAGTGGTCACAATTATTTATTTTAAATCTATCCCGTATAATTTTACAGATTTTTTAAAATTTTATTAGATACAGGGTGAATTATAAAAAACGCCTAAAGCGATAACTCCGTTAATTTTGAAGATATGACAAAACTTTTTTATACAAAGTGGCGCCGTTTATCATCATCTATATATGTTGAGATAAACGCTCGATCAACACAACTTCCTGTTTAACCGGAAGTAACATCAACTTCGGGTTTTTAAATAAAACACCCTGTAAAACTTTATATTTTTTAAATCTCTGAAGAAATCTAATACAGGTGGTTTTCACCATTGGAATTTAGATTGAGCGGTTTATGAGTTATAAACAAGTGAAGATCGAAAATTTTCAACTTCAAAGCACCGTAGAACTAGAACGTCTCAAGATATCTAAAAACGGTTTACATGTCCCTATCTTAACTTTTCACATAGTATCCTACTATGTGGTTTAAATTTTAATACAGGGTGATTAATATTATCAGATTTTTCATCACCCTGTATTAAAATTTAAACCACATAGTAGGATACTATGTGAAAAGTTAAGATAGGGACATGTAAACCGTTTTTAGATATCTTGAGACGTTCTAGTTCTACGGTGCTTTGAAGTTGAAAATTTTCGATCTTCACTTGTTTATAACTCATAAACCGCTCAATCTAAATTCCAATGGTGAAAACCACCTGTATTAGATTTCTTCAGACATTTAAAAAATATAAAGTTTTACAGGGTGTTCTATTTAAAAACCCGAAGTTGATGTTACTTCCGGTTAAACAGGAAGTTGTGTTGATCGAGCGTTTATCTCAACATATAGATGATGATAAACGGCGCCACTTTGTATAAAAAAGTTTTCTCATATCTTCAAAATTAACGGAGTTATCGCTTGGGGCGTTTTTTATAATTCACCCTGTATAATAATCTTTATAATAAATAACATACAAATGGTTTTAAAAGACAAACACAAAATATCCTATAGTCTTTGGACTATAAAGACTGGCATTGGAATCAATACAGTGACTGTGAAAACATATTAGCGACTAACGCCCTAATGTTTAGTTGGGAAGGGTTCTAAAAAGGGGTCCAAGAACCACATTGAGCCCTGTAAGTGGCTAAAATGTCATACTCCTTAATACTTGGTCAAATATTCAAGATAAAAATCAAGATCAAAGTTATATTTTGGCTATACAAGATCCTTTAAACTTTTCTGGAGCCCAACAAAGGGTTCTTGGGTCCTAAAAGGGAGGTATCGCATATTCGGACGCAAAATTCTCCTCTGAATCCAAACCCAAATAAAACAGTATGGTTTGAATTTAAAACTTCAAAGTTGGTCCAAATGGGACCGTTTTAGGGCTTTCGTCGGCTCCAGAATCTGATACTACCATTCGAACATTGTCAAGAGAAGTATAACTAAGGTGTCTTGGGAATCGGCTATCATCAAACAGAGATTGTTCTTGTTTGGTTTTGAAAACCAAGAACTTGGTAGAATATAACAAAAAAAATACACTAAAAGAGGTAACTTTGACTTCCAGTCTTCTTCCGATATTTTGCTGTCGAAGCCTAGATCTGATCAGCTGATCCCAGTTCTTTATACCGATCAATTTTGACATTATAACGAGGATAACCTCTAATTTCCACCGTTTGAGTCAGTTTGCTAATCTTGGTTGGTCACTGAGGTCTGAGGTTATCCACCTCATGCTCTTGGTTCTGCGCGCAATCAAAAAATTCGGTACAGGAAAAAAATCTAATTGGGATTATTCTGAGTTTATATATTTTTAATAACTACAATTTCTTTTTGCATTTGCATTATTCAGTAGGTACATTTTGATAATCTTTTACTTTTGAGTGATTAAGAATTAAATATGGCTGCAAAACGGTGAACCAGTTTTAAAAATATCTAATAAACTGATGAAACTTCCTCATCCACATAACAGTTATCTCACGATTTTAGAAAGTAGGTCACTAAGTCAAATGTTTGTACGTTTAAGAAATAGCTGAGGCTGTGAGATTGGTATTTATTTAATAATGAATTCGCGTAATTTGTTATCTGACCAGTTATGCTTTTCCGGCTTTATCTCTTAGAAATAGAAAGTTTTAGGTAGGTAGTAGGTGGATGCAATAATGTAATATTGCTTTCATCGACCCTCCTTTTTTTATCTAATCATAACTATAATTCTCTTCTGCCTGTGTGATTGAAAAATACTTTAGAACTTAATAATAAGTACTAATAACAAAGTGCTCGTATATTCACAGCAATAATTTTATTTAAGTATGTACAGTTACAAGATATTTGTGAACATAGGTAAGGGATGTCCTAAAATGCAAACGTACTACCTAGCAAGTTTAACCAGGACAAAAAAATAAGCAATAATCCTGAACATCTCAATGAATAAACTTGACCTCTATAATTTAGATATACCAGGGATAGCTGGGATATGTGCGCAAGTATCCTGAAGAACTTCTTTTTCGGTACAGTGGGATCTTTAGTTTTTTCATTCAAGTTTTTTTTTTGTAAACCTTAAAGGAAACTTTCGTAGGTGATAAAGAGATAGAATCGGATTATCCAAAACACCTTCAGGCGACTTCTTACCAAAACCAAAACTCCCTCACGTATTCGAATTTGACCTGACTTGACCTAAGTCGCCTAGACAAAATATTAATGTAAATTTACATACTTACCACTGGTGTCAATTTTTCATTAATATTGATCCTGATTTTGGTTACTGTAAATCTGACAGGAAATGGAGGTACTTCATCGTTGGCATATGTGTTGGTTAGCTCGTTACATAGAGGTTTTGAGCCCACCCAGTAGTCGTTTCCAAAAAAGAACTGACCAACATATCGTCCAGATGCATCGAACACTGCAAAAAACAAAACAAGTCACATGTTTTCTGATCATTAACCTTTGAGAGCCTAGGTTTCTGACAAACCGCACACATCAACCCTTCAAAACAAATTTGCAATAGCAAATTAAACTGTGTTAGACGCACTTATCTTTAGTTCATGCGACTAACCAATTATCACTTGAATAATATTGTCTGTTTCGTCTGGAGCTATGAGGTGTCGTAGTTGTTTTTAGAACTGTTTACAATTTAAATTTCGAGAACTTGTTTTGAAGCAAAGACGAGATAAGTAACTTGGGGCATGCAACAGATAATTGATTATTGAATAGTTGCACCTACGTTTTCAAGTGGACAGGAGTTCCTAATTGTACCTCTTTCAATAACTTATAAAAATTATTTGTTGCTTTTTAGGTCTTGTATCAATATGGGGAACTGTCCCTACACTTTTTTGTATTCCTAGTCAATACTCAATTCTGGTAATTTGGCTTCGAGAACTAACTCATGCAGACAGACACTTTTGTAGAGAAACAAACAGCCTTATAAACGAATACAAACAACCAAGCCGAGCTGGGATTCGAACCACACACGTTTGACAGTGTCAACGGCTGCGTCAGTGACTTTAACCGCTGCGCCACCGCCCGCGCCCATAGTCAATAATCATTTAGATAATTAATAGTCCTAGCAAACCGTTCTCACAAGACGTTATACACCAAAGGCTCAAAAATGACCATCCTTGGACTACTTCTCACATGTTTTGAGCTCAGCTCCTAAACACACTCTAAGATTACTTGACTCCATCCAGAAAGGAGCCGCCCACTTAATCATGGAACCGAATATGACAAAAAATTTAGATTAGTCTTGAATATTGAAGAAAAGTAGCTGGCCTAAACCGTTTTCACAGATTTCTATGGGAAAAGTTTAAAAGACATGGCCCGTTTGATCCTATCAAAAGCAAGGCATAAATACACGCCAAGCTGCAATAGTTAATCCATATCAGGTTTATAGGTCATTACTCCTCATACAACCTTATTGCAAACTTCTTTCATCATGTATAGAACCGCATCACTTTGGAAGAGCATTCCAAGGCGAGTCTTTCCTGAGGAATACAATCTGCACCGATTCAAATTCAAGTTCAGTAATTATTTTCGTTCATGCACCGCTCCTGGCGCCTCATAGGGATCCCCCTTCAGAGCATGTGCATCTTCAATAATAATAAAAAAAACTATGAGCTTTGTCATAGAGATTATGTACAAGACGTTAACGTTGACACAGACGTTTCTAAATACACGGTATGATAAAACTCTATTGAATGAAGTTGCGATAGAGAGGGCACACTGATTAACATCAGTAGATGACCAATGTTAAAAAAAAATCTATCCCCATACCATTATCAATCTAATCACACCTAAAATATAAATAATAAAGAAAACAGGACCAAGAAGTGAGCCCTCTGGTACACCCTTAGCTGTTTGATTGATTCAACCAGGAGGTACGTGAACGATGTTTTACAGGGTTAGAAACTAATGAAAAAATATTAAGGCAAAATACCAAAATATTTAAACAAGGAAACAGTGCACGTACAGAAATCGGTGAAAAGAGGATATTTGTTAAGAATATGGTCAAGTCAGGTCATGGTCAGGTCTCAGATCGAAAAATCAGGATTTATTTTAATATGGTCACAGAATAAAATTCATCATATAAATAGTTAGAGAGACGAACACATCCATCAAGACGAGACTGGGATTTTTGACAGGTGCTCAGTAACCACCAGCTCCGAAAAATGAGAATCGACGAATTAAACAAATATTTAGAAGATTATATTAGTTCGCATCGTAGTAGAAATGTTTCTTTGATTTCTTGGTACATTTCTTGGATTGTTTCTTTGGTCCACAATTTTTGCTGTTAAGAAGTTTGTGCATTGCCATTGATTTTCACAAATCCTTGGATGGTTCTCTTCGAAAAGAGATCTCGTATATATTTTTCATGAAGCACAACAACTTAACCCGTTATATTCTGGTTCCAAACCCAGGCATCAAACAAATTTATCCGGAATGAAGATTATGTTCAGAAAAGAATAAATACTACGACTTTTGGTCTCCTTTGTGTACCATTGCATTATTATCAATGGTATTCAGAATTAATAACAAAAAGTACTCTTAGAACACACCATACAGCAATGCCAAAACAATGGAGTTTTGTTGAAAAGCACCACGCATTCTTACCCAGAGACTATGCTTGATCCTCAGAGGCAGTCTTGCATTTGGACACATATCTGAAGCCTGGACCCTCATCAGAGTAATTATTTATCATCCAAACCATGGAAAACAGGACAGAAAGGGGTTAAATCTGTAAGACCAATAAATCTCATACACTTTTTACTGAAGACTTTAGAAAAACTGCTATACAGGAACATAAGGGATAATTTCTTGGAAAATCGATCACTTTATCAAGACCAACATACATATAGAATAGTAAAATCAATGAAATCAGCTTACTCGCATTGGTGGGAAAGGCTGAATACGCCATAAAACACAAAGAAGTAATATCATGGGCTTTTTTGGAGATAGAAGGTACGTGTGATAACACAACTTTAGAATCAATTTCAAAAGCATTGCGGAGTTGATGAATCACTGCAACAATGCGCAGGTGGATGAAAAACAAATTGGTATACAGGGTGGGCCACGGTATACGAAACGGAAGATTATGGCCGTGTCTCTGGATTTTAGGATCTTTTTATTTTTGGAGTGGATAGAGACCCGGCAGAGGTACGTTTTAAAATTATATTCATAATGTACAGGATGTCCCAAAAGCATGAAACATACAAAGTTATGTTTTTTTAAATGGAATGCTCCTATGTTATTGCATTTTTAGGTTGTCTGAAAAAAGGAAATAAGATTGGCTTTTACAGTTGGTGTTTAAATTCAGAAGTTTTTGAGTTATAAACAAGTGAAAATCGTCATTTTTCAAGTTCATGGCCCTGTACAACGAAAACGGCTGAAGATAGAGAAAAACGGTTTACATGTCCCTATTTTAACTTTTCATGTACTATCCTACGATGTAGATGAAATGTTTATACAGGGTGATAAAAAATTTGAAAAATTCTGAGATTTCTCCACGCGTCGCCAAATAAAAAAATCAAAGAAAGCACAAATGTTTCTATACCATAGGATAGTACATGAAAAGTTAAAATAGGGACATGTAAGCCGTTTTTCTCTATCTTGAACCGCTTTCGTTGTACAGGGCCTTGAACTTGAAAAATGACGATTTTCATTTGTTTATAACTCAAAAACTTCTGAATTTAAACACCAACTGTAAAAGCCAATCTTATTTCCTTTTTTCAGACAACCTAAAAATGCAATAACATAGGAGCATTCCATTTAAAAAAACATAACTTTGATATGTTTTATGCTTTTGGGACATCCTGTACATTATGAATATAATTTTAAAATGTACCTCTGCCGGTGGCCCACCCTGTATACGTTTCTCTTGAAAATTTCCGCTCAAAAACTTACACCAATCCACCCATTAATAAATATAGTTTAATTTAACATAATATGGGACTCCACTCTCTGGAGCATTAAGTCATATAAAGCGACTGAATTAGATATAATTTAATGCGCTTCAAGCAACTTTTCAATTTTTTTATTCTTCCCTCAAGCTGTGTCCAAATTATCATATCATCGATGTTTTAGCACTTAAAGCTTAGGTACAGGTAACTAAGAATTATTGTAAAAAGAGACTTGTTCTTTTATATGGAAGTATTATGAGGTCGTAATCAATGCTAAGGAATAACATATCAGTTGACGTAATCAAGCAAAGAAGAGCTTTTACTACTCGATTGTTTAACACTAATCATAATCATTGTAAAGAATTCGGTATCGTTGAATATCTCCTTGTCATCCTTGGTAATGGTAATGATCATGACATTGTTTCTTCAATTTTATATTGCACATCAAAAATACACTCTCCTACAAAGCAATGCTATTATTTAATGAGTAACAATAAAAACCTCTTATTATCAAGGTCGTTTCCGGATTACTAAGCACAACATCCTAAAGTTGTTAAGACATAAATAAACAAGAAATCCCACTTACTTTTAACAGCCCAAGTAGTTGAATTCTTCAGCTCCTTGACATACGTAATAACATGTCCTCTGCATTCCTCACTGACTTGCCTTACATTTGAACTACCCCATCGAAAGTGATCATAAAGCAACGATAGCCACTTCATTTCCGGAAAACTCACTCTGAATTCCCCGTCATCGGCCATACTCTCAACACTTTGAGACGAATCGATCGGGAATTGTATCCCATTGGAAAGGTAACTGATATCGGAAGAATTATATGATGAGTACTCCAGAGCTAACCCCAATCTGGTCCAAATAATAAGGACCACTATTGAATAATAGCACACTAGATTTTCTATTTTCGTCATTTTAAATCGCACAATTTTTTTAATTTCTTCGAAGCCACGCACAATTATTTAATTGATTTTTATACAAAAAAAGATGATTATGTATCAAATAGCGGCAACATTTTGTTTCCACTAGTTTTTTTTTTCCACTAGCCAGATAGAGCAGTATCGGCAATATCAGGAGGAATTAGCTAAGGATAGCGGAGAAATGTGAAACGGCAGCGACAAGCTTCACTTTCGGTTTCATTGGAACAAACTGAAGTCGATCGAAGAATCATATCACTACTCCTCAGGCCGGTTATGCATGCATGCGGAGAAAGGAGCAGTCGAGGCTGTTGCCCAAATCTTTCTCAATTATTTAGCATCCTTATACAGTTCCTCGACGTCTTCATTATGTAATCGACTTTATTGTCCCGTTCTGGTAAACTTACCAGGCCACTGCTGAAGACAATGCAATTATCTTATTAGCGCTGATAATAACTATTTATGTCATAGCAGGTTCTTAGTATGTGGGTACAAACAGGTGAAGAAATTCATTAATCACGTCATCATTGACGAAATAAACTGGGATAAATTGTTTCGTGCTACTCTCTCTTAAGAAGAAGAATTTAGGTTCGATCAGGTCATATTATGAAAATAAAGAATGGGTAATTGAAAACAAATTTCAGGTCAGTGCTTGTCAGTGTACCATGAATTCTAGAGTGAGATTTAATGTATTTATTGGTAAATCTGGAAAATTCTAGTTGGGTAAAAAATGTTTAAATTTATGGTCTAATGTTAACCTATTATTCTTGAGGAGGTTCCCTCAATTATTCGTCCTATTATTCCTATTTTTCTATATATACGCCAACAAATATCTTAAACTTTTAGGAACTTCCTATCCAACAGCCACAGATCATCTAAAGTAGCAGCCAATGGGAAAACCTCCTATCCGTTTGTATTGGAGAACGGTGTACCCCAAGGTTTAGTTCTAAGTGCCATCTTATTTATAGTGACAAGAAAAAATTATGTATGTTCGTCTGTAAGACCACTGGTAAGGCATGCCGTCTATGATGACGATCTCGTCCTTTTCTGATCAAGAAAAGTCTCAGCAGCCACATGCACCTACTTCATTACTCTGTAAACGAGCTATCTCAGTGGGTGCACAGAACAAATTTCAAATTTTCTTTCATAAAGTAAAAAGTTATAAAACTCAGCAGAAGGAGAAACAACCAAACCCAAACAGCACACGCAACGGCATAACCCTACAAGTCACAAAACAATACAAGCTATTTGGAGTAACTTCGACAGCAGATACCTAAACATGGAGGATACCTAAACATATTCACAACATGAAAGGAAACTGTCTTAGTCGGCTTAACATCCTAAAAGCAAACCTTCAATGGATGAAAAGGACGGCCTCAAAGTATATAGAGCCTTAATACGCACTCATCTAACGGTTCTCAAGATCCCGAATGTAGTACACAACACCTCACTTCGCATCTGAGATCATGAACTTAATCTTCATCTACGCCGTGATTGACTATTCTAACTCAGCCAGAGTGCCAGCCAATCTTTCGTATCCTTGCCTCACCTCAGGATTTGCACGCCAGTTCTTCCAGACCGCAATACTCAAACCCAAAAAATCTAAAACCCTTAATGAGAGACAGCAACCTTGCAGAAACCACTCATTGCCCTGTGTCGTCCGTGCCATCATGGCTCAAAATCCTCCCGGCCCTAAACATTCCACTGAGCAGCTACGGGAAACATGAAACCTCCAGCGTAATCCTAAGGCAAGCCTTATTGAAACTGACCCGCTCCGAACAGTTTAGAAAAATTATATACATTCAGGCCTCAAAATTTGAAACCACTGTCAGCTACGCTGTCACCACGGCTGTAGCCACCATATCAAACCATCGACTCGACAAGCACTGCATCATACACACTGAAGAATTAGACGGACTACTTCGTGCTGCAAAAACGTTAACCAATGCTGATAACAGAGTTGCTTTATGTACAGACTCACTTGCAGCTATCCAGACAATATAAAACATGCGTCCACACAAAACCCATTGATCCAAGCCAATAGAGAGGTGTGCCACCTACTCGTCACACAAGGTACCCACATTTATATCGTCTAGGTTTTATCACACGTAGTATGACCGAGAACAAGAGAGCAGACTCTGTGGCTAAAACTGCCTTAGATTCCGACTTACATTTAAAAATTTGAAAGTTCACAAAGATCTCACAAATCATCTAAGAGAATCTTCACTAAATGGCAAAATAAATGGAGCCAAACTAATGCCATGTTGTATATTATCCAACCAAAGATAGCCTCGGGCAAACACTGCCCCCCATGCCAAGTCGACACCAAACAATAAAAGAATCGGCCACACCAGAGCAAATCATGCCCATCTGATAGAATCTCAACAGATCTGTGATCAGTGTTACAGCGGCCGTCGTCTTACACTTAAACACATTCTGGCAGAATGACAACAGCATGACCAAGGTCGCCAACATCACAAAATGACAGGAGACCCTTAAGAAGGATCTCAGCCTATCCAACAACTTGGGTTGTTTAGCTTCTTAAAAGACATCAAAGCGTACAACAACCTTTAATCTCCTACAAAATATAAATCATTGCCTTACTGGAACAACAAACTACTGTACCTGTATCACCTTCAATATTTGTAGTGTACCAACGACCTGCAGCGGTAACCTCGCATACATCTATAGTGATAGAAGCGTTCGTCATCTGTTTCACATGTAGAACAATTCTGGTCCTCGTCTACTTCCATAACTTTCGTAAATCTGCTGAGGCTGTTGTCACCGTTGAGGACTTCAGTACTTCAGAACCCTTCAGTATTATAGTATAGTTACGCCGGTTCAGTTTATTTATGTTGACGGAACCGTTCCTATCCAGGTGTTTTGCCTCCCAATAGTTCTTGGGACATTTTTGGGTCATTCCTTGAATTACCTGAGGAGTCTTTTTGTCACGCCTAGTAGAACCACTCCTATTTTTTGAACTTAACCATTTAAATCCTGTACAGGTACATATAACCGGAGCATTATATCGGGTTCAAGTCACCAGATATTTTTGGCAACAAGAATAAATGGAACAACTTAACGGAAAAAAAACTTCTGACCTTTATAAAAAATTACGGGGAGGTTTCGGTAATTTCCACTGCAGTAAGCGAATGTCGAAAATAGTTTTTAGTGGCCTAGTCATTTGGGGTAAAAACTCCATTACATAAATGACAATACCAAAAAAATTGTGATCCCAAAACATAATGCTGCGCGAAGTTTTATTCCTAAGAGTTCCCTTTGTCGCGGTGGTCAAGGATAACCGCGACCTGGACTTATTTTTGTTTAAAACAGTTGGTCAGTGCAGTTATCACATATCACATAGTATTTAGAACAAATAATGACGTTTTGTACTCGTTGCTGTGTAGTAGAACGGTGGTGTCAGTTCGCTCATTAAATTTCATGGCTCATTAAATTAAATAGCGGGTTGCGTGTGCAATGCCAGGGTTCTCCTTGGCCATGTCGATTCTTTAAAGGGGAGCTCAAAAGGCGGTACGCTGAAACCCCTTTTGCTGATGATTTTGCAATCATTAAAGAAATAAATCTCCAAAATCGGCGGAAACATTTTTTCAATATGTATTAGCCTTTGTTTTTGCCCAAGCAATGATTGAATGAATAATTTATTCAATAACGCATATATTATTATTTACTGTGTATGTAGAAAGCACGATGATAACAATTCCAAATATGTGCATAATTAATACATACGTCGATCGTCGTTCTTACATAATCGTCAGTTTCACATCCGCAGCTTTGACAACTTGTCTGGTGCCATTCAGGGCACGAATAAAGGCAAATTTTATAAACGAACAGTAATAAAATCAAAATAAAAACCTTTGAACTTTTTGATTTTTTTCGAATTTAATTATTCTAAATGTTTTTAGTTTATGGTTTATGTAACAGTAAGAGAGTTCAAATATTATTCAGTGGTATACAAGCAACCTACTTCTTGTCGAGTAGTAAGATAATTACTCATCAAAGAGTCATACGATGTATTTAATGGGAGTATAAAATTGCTTCATCTATTTCTTGTAAACGTATGGTGTATGACTTATTATTATTGGTTCAATGCGGCTATGAAATTTATAATTAGGATTGTTATATGTTATATAAGTCTTTCTCTCTTGCTAAATACGGATAAAAATGTTTAAGTCACTATTTCGATTTCATTAATATAAAGATAACGACATAAACTACGACGTACCTACTAAGCTCTAATAATTAGTCAATTTCTCTGTATCGAGATTGTAATGTTGAAAAACGGCATAATACATTGTGATACCCCCAATTGATTATTTCTGGCCATCAGTATTTGAGAAAAAATACATCAGTCAAACAATGCTTGGTTTGGAGTAGGGCATCGTTTGAACCCAAAAATCACCCCCACCTCATCCCATCGCGAGGTGGGAATTATGATTTTGTGTGAAATAATATTGAATTATTGCCTGGAACATTTTTTAAGCCATACCTTCCTCAGCCTCAAAAATTCTGGTCAAAATTAGTGATTTTATTTTATTGTTTAATTTATTAATAAATTATTTAATTGTGTTTTGACAGCTGAATGTTACCTAAATGGATCACTCGATTTTGATTTGCCTTTTTGGAGGTGAGGGAGGCATCGGTAAAAAAAATGTTTCAGGCAATAGTTTGATATTGTTTCACACAAAATGCTGATCCTCAATAAGAAATTACAGTTCTTATTCAAAATTTGAGAGTCGCTCCCACCCCCTCGCGTTGTGGTGGAGTGAGGAGTTGATTTTTGTGATCACACGATCCCCCCCTCCAAACCAAACATTGTTTGACTGAATTTTTTTCTTATACACTGATGGCCAGAAATAATAATCAACTGGGGGGAGGGATTAAAATGGATAACCCCCAAATGGATATGATACGCGATATTGGAAAACCAAATTTAAGGGACATATTCGCACTTTTTAGTTGAAAATTATGCAAATCGTAGAGTAGATTCATCAATTAATTTTTTTAGGCAGAATCGCGCGACTTAATGAAATGGATCGCACCTAGGTAGGATGATAAGGGAAATATTTCCTCCGCCTCATTAAATCAGCCCCAAATCGAAAAAGCAAACAGACGGCGTGATGAAAGAAAAGAAGAGCTGACCTACATACAAGAACGGTCGGAAAGATACAGACCGGGTGAAATCAGAATTAAACAATAAACCTTTGCAAAGACAAAAGTAACTCATTAGTTATTACACCTACGAGAATGAAAAGTTCACCAATCGATAGGGCGAATTAATAAACCCCAATAGCCGAAAATTCGCTGCGGTCCTGGAAAAGCCAGTAGTGGAAAACGCGAAGTGAAAGTTGAGTCGGTGTAATTATAATAACTAGACACAATGAAAAGTACCTAAACGCGTCGACCGATTTGAAGGAAAATTTAGTTAGTGCAGGTGCAGGACAAATCAGTAAGGTAGCCGCGAGGTCAACTCGCCAAATCTCAAGACAAATGAGATACGATTAAGGACTAAATCACGGCATGAGAGCAGTGTCAATAAGGTTCATTATTGCGCGGTGTTTAGAAATCGGGCGACTGCTTCTATAAAAGCAGAGGTCCTACCGGAGCTCGAGGCAGATGAGATCAGCTTTCGAGCAGGTCAAGTCTGACTCCATAACCCTTTGGACGTAAACCCGACGAGAAGGCGTCTTAGCGAACTCTCGGTCGCCCAATCCTTATCAAAACTCTACCCTGGACGTAAAACCGACGAGAACGCGTCTTAGCGAACTTTCGGTCGCCCAATCCTTATCCAAACCAAACCCTTTGGACATAAACCCGACGAGAAGGCGTCTTAGCGAACTCTCGGTCGCCCAATCCTTATCTAAACCAAACCCTTTGGACGTAAACCCGACGAGAAGGCGTCATAGCGAACTCTCGGTCGCCCAATTCTTATCTAAACTTTACCCATATAAATTTGCATCTCTCCTCTAAACAACTCAAACTTCGCAGTTGGCAAACTCTCTTCACAACAAAATCCACATCGATAAATAATTAGACAGATTCGCCCAATCCATGAGAGCAGGTCCCATTTTAAATCAGACACAATAATCAACTAGGTATTAGGCGGCACCACAATAGGTACCTACGCAATTACGTCAATAATTAGAAATAAACCAAGTTAGGCAGGAAACAGGAATAAATAATTACATATTCACGTATAGGAAATCGAGATAGAGCTAGGAGCGAAAATAGACCCAGGTCAGGAATTAAAATGTAAACAAAACGGCCCATGATTCAATCATCCTATTCTTCGAAGAGTCCGAGTTTATTTAGCGCAAATGTTAGGCAGGAAGTAGTCCCTTTAAAGTATACGACATGCTAGAAAACGAAAGTGAAAGGAATTTCTTGCCATTATATGACACCATAAATAAAGATCACATAGCAGAGCACCCCCGGTTAGCACAGGTCTAGATGGAACAAGGCAGCGTTGTCAGATGTAGCATCGGCTATTTCGCAAACATTATCAGGAAATACTAATTCCATTACAAGACACAATTAGGAGTTAGAGTAGGTAATCGATTAACCCCCGGGGGAGGCATTCACCTCGATGTCCAGGTGAAGACCTCCGTTGTACCGGAAAGTGGAAATCATAGATCGCAACAGGGCAAAAGCACCCTCAGAGTAGGACAGCGTAACAGAAGCCAAAGCAAGGTTGTCAGGTGTAATAACCGCCCTCACATATCAGGAAATCCAATAACCAAAATAAAGTTAGTATCATGATAGGCAATTCAAAAATAAAGACCCAAAACACCTCAAATTAATCTCGAGTATGGGAAAGCCAAGAAAGAAAGTCAAGAAACCAAAGTATCATTATAAGATCGTTTTTCCGAAGCTCTTCTATTCGAACAGAGACAAAATTGTCCTGTGAAATCAACCCAGGTATTCAGTAAAATCTTCACATTCACAGTTGATCAAAGCGACAATATAAAAACTCAAATGACCAATCAAATAACTCATTGCCTCGAGAGGCAAGATAAAACAAACAGGTTGCAACCAATAGAATAACAATCAGTACTGTCAACAGGTATATAGGGCAAGACTGGGTAGCACGGCGGGGGCGATTGCTGGTCTCGTTACAATTGTATTCCCGAAACCAAGCCGGCACCAGTCGGTACCAATTACAAATTCCAGCATTTTTATCAGTACTGACTAGTTAGGGGTAGAAACCAGGAACACGGTGGAATCGATGGTTGGTCTCGATGTCCGCAAATATGCCGGTTCCAGGAGGTACCAAACTAAAAATTCCAACATTTCAATTCTTCGCCAGGTAGCCCACAGGGGCAAAAAGGTAATCAAAAGGTTAAACCAAAGCAAACAAACAAGGTTTACCAAATAACAATAATATGAGTTATCAAGCAGGTCACGAGTAAAAATAAACGGAGGCGAAATAATTCCCTCTCCCAGTAAAAATAAACGGAGGCGAAACAATTCCCTCTCCCAGGTAAATCAACTGTGAAAATAAAATCATTGAATAAAAGAGAATCGGAAAGGACGATTTCATAAAGATACTAACTCAACATTCAAGAGAAATGGCAACCCCGTACTAGAATCCAATCGCTAGGTAAAAACCAACTTAAACGGCCCGAGTCTCCATCCCCGAGAAAAAGAACCGCTATTATAGCTAGGCAACCAATATGCCAACAGCCTTCCAGGCGCGATATTTAACTCACGTTAGACTTACAGGCGACGCAGCTAGACATACAGGGTGATTCTCCCGGTTGGAAATTGAGTAGCAAATCATTCAGACATTCCCGCAATATACCGGGTCGTCTGAAAACAACATGGTTGTATTCTTTAATTAATTCAAGCAGTTGCTTGAAGTGAGATCAAAGAAACTAGAAAAAGGAAATTAGGCAAAGAAAATCGTCGAATAGGTAATGAGTCAGACATTTCCGCAATATCCCGGATCGTCTGAAACCCAAAGTGGTTGTATTCTTTAATTAATTCAAGCCGTTGCTTGAAGTGAAGTCAAAGAAACTATAAAAAGGAAATTAGGCAAGGAAAATCGTTGAATAGGTAATACACGGACATTTCCGCATATACCGGATAGTCTGTAACCGAAATAAAAGCGAAACGAAATAATAAGACATTCCCGCATATACCGGGTAGTCTGTAATCGAAACAAAAACCAAAAGAAAGCACAGGTGTGCAAAAGAGTGGTTTTTGAAATAGATAGAAGTGTGAAAGATATATGAAATATATCTATCTTCATTTTCCACTTTTTTATGCTCTCTATGCTAATAGGGATCCCTCTTCGCTTTCCATTTTTTTTGTACTCTCTATGCAAAAACACAGCTCATCTCGCCATTCACCATTTTACGCCTTTGCAAACGAATTCTCTCGCTCATCACTCGCTTTCAAACCTCTGATAGGAAGTCCACAGCTAACAACAAGTCTCAGTAAATTTCCCCGCTTTTCCGACAAAGGAAAAATCGCAGTAGGTTCTTTTGCGCATCCGTTTCGGCCATAGTAATCCTGGCATACCTCAATAAAAGAGCAGGGGTGACTACGGTAATTACGGTAAACACAACGTAGGAAAACACAGCGGTCCTATTAGGAGAAATTAGGGAAACTAGACACACACACGGCGGCTTTTCGTGAAAGATCATCGGGCATGGGTCCTCTGCGTTACATTAATGACTTTGAAGCGCTACAACTTTTGTTGAAACGATTTTCAGATCGCGATAAGAAAAAGGGAGATATTTCAAAATTAGGGATTTTTCATCTTCCTTTTCTTCAATTTTTCAATTCAACCTTAGTTACTTAACTATTGCAAATGTGAGAATATCGCAAAGATGCAAATTTGAACAAAAAAATTTTGTCCGTAAGGTAAGTTACACACTTTTTTTGATAAAAAGTCAATCATAAATGCAAAAAACAATTCATCCCCAAAAACCAAAACGGTGTTTTTTCCACAAGGGGTAGGATGTCGCATTTTTTGATTTAGACTCACCATTGACCACCCAACACCCACACAAATAATTTTACTGGACTTACGGGTTCGTTCCTATTTTTTGTCATGTTTTTAAAAAATGTCTATGATTGAAAATGCGCCTCTGGCTAAAAGGATCCGTATCACAAATAACATTACAAAATTCGGAACGACTACATCATATTTACACAGTTCAGACAGCGGGTCCCTTTGAAAAAACATTGTTGCTATGGTATCGTGAAGCAGTGTGAATATTTTGAGCTCCAATGTTTGCTCTTGGTAGCAAGCAAGATTGTCTGGGATACACGAAAAATTTAAACAATAAGTAGGTATGTAACTCGTGTGTCTCTTATCAACCATAACAGCATACGAATCGGGAGGGGAAGTTATACCAACGCCAGTGAGAGGTGAGAGATCACAATTGGATGAGGCATCCTTCATTTCAGTAAGGACGAGGATGAGCTGTTTCGCGAAGTACATGGTGACGAAGTTTATGATGTTAGTCTGCAAACCTCTGCTGTTAGAGGAGCTTGCGTTGAAATAAATAATTCAAATAAAGATGTATCCTGATACCTAAAAGCAAAAAGTTTTGGGGGTCTCTTCTTCGCTTAGATATTAGTGGAATTGCATTGTCGCTCCTTGAGATCAGTTTCTTTTCCAAATGTCAAAAATTAGAGCTACTTTTTCTCATACAAATTTTGGTAATTTAATTGGTATTCATAAAATATTTGAAAAAAAATCTGTTGCCTATTATAGTACTATTTCAACAGCATCTATGATAATGGCTCATTCAAAGTTTAACACAGATATATGATGTAGTAAATATTCTACAATAAAACGCAGTCATCGTGAGTACCTTTGTTCTAATTTTACTATTTTACTATTAAATTTACTAATTTTTATGTAAAGTTGGTTGCATACAACTAACCTCGTCTTTATTCAAAATAAAAGCAAGGGTAGTAATAAGGCAATACCATCCTATCCTTTTCCCCTTATCCTCTCTCTCTCTCTCTCTCGCATCCCCCTGGACAACGGAGAAGAGATTATGAACTCTCTTCCTTTCCAACTCTCGCCACGAAAGGTCGGGCATCTCTACTCAACGCTCTTCTCTTTCAACTTTCACCACGAAAGGTCGGTCTACTCTACCACAGTACTCTACTCAAGACGCGCTTCTTTCTTCAACTCTCGCTCGTGTCGTGTCTCAACGAAAGAAAACTCTCTCTCGTGCTTCGCAAACATTTCAGAAATAAAGATAATTAACCGCTCTCTTCACCGATAATTAAAGCAAGTGAACTCAAGCAATCCAGTGCAAGAACACCAGAAGGACGACTTCAAACCACCCGCACCTATACACTCACCAGGTAATTTGCATTTCCTTTATTGCCTTTGCTTGTTATTTTCAATTCTAAAGAACAAAGAAACGGTTCATTAGATGGTCCTTCGTCACCGGATATCGGTTTGAAACATCGAAGATCTGGTTTTGTTGTATGCACCTAGCTTAATTGTTTAATTTAAATATCGGTAATTAAAATCTCAAATTTATTTCAATCCTACTCATAATACTCGAGGTTACATCACGTCGTTTCAAGTGTGTCGTATCCGGAACTCGAAAAAACGATTCAAGTTTTTTCAATTAGTTATACTTAAACATTTAAAATCGCGTTTTTTAGCAAATAAGAACTTCCGTTCTTCAAAATCTATTGTCTCCCTCGCAGCAAATTCTAAATCGAATAAGTAGTAACTACATAATTTAAAGCTCGTTAGTAGGTAGGTCCCTACATTCCTGTTTATACCTACGTATTTAGGTATTCGTATTTCCTTTGTTGTTGGCGTAGGTAGGTGCCATAATATCGGCAGAAACAGATCTCATCAGCCAACACGTGCGTTGTTCAGGCTACTTTCTCGCTCGCCCATCTTATTATTATACCTAGGGCCTACCGGTTTAAGGGTGGGTATAACATTCTCGCACCACGTGCTCACTCAGAGACATATTTACGGATTTTATAATTTTAATAAATTCCTCTTTATGCTCGGATAATTATTATTACTCTCTCTTTCTACGACGTTCCTTTGTTTATTAATTAATTTAATAAATTCTTACTCATCAAAATTTTCTCTAAGGGTAATAAAATTCCTACTTGTCTGCTCGATATTTGTGGTTTAGCAGGTTCGTTTGTTATAATTACTACCTATATCTATATTACTCATTCTCATTGCCTCATCTAAATTAAGATGGCAAAAATACGCGAAGCTAAAGCGAAAAGAGACAGTTTAATTAATCAATTAACAGAAACCTTACACCTGGCAGAAACAGCAAGAGAACAATTATCGTTTCGTTCCCTGTTTACTCGACGTTATGAACGGGTTCAAGTGATTTATGAGCAATTTTCTGAAATTCAGGGTAGCTTGTTATCGCTTCTCTCTGCTCAAGTTGATGTCGATCTTAACGCAGAGGATGCAGTACGCAAAACCTTTGATACCATGTATTTCACCATTGAGGATATATATCATACTCTTTTCCCTAATACTGGCAGCGCTCTTGCTGGTACTCCCATTGTAAACAACAGTTTCTCTACCTCTGGCCCACATATTCGTTTGCCAAAAATACCTTTAAGAACCTTCGATGGTCATTTCTCTGATTGGGTTCCATTCATTCAGTGCTACGACAATGCGATCCATAACAATGACTCCTTGTCTGCAATTGACAAGTTTCAATATCTTTTAAGCTCATTACAAAAAGAACCGTTGAACATCATCAAATCTCTAACCATGTCTGTGGAAAATTATCCCATAGCCTACAAAATGTTGACAGATCGTTATGAGAACAAGCGGAAGTTAGCATCACATTACTGGACGGAGATTTACTCCTTATCTCAACTCCACTCTGAATCGGCAAAAGGTTTGCGAACTCTTCTCGACAAATTTAGGGAAAATCGTTGCGCTCTCAAGGCGTTGCAACTCTCAGATAACCTTGAAGACTTCATGTGGTTTCAGTTGCTTTTCGGAAAACTCGATCCAGAAACTCGTAAGTCATTCGAAGGCGAAATCAGGAACGAGAACACCGATATTCCTAAATTTTCTTCTTTGGAATCTTTCATTGACAGTCAGTGTCAAATTCTCGAATCTATCAACGATTCGTCTAAAACAACTAAAAGGTCGCAATCTCCTAAGCCTCAGTTCAAATCTAATTCGAACAGAATCTTTCCTCAACGCGGGAAATCTGTCCCAACAAACTCGTTCTCGGCTACCGTGATTAGAGGCTGTGGATTATGCTCAGCACAGCATAAAATCTACAATTGTCCCACATTGCTCCAAAAAAACCCACGGGATCGGTTTAATTTAATTAAACAGCACAATCTGTGCGCAAACTGTCTTAGTTTCCATCCAAATGATCCCTGTTCCTCTAAAGGCTCTTGTCGCAGCTGTAAGTCCACTAGGCATCACAGTCTGCTGCATTTCGACTCTCAATATTCTCAAAGTGCTCCTGGTAATCTACAAACTCAGGAAGCCAAGGCTTCTTCAGAACCTCTTCCTGGACCCTCTTTTCAGTCTGCCTTGCATAGCAACGTAAATTCCAGCCAAACAGTTCTCCTAGCAACTGCTTTGATCGAAATCGAAGACAGTCATGGAACCTTCCAAACCATGCGTTGCCTTCTAGACTCCGGAAGCCAGGCTCATTTTATCACTTCCAAGGGAGTTCAACGTCTGGGTTTGAAACGCACTCGCGCCAAATTGCCGATCCAAGGTCTTGGCTTAAACTCCACTGTCTCGGAAGGGACAGTCGATTGCACAATTCGCCCTCGTGGAAACTCACAATCCACACTCTCTCTCAAGGCGGTTGTGTTACCAAAAATTTGTGCAGCTATGCCTCCTTGCAAAATTGACATAGCAAATTGGCAACATCTCACAAATTTAACTCTTGCTGATCCTCATTTCAATATTCCCTCAAACATTGATATTCTCATTGGAGCGGAATTATTCCCTCAAATCACGCTGAATGGTCAAATTCCGGGTACCCAAGGACAGGCCACAGCAATCAATTCTATTTTAGGTTGGATTTTAATGGGAAATGCATCCCCAATAATTCCAAACACTATAAGCTCGCTCTTTGTTTCATTCGAACAAACTTTAGACTCCACACTACGGCAATTTTGGGCAGTGGAAGAGCCACCTCAGGCCAGTTCCGTGTCCCCAGAAGACGAGTTGTGTGAGAAAATCTATTCTTCCACTGTGAAGAGAGATGACTCAGGACGATATACTGTGTCCTTGCCCTTTCAGGAAGCAAATCCCGAATTTCCCGGTTCAAGGGAAATTGCTCTTCATCGTTTTCATCTTTTGGAAAAGCGCTTGGCACGCAATCCCGAACTCCGATCTTCTTATGTTGAATTCCTAGAGGATTATAAACAACAAGGTCATATGATCCCGGTCGATAGCAGCACTTCTAAACACTGTTATTACCTACCACATCACTGCGTCACACGCCCCAATAAGGCTACCACTAAACTCAGAGTGGTCTTCGACGGGTCGGCCAAGTCTTTTAATAAAAAATCGCTCAATGACACGCTTCTTGTGGGTCCCAAACTCATACAAGACCTAATGGTCATAATCTTGAAATTTCGCCTGCATCAAGTAGTGTTGATAGCAGACATTCGCCAGATGTATCGGCAGATACTCGTGGCACCTGAACATCGTGACTTCCAACGGATTCTTTGGCGAACCGATCCAAGTCAACCAGTCCAAGATTTTCAATTAACCACAGTCCCCTTTGGGTTTTCTTGCTCTCCGTATCTAGCCATACGAACACTCCATCAATTAGCTGATGATGAACAGTCTCTCTATCCCATCGCGGCTCCTGTGCTCAAGGAGGACATATATGTTGACGACGTGGTTACTGGTTGCGCTTCGTTTGAGCAGGCCGCCATCCTAAAGTCACAACTCATAGATCTTTGCAAACGAGGAGGTTTTACGCTACATAAGTGGTGTAGTAACTATCCGGAGCTCGCTAAAGGTTCGGATTCGTGTAGCAATGACAACGCGTTTCAATTTGATGCTGACCCAAACTCAACAATCAAGGTTTTGGGTTTGAAATGGCAGCCTTCAAATGACAGTTTTACCTACTCAGTCGAGCCATCTCGTCGGCCTTGCACCAAGCGAGTCATTCTCTCCGAACTCGCAAGGATTTTCGACCCTATGGGTTTCTTATCTCCTCTCTCCTTCTTTGCGAAGCATCTTATTCAACATCTGTGGTTTTTAAACTTGGAATGGGATGAAACACCACCTCCGAATGTCGTGGAGCGATGGGAACGTTACCAAGACCAGTTACCGTTGGTCTCACAAATAGAAATCTTTCGAAACCTTCATATCAATGATGGTGTTAGTTTCCAACTCCACGGATTTTCCGATGCCTCAGAAGCAGGTTACTCCGCGGTAGTGTACCTCAGAACGGTAGATCAACAGGGAAATATTCACGTCAGTCTGATCCTTGCCAAGTCGAAGGTAGCCCCATTGAAAAAACGCACTCTTCCACAGCTCGAACTGTGCGGAGCTTATCTTCTAACCAAGCTAATTATTTCCGTCAAAACCACTTACTCCAAGCATCTGATCATTTCCGATGTCTACATGTGGACTGATTCCACAGTAGTACTTTCGTGGTTGAGACAATCACCTCACCAATTGAAAACATTCGTTAGCAATCGCGTGAGCTTCATCCAAGAACACATTTCTCCTTCATCGTGGAGGCATGTTAAGTCCTCGTTGAATCCTGCCGATTGCGCATCAAGAGGCCTCCTACCTCAAGACCTTTTGAACAATAAACTCTGGTGGACAGGCCCCGAATATATTCATTTAGATCGCCAGCTTTGGCCCTCTTTCTCTCTCTTGCCCACTTCGGTAGAAACAGAAACTCAAATTCAAGCCGAACAAAAGACAACTGTCTTGCTCGCTTCAATAGACGCTACTCTCAGTGCGTCATTGCTAAATAAATTTTCATCGCTGAAGAAAATTCAGTCAATAATCTCTTATGCATTCCGTTTCATCAACAACGCGAGGAAGCCTCATGAGAAACAAACAGGCGTTCTAACTCAAGGAGAAATGCATAAGGCTTTGATGTTTTTAGCAAGATCTCTTCAGGGTCAGATCTTTAACTGCGAGATGGAATCTCTTCGTAAAGGAAAGGTAACCTCACAGCCCCTACGAAAATTAAACCCCTTCATCGATAGTGAGGGAGTTCTCAGGGTGGGCGGCCGTTTAACTCACTCCTCTTTGTCCTTTAATGCGAAGCACCCAGTCTTGCTTCCGAAAAGGCATCGCCTCACCCAGCTCATCATCGAACAGTTTCATAAGGATCTGTTACATCCTGGCCCTCAAACTCTTCATTTTCTTCTCCGGCAGCAATTTTGGATTCTGTCGGCAAAATCGTCTATTCGCCATTATCTGTCACAATGCCATAAATGTTTTCGCACTAATCCCAAGGCGCTTACACCTCCCATGGGAGATCTTCCCGCAGCTCGAATCAATCAAGTTAAACCGTTTTCTCGTACCGGTGTTGATTTCGCAGGCCCCTATACCATCACAATGGGACGCCATCGAGGTGCTAAGTCAACCAAGGCCTACGTATGTGTGTTCGTTTGCTTCGCCACAAAGGCCATTCACGTCGAATTGGTATCTGATCTAACATCTGACGCCTTTCTAGCTGCGTTACGTCGCTTTGTCTCACGACGCGGTCAGTTAACGGATTTGTACAGTGATTGCGGCACGAACTTCGTTGGCGCCAACAAGCTACTCCGATCATATGCTCAAGGTGCATGTGATGCTCTTAACATAAAATGGCATTTCAACCCCCCTTCAGCACCCCACTTCGGCGGATTATGGGAGGCGGGGGTAAAATCTGTGAAAACTCACCTTACTCGAGTTATTGGCGAACAGATCCTCACGTACGAGGAGTTGTATACGTTTCTCGTTCAGATTGAGGCCATGCTCAACTCACGTCCGCTCTTCGACGTAAGTTCTAACCCCAATGATCTCTGCGCCCTCAGTCCTGGACATTTTCTGACTCTAGCCCCCCTCACTTCGGTCCCTGATCAAGACCTAACAGACATTCGGCTCAATCGCCTCACTCGATGGCAACTAATTCAGCGGATGCAACAGGACTTCTGGCATCGTTGGCACTCGGAATATCTCCACACTCTCCAGCAACGCGCAAAATGGTTTGAGCCTTGTAGGATTCTCAAACCCAACATGGTCGTTTTAGTCAAGGATGACCAAGCCAAACCCCTTCAGTGGTCGCTCGCGCGAGTTCTCGAAGTTCATTCGGGACGCGATGGCACCGCTCGTGTTGCCACAGTACAAACGGCAAAGGGTATCGTTCAAAGGCCACTTGTAAAGTTGTGTCCTTTGCCACAGGCCGATTAAACTCTATATTGGTAAACTCTCTACTCATTATTCGGCGTAGTTAATAATGATCCTCTGTACATAATTATTACTCTTTTTTCATGTTCATTTGGTATTTTAAGTTTCTCATTATTTGCTCTACCAAATTTCAAACTTGGGAATTTGGTACCCTCGTTCTCGCCCATGTAGGCAAGCTAATCGCTCTTAAATGTTTTCTCCTTGTGAAAATACTGTGTATTTTGGTGGGCGGAATGTTCTAATTTTACTATTTTACTATTAAATTTACTAATTTTTATGTAAAGTTGGTTGCATACAACTAACCTCGTCTTTATTCAAAATAAAAGCAAGGGTAGTAATAAGGCAATACCATCCTATCCTTTTCCCCTTATCCTCTCTCTCTCTCTCTCTCGCATCCCCCTGGACAACGGAGAAGAGATTATGAACTCTCTTCCTTTCCAACTCTCGCCACGAAAGGTCGGGCATCTCTACTCAACGCTCTTCTCTTTCAACTTTCACCACGAAAGGTCGGTCTACTCTACCACAGTACTCTACTCAAGACGCGCTTCTTTCTTCAACTCTCGCTCGTGTCGTGTCTCAACGAAAGAAAACTCTCTCTCGTGCTTCGCAAACATTTCAGAAATAAAGATAATTAACCGCTCTCTTCACCGATAATTAAAGCAAGTGAACTCAAGCAATCCAGTGCAAGAACACCAGAAGGACGACTTCAAACCACCCGCACCTATACACTCACCAGGTAATTTGCATTTCCTTTATTGCCTTTGCTTGTTATTTTCAATTCTAAAGAACAAAGAAACGGTTCAACCTTTATTTGAAGAAATTTAAAACAAGAAATAAGAATAGAAATTAGCTTCAGGTTCCACGAGAGCAATACTTAAGTACCAGCTTTTTGCAATTTAACATGTGATCCGGCTCGATATACAATAAGCGACAAAAGAAGAAGTTATATAATCGTTGAGAAATTTAATAAACAAATGTAAATAAATACACACCTATGCTTAAATATGTAATTACAATCAACGGTGGTGTTAGTTTTTAAAGGAAAAGTTGTGTAAGAAATTAATAATTTCTTTAAAGTGATTACTTATACTTGCATACTTACACACCTCATGTACTTACCTACTTACTTAATATTTATATACATATACTTATATATTTGAAAATTTCATTATTTTATACGACAGCCCCAAGCCGTCAAGTTGTGTTTAACTGAATATTTTTGCTTTCTAAGTTAAATTTTAGACATTAAATTATGGGATTGAGGATAAACGTTTTTCAGTGTATTTTGATAAGCTGAACGCTTTCTTAATGGTATGATAAAGACAGAGACATCGATGTTTCACTAGTTATTTCCAGCTCATCAGTCTGACATATTATCACCACCTGAAAAGTTTGCCGAACAGAAAGAAAACCATCATACTTAAGCATATGATTTGTCGTAAACATAGTAACTTGTAAGGCAAATGCCATCTAACGACTGAAAGTATTACAACTTTCAATCTGTCATCAGAGATTCTCTAAGAGAAATCTGCAATTTTTCACTGCCATTTCTGACTGTTCGTCGAAAAAGCAATTACCTTGCGAATCTACATAAACAAATCAGAGATGGAGCTAGTCACAAAGCTAGTACAAAATCTGTCTGGGCCAGGCGGCAGTTTCTCTTATTTTCAGTCATGCGGCTGTTGACGATGCGATTGGTAGTTCCGATGTATGCAGTATGCAGTATACAGCACCTCCGAACCAAGGTATTCTATAAACTTCTGCAGAAGAAAGTGGATCTTTAGCTGGACGGAGAATATTGAGAACTTATTATGCCGATATCTTACGAATGGCGTCCTCCGAAATGCCACACGGTTGGTTAAGACTTTCAAAATTCCCGATCAAGACAAACGTCAGATTATGAATACCGAAACCAGGACTCCCAAACTTTATGGACTGCCAAAGATACACAAACCTAACGTACCTCTTCGCCCCGCTGTGAGTTCGATTGGTTCCCCGAAATATTCTCTAGCCAAATATTCAACCAACCTACTGCGGCCACACGTCGGATCTACAAAATCCCACATTAGACACTCGGGTCGCTTTACAGAAAAACTTTAATCTTTAACCCTCCATTCCAGTGACATTCTCGTTAGTTTTGATGTTATTTTACTCTTCACCAAGGTACCCATCGACGAGACCCTTTAACCCATTCAGCACACCTTTCCTAGACATCACCTCTTTCTTTCAGTATGTACTTACCACAATCTATTTTCAGTGGAATGGTAACTTCTATAATGAACTGGTGGGAGTTGCTTCTACATGAAATTGTTTGTACCGCGCTATGTAGAGGACACCTTCGCCACTTGGCAGCATGAAGAAAAAACCCTTGAGGAATTTCTTCACCATATCAACAGTAGGTATTCACCTCCGCATTAATTTAATCCAAGATGGAAATAGAAAAAGATGGAGAGTTACCATTTTTTGGTGTCCTCGTTAACAGGAATAAAATGGCACCTTGAGGTACGGGGTCTACCGAAATCCAATTCACACATATTAGTATTTACACAAGAACTCAAACATCATCCAGGGCAAAAATAAGCAGTAATAAAAACCCTGGTGAATCGTGCATCCCGAATTTTTCAGAGCCAACACCTCAAAGAAGAACTCGCCTACCGATTTAATGCTCAGCAGGCGAATGGCTACACCGCTCGAGAAATCATGAGAGCCTTACGACCCAGAATACATCCCACGACGCCCAGCGAACAACCACCAAGAGTTTTTGGAGCTGTATTTCTCCCTTGCCTCAAGAGCGTCACCGATCGAAGCGGTAAACTTCTTCAGCATATTTAAGCCTACAACAAGTTCACAATATTTTCTGTTCATTTAAAGACTCCATTGATCCGCTTTCTTCCGCTGAAGTTTATAGAATACTTTGGTCCTGTGGTGCTGTATATATCGGAACCACCAAACGCAGCATCAACACCCGCTTGACCGAACACAAGAGAAACTGCCGCCTGGGCCAGACAGCTGTCGCAGAAGTCAGCTGTCGCGGAGCACGCTTCAGGACGAGGATGCCATATGCTTAGAAGCGCCTCCCAGCTGTCCAGTCAGTTATCCGTTATCAGTTATCCACACGAGGATTGGAAACATCACTTGCGCACACGTAAAAAATAAATAAATATTGTATGGCTGTGATAAAGCCCAAGTGTCAGAAGTTTTCAAGTTTTCAAGCCTCAAGGGCCTCTGACGTAACCTAACGACTGCTGTGAAGCAGCAGGGAACACTATGATTGGTCACCCATCCAAGTACTGACCAAACAAAGCCATGCTGCACTTTAGAGATCGGTTGACCGAAACTCTAACAGTTTGGCTACTGCGCACACGTAACCGCTGATGATGTCATCGAAGCTGTAGATGAGACGTTCGGAGCAAATCTCCGTGGACCACAGCACAACGATCCGGAAACAATTACGATTTCAAATGTTTCGATAAAATTCTGTATCCCAGACGGTGGCTGAGATATTGTCAAAAACTGAAAAAATATTTTTTTGACACCTGATAATCGCGAAAACCGTGCCTTTTGCAGAGAATTAGTGGGAAGTTTCTTCTTTATAATGAGCCAAGGAATCGCACCTTTCATTTTTCGACATCTGTTTTGAAGATGAGAAAACATGTTTTCTCGGCCGCTGATTGGGATAGGTCGTGTGAACTGTATGTTCAAAAGCAGGGGATGTTCAAAGTTATTAGAAAAACGGTTTTAATGGAAAATATACCTACAAATTTTTTTTTTATATTTTAGGTTTGAAATTTTTTTTTAGTACCTACTTCCCAACTAACTACTACACTTGGCTTCAATTTGACACCATCATTAGTGGTGAGATCGATTTTTGACAAAGCGGCAACTAATTTGTTCCTTAAAAGTGCAAGATATGTAAACCCCAACTGTTTTTGGGATAGATGGCAGCCTGATTTCAACATGATTTCTAAGATCAGTTCTTTTGAAGAAACCTATTTATACACAAAATCATCTGTCTAAAGATCCTATTTTTCGATGATAAAACAAAATACCTACTAATGTTTTAAACGTCTATTATTGTACCTTAAATGTATTATCGATGTTACATGCGTTTCGCCACTTCCAAAGTACCATGTTTAGAGATGTTAATGAATAATGTAGAATGTGAGGAATAAAGAACGATCAGCGTAATGAACCATGTTTTAGAAGTCTTCCTACCAGTGATGCATTAACGCGTTTATAGGAAACTAGAGACGATAAAATAGCCGGAAACCAACTGGAATTCATAAAAAGCATTGGCATTAGAGAAGCGTTATTTACCATACAAACGCTTATAGAACGATGTCGGCATGTCAACTGCGACGTATAGGTACATATGCCTAGTTGACCATGAAAAAGCCTTCAACAAAATAAAGCACAAGAAACTGATAGACATATTACATTGCACAGAAATGGATAATCAGGATACAATAATAATACCAGAAAGTCTTAATACGAATAGACCAACAAAAGTCAAGAGAAATAGCTATAAGACGAGGAGTACAGCAAGGATATGTACTATTCCCTCTACCCTTCAATATATGCTCGGAAGAGATGTTTAAGGAATCATTAGAAGATATGAACGAAGGTATACCAATTAACGGAACACTAGTGACCATTCTTAGATATGCAGACGATACAATACTACTGACGGATAGCATAGAAGGGTTGCAGGTCTTGGTTGATCGCACCACCCAATACTGTGAGAGATATGGAATGGCTCTGAATACAAAAAAGAGAAAAATCATTATTATCGGTAAGAATAAAATTGAAGCCGAAAGAATTTACGTTAACGGAATACCCCTAGAGAGAGTACCCAAATAAAGCAACTTGTAATGCAAGCTGAATGAACAATGGGATCAGAGTCTTGAAATCGCATTCAGATCGCGAGAGATGCCCTTAATAAGATGAAGACGATCCTTCGCAACGAAAAATTAATAATACAAGTAGAAGTAAGTACTGAGATGTCACATATTCTCGGTCCTGTTGACTGTTACAGACAAAACTGAAAAAAGACTCGCTGCCTTTGAAATGTGGTGTTATAGGAGAATGTGGAAAGTGTCGTGGACACAACATGTAGGAAACAAACACGGAGGTGTTAGAGAGGATGAGAAAGAAGAGATAGTCAACACTATAAAGAGACGGAAAATGAGCTACTTTGGTCATATACTGAGAAACGAGAAATATGAGTTGATGCGACTGCCCATAAGGGAAAGTTGAAGGGAAAAAGAGAACCGGGAAGGCGCCGGACGTGCTGGGGTGAAAAACCTTAGACAATGGGGCAGAAAAACAGCTACAGAACTCTTTAGAATAGCAGCATACAACGTAAAGTGCGCCATGATGATCACCAATGTCCTTAGAGGATGAGGCACGCTAAGAAGAAGAAGAAGAATGAATAATAAGATTATTGATATAATAATGATGGTGATTTAACAGTGGAGAAACACGTACTTTAACATCGATAACACCTCAATATTATACAATAGAATTTTCAAACATTAGTGTTTTATTTATCATAAGTATGCAGAGATTCTGCAAAGAAAGGGATGAGAACATAAGATAATAGCTTCGTTCGCGGATACAGTCCTGAACCGGTTCAGAACTCTTGCGTATGCGCAGTGAGAAAACCGGCGTTCGCGGTGCATAAATTCTGAATTTTTAGTAACCAGTACTAACAGTTCTGCGTTCGCGGTACTCATCGAACCGGTTCATTATCGGTTCAGAACCGATTCTAGCAGTTCTGGGATTTTTCAGGAACTAGTAGTTCGGTTCCGCTGCTCATGCGTAATTCTGCTCTGATGTCGATGATTTGTATAATAAAATAAGTAGATATTATTCAAAGTATTTACCTCTTTCAGATTCGCACTTTTTTATTCCAATATAATTATTTATTGACGTATAATACAATAAAAATAAATACCTAACATTATAAAAATAATTTACCGTATCCGATACCAGTAAAACAAAACAATCGCAAAGGTTTGTGTGGTTAGGTACTGCTACACAAAAGATCTTTTCATATTACACAGATAAACTATACTGTGCTGTGACAAAGGCCCAAAGCGTTTATTCTTTATATAGGTTAAATTTTGAATTAATTGTTGACCATAAAATAAGAACTTTTAGTGCCTCAGTCCTTACTCTGCGGGTTAGACGGAATCATTCGTCATCTGACAGTTCGGAGTTCTCATCCGGTCCCTGCTTCGTTCGCGGTGAAATAAAATCCTGAACCAGTTCGCACTTAGGCATGCGCTCTACGACAATCCGGAATAGTTCTAAACTGATTCCGAACCGGTTCTGGATTGTATCCGCGAACGAAGCTATTGTTCTTTAAATGTCATAAAATTTTATATAGGTATCTTTAAAATCTTCATACTTAATTGAAGTAATTGAAACTATTTGTTAATTTATTTTTAATTAATGTGAAATTAATGTGAATTTCATGCTGTAATTTCTGGATTATTCGCTCATCAAATCAAAAAAAAACTATTTGTAGACGGTTCTTAAATTTTAGAATCGCACTGACAACGTCGCTTTAAACCTAATCTAATCATCATCGATTACTTAAGAAAAATATTCGACTTTGTGGTTTATTTAGTCGGTTACGAGAACTGGATTTAAATTAAAACGAGTTTATATGCGGTTTCTCCGTTATGTCACCAGAGTTAATTGTCTTCATTATGACCCTAAATGCGGATATTATATGAATTTATAATTATTATTATTACTAACACCTGTAAATTATCATTCAATTCTATTTATTTTATTAAGCTTGTATCAACATCACTTTCTTGCTTTTATCAACACTTCGACCGCAAAAATGTCGTCGACACAAAAAAGTGTCAAAGTTAACTCAGCTTGGATACCCCTGGTAACGTAGTTTATTACCAAGTAGAACAGTAATGATGGGATAAGCGCCGAACCTTGGTGAACTACTGAATTCCCATCTTTACCTAACAAGTTTCTTAGTCAGAATGGGAAGCAGAAATCTGCAAATTAATTTTGTGTGATAAGTAGGAAGCAAAAGTGAATTTTATGAACAGTAAATTGACCTATTTTTATCGATTTTGAATTTTTTGATAATTAAGTCGTCACTCGTCACGACTAGGTTTTAACATCAAATTGCCCTAGACAAGAAAGAGTTGATAAAACTATTTTTTCATTAAAAACATTGAATGAGAATTGGCAACGCGGCTCAATATATTATCAAATCAATAGGATTAACACCTGCTTGGGCGTTTGGGGACCGGAAATGACCTTGGCTCTGCTGAAGACATGCATAAATCGAGGCGGAATTACTAGCTATCGAAACCAGATACGACGATTCCATTATCGTAGAAGAGTGAAAGTGTTGGATTGAATATCAACAGCTATACACGAATTTGATTAGTCGCTTCATTTAGTGTCATTCAAAGTTTCTGGTTAATTTGTGGCGATTCCTTATTGGTTGCTGCGTTTGAAAATGCGGTAAATATTTAAATCCGCGTGTCCTAATTCCATCAATTTTTTCGGGACCGAGGAGCGAAATAGGGGTGCTAGGTGGGTAAGAAGCTAAAAACAGCCATTGCAAACTAATATTAACTACGGTCGATTTGCTATTTTCTTTCTTCACTTTCAGGGCAAGGAATATCTTCGAGATTAACAGTAGCACGACTATTATTTTGAATTTTGCATTTATTTTGCATTTATATTCCTAAAATCGTAACATCAATCTTTGTGGTTTGGTCACGATACGAGAAAGCGGATATAATCCGAGTACGTGTCTGTATACGCTTCGAAGCGCTTGGCATTGTCGTGAAGTGGTTACATCCGAGACTCGAGGTATTTAATCGGCGCTTCTTCCAGGTCCGGACTTTCATTGATGCACTCTCAAAATCGGTTTTTAATGCCGTTTTTTTGCCTTCCCTGTCATTTGCAAGGCAAATGTGTAACGGTTCTTTTGTCACCATTCCATTCATTTTCAAATAAATAAAATAAAGCAATTTTTATTCATTTTCCCTGTAAGTAAGTAGTAAATATTTCTGGAACGCACTATACACAATGCCTTCAAGAACGCTTGGTTTAGATAGGTATAGGTTGCGTTTAACGCCGATCCGTGGCGACACTGCCATTCGGACTTCCCGGGTCGTTTCGTTTCGACTCGTAGTACCTGCAGAGAGGGGAATCCTTGATATAAGGGACGGCGCATTGATGGGTGATTCATTCCTGTTAAAAATTTAAGAACTCACCACCTGTTTTAACATAATTTAATTGTTTAAATCAAGCAACATGTACATTCAAAGACAGGGACAGGTACCGGAGCTGGAGTGCATGGGGTGGTCCCCGGATGCAATATTTACGTTCCACTGGGGACTCATGCCAGCATCTTCCAGGCCGAAATAAATGCAATTAGGCTATGCGTTGGAGAGAATACCAGAAGGAACTATCGAGGTAGGGAAATCTACATCCTCTCCGACAGTCAGGCTAGCCTGAAAGCCCTTGCAGCTTATGAAATCAGATCAAAACTGGTCTGGGAATGCCTGCAAGACCTCATTGACTTAGCCAGATGTAACGTGGTGACACTAGTTTGGGTTCCGTGTCACCGTGGGACGCCTGGTAATGAGGCTGCAGATCAACTAGCCAAGAAAGGCGCTGGGATAAACTACACTGTGCCCGAACCAGTATTTGGCATCCCAAAGAACACTGTACGCGGGGCGGTGGCTCAGTGGATAAGAACACAACATAGAGCACACTGGAACCGTATAACAGGAAACAAACATGGTAAGGTGATGATCAAGGAGCCCTCTCAAAACTTTGCCAGACAGATACTGCAACTACTTAAATAGAATGCAGATCAGAACGGTGGTGGGTCTTCTCACAGGACACTGCCACCTAAGAGTACACCTACATAAACTGGGGATATACAGAGAAGAACCAGTTTGTAGACTCTGCAATGAAGAAGACGAGACAGCTTCTCATGTGATATTCGAGTGTCCAGCACTCGCTAGAACGCGCTATGCGGTCCTGGGACCAATCAGTCCCGGGAGCCATCTGGCGGAAGAAACCTTGGTTAGCGGACTGCTGAACCTTGTCAAAGGAACGGAGCTCTTCTAATCAAGGAGAATCTAAATGTGAGAAATACAATAAGCCCGCTGGCTTCAGTGTTTGGGACCATATAAACCATCTCTCACATTTAGTTAAAATACCAAATACCAAATACCAAGCAACATGTCTCACAGCTAGAAAGCAACCCCTCGCCCGCTCAGTAGAGGGAGTTCGCCCTTTTTTTCATGGATGCCTTAAAATCAAGACCAGAAGACCATCAAGGCCATAACAGCCAGATCATGACCGGCTAGCGATAGCACCAGCACCAGCAACAACACCAGGAGGACTCCCAGGCAGCATCGTGCCATGCACCCACGGCTAGCACTACCACCAGCACCGTTATTTCATGGCAGATCCTTGGGAATATCGCCTCCCACACGCCATTGTGTGGGTTTCAATGTCATTTTTCTACTATAATTATTTTATTTTTCTTGTTTAATTGTTTCGTGATTTCTGGAAATCAACGATCTCATTATTATACTCATTTCATAATTTCTATGAATTTGATATTTCATTATTAATTGTACCTACCTGTGATACCATTTATATTTTACCATCAATTGCAATATTTCATTTTTTGTGATATTTAAAGTTGTTCTATTTAATTGTTATACCTTGTAATATTTAAATATCTTTATTATCTATTTTATTGTCTATTTATATTAATTACTTTAATAAAAACTGTTAAAATTTGCTTGTGAATTTTCTTCGAACTGTGACGTTGTTCATTTGTGTGCATTGCCATAACAATAGGTAAATTTTCATTTTTGAGCTAGCTGACTGCTAAATAGCGTTCCTTACCTCCCCGAAAATTGCTCGGGGCGGAACGGAAGGTTATAAATGAATACCTTCCTGCTGTTACTATAGGTGTATATTCTCCACCCCTATATAAGTGCCATAGTAAAACTGTAGGACATGCGGATGTAAATAATGACCGAAAATGCTTTTCATTATTTGGTCTTTGGTCCAGGGGATCCCCTAATTTATAAACTTACGAGTGGTCAGTCATATCTCCATAAATATTATTTACCTTATTATACGCAAGTTAAATACTAAATTAATTAATTCGACTTATAATAATTATTTTTCTTCCTCTGCCTATATTAATACATAATTACCGTAACACGGTTATGTAGATTAAGGAAGCGTGTACCAAGATATTGGTCGTGTTACATAAAAACCGGTCGGTTCATAATAACATGGAGAGAACCGTCATTTATGTAGATCACATCTGATTTATGCAGAATTCACCCGTCTCACTCGGAAGTCGGCGGCAACAACAAATAAAAATAAAAAGGAAAGGTTATTCGTTTATAAATAAATAAAAAAAAAAAAACTACCGGATAGTGAAAGTGACCGCCGCAAGGCTGGTGTAGTACTGGCTTTTGGTTTTACATTGTAAGTATATTAAAAGGTAGTAGGTATGTACCTATGTCTGAAAGCGGTTTTCCCAAATTAATTAAGTATAAAGTGAAATTAGCCCAGGATAATTTCCAGCTACGTACCATTAGGTAATAACAATAATTATTCCAGAAATATGTTTACTTACATAATTTTATTTTTGTAAAAATCATCAATATTTTTTGTTTGAAAATCTCCAGAATACCTATTGGTTAGTACCAACTCATATAATGGTATCCCTCTCCCCTCAAAGCAAACGTATCTGCAATTATTATTATACTCTCTCAGTTTCGAGAAGTTTCAATCAATTTATTCATGATCGTGACAGTTACGCAACGCTAAATACATTGATTTGAATATGAAGCTGTATAACTAATTAACTGTTCTTATGCCACAGCTACGTCCCAAGCCAAAGTAACAATAATTTATCAGTATACTATGTGCATGATTTACTATGAACGTTGTCCGTAGATATGGGTAATAAACCCTGTAATAATATCCACTGGGTTTTCCATTTAAAAATTATGTTTTTGGAAACATCTCATGAAGTCATCGAGTTTCAATTATTGTTTTCTGTTTTCACCACTTTAACACTCTGCAAAAATTCTTGTCGTTTGCTTATTCACCAACTTCGTAGCTCCAATAAATAACTAAAGTGAGCAATATGATGAACAGAAAAAAACTTAAAAATATAGCAGTTTTTCATCATATTGACGTTTTTTTTTTATTGAAAATGCACATGCACTGCAGGGAAATACCTATGACGCTCCGGGAGCGGTGCATGAGCGGAGATGTCGATTCACGTTGGCCTTGAATCGCTGTATACTTCGGGAAACACGCCCTTTGGAATGCTATTCCAAAGTGATGCGGTTCTATACATAAAAGAAGTCTGAAATAGGGTGGTACGAGGTGTAAACGATCTGAACCTGATACGGATGTGCGTCTGCGGCTCGACGTCATGTATTTCTGCCCGGTCTTGTTCTAGGGTAACATATTTCTATTTCAGCAATTTTAACCAAAAGATGATTTCCATAAACCATCAAAATTTTGGCGGCATTATATATGCTAGATACAGAGTGGCCCAACGAAAACGTACCAGCGCCTAATAATTATCTACTTTTTCAGGGCTAATTAATTTTTTTTAATATCAAAAAATGTGTTGGTATTTTTATGTTTTTCATCATAAAATGCTGAAAAAAGTTCACATTTAAACTTTCTGATCAAGATATCACTTTTCTATGTAGAAAACATTAGGGTAGGTACCTGCATTGCCGACACTAACACTACTAGGGTAGAGCATTCACTCGATGACGTTTAATTACTTGACGCGGAGATGCGTTTGAACAACTGATGTCATATTTTTGGCACATTTAGTCACAAGTGGGAAAAGACAATATAGTTTGAAAAATGAAACAAATAATTAACATGAATATAAATCAGGGAATCCTCTTGCAGTGAGCTTTAAATAGTATATTAAGTTCGTTACAAAGTGTGGAAAGTGACTTATTTCACACGAGTGAAAGATTGACATATCGTACGAGGCGCCAGCCGAGTACGACAATCCCACGAGACCACAACCCCAATGACACTTTCCACACAAGTTATGTACACTATTTTAGATGATTAATAAAACACTAATGTTTTTAAAAAATTCTACTGTATATTAATTGTGGATAATAACGTTACACATATGTTTCACAATTTCACTGAAATTGCACATGTGTTATTTATCTATCAATATACGGTAGAATTTTAAAAACATTAGTGTTTTATTAATCATCAATCAGTATGCAGAGATTCTACAAAATGGGTTCAAAACATAAATTTTACACTATTTTTCCTAACGATTGAATTAGAAAAGCTTAAAATAACAACAATTTAGAGTTGTAGAGATTGAAAGTAGGTCATATGATTATTATGAGGTAACTACAACTTTAATTGTATTATGGAGTTTGCAACAAATAGAGAGTATATGTATACATTATGTTAGACTGGGGTTCCCCGCCATTGGCTATTTTTAGCTAATGATGACGCTGGGTCGCAGAACCACGGCGAGCGGGGCATTCATTGCAGCATTGGCAGCGCGAGCAGCGAGGCCTCGAGCAGCAACGAGAGAGCGCGGTAGCCTGCAGTCAACTGCGCGTGTATGAATTATGAAATGTAGCGGTGTTATCAAATAACGGAATCCAGAGGGACTTTCAATAAATAATTTCAATAGTAATTTTGTTTAATTGCTAACATCAGAAGTGGGATACGAATCTGAATAAAAAATTCAGGCTTTTTAACAGTGTGGTGCACCTTTGTGATTTTGAACTTTCGCAGGGGTGGTTTTGAGTGACAATATGTCGGGGAAAATCTCTCGAGTGTCTACAAAGACTCGGCATAGAGAAAGTTCGGAGAGCAGTAATTCTAGTGGACGTCGAAGTCGCCACGACATCCCCGGACACGGGACAGGTCCCATGCGAAGCATCGGAGGAATGATTCCAGAGACTCGCCGTCGCTAAACAGAGGGATTCGTCGCACTCACCATCGACGGCAGAGGTTCCAGGAATGAGTAAATCAGTAAAGAGGCGTTCGAGGCGAACAGGTGGGTGGTTCCCGTTGGAGGTGAACAGGAACGTCGGAGAAATAGTGAGTCTTCCAGAGTCACTGACGATATTCTTGAAGGGCTTGGTAAGCATGAGCGTGAGAGCACCAAAAGTCCAGAAATTCCAATAGGTATGTCTTTGACTAATATTATTATTGCGGACTTTAATCCTTTATTGTTTGGGAATATTGACGAGTGGTTGAATGGTGTGGATGAATATTCGGCAATTTACGAATGTCCAGACAAAGTGACTTGTCATTTGGCCTTGAGTAAGTTGCGTGGTCTAGCCGAAGTTTGGTATGGAAACAGACCATGAATAATCGTGTCTAAAATAATACTATTTCTCCTGTTGGTAATCACCGAAATCAGAATCGTCGCCCAGGTATGTTCGTTTTGTCGGTAAGTTTTGTAAAATAATTTCTCTACAAAATGCTGTAGGGTCAAAAGTGCTTTGTTGATTTGGGTAGTGAGTGTTCTCTTGTTACTCGACAATAATTATTATCGCCAATTAGGTATTATCGCAATTGGCACCAAAAAAAAAAATAAATAAATAAATAAAAATAAAAAATAAAAATATATCTAGCGTCGTATTGAAAACCTTCGGTGGGTCACGTATTGAGCCTCTGGGTCATTGACGATGTTGAAAACTGCATCGATTTCTTTGTTGTCGAAAAATGTGTGCTGGGATTGAATGTGTTAATAGGTCAGAAATTTTACAGAGTTGAGCGATATCACGTATGTAAAGATCGGCGATAGTTTAACATTTTCGGTGGTCCCTACTCATGTTAATGTAAACAAAGTGAATTGCGTTTCCTTTCGCCGCGCCTCATATTAATATCGGAATACCGGATGCTGATCATCAGAACGGGTTATTGAATCTTTTGCGGGCAGAACTATTCCGCTTGTATCGCGACCGATATTTCTGAATTACGAAAAACCACTTGTACTGAGATGGAAATTGAATTAACAATTCGTCTACCAGTGGCGGGTCAAAAGATGCGGTCTCCGAATTATTAGACAACGGGATAATTCGCGAATCTACCTTCCCTTACGCAAGTTCTGTTCTGTTGCAAAAAAAAAAAAAATGGGATCAGCGACTCTGTGTCAATTACCATCCCTTAAATGCTATTACTGTCAAAGATAAATACCCGATTCCATTGATTGAGGACTTGCTCGATCGTTTAGCAGGAAATAAATATTTAAATATTTTATAAAGTCTTGACCTGGCCATGGGGTATCACCAGATTCCTATGTCATCAAAATCGGTTTCGTTGACAGCGTTTGTCACACAGGATGGACACTATGAGTTTCTCCGTATGCCATTCGGCCTTTCGAACGGTCTTTCTGTGTTTCACAGAATAATAAATTTTGTTTTAGGAAATTTATGATTCACAAGAGTGATTTCTGTTTAGATGATATTCTCATTCCTGCCAAAACACCTCAGGACTCAGGAACAACTGGGGTATATCGTGTTCTGCGGAATCAGGAAATCGAACGGGGTGCAAGGGCTGAGGATTATAATTCAATCGGACCGGCATCCCTCTTATCTTGTTGAAAGAGTTGAAGAATTCATGAGTAAAATGCTGGTAATTATTGGGTTATAATTAGGTACCTAGTATTGATGATACATAAAACACTTACAGTGAGTATTAGAATAATATAATCATAACAGCCTTTATCGTCCAACAGGTATTTTTGTTAATTGAAAATGCACATTCACTGCAAGGGGATCTCTATGACGCTCGCTGGGAGCAGTGCATGAGATATTAATTCACGTTGACTTTGAATCATTGCAGGTTGTATTCCTCAGCAAACACACCCTTTGAAATGCTATTCCAAAGTGATGCGGTTCTATACATGAAAGAAATCTGAAATACGGTGGTCGAGGTGTAATGAGCTGAACATGATAGGGGATGAGCTATTGCGGCTCGATGTATATTTTTAGAGTGGTGTCAAATGGGTCAATGGAAGTGTCAACGAATCAGCTGTTGTTGATGTCACACAACTCCAATATAGTAGCAAGAACCTCTGCAGAACAGCAGAAACAGAAACAGCGTTTCGAAAAGGTGTCTTCCTATCACTTGTCAAGTTGGCGATCTGATCCTGTTGAACAGTAAAACTATTACCAAAATGGAAAGGTCCGTTCTTGGTGATGAAAGTGTTGGCCAATGACCGGTACTAAGTTAAGGAGACCTGGAGTTATACGGTCGCAGATCAAGTACACCAGTGTAGCTGGAGTGGAAAACATATAAAATAAAATATATAAAATATATAAAACATATAACATAAAACATACCCTGGATACATTTTCCGGATGAGGAGCCTACACACTAGCGACTGAAGAGTGAAGACCTAAAGAAGAGTGGTGAGCGCTATCCTACCACAGGTCAGAATGCAGTTACATCTAATCGATAAGGTAACAGTCTCATTAGTTGAACGTCAGGGAAGAGATGTAATCCGGGTTCGGTTGTAGGCCGGTATACCGAACTGTCGTGCTTTCAAGACCTAAAGAAGAGTGGTGAGCGCTTTCCTACCACAGGTCAACGTCTCTTCCCTGGGAGGGTATAATTATCGATTGACCCTAAGTACTTTATCCGGGCATGACTACCGGCAAGTCATGTTGTCGTGTCAAGAAAGCCTATCAAGAGGAGTGGTGTTGGGCTAACCAGCCACAGGAGTGGTGTCGGGCTAACCGGCCACAGGCAAAGTACTTGTTATTTAATGAGACACTACAAAATTATATTTGGATCCACTTATATTTAAGGCATGAGCATGGATTAATATTAGTGCATGAGGTACCTCATACTGTTAGCGCTTCTTTCAGTTTATAGGTCAAGGACATCCAGCCAGACGAGTTATTTGAATGCTTAAAATAACAACTAACGATTAGTTGTTGCTGTTCGCGAGTGACTAATACGTATTGTGCGTATTGTGTTACAGATACGCACTTCGACAGTGAGGACACTGCGGAAGTCAGGATGGTCGAATGTTAGACTGGGGTTCCCCGCCATTGGCTATTTTTAGCTAATGATGACGCTGGGTCGCAGAACCACGGCGAGCGGGGCATTCATTGCAGCATTGGCAGCGCGAGCAGCGAGGCCTCGAGCAGCAACGAGAGAGCGCGGTAGCCTGCAGTCAACTGCGCGTGTATGAATTATGAAATGTAGCGGTGTTATCAAATAACGGAATCCAGAGGGACTTTCAATAAATAATTTCAATAGTAATTTTGTTTAATTGCTAACAATTATGTATATCGAGGATAAACTTTTCGATTTTACTGCTTTGCATCTGCATTATTAAACTTAATTGTTACATAAAAATAAAAAACGTAAAATAGTATTTAAAATTCTATTAGAAATCGATTGCAGAAATGCATAGCACTGTGTATTGTTGGCTGCCTAAATTATATGCCTATAGCTGTATTGTGGGTTGCCAAAATTAGGGCTATTAACTCACTCATTGACCAATAATTATATCACACGCGTGTGATATTTTACTTTTCATCTCTAGGTTGATATTTGTCATTTTCGAAGTACCTATAAGTAGTGTGGGTAGTGTGCTACTTGTCATTTTCGCAGGTGGTACCTATTATATTTTTTCCAAGTACCTATAAAAGACACTCCCGCATACTGATCCTTAAAAATAAGATTCACCAAGGTGTAATAATACCTACCTGCGAAACTTTCAGGTATACGGAAATTCTGAGCCTCGTATATTTTCTGCTCGCTCTCCTAGAGGAGAGCACGATACAAATAAACAAGCTATGTCAGCGCGCAGCCTGTGACGTCATTCAGGTGATAGCTACATGCGACTCGGCAGTATAATAGTAGATATAATGACATAAAGTCACGATTCGATTCAGTAGCTTATTTCGATGACATTTTTTTTTAGGTTGCTACCATAGGAAAAGGCAATTATGTATAAATGATTAGTATCGTATCACAGTAAGCACCAGCACTTTTCATTACACTCCACAAAAAATGTTGACGTCCACCAGTTCCACCACTTCCACCTTCAAATATTTTCAATTCTTCCGGAAGCGCTCGGATTGCCATCACCATAGTGACGTCATGCGCAGCTCGGACGAGTTTTCACTTTTCAGGAGTAGTAACGTATCTTGGAGGAGAGAAGAAGAAAAAAAGAAAAAGAAGAAGCCGCTCATGTCTCCTTGTAACCTCAATCTTTGAAATTGTATCGTATCGTTTATTTACTAGATTTTTGAAAGTAAACGTGTTTTTGAATGGTGTGAATACTGTGAATTAGAGTTATATTAATAAAAGTGATTACTGTCCCCAGTTTAATTGAAAGAAACAAACAATGTCGGTTGCAGTTGAACAGATTTTAAGGACAGAAAATCAATTCATAATGAATTTATTTTCTGTTTTATGTATACCTCAAAGAATCGGTAAGTTTTCATTTCAGTTTAAACATTCAAGTAAAATAAATATGCAGAATGAACAGTTCTCTCTCATATAACAAAAGTTGTATGATAAATAGAAGGAACCTTCCGAGGCCCAAGACAAGGGTTACCTCTCTCGTAAAGGGAATATGGGTCGAGTGATATCACATTTCAAAGCCGTTGAAATTCTTTTTACAATGATACCTATAATTTCATTTTGGTCCTTGTATGGATGAGTCACACTCAGACATTCTATGTAGCATTTTACAAAGTACATACATGGTATGATGGGTCTCTAGGAGTATCATGGCGCTAGTAAAACTCCGTGGCAATTGGTAACAACGGGGATATTTTTTGCTTCGCTATAATTGTAATTAACATTGAGATTGTCCATTAATTATTATGAGCATAGTGTTCATAATAAGGCCAATACCCGATAAAAGTGATCAACTTGCAAATATCAAAAAATTAACTTTCTGCGTGAACATCTGAGACAGAAAAATAGGTCCTGGTTTTGGTAAGACCGACAGATTCCTTGGGTATCTACATATAGGTACTTAACAGACGTGAAGAAATACATACCTACAAAGTTTTCGGAAAAATGTGAAATCAGGAATACTGAGAAAAATTCACATAATCCGATGCAAGAACAGTGCGATCATTTTGGCACAAACGCCTTGTGCCACGTCGTCGTAATAATGCTACATCGTCAAAAGATATGACCATTTTTGTCAAAAAAAAAGTGGCAACCCTGCACTGAACATGTGAATAAGTTCGGGTTAGATGGTATTATTGTTATTATTTTTATTTCCATAGCAACGAATGCATTTGAATATTTTATGTTCTAAGTTGAGTTTAGGCGGTTGCCAAACTTCAAATTTCGTTCAGATTTAGGTATGGTATCAATTTCCAACATTCTCAATTCCTCTGTAAAGAGGTTTTGTGGAAAAAAAATTGATGGATTATATGGTATCCGTTCCAGACATTACAGTAACCTGAATTTTTCATTAATTTTTATCACGGTTATTGAAAAAAATTGCTTTAAATTCGAATGAGGGAAACTCTGTAACTTGAAAACCAACCGTCGGATTCGGTTTTTTTCTTTGCAGAATATCCTTAATTTTAATGAGCTCTATATCGCCCTGTATTCTGAGTGCGCGAGTTACTAATCATCCTGTAGAATCTTGTAGCAATGAAATACGAAGCAAATGCAGTCAGCGCAAACGTTATATTAAAGCAAAGCAATTGGAATCGCGTCCATTATCTCATTTTGATTTATACAACATCTATTTGTAAAAAAAGCAACAAAAAATATCAAGCAAGTTTGTCTAATTATCTAATAGTAATTATTGCTAACTACTCATATAATTAATTATTACAATTCTTTTTTGTTTCATAAAACAGACGAAGATGAAGATGATTCAAGTGAAGAAACCCATCAATCACACAAGCAAGTTCCGGTTGCAGTTCGAGAAGGTGCAGAAGCGCCTACAAGAGCCAAGTCATTGCTAGAACTCCAGCAACGTTTAGAAACGATTAAAAATAAAAAGGGACTCAGCTACAGAGAAAAATTAATGAAGAAATCGTTGAAAAATATCGTCAAGAAAAAGAATAAAAACATGGAACGCAAGAAATTAGTCAAAGACGTTAAAAATTTGACTACCAAAGGGGAAGAAGAACCCAAGGAAAGCAAACCAAATGGACCGAGCAAACCGGTTTTTAACATTGAGGATAAAATGATGTTTTCAAAAATCGACTTCTCTGATGTAGGTGTAAAAAAGAAGCAACGGGAAGAAAAGGATCCTCAGAAAATCTTAGAAAACCTCAATAAGCATATACAGAAAGTAACAAAACTACAAGAGAGCGGCGAAGTGGAAAAAGCTACCAGAATCAAAGAAAAAAGCATATGGAAAAGCGCTCTAGCCAAAGCTGAAGGTAAGAAAGTGAAGGACGATCCGACTCTTCTCAAGAAGACAATCAAGAAGAGCGAACAGAAACACAGATCGAGTCAAAAGAAATGGGAAGCTAGACAAGAAGGTGTGAAGAAGGCTAAAGAAGAAAGACAGAATAAGAGAGTAGAGAATATACAGAAAAGAAAGAATGACAAGAAGAAAAATAAGTTGAAAAAAGCAGCCAAGAAGGGTAAAATTATACCCGGTTATTAAATGTATACTTAAATGTGTTGCTGTTCCTTTTGTTGATCTAATGTAAAAAAAATTAAAATAAATAAAATATAGTCCAATAAAGTCTAAAAAGTCATACGTATCGATTAAGAATACACATATTTTTGATAGTTCGATTTATTTTGTTTCATGTACGTGTTTTTATAGTAACCGTCCAGTTTGTCTAAACACTCCATCCCGCATAAATAAGTATACGTCAACATTGGTTTTGAATGAGAATTAAATGCACAACACAGAGGATAGAATGTCATTACGTGAATAAATTTTATGTAGTTGTCAGTGGCTCTCAAACTGACGTAAGCGCTTCAATTCATTGTTTGAATGATTCCTTCAATAATTTACGCTCGTTCACAACTTGACAATTAACTGTTTGACATTTTCTGGTGAAATTAAAAATATTAATTCGGACGGTTAGTGTGACGTCACATGTGACTTTTTAAAGTTAATCCTACTATACATACAGTAATTTTCTCTAATCATTTTTTTATGTTTTAAGGGTTGTTACAGCATAGCGTTTATGGCGCCGGTAAAGTAGCCAGTTCTCGTACGGTAGCGCAAAAAACACTTTTTTTTTGTAACTTTGCGTCCAATTGCAGACCGCGTACGCCTTGCAAGCCGCAAAAATTAAATTTCGCAGCCGTTGTCAGGGCGACGGCCTTTAAACTAATCATTGTTGCTTATATTATTATTTTGACCATGAGAATGGACAATAAATAAACATTATCTCATTTCCATTGTAAAATGAAAGCCGGCCGTCATTCTATTTACGACGAAAATTATTATTTTTAAAATTTCATCAAATTATTACGGCTTCTATACAGGGTGATTCAAAATTCAGTGCAAATATTTTAAGGGCATATTTACCAGCCAAAAATAAGAAAATTTTTTCATATAATCGTATGTCCTAACTTGCTTCGTTTTCTAGATACAGGGTGTAAAATTTTGAAAAAAGAATCGATTTTTTATTAATTACTCAAAAACCTTTCAGCCGATTTAAATAAAATTTGGTAGGCTTATTTGTCGTTATAAGGAACTTCCTTTGATGGGAATAACATAAATTTATTAATTCCAGTAGCGTCTCAGGGGGCTACCTACTTGAAACTTATAGGTAAAATTATGATACGCCACTGCTCTTTTGACAATTTATAATTTTTTTTAGATTAAGCAATCAATAATGTAACTTTCTGGCCTCCTGAGCTTTACTTGTCTCTAGCTTTGTTTCCAAGAAAAAAATCAAAATCTGTGCCAGGCCCTATCAAAACAAGTAATAAATTCACATCGATTATTGAGATTCATTTAATTTAATTCAGGTAGCCCCCTGAGATGCCACTGGAATTAATAAATTCATGTTATTCCCATCAAAGGAAGGCCCTTATGACAACAAATAAACCTATAAAATTTTATTTAAATCGACTGAGAGGTTTTTGAGAAATTGATAAAAATCGTTTTTTTTTCAAAATTTTACTTTTATCTAGAAAACAAAGCAAGTTAGGACATACGATTAAATGAAAAAAACTTCTTATTTTTGACTGGTAAATACGCCCTTAAAATATTTGCACTGAATTTTGAATCACCCTGTACAATTGCACAAAAAAATTGTCTATACTGCGGCCGCGTCATTCTTCAACGTCGAGATTGGCTTTCCCTCGGCCGCAAGCGGCCTTGGCGGCACTCTTCCTCTCGGTACGTTAAAGAATGATTTCGCCACCGAAGTATACAAATAACTCTTTTGTACAATTGGACGCGAAGTATAGTAACTTCGCGTACCCCTTACAGGCAGCAAAATTCAATTTCGCTGCCGTTGTCATAGCGTCGGTCATTAAACTAATCATTTTTATACTTATATTGGTCGTTTTTATTGATGCAGCTAGTGATGAAATGTTAAATGTTCGCCCTCATAAACGTTTCAGTTGAAATTCTGTTCCATGTGTACTCTTTCAGAAACGTATTATTGGAAAAATGTTTCCTGAGAAGCCTTAGTGAAACAATAGTTGTTAACGTTGCTGTTTTGTCTCTGCAACAATGTAGAGACGTTTATGAAACGTAAAATTTTTGTCTTCTAATTTATTTGGGTTTAGGTTCTTCGATAAAAATATTATCTTTTCAAAAGATTTTTATAAAAAATTGAGACGTTTCGGGGCCGATTGGTCCCTTGTTCACTCATAAAATGTATAAACATGTAAAAAATTTAAAAAATACTTTAAAAAACTACAATCAATTCAATAAAATTGGTCGTAAAATGGTGTTTATAAAAAATTTTATTCGAAAAAATTTTTTTATATTTTTATTTTCGAAAAAATAAATTGACTTTGATTCGAACATTTTTCATGTTAAGATGAATTAATTTTCATGTTAACACCAATTAATTTTCATTAATTTTCACCAAAAAAATTGAATGTGGTTGATTTTTGGTTTCCTTAATTTTCATTACAAAATGACATGAAAACCCAATATGACGGTCATAAGAAAAACAAAAGTTGACTGTAAATACTCTGGGATCTAGTTGGCTTTGAAAGTTTTTGAAATGTCAGATGGATAGCTCTCAACGATTCATGTAAGCGCCTACAAAAAATTATTCAATAATTTCCAAAAATAAGAAAGATATGGCAAAAATAAGAAATCTCGATTTTTCAGTTTTTCCAGGATATTTCAGCAACGACTGGAAATATCATGAATTTTCTTTTCAGATTATTACTCGGCATAAAAATACGCAACTTTGCCCCAATTTAACCGACCCCGTATCTATACTGATAAGCGAGATACCCATGGTTAGACACGAAAAACGGACACCCTGTATACAGGATGTTAATAAAACGACGGATAAACTCTTTAGTGCATTGGAGTAAAAAACTTAAAAAAAAAAAAAAATTAGTAAAAAACTTTGGCGTTTTTTATCCCACCAAATAGAAGACCAGAATTTTTTAAATTATTTTTCCCGTACTCTACTGAGTGTCCCCTACAATGTACTAAAGGGTTTATCAATTTATTAACACCCTGTATACTTCTCCAACATCATAAAATTTCTATTTTAAAAACGCTCCTGTAGCTTTATCTTTCAAGATTAGTGAACGAAATTTTGCACTCTTGTTAAACTTTAGAAACAATTTGGACTTTCATTTAAAAAATGTCCAAAAGTCGTGTTACATTTGAGCAAAATCTATCAAGTCCTTTCAAAATGGCGGCCATTTGAATTTTCGGAAAAATGACTATTTTTGAACCTCTGTATGAGCTACCTAGATAGAAAAAAGAGTTTAATATCAAATTCACAAGATTGGAAGTAAATGATTTGAAATTTAACTTAGTGCAATAAAATTTGCATTTTTTCTAATAATAAGCCAGGGGCGTAGGTAGGAAAAAGGCTTTAACCTTCAAAAATTTCAAGAAGTAAATAAGAAAAATGGCGGAGATATTCGAATTCATTCACGCAAGATGTTTATTTCTCTAAAATTTTAAATTTTCGGTCTTCATAACTTCCCATTAACTTTTTCGAATTTATTAAAAGTAGTGTAAAAAATAGCATTTTTTAAGTAAAGTTAGCCAGTGGCGGGCATTGTAAAAGAGGCAAAATGATTAAATTTTGCCATATTTTTTTTCTGCTTACGCTAATATGACCTGACTATGGAAAATGTCAGAAAGCCAATTTCAAAAACGGTGAAAATGTTCATAATCGAATCACATAAAAATAAACTATGCGATTGATGCGCAAGGTGTATGCGCAAGAAGGTTTTTTTTTATATTGTCTCGAAGATCTTCGTTTAGGACAGGGATATTGGTCGAGCTATATTGGTCGAGCTATATTGGTCGATAATTATTATCAGCGTCACACAAATCACCCTTCTTATGGATTGGTATACTTAAAATTTTTATACAGGGTGATTAAAATTATTAGATTTTTCATCACTCTGTATGAAAATATCATCTGCATCATATAATAATAGCTAGTATAATATAAAAAGTTAAAATAAGTTCAAAAAACATAATATAAATCTAAGAAGTTAAAAAGGCCGTTCACCGATATATCTTGAGCCGTTTTTAATGTAAACAACTTAGAAAATTGAAAATGGCATTTTTCATTTGTTTATGCCTCATAAACCTATTTAATCATTTTAAACTGCAAATGTTATGTAACCATTCTTATTGGATTTTTTCAGACAATCTGGAAATGCAATAATATACAGGGTTTCCTATTTTTGTAAATAGACAATGTCGTCATTACTGAGCTAAGGAACCGGATACTGTTACAGTATCCGGTATAAAAAAATTACACCAATAGAAAGTAATTAGATTTTTAAATTGACCTTTTTGAATTTTATCCAAAACTCAAAACTGAAAGATTTATATTTGGATCTCGTTGCCAGACTTTCTAGCGACCCTGTATGTATAATTGTCAGGTAGGTAGGTACCTACTTCTTTCGAAAATCCTACTCCTTTTTCACTTTCGTTTAATGTTTGGAAAAAAGTCGAAAAAATGTTGCTTAGCGAGTGCTAAACTTCTCTGTGGTTCCTATACAGTGTTTCCAAATATAATAATACCTAATAATAATAAACTGTATTAACAATAATAGGTAATAACTAATAATTAAATATAAATAAGAAACCGTGGGAGATACAGGGTCGGTTTAATTTAAATAATAAAAAATTATTTTTTCTTTTCGAACTATTTTGAAACAACAAAATTAAAATTTTAGATTTTCTTATTTATTGACGTTATAATTAAAATTGGGGCAAACTGAAACCACATTTTCATTGCAGTTATTGGCCATGCAGTTTTATTTTAACTTAAAAAACTCACTTTTTTTCAATTTTTTACTCAATTTTTTTATTTCACTTTAATATCAAGGAAAAAATAATAGAAATATTTTATAAATCAATGATAGAATAATCATCCTTCAGCATTCTATATTCCTCCAAAGACCGCTATTTGGGCCATCAACATCACCACACCAACCTGCAAGAATGGTTTCGCTGCGTGACGCTGAGCTACTCGCACATAAAGATTCATTAACATTTACGATGAAATAGTAAGACTACTTTCAAATACGTGTCTGAAATTCCATTTCACATCTGCCCTTGTTAATTTCGTAAATACGACAACTACTGCAACAATATTACAAAACGTCGAAACAGCGTTATGATATACTGGGACGATCCATGAATGTTCAACCAAGATCGAAGATCAAAGACCTTTATTTACGAAATGAGGTAGGTATGACTGTAGGAATGACAATAAGAATTATTATTTTCGTTTAAATATTTCAATTATTGATTTGTTCACGAATCATGAGACAAACTTTAAAGTAGGTAGATTAATTGACTCTTTTGCAGGGTAAAAAAATATTGAAATATATAATAAAAAAATAGAAAAATTAAATAAAAATTTAAAAAATATAATAAAATATTGCAGGGTCGATTTTTTATAATTGTTTTCAAATTTGAAAAAAAAGTATAAAGAAACTTGATCTCCAAATTGTATCTTGTAAATTTTTTTTTATTACAAAATAGTTTTATAGACGATAACAACACCCAAGGCACGAATGGGATTCCACCTATGCAGTGACAGCGCCAACGAATTAGTAGATTACTCTTCTAACCCGCTGAACTACTGGCCGTTCCGGTCAGAGGAGATTTAGAAGTTTCTATGGTTCTAAAAATGATAAGACTTTTCCGTGAGAAAACCTGCTAGCATTCTCAAACCATTTTTGTTCAGTTTGATGAAGGCTTTAAATCTTTATTCGTTGCATTGGTCTTAATATTGGGAGGTTTTTCCAGAGACTTTCTCTTTGAGTTTCCATTTGTTTCTTTATTTTGTAATTGAGAACATTTTCCTTAGTTCGCAAAAAGGTGCTGGCCCTATAAGCGGCGTTCTTACTCCTCGCTTTGTCAGGTTGTCGGCTTCTTCGTTGCCTTCTGCATCAATGCGTCCTGGCACCCAAAGAAGAGCACTTTGTTTCCCTTGCCTAATTTAGTTAGCTTCGTTGGGCATTCCCACACCATTTTTGAACTGATGACGTATGAGCTCAGTGCTTTAATGGCAGCTTGGCTATTCGTTATGTTAGCGATTTCTTGCTTTTTATCATGCCTTTCTATATTAAATTGAGCTCTTTCGATGGCATAGGTTTCCTCTTGAAATTTATGCTGGTGTAGGTACTTTCCCATAGGCTCAAAATATTTCGTGCCAGGTCCAAAGACTCCTGCACTTGTTCCTTCGATGGTTTTTTAATTGGTCAGTGTACCATTTTATGGAATGATGTTTGAGATTGTACTTGTTGGACTCATTTGTCCATTCCTTTTTGTTACTGAACTCTATTACAAAGTTCTTCTCAAAGCTGTATTTCCTAGTGATCGATTCCCTAGGAACGCTAGTAATGTGTTTCTCGTTAGGTAGATAGCGTTGTTTCGATCTCTCAATGAATAACCCTGTTTTTTCTCATTTCATGATGAGCCCTTTTTGCTGCAATTTGCACCACTAGTAGGTGTAGTGGTGTGAAGTTTCAAATTACCTCCATTGCCACTGTGGGGCATGTTACCATAGCTCCTGTTATGCACAGCACGCACGCAAGTATCTGTATTTTTGCAAGGTTATTCCTTGCAGTATTCTTCATAGTTCCGTAAGCCACAGCTCCGTAAGTGATTTTAGGTCTCACTATCATGGTGTGAATTCAGCGCAGTGTACCCGGGTTACTTCCCCAGTTTTTTTCTGCAACATTCCTTCACACTATGTTGACTCAAGTGGCTCTGCTGACCTTCTCTTCCATATGCTTCTTCCACAGGAGTTCTAGTACAACTCCTAGATGACCTTTTGAGACCTCTGACTTCCATTCAATGTTTACCGCATCTATATTCTGATTGTTTTCAGTCAGATTTTCTTTCCTTTCCTGGTAAATGCTATGACAGTGGTCTTAGCTGAATTTATTTTCATCCCCACTGACAAGCACAATCTTCTAGGATGATTTGTCGATCTGAAAGTTTTTGGTTGGGTCATGTCCTTCTTCCCTACTTTTGAAATGAAAGTAACTTTAGCCCTTCTCCAATATTTAGGTACCTATAATAAAAGAGTACTTAGCTGCTTCTTGCAATTTTAATCAAGTATGCCACACTTCTTCACTTCTTGCCCCTTTTGGAGTAAAGCAGGGAATTGTGACTTGTATGGTTGGAAGGTGTTGATTACCCATCGCAACTTTGCTGTAGAGAAGCTTAGAAGAGCTCTTTGCTAGCATTGAAGGGCTCCGTGAAGCTACCATTGGGTTCTTTAATTTAATTTGGGTCTCCATCCTGCCCCATGGATTTATGGAGTTTAGCCGCAGGACGGGTGGATGTGATGTCTTCGTAGAATTTCCTGAAGCTGTTTCTTTTAGCTTTCCTAATTTCTTTATTATAGGTGCCCTTTTGGTACCTCTGCCGTCTGCGTTGCGTTTTGCTCTGTTAAAGAGCTTTCGAACTTCGCATCTTAACTTTGACAGATGTTTACTCCACCAAGGGACTTCCCTATGTTCTGTGTTTGCTTTTGGTTTTGATCAAAATGGTTTGATGTCCCTCCACAATTTGTGTTTCTTGAATTTCTTTTATTTAGAGATTTGCTCTACTTGAAGTCCTCTTAATTAGTGCAAAACTGTGAGTCTATGATCCAGCATTTTGGATCGAGCTTATCCTCGAATTTGTAAATGTTGTGTCCAATTATTATAGTTACAAAAGTGGATGTTTTCCCCACTTTTTGAATAACTAAATTGTGTTTAAGGACAAATTCCAAAAGATCCTCCCCTCTTTGGTTGGTGTTTCTGAGGCACCAAATGGTGTTGTGGGCGATCGCTTCACATCCAAGGAGTAGCGGTCAATTTCTTCTTCTGCAGTTGTATGCCAATCCTTCTACTTCCACCGGTGGTACAAACTGTCCATCGCCACGGAAATAGACCGATGTATGACAATTTCGCGGTGTGTGTTGCCAAGATTTAAAGATTAAAATCAGAATGCATGATCTAGGTGAGTCATGTCTTCCGCCCCATACCACCTTTTGGCCTCTTTACAGAACAAGCCTTGACTTGTCCCCTAAGATCCAGAGTTCTTGGATGAGAGCGATTCCCAGTTGTTGCCTGTTGAAGTGTTGAACAGCTTCACACTGGCAGTCCTCGGATCCATTGTTTAAATGTATCGAGGAGACGCCCGGTCCTACCCCTTCCCCTTCCTGTTCTTTTTTTTTTTCTTCTGCCAAGGAGGGACTCTTCTATGACTATAGGTATTTGCTTCTTGTTGTCGATTTTTATCGCGTGGGTTGTGCTCCACTCCATACTCCATCGACAGTTTTGTTTACCTGTTATTGTAGCCGATGGGTACCTCAACCGTACAAGAGTATACAGATAATCGGAGGTGCTGCCATTTTGAAAATTGGTCGTAATAGCTTTCACCAAATTTTGTACCAAAAGTAATCTATCAGAATAATCAAAATTATTGTCAGTCAGTAGCGTCGGAATTATTTATGAAAAAATGTAACTATCCCAGATTTAATGGGTTCATATATCTCCAAAAATGAATTAAATAATGTAAATTAAATTTATGTGGTTTTCGTGGTGGTGCGGTATAAAATGACCTCGGAGTTGCCATCCATTCGTCACAGGCTTTTGTAAAATATAGAATATCCTTTATTAATCATTTTCTGATCGGTACCAAATAAGTGAGTCACATACTACGCATGTATATGCACAAGGTGGTAGATACCTACGATAAAATATATAGTACCTATTACATATTATCTATGGCTTTCGTAGCAATTAGAGTGTCAAAAAACAAAGCGATAACAGGAGCTATGATGTATCACTTATGTAAAAAATAACAGTTATGTAAAATGAAAAATGCATAAGCAAAATTATGTAATATGCATTTTCTAGATTACATAAGTGTAAAATTATTTGATGAGTTGATGACAAACAATCACTTGCGAACATTTTGCTACCCTTAGACCTTAGACGCTCGTTATACCGTTGGATTCTGCATACTTAGTTCATGCTTGCTAAACGCTTGTGTACAAAAAAAAACGGCAATTTTTTAATTGCCTATAACTAGATAATAAACCGTAAGTTGCTAACATACATTTTTTAGTCATAAACTATAATTACCATTATCTTTATTATTTAGCTCGAAAATAGATATTTCTTTTTCCGAAAGAAAATATTTTATCATAATCATTTAACATGCTGTAATGGCTTATTAACAAATTTGTATGCAATTACCTATACAAAATTTTAATTGGATGAAAAACGTATTTTAAAAACACAAATTACTGGAGTTTAACGAGACCATTAACAGATCTCTCGTTGTCAATACATATTCAGGAACAGTGAGTCTTTCCAAAAATGAAGATTTCAGGGAGAAGAAATGTGATCGTTATATTTTTGCTGATTTGTGCATGTGGATTGGTTGTATCAGGTATTTTTCTTTATTTTTATAATTTGGACTATTACCATGAGAGCTTTATTTTATTTAATAGATTCCTCAGAAACCTCGCTTGAACCTGATTACGAGGAATATCCTATTGGACTAACTAGGAGCATTATAGGTAGGTGTAAGGGGGCTTATAATTTTTTGTCTTTTACAAACGGTCCTCTTATTTTGGTCTTTTTTATTATTCATTTTCATTGAATTAATCTTAAGAATTATAAAATCGACTCAAAAACATTGAATTATTTTAAGATCATAATTTTTTTTTATACATATTCATGATCATTATTGTATTTTAGGTAGAGGTAGATCAATGCTAGGAAGTTTTACTCATAGAGCCTTCCACGTTGCGAAGGTGCCTTTTAAATTTGTCGCCCTCGAAACTCGATGGAGCATGTTGAGAGGCTTGGAAATGTATATTTATCTAATGGCACGAGTGATATATTTTCTAATTTCAATATTTGGACCAAAGGATTTGGAAATGTAGATTAAATTGTTAATTTCATTTGGTGATCTAATATGAATTAAGGATGTTATTTGAATAAAAAAACAATTACAATAAATTTTTATTTTATGGAAAATGTACAAACTACTGTTTTATAGATAACTTATAAGTAATGAAAGCGAATTTATTTCGGTATGGCCAAGTTTTACAGTTTTTTGAAGACGATTACCCCTATTTTTAATTTAATTCACTCCTTAACTTAATTTTCCTGGTATGTGAGCTGTAAGGAAAATTGGCACGGGTCCTAATTTCACTATTACAAAAAATGAAATCTCGAAAGTCCCCACCGATTCGACACCTGCGAAAAAGTTTATTCAAGGTCAAAGTTCACAAATATCGGTTTTTCTCATATTTTTTCTACACAAATTGTTCAGATTTATTTTCCTCGTATACTACAATTTTCGAGATATCGCTATACCAAAGGTTCTAAAAATCGTATTCCGCATAATGTGTACTTATTGCCGCTCCATACCTTTTTTAACGTGGTTTCCCCAGTCGACATAATCTACAATCTACCGTGATGAGATTTGTCTGGGGATCTCAACAACATTTTTGTAAAAAAAATTTGTTTTTGCAGTTTTTGAGATATGGCAGAATATATTGAAAAAGCATCAATTCATCCCACCTTATCTCCGTTGTTTATAAAAATCAAAAAATACTTTACTAGGCATGCGCGTCTATTTTATCGGAAATCTAGGGCGGTTCTAGTTTTTTAGTTTATTTCCAAAAAAGGCAAAATATTATTTAAAAACAGTTTTATTAATGTTATAGCCTTTGAGGGGTCAATGAAAAGACCTTATACTGGAGATACCAGAATTAGTGTTCTCAAAAGTTTGTGTAAAGTATCAAGGATTCGTGCCCCCACAGCGACTAGGCCACCAAGAGCCCTTTTGGCCATTCACGTACCGTGGTCAACTTTCCCGACCTTTCCGAACCTATTTATAATGGCCAGAATTCTTCCCATGAGATAGGAGTGCCATTTCTTCTTCTTTTTGTACCTGCTCTCACTCAAAGATTGAGACTTGGGCAACTATACACGTTGATTTCCAAGTTTCAGATTCCTAGATCCACTAGAAGTTGAACATTTTCTAATGGGCGCTGTATCAGAATCACCCTGTAAACCTTTCATACACATTTCTTTCACAGCAATTTCTTTCCCATACTAATTTATTATAACATGGCCACAATAGCCAAACTGTTAGAGTTTCGGTCAAACGATCTCTAAAGTGCAGCATGGCTTTGTTTGGTCAGTCCCAGGATGGGTGACCAAAATTATAGTGGTAAAAAAAAAGTTTCGTTACCGATCGTGCTCCGGGAGGTACGTTAAAAAGGGGGTCCCGGTCGTTAAGTTATGTCAGCTGCCCTTGAGGCTGCTTGAAAACTTCTGACACTTGGGCTTTACCACAGCCATACAATGTTTATTTATTTATAACATGGCCGATTATTTTCTGAAAATCTATGGCCAAGCTAGACTCCTTACTACCCCATTCCAACAGAACTAATAATAGAGGATATCATGGACCATTTTACCCCGACAATACGCTCACTACGGGCCACAAAGGACCAGCACTCCTTGAAAGCGGCCATGCAGTCTTTACGAACACAGGACCTTAAACACGCCTTGCGCGAAATTAAGAGAGGCCAAAGACAATCAGTCGATCTGATAGAAGTTGCGCTAAAATCAATGCATATGGGACGTGGTCGAAGCAGCCCGGACATCAATCTACGTTGTAGGGTTTTGCAATGGACTGATAAGTCAGTTGACCATCAGAGTATCGACGCATGCTTACGTCGTCGGCACGTCATAGCACCGACGACACTCAAGTGGACGTGCGCCTCCGAACAGAAAAAACTTAAGCGAAACTAGAAATACAAATACAAGAGATCACCCGGGACGACTTATGATGATGCAGCAGACAGTACCCATTAAGAGGCTACTTTCATTCTTCAGATTCTTTTTTATCATATCACCTTACGAAATCATAATTTTTAATTCGAACTGTCATTAATCGAATTCGGAGTTGTCCGTTTTTCTTCATAGTTATGGTTCCATTATTTGGGTCAGCATTTAACTTCATCCCTCCGGAACTTCAACTAACGGAACAAAAGAGGTGCGCTGAAATACCTAACTTAGTTTTTGCAAGTCGCCGAACTCTCCTTTCCCTGAAGAGGGAAACCGATGCCTGCAAAAAGGGTGCAATGTATTTTTTCCCGGTAGATCTGACTTTAGTCAATTCTTGTGTACAGCCATTGATCAGGGTGGTCAAGTAGATGTAGCATACGCAGATTTTGCCAAAGCCTTTGACCGTGTCAACCATGCTGTTGTGCTTGATAAATTAGAGTCCATAGGTATTGGGAGATACCTTGTATTACTTTTGTGGTCCTGTTTGGCGAAGAGATCTTATTACGTGTCATGCTGTAACGTACACTTTGTACGTACCGGCTAAATGCCAGCGACACGGAGACAACGGCGGGCGCGCGCAGTGAGTGAGTGATGGTGGCGTTTAGTGCAATGCAAACACGGCCGCTGGAGGCCTCGAGCTCGTCAACTTCGACTGTCGAGTCTCGTCGAACTCGACTGTCGAGTCTCGCCGACCTCGACTGTCGAGTTTCAGTCCGGCGTGCCGCTGAGGTTAACGCTTTTTTCTCTCTTGGAATTTCGCTTGAAGAAGGTGCACGCAAAATACCTGTCGCGAATAACGCATCTAATGGCGTCGTGAAATTATTGGTCATTATTATAAACATCGCCCACGTTTTTGGCTTGCTTTTTCCTACGGATTGATTTTTCCTGGAGGCAAGTCCAAACAAGAAGGTTGTACCTGAGACCAAGTTTACCACCAGCTAAACTTGCACCCTCGCTCCGGAGACCTTACGAAGCTAAGTGCCTTTGCCTACCAAGTTTTAACCGATCAGTTCATTCGGATATACTACACGCTCTTGTTCCTTATTGTTGTTAACCGTGCTCAAGTCCAGATTCTGTGATAATAGCTGTGATTTTATTTTAATAAAGAGTACCTGTTGTTCTGCTGACCTGCTTGTTATTGCTGACCCTCTTAGACTAGCGACTCAACCCACGACCCTTGTTGTCTTTTACTGTCTCATGCTCTTCACGACTATTTTTTCCCCTCTAGGGGTCAAATAGTTCGTTTCAAGTGGCACCCAACGTGTCTATCTGCCAATAATTCGTTTCAATGCAATGGCTTCACATCCGAGACGTTCACTGGCGGATCAGGAGTCCCCCAGGGTTCGACACTAGGACCACTCTTATTTCTAATTTTTATTAATGATTTGCCAGACAAGTTTGTTTGTCTTAGTTTTTTGTATGCTGACGATTTCAAATTGTTTACTACTTACAGTGATCTGTGACCGTCGCATGCTTCAAGAACAGCTTAATATACCACGTAACTGGTGTGAACAAAATAAGCTATATTTGAATGTAGAAAAATGTAAAAATAATGACATACACAAGACAGAAGAATCCGTTTATATTCCAATAATCTTTTTGATTCTTTAAACTCGGATATCAGAGCTATTACCTCTTCGACGTATAGAACATTATGAGATTTGTGTTGAGCAATTCCAATTCACTTATCAGCAGATCTACAATGAAAACATTATAAAGAATCAGCTGGAGGATACGGCTCTCTTGTGTGGTGTCCAATTTATGAAGTGTGGAAAAAGTCGCTTGAAAATGTTCATCGTAGATTCCTAAAATTCTTATATTTCAAAAATCATCGTGTTTATCCTCGTCGTGACTTCGGCAATAAACTTTTATGTGATGAATTCGATCTGATGTCACTTACGCAACGTAGAATTTTGCATAGCTTAACAACGCAAAACTGGATTGCTCTGCGCTTCTAGAACGTCTAGAATTTCAAGTGCCACGAGAGTTATTGGGAGGAGTAGCTATGTCTTTGAGGTTCCGAGAGCTCATACGAATGTTTTGGCCCAGTCACCCATTACTTTGATGACTTCATCACTGAACGCCATCTCGTTATCTGTTCCAGATTTGAGACAGACTGGGTGCTCCCTTCGCTTCCGTCCTTGTAAGTTGAACGTGCCTGATAACGTTTATATGAGCACCCCGATTAGCAGTCTGAGCTCGCTTCCTCATCTAATAAACGAGCATAATATAAGAAGGCGAATAAACTGAAACAGGGTTCTCTTAAAAGCAATCAAATACGCGAGGACGCTATAACCAACACGAATGAAAGAAAGCAATCATCACGCGCAACGATCTGCGTGTGTTATTTGTATTTACTTCAAATTAAATCATTCGATGATACTAATTCGTGGCATGTTTACCATGCTTTTCCGTTTCGTTTGTGTTCATTAACTTTGTCTACTGGCATGTCGATCAGTTTATTCGTGCGCTTTTCTTAAATGAGAACCCGGAATTATAGTTTCTGAGAAAGCACTCAGAAAAGTGTACAAGAAACACTAACACGCCCTCTACTCTATCACAGAAACTGATAAGCCTTGATGACTAAAAAGTTTTCGTGAGATTCGCGCTTAGATTTTGCAGTAAAACTATAGTCCGGTTCTAAATAATTCAATACTTTTCTCAAAAATTCCTATCTCATTGTTTTCAAAATATCGCAGGAAACAGTAAAAACACAATCGTTCTTCTGTGCCTAGTAGAAAAATCTAGTAGAAAACCATTGTGGTTCGATTTATTTATTTCTAAAATTAAGAAAGGAGAAAGAACAAAAAATGTTTTTCTCACAAGTTTGTGCAAGTATTTAAATTTTGGAGATAGAAAATGTCGAAAAAATACATGTGAAGAACGCTAAAGGCTAGTTTAGGAACAAATAAGTAAACCGTTTTTGCTGCATCTTCAAGCGTTGTCTTATACTAATATGAGAGTGTCAGAAAACGTGATGTAATCTTATTAAGTGCTTACAGTTATTGAAAATGGAATCTGAAAAAATAGCCATAATCGTGATAAGCACATCAATTCCTTTATCTTTTATATGGTACCATTTTAACTCCTCTAGGTCAGAATGGGAAGTAGAATGAATCTGCAAATTTATTGTTTTTCATGCAGAATGATGTGAAATTTTAAGCACATGCAGAATTGAAAATTCTACCCCTCCCCATAAAGGTCTACTACTAATTCTTGAGCGTTTAAACAATTTAGTTATTTAGTTATTGTATCGACTACAGGGATTTCTTCTTTTTTCCCTTCCTTCATTTAAATTCCATTCCATTTCCAAGAGCTATAGAAGAAACAGCACTGGCAGTTTATCGGGCTCCGGCTGTGCTCAATGAAATCGAAAGTATAAACACTATTACACCTGACACAAACTAGACCGGTACGGGTTCGTTACAACATCCGTCTCGCGGATAAGAACCACACTTTCATTAAAGTTAATATTCTTAACACATCGATGGCGATATGTAGAGTCTGAATCTGAAATCGGATTCACTCACGCTCATTTCATTAGAATAGAGAAGAATCGCGGAAATGTGGAAAATTTTTAATTTATTGTGCTTTTCTGTGCTGTATGTGACTAGTGAAGTGGTGTTATCGGAAGGAACGTTTCGGCAAAAATTGAATACATCACAAGGAATAAGTGTTAATGATATCAGAACTGAGACTTCTCTTCCGGAGGAGCTATTGGATGATAATGATTTTCCAATTATTGAACCCGAAATTAAAAAGTTTTCGCAACTGTACGATCATTTTGGTTGGACTAATAATTCAAACATCGATGAGCTAGGTAATGAAAAATGTAAAGAAGAAGTGAAGGAGTATTTTAAGGGGTTGGAAAATTCAACTTCATGGGCTGTTCAAAGTGAGTAATATTTATTTATTCTAATGCTTGACGATAAAATTAAGAAATAGTCCCTTGCTTACAAATAAATGTTGATCTACCGTTTTTAAAAAGTGTAATATAACAAAAATGTCAAACATCAATATTCCCAATATGCTGGTTGATTTCCTTATTTTTAGATTGTCTTAAGTTGGCAAGTTGAAGTTGTAATGAAAAATCTGGACAGATGTTTGCTCAACGTTTAATGTTTTTTTTTAATACGACAACCGCAACACTTTCTAGAGTAACTTTTCATTATTCGATAAAAGTTCGGTTTCTAAATATTTTGTTTTGCTGCTTTACTAACTAGGGAATTTTTCAAAACTTGGGATTTTCGAGAAGTATGTTTTGATGATAATTTTAGTATAAAAGTTGTCAAAAGAAGCTGTGTGGAGTAGGTACCTAGCTAATTTTAAATTTAAAACTTAAGATCTAGATTTGTATAAGAGAAAAATATTGTCTTGGATCTAAACTTGGAAAATTAGAATAATTAGTTTTTCCTTCTCATTTGAGACTCATTTCCGGAAGTTATCGCATATGAAGCGAAGGAATGCATGATGGATGGCATGTTAGATGACGTATAATCAACACGTTACTCTTCAGTGGAATATCGAGAATTAAAATCTAGCAAATCACCCAGAAATAATCGTTTCCATTTTGTCACACTGCCCCTTGTCCGGCCAGTGTTTTTATAGGTACCAACCAATGGGTTCATCATATTTCAGAAGAAAAAAGACGATATCGACTGACTTATGGTTTCTGGATCAAACGTTACACTCCCTCATGCAAAAAACAAGTGATACAAAAAAATTATCCATTAAATAGTTAAAAAAAAAGTATCTCGTCTTTGTTAACGATTTTCGTCATAGAAGACTTTACTAAGTAATATTTAACAGAGTGTAAAGAAGTTAAATAATAGATCACGAAAATTATGATTTCTGAGATTTGTTTAGGTAGAAATAAGAATGTAGGCCGGTTTAATTATATTTAATTTACGGTTTTCAGAATTACTGAAATCATGCGGGTTATGTAGTTATGTGTGCCGATCTTACATAATTTAACTGAAGAACATTTCATTAAAAGCATTTACCGGTCTAAAAACTGGGTCAGTTTGCTTTATTTGATTTTAAAACACAAATTTAAATGCATGCTTATTGCAACCAAAATTTTTCACGTTATATAATCGTACCATCCATAGTGTCTATATTTAAGATTATCTAAATTTTTTGTCCACTTTTTCGGGTCCCCGAACAGACGGATGGCTCTTTTCTGGATGGAGTCGAGTGATCTCCGCGTCTGTTTAGGAACTGAGCTCCAAACATGAGAACAGTACTCCAAGTATTGTCGGATTTGAGGCTTGTATAAGAGAAGCTGTTGAGGTGTACAAAATTTCTTTGTGCATAAGATGTTCCGAGTGTCTATGTACCTAATATCCAACTGCTAACACTTCATATAATTTGTATTGCCGAAAACTTTTCTTGTGAGTGGGCCATTGTGACATCTCTTTCGAATGTTTGTAATCTGGTTCTTTCCAAAGCGGGACACTCTCGCACAGGATGTGTTTTGCTGTTTCGTTATCCTCCAAGCACAGGCGGCATTGAGCGCTGATCGCTAAACTCACCCTGTGCAGATTATGACTCAGCTTACAGTGCCCTGTACTGTAGGTAAGTGTCCCTGGTTAAGCTGCAATAGTTCTTTGGTCCTTTTTTGCGAGGTACCTAAAGGCTTTCGAATGGTCCAATCTTGGTAAGTTTTGCCAGTGCTGGAGCCTTGTTTGGTATACCCGGTTATTAGTACTCTATTATATCGTAGGGACGGTAAGAGTCGCCGAAGGGAGGGGGCTGCATTTACCTTTTGGATGAGATCAAGAACACTCATTCAATTATATTTGGAATTAACGACACTCATATTACCGGTTTAGGTATTCTTAACTTGACCATCACGAAAAAATTATTTATCGTCAACTTAGTATGCCTTCATCGCGCCCCAGACACTCAACCAGCTACTGATGATGGCCATGTTGACTTTTTTGTGAAATCTCATCCTTTAAAAATCTTATCATCATAGGTGACTTTATTATCCTTAGATTAAATGGCCAGCTACCTCCTTATCCGAGAATAGTGACTCTCATAATTCATTGAAATTTAATAATAAGCTCCAACTTATCACGCCTTGTAGCTACGGGAGTCGTTTGAATAGTTTCAGGCCCTATCGATAGAAAGTACTGATAAAAAAAATTTTTCACTGTCTGATAGATGGTGTTGATACACAGGCTGTCCCTTATTTCAGAGCTCACCATGGGTATCTTCTAAATGCTAAGACATAAATGGTCGGTTAAATTAGGGAAAAGATGTCCTATTTTGTGGCCATCTCAAATCCGTCAAGCCATACAAGATATCTGTGACTATTTCTGAAATATCCTGAAAAACTGAAAAACCGATATTTCTCATTTTTGCTATATCTTTTTCATTATTTGAGATCAATAAATATTTTTTTGTATTAGGCTTACATAAGCAGTTAAGAGCTATCCATCTGACATTTCAAAAATTGACCAAAACCGGGTCCGGCCTGCATGGCCTTTTACCAGGAGAGTTCGGGTGCATACGTGCGTTGTCGCAACTCCGCCATAGAAAAATTAAATGAATCAAAATTCGAATTGCTTCCGTATTCACCTATTCACCTAATCTTACTCCCATTGATATTTTTTTCATTTCAAAATTTGAAAAAAATCTGGGGGGGGGGAAATATTGGTCGAATTCTGATGTGAAAAGCGCTGTATAGAACGGTATTTTTTGGCTTATCTTTTCTCTAACGGTTTGAAGAGTTGGGAAAATTGTGCGACAAAATATATTGAGTTACGAGGAGACTATGTCTAGAAATAAATTTCGTCTTGGCTCAAAATCTGTGCTTTTCTTGAAAAGGTCTGAAACTTTTGACTTAGACAAAACAATCAGCCTTCCACTCCCGACCTTGTTATTACGAATAAAGACCAGTCAATCTCAACGTTAGTCAATTTCCCAATTGGAAAATCCGATCACGCGCTTGTAAATTTTCATGCCAAGTTAAACCTAACGCTCAATTATAACAGGGTCAATTTAAGGGCTATCTCGACCACAGACATCCTTGGAGTCAACTCGACCTTACTTCAAGTCGACTGACACCTTTATGATAACTTAAGCGACCCCTCATTGTTGAAGGAGGTTTTCTCCATATTGTTACTGAGACATAACGGTGCATATTACTGGAAACTCATAAAAACCACCTAAACGCTTAATTCGTCATAAGCAGAGTCTTTGGTGAACATTGAGGCTCACAGGCTCCCATGACGATTTCCACGCCCATCGTAGATTCTCCAAGCCGGTCAGACAATATTTGATATTACAGCGAAGAACCCTAAGAGAATTAATCGTTGCAAGTGAAAATAGTAAAAAGGTTTATAAGCGTTATTCTAATAAGGAATCCTCTGAATCTTTGTTTTCGTATTTATCGCGGGTTTTTACAGATGAACCTAATGGAAACTTGCCTCAAATAAAATTGCCATGACTTCACGCGTCGTTTGACTCCATTTCCTTCACACTACATGTAGTTACAGAAATAAATAATCTTCTTAATTAGTGGGCTAACCTCTTTTTCCTTAAAAGTTGTGCAGTCAAGGAATCCCTCTATCCCTAATTTTGAAAGCTTCTTTTCGTCAAGGTAGTCTTCGTTAGGGCTGGAAATTGGCCTCAGTTACTTCAATCTTTAAGAAAGGTTAATTGTAATAATTATCGTCCAATTAGTCTTGTACCTGTTGTCAGCAAAAGCATGGAAGCTATTATCTGAGGCTTTTATCTCAGCTTTATCTGAGGCTTTTTTAAACAGCACGGCTTTATTAAAGGTCGCTAGAAGACGGTCACTAACCTACTTGATTATAGCAATGATTGGTCTACATCTCGAAACAGTCGACAACCTGTTGATGTGGTCTACTTAGACTTCCCCAAAGCTTTTGATCGAGTTCCCACACGTATGTTACTAATTAAATTGGACCACTTTGACAAATGAGGAAGATTAAACTTTTGGATTCAGAATTTTTTTCAACAGACAGTTCCAAGTTCGGGTTGGAGAAGACTGCTCATTGGATAGACCAGTCAGGAGCTGAGTGCAATAGGGCTCAGTACTGGGACCACTAATTTTCGTTGTCTACATCAGTCATCTCCAGCTGAATGCATCAAGTAAAGTTTCTATCTTTTTAGTTAAAGTTTTCTACGTTTTTTTTTCTATTCTACAATGCTCTAAACTCAGGGTTTGAGTGGTCCACAGAATTAAGGTTACTCTCCCTTAACATAAAGAAGTGCGTAGTGGTATACATGGGCAAAAATAATCCCTCTATCACTGCCATATTTCATTTATAGGTGTCCCTTAAAGTCAGCAACTTCTCATTAGTCGCGTCAATGAACAGGCAATAGTTGGAATTCCTCAGGAAACGGCACCGATTTTGATGATTCTGGTTTTAAAAACATCGTGTTTTTATTATTTATTATTTAAAATCAGAAACCTCTTGGAGCGGGAACGACATTATATACAGGGTGATCACTTTTAACGAACTCACTTAAATTAAACGAGATACAAAGTCGGTTAAATTAGAGACAAGTTGCACAATTTTACGCTTAATAAGAATCTGCAACAAAATTTATGAAAACTTCCGTTGTTGCTGAAAGCTGAAATATGCTGAAAAAGCTGAAAAATCGAGATTTCCTATTTTTGGCAAACTTTATTATTATTTAAAATAACCTAATAATTTATTGTAAGTAATAAGTAATCAAAAGCTATATATTTAAGGTTACAAATTTTTTTTAAGCCGAAAAAATTTGCCTAAGGAATTTTCTATGCTGGCTAGTTCCCAGAGATTTCAAAGACAAGTTTTGTTTTTCTATTTCTAATGACCGCCATATTGTGTATTTGTTGTTTTGTATTATGAAAATTAATGAAAATGAAATCAATGACATGAAAAACAATATAATAATAATAATAATAATAATAATAATATTTATTGCCCAACAGATACATGATCCAATTACAGGACAATTTTATATAGACACAACAACAATCAATAATATGTACAACAATTGTGTGAACAAAATAAAGACAAAAAAAAAGAAAAAGCACAGTGCATACACGGTGATCAACAACTCAAGATTAGAGGCTTCGGATGGACACAGCCAAAACAGTAGATAAACTATCCGCATTAAAATCGCAATCTCTAGATATTGACGCAATTGACGGAACTAAATTACATAGAAGATCTAGATTCAAGCTAGATGTGATAAACGACTTTCTCACCGCCAAGATGACACCACCCCCACGAGTCTTTTCGGTCAAATCAAACTGACAGTCTTTGCGAAAGACTGTATAATCATCCATGAAGTATTCAGAACTAGAGATATCTTCAGAGAGTCAAGTTTCAACTACTTACACCAACACAATCGATTATGGCGGATGATATGGCGGCTATTAGAAAAACCAAAAATTACGAAAATTTTAAGATCTAGTTGGCTTAGAAAATTTTTATAACGTCAAATGGATAGATTTTGATGACTTATGTAAATCAAAAATGATTTATAAGGTTATTTTCAATAATAAAAACGATATGCCAAAAATAAGAAATCTTTCGTTTTTTCAGCATATTTCATGTACCTATATTTTTTCAGCATATGACCAAAGTTGTCCTAAATTTTGTTTCAGATGCTTAATAAGCCTACAATTGTGCAACTTTTTTCTCATTTAACCGACTCTGTATGGTGAACCAGTTGAAAGTGACCACCCTGTATATAATGACGTCCCCGCTCCAAGAGGTTTCTGATTTAAAATGATGCATAATCACAATTTTATTAAAACCAGAATCGATGCTGTTTCTGAGGACTTCCGAGTAAAATGCTTCATTGACGCGACTACATTGCAACCTCAGAGTGATAATAATTAACAGCGACTTAAGTTGGTCTGGTCATATAATGTCGGTTTGTGGACGTGCATCCCGGTTTGCCTTTTACCCACAGAATTGTTCCTGATTCGCAAGTGTTTTTTACGTATCTCCCTACCATCTACCTGTAAACTTTACGCTACATTGTATGTCCCACTAATTCTTGAATTCAGCATATGCCGTTCTAGAATCCGGATCTCACTCGCGATGAGACCTTTTGGTCGAGTGAGGCCGCCTTACGGAGAAATATTCTGGTTTGGTCTCCTTACTCCATTTGAGCATCGTCGCCTTCGAGGTGATTTGATTATGGCTTTCCGAATTCTCAAGTACAACTATGGAAACCCAACACCATATTCACCCTGAATTAAGACGAGCGGTTAAGAGGTCACCATCTCAAACTAAAGAAGGAAACAACAGTCAAAAGCAAACTTTCTACCTAACAGAATATTTGACATTTGGAACAATCTAGGCGGAGACATCGTAGCCTCCCCCACCATGAGTAGATTTAAAAAGTAGATTAGACATTTTTTTCTAACTTAGTTTACTGGTGTTTGTGTCAACGGATCTTATGTTGTATTTTTTATCTTTGAGCATATTAGGAGCTCGCTCCTCTGCCCTTAGTCAGTGTTAATAGTCATAATCAAAAAGTTCCAAGTTTTTGAGAAGCACTCTTCGTCAAACCTGCACCATGGTTAGGACAAGCCATGTTGACGTCCAGGTTCACGCCAAGCAAGCGGAGAGATGGCAATTGAAAAATCGAAGAAGATGACAGACTGAGATTTCTCAACATTAGGCTGCACTTTATTCTATCGCCCTAAACTACAATCTCTTGTAAATCTTTGTCAAGTATTGAGACTTCTTGCTATCTGCGAAAATGTGCCTAGATGGCAGATGTTCGCGCATCTAAGCTACAAGAAGATATAAGAAGTGTACTGTCGTCTGCAAAGCTGTATATTTGTTGTTTTTTTTTTTTGTTGTAAGCAAGTCTTTAATAGGGTGTCCCAGTTTATAGTAGCGTTACTTCAGCATTCGATAGTTTTAAAGAAGAAATGTTTCATCAAAATAGGCTCAATGGAATTTCTCAAAAATTTTTACAGTAGCTTATTTAATTTGAAGTAAATGTTCTTTGGTATGGTTTGTTTGCCTTTCTTTGGCGATTTAGATGATTTTCTGCACCAGTGCAGCAGTGACATAAAATATAATGAATTCCGCAAACTCAAGGCTTGATAGATAAGTGAACATGTATTGTTACTATCTTAGAACCAGTAATGTGTTGAAACGTTAATTAATTTAATTACTAAACAAAAATAATTATAAAAATAAGATTTTGATAACATCCTCATCATGCAAGAAGTTGTGACGAAAAAAACACCTAATACATAAAGAGCAATAATTATGATCGAGTCATATGACGTAATCCATGTAGGTCCCTACATATTATACTATCTATGCAAGAACGGGATAATATAATAAATTCTATGTAAAGCAAAAAATAATGTAGAACGTTCAGTTAGGTACTTTTATTACTATTTATTACCATATCTTTCAAGACCTTGTATTGAATTTGCGACTGGTGTGTCTTTCTTCACTTCTAAACTTCTAAACCAATCAAATAATAATAAACAGTGGCATCTTGTGCAATCAACAGTAACATTTCATTTTCTTTCCTATTGGAAACCTAATCAGAAAGAATCATTACTACCTAAATTACTAAATCAAACAACGGCATGCAATTTCAATATTGAAAGTATACCTATGAGTAATGAGTAATTTCGCACGACTTTGTTTGTCCCTTCCTTGGGTTTGTTATTACATATTACGTTGTAGTTTCACTTCCCATATTGTTGTACTGAAACTGAAATGACAAACAGTCTGTACTAATATAGATAGAACCGATGAATTTTTAAATGTGAAAGTAATTGCTTTGTACTTGCGCTACCTTACAGCACAGCAGTGAATAGAAATTTTAGGAGTAGAGGATTCCGGTATGCAAAAGAATTGCCATTGCTCTGAGATCTTTTAAGTAACCTGAATAATTATTTTCTTGGATCTCTTATTATCTATTATGCAACTTAAGAAGACGGGCTGCCAAAGTAAGAGCTCACATTACCTAATTAAATAAATTATGCGGTTAATGTTCTCGATGTATTAATTCCTGAAAACTTCAAATATCTAAACTTATGGGCTGACCTCAGATCTACCTCAGATCCCTTCTAGATGCAAAGTAAGGAACTAAGAGGTCAATAACTTACATCTATCGGCACGGTCACGGGCCGGGTGTTCAACGTGGACGTGCATTTTTATTAATAAATGGATTTTGAATGGCTAAATACTTTGACAAAAAAACGATATCTGCAACACATGTAGACTTTTTCTCTGTAGTCGTTTTTAATAGCCCTGGAGCAACGTCAATTTGACGTCATTTTTTTGGTGTTCTATGACGTCGAATGGCGAATTTAGTGACGTGAGAATGACGAGTGATGATGAAGTAATGTCACACATCAAAGATTCACGTAAAAAACACGTCAAAAATGGACTTAAAAACTACCAAATTAAACACATCTAATATTGAACGAAGTTTTTTCATTCCATGAAACTAGAAGAGCTCTAGTTTCAGCTTCTTAATTTGACTTGTTTCAAGTATTAATTTTCGTCTATCAAGTTCCACATGAGTATGACGTTAAAAACAAGTTACTTACCTACGAGGACGTCGTAAAATGGAGATCAGTTGACGTATTTTTGACGTCTTCTATTGGTTATCTTTAAATACGTGATATAATAATATCAAGTTCTTGAAGGACGAGTTTTCGACATTACTTTATAGGTTGCTAATGTCAGCGACCAATTATCACCAAAATATGACGTTACTATAACCAATTAGCCAATTAGGAGGGGAGATATGGGGGTGAGAAGAAAAATACGGAAACGCTCGCAAAAAGTTTGGCCCACCACCCCCTCCCTCCGGCCCGTCAAAGTACTCGGTGGCACCCTTCCTCTCCCAAAAAATTGGCGCCCTATCGCAATATTTCGCGAACCAGTTGAGCTAAAGGGTTCAGGTCGGAACGAACTTCCGTGTTTAGTCAAGCTCTTCAATTTTCGACACCATAATTTTTTTGTCAGTTCAAATCCGGCTCAGATATACCCGTTTTTCCGATAAAATTCATTTTCAGGTAAATTTTAAAAGCGTGCCCCACCTCCTCCTCACCCCGACCCAACCTAAGACACATGTCAAAAGACAGGGAAGGTCTGACTCCATCGACTGAAAAAATAAAATAAATGGATTTCCCCGGTCTGTTTACGAAATACCGGTCCTGATGGGTTACATCAATAAATATAGACCAGACAAATATAAAAACAAACATACAAGACACAAATATAAAAACATACAAAGCATGATGATGACACTCCAATTTACAGCATCAACAGTATAAAAGAATATCAATGCTCAGACAAAGGAGTGACTAAGAAGGAACTCGTTTATTGAGTAGAAGGGATTCCTGAGAAAGATGCCCTTCAATTTTTTCCTGAATGCTATTGTTCCCGCTAGTAGTTTGACATGACCGGGCAATTTATTGAAAAATGTCAATCCAGAGTAGAAAAGTTTTTTTTCAAATCTCACTGTGTGATGACTTGGTGGTTTAAGCTCTTTTCTGTATCAATAAGATTTTTCACTTAGAGCACTGCACCCACCCCATACCTCTATGCAATATGTCATGATTGAATGAAAACAGCCATAGTAGGTCATTCTCAGATTGGAGCGATCACAAAACACAGACAGTTCACGAAGCATGAAGCAGGCAGAGGACAGCCTGCCCGCAACCAAAATGACATGGTCATACCGTTCAAGCCTATGGTCAATAAGAAGACTCAAGAATTTAATAACATCCCCATCTAAGTTGGTCAATTCAAAGGTTGAGCCCTCACGATTATTGAAATATAATAGCTGAGTCTTTTTTGAGTCGAGTCGAAGACCGTTCCCTTCCACCCAAGATCCCATAGGTACGTTGAATGAGAGCCTCTGATGAGTCCCGCAGAGTATCTCTGTTGTTATCACTAAATACTAATGCTGTAGTATCATCAGCATACTGGACGAGAGTTTCGGCGCTACCGGCACAAATGGTTGACAGTCATTGACATAAACAAAAAAACAACAGAGGTCCCAATATGCATCCCTGCGGGACAGAGTACCGAGTCCAAACAGACACTCTCTCTCCTGCCCGCCAGATATGATCTAATCAAATCCAGAGCCACCCCTCGGATCCCGTACTTTTCCAATTTCAACAATAGCAAACTGTGATCAACTGATCAACCATGTCGAAAGCTTTGCTGAGGTCAAAAGCTACCGCCAGCACTTTGTCTCCCCTCTCTAGATGCTCCACAATATCGTGAACTAGGTGAAAGGCCGCCGTACCCGTGCTACGGTTCCTTACGACACCATGTTGACTATCCGATATACAATAATCTTTGATATTACCGATTTTATAGGTACAGGTCGATAATTATTCGCACAGTCTCTTGCACCTGTCTTAAATACCGGAATTACGGCGAACCCACGGTAATAGACTTCTTTTCTTAGAAGAGGCACAGAAGCACACCTTTCATTTTCCGACATATGCTTAGAAACAGCCTGTATACTCGTAGGTTTGTTCGCCAGTAACAATTATTATTATTATTGAGAATTGCGCAGTAAACGGTTGTGGGGTAGGTATATCAAGAACTGCGCTATACAGGTCAAGAGTTTTAAATAGAAATAATGCTGCAGTTTCCCTAAACAAAAACTATCTATGTTCTCTCTCAAGGATAGACGATGGTTATAGGTTTTGTTGCGGTAAGGAAGCATAGAATAATTAATTAACAGCGTGGATAAAAAGAATACCTCATTATCTTGAAAGTAATATTGTATATTGGATCCTTCATGGTGCTAGAACTACGATACTCTCCTCCACAACCACAATCACGACACGATTTCAATAATACAACTCATTATTCTATCGTTGTAAACCTAAAATAGTAAAAGTAGCAGCATGAGTCTGCTCAAAACAAAATTAAGCACTAATTTCCTATATTATATTCTCGCAGATTCTGCCAGAGTTTGTTTTCAAGCCAGGCAATCTTTTTGTAAGGTTTTCAACTACAATACCCACTTGTTCCGCTTACTTTCAAGATCTCTTGACGATTTAATGAACTCTCTTCAGCTACTGCATCGCTTTTTCAAGTTATAGTCTCCAAAAGGCGATTTCTATTATGGGACATTAATATCGCATTTTATGCAGAAATATTTCCTTTTTAATTACATCGCAGCTTACGAGACATACCACGATTGTTTCTCTCAAGGTTTTATAATTTTCCGACTAATGCCCTTCTAGTCCCTATAATAAGATGTTCTAGTTCTTACAACCAAGACTACTCTGATGACTTTCTGATAGAGAAAGGCTGATCTTAGTTGTTTTGAAAAGTTCTTTGATTTTATCGCTAAAAAGAATGTTGTTATAATTTAGTTATTTAATAATTAATTTATTAAATATACCTACTTGATAAATAAATAATTTTCAGTGTTCGATGCATCTGGACGTTACTCTGGCGAATTCTTCTTCGGTAACGATTACTGGTTTGGATCAAAGCAGCTCTGCGAAGAGCTCACGAACCCAGAGGCGAAGCAAGACGACAGGACTCCTTTTTCGGTGCAATTTTTCGTCGCCCGGATAGCTATAACCCTGAGCCAAAAATTAACACCTTCGGTAAGTTGCTAGATACACCTATATTTCCACATTCAGTTTTTAATCACAATGGTAAATTATTATAAACGGTTGGGAAATTTGATAATTTCCTTTCATAATTTTGCGGTAATATTAATTTGTTCCACATATTTTGACATATTATTAAGCTCATTAAATTGATTCAACAACACAACTCAGGGTTGTTAAGTATATCTGAAAATGAGCGATTAAAATTTGTAATTTTTTATAATAACATCTATTTAAAAATAATAAGAAATCGAGCTAATTAATGATTTTAAAACTAGCTACTCGCATAATGTGATTAGAATAATCATAAATAGATACTTTCCTTTATCCTTGTACGAAATACATGTATAGCAAATAACTCCTGTGAAACGCTTTGTATATTACATACATATATACATGGATATTATAGATATATCAGAAGTGCTCTTAATAGATTATTCTGTCAGTTTTGCAGTAATAGCCAACAGAGCAAATAACTCTCATCCTTCAAACTGAGATTGAAAGTAAATAATTGAACTTGAAATAATATTAACATTTATTTTATATAACATCTTTTATAAAACTTACTTTTTCGGGGACCTATTAGCCTACTTTTGATTCTGAATATTTAAATATATATACAGTTTAGTCTAGATACAGCGAGGACGAGTCTATAAACATTTTTTTTTTTAACTAGGTGCTTGAAAGTTACGACTTATACTAAGATAGTTATCTTAGTAACAACTATGATCTTGAGAAGTATTTGGGTGAGAGAAAAAGGGGAAAACTGGTAATCTGAGATACCCCAGATGGTATCCTAGAGAAAGCACTTGGTATGTTGTGCAAGGGGTGTGAAAGTCCCTGTTGTTGGACTCAATAATATTTAAAAATTTATGAACGAAATAACGCCTAGATAGTGGAGAGAAAATATTACGGGTGAGTCAAATTCGAGCAATTTGGGGTCTCGGAAATTAGAAGAGATACAGACTCTTTTAAATTAGAGTCAAGCTGCTAAATTTTAGGCTCAATAATAATCTGAGAAAAAAAATTTAGATATATCCGAAGTTTTTGAAAAAAAAGTGAGAAAAACCATCAGCGGTTAATTACTCCTCGGGTTGACTAATAACTTAGTTCTGAAGTCTGCATTCTGATTAGTTTTGCGAAGATCTTTAAGATGTAGATATAATTATGTATATTCTTTCATATTATATCCTGCAGTTCGTCAGTATAGATTTTTCCTCTGGCAAGGTTTTATCGAAAACGTCATCACCTTGTCAAGTCTAAGTTCTCAAGTCTAAGTAGTATCAGGAATGTCAAGCTACGACCGAGCCCTCGAATCTTGACCTTGTTGTTGCCATGGCGCATGACTTGGCCAGTCACAATCCAGGTTATCCGAGTCCCATGCCGTGGGAAGCCTCTATTAGATGCAAGTAGGTACAGTGTAAGATCATTAAGGTGAACTGACGGAAGCTTTAAACGGTAACAAAAACGTCCCATTGCTCAGGGGTGTTGTCGCAGTCAGTCGCACTGTTTAGTTCTGCCGAGCACTTTACTCGATCAAGCGCTAGCATAAATTATTATTCACGCATATTCACTGATAAACGTTTTTTTTTATGCACCTACTAATTTTTTTAATATTTAAATGTTGATATGACAATCGATGAAATACCCGTGCATGGTAGTTTCATCGCATCAACTTCTACAATTAGGCACAACACAGTTTCTATACCCATTTTTGCTTATTCAGAAGAAAAAAATAGAGTGGCATGACATTCTGAAAGTTCCAATTTCTATGTGTAAGAGCAAGAGGTCAGAGCCTACCTGGCCTGACTCTCTCATACACTGACTATAAGGTTTTCGACCGACGCTCGCTGTTAAAATACAGCTCCCGTTTGCTCACCTGATTGTGGATGCAAACGACATCCTTTGCCTGACTTAGCGTAAATGCAGAAATCGACAAAATATATTTACATCAATGAAAGCTTGCTAGTGTATCACCTGATTCGATTTGACCTTAAAAATTTATTTAAATAAATTTATTTTGTCACTATCAATTTTCTTTTATAATATATGGATTTTTCGGTTGTTTAATCTAGGCGACTAATACATAAAATTCTGCCGAATCCAGATCAACTATGATGAAGTATAAAACACTTGTGCGATATTATACCGTGCAAGTTAGTGGCGTCTATTATGAGTCGGAAAAAAACGAAATTTCCGAATTTTTTCAGACGCAATGAAACCACTTTCTCCCTGTTTTCGAGGGTACTGAACACAATGGCGTAGGACAAATTTCTTTTTCAGGTTCCGTTCACCCCCTCCTGGCCAAAAACCACCCCCTCTTTTAAAATCTCCGTTCTGATACCCCTGGGTCGGAAAAAACCACGTGCAACTCGCTTCTGGGGATGCCTTGTATCTAATGACAACTGCCCGTCACCCTACGCCCACCCGCTTGGCCAAGAAACGCCCTCCAAGGGGATCGAAAATATTTTTTTTCTTATAATCCTGAATATTTCTGCATCCTCCCGTTTTCAAGAATGCTAAACACGATGGTAATCATTTTAAACTTCTACCACCCGTGTTAAACACCCTTGAAAACGGGGGTATGCAACAAGGTTGCCCGATAATAAAAAAAAACATTTTCAACCCCCTTGGAGATGCGGTTCTTGATCAAGGGGGTGGGCGTAGGGTGACGAGCAGTTGTCATTAGATACAAGGCTCCCTAGAAGCGAATTGCACGCGTTTTTTTCCGACACGGGAGCATTAAAACGGAGATTTTTAAAAAGGGAGTGGTTTTTGGCCAATAGGGGGTGAACGCAACCAGGAAAAGAAATTTGCCCTACGCCATGGTGTTCAGCACTCTCGAAAACGGGGGGGAAAGTGGTTTCGTTGCGTCTGAAAACTTTCCGACTAATAGACGCCACTAAGTACTGAGACTACATAAGCGAATTACAATAATAATTGATATAGTTTCTATGGTAAATCGTTTCAATGGGATTGTTCGCAACAATAATAACAATTAAGTAGGTATCTACGGTAACTCATTGAAATACAGCCACTCTATTTCCCTAAGGATAATGTTTCAGTATTCAAAATAATCGTACAGGGCAATTTGTCTATGTATAGAGAGCCAGTACTTGCACGGTATATCTCAAAATCTCAAAATGACGGACATGGATAGTACCACAGCATCCATTGTGTATTATGGATTCTAAGTTCATTTACTTTTTTCTTCAGTACGGCTCCTTTAAGAAGATACGATCAGTATTGTGGAGGAAAAAGTGACAACACTGCCTTGGATACCCTTCTTTAGGGAGAAAAATTGCGTGTAGGTCTATAAATACTCAGTAAGATGTTACCATGGAAACATATGAAATGGCAAGTCCATTTTCCAAATCCAAAATCCAAACAAAATTTCAATAAAAAAATTATTAAAAACAAACACTATCGTTATAGTTTTGTGAAATCATGTGTTATTTGCCAGTGGAGGTTGTTTAAATTTGATTCCATTTTGATTTAAATCTTGAAAAAAGGACACCTTTGACAACGTCTTGATAACGAAGCCGAGGAAACAATTATTTATATCCTCTACAACATGCTGTGTACTGTGTCCGCCATTTCGGGATCACCTGTATTTCAAAAACATTAACGTACAATGTAACTATAATTGTTAAACACAAGTTTAGCTTTAGATAGGTACTGATACCGTACGCAAAACAAGGATACAATTTAGTTGGGAAATTCTACGATTTGCAACATAAAAGGTCACCATTTCATGAATCATGATGGATTGACTAATACAGCAATATTGCCTTATCAAGTTAAGCAGCTAGCAGTTCCAAGTTTTTTTTTTATGGATTAAAAGTAGGTACTCTCATGGAAGAATTTCCCTCTTCACGAATTGTTTGGAACATGTTAAAACGGATACTTAGGATTTTGTTCTGTTTCTTTTGTCTTTTATGGATAAAGTTTCAATGTAGGAAAATTTGTTCTTCTTCTTTGTTAATAACTCACATTCAACGTTCAGCAGTATTTTTTTTATAATGACAAATATTTTATTTGCACCCTTAATAATTTTAAGAGTCTTTGAATTACGCCTACCGGTGTGAAGTAAAATTTGAAAAGACACTGGTGGAAAACACGTCTCATATGTTTCAGGGATAAACGACGTTATGTAAACTTCTTCAATAAATGAGAACAGTTGCAGTCTCGATAATAATCGAACCTTTATCCAACCGATTTTACATCCGGTTAATAATAATTTAATCACGGACTTTCTTGAATTATTTAAGTCTTGGAGTTTCTTTGCAAGAATTTCCCAATATGTACAGTTTATATCACCTATCCTAGTACTGGGACATTACGAAACAGTCTAATGACCCGTCAACTTATATGAATACATCGAAATGTTACAAAATTTACCGCAAAGATAGCAATAACAAGAAGCAAGAGCTGACATTAAAATTTCTTGTAATTGTTAGAAAATTTACACAGAAACCACCGTGGAGAATAAGATCCTTTCAATGTTACTAGAAATTTGCGTAATAAGTACTAATCATTGTTACGGTATTTGATTTTGATATAAATTAGAATTCATTTTCAAGTGCGCAACTTATTGGCTATAAATATGAAATAAGTTAATAAAATAATAAATAAGTAAAAGCCAGAAGTAATAATTAGATTTGCAGCACAAATGTATAGGGTGTCCAACACTTGCTGCTCTCTAAACTTCTGAGATTGCTGGAGATGTGACGATTACTGTTACAGATCATCGGGAAAACTTCTACAAATAGAGAATTCCAATAAGTTAGTGTACTTAGTACCTAGAAGGAAATCTGAGCAGGTTTTCCTGATGTTTTGATCATGACAGCTTAGGGCTGCTTTATATGGGTATTGTTTGTGTGTTGAAGGTAAATATGGAAGACGGTTTTGTGATCCCCGATACTGTAGTCATATAGGTTTATTGTATCCTTCTGTATTTTTCCAGTCATTGGCTAGTCAAACAATTCAGTACATTTTACCAAGGCTCAATAGTGTAAGGATTTCTCTACCAGACGGTCTCTGGGGCTGCTCTGCGTTTCATGGGATTTTATGTCACTAGCAGCTGCTACTAGCCTGCACAGAGAACAGAGAAGCTCTGTGCAACACAGAAGTTCAACACAGAAGCAAGTTGAAGCACATTATGTGCTTCAACTTGAATGGGTTTTGAGGTGGGGCGACCTCTTGGCGGTCATTCCTCGCCGCTTAACCCTTGTTTGTCTCAGAGGTATCTCTATCTGAGAATCCCTCGCATGTTGTTTTAATAACTTGGTTTCCATTTTGGTCCCACTGGTAATAGGGGAGTAAAAAACACTGTGTCACATCCTCCTGTGGTACAGCAGGCTACATACGACGGTGTGTGCCAGGTGCTCCGAGGTGAAGTCTAGAGGGGCTGGTCTTCTATCCACCCACACATCTCATCAACCTGGACCTTCACTTTAAGATTTAGGTTTGTGAGGTTGTCTCCTCTTGATTCAGGCGGTTAAACTCAGACCCCCAAATCTATCTATTGGTGAGACATGACCGCGACACAGAATGTTATGGTTTATCGGAGAGTCTACAGTCGGACCTTCTCCGGCGACGTGGTCCCTAATGCAGACCTTCAGTAGGACTCTAGTCGACAACTAGGCTATGGGAGGTGGTCCGCGGCAGGGCTTTCTTGAACTGCCAGTCTAGATTTTTACATCCGACGAGCTCTATTACCACTCCTTTTAAGGGCTTCCCCTATCTGCCATCTGGGTCGCGCCCGATATGCATCTCAACCACACGGAAAGGGTAGGTATATTTTCTGTAATAAAAACAGTAAAAGCAAAAAACGAGTCAAAAGGCAATATTTCAGATCCAAGATTTCTGAGGGGAGACGTGGGCGAACTCATCCCACCTACCAACTAGGTGGGTAGGTGGGTGGGTAGTAGGTGGGTAGGTGGGACTTCCACTATCCCTGGGTCGGTAGGTGGGGACGAAGAAAATGAAGTAATCAGTAGGTGGGTAGGTGGTGGGAAGGTGGGTAGGAGGGTAGGTGGGTAACCTACACAGTTTGGTCCGAGGATGAAATTTTTGAGAGGTGGAGGAACTACTTCTGTCATCATTGCAAGAAAAACAAGCCATTAGCTCCCCGGGACACGACGGAATCAACTCAGAGTTGATAAAGAGGAGAGGTGATGTCTTACATCAGAAGATCCAGTGGGAATTGGAAGTAATGCCAGTGGAACGGGATGAGAGCGTGATTGTTCCAATACTTACATAAAAAGAGGACAAAAAACAACTATGTGGAAATTACAGAGTAGTATCTTTGCTTAATTCTGTGTATAAGGTGTTATCAATGATCTTGCTACGAAGATTTACGCCTCACAGCGAAGAAATTTTGAGAGACTATCATGTGGTTTGCGACCCGGAATATCCACAATCAATCAGATATTTACCATACGACAAATCATGAAAAATGCTATGACTGTAATAGAGACGTCCACACATTCAGTCAATAATCGAGAGCTCCTTTGGAAGGGTATGATGGAAACGGGCATACCCCATAAAATGAAATGACCAACTTGGCGAGGATGTGTGTAGATAATTCATTGGCAAGAGTCAGAATCGACAACAAGATGTCAGAGATCTTCAAAATATACTCAGGTCTTAGACAGGGCGATCCCTTATCCCCTCTACTTTTTAACTTATAACGCTGGAGTATATCAGGGAGGTGGCGCTCAAATTAACAAGCTTCACTGCGGAAGGTATGAAAGCATATGTTCCGGATGATGTAGACAGAGTAGCAATCAGAGATACTGCGAAGAGGACTAAGCATTAATAGAAGCTTGTAATAAGCTATATTATAATTTCCCAAAATCCCAAACAACGAGGGCAAAAGGACAAAACATTACAGTGAATGAGTACAATAATTTTAAGGTGGTACGAGAGTTTAAGTATCTCGTGTCAACCATAACTAGCGACAACCGAAATTAAAGTGACTTGGAGACGCGAATAATGGCGGCGAATAGATCTTACTACGCACTCTCAGATTTCCTGAGATCGAATCTAGTCTAGAAGGTCACCAAGATCAAATTATGAAGACCATAATTCGGCCATGTCTAATGTATAGCAGCGAAGCTTGGGTACTGCACCAACGGGAAGTCAACAAACTAATGGTATTTGAGAGTAAAATCCTGAGGGCAATCTTTGTACCGTGACAGGATGCTACATCAGGGGAGTTGAGGAAGGGAGATAATCAGGAACTATACAAACTCTGTATGGCGAGGAAAACATAGTGAAAGTGATAAAAGCGAAACGACTACGTTGAGCAGAGCATAGACCGATGGGGAGAAGATCCAGTGGGACGACCCAGGGAGTGATGGTGAGATGCGGTAACATCCGACCTGAGAAAGATGCGTATAGCACAGTGGGAATTAAAAGCACAGGACAGAGTTGGATGGAGGCCAACTGTAAACGGCTTCAAAACTCACGCAGAGTTGTAGTACCAATTATTATGATGGTGATCAATTGCAAAAATATCAATTCGGGTTCTTGGAGCTTTTGTAATTACTTAAGAAAAGACACCACGTCTCAACGTTTCCCTGCAAGTTTCAAAATTATCGAGTAAAGCTACAACCAGTTTTATATTTACCGAATCTCGTAATCTATACATACAGGAGAGTGCACTTAAGTTTAACTTCGAGGGGGTCTCCACGTCGTTACTATAAATTATTACAAGCAGTATTTTCGACTAGATCTCAGTTCCATAAAACAAAAACCTTGCAGCTTTTCACTTTTCAATTGTTACAAAAGTGTAACAAATATTTGATAAAGAGTTCAAGACAAGTTTTCCTAAAATTAAAAGTGAAAACGGCGACGTTGCAAAGTTTATTTTATGGACGAGGGTCAGGATCTTTGGAATTTAACTTCAAATTATTGGGTAGCTTGAAGTTACCTAAACTTAGTTCACCTGAGACGACAGTTTCAGGGCTTGCATACATCGCCTTTAGATTACCTAAAGCATGTGAAGTGGTTTTAGGGAAATCTGCAACTAGATATTGAGAGCTGCTATTATTTTTTGCAGTGAATATTGACAGATCAAGGAACTCGTGCTTTAATCAACGGGGTGATAATCTTGGGTAGTTTCTACGTAACGTGTAACGTACAAGTAATAAAATCAAAACTGACCTTAAATTAACCAAATTGCTAAATTAACCCTTCGCTGGATTTATCTTTGATTTTTTTTGTTAAATTTTCATTTGGGAAATGACAGATTAAGTTGCAGCTTGATAGATAATATCTTTATTTAGGATCACACTCTAGATCAAATATGGCTCTACGAGCCAAATTTCACTTCCTTTATTATGCGAATTATTTACCAATCCTCTTAAAGACAGTCGTAGTTACATCTTTTACACATCCTTTAATAATATCTTAGTTGCATTACTTATTACATAATCATCGATACTTTCATAACGCTTGTAAAGTAATCATTACAATAATTACATAATAAACTGCATCGCGATGTAAGTAGTACCTACTTATTTTGTACTTAATTTTAGTGCAATAAATTAGTAGGCCTCACTATCATTATTTGACGTTAATATTTTTTTCGATTACTTTCAGGTCAGATACCTTACATTGGGTCAATGTCTGCCCTCTTCTTGTAATCTTGAAGATGTTGAATTAATTTTATCACAAGAGTACAATGAGGAAATTTATTTAAATATCACCCAAGTCAGGAAAGTACCTGGAGATTATATACTATGGCACGATTTGAAATTCCAAATAATCGGGTAAGTACCTACCTCATAATAATAAACGAGGTGCTGATATTTATCAAACGTTTACCTCAATTTCTATTGGTTTTATACCTACTTGATCGGGCAAAAGGTCGGCTAGAAAATATCATTTTTATTTATTCGTTAAGAATGGTCACCGGGAATATCTTAGAAACTAACCGTCGTACAGCCTCAGGAAAAAATTTTTTTAAGGAAAGTTCCCTAAAAAATCGTTGGAAAATAGTTTGCAGCTTCTAAAATGACCACCAGGGGGCGTAACAGTCGTGACCAAATAAAAAATTGTAATTTTCTCATTTTTCAAAATTAGGGTCAAGGGAGTTTTCCTTCCTCTGTCGATTGAACTTTTTGAATTTTTCATGTTATCACCACCGCAACCGCTAGAGGACGCGCGTCATCTGACATGTTAGCAAATATTTATTTTTACATACTGAAAAGAGAATTAAATTCTTAAGGTCGTGTGTCAGTGAAAACCGCAACTGGATTACTTTCGCCCAATTGTAGATAAAGATGTCTGTCAGCAAAATTGATCTTACGAATTTTCAGAGTTTGGACCCCGCACGGATCAAATGGAATCATTCCTCGATTAAAATTGCTGAAATTCAAATATGATTCTGGCGATCAAAAATCTCCATGGACGTGAAGTGAATATGTATAGAGAGTAATGAAAAATCGGCTATTTTGTATATTTTTGTGTTCACCATTGGTAACTTCGTTATTATTAGATCTATAGTCGGTTAAATAAGCCAAAGTGGAGAATTTTCGCCGCGTATTACAGTACAGTAGTGAAAACAGAATAACAATTAAAAGTTAACATTATGAGATATTCCCAAAAACGCAATTTTTGGATATAAAAATTGGAATATCTCATGATATCAAATTATTTTTCTGTTTTCGTTACTGTAATAAGCGAAAAACAATTTTTCTCGTTTGCTAATTGAACCGACCTAATACCTCCAATCATAACGAAATTGCCAATGGTGAACAAAAAAAAAAGAAAATTGTCGATTTTTTATCACTCTGTATACATATTCACTTCACATCCATGGAAATTTTTGATCGCCATAAACATATTACATATATGAATTTCAGTCATTTTAATCGAGGAGTTATTTCCATATATTTGATTTGGTGCAAACTCTGAAAATTCATCAAATCAACTTTGCTGGCAGATGGGCGAAAGTTATCCATCTGCGGTTTTCAATGACATCTCAAAAATTTCATTCACTTTAATTTTTTTTTCAAATTTCAAATTTTTTCATTATGTGAAAATAAATATATCATTGTATTTATTTTTTTTCAGAAAAAACGCGATATTTGCTTACATGTCAGATAACGTCCTCTAGAGGTTGCAGTAGTAACAAAATAAAAAATTCGAAAAGTTCAATCGATAGAGGAAGAAAAACTCTTTGTAACGAGACTAATTTTGTTAAATTCCGTTGAAGGTAACCGGAAATAATAGACATTTGAATAAACAAAATAAACGTTCCCTCACAACTTTAATAATGGAGGTATCAAAAACAAAACTGCAAGATGAAAAAATTTGAAGTTATTTAAGCGTTGATATTTTGAATGAACCCTAATTTTGAAAAATAATGAGAAAGTTCCATTTTTTTATTTAGTCGCGCCCCCTGGCGGTCATTTTAGAAGCTCTAAACTCTTTTCCAACGATTTTTTATGGCCACTTTCTTTAAATAAAATTAACCTGAGACTGTGCGACGCTTACTTTCTGAAATGACCATTCTTAATCACTCACACCCGGTACATAAAGTATTGAATATAATAGTTTGAAAAATGAGTTCTTTCACCTAACGTTCTTATTTATTAAGTTAATATTTTTATTTTTTGTAGAGGATCTGCTGCAATATTGGTAACAATTGCCGTTATAGCCAGTGTTCTTGAATTGATAGGAAGATCCCGGTCCAGAATAAAGATACACTCGGAAGAAAGCGATATTCAAAATAATAACAACAACGTTCATGGCATCAATCCAAACCATACGAAATGTCATGTGACTGGTAGTTTGGAAACGGTGATGGGAAAGGACTACATTAGACAAAAACAGAACAAAAATTGTGGGTTCATTTATATTTCAATTCCGAAATTATTGCTAATCTTAACAATATACTCGTAAATAAGACAGAGTTTTCCAGAGCAGCTCCTTACGAAATAAATATTACGGTAATAAAACCAGAAATTGCAAAATGTAATCCACTGTATAAGAAAGTCTCATCCAATTTGGAGACTGCACCGATAATGTATAATTGGTGCCGTTATGTAAAATTTACGTCTTGTATCGTTAAGAAATCTTCACCTACCGCCGCGAATTTTATTCATTCTTTCTGCTTTCTCTATTATCCCTTATTTTTTATTATTTTTTTTTGTACTTCCTTACTATACAGGGTGTTTACTGTAAGGTTAGCTAAACTTCACAGACTGATTCTTCAGACTAAAATAAAAAAAAAAAGGTAATAAAAGTTGTTCGTCTGGAAGGGGAACATCTGCTAATGATACCCAACGCGACCAACCTTCCCGCACCCCCTGTAGGTGGGGGGCAACAACTTTACAATCATAAATGAGAACCCACGTTTTTTATTGCAGATTCAGATTTTATAGGTGAAAATACTTTAGGAAATTTCTCCCCCCAACCTTTCCGCTCGCTGCAGGTGGGGCGGGAGGTAAATTTGAAATTTTGGTTGAGAACCCTTATTTTATTGCATGTTCGGGTTTGGCAACAAAAATACGTAGTTTTTTTTCTATTTGTCTTACTGAAATTGAACCAAAAAGATCCAAGAATCGAGCAAAATTTTTAAGACAAATTCTACGTGTTTTGAGCTATAGAATTCTTATCTGCAATAAAAAAGGGTTTTTAACAAAAATTTCAACTTTACCCTCCGCTCCAACCATTATGGAGAGGGAAGTAGACTGCAATTTTCTACGTGCTTTCAACCGTAAAATCTGAATCTACAATGAAAAATGTGGGTTCTCATTTTAAGATTGCAGAGTCGCTGCCCCCCCCCCCCCCCCCATAGGGGGTGGAGGTAGATTGGTCGAGTTTGGTATCATTAGATGTCCCCCTTCCAGAAAAACAACTGTTATTACCCACTTTTTTGATCCGATGCGTAGTTTCTGATATATTTGAATTCTCCAGATAAAATGAGCACCCTTCCATATCTTTATACGGGTCCTACTACATTAGTGCGCTGTTCTTTCCCAAAAAGATTTCAAACCCTAAAAGCAGGAGAGAAGTTTATTTCTGATTCTCAGGTTATGAGCTTCTTAGTTTGATTTATTATTTCTTTGTATCTGTTTCGAGCACGGATGAAGTTGTGGTGATTTAAGCCGTCGAGGCTCTTTCGCCACTGCTGAATAGCAAGTTATTTGGATGCGACAACTTCCTCGCATCTTTTATTGAACCAAGTTTTGCTGTTTGAGAGCCGTTTTTTTTTGAAAAAGGGAATCAACTTAAGATGACTTGAGCTACTTCCCTGGCACAAACAGATGGATCACTAGAGCCGAAACATACACTCCGCCATGGAAAAGCCCGATAATATTCCTTGATTCTTCCCATTTGGCCGATCAATAGTGCCAGACTACACGTGGTTTACTTGCTTCTTTGACACTAATTGGTAGGACACATGATCTTGAGACGAGCTTATGATCTGAAGAACCCAAAGGAGCCTTCACTGTGATGGTATAAATTTGTGAACTCGCAGTCAAAACGAGATCTAGAAGACTGGCAAAGTCTCCCTCACGATCAGAAATGCGGACTGGTTCTTCAACGAGCTGGGTAAAGTCACAGCTGATAACAAAAGCTTCAGCTTCACGCCCTTCTTTGTCATTAAAATTAAAGTGTTTAAGATAGTTTGTGTTATGTAGGTACATTGAAGTCTCCCAAAAGATTGCTATCGCGGCTTTAGGATAATTTATCTGTATAAAATTAACAGTATTTGTGCGGGACAAAAAAGTGCCCTGTACCGCTTATCGCTTGGTGGTCGGTGGTATAAGCAACAGATAAATCTAGTCATTTGGTGGTCAGTTATCCTAAGCCATATGACATCAAGGTCCTTAGGTTCCAAGTCTTCCTCACGTTGGCAGGAGAAGTTACTTCTGACAAAAACTCCAATTCCAAAGTTGAGTCTTAATCGGGAGTAAAAGTCGTATCCTTGGTAAAGATAATTAACTGTGTTTGACGACGCTGGGACTTTTGTTTTAGACAGTGGTAGAATGTGAGGTTTATTTGCCTGCAAATGTAGGTGTACTGAATTGATGTTCGTGTTTAAACCTCTAAAAGTCAACTATAAATTTTCCCATTCGGGAGATGTTACTCTTATTGCTCTTGCATGAATGTGCCCCTGAATTAGCCCCCGCCCGGAGATTCGAATGGGGGTCGTTTTAACCCCGGGAACGCCATCCATGCATTTTTTTTATTTGGTTTCTCCACCCCATGACCAGAATCTCTGGCACAGCAACGAAACGTCAGCTCTTTAAAGTAACTTCACGCCGCCTAAGCCAAAAAGATGATATTGCAACGGGTGAGGCTGTGTTAGTTCTTTGTCCTCTACCATCTGGTTTGCTAGTTTTTTGGTCAGCCCCGGGTTAATTTCCCCGGTACCATCCACATTGGACGATATTCCCCTGTCCGCCACCCGGGGAGGCTCCCGATGGGGGACTATCAACCTCGACATCATTGATTTAATAAGGCGCTAAGGTCATCTAGTGGACAACAAAGAAAAAAAGCTCTGAAGTGATATATTATCAGGAAATTGTGTACGTATCCCCACTTCTTTATAGCAGTAAACAAGCAAGCGCAGTCTGAAGTTCAGCAACCATTTCCTTATTACCATATCACGAAAACTAGTCTGCTCTGGTAAACCTTGGTCTTTTTTATTTTTTATTGTATTGATTAATCGGTTTTATTTAATATTTTTAGATTTTTTGAAGCTGCTACTCTGTTTTTCTGCCTTAACTAACGGTAGAAAAATTCTCAACGTTGACATGATATCGAAGGACTCGATTGGTTGTATCCACGGGCTGAGATTTTTTTCCATTGCTTGGATTATCCTGGTACACACATACCTGGTCTTGTTTAGCATTGGGGTTAATAAGGGGATGAGGAAGGTAACCGAGAGGACGTTTATTTATCAGACGATCTCTAATGCTACTTTTTCTGTGGATACATTCTTTTTCATAAGGTGAGTGAAGTTTTATTACCTATGAAGTTTTGTAATATTACTGTATAGTTAATTTGAGCAATTTTAAGAATTATTTAGGATTGCAGTCCGGTAATAAGAAGAACATGTTCATTGCGTATGAACAAACCTATAATACATATTATGATTAACAATAATTTATGTAAAGAGAAACTGAATTACCTATATAATCACATTCGATTTTTTTGCAGTGGCCTCCTAATTACGCTCACCTACTTCAAATCCGAAGCAAAGAAAAGTCACTCCTATAAAGAAGAATCTACAGCTACAGCGCTTAAAAATGGGATATGCAAATTCTCTTACTTAGTTTTCTACAGATTCTTCAGGCTTACTCCAGCATACCTTTTCGTACTTGGTGTTAACCTAGTTATCCAGAGATACGTCAATAATGCGTCCATCTTCTTCCCGTCAGTACGAGACGATTTAACCTGCGAAAAATATTGGTGGAGAAACGCTTTGTATATTAACAACTTTTTTCCGAAAGAAGAGTTTTGTATGCTTTGGTCTTGGTATATCTCCAACGACACTCAATTTTATATCTTGACAGCTATGTTACTCCTAATTGGTGTAAGGTAAAGTTCTAATCGCTCATCTTAGAGAGAGAAATATTTTGGCGAGATTCTAATTCATTCAAATTAAACAGTCAGAATTTCGCCGAAATGTTTCCTCTAAGAACATAACTATAGACACTCGATTGATTAATTCTGTCCTTTCGATTTCACAGGGGAGAAAAGCACTTAAAATTCTCCGGAGCACTAGTATGTCTCCTGATATTAGGATCATGGGTAATGACATTCTTGATAGCTATGAAATATAATTATGTAGCAAGAGTTGAGGCTCCTTTCGCACTTTTCGATGAGCTCTACGATAAGCCATGGTTGAGGATAAGTCCATATCTAGTTGGAATAATAACTGGTTACTATTTGTATAAAGTCCAGTACAAGAAGATACCTGTACTGTTGGTAGTGGTAGGGTGGAGCTTATCGCTTTGCTGTTTAGCAAGTCTTGTTTATGGGCTTGGAAGGAATGGACTGCAAGTGCCTGTGTCAGCTTTTTACGTAAGTTAAAAAAAAAATAGAGAATAACTGGCTTTTACTTCGCTCATTGATACATTTTTAGGCAACTTTAGGTCACACAGCTTGGGCAATTTCCTTGGCATGGATTACAGTGGCTTGCAGTTTTGGATACGGAGGACCACTAAATGTTCTTTTCAGCTGTAGGCTTTTCTTACCTTTGAGTCGATTAACGTATTGCGCATACCTAATTCACCCAGTCCTCATGGTTTTGACCAGTTACTTGCTTGAAGGGTCTCTGCGTCTGCATCAAGCTCTAATTGTAAGTACCCACCTATATTTATTTAATTATTCAAGATACCACGAGATTAGACACTTAAAACATAATTTGTTGATCGTTTTGAAATGTATTTTTTTGTTTCAGACTGTGATATTTTGCGGCAATGTAGTTTTGTCATTCTTATCCGCTTTTCTAATATCAGTATTTTTTGAAGCTCCAACAGTGAATTTACTGAAATTAATTTAATTTAGATACATCAATGAAATTATCATTTTTATTTATTCAAATAGTTTACATTCAAAACCATAAACATGTATAGCATTTTGTATATTATAAGTAAGAATTTTTTGTGATGCCAAAAGTATACTTGAGACTGTAAATAAATAGATCTAAACCAAATTTATTTTTATTCCTCTCCCATTTTCTTTAGTGATAAAATTAAGGATTTTAGCAACTTTTACTGTTTTCCCGATAGCGTGGGAGACTTCGCTGCCCTTCTGGATCTCGTTTTGGCTACGAATCCTCAATAATATAATGTAGAGGTATAGGTACTATCACAGTGAAATCTTCAGTGGGTTCCTCAGATCACAAACTGGTCTCAGCATATCGTGTGTCCTACCAATGAAAGGCACAGAAGAAAGTAACTTACATGCAATTTAGCACTACAACAGATCGGCTAAGTGGTAAAAACTCAGGGAACACTATCAAGCTTTTCCACGGCGGAGAGTCTGTTTTGGCTCTAATGAGCCATCTGTTTATGCTATGGAAGTTGTTTAAGTCATCTTAACTGGCATGGACGCCTAAAATTTTTTTTCAAGAAAAACGGTCTCAACCAGCAAACCTTGGTTCAATAAAAGATGCAAGGAAGTTGTCGCATCCAAATAACTTGCTTTTCAGCAGTGGCGAAAGAACCGCGACGGCACAAGTCACCACAACTTCATCCGTGCTCGAAACAGATGCAAAGAAATAACAGACCAAACCAAGAAAGTTCATTACCAGAGAATCAGGAATAAACTTCTCTCCTGCTCTAACGGTTCGAAATCTCTTTGGTCGGTCACCAAGGCAGTTTGCCATGATTTCACAAGATCCACCATTCCACCACGTACATGCACATGTATAGACAGGACTATTGCATCGACGGATTCTGAGAAATTCTTGTCCCGACGACGTACCGATTATTGCACTTAAAAATTGCGCGACTGAGCTGTCATCTATTTTATGTCGACTTTTCAGCATGTCTTAGAAAAAGAGAAGATTTTCTTCTTGCTGGAAATGCGCACGAGTCAAGCCTATTCCCAAAAAAGGCAAAAAGACCATACCAAACAAAACAACTACCGGCCAGTGGCACTGCTCTTAGTAATATCTAAGATCATGGAGAAAGCTATTAACCAACACCTTTGAAAGTACTTGGAAGGAGGTAACATAATCAGCGACCGCCAGTACGGCTTCCGCATAAAGAGATCCACTGAAGACCTCCTCACCTACGTAAGGAACTGTAAAACAGAGCAGTCGAACACCATGGGGAGTTTCGAATGGTTGCACTTGATCTCTGTAGAGTTTTCGATCATATCTGGCGTGGAGGTTTGTTGGCAAAACTCTAGGCTTACGGCATGCCTGAGAACTTCTGTTTGTAGACGGAGAGCTGGTGTCAAAAAAGTACAAGAGTTTTGGAAAGTCTAAAACTTTCAGATTAGTAAGTATTTTGGTCATAAAAAGTCTCTGTAGTCAGCATTCCAAATGCCGGGACACCTGGCAGTGGCGCGCACGTAAATATTATTTTAAATAATTTGAATTAGTATCCTCAAATTGATTTGGAAAGGCTGAAAATTTATCAATAGATAGTCAAGACAATGCATAACCATAATCAAACAGTCAAAACGCTGAATAATCGAACGCGCTGCGCACAGGTGCGCATATGTCGAAAACCCAATGTTTTTACAATAATTATTGTTTTGGAAAAGCCGAACTTTTAGAACAAGTTCGTTTACTTAATTATACCTATCAACAAAATAAACAGTCAGACACTGTTTCGATAGAACACACTCAGTCAGCAGCCAGTTGCAGTCTGGAATACTTAAGATTTTCCTTTAATAATTGTTAGTGAAGAGGTTATAAAACATAAATCCCCAAAAATCAGTTCTGGGGGTGCAGCGCGTCTTCCACCGCCCCCCCCCCCCCCCCCAAAAACAAACCTTACCTTTGGTGAAAACAGTATTGTTTTGCTAATAATTGGTTATACGTTGGATATACAGGGTGATTGATTGAAACGCCACATTAGAAAAAGTTCGACTTCCAAATGATCTAGGGATCTGAAATTTGGAATTTAAGCAACATACATAATAATGAGTCGAAATGAAATATTACCAAGATGGCGGCACATTTAAAAATGGCGAAAGCAATGGCCATCTTTGTTTTTTTAAATGGAACACCCCATATTTTATTGCATTTTCAGATTGTCTGAGAAAATGTAATAACAATAGTGTTTATAGTTGCAGTTTAAATTGAGTCGGCTATGAGTTATAAACAAGTGAAAATCGCAATTTTCCAAATTTAAATCCATTTAACAAAAAATTGGTAAACTTCAAAAAATAAATAAAAAAAGTTTTTATTCTTCTTTTTTCTTTACAAAACAGACAACTTTTTAGACCGAATTTCATGAAAAAGTTGCATAAATACAAACTTGTAGAGAATTTTTTCCCCGTAAACTAAGTTACATATTACAATAAACAAATTGATATAATAATAAATTATTTTATCAATTACAGCAACCCGATTATTGAAAAACAATAACGTTTTTTAAACGACACATTTGCCCTAATGGCATGGTGAAGACAGAGACATCGATGTTTCAATGGTTATTTCCATCTCATCAGTCTGTCACATCACCACCACCAGAGGAGTGTGCCAAATGATGTGACAGACTCAAAATAACTCAAAATGTCTAAAAAAATGACTCAAAAACAACTCAAGATATCAAAAAACGGTTTACATGTCCCTATCTTAACATTTCACATGGTATACTATTGTGTGGATGAAATTGTTTTACAGGGTGATAAAAATTATTACATTATTTTCATTATTTTATCAGATTTTTCATCACTCTGTATAATTTCATCCACATAATAGGATACTTTCCATGTGAAAAGTTAAGATGCGGACGTATAAACCGTTCTCCGATGTCTTGAGCTATTTTCAATGTACGCCGCTTTGGAAATAGAAAGTGACAATTTTCACTTGTTTATAACTAATAAACTACTAAATTTAAACTCCAACAGAACTGTGAAAACCATTCTCACTGAATTTTCTCAGACAATCTGAAAATGTAATAATATACAGGGTGTCGTATTTAAAAGCTCTATGGGGTACAGTGATATTGGGCCATCTGGTACTTATGGCTGCAAATATTCTAGGTTATAGGTCTCTTCAAACCATACAACTTTTTTCTCACATTTTTTTCTATTTCAAACAAAAAGGTCACTAGGAATGCCCGACGCACTGTTGCAGAACCCTGTATACCTGCACTAACACGCTGACAAAGCCAATTTTTTAGGATTGTATCACTAGAAAAATTGAAGTTTCAAGGAGCAGTTTAAAACTCCATTTGAACACAAAACTCACCATACCATACAACTACATTCTTATTGGCCGAAAGCAAGTGATATTTTAACATTGCTTCATTCTGTAAATGAGGTAAGGAACAATCACTCATAACCTAGAACATTTACACTTGTCACTGTGCTGTCAAATCCATAGCCAACTCTGTCCAAATAGAGTCGCATTCGAATGAATATTTCAAGGCTGTTCCATAACATCTTCTATCAAGCTGGTATCACATGATCACAACATCTTTTAGCTGGTCAAAGTATACACACAATATAGTAAATACAGTTTCAAGGCACTTTATCTAGTAGTGAGTTAACAAAACAATAACTTTTAATTCAAAAATTTATTATAACAACTATGGTAATTAAGAAAGAAAATTGAGTGTAATAACAATTACAAATTTCATTATACACCTAAAAAAATACCTAAGACTTTATCGATAAATACATTTTCCCTTTAGTCATTTGCTTCACAGGATTAATCCTCTTCAAAATCAGAGTCATGATGTTCACAAGCTGCTCACTTGAGAGACCAGTCTTCTTAGATTTGAATTTTTGAAGGAGTTCCGTGGTAGTCATCGGCTTTCTCATCAGATACTTTCTAACTGCGTCTTCTGTGATCCCAGATTCACTTAAAAAATAGAAGAAAAAACCGATAATTTGAATTGTCCCGGTTAAATCTTATGATTGTAAATTTCAAACATTTAGAATGGTGAAATAGAACATACCTAGAGCCGGGTATATGACTGGATAACCCATCTAACTTGGATTTCTTTAAAGATGGACCTGCTAAGGCATCGTGAACTATTTTCCTCTTATTATCTTCAACTGGAGTGGTACACCGAGAACTATTCGTGCTAGAACGAATCGTTACTTAATAATCGATACACCCCTTAATAGCCAAAACAAACATACCTATTTGAATCTTTCTCTTCTTTTTTCCCCTTTTTATCAGATTTCTTTTTCTTCACATCCTCATCTGTGCTACTATCTGAACTGAAGTCACTGTTGGAATCTGAAAATGTATTTATATTGCTGCCATTATGTACATTTGGTGATGTAAGATTGCACCAGAAAAGTCTCTCAGCAATATTCTCTTGTAGCTTTGTATTTACCACAGAGAAGATGACTATTTGGTGTTAAAGTTCCCCCAAATCTATTCATGTTCACTACACTACATATTTGACAGTAACAGATACATACATATAAACTACACATTGACAAGATCATCTTGATCCTTGGTTCTGAGAATTCAATAAAATGTCGATAGGTCTAGAAATTGAAATCATAATTGATTCCGGGCTGTTGTGCCGTGGTCCATGGAGATTTTATCTGCAGCTGCGGTAGACATCATCAGCGGTTACGTGTGAGCATGCGATACTTCCACTCCTCGTGTTCACTGATAACTGACTGGAAGTCAATTATCCACACAATCAGTTATCAGTGAACGCGAGGAATGGAAGCATCGCTTGTGCACACGTAACCGCTGATGATATCTACCGCAACTGTAGACAAAACGTTCGGAGCAAATCTCTATCGACCACGGCACAACAGCACGGAATCAATTACGATTTCAATGTAAGCTGACCCTAAAAGCCTGCACACGGGTCTAGAAATAATCCTATAGGTTATTATTACCTTAAATAGGGAAATAGCCTAAGGTCATTGCATATTTAGGTCAGATACAGTAGCACAATATGATACTTAACAGATTAAGGCCCGTATTCATCAATAAATATAACCCCTGGGGTTATATTTTGGAACATGTCATTGGTTCAAAATTCGTAGCGTTCGTAGGGTTTGACCATTAGACCAATCAGCTGTCAGAAAATTCAAAATATAACCCCAGAGTTATATTTTGAAGTTTGATGAATACGGACATAAGTGGATTGGGGTAGATTTCCTCTCCCTTTCTAGAGGCTCTCTCAAATTACACATCAACCTACCTGATTTCTCTTTTTTCCCATCTTTCAAAGACTCCTTGACCTTCTTCTTCTTTTTCTTTTTATCCTTCTCCACAGCCTCGCTTTCTTTCTCCTCTTCCTCATTGCTTGGTTCTTTTTCAGATTTTTCAGAGTCCTCGTCTGAACCCTCATCTGAAGTCAACAGCTTTCTATAAAGATAAATCAGTGAGACAAGATCGCTTCGGTTTCAGGCATAATTACCTGAGAGCTTTCTCCTCTGCCACACTTTCAAGCTTGTTATTTTCCGGCTCACTCTCGTCCGTGCTGTCGCTTATATAGTCCAGTTCCTTGCCTTCGCTGTCGCCGTCATCTGATTCCTCGAAGGCTTCGCCATCTGTGTCACGTTTCTTCTTTTTCGGGGCACCTGGGATTTGAATAATATTAGAAAAACTTTTAGCCTTTAATAAATTGAAAATACCTTTCTTAGTTTTCTTCTTCTTTTTGTCTTCTTTCTCTTCGTCTTCTTTGTTCTCTCCGCTTGATGATTCATCTTCTGAAGTATCCATCCATTCGTCCATCTCACTTATTTTTAAATCTGCAACGAAACTTATGTGAAATGAAATGATAAAAGGGATCCCGGTGCGATTGAAATGGACACGAACCTTTAGACTTCTTCGAAGTCTTCTTTGCTTTCTCCTCTCCCTCGTCTAGCTCGGTGTCTTCCTCACCTTTCAAACGTTTCCTCAACATAAGAGAAAAATAGTTCAAGTTTTTGTCACGTTTGGTGAACTCTTCTTCTGCTTCCTCTACTGACAACGCTTTGTATCTCTGTATGGGCTGGAATTTGTACCTGGAATCATTAATTTAGGGAAAATCTGCCAAGGAAAACATTCTAAAGTGCAAGCTTACCACTCGTTCAGTGAAAATGCTTCAATTGCTTTGTTATCAGCATGAGTAAAAACATAGTAAGCCGTATTCTCAGAAACACCTCCTTCTCTTATTCCTAATGCACAGGAGGAAACGCTTTTATATAAAAAAATGTTCATTTATTATTGTTTTATTGTATTTTTACAAACCTTTGAATTTTTTTACTGTACTGCCACAACACTTGAGAATCCATGGTTGATCTTCCGGTTTATATCTTCTGGCGATAATTCCTAATTTCTTACGACGAGCTTCTTCTTTAGCTTCTCTGCCGAATTCAGAACCAGCACCAAATCTGTAAATCAAAAGATTTGAAGCACTCGAAATTTTGAAATGAAAATTAAATATAATAAATTACAAAGACAACCAGCTCAGCTACAACATATTGGGGTGTTCTCAGAGTGTTCTTTTTCTTAAGATACCAATCAAAAATGCATTGCATAGCTAAGATCTTCGAATACAGTGTATAAGTGTAGAAACAGCACATCACCACAGCACAACACGGTTTCATGTCCGACCGGTCAACAGTTACAAACTCTCTCACTTTCACAAACTACATCGCAAATACCCTGGGACGTGGTGAGCCTTTGACAAGGTCTGTCACAGTACCCTGATAAGGAAATTACCCAACTACAATTTTTCGAGATCTGCTTGTTTGTTCTTGAAGTCTTATCTTGATAACCGCAGTCAGTATGTCAAGGTCGGCCAGTGGAGATCCTGTCTGATCACTGGAACTTCAGGAGTACCTCTGGGTAGTAACCTGGGTCCTTTACTTTTCAATCTTTTTATCAATGTAAATTCAAATGTAATATCAAAATAAAGCATGCTTGATTTATCTATTAAACATGAAACTATGGTAAAACTTATTGTCTAGTTAAGCAGGGCTGGACCCCAAATGGTCCATTTGTACCTATAAATTTGCATATCATGAAACACTCTGTATATTTCTAATACTGTATCTTAGACTATTACAGCTTACTTCAAGTTACCTATAAAACTTACGTATTTTACAACAGTTTGCAGGAAGTTGTGTGTTGTTTGTAGGTTAGATATGTTTGTATTGTATGTTGTAATATGATGGTGTAGGAAAATCTACTTGATTTTAAAAAAAATGCTTAATTAGGTACATATTTTTGTTATAAACCGGCCGGTTAAATTCTATTATAAAGCCAAGTGGCGGTCACCTCAGTAATTTCCGAGCCAGACCTGTTATAATAGGCTGGTGAGGCATAAGCATAACCAACATTATCTTAAAGTAGAACGGATGGTGAATATCTAGATGAGCGGCATGGGTATAGGGCGAAATGGCTTATACTATCGGATAGCTCGTGTCTCTAGGAGTATCAAGGTACCATTGAATTTTTGCGCCGGCACGTAATAGTCGAGAAATAAGGCCTTAAAGTTTCATCCTTGCCCTAATACGTGTATTCGAACATTATACGCGCGAACAGGCAACTCGCTTATCCGTCGGAAACACGACGATCGAGCGTTTCCTGTTCGAGCGCAATCATATGACGAATACACGTATTAGGGCAAGGATGACACTTTAAGGCCTTATATCTCGACTATTACTTGCCGGCGCAAAAATTCAATGGTACCTTGATACTCCTAGAGACACGAGCTATCCGATAGTATAAGCCATTTCGCCCTATACCCATGCCGCTCATCTAGATATTCACCGAACGGATTGCTTGTGGCAACACTGATAGGATTTCAGCACGACTCGAGCACAGAAGGCGGAGTGGGGCTAATGGAGGGGAACTCAAGGTGTCAATCAGCAACATTACCATGCGAGAATTCACAAAATTCAAAAACAGTTCTTACTCCAGAGCAAGGACTAGTTTTGGATGGTTCTCGAACGGTTCTAAACCAGTTCTAAGTTAAACCAAGACAACAAACTGCGGTCTCAAAATAGTTCAAAATTAATTCAACAAAACCCGAATAAAGCTACTAAATATGTGTAGTCAGCTATTGAGAATAGACTGAGTGAGATCAGTTATTGCTGTGAAGTCATTCATTATTTGAATTGAACAAACTAAGCTTTCGGAACTGAAAATAATAATAAGACAAGGCAGAGGTTGAGGTTATGTTAACATACTTTGGCATTTCTTCGTCAATCCCCTTATACTCCTTCAAATTATTTTCCCTTTCCATTTTTACTTGTCTCCATTTTTTAAAGTCCACTTCCAAGTTACCATTAAATCGCATAATGTTGAATTTTTTATTAGACACTTTTGGTACGGTTATGGTGTATACTTCAGGACTGGAGACCTGTTAATTGGAGTAAATTAGATTAGATTTTTTAATTATATTTTTAGCAATATAACTTTAAACTTACCGATGGTGACGAGGTAGAAGAGGTAGAAGAGGTAGAAGGTGCAGAAGCAGAAGTCACCTTTTTACTACACAGTTTATCAAACTGTAAATTATTCTTTTCCATCATTGAAAATTGGAAATGTAAACCACCACTTCAGAAATTATAAATCAAGATTAGGTACTTCCTTCTTATTCTTATCAAATTAATTAACAATTAACTTCTTGGTGAGTGTGTAGTGTGTGTTGTGTACTGAACTGAAAACTGAACTGAACTGAAGTAACTGAACGAACACGAACACTGACTGAGAAGACTGAACCACCTGAACCACGTACCACAGAATAGGTAAAATCAGAATATAAACTTCAATAAAAATACCGAGTTCGCGCATCTACTCGGCGCATAGAGATCCGCCATGATTTGAATGAGCTTTCATTAGTTTTGAATGCGGGCCCACAGAATAGAATTGTACCTATTCTGTGGCAGGCCTGCGTTTCCACTTTGAAGCATTGGCCGCTAGAGGTGTGGCTTGTCTCTAAATAGGGAACCTGTATTACCGCTTTACTAGGGTAGCGCATTCTCATTCTCACAAAAAGTTGGGAAAAAAGTTGGGAATGTCAAATTTGACTTGATAAACGTCAGATTTTCCATGAACGTACAACTGTCTAAAAATTCACATAATTATTTGTTATTAAGTCTGCGTATTTTATAAAAATGGTAAACTTTTGATGCGTTAGAAGATGTTTTAACAATAAAAAGTGAGCTTTCCACTTGTTGGCGTTGCCTAAAGGTGACTTTCTTAATATTTTAAACTCATTATAGTCCTCCATCAATACTTACCTGTTACAAGGATCGTCTGAACAAAAAATGCATCCAGCCCCAGCAGACAGTTATGATTGCAGAAAATATACGACGGGGCTCAGAATTTCCGTATTCCTGAAAGTTGGTCAGGTAGGTTTTATTACATCTTGATGAATCTTATTTTTAAGGATCAGTTATGTGTACTAAGATCACGCTGCCGTTCGTGTGTCTACCAAAACGCTTTTTATCAGTAACTACGTTAGATATCGAGATAAAAATAATGCCTAATACTAAAGTCTATAGCTTCGTGATCCTATAAACCCGTAATTATGTTTTTAATACCCACTGCAAAGAGGATTCCTTGAATTTTATTCGTGTTATTATTTTGTTTCATTTTTCAAACTTCGCTTTTTTCCACTTGATACCTACGCCTGTGATCACATGTGCCAAAAATATGACATCCAGCTGTTCAAACATAACCGTGTTTAGTAAACGTCAAAAATTGAATGCGCTACCCTAGTAAAACGGTAATGCAGGTTCCCTATCTCTAAGGGCCGTTTTTTCAATCCTAGTTTAAACCTAGTTTAACGTTAAACCAAGATTAAATACAAATGATCCTTGTTCATTGCTAGTTTAAGGTTAACTGTAGTTTAAACTGGGGTTTAAACTCGGAATTCTTAAACCGAGATTTTTGGTGGTTTAAGCTAAGTTTAACGTGAAACTAACCTACAAAGTTATTTTTATGAATAAAAATAATCCAGGACCAGGAGCCAGGTTGTTTATAATAGGCTAAACAAGTAACTATTGTGGCGCCACCAAGTAGGCAAATTTGACACTTTCATGCGGCAAGTCCTGCGTGCCCGCTGTTCATTTTAATGTATTTGTTATTGCAAACATGAGGTCGTTCCGAGTATACAAAAATCGGGAAGTGTTTGTTGTACACGAGTACCTTAAATGCTTGAGATTACATACCTATTTATTACTCCTGAATCTTTTTTTAGATAGTAAATTAAAGTTAAAAATTTTAGTTAATAATTTAAGGCATATAAGTATAATACTAATAAAACAATAACTACTGCTATAATTTTTTCGAGCTGTATTTCAGACGAAGGGTAACATTTTCTTGCTTTACAGCTGCAAAATATGTAAAACTCTTCGACTTATTATACATAAGCTCAATAAAAACCCCGAAAACATGAGATGAAATATGAACTTATTATGCGTTGATAAGAAAGGTGATATTTTTTTAATGGACAATTAATATATCACCTGAACAATGGGACAATAATAGGTTTTTTCATTTTTATGAGTGCTATGTGCACCAGGAGTCTCTCTAAATGAGCGCTGTTCCTTGAAGAAAAGTTCCATGTAAACGTATTCTCTAACACCGCTCATGTGAAAACTCATCATGAGATTTCGCCCATTTCTCAACGATTTAAAACGAAAGCAGTCGAGACTGGGTGCTTGGAAATGACTTTTAATAATTATCGTAGTCATAATAAATTTAAAAATCTATAAGTTCACTGCCAAATAATAATTTTAAAAGGGTTTCATTATCCAAACGAGCTGTCAAAAATTGCAAAGCAAGGTTATACTGCCGCACGAAAGTGCGAAAAAAATCCACGAGGAGGCGCGCGCGCCGCAAACATCCGATACTTACTTAGCCTATAAGCACAAGTGCACCAGTAGAGTGTTTTACAATGATTACCTACTTGTTACCGAGCTTGTTACTTTTTTAAAAGAATTTGGTTATTGGTATTAGTCTGTTTGAGAAGGAATACTTATTTTTCACGGTCTTTTCGTCTCGATAACCATCTATGGTTACCGAATTGAAAAGATCTTGAATTTGTTCCCAGGCTGCTTTCTTCTCCTTACAGGTGACTGCATCAGTCCTTCTATTTTCTATATTATTTCCTTGTATTTTTCTACACAGTCCACAAGCCTTTCAACCTCTTGTGTTGAAAAATTAGCGTTCCTCTTGAACGTGCCAGTAATTTTTGATACACCTTCCATATTAATGCATATTTAGCAAAATAAACAATAAAGATAATCAAAACAAGTCCACGTGCACCTCGCCAGGTACAAAACAAATTAAATTGCTGTCAATTTGACGGTTATGACATGATGAACCGACATTTAAGTGACAGTGTTTACAATAAAGATACTTACACACTTGAAACTGTCGATTAAACTGAGTTTAGCTAAACTTCGTTTGAAGTAGGCATGAACAACCGAAACTAACTTAAACGCAGTTTAAATTTTAAACTCCGTTTAACTAAACTCAAGTTTAAACTGCTATTGAAAAAACCGCCCTAAAAGATCAAAGGCGCCGCCGGCGAGTTTAGCTTCTGATTTTATCTATTCTGTGACTGAACTGTTGGTTCTTCTTCTTCCACCAGTGAAATGAATCTTAACTGGAAATGCGACACCCGTACCACCAGAGAAACGTGACAAGTTCAGTTTTATGCTACCCGCCGCAAAGACGTCTATCCATCTCGATCTAACCAATGCACGTATATGGGCAAGCGTCACACAATAATTATCACATTTTTTGCAATAAAATTCATTTAATAATTATTTTTACAATTTATTTAAATATAATATCGTTAAATAGATACTTTGGCATATATTTTTTGAATTTTAATAATAAAAATTCTAATAGAATAAGTTTAAATAGGCATAATTGAACGCTTTATGAATGATGTTGATTACCTACCTTCTATGCGATTTTAGTAAAATATAAATACCTTATTTAAAATAAATTGATGTTTAACACAAATTAGGATTACTAATTTATCATTTTTGCTTAACACTACAAAAATATCTACCTGTAACTCTGAGAGACTTTTTTAGGAATCAGGGCAAGTATATCATTGAAAATAAAATAATTATTAAAACTTGAAAGAGAAATTTATTAAAATTTTTGATGTGCATGAGTACAGTTTAATAGCAATATTATTTTTATAGTAAAATTAATAAATTAAAATATGGAAGTAGCAGGTACCTAAATACAGTTCATCGGTTATTTATTGGCGGAGAATTCTCGGAATTAATCTGGACTGATGGCAAAAATATTGATTCAGGCAGTGGCGTGCAAAAAATGATGCTTATATAACTCTCACTATGGACAAAATCTTGTTAATCTTCACCTGATAATATTCCATATCACCACGCCGCCTATGGCAGGTGCAATTGGATGAACGTTTTAAATGATAAACACTCATTATCGAGACAATTACAATAAAGATAAGAGCGAACAAAAAATCGAATGTTCAGGGTGATCCATGCAAAAGTGTAAAATTATTTCTGTTCTCTATACATTTAGATAGGACTTTTTTGAATCACGAGTACATATACCGATAAACATTTTATTGCTTATCCGACTTTCAAGAATTCTCCGCCAATAAATAATCGATGAACTGTATATATAAGTTATATTTAAATTATTCTATAAAATAAAGCAACTGCGTTGACATTCAAATTTGCCTAGCCACATATAGTACATATATCAAAAAATACTAGCACATTGCTAACATTAAAAAAATATATAAAAATAGGAAAAATTAACGAGTTTATATATGGAAATAATTGGCCTATTTTTTTTAGTTATTTTATGTTTCAAGTTCAGTTATAATTCTCGGAAGCCTGTTATTTGGAATTAGATTACGAAGATAATTTTTTGTTTATAATAATAATACTATAAAGGTAAATGTAACAATAACTTTTTCAAGTGTTATAAGTACCTATTATTATAGCCTGTAGGTATATTGAACGATCTGCGGTAACTCGCTAATTTCAAATTAGTTTCACCGATTGAATACACAATTAAACAATATTTTTACAACACGACGTATGCACTCTGCAAGCTATCTTGAACGATCTCCGGTAACTCGCTTGCCTGTAGCATTCGCAGGTAAAAGGTAAACTGAATAAAATCAGTCGAGTACCTGCTTTTCTTCATTAACTACTATGAGCTATAATCCTGTTAAAATGTTATTTAAAAAAATTTCATTAATTACATCTGTTCGTTTTGCTAAATCATTTGGTAAGTACATTAGGGATATCAATAATAATAATTATTGTAGTCATTGATTTATCAATCAATATCCTTTTATGTCAAATCAGTGTCACTTTATGTCAATTGATTTTCCTATTTACATGCAGTGACAGCCTGATAAACTTTGGAAAAGCATTTTGGTGTAAAGAGAATCTAATTTGACAAGAGGAATTTCAATTGAAAAATTAGTAAAATTACAGTGATGTTTGATAAATGGGAAAAGCATTTCACAAATTTGGAAAAGCAATTGACAAAAAAACAAAAAACAAAAGAAAATGACTGTAGGGACTCCCTCTCTCAAGTGCAGAATGCTAGCTCACCTCCTGACCTAACCTGGCATTTGTACATTTTTAGCATCTTTGGAATGTTTACGTTTATGATGTGGGGTCAAATAAAATTTATTTTAATTCCAGTCTCATATATGAACATTCTCCACATTTGGACAGTTTAGTATGTTTGGTGTTTGGAATGTTTAAGTTTATGATGTCGTGCCAAATTATGTTTAACTCCGGTCTCATATGAACATTCTCCACATTTGTACATTTTAGCACCTTTGGAATGTTTACGTACATTATGTTGGGCGAGATTATTTTTAATTCCGGTCTCATATGAACATTCTCCACATTTGTACATTTTAGCATGTTCGGAATGTATATGTTCATAATGTCCAGTGAAATCATATTTAATTCCGGTCTCATATGAACATTCTCCACATTTGTACATTTTAGTACGTTCGGAATGTTTACGTTTATAATGTTCAGTTAAATTATGTTTAATTCTGGTCTCATATGAACATTCTCCACATTTATACATTTTAGCATCTTCAGAATGTTTACGTTTATAATGTGTAGTCAAATAATGTTCAACTCTGGTCTCATATGAACATTCTCCACATTTGTACATTTTAGTATCTTCGAAATGTTTACATTTATTATGTTGGGCCAAATTATGTTTAATTCTGGTCTCATATGAACATTCTCCACATTTGTATATTTTAGTATGTTTGGAATGTTTAAGTTTATGATGTCGGGGCAAATAATATTTAATTCCGGTCTCATATGAACATTCTCCACATTTGTACATTTTAGTATGTTCAGAATGTTTATGTTTATGATGTCGGGGCAAATAATATTTAATTCCGGTCTCATATGAACATTCTCCACATTTGTACATTTTAGTATGTTCAGAATGTTTATGTTTATGATGTCGGGGCAAATCATATTTAATTCTGGTCTCATATGAACATTCTCCACATTTGTACATTTTAGCATCTTGGGAATGTTTACGTTTATAATGTCCAGTCAAATTATTTTTAATTCCAGTCTCATATGAACATTCTCCACATTTGTACATTTTGGGATCTTTGGAATGTTTACCTTTATAATGTGTAGTCAAATTATGTTTAACTCTGGTCTCATATGAACATTCTCCACATTTGTACATTTTAGCATCTTGGGAATGTATACGTTTATAATGTTCAGTCAAATAATATTTAATTCTGGTCTCATATGAACATTCTCCACATTTGTACATTTTGGGATCTTTGGAATGTTTACCTTTATAATGTGTAGTCAAATTATGTTTAACTCTGGTCTCATATGAACATTCTCCACATTTGTATATTTTAGCATCTTGGGAATGTATACGTTTATAATGTTCAGTCAAATTATATTTAATTCTGGTCTCATATGAACATTCTCCACATTTGTACATTTTGGCATTTTTGGAATGTTCACATTTATGATGTTGGGCCAAATCATATTTAATTCCGGTCTCATATGAACATTCTCCACATTTGTACATTTCGGGATCTTTGGAATGTTTACGTTTATAATGTTTGATAAAATGACATCTATTATTTGTTTTATACGCGCAATGGGCACAGTTATACTTCAACTCTCCTCCGCTGTTACTTTCAGTAGATCGTGCCTGAAGTGCCTCACTTTCTTGAACAGACTCACACGGATTGAGTTCACCCTTAACAATTCCACGGCTGTCATGACTCCCGGTCAGCTGCTCCCAGCTCGGTTTGTGGTCCTCGATGTAGATCTCTTCTTTCAAGGCCGATATCGATGAGTCTTCCAGTTCTTGTTTTATTGAAAGAGGTGCCTCAAAAGTGTGCTCAAAATTGTTTAAATTAGAAGACGGCTCGCAACCAGCATCGTTCTTTGGTTTATCTTCACATTTCAACTTCGCCGAGTTGAGTAACAAGAAGTCCTCCTCGGACTCCATAAACTGATCATCCTCATCTGAGGCTTCCGTTTTGATGATCATTTTCTCCACCTGCTGATGTTGAAGGGGACGATAATCATTACTGCTCTCATTTAGGCTCATGGTGGTTAAATTTTCTTTGAAATTGAGGATGAAGCTAATACCTCTATTAATTACGTTCTATTATTATTTTATTACTTATTTATTGGTATCAACAAACTATCAATATCAATCATAGATTGTTAATAGAATATAAAAAAAAATTATAAAATAAAAATATAAAAAAGTATAAGTATGGTTATGGTGAAAGAGAGGGGCTGGGCAATGGGAACGACGTGAAACGTGCGTAATGTCAAGCGTCAAACCACTCACAGTATGACCGTCAAGTCTCCACCTGGGGTGCGTTCACATAACACGCCGTATGGGTGAATAACAAAATTACAACATGCCTCCTGCAAGTGCAATGTTGTTTTGTTTCAAAATCCCTCTCAGGAATTTAAGACAAGAGGGTACAGCATTGACGGTCACGGATATTCCCGTAATGCGTTTGCGTAAAAGCGGCGTGACCATCATTGCGCGGCAATCTCTTGAAATATCAAAATATTTTACCCAAATTTGTAAAAAACTTATTAAATGTGTCAGCTTTTACGTTATTATCACTGATATGTATATTGTTTTCTGCCCTTATAGATATATAGGGTGTACCAGCTCGATTTAGACAACGGTAAAGGCCGTGTAGGTCTCGTCAAGATGGAACGTTTTTTTATTTGAAGTTTTTGGATTTGGACCTTCGTTACGGAAATATGGCCGACTTCCGGTTTTTAGTTTTTTGGCTCCAGTTTCGGCATTTTTAGGTTCTCGTCCAAACTGAAACTAGTTTTGGAAACTCCTTAGCTTCAGTTACAACTTTCATATTGAAGTCAAGGTTCTATCTCTGTTGGATTCAAAATCTTAATTTTTCAATTTGATTCAATTTGAATTGATTCAAAGACTTAAAATTTAAAGTCTTGGGCATGTCGCCATTTTGAATCCAACAGAGATAGAACCTTGATTTCAATATGAAAGTTGTAACTGAAGCTAAGGAGTTTCCAAAACCAGTTTTCAGTTTGGGCGAGAACCTAAAAATGCCGAAACTGGAGCCAAAAAAATAAAAACCGGAAGTCGGCCATATTTCCGCAACGAAGGTCCAAATCCAAAAACTTCAAATAAAAAAACGTTTCGTCTTGACGAGACCTAATAAACGACCCTTACCGTTGTCTAAATGGAGCTGGTACACCCTGTATTTTCAATTTTTTTAGCCTTTTTTGTACTACCTGTGTTATTGTTTATAACCATCCATATTTTCCTATAATTATCGTTTCCTGATTGTGAGATTTTATCCCGATAATATTCATTTTTTGTTTTTCTTATTTCGGTACGAAGCTCGTTTCTGTAACGTTTATACTGAATTTCAAGTTCTGGAGTATAATGTTTTATTAATTTCCTTTTTAGAGAATCTCTCTCTTTTATCGATCGTATTAATCCTGTTGTTATCCATGGTTTCAGCTTAGTTTCATTATTTTTTTTATTTTTGACTTTAGTGCAGTTTTGTACTCATATAAGTTTAGTTATCTTATTAAAAATATATGGTATGCTTGTAATGAGTCGGCAGTGTTTTATACCTCAATCCAATTTTCTGAACCTAATAATTGCCTTATTAGACTATCAAAATTTATCACGGTCAATTTGTTTTCTGATACCGAGTTTAGCACTTCTTTGTGTGTTAAAGGACAAGAATAATAATGGGGAACAGTGATCTGTCATGTCTGTGTGAAATATTATAATTGGTTCGATTTCAATGTTTTCCATGAAGCTTTTATGAGCCCTAATAAAAATATGATCAATAGCGGTTTTTGACTCGTTATTTACCCTGGTCGGCTTGTTAATATATGAATTAAAACCATTAGAATTCATTATGTTTAAATAGTGATTTGTTTCATTAGATTCTTTTTTAGTAGTTCGTATTTATATCACCTACATATTATATCTCTAGTTTTTGATACTCTATAGTGCATTACTTAAATATGCGCTTAATTCGGTTGCTGGAAGTCTGTAGAAAGCGGTAATTCCTATTTTACAATTTTTGGGAAGATTAGTAGTAGTCAAGACAGCTCTTAGAAATTGAGTTTCATTCACAGGTTCGACACTGATAGCAGCCGACATGTTATCTCTCAAATATATTACACTGCCATCGCATTTGTTAAATATTGCCTCGTTATAGTGGATTGAGAATTTAGGAATAGAAAAATCTTGCGTATTTCTTATCTTACCTGTTTCTGATGGTATAATAACGTCAAGCCATTTCAACATATACTAGCAACTCATCAAAATGTTTTTGTAAGCTTCTTATATTAAAACGAACAACTCCCAGTCCACTCCGCTTGCCCCCGCCTGCCCCTCCTAGTAGATAGTCCGCGAAATTATCAATGCATTTTGTCTCTATCTCCCCGTCATCCAAAAATGTTCAAAAACTCTATCATAACACAGCTGTGAGAACCCTGAAATCCTTACAAAAGAAAATTACATAATTGTTTGATTATCCAAATTTTAAGTACCTATAACATAACAATCAAAATCAAGGAAGAGTATTAAAACCAAAACTAGATTTTGAACTGAAAATCCGAAAAACTGAAAGAAAGTTTTGTCCTGTAATCGTTTTTTCTTTTTTAACTCGCCAGAGTTATAACTTGTCTGAAAATATTTCGTTAAATTCACTTCTATTCCTGATAATATGTTGCTGTCCTTGTTTACGTATACAGACTGTCCGTTTTTCGCGTGCCACTATGGGGATCTCGCTTATCTTAAGAGATACGAAGTTGGTTAAATTAGGGCAAAGTAGCGTATTTTTGCGCTGATTGATAATCTGAAAAGAAATTTTAGCTGTCATTATTAGTTGTCAAAATATTAAAAAAAACTGAAATTTTCAATTTTTGTTTTTATTTTTTTATTCAAAAACCAATCAAGCTAGCCATTTTTAACTGAAACATTGTTAAGACACTTTTCAACAAGGAACCCAAAAATAATTTTACAATAGCTCTAGCATTTGAGATAGAAGAAAATCGATGGTCAGCTTTGTTTTTTCTTATGGGCGCCATATTGGATTTTTCCATTTTTAGATTACTTTAATTTTTCCCTTTACAACGATGTAGCACACAATACATGTTCTTTCATTATTGAATGTTTGACGAAAATAAAATTTCTCATCTTGTGTCCAGAGTGCTTTGAAGAAATGTCAAAAGGGTCTTTTGTTTTCAACAAAACTTTGACGATTCGACCAGTCGTCTGCGTCGACATGCATTGAATTATTAATCGAGAAAAAAGCCACTTTGCAAATAAAATTATTAATTAAACAATGGTTAACAAAGACGAATAAATTAACAACAGGCAATATCACAGCATGTGTTCAAAAATCCCCGCTTGTAATTGCAAGCATAATTGCACCCTTTTCCTAAGATTCAATACAGCTGTCAACACGTCTCTCCTTCTAATGCCGTGCCTGAGTGTGGTAACAATTCGTTGTCGAAGTTCATCGACGTCGGCTGGCAATGTTATATAAATCTTATTTTTCATTGGCCCCCACAAAAAATAGTCCAATGGGGACAAGTCAGGTGACCGTGCTGGCCAGCGTTCGTCGCCATTATTTACAATTACATACTTTGTTGGGAAACATTTCTGACAAGAATTCTCTCACCCTACCAGCATTATGAGGCGGCGCCCCATCCTGCTTAATTTGAAAAGTGGCTTTTTCCTCGATTAATAATTCAATGTCGACGCAGACGACTGGTCGAATCGTCAAAGTTTTGTTGAAAACAAAAGACCCTTGACATTTCTTCAAATCACTCTGGACACAAGATAAGAAATTTTATTTTCGCCAAACATTCAATAATGAAATAACATGTGTGATACATCGTTGTAAAGAGAAAAATTAAAGTAATCTAAAAATGGAAAAATCCAATATAGCGCCCATAAGAAAAAACAAAGCTGACCATCGATTTTCTTCTATCTCAAGTGCTAGAGCTATTGTAAAATTATTTTTGGGTTCCTTGTTGAAAAGTGCCTTAACAATGTTTCAGTTAAAAATGGCTTGCTTGATTGGTTTTTGAATAAAAAAATAAAAACAAAAAATGAAAATTTCAGTTTTTTTAAAATATTTTGACAACTAATAGTGACAGTTAAAATTTTTTTCAGATTATCAATCAGCACAAAAATACGCTACTTTGCCCTAATTTAACCAACTTCGTATCTCTTAAGATAAGCGAGATCCCCATAGTGGCACGCGAAAAACGAACAGTCTGTATAATAATAATAATAATAATAACGTATTTATTTCCAACAGATGCATAAAGGCACCCAATTACAGGAAACAATTTAATATATACATCCAAAAAAAAACTATATCTTGCCATGTTCCGTCCAAACGTTTTTCAAGCCTCGCTTAACAAATTCACTCTTAATAATAATAATAATAATAATAATAACCATTTATTTGCCCAACAGAATTATTCCACTTACAGGCAAAATAATCATAAATAATTGAATACAAAGAGCAAAAGACAGAATTATCATAATATTGTATAGATATACAGATTACTTTCACTTTAAAAAACCAACATTACAACATTATAAGGTAAGGAGCCATAATAATTTCACAAAGTTCATCCCCTCTCCAAAAACAATAATAAAAACCAAACACTAACGTTTTCGGCGACAATAGTTGTCAACTCAAAGTGAAAACAAATAAATAAAGAAATGAATAAACAAATCAGCTCCCGGTCCTTAAAACATTATTCAAAATTACCTTTAACTTGTCTCCAAAAATATCACACCCCGAGCACATCTCGTTATAAAGGGCACACATACGATAGATAGGCGCACCCTGCAGGATATTAGTGTTTGCTTTCGTATTGTAAAACGTGAGACAGCTACGAGCAGTCTGTCGGGGAACCAAGAAATTTAAACGCTCAAGTAAAAAAGAACAATCAACTCTATAAGATATGATATTAATAATTAGCCGTCTATCAGAAAGAAGCGCACACTCAAAATCACACACTAAGTTTGAATTATCGCAACCCCTTATCGGATAGACTCCATAACTCCTATAATGCAAATATTTAAGGAAACGTCTATGGACATTCTCTATCATATCAATATAGATTATCCGATTAAGCTGGTTAAGTCCTCTCTTATGACAATTCCAGTGCCCTTCCCTTTAGTAGTTTTTTCTTTGTATAAATCAATTCTTTCTTCTCGGGATCTCGTAGTTTCAAGAAGCTAGATACCTCTGCTTTTATTTTTATTTTCTTCTTTCTTTCCGATCCTGCAGCACAGTAGAATATCATCCTGATTGAGATTTACTGACATTTTTTTATTTAAAGCATCCAATAAGACATCTCTTGTATTTTCTTTGGAGGTCTCCTTCAAATTGAAAATTCTTAGGTTAGAATATCTAGTAGCTTGGTCCATTTGGTCAATGTTTAATTCCATTTTGTTACTTTTACTCGTTGAAAATATCTTGTTTTCTCCTCATATTTATCGATAAGTTTCGCATAATTCTTCTTTATTTTTGTCATCGATGTTTCAATGTTTATTTGAAAAAAAATTCAATTTCTTCCCTGATTTCTCTCGTAATAACCATGATCAAGTTGATCTCTGTGCACTAACGTATTACGAAACAACACCTCAAGCACTGTATAACGTTTTCACTCTTTTCTTAGACATAATATCTTATAAATTAAACTTTATTTCGGGAGCTCAAATCTCGATACCTATTCAATCGACTTCGGCTGTTGAATATGTTCGGAATGTTTACGTTTATAATGTCTAGTTAAATCATATTTAATTCCAGTCTGATATGAACATTCTCCACATTTGTACATTTTAGCATCTTCAGAATGTTTACGTTTATAATGTGTAGTCAAATAATGTTCAACTCTGGTCTCATATGAACATTCTCCACATTTGTACATTTTAGTATCTTCGGAATGTTTACATTTATTATGTTGGGCCAAATTATGTTTAATTCCAGTCTGATATGAACATTCTCCACATTTGTACATTTTAGCATCTTCGGAATGTTTATGTTTAAAATGAACAGTGAAATTATGTTCAACTCTGGTCTCATATGAACATTCTCCACATAGTTATTTGTAGAGCTGAAATTATATGTAACTCAGCAGTTATTCACACCCTTTGTATGGCGTAGATAAATGAATTTGTACATTTTAGTATGTTTGGAATGTTTACGTTTATAATGTCTAGTTAAATCATATATAATTCCAGTCTGATATGAACATTCTCCACATTTGTACATTTTAGCATCTTCGGAATGTTTACGTTTAAAATGTATAGTGAAATTATGTTCAACTCTGGTCTCATATGAACATTCTCCACATTTGTACATTTTGGCATTTTTGGAATGTTTACGTTCATGATGTTGGGCCAAATCATATTTAATTCCGGTCTCATATGAACATTCTCCACATTTGTACATTTTAGTATGTTCGGAATGTTTACGTTTATAATGAATGATAAAATGACATCTATTATTTGTTTTATACGCGCAATGGGCACAGTTATACTTCAACTCTCCTCCGCTGTTACTTCCCGAAAATCGTGCCTGAAGTGCCTCACTTTCTTGAATAGAATCACACAGATCGAGTCCACCCTTAACAATTCCACGGCTATCACGACTCCCGGTCGGCTGCTCCCAGCCCGGTTTGTGATCCTCGATATCGATCTCCTCTTTCAAGGCCGACATCGATGAGTCTTCCTCTTCCAGTTCTTGTTTTATTGAAATAGGTGCCTCAAAAGTGTTCCCAAAATTATTTAAAATAGAAGACGGCTCGCAACCAGCATCCTTCTTTGGTTTATCTTCACATTTCAACTTCGCCGAGTTGAGTAACAAGAAGTCGTCCTCGGACTCCATAAACTGATCATCCTCATCTGAGGCTTCCGCTTCCGTTTTGATGATCATTTTCTCCACCTGCTGATGTTGAAGGGGACGATAATCATTACTGCCCTCATTTAGGCTCATGGCGGTTAACTTTTCTTTGAAATTGATGATGAAGCTAATACCTCTATTAATTACGCTCTATTATTATTTTATTACTTATTTATTGGTATCAACTATCAATATCAATCATAGATTGTTAATAGAATATAAAAAAAATATATAAAATAAAAATAATATAATTAAGTATAAGTATGGTTATGGTATATAGGCTTTAGACAGTGCGTAATGTCAAACGTCAAACTACTCAAAGTGTGAACGTCAAGTCTCCACGTGGGGTGCGTTCACATAACACGCCGTATGGGTGAATTGGGTGAATAACAAAATTACAAAACATGCCTACTGCACACTGTGTGTTGTTTTGTTTCAAAATCCCTCTCAGGAATTTAAGACAAGAGGCTACAGCATGGACGGTCACGGATATTCCCAGAATGCGTTTGCGTAAAAGTGACGTGACCATTGCGCGGCAATCTCTTGAAATATCAAAATATTCAGTGATAGAGGTAGGGTTGATCAGCCATATAATAATAATAATAAATAATAAACATGATATGTTTGATTTATTGAAAATAATTCTTGTTTCCGAATCAACATTAATTTATTATTAGACAAAATTATAAAATTTTATATTTTTATGCGCTTATTCAATGAAAAATACCAATTACATAACAGGAAAAATAGTTCAAGACCAATATGGAAAAACTTTGGGACTAGAAGTGCATGTCCTTATTAAAAAAATATTTTTTTCTTCAAACGTCAGTAAATCAGACATTACTCGACTCAGTAGGTAGCCGGTCTCAAAGTTTCACTTTTCCTCCGCCGGAGCTAAAGTGTTGCCAAGCAACACTTTACCTCCGCCGGAGCTAAAGTGGTGCCATAGCAACATCAACATACAAACACATAGCTAGGTACCTGTATTAAGAATCAACTATTGAAATTTTATTAATGTAGGCCCGTATATTCATCAATAAAATTCAACCTAAGATATGAAAACTCTCTAGTTTATTATTAACTAATAAGGTTAAAAGGAATTCGGTATTAATCAAACATAATCTTTGGAAAATCTACACCGAAACTAAGCAATTCTGTGAAACGTCATATTGTACCCGAAGCCGGACGGTTAACAGTCGCAACTTCAGTCGAGTCGAGCTCGTGCTCGGTTCAGTCGGCTCAAACGTCAGAAAAAAGTTGGGTTATTGCGAGGTAAACAACAATAATTATTATTTCGTATTGAAATTTGAATATTGAAAACAAGGATAATAATTATAACCAGAGGTACATAAAGGAATCCAACATCTTATATTTTTATTATTAGGTAGGTATTAGTGCACAGTTATATGTACCTACCTACAATGACCTACATTAACATTCAACTTCTGACTGACTGGCATACAGAAAATGAAAAAATTGACCAAGCAGGGTCTAGCAAGAGGTAGGTAGATGTTATCATTAATTATTTTATAACTTACTTACAAACTTTTATAACGTTTTTAATTTTGATTTTGCGATAATTAGTAGTTTAGTTACATAATTATTATTTTATTATTTTAATAATAATTTCTCGATGTTCACTGACGTTGATGACAGTGTCAATTTGACAGCGCCGCGTTTCTATAGAAGCAGCCCATACTCCATACTCACCTATACCAAATACCTTAAAATATTAATACCGGACACTTCCTGTCAAAACCTCGTCCTATAGGGAACCTGCATTACCGCTTTACTAGGGTAGCGCATTCTCATTCTCACAAAAAGTAGGGAAAAAAGTTGGGAATGTCAAATTTGACTTCATAAACGTCAGATTTTCCATGAACGTACAACTGTCTAAAAATTCACATAATTTGTTATTAAATCCGCGTATTAAAACGTATTTTTCTCAGTAACTTACGTGTTAGATACTAAAGTCTACAGCTTCGTAGATCCTATAAACCCGTAATATGTTTTTAATACCCACTGAAAGAGCATTAATCGATTCCTATTCGTGTTATTATTTTGTTTCATTATTCAAAATTCGCTTTTTTCCACTTGCTACCGACGCCTGTGACCAAATGTGCCAAAAATATGACATCCAGCAGTTCAAACATAACCGTGTTTAGTAAACGTCAACGAGTGAATGCGCTACCCTAGTAAAGCGGTAATGCAGGTTCCCTACTCCGTCCATTTTTACAGCGCCCTCGTGCAGGAACTGGGGACACTAAAGCTGTTTTTAAATTCAAAGTTAGGTAACTTTTCACGGTTTTTGACAGCTGCAGTCAATCATAATTAATTAATAATTTGTCATTAGTAATTGAACGTTTTAGTTTCAAGTATAATTTCAATTTAAAGTTACTCTCAAAGCATTATATCAGCGGATAATTTTGTTGGGTACCAGTTAAATAGGCATTTATAATGTACCGCTGTATTAAAGTGAACCTAGGTATTATGTCTGGAAAATATGTGCTGTGTGCTGTGTGCGGTTGCTCCGACTATGGATTGTTAAGCATGTCCAGATCTTTCCACGGTGTTCCAAGCAGGAATAAAGAATTATGTATAAAGTTAACTTTAGAAGACGCGTAAATAAACTTATTAATATTTTATAACTATGCTGATGGAAATAGGAACAAGCAATAGGTTATAATAACATCGATGAGTGACGAAATTTTGAAAAAGTGTGGAGTGTCGAAGCCGATTTCTCACCATATTATTTTGTACTGATCATTTCAAAGAGGAAAATTTTGTTAATCCAGCAAATAATAGACCTTTAAAACTGCAAGGAAGCACATTATTGGAATTGCGGCAAATAAAAGGCTCACACTTAGGTATATAGCGATTCAATCTTTTTGAAATATACCTACCTAAAGATATTAATAATATTGTGTGTAATAGTAGTGATTATTGTTAATGTAATAAACATATATTGAAAACTTTGTTGTTTATTGTTGTATTATAATTCTTCGTCCCAATTTCCTCCGTCTATTCCGTCTAATTAATTTTAAGAGCTTTTCTATTCAGCGTTGATATTTTAAAACTCCCGCTATGTTTCACCAAATTTAATTTTTAGTGTCCCCAGTTCATGCTTGGCGGCGCTGCGAAAATGGACGCAACCTGTTGCAATGCTATAGGTATAGGAGTGTCCGGTATTATTATTTTAGCGTATTTGCCTATACTTATACCAGTCCAAACCTTTTGAAAATTCGCTTTCCTTCAATTAAAAATGATGTTCTTGCTTAAATTTGCCCACGTTTGAAGAAAAAATAGTATATTTTATTTGGAGGAAAAGTGACTTTTCATGGCTTGCTCTCTATTATCAGCCTCACTTCGTTCGGCTGATAAACACGAGCGCGCCATGAAAAGTGTCACTTTCCCTCCGTATAAAATAATATACTATTTTATTATAAAAGAATTGGGTTATGGTGTAGGGTGATAGGAGTCACTGGGTACATTGAACTCTAACCTACTGGAAAGGACTCGCAATGATTAAGATTAAATAATGTACCACGCGATATTTTTAAGCAACACTCACTAGTGCAGTATACCCTTCTTTTTCTATCGCATGATAGCTTTAGGCTAAGAGAGTGAGAAAGAATGACAGAGAATCGCATGAGAGAATAAACACTTGAGAAACTTGACGACCTTGATTGAGCGTGAAATACAAAAGCCGGACTGCGACCGAAATACTGCAGTATAGTTCCTGCCCCTTACACGTTTTTGGTGCCTTAGAGTAATGCACGAGTCCTTTCCAGTTCCGTAGGTTAGAGTTCGATGACTGGGTATAACCGCTGTCAATCATTGGCTGGAGTTTGGTTATGTCTATTTTTTATGAGGTTGAAGTTTTCTGCTGATATAGCGTTTTACTGGATCTGACCAAACAAAAGTGTTTGTGCCCCAGCGGGGATTCGAACCCCGGACCTCCTGATTACGCGTCAGGTGTGCTTACCACTACACTACCCAGGTCACTTGCAATTGTCGTGGTCAGATCGGCTATATGTGTTGTTGTTTCTCTCTCTTGTGGGAGCGAGTGGTCGCCACAGTACTCCCCTTCCAGAAACGGAGTTGCGTTTCGATTGAACCTTGAACGTGCTCTACACTGTGCTTGAACCATTCTTACGCACCGTTGTTCGGTACCCTTGTTTGCTGCCAGACCGTGATGTGGGCGATAGCTCAAACGAGTGTGTGTTTGTTTCTGAAAGGGAGGAGAGTTGAGTTAGAATGTGTGAATGTATGAAAGAATTCGTCAGAAGAATTATGTTCTTTATCGGGGTCACCAATTATAGCGTTTTACTGGATCTGACCAAACAAAAGTGTTTGTGCCCCAGCGGGGATTCGAACCCCGGACCTCCTGATTACGCGTCAGGTGTGCTTACCACTACACTACCCAGGTCACTTGCAATTGTCGTGGTCAGATCGGCTATATGTGTTGTTGTTTCTCTCTCTTGTGGGAGCGAGTGGTCGCCACACTGACAAGGAACAGGACATAGTTGCCAGATGGATTTTTGGTATTCTTTTAATTATATTTATATTTACATCTTTGGGGCCTTTTTATTTTGAAACATTTAGTCACATATTGTAATCTTTAACTAGAACGCAATATCGCTGAATCTAATATAAGCTTTTCAGTTTTCATAAGAGCTTGAGAAAAAGGGTTATCATGATCATGATAATTTTGCCAAGTTAGGAAAATACACAAATACATAATGTACTTTTTGAATATAAAATAAAAAACTTGAACCAATTATATCAATTTATTTTTAATAAATACATGGTATAGGTATATAGTTAGTTAAAGTAATACTTAGAAAAATATTAATAACCGAGCCGTATGTATGAAAACAAAAATGTAAAATAATGGGCTTGGCTCTTATTATCGAGTTCTCTGGCAGTCTACAAAACAGAGCGTTCCAAATAATATCCCTCTAAATCACAGACGGACCGTTTCGCTCTTATTATGAGCTCATCAGTGTGATATATCGAAAAGATACATCTAGTAACTGAATAAAATATCATAATTCTTGAAAATGCTTAGAAACGATGCGTTTTCCTCGAAAACGATACATTTTCTCGACATGAAATAAGTTTTTCTGTAAAAATAACGTACGCTCCATAAAGTTTACCAATAATAACGAAAATTATTGATAATAAAAAAATATGATAAAAGACGCACGGAAAAAATCTGCCGACAGCGCCCTCTGCATTATGCTACAAGACTTTGACGCTAATATCGTTTGACTGCCTCTGAAAGTGACGTATAGGTATACCAAATTTCGACTTGATCGCTACTTTGATTACAGAAATATACACAATTTTAAATTTCAAATTTTTTTCTTCGAGGTGCCATCTTCTTGAGGAATCACTTTTGTACTAAGATAAATGTTTCGTTTAATGGCTTTTCCTTGAAGTCGCAAAGCTGTAGCTGAGCTATATTATGTCCTATGTCCCATTAATTTACGGACATATTTAATTAATTTAAGTTAATTTACATTAATTTATAGCTTGTGATTAAAATTGAAAAGAAGTAAAGAAATAATAATAGATCCCAATAATTATTATTATGAAATCTTGAATTCTTCTGTTACTTTATTATATCACGTCTGTGGTGTGCAGGAAAAAGGGGATAAGTCTACATATCCTCGCATTGGCTTTATTGATGATTTAAGCTCAGAAATCATCTGTGCATATACTGGCAAAAGGGAATAACTCTGTTGTTATTCTAAAGTACATAAATAAGCTGATGTTAAATGGGGTTATGTTAACTTATATCCAGTTCACGACTAAAAACCCACCAACTTCATAGGTTTAGAAACCAGCAGAATGCGTTAAGTATACTTATCCAAAAACGTTTGTAAAAAAAATTTCTATTTCGCTTGTCAAATAGTGATATGTAGACTTATCCCCTTTTTCATTTCCTTGATACATCATAATGTTACCTCGCGTTATTGAATTATGTAGACTTACACCTTTTTTGGCGATCTATTTATTTTAAAGTATAACAGTGTTCTTGTTCAACACACGTGTTGTGGTTCTGTTCTAATCGGGCCATCTGTATTATTGTGATACCTATTCTACCTTACCTATTATATTGTTTTTTTATCATCAGAATTTGTGTTATGTTTTATTACAATACAATGCATTTATTGTGGGAAATTATATTTTTGTTTAAATAAATCAGTTCTGCAGATAACTTTGTGATTATAATTTTTGTTTCTTCAAACAGGTAAAATAACACAGCTATATGTATACATTGTACATAGCCTTTTGATAAAAATTTGTTTTAGAGTAAGTAGACATATCTCATTTACGTGTACAAGAATAATCTAAGTAATATGTTAATTTCTTAAATGTAAAAAGGGTTAAGTATACATATGCCATTTTGCTCCGCCATGCTTGTTCATTGATGGTATGTAAAAGGGGATAAGTTTCTAATTATTTCACTTTTATAGGTTTTTATGTAATATAGCTTTTTTTCTTGATAATTGCAACATAATAAAATACCCAGTCTTTATTTCTATCATAAAATTATTATTCTTAGCTTTTCTAATAAGCTCAAAAGTAGTTTTTTGTTTCTACTGTAAAACTGACATTTTTTACTTATCCCCTTTTGCCTTCACACCACAGACGTATCATCGTGTATCTCTATAATACCACTTTGGCATTTGGCAACGCCGCGCGTAGTAGCTGTGTCGTTCGTTCGGTCGTCTCCGGATCCTGGCGTGCCACGCCACGTGCCATCTCCTCTCCAACGAGTGCTGTCTTCTGTCTTCATCTTCACACCGCAAAGTACCGGTAAAAAACCCAGATATGGATGTTAACATCAAAACAGTAGTAGGACGCAAAAGGTTCGAGGATAAAGAGAATTTGCACCAATATGCATCTGAACAAGCTGCTAAAAACCAAATTCTTCTAACTGAAGAGAGCGGGTGAGTTCTGTGTTCTTACTTTTATTGGTATTTTCTTACCCACTTCTTGTTCTTGTATACTTTTGCGGGTTAGGTACTTATGTGCTTATTGGTGCGCCCACAGAAACAGAATAGACTAATTATTCTGTGGTGCGCCTATGCGATGATAATTCCTCTTCACAAGCCCCCCTCCACTAAGTCAGGTCTTTGGTCAGGTTAGGTTTTTCCCCTGAAATTTCAAGGAAATGAAAGAAGAAATAAAAGTAAAATAAGATTAGGTTATGTAACCGGCGGGGGATGAGATGATGTGAAAATCTCTTTTCCTTAACGTTCACTCTTCCGATAGATCGAACACACAACTTGCGTTGTTTGCTCTCACTATCGTTATTATGAAGTTAAAGTCTCCCTGTCACATTAGTCCTTTGGCTGGCCGAGCGGTTTGTCAGAAAAAGGCTTTCGAAAAGAATGGTAGGTAGGGGCTACACCATCTCAATTAATATGAGTGGCAGCTCTTTTTGGGGATTATTCGAGGTAACTCATGGCTCTATTCTATACTTATCTTTCGCTGATGTTTCCTGAAATCTGGACTTCTGCCCTGTTGGTCATCTTAATAATTATTGTAGGTAGCTTTATATCACTGACTTGATCTTGTCACTTACTCACTGGGAAGTTTATTGTTGAACAAATAAAATTTAGAAAATAATAAAAATCAATTAAATTCTACTGACTTCCTCTGCCTTGTTGTAACTCAAGTTATTCGATTATTAATTTGATGCTTTAATTAAATTTCATGGGTGGAAAAGAAAGGCCACATTGCAAATAAATTTACAATTTATTAAAATTTAAATTAATTGGAAAACGACTACATTTATTTGAAATAAGAAATATCACGATTGTCAATCGATTGATTAATTATTGGTCAATGACTTAATCCTAGGTAAACCTGTATCTGGAGCAATAAAACATTTCGGTCGCGTTCATTGCGGGTTAATTTCCCTTGAGTGAATTTCGTACCAAAAGTCGCGATTTCTGGCCAGTCATCCTTCTAAGGGGATGGACCAAAAATTTAGATAGTGATCACTCCGATATTTTTTATTACTCCCCCATCCAATTTAGAAATACAACTAGATGCTCCAAGCACCCACAAAAATAATAAATTCGTTAACCGACCATTATAGAATTTTAAGGTGAACCAGCCTTTGCTGGCTTACGAACAATAAACTAAAATTATGCCAATTTTAGGACTCGAAGACATAAGTAGGTATGTTATTCTTAATTACAAAATATTTTAATCAGACTGACACCGTCTGTCCATTATTGATGAACTAATTCCTGAATTTTAACTCATCGAGTCGTAAAATTGGAGGTGGCATAAAAAAAAATAAATGAAAGGTTAATCTTACAGACTACATTCTACCTTAACATCCGTTGGCAGCAGGCTCTTGTTTACTATTGATCCTTACATTATTTGTCCACAAACAACACTTGTACACTTCCGAACCTAACGGACCCTTATGACCCTAATAGTTAATCACCGTGGCGCGATCACTCCCTCGCCTATGCGATTCGTCTCTCTTAATTTGCTCTCCTAGCACTATTACCCGCCTATTTTTCCGGCCTATACGATTCCCTTTATCTATGGATTAACTTTCCCTTAAAATTTGCCGCGCTCCCAGAGCATTCTGCGACCGACGATTAAGTACCACTACCCTCGTCTTCCTATTTTAATTAATCCGCGCACCCCGTGCGATTAATTTCTCCCGGTACCCCGTACCGCATTATTTAATTATTTTCCTATATCTCCATAAATTCTCTCGCGCCCCCAGAGCACTTACGGTCAACGATTCACTCCTGTGTTGAGTCCCCACGTAACCGAGTTCCTATCCTATCACACTCCCTCGCGACCAACGCTTACTCTATTATTGTCTCGATTTATTTATTTCCGCGTACCTACTCCGCGAGTACCTATACAATCAACTCTCTATCTTCTCCGCGGATTCTATGCTACCATCTTCCCCGACACCCGGTGTCGTCTTTTTCCGATTTTCAACCCCCTAGGTCTAAGCGTCACTGCCTAAGCTTTTCACGTTACCGACTCGCGTCTTTACACCCAACTTCTGTGTGTTCACTCTCGTGTCTACCTACTTAATCCTCTCCGTGACCTGATTAAATTCATTATCCCGTGTCTAGACGTAATGGAATTTTCTATTCGCTAGTTTTGCCGCCTGTTACAAACGGACCCTTGTTCATGTCGTCCGTTTCTCATGGATTTCAGTTACGCGAGCCTTCTGCCAAGGCCAACCTCCAGACTATAACTAACTATTATACATGCATCATTAAGATTATAATATTCTTAACAGAGAAAAGACCTGAGCTCTATGTTCAAATGTAAATCACGTTTTACTTCTGGATATTTTTCTTTTACCCAGCTGAATTCTTAATTCCCCTGATATTTCAAAATACGGACTGTCGATGTTCTCGACATGTCACATAGCTTCCCCCTTTATAAAAAGTAACTACGTATTCCAGCGTATTACTTTTTTCCAAACTAGAGCTGAGGTTGTCCAAAACTAAAGTACATACAATATAATAAGGGATCCTGGTCCCTTCTCAACAAGTTATATTAATCCTAAGATTACTGTTTCCTTTACATATTCTGATGTTCTAGGGACTATCAACACTATGATGTCGAACAACACTTCATGACCTGTCCGTTACTCACTCGCTCGTGGTAGGTGTAACATGATCTGTCCAGTGTGACTCCGGCTGGGTCAATGTCAAGGTCGGATATAGTTTCGGGGCCCGACCTTCTTCTACGCGAGAACATTTCGCGGCGGTTGTATGTTCCAATTCGGCTTCCGTAGCGATTCCTACCTCGGACGCCACTGTGTGCTGCCCATTTTTGTTTCTTAAATGTCTCTGCACTAATATCATTGCAAGCGAGTTCCACACACAAGCAATTAATTGTAGTCCACACCCAAGTGTTTGGTAAAGATGTAAACCGTTTATGATCACACCGATCGCGTACTTGCAAAGTTTGAAGATGAAGTAAAATCCCATGATCCCACTGATGAAGGTTCCTAGATCTACGAACCATCCCCACATTTGTTTCATGGATGAATGTGCGAGTTCCTTTATTTCGTCCGTATTGAAAATACGAAGGACCGAATAGCCTTGACCGCTAGTGTCTAATCCCGCTACACGACGCGTTATTATGTTTTCCACTGCCTTCCGCTCGATACCAAATGTTAGTATGCGCTGCACCTGTCCCACTTCTTCTTGGGTGTAGAGTCCTGCTTGTCCGACTGGGAGGATGGGTTGAAATTGTAACGTTGGATATGGTTGGACCTGTAGTTTCTTAGGTTCTCTCTTTACGGTGGGGAATGGAGTGAGTCCTATCCATTCGTTGTCTATTTCATATAATGGCGGTGCTGCAGCGTTACAATCTATTTGCTCAGCTGTCTCCTGCAATACGTGAGTTATTGGGGCCATAAACAAGTTTCTTTCGTCTAACTGCACTGGTAGCTCGTGAAAACATTCTGATGTTCTCCTGATTGTAACAATCTTGGGTATACATCTCATTATATATAGGACTTCGCCCAGCACTCTGCCTACGTAACCAGGTTCATTCTGCAGTAGTTGACTTACAGTATTAGGTGAGAACGGTGCCATCAGTAAGCGATTTCTCAAGATTTCCCGCTGTAGCAAACACCGACGGTGAATTACGTCTAAGTAAATCTTCTCTAGTTCCCTCTTGTATGCTTGTTCGATGTACATGAATTTACTATTCACGTACATCATTAAATCAGTGTTTTCAGGAATCAAACTCATTTTAGAGGTGGTGGAAAAGTCATTATCTCCTATCAGTACCATCAATCTGGGATGTTCTGTCTGCCACACTTCTTCTCCGCAAACCAACTTTGTTTTGACAAGATTTACCGCAAATATCTTCTCAGCGTTCTCGACAACTAGTGTTTCTTCCTTCGTGGATCGGCTTGTAACTTTCCTGGCTGCTCCGTTGTACAACAGCGTATAACTGGGCTGGCAATCATTCTTATTCTCCTCGTCCCATACTGTCTCTCCCAACACCGAGTCGAAACAATAACCTGACATAAACGGACAGGTTACTCCTCCTAGCAAACTTATCTCATTGTCGTTGATCCTAACCTTGGTGAAGTAATCTCGTACGTTTAAGGTTATGGCGGCTACCACAACAACATCTTGCCAAGTGTTTACGCCTTCTTGATAGGTAACCCCATTACAGTCTCCATTTGCATCTACCTCTCCGGCGATCGTCACGGAAGCTGAAGTGCTCCCATTCATAGTTATCTGGCCAATTTGATGGTGAAATAATTGAAGCGATCTGTACCGATGGACGTTGCGGCATTCCTCAGCTCCTAACTGGTGGATGTAACTGGACATGCTCTGGCTGACTAATGAACTGTGGGACCAATGTCCACAATGCATTTTCATCTGTACTACTTCTACTAGACAAGTCATTACGTGATGTAATCTGATCTCATTCCGCTGTATAACCTTGATCCGTATCTTCTCAACAAGGTACTCCGATTCAGGTTCCGGGCACTTTGCAACGTCCTTTATGGAAATCATTGTGAGGTTGACCCTCTGGTCTTCACAGTCGTATGCTACAAGTCCTTCCGCTTTGATAATGTTCATTACACAGAGACTTAACAACACGAAGAACTTCATCTTGACCGTTCTCGATTTTTCCCGTTTAATAGTTTGGTGCACCGAGTTTGATCACTTTCACTTCCTAACCATATGGATTGTCTTCGCGTACACTTTACCTTTCCGAAGCACAGTTTTCAGCAGTCTATCACTCGGCTACCACTTGCGAGTTTATTCCGCTAGAACATGAACTCAATTAACATGGTCGTCTTTTCTACAAGTTACCTACATCTGATTGAAAATTCTTCAACCTCATCCCTATGCTACACATACTCATACATGATTACCGAGTAACAGAGTTTAATCCATCCCAAGAAGGAGTCACGATCTGCCCGATAGGAAGGAAAAAACATACTCATAAAGAGTAAAGAACGCGTCTTCACTAGATGCTGGCATTGACCTTCCTCCTGTCCTGAGATAGAGCAAAACCACTACTCAGTTAATGATTATTTAACAACTTTACACACACAGAGTTACCTATGCTAAGATACATGGTAGTGCTGATGACCCCTTTCTACTTTCTAATCACCTTAGTATCTACATAGTACCTACTCTAATCTTAACTACTTTTGTTCATTAGCATTTAGCCGTAACGAACAGACCAGGTGCCTACTACAATGAGTAGCCAACTCGTCTTCAACAAGGTTACAATCAAAATTTAATATTGAGCATCAGATACTTCATTACTTTTTGACAAGGGTACAACCAAAATTTAATATCGGGTTTCAATTATTACTTCTTTATTTATTAATTACTGAATGATTAAATAATTTACAACAATAAATTTATACAGATAGTTTCTGTCTCCCAGCTGACTCGATTTCATGGCTTGCTTGCCGAACAGTCACCCTATCTTTCGGTTTCTTCCTTCGTCCGACTCTTCCAAGTGACAGGAACTGTTTTTATCTTCAGGTTGTTACTGGTTTTACAAATCTAGGCGGACCGGTGGCCGTCTCGCTCTGGTAGATCTTCTAGGAATTCTGTCAGGAGGATACCTAGCTGGTACTCTGACTCTTACCTCAGGCTGTTGAGCTATCATGGCAGGTGCCGGATAATACAGAACTTGCGGGCAGTAGGGCAAGTAGGTCTGGGTATATTCTCGTACTCGTCGCTCCTCCTTTCGTACATCCTTATCCTTTGGTTCTGAGTCGTCATTTAAGTCATATTCACTGCTCTCCGAACTACTTTCGTCTGTCGAGTAAGTATCAAGGTCGACTTCTCTTCTCGTTTTTCTGACAGTTTTTGAATTCTTATTCTTCCTACCGTGTCGTGTCTCTTGTTCCAGGACATATTCGTCTTCGTCAAATTCTTCGTCTTCTTCTTCTGTCTCCTCTTCGTTCTCGTCTTCTTCTTCTTCAATATCGTCCTCATGGTGGTCCACATACTTATCGATGTTGGCTTTACGTTTGGTAACCGGTCTGGTTATTTCTTTCAGTCGGGGGATGTCCTGAGGAGAAAGTCTCTCTACATACGGTTTCATTCTATCAATCATGACCGTGTATTCCTTCTGTTTGGTTTGGTGCTTTACAACGAATGTTTTCTCTCCTAATTTCTTGACTATTTCCATGGGTCCGAGCCAAGCGGCGCTCAATTTTCTTGAATGTCCCAACTTTGCAGCCATGTTTTTGATGTATACAAAATCTCCTTCGCTAAAATGTTTCTCTTTAGTCTTCTTGTCGTACTGAACCTTCCTCTTGACACCGGCTTTCTCCAAACTTTCACTAACCGTTTGATACACATTCTTAAATCTTTCTGAAAGTTCTGCTGAGAAGTTTTCGTCGTAATTATATCTTCTTCTAGATGATGCTATAAAATCGTCCACGGGTAATTTCTGCTCTCGTCCGTGCATGAGATAGAACGGAC